>CM061554.1:237238890-238703024 GCA_030864225.1 Capsicum baccatum var. pendulum | reverse complement strand
GGGACCCTCCTGAAAAAAGGATTTTACATTCTATTTCGGACACTCCTGAAAAATGGGATTTTACTTTATGTTTAGGACCCTTCTGAAAAAATGAGATATTTACTTTCTGTTCAGGACCCTCCTGAAAAATGGGATTTTATAAACTGTTTAGGACCTCCTGAAAAATGGGATTTTACTTTTATTCAGGACCTTCTTGAAAAATGGGATTTTACTTTCTGTTCAGGACCATCATGAAAAAATGGTATTTTACTTTCTGTTCAGGACCATTCTGAAAAATGGGATTTTACTTTCTGTTCACGACCCTCCTGAAAAATAGGATTTTACTTTCTGTTCAGGACCCTCCTGATAAAGGAGATTTTACTTTATGCTAAAGACCCTCCTGAAAACGGGATTTTACTTTCTGTTCAAGACATTCCTGAAAAATGGGATTTTACTTGTTGTTCAGGACCCTTCTAAAAAATGAGATTTTTCTTTCTGTTCAGGACTCTCCTGAAAAAAGGTATTTTACTTTTTTTTCAGGACCTTCCTGAAAAATAGGATTTTACTTTATGTTCAGGACCTTCCTAAAAAATGAGATTTTACTTTATGCTATGGACCCTCCTGAAAATGGGATTTTACTTTCTGTTCAAGTCATTCCAGAAAAATGTGATTTCACCTGTTGTTCAGGACGCTCTTGAAAAATGAGATTTTTCTGTCTGTTCTGGTCCCTCCTGAAAAATGGTATTTTACATTCTGTTCCGCACCCTCCTAAAAAAATGGGATTTTACTTTCTGTTCAGGACCCTCCTGAAAAATGGGATTTTATTTTTGTTCAGACCTCTCCTGAAAAATGGATTTTACTTTATGTTCAGGACCTTCCTGAAAAATGAGATTTTACTTTATGCTCCGAACCCTCCTGAAAAATGGGACTCTCCTGAAAAAAGGGATTTTACTTTCTGTTCAAGACCCTCCCGAAAAATAGAATTTTAGTTTATGTTCAGGACCCTCTGAAAAAATGGGATTTAACTTTATGCTCAAGACCCTCCTAAAAATGGGATTTTACTTTTTGTTCAGGATCCTCCTAAAAAATGAGATTTTACTTGTTGTTCAGGACCCTCCCAAAAAATGGAATTTTACTTTCTGTTCAGGACCCTCCTAAAAAATGAGATTTTACTTTATGTTCAGGACCCTCCTGAAAAATGGGATTTTACTTTATGTTCAGGACCCTCCTGAAAAATGGGATTTTACTTTATGTACAGGATTCTCCTGAAAAATGGGATTTTACTTTATGCTCAGGACCCTACTTTGTGTTCAGGACCCTCCTGAAAAATAAGATTTTACTTGTTGTTCAGGACCCTCCTGAAAAATGAGATTTTACTTTCTATTCAGGACACTTCTAAAAAATGGGATTTTACTTTTTGTTCAGGACCCTCCTGATAAATGAGATTTTACTTTATGCTCAGGACCCTCCTGAAAATGGGATTTTACTTTCTATTCAAGACTCTCCTAAAAAATGGGATTTTACTTTCTGTTCAGGACCCTCCTGAAAAATGGGATTTTACTTTATGTTCACGACCCTCCTGAAAAATGGGATTTTACATTCTGTTCTGGACCATCTTGAAAAAATGGGATTTTACTTTCTGTTCAGGAACCTCCTGAAAATGGGATTTTATTTTTGTTCAGGACCCTCCTGAAAAATGGGATTTTACTTTATGTTCAGGACCTTCCTGAAAAATGAGATTTTGCTTTATGCTCCGGACCCTCCTAAAAAATGGGACTCTCCTGAAAAAAGGGATTTTACTTTCTGTTCAAGACCCTCCCAAAAAATAGAATTTTAGTTTATGTTCAGGACCCTCCGAAAAAATGGGATTTAACTTTATGCTCAGGACCCTACTGAAAATAGGATTTTACTTGTTGTTCAGGACCCTCCTGAAAAATGGAATTTTACTTTCTGTTCAAGACCTTTCTAAAAAAATGAGATTTTACTTTCTGTTCAGGACCTTCCTGAAAAATGGGATTTTACTTTCTGTTCAGGACCATCATGAAAAAATGGTATTTTACTTTCTGTTCAGGACCATTCTGAAAAATGGGATTTTACTTTCTGTTCACGACCCTCCTGAAAAATAGGATTTTACTTTCTGTTCAGGACCCTCCTGATAAAGGAGATTTTACTTTATGCTAAAGACCCTCCTGAAAATGGGATTTTACTTTCTGTTCAAGACATTCCTGAAAAATGGGATTTTACTTGTTGTTCAGGACCCTTCTAAAAAATGAGATTTTTCTTTCTGTTCAGGACTCTCCTGAAAAAAGGTATTTTACTTTTTTTTCAGGACCTTCCTGAAAAATAGGATTTTACTTTATGTTCAGGACCTTCCTAAAAAATGAGATTTTACTTTATGCTATGGACACTCCTGAAAATGGGATTTTACTTTCAGTTCAAGTCATTCCAGAAAAATGTGATTTCACCTGTTGTTCAGGACGCTCTTGAAAAATGAGATTTTTCTGTCTGTTCTGGTCCCTCCTGAAAAATGGTATTTTACATTCTGTTCCGCACCCTCCTAAAAAAATGGGATTTTACTTTCTGTTCAGGACCCTCCTGAAAAATGGGATTTTATTTTTGTTCAGAACTCTCCTGAAAAAATGGATTTTACTTTATGTTCAGGACCTTCCTGAAAAATGAGATTTTACTTTATGCTCCGGACCCTTCTGAAAAATGGGACCCTCCTGAAAAAAGGGATTTTACTTTATGTTCAAGACCCTCCCGAAAAATAGAATTTTAGTTTATGTTCAGGACCCTTTGAAAAAATGGGATTTAACTTTATGCTCAGGACCCTCCTAAAAATGGGATTTTACTTTTTGTTCAGGATCCTCCTAAAAAATGAGATTTTACTTGTTGTTCAGGACCCTCCCAAAAAATGGAATTTTACTTTCTGTTCAGGACCCTCCTAAAAAATGAGATTTGACTTTCTGTTCAGGACCCTCCTGAAAAATGGGCTTTTACTTTATGTTCAGGACCCTCCTAAAAAATGGGATTTTACTTTATGTACAGGATTCTCCTGAAAAATGGGATTTTACTTTATGCTCAGGACCCTACTTTGTGTTCAGGACCCTCCTGAAAAATAAGATTTTACTTGTTGTTCAGGACCCTCCTGAAAAATGAGATTTTACTTTCTATTCAGGACACTTCTAAAAAATGGGATTTTACTTTTTGTTCAGGACCCTCCTGATAAATGAGATTTTACTTTATGCTCAGGACCCTCCTAAAAATGGGATTTTACTTTCTATTCAAGACTCTCCTAAAAAATGGGATTTTACTTTCTGTTCAGGACCCTCCTGAAAAATGGGATTTTACTTTATGTTCACGACCCTCCTGAAAAATGGGATTTTACATTCTGTTCTGGACCATCTTGAAAAAATGGGATTTTACTTTCTGTTCAGGAACCTCCTGAAAATGGGATTTTATTTTTGTTCAGGACCCTCCTGAAAAATGGGATTTTACTTTATGTTCAGGACCTTCCTGAAAAATGAGATTTTGCTTTATGCTCCGGACCCTCCTAAAAAATGGGACTCTCCTGAAAAAAGGGATTTTACTTTCTGTTCAAGACCCTCCCAAAAAATAGAATTTTAGTTTATGTTCAGGTCCCTCCGAAAAAATGGGATTTAACTTTATGCTCAGGACCCTCCTGAAAATAGGATTTTACTTGTTGTTCAGGACCCTCCTGAAAAATGGAATTTTACTTTCTTTTCAAGACCCTTCTAAAAAAATGAGATTTTACTTTCTGTTCAGGACCTTCCTGAAAAATGGGATTTTACTTTCTGTTCAGGACCATCATGAAAAAATGGTATTTTACTTTCTGTTCAGGACCATTCTGAAAAATGGGATTTTACTTTCTGTTCACGACCCTCCTGAAAAATAGGATTTTACTTTCTGTTCAGGACCCTCCTGATAAAGGAGATTTTACTTTATGCTAAAGACCCTCCTGAAAATGGGATTTTACTTTCTGTTCAAGACATTCCTGAAAAATGGGATTTTACTTGTTGTTCAGGACCCTTCTAAAAAATGAGATTTTTCTTTCTGTTCAGGACTCTCGTGATAAAAGGTATTTTACTTTTTTTTCACGACCTTCCTGAAAAATAGGATTTTACTTTATGTTCAGGACCTTCCTAAAAAATGAGATTTTACTTTATGCTATGGACCCTCCTGAAAATGGGATTTTACTTTCTGTTCAAGTAATTCCAGAAAAATATGATTTCACCTGTTGTTCAGGACGCTCTTGAAAAATGAGATTTTTCTGTCTGTTCTGGTCCCTCCTGAAAAATGGTATTTTACATTCTGTTCCGCACCCTCCTAAAAAAATGGGATTTTACTTTCTGTTCAGGACCCTCCTGAAAAATGGGATTTTATTTTTGTTCAGAACTCTCCTGAAAAATGGGAATTTACTTTATGTTCAGGACCTTCCTGAAAAATGAGATTTTACTTTATGCTCCGGACCCTTCTGAAAAATGGGACCCTCCTGAAAAAAGGGATTTTACTTTATGTTCAAGACCCTCCCGAAAAATAGAATTTTAGTTTATGTTCAGGACCCTCTGAAAAAATGGGATTTAACTTTATGCTCAGGACCCTCCTAAAAATGGGATTTTACTTTTTGTTCAGGATCCTCCTAAAAAATGAGATTTTACTTGTTGTTCAGGACCCTCCCAAAAAATGGAATTTTACTTTCTGTTCAGGACCCTCCTAAAAAATGAGATTTGACTTTCTGTTCAGGACCCTCCTGAAAAATGGGATTTTACTTTATGTTCAGGACCCTCCTGAAAAATGGGATTTTACTTTATGTACAGGATTCTCCTGAAAAATGGGATTTTACATTATGCTCAGGACCCTACTTTGTGTTCAGGACCCTCCTGAAAAATAAGATTTTACTTGTTGTTCAGGACCCTCCTGAAAAATGAGATTTTACTTTCTATTCAGGACACTTCTAAAAAATGGGATTTTACTTTTTGTTCAGGACCCTCCTGATAAATGAGATTTTACTTTATGCTCAGGACCCTCCTGAAAATGGGATTTTACTTTCTATTCAAGACTCTCCTAAAAAATGGGATTTTACTTTCTGTTCAGGACCCTCCTGAAAAATGGGATTTTACTTTATGTTCACGACCCTCCTGAAAAATGGGATTTTACATTCTGTTCTGGACCATCTTGAAAAAATGGGATTTTACTTTCTGTTCAGGAACCTCCTGAAAATGGGATTTTATTTTTGTTCAGGACCCTCCTGAAAAATGGGATTTTACTTTATGTTCAGGACCTTCCTGAAAAATGAGATTTTGCTTTATGCTCCGGACCCTCCTAAAAAATGGGACTCTCCTGAAAAAAGGGATTTTACTTTCTGTTCAAGACCCTCCCAAAAAATAGAATTTTAGTTTATGTTCAGGACCCTCCGAAAAAATGGGATTTAACTTTATGCTCAGGACCCTCCTGAAAATAGGATTTTACTTGTTGTTCAGGACCCTCCTGAAAAATGGAATTTTACTTTCTGTTCAAGACCCTTCTAAAAAAATGAGATTTTACTTTCTGTTCAGGACCTTCCTGAAAAATGGGATTTTACTTTCTGTTCAGGACCATCATGAAAAAATGGTATTTTACTTTCTGTTCAGGACCATTCTGAAAAATGGGATTTTACTTTCTGTTCACGACCCTCCTGAAAAATAGGATTTTACTTTCTGTTCAGGACCCTCCTGATAAAGGAGATTTTACTTTATGCTAAAGACCCTCCTGAAAATGGGATTTTACTTTCTGTTCAAGACATTCCTGAAAAATGGGATTTTACTTGTTGTTCAGGACCCTTCTAAAAAATGAGATTTTTCTTTCTGTTCAGGACTCTCCTGAAAAAAGGTATTTTACTTTTTTTTCAGGACCTTCCTGAAAAATAGGATTTTACTTTATGTTCAGGACCTTCCTAAAAAATGAGATTTTACTTTATGCTATGGACCCTCCTGAAAATGGGATTTTACTTTCTGTTCAAGTCATTCCAGAAAAATGTGATTTTACCTGTTGTTCAGGACGCTCTTGAAAAATGAGATTTTTCTGTCTGTTCTGGTCCCTCCTGAAAAATGGTATTTTACATTCTGTTCCGGACCCTCCTAAAAAAATGGGATTTTACTTTCTGTTCAGGACCCTCCTGAAAAATGGGATTTTATTTTTGTTCAGGACCCTCCTGAAAAATGGGATTTTACTTTATGTTCAGGACCTTCCTGAAAAATGAGATTTTACTTTATGCTCCGGACCCTCCTGAAAAATGGGACCCTCCTGAAAAAAGGGATTTTACTTTATGTTCAAGACCCTCCCGAAAAATAGAATTTTAGTTTATGTTCAGGACCCTCCGAAAAAATGGGATTTAACTTTATGCTCAGGACCCTCCTTAAAATGAAATTTTACTTTTTGTTCAGGATCCTCCTAAAAAATGAGATTTTACTTGTTGTTCAGGACCCTCCTGAAAAATGGAATTTTACTTTCTGTTCAGGACCCTCCTAAAAAATGAGATTTGACTTTCTGTTCAGGACCCTCCTGAAAAATGGGATTTTACTTTATGTTCAGGACCCTCCTGAAAAATGGGATTTTACTTTATGTACAGGATTCTCCTGAAAAATGGGATTTTACTTTATGCTCAGGACCCTACTTTGTGTTCAGGACCCTCCTGAAAAATAAGATTTTACTTGTTGTTCAGGACCCTCCTGAAAAATGAGATTTTACTTTCTATTCAGGACACTTCTAAAAAATGGGATTTTACTTTTTGTTCAGGACCCTCCTGATAAATGAGATTTTACTTTATGCTCAGGACCCTCCTGAAAATGGGATTTTACTTTCTATTCAAGACTCTCCTAAAAAATGGGATTTTACTTTATGTTCAGGACCCTCCTGAAAAATGGGATTTTACTTTATGTTCACGACCCTCCTGAAAAATGGGATTTTACATTCTGTTCTGGACCATCTTGAAAAAATGGGATTTTACTTTCTGTTCAGGACCCTCCTGAAAATAGGATTTTATTTTTGTTCAGGACCCTCCTGAAAAATGGGATTTTACTTTATGTTCAGGACCTTCCTGAAAAATGAGATTTTACTTTATGCTCCGAACCCTCCTGAAAAATGGGACTCTCCTGAAAAAAAGGGATTTTACTTTCTGTTCAAGACCCTCCCGAAAAATAGAATTTTAGTTTATGTTCAGGACCCTCCGAAAAAATGGGATTTAACTTTATGCTCAGGACCCTCCTTAAAATAGGATTTTACTTGTTGTTCAGGACCCTCCTGAAAAATGGAATTTTACTTTCTGTTCAAGACCCTTCTAAAAAAATGAGATTTTACTTTCTGTTCAGGACCTTCCTGAAAAATGGGATTTTACTTTATGTTCAGGACCCTCTTGAAAAAAAAAAAGATTTTACTTTCTGTTCAGGACTCCCCTGAAAAAATGGGATTTTACTTTATGTTCAGGACCCTCCTGAAAAATAAGATTTTTACTTTCTGTTGAGGACCCTCCTAAAAAATGGGATTTTACATTTTGTTCAGGACCTCCTGAAAAATTGGATTTTACTTTTGTTCAGGACCCTCCTGAAAAATGGGATTTTACTTTCTGTTCAGGACCATCCTAAAAAAATAGTATTTTACTTTCTGTTCAGGACCCTCCTGAAAAATAGGATTTTACTTTATGTTCAGGACCCTCCTGAAAAATAAGATTTTACTTTCTATTCAGGACCCTTTTGAAAAAATAGGATTTTACTTTATGTTCAGGACTCTCCTGAAAAATGGGATTTTACTTTCTATTTAGGACCCTTCTGATAAAATGGGATTTTACTTTATGTTTAGGACTGTTCTGAAAAATGGTATTTTACTTTATGTTCATGACCCTCTTAAAAAATAGGGGTTTTACTTTTGTTCAGGACCCTCCTAAAAAATAGGATTTTACTTTCTATTTAAGACCCTCCTGAAAAATAGAATTTTACTCTATGATCAGGACCCTCCTGAAAAATGGGATTTAACTTTATGTTCAGGACCCTCCTGAAAAATGGAATTTTACTTTCTGTTCAGGACCCACTTGAAAAATGTGATTTCACTTTCTATTCAAGAGCCTCCTGAAAAAAAAGGGAATTTACTTTATGTTCAAGACCCTCTTGAAAAATGGGATTTTACTTTTTAATCAGGGCCCTCCTGAAAAATGGGACTTTACTTTTTATTCAGGACCCTCCTGAAAAATGGGATTTTACTTTCTGTTCAGGACCCTCCTGAAAAATGGAATTTTACTTTCTGTTCAGGACCCTCCTAAAAAATGAGATTTTACTTTCTGTTCAGGACTCTCCTGAATAATGGGATTTTACTTTATGTTCAGGACCCTCCTGAAAAATGGGATTTTACTTTATGTTCAGGATTCTCCTGAAAAATGGGATTTTACATTATGCTCAGGACCCTCCTGAAAATGGAATTTTACTTGTTGTTCAGGACCCTCCTGAAAAATGGGATTTTACTTTCTGTTCAGGACCCTTCTAAAAAATGGTATTTTACTTTCTGTTCAGGACCCTCCTGATAAATGAGATTTTACTTTATGCTCAGGACCCTCCTGAAAATGGGATTTTACTTTCTATTCAAGACACTCCTGAAAAATAGGATTTTACTCGTTGTTCAGGACCCTTCTGAAAAATGAGATTTTTCTTTCTGTTCAGGACTCTCCTGAAAAAAGGGATTTTACTTTCTGTTCAGGACCCTCCTGAAAAATGGGATTTTACTTTATGTTCACGACCCTCCTGAAAAATGGGATTTTACATTCTGTTCTGGACCATCCTGAAAAAATGGGATTTTACTTTCTGTTCAGGAACCTCCTGAAAATGGGATTTTATTTTTGTTCAGGACACTCCTGAAAAATGGGATTTTACTTTATGTTCAGGACCTTCCTGAAAAATGAGATTTTACTTTATGCTCCGGACCCTCCTAAAAAATGGGACTCTCCTGAAAAAAGGGATTTTACAGGTTCATTTTCGTCACTTCCCTCCCGGGGTTTGGAAGTTGAGGCACGAGTGAAGATAGATCGACGAAACGACGAGTGCCGAGACGGGTCTAATCCAAGGAATTTCAAATCTATAGATCCATCAGGGTGTTGAATCACCCTTTCGATCTGAGATTTTTCAGAATAAATCCTGACAGGTTGGGTGATAGCCGACGAAAATGAACCTGATGACAAGGGAAAGATTAGAGGAGTTGACTTCTCTGGTCCAGTACCTAAAGTCTATTATCAGCAAAACACCAGGGTACCCGAACCCGAAAATCTTTATGAGCCTGGAAGCCCAACGGCCTCAGAAATGGCTCCTCCTCAACGAGTCAGAACTGACCCTAGTCTTCTCGTTATCAAAACTGATAATAAAGAATATACCCCAGACCTCGCATCCTTGAAGGTCCGATGGAATCATCCAAAGGACACTCTTAAGAGGAAGTGGTACCTTAGTACCTATTCAAGCGAGCAACAAAAGGAGTTAGGAAGGCTATGGGTAGCCGACATGAAAAGACTCCGATGCGATATGGAATTCTTCTTCTGGTTAGAAAAGACTGGAAAGATAGAAAACCAAGTTGAACCGCTTAACGTTATGGTTACCCGATGGTACACCCAACGGAATACGGTTATTGAGTCAACAACCCCTCCTCTAGAAGGGCTAAACATTCCCTATTCCAATGAAGTCATCAAGGCTTCACCCTTCAAAACTAACTCCGGCAGAGGAACTATGACTCCTCAGTGCAAAGATCTTGATAGAATAATTGAGCAAAACAATTATACTAATCAAGCTCTCCATACCATTTCTCAACAAATTGAGGACAGTAAAGGAACTAATCTTACAGTCCCCTTACCAGTTAAGAACACCCCCGATTCAAAAACTCTTTCGAATCCTATCTTCAAGATGCCCGAGTTTCAGAAAGAAAAATTTCCTGATCTCAACGAAGACTTCAAAATCTCCGAAGAGATTTTAGAAAAAATCAATTCTAAACTTGCAAAGTTTAAAGTAAGTCAGCAAGGAGAATCTTCACAAAAGAATTCTCTTTCAAAACTCACTAGCGAGAGGTACACTCTCAAGAAAAATTATTACAAAAAACCCTCTCCACCTGATGTCCAATATGAGGAACATCCTTATCTCTCCACCTGCAATCATGATGGAAGAGGCATTAATGAATGGAATATTGATGGTCTGGCAGAACACCAGATCTACAATAAGCTCCATGAAATGGCCGTATCTGTTACTGCCTACAAAATTAAAGGTTCCTCTGACAAAGGAGCAGCCACCATGATAGTCTCGGGATTCACCGGCATGATTAAACATTGGTGGGACAACTACGTCTCCGAGGCAGAAAAAGACCTCATATACAATACTACAACTACCGTAAATAAGGTGAAAGTTGAAGATGGTAGAGAAACCACGGTACAAGAAGCACAGGAAGATGCTTGTGCCACTCTTCTCTATCACATAGCTAGACATTTCGTGGGAGAACCTAAACTCTTCCAGGACAGAAGTCTAGAAATCTTGAATAATCTTCGCTGCAAAAGTCTAGCAGACTTTAGGTGGTACAAAGATACCTTCCTGGTCAAAGTCCTGATCAGACCCGACTGCAATAATGATTTCTGGAAAGAAAGATTTATCAGCGGTCTTCCTCCTCTGTTCGCTGACAAAGTGCGAACAAACATCAAAACCAGATTCGATGGTCATATACCTTATGCCAAAATGACTTACGGCGATATAGTAAGTTTCATTACCTCCACTGGAATCGACCTCTGTACTGACCTTAAGCTTAAACAACAACTTAAGCATAAAGGAAAGTATGGCCTTGGGACTTTCTGCAATGACTATGGGTTTACCGACCTTAAGTCTGAAAAGAGAAGAAAGAAGAAATCTTTCAAGAGAACTCCTCCCTCCAAAAGGACTTACAAGAAAGAGTCTTATAAACCTAGCAGAAAGACTAAGCGAAAGTCTTCCCAAGGTAATAAAGATACCTGCTGGACATGCGGCAAATCTGGCCATAGGTCGAAAGATTGCAAATCCAGCAAAAAGAAAAAGATCAATCAACTTGATCTTTCTGATGAAGCTAAAGAAAAATTATTCTCTATAATGGAGGATGATTCTTCGACAGCTTCAGAACCCTCTTCTGATAGCGAAGACTATAGCGACGAAGAATTTATCAACGCCGCCTATGAGTCTGATGAATCTCAATCCGGACAAGATTGCGAGTGCAATGGCACTTTCTGTACTTGTTCAGCCAAAGTAATATGTTCTTATATGAACATAGTTTAGCTCATGCTCTAGACAGATTATATGTTTAGCTGCTCATGCTAAACATACAATCTGCCGTCATGGCTCTGATACCAGAAAAAGGATCGTGAATATTATAACTGTATTATGCGGAAATTAAAGAGAGAATTTAAACAAACTTACAAATTTTATTGAAAGCTTTAGAAAAACATTGGTTACAAGAGAGATTGGGCAGAGAGAATTTCTTAGAGTGGGAAATTTCTGAATGCCTTCTCTAGGGAAGAATGAAGCCTTATATAGGCAACTGAGAAGAATGAAATACATCTAATGTGTACAAGTGTTCGGCTTAGATTATGCCGACAATCTAGTGGGGGGAGCTGAACTTCCTGTTTAAGAAAACAAATATGAGAAGATAAGCGGTTTATTTTAAACACAGTTTCTTCTTTAATTTCCGCATAATACAGTTATAATATGAACGATCCTTTTTCTGGTATCAGAGACATGACGGCAGATTGTATGTTTAGCATGAGCAGCTAAACATATAATCTGTCTAGAGCATGAGCTAAACTATGTTCATATAAGAACATATTACTTTAATCCGGTATGCAGTTACTTAAAATAATTATGATTATATATCTTGTCTTATAATGAAGTTTTAATTCAAGTATGAGGTTACTGTTGACTGTTAAGGTGTTTGAAGAAACCGATTAATCTCCGGTGTAGACGTTGGTCAGCCTGAAAGTTAGGTCGTTAAGCCTAGGTGTGGCGTGTTAAGACCTTGTTGGTGGTCCCGTCGACTAAGATAACACTTAGCAGTCTTTAGTGTAATGCCATTAAAACTTGTTAGAATTTCATAAGCCACTGATATAAATTCATAATTAGATTTCGTCCCTGCATATCTGTTTATTGTCAATATGCCTGCTTGTTTGAACATGTATGTTTACTCTGTTAGTCTCTAGACAGTATGTTTAAAATGATGAACAATCACGTCAAAAATACTGTTAACCTGTCTTCTCAGGCAACTCCGATTGCCAATATTGAAAATGATCTTCAAAACTGGAGCATTCCAGAAGAGTCATTCAACACGATTTATCAAATCGGAAAATTTAGTTTTTTGAAAAAACATAATATTAAGACCTCTGAGTCTACGGTTGCTATTAATAATTCGTTAGAAATTATTCAACTATTCAATGAGCTAGATATTAATAGATTTAAAAATCAATTTAATTATCTGCATGTTGGACTTGTTCAAGTTGCTATTAAGCCACTTTTCCGACAGGGACTCGATATCCCAGTCTGTGCTATCTTAAGAGATGCTCGTCTTTTAAATTTTGACGACTCACTCTTAGGAGTAATCCAGAGTAACCTCGCCGACGGCCCGGTATACTTTAATTGTTACCCCAATTTCTCTGTGGATATAAATGATCCTAACATCATGGATGTTTTAACTCTGAATGTTAAAACAAAAAACATGAATAGTAAGGAGAATACCAGAGAAATAGCGATTATATACAGAGTATATTATCGTCTCATGGGAACTACTCTAGCACCTAAAGCTAGATTTACGAGCCCTAAAGGGGTAACCACCCTAATGGAAGCAAACAAAGACCGCAGCACAGTCTTTGTTCCAAAGGCTCTTGTTTGGGATGATATTCTCCGATGCAATGATTGGCATTTTGAGGCTATCACCCAACCTGTCAGGATTTATTCTGAAAAATCTCAGATCGAAAGGGTGATTCAACACCCTGATGGATCTATAGATTTGAAATTCCTTGGATTAGACCCGTCTCGGCACTCGTCGTTTCGTCGATCTATCTCCACTCGTGCCTCAACTTCCAAACCCCGGGAGGGAAGTGACGAAAATGAACCTGATGACAAGGGAAAGATTAGAGGAGTTGACTTCTCTGGTCCAGTACCTAAAGTCTATTATCAGCAAAACACCAGGGTACCCGAACCCGAAAATCTTTATGAGCCTGGAAGCCCAACGGCCTCAGAAATGGCTCCTTCTCAACGAGTCAGAACTGACCCTAGTCTTCTCGTTATCAAAACTGATAATAAAGAATATACCCCAGACCTCGCATCCTTGAAGGTCCGATGGAATCATCCAAAGGACACTCTTAAGAGGAAGTGGTACCTTAGTACTTATTCAAGCGAGCAACAAAAGGAGTTAGGAAGGCTATGGGTAGCCGACATGAAAAGACTCCGATGCGATATGGAATTCTTCTTCTGGTTAGAAAAGACTGGAAAGATAGAAAACCAAGTTGAACCGCTTAACGTTATGGTTACCCGATGGTACACCCAACGGAATACGGTTATTGAGTCAACAACCCCTCCTCTAGAAGGGCTAAACATTCCCTATTCCAATGAAGTCATCAAGGCTTCACCCTTCAAAACTAACTCCGGCAGAGGAACTATGACTCCTCAGTGCAAAGATCTTGATAGAATAATTGAGCAAAACAATTATACTAATCAAGCTCTCCATACCATTTCTCAACAAATTGAGGACAGTAAAGGAACTAATCTTACAGTCCCCTTACCAGTTAAGAACACCCCCGATTCAAAAACTCTTTCGAATCCTATCTTCAAGATGCCCGAGTTTCAGAAAGAAAAATTTCCTGATCTCAACGAAGACTTCAAAATCTCCGAAGAGATTTTAGAAAAAATCAATTCTAAACTTGCAAAGTTTAAAGTAAGTCAGCAAGGAGAATCTTCACAAAAGAATTCTCTTTCAAAACTCACTAGCGAGAGGTACACTCTCAAGAAAAATTATTACAAAAAACCCTCTCCACCTGATGTCCAATATGAGGAACATCCTTATCTCTCCACCTGCAATCATGATGGAAGAGGCATTAATGAATGGAATATTGATGGTCTGGCAGAACACCAGATCTACAATAAGCTCCATGAAATGGCCGTATCTGTTACTGCCTACAAAATTAAAGGTTCCTCTGACAAAGGAGCAGCCACCATGATAGTCTCGGGATTCACCGGCATGATTAAACATTGGTGGGACAACTACGTCTCCGAGGCAGAAAAAGACCTCATATACAATACTACAACTACCGTAAATAAGGTGAAAGTTGAAGATGGTAGAGAAACCACGGTACAAGAAGCACAGGAAGATGCTTGTGCCACTCTTCTCTATCACATAGCTAGACATTTCGTGGGAGAACCTAAACTCTTCCAGGACAGAAGTCTAGAAATCTTGAATAATCTTCGCTGCAAAAGTCTAGCAGACTTTAGGTGGTACAAAGATACCTTCCTGGTCAAAGTCCTGATCAGACCCGACTGCAATAATGATTTCTGGAAAGAAAGATTTATCAGCGGTCTTCCTCCTCTGTTCGCTGACAAAGTGCGAACAAACATCAAAACCAGATTCGATGGTCATATACCTTATGCCAAAATGACTTACGGCGATATAGTAAGTTTCATTACCTCCACTGGAATCGACCTCTGTACTGACCTTAAGCTTAAACAACAACTTAAGCATAAAGGAAAGTATGGCCTTGGGACTTTCTGCAATGACTATGGGTTTACCGACCTTAAGTCTGAAAAGAGAAGAAAGAAGAAATCTTTCAAGAGAACTCCTCCCTCCAAAAGGACTTACAAGAAAGTGTCTTATAAACCTAGCAGAAAGACTAAGCGAAAGTCTTCCCAAGGTAATAAAGATACCTGCTGGACATGCGGCAAATCTGGCCATAGGTCGAAAGATTGCAAATCCAGCAAAAAGAAAAAGATCAATCAACTTGATCTTTCTGATGAAGCTAAAGAAAAATTATTCTCTATAATGGAGGATGATTCTTCGACAGCTTCAGAACCCTCTTCTGATAGCGAAGACTATAGCGACGAAGAATTTATCAACGCCGCCTATGAGTCTGATGAATCTCAATCCGGACAAGATTGCGAGTGCAATGGCACTTTCTGTACTTGTTCAGCCAAAACCATTAATGTCATAACCGGAAGACCCAAAGAAATCTTGTTTGACATTATAGAACATATTTCCGATGACGAGCTCAGGAGCAAATATCTTCAAGAGCTCAAACGCTTACTTTCTCAGGAAGAAAGTCTCCCGAAAGCCAAACCTATTGTTCAACCTTTCGATATGAAAAGGGTTATGGCTAAATTTCAATCATCTCCTTCAGAACCTTCCATCTCAGACCTAAAGGGAGAAATTTCCGACTTAAAGAAGGAAATTAAGAATCTCAAAACCAGACTTGATCAAGTAGAATTCAATATCCTCACAGATCAAGTTGTTAGGTCAGCTATTCCCTCAGAAAAGGCCCCTGAGTCTCCCAGATATCTTCCGATAACTCCAATGGATCATCTAAAGGATCCAGATCCATTCCCTGGAACTGACATTCCGTCGGATGTTCCATCCTCTTCAGGAAAGGCCATTTCCGCAATTAAAGCTTACAGCGAGCATATCGTTGTAAAGATTGTTATTAATCAAGACTTTGTTCTCAACAGAGTCGCCCTATTTGACACTGGCGCTGACAGTAACTGTATTGTCAAGGGCCTTATCCCTACCAAATATCTTCAGAAGAGTAAAACTAAATTATACTCTGCTACTGGAGAAAAAATGACTAATACTTATGAGCTTCAGAAGGCCCATATTTGTAACAATGGCATCTGCCTTGTTAGTAACTTTATCATTTCTGAAGATATCATAGAAGATATCATTCTGGGAATACCGTTTGTCAATCAAATTCGCCCCTACCAGAGCGACTATGATGGTATCCGCTCAGTCCTCTTAGGAACCGAGCTCTTCTTCCCTTTACTCCGTCCCCTTTCAAAAACCGACGGACAACGAATCAAAGAAGAAACTGTGTTTAAAATAAACCGCTTATCTTCTCATATTTGTTTTCTTAAACAGGAAGTTCAGCTCAAACATATTGAGCAAACTTTAAAAACCCCGGAGATGGTCAATAAGATCACACTCCTTCAACAGAAGTTCGAAAACGAGATTTGCTCCGAACTGCCTAATGCATTTTGGGAACGCAAGAAACATCTCGTCGAACTCCCTTACATTGCTGGCTTCGATGAAAAACATATTCCTACGAAAGCCAGACCAATCCAAATGAATCAAGAAATGATGGAAATCTGTAAAACAGAGATTAACCATCTTCTTCAGAAGGGTATCATTAGGCCCTCTAATTCTCCCTGGAGTTGCTCTGCATTCTACGTCAATAACAGTGCAGAAAAGAAACGAGGAACTCCTAGGCTTGTCATCAATTACAAGCCATTAAATGCTGTCCTAAAATGGATCCGACACCCAATCCCTAACAAAAGGGATCTCCTTAAACGAACTTATAAAGCCAATCTTTATAGCAAGTTCGACATGAAATCAGGATTCTGGCAAATTCAGATTGCCGAAAAGGATAAATACAAGACTGCTTTCAATGTCCCTTTTGGGCATTACGAATGGAATGTCTTGCCATTTGGGCTTAAGAATGCTCCCTCTGAATTCCAGAATATCATGAACAATATCTTCAATGAATATTCTTATATGTCAATTGTTTATATTGATGATGTGTTAATTTTCTCTGAAAACATTGATTCTCATTTTAAGCATCTAAATACATTCTTTAAGATTGTTAAACTTAACGGCCTTGTTGTTAGTGCTAAGAAAATGAAGTTGTTTCAAACCTCCATTCGTTTTCTAGGACATGATTTGCATCAAGGTAGTCACAAACCTATTTGCCGAGCCATAGAGTTCTCTTCCAAATTTCCTAATGAAATCACTGATAAAACCCAACTACAAAGGTTTTTAGGAAGCCTTAATTATGTTGCTGATTTTATCCCCCACATTAGGCAGGTCTGTGAACCTCTTTATAAACGTCTTAAGAAAAATCCAGTACCATGGAGTTCTGAACAATCCAATGCTGTTATAAAGATCAAATCTTTAGTCCAAAATCTCCCCTGTCTAGGCATCCCCAATCCTGAAGCATTCATGATTGTAGAAACTGATGCATCCGACATAGGCTATGGTGGTATCCTTAAGCAAAGGGTATCTGAAGTCTCCCCCGAACAATTAGTTCGTTTTACTTCTGGAATATGGAATACCGCCCAGAAAAACTATAGCACAGTTAAAAAGGAAGTTTTATCTATAGTGCTATGTATCACTAAATTTCAAGATGACCTTATCAATAAGGAATTTCTTCTTCGCGTTGATTGTAAATCAGCCAAAGAGATTTTGCAAAAAGATGTTAAAAATCTTGTTTCTAAACAAATATTTGCTAGATGGCAAGCTCTACTATCTAGCTTTGATTTTCAAATTGAATTTATCAAAGGAGAACATAACTCCCTTCCTGATTTTCTAACAAGAGAATTCCTACAGGGCCATGAGACCGAATCTGGGGAAAAACCCCAATCAAGAACAACCACGGATGGCTAGACCATTCGATGCTCCTCTAGTTACAACAAATCCACTCCGGCCTTCCATTCCACAAAGGCCAGTTCTCAAAGAAGAGATTAAATCTCTACCTACCAACAGATTCGCAGCACTTCAGCCTCCCCCAGCACCTACAAAGCTGGTAGACATGAAGACAAATCTGCCCGTCATCCAAGGACAGACAACAACTAGCTCTTCAGTGAGAACTAAGCAGAGCTATACTATGAAGGCCCCCGAGACCTTCGCTGAAGCAGTAGATCCAGCATCTGCCAAGAATGCTCCAACACCAACGACTCCAGTTAAGGAAGAATTTAAGTATATAACTACTCAAGTATGCCCCATTCTTGCACTAGATAAAGCATACGAAGGGTACCATATGAACCAGCTCATCAAGCCGGTTTACACCAACATGAACTTTGTGGACACTGAGGATCCACTCAAAACTCGTTGGTTTTACGAGGCCATCCTTGTAGATACTGACTCAATTGAAGTTGAACATTCGGTGGATGAGAGTTACCCAGAACATATTGGGTACTCCAAATTCACTATCAAAAGGGTCCTAACCCCTTTCAACTGGTTTGTGGACCATCTGCATACTCCAGTTGCTCTATCAATGCCGCATCGACCGCAGACATATAACTGGTACGATTATAAATCGGCCTGGTTTAATTTCCTATTTGTCCGACCGAATCATACTTGGTTTGTCAAATACTGCCCTGCTATGGTAGAAGCCATTATACCAAGGTGGTTCTACGAATGGTGGGAATGCTTCGGAGGAACTAAGGAAGTTCTTCCCCAACAATTTGTTAAACGTCTCCCTGATTTCATAATCAAAGAGGGATGTTCCACCTTACCAGCACATATACAAATGTGTAAATTCTTCATTAAGAAAAGAATTTCATATATTATATCCTGGAACTTCATCAAATTTGAACAGAACAGGATTAAGTATTTATCCAAAGAGGTAAAAGTCAAAGGTTGGACTCCTAAGCCAACCGCTCCCAAGACTCCTGAGAAAGGAAAATCTGTAGCTTCGTCATCCAGTTCCTCCACTAGCAAGAAGGCTCTAAAAGAGAAACTCAAAAAAGCTTTGGAAGATTTGGATAAGCAAGAAGCCTCAACCAACACTGAAGAATTACTTCAGCTCATTGCAGAAGCTTCATCTACAGGAAGCAGTGATGACAATGGCGATATGCTAAATCCAAAAGGATTGGCTATGGCCTACATGGATCCATATTATGAATAGGAATCCGACCCTTCTAGAGATAGAGGTTCAAAGAACCGGAATTATCTCGGTAAAAGGGCAATTACTATTCCTGATTAAGATCCAGGACCCATCCTGTCTCTTCTAGATGACAAAAAAACTTCAGCATCACTAAAGAAAGGAATCTACTTTTCAAAAAGGCGCACTCAGCAGCAGCTTTTCAAAAGGCGCACTCAGCAGCAGCTTTTAAAAAAAAGACGCACTCAGCAGCTTCTAAAGGGAGCCCCACTAGATTGTCGGCATAATCTAAGCCGAACACTTGTACACATTAGATGTATTTCATTCTTCTCAGTTGCCTATATAAGGCTTCATTCTTCCCTAGAGAAGGCATTCAGAAATTTCCCACTCTAAGAAATTCTCTCTGCCCAATCTCTCTTGTAACCAATGTTTTTCTAAAGCTTTCAATAAAATTTGTAAGTTTGTTTAAATTCTCTCTTTAATTTCTGCATAATACAGTTATAATATTCACGATCCTTTTTCTGGTATCAAAGCCATGACGGCAGATTGTATGTTTAGCATGAGCAGCTAAACATATAATCTGTCTAGAGCATGAGCTAAACTATGTTCATATAAGAACATATTACTTTAATTCGGTATGCAGTTACTTAAAATAATTATGATTATATATCTTGTCTTATAATGAAGTTTTAATTCAAGTATGAGGTTACTGTTGACTGTTAAGGTGTTTGAAGAAACCGATTAATCTCCGGTGTAGACGTTGGTCAGCCTGAAAGTTAGGTCGTTAAGCCTAGGTGTGGCGTGTTAAGACCTTGTTGGTGGTCCCGTCGACTAAGATAACACTTAGCAGTCTTTAGTGTAATGCCATTAAAACTTGTTAGAATTTCATAAGCCACTGATATAAATTCATAATTAGATTTCGTCCCTGCATATCTGTTTATTGTCAATATGCCTGCTTGTTTGAACATGTATGTTTACTCTGTTAGTCTCTAGACAGTATGTTTAAAATGATGAACAATCACGTCAAAAATACTGTTAACCTGTCTTCTCAGGCAACTCCGATTGCCAATATTGAAAATGATCTTCAAAACTGGAGCATTCCAGAAGAGTCATTCAACACGATTTATCAAATCGGAAAATTTAGTTTTTTGAAAAAACATAATATTAAGACCTCTGAGTCTACGGTTGCTATTAATAATTCGTTAGAAATTATTCAACTATTCAATGAGCTAGATATTAATAGATTTAAAAATCAATTTAATTATCTGCATGTTGGACTTGTTCAAGTTGCTATTAAGCCACTTTTCCGACAGGGACTCGATATCCCAGTCTGTGCTATCTTAAGAGATGCTCGTCTTTTAAATTTTGACGACTCACTCTTAGGAGTAATCCAGAGTAACCTCGCCGACGGCCCGGTATACTTTAATTGTTACCCCCAATTTCTCTGTGGATATAAATGATCCTAACATCATGGATGTTTTAACTCTGAATGTTAAAACAAAAAACATGAATAGTAAGGAGAATACCAGAGAAATAGCGATTATATACAGAGTATATTATCGTCTCATGGGAACTACTCTAGCACCTAAAGCTAGATTTACGAGCCCTAAAGGGGTAACCACCCTAATGGAAGCAAACAAAGACCGCAGCACAGTCTTTGTTCCAAAGGCTCTTGTTTGGGATGATATTCTCCGATGCAATGATTGGCATTTTGAGGCTATCACCCAACCTGTCAGGATTTATTCTGAAAAATCTCAGATCGAAAGGGTGATTCAACACCCTGATGGATCTATAGATTTGAAATTCCTTGGATTAGACCCGTCTCGGCACTCGTCGTTTCGTCGATCTATCTCCACTCGTGCCTCAACTTCCAAACCCCGGGAGGGAAGTGACGAAAATGAACCTGATGACAAGGGAAAGATTAGAGGAGTTGACTTCTCTGGTCCAGTACCTAAAGTCTATTATCAGCAAAACACCAGGGTACCCGAACCCGAAAATCTTTATGAGCCTGGAAGCCCAACGGCCTCAGAAATGGCTCCTCCTCAACGAGTCAGAACTGACCCTAGTCTTCTCGTTATCAAAACTGATAATAAAGAATATACCCCAGACCTCGCATCCTTGAAGGTCCGATGGAATCATCCAAAGGACACTCTTAAGAGGAAGTGGTACCTTAGTACCTATTCAAGCGAGCAACAAAAGGAGTTAGGAAGGCTATGGGTAGCCGACATGAAAAGACTCCGATGCGATATGGAATTCTTCTTCTGGTTAGAAAAGACTGGAAAGATAGAAAACCAAGTTGAACCGCTTAACGTTATGGTTACCCGATGGTACACCCAACGGAATACGGTTATTGAGTCAACAACCCCTCCTCTAGAAGGGCTAAACATTCCCTATTCCAATGAAGTCATCAAGGCTTCACCCTTCAAAACTAACTCCGGCAGAGGAACTATGACTCCTCAGTGCAAAGATCTTGATAGAATAATTGAGCAAAACAATTATACTAATCAAGCTCTCCATACCATTTCTCAACAAATTGAGGACAGTAAAGGAACTAATCTTACAGTCCCCTTACCAGTTAAGAACACCCCCGATTCAAAAACTCTTTCGAATCCTATCTTCAAGATGCCCGAGTTTCAGAAAGAAAAATTTCCTGATCTCAACGAAGACTTCAAAATCTCCGAAGAGATTTTAGAAAAAATCAATTCTAAACTTGCAAAGTTTAAAGTAAGTCAGCAAGGAGAATCTTCACAAAAGAATTCTCTTTCAAAACTCACTAGCGAGAGGTACACTCTCAAGAAAAATTATTACAAAAAACCCTCTCCACCTGATGTCCAATATGAGGAACATCCTTATCTCTCCACCTGCAATCATGATGGAAGAGGCATTAATGAATGGAATATTGATGGTCTGGCAGAACACCAGATCTACAATAAGCTCCATGAAATGGCCGTATCTGTTACTGCCTACAAAATTAAAGGTTCCTCTGACAAAGGAGCAGCCACCATGATAGTCTCGGGATTCACCGGCATGATTAAACATTGGTGGGACAACTACGTCTCCGAGGCAGAAAAAGACCTCATATACAATACTACAACTACCGTAAATAAGGTGAAAGTTGAAGATGGTAGAGAAACCACGGTACAAGAAGCACAGGAAGATGCTTGTGCCACTCTTCTCTATCACATAGCTAGACATTTCGTGGGAGAACCTAAACTCTTCCAGGACAGAAGTCTAGAAATCTTGAATAATCTTCGCTGCAAAAGTCTAGCAGACTTTAGGTGGTACAAAGATACCTTCCTGGTCAAAGTCCTGATCAGACCCGACTGCAATAATGATTTCTGGAAAGAAAGATTTATCAGCGGTCTTCCTCCTCTGTTCGCTGACAAAGTGCGAACAAACATCAAAACCAGATTCGATGGTCATATACCTTATGCCAAAATGACTTACGGCGATATAGTAAGTTTCATTACCTCCACTGGAATCGACCTCTGTACTGACCTTAAGCTTAAACAACAACTTAAGCATAAAGGAAAGTATGGCCTTGGGACTTTCTGCAATGACTATGGGTTTACCGACCTTAAGTCTGAAAAGAGAAGAAAGAAGAAATCTTTCAAGAGAACTCCTCCCTCCAAAAGGACTTACAAGAAAGAGTCTTATAAACCTAGCAGAAAGACTAAGCGAAAGTCTTCCCAAGGTAATAAAGATACCTGCTGGACATGCGGCAAATCTGGCCATAGGTCGAAAGATTGCAAATCCAGCAAAAAGAAAAAGATCAATCAACTTGATCTTTCTGATGAAGCTAAAGAAAAATTATTCTCTATAATGGAGGATGATTCTTCGACAGCTTCAGAACCCTCTTCTGATAGCGAAGACTATAGCGACGAAGAATTTATCAACGCCGCCTATGAGTCTGATGAATCTCAATCCGGACAAGATTGCGAGTGCAATGGCACTTTCTGTACTTGTTCAGCCAAAGTAATATGTTCTTATATGAACATAGTTTAGCTCATGCTCTAGACAGATTATATGTTTAGCTGCTCATGCTAAACATACAATCTGCCGTCATGGCTCTGATACCAGAAAAAGGATCGTGAATATTATAACTGTATTATGCGGAAATTAAAGAGAGAATTTAAACAAACTTACAAATTTTATTGAAAGCTTTAGAAAAACATTGGTTACAAGAGAGATTGGGCAGAGAGAATTTCTTAGAGTGGGAAATTTCTGAATGCCTTCTCTAGGGAAGAATGAAGCCTTATATAGGCAACTGAGAAGAATGAAATACATCTAATGTGTACAAGTGTTCGGCTTAGATTATGCCGACAATCTAGTGGGGGGGAGCTGAACTTCCTGTTTAAGAAAACAAATATGAGAAGATAAGCGGTTTATTTTAAACACAGTTTCTTCTTTAATTTCCGCATAATACAGTTATAATATGAACGATCCTTTTTCTGGTATCAGAGACATGACGGCAGATTGTATGTTTAGCATGAGCAGCTAAACATATAATCTGTCTAGAGCATGAGCTAAACTATGTTCATATAAGAACATATTACTTTAATCCGGTATGCAGTTACTTAAAATAATTATGATTATATATCTTGTCTTATAATGAAGTTTTAATTCAAGTATGAGGTTACTGTTGACTGTTAAGGTGTTTGAAGAAACCGATTAATCTCCGGTGTAGACGTTGGTCAGCCTGAAAGTTAGGTCGTTAAGCCTAGGTGTGGCGTGTTAAGACCTTGTTGGTGGTCCCGTCGACTAAGATAACACTTAGCAGTCTTTAGTGTAATGCCATTAAAACTTGTTAGAATTTCATAAGCCACTGATATAAATTCATAATTAGATTTCGTCCCTGCATATCTGTTTATTGTCAATATGCCTGCTTGTTTGAACATGTATGTTTACTCTGTTAGTCTCTAGACAGTATGTTTAAAATGATGAACAATCACGTCAAAAATACTGTTAACCTGTCTTCTCAGGCAACTCCGATTGCCAATATTGAAAATGATCTTCAAAACTGGAGCATTCCAGAAGAGTCATTCAACACGATTTATCAAATCGGAAAATTTAGTTTTTTGAAAAAACATAATATTAAGACCTCTGAGTCTACGGTTGCTATTAATAATTCGTTAGAAATTATTCAACTATTCAATGAGCTAGATATTAATAGATTTAAAAATCAATTTAATTATCTGCATGTTGGACTTGTTCAAGTTGCTATTAAGCCACTTTTCCGACAGGGACTCGATATCCCAGTCTGTGCTATCTTAAGAGATGCTCGTCTTTTAAATTTTGACGACTCACTCTTAGGAGTAATCCAGAGTAACCTCGCCGACGGCCCGGTATACTTTAATTGTTACCCCAATTTCTCTGTGGATATAAATGATCCTAACATCATGGATGTTTTAACTCTGAATGTTAAAACAAAAAACATGAATAGTAAGGAGAATACCAGAGAAATAGCGATTATATACAGAGTATATTATCGTCTCATGGGAACTACTCTAGCACCTAAAGCTAGATTTACGAGCCCTAAAGGGGTAACCACCCTAATGGAAGCAAACAAAGACCGCAGCACAGTCTTTGTTCCAAAGGCTCTTGTTTGGGATGATATTCTCCGATGCAATGATTGGCATTTTGAGGCTATCACCCAACCTGTCAGGATTTATTCTGAAAAATCTCAGATCGAAAGGGTGATTCAACACCCTGATGGATCTATAGATTTGAAATTCCTTGGATTAGACCCGTCTCGGCACTCGTCGTTTCGTCGATCTATCTCCACTCGTGCCTCAACTTCCAAACCCCGGGAGGGAAGTGACGAAAATGAACCTGATGACAAGGGAAAGATTAGAGGAGTTGACTTCTCTGGTCCAGTACCTAAAGTCTATTATCAGCAAAACACCAGGGTACCCGAACCCGAAAATCTTTATGAGCCTGGAAGCCCAACGGCCTCAGAAATGGCTCCTCCTCAACGAGTCAGAACTGACCCTAGTCTTCTCGTTATCAAAACTGATAATAAAGAATATACCCCAGACCTCGCATCCTTGAAGGTCCGATGGAATCATCCAAAGGACACTCTTAAGAGGAAGTGGTACCTTAGTACCTATTCAAGCGAGCAACAAAAGGAGTTAGGAAGGCTATGGGTAGCCGACATGAAAAGACTCCGATGCGATATGGAATTCTTCTTCTGGTTAGAAAAGACTGGAAAGATAGAAAACCAAGTTGAACCGCTTAACGTTATGGTTACCCGATGGTACACCCAACGGAATACGGTTATTGAGTCAACAACCCCTCCTCTAGAAGGGCTAAACATTCCCTATTCCAATGAAGTCATCAAGGCTTCACCCTTCAAAACTAACTCCGGCAGAGGAACTATGACTCCTCAGTGCAAAGATCTTGATAGAATAATTGAGCAAAACAATTATACTAATCAAGCTCTCCATACCATTTCTCAACAAATTGAGGACAGTAAAGGAACTAATCTTACAGTCCCCTTACCAGTTAAGAACACCCCCGATTCAAAAACTCTTTCGAATCCTATCTTCAAGATGCCCGAGTTTCAGAAAGAAAAATTTCCTGATCTCAACGAAGACTTCAAAATCTCCGAAGAGATTTTAGAAAAAATCAATTCTAAACTTGCAAAGTTTAAAGTAAGTCAGCAAGGAGAATCTTCACAAAAGAATTCTCTTTCAAAACTCACTAGCGAGAGGTACACTCTCAAGAAAAATTATTACAAAAAACCCTCTCCACCTGATGTCCAATATGAGGAACATCCTTATCTCTCCACCTGCAATCATGATGGAAGAGGCATTAATGAATGGAATATTGATGGTCTGGCAGAACACCAGATCTACAATAAGCTCCATGAAATGGCCGTATCTGTTACTGCCTACAAAATTAAAGGTTCCTCTGACAAAGGAGCAGCCACCATGATAGTCTCGGGATTCACCGGCATGATTAAACATTGGTGGGACAACTACGTCTCCGAGGCAGAAAAAGACCTCATATACAATACTACAACTACCGTAAATAAGGTGAAAGTTGAAGATGGTAGAGAAACCACGGTACAAGAAGCACAGGAAGATGCTTGTGCCACTCTTCTCTATCACATAGCTAGACATTTCGTGGGAGAACCTAAACTCTTCCAGGACAGAAGTCTAGAAATCTTGAATAATCTTCGCTGCAAAAGTCTAGCAGACTTTAGGTGGTACAAAGATACCTTCCTGGTCAAAGTCCTGATCAGACCCGACTGCAATAATGATTTCTGGAAAGAAAGATTTATCAGCGGTCTTCCTCCTCTGTTCGCTGACAAAGTGCGAACAAACATCAAAACCAGATTCGATGGTCATATACCTTATGCCAAAATGACTTACGGCGATATAGTAAGTTTCATTACCTCCACTGGAATCGACCTCTGTACTGACCTTAAGCTTAAACAACAACTTAAGCATAAAGGAAAGTATGGCCTTGGGACTTTCTGCAATGACTATGGGTTTACCGACCTTAAGTCTGAAAAGAGAAGAAAGAAGAAATCTTTCAAGAGAACTCCTCCCTCCAAAAGGACTTACAAGAAAGTGTCTTATAAACCTAGCAGAAAGACTAAGCGAAAGTCTTCCCAAGGTAATAAAGATACCTGCTGGACATGCGGCAAATCTGGCCATAGGTCGAAAGATTGCAAATCCAGCAAAAAGAAAAAGATCAATCAACTTGATCTTTCTGATGAAGCTAAAGAAAAATTATTCTCTATAATGGAGGATGATTCTTCGACAGCTTCAGAACCCTCTTCTGATAGCGAAGACTATAGCGACGAAGAATTTATCAACGCCGCCTATGAGTCTGATGAATCTCAATCCGGACAAGATTGCGAGTGCAATGGCACTTTCTGTACTTGTTCAGCCAAAACCATTAATGTCATAACCGGAAGACCCAAAGAAATCTTGTTTGACATTATAGAACATATTTCCGATGACGAGCTCAGGAGCAAATATCTTCAAGAGCTCAAACGCTTACTTTCTCAGGAAGAAAGTCTCCCGAAAGCCAAACCTATTGTTCAACCTTTCGATATGAAAAGGGTTATGGCTAAATTTCAATCATCTCCTTCAGAACCTTCCATCTCAGACCTAAAGGGAGAAATTTCCGACTTAAAGAAGGAAATTAAGAATCTCAAAACCAGACTTGATCAAGTAGAATTCAATATCCTCACAGATCAAGTTGTTAGGTCAGCTATTCCCTCAGAAAAGGCCCCTGAGTCTCCCAGATATCTTCCGATAACTCCAATGGATCATCTAAAGGATCCAGATCCATTCCCTGGAACTGACATTCCGTCGGATGTTCCATCCTCTTCAGGAAAGGCCATTTCCGCAATTAAAGCTTACAGCGAGCATATCGTTGTAAAGATTGTTATTAATCAAGACTTTGTTCTCAACAGAGTCGCCCTATTTGACACTGGCGCTGACAGTAACTGTATTGTCAAGGGCCTTATCCCTACCAAATATCTTCAGAAGAGTAAAACTAAATTATACTCTGCTACTGGAGAAAAAATGACTAATACTTATGAGCTTCAGAAGGCCCATATTTGTAACAATGGCATCTGCCTTGTTAGTAACTTTATCATTTCTGAAGATATCATAGAAGATATCATTCTGGGAATACCGTTTGTCAATCAAATTCGCCCCTACCAGAGCGACTATGATGGTATCCGCTCAGTCCTCTTAGGAACCGAGCTCTTCTTCCCTTTACTCCGTCCCCTTTCAAAAACCGACGGACAACGAATCAAAGAAGAAACTGTGTTTAAAATAAACCGCTTATCTTCTCATATTTGTTTTCTTAAACAGGAAGTTCAGCTCAAACATATTGAGCAAACTTTAAAAACCCCGGAGATGGTCAATAAGATCACACTCCTTCAACAGAAGTTCGAAAACGTGATTTGCTCCGAACTGCCTAATGCATTTTGGGAACGCAAGAAACATCTCGTCGAACTCCCTTACATTGCTGGCTTCGATGAAAAACATATTCCTACGAAAGCCAGACCAATCCAAATGAATCAAGAAATGATGGAAATCTGTAAAACAGAGATTAACCATCTTCTTCAGAAGGGTATCATTAGGCCCTCTAATTCTCCCTGGAGTTGCTCTGCATTCTACGTCATTAACAGTGCAGAAAAGGAACGAGGAACTCCTAGGCTTGTCATCAATTACAAGCCATTAAATGCTGTCCTAAAATGGATCCGACACCCAATCCCTAACAAAAGGGATCTCCTTAAACGAACTTATAAAGCCAATCTTTATAGCAAGTTCGACATGAAATCAGGATTCTGGCAAATTCAGATTGCCGAAAAGGATAAATACAAGACTGCTTTCAATGTCCCTTTTGGGCATTACGAATGGAATGTCTTGCCATTTGGGCTTAAGAATGCTCCCTCTGAATTCCAGAATATCATGAACAATATCTTCAATGAATATTCTTATATGTCAATTGTTTATATTGATGATGTGTTAATTTTCTCTGAAAACATTGATTCTCATTTTAAGCATCTAAATACATTCTTTAAGATTGTTAAACTTAACGGCCTTGTTGTTAGTGCTAAGAAAATGAAGTTGTTTCAAACCTCCATTCGTTTTCTAGGACATGATTTGCATCAAGGTAGTCACAAACCTATTTGCCGAGCCATAGAGTTCTCTTCCAAATTTCCTAATGAAATCACTGATAAAACCCAACTACAAAGGTTTTTAGGAAGCCTTAATTATGTTGCTGATTTTATCCCCCACATTAGGCAGGTCTGTGAACCTCTTTATAAACGTCTTAAGAAAAATCCAGTACCATGGAGTTCTGAACAATCCAATGCTGTTATAAAGATCAAATCTTTAGTCCAAAATCTCCCCTGTCTAGGCATCCCCAATCCTGAAGCATTCATGATTGTAGAAACTGATGCATCCGACATAGGCTATGGTGGTATCCTTAAGCAAAGGGTATCTGAAGTCTCCCCCGAACAATTAGTTCGTTTTACTTCTGGAATATGGAATACCGCCCAGAAAAACTATAGCACAGTTAAAAAGGAAGTTTTATCTATAGTGCTATGTATCACTAAATTTCAAGATGACCTTATCAATAAGGAATTTCTTCTTCGCGTTGATTGTAAATCAGCCAAAGAGATTTTGCAAAAAGATGTTAAAAATCTTGTTTCTAAACAAATATTTGCTAGATGGCAAGCTCTACTATCTAGCTTTGATTTTCAAATTGAATTTATCAAAGGAGAACATAACTCCCTTCCTGATTTTCTAACAAGAGAATTCCTACAGGGCCATGAGACCGAATCTGGGGAAAAACCCCAATCAAGAACAACCACGGATGGCTAGACCATTCGATGCTCCTCTAGTTACAACAAATCCACTCCGGCCTTCCATTCCACAAAGGCCAGTTCTCAAAGAAGAGATTAAATCTCTACCTACCAACAGATTCGCAGCACTTCAGCCTCCCCCAGCACCTACAAAGCTGGTAGACATGAAGACAAATCTGCCCGTCATCCAAGGACAGACAACAACTAGCTCTTCAGTGAGAACTAAGCAGAGCTATACTATGAAGGCCCCCGAGACCTTCGCTGAAGCAGTAGATCCAGCATCTGCCAAGAATGCTCCAACACCAACGACTCCAGTTAAGGAAGAATTTAAGTATATAACTACTCAAGTATGCCCCATTCTTGCACTAGATAAAGCATACGAAGGGTACCATATGAACCAGCTCATCAAGCCGGTTTACACCAACATGAACTTTGTGGACACTGAGGATCCACTCAAAACTCGTCGGTTTTACGAGGCCATCCTTGTAGATACTGACTCAATTGAAGTTGAACATTCGGTGGATGAGAGTTACCCAGAACATATTGGGTACTCCAAATTCACTATCAAAAGGGTCCTAACCCCTTTCAACTGGTTTGTGGACCATCTGCATACTCCAGTTGCTCTATCAATGCCGCATCGACCGCAGACATATAACTGGTACGATTATAAATCGGCCTGGTTTAATTTCCTATTTGTCCGACCGAATCATACTTGGTTTGTCAAATACTGCCCTGCTATGGTAGAAGCCATTATACCAAGGTGGTTCTACGAATGGTGGGAATGCTTCGGAGGAACTAAGGAAGTTCTTCCCCAACAATTTGTTAAACGTCTCCCTGATTTCATAATCAAAGAGGGATGTTCCACCTTACCAGCACATATACAAATGTGTAAATTCTTCATTAAGAAAAGAATTTCATATATTATATCCTGGAACTTCATCAAATTTGAACAGAACAGGATTAAGTATTTATCCAAAGAGGTAAAAGTCAAAGGTTGGACTCCTAAGCCAACCGCTCCCAAGACTCCTGAGAAAGGAAAATCTGTAGCTTCGTCATCCAGTTCCTCCACTAGCAAGAAGGCTCTAAAAGAGAAACTCAAAAAAGCTTTGGAAGATTTGGATAAGCAAGAAGCCTCAACCAACACTGAAGAATTACTTCAGCTCATTGCAGAAGCTTCATCTACAGGAAGCAGTGATGACAATGGCGATATGCTAAATCCAAAAGGATTGGCTATGGCCTACATGGATCCATATTATGAATAGGAATCCGACCCTTCTAGAGATAGAGGTTCAAAGAACCGGAATTATCTCGGTAAAAGGGCAATTACTATTCCTGATTAAGATCCAGGACCCATCCTGTCTCTTCTAGATGACAAAAAAACTTCAGCATCACTAAAGAAAGGAATCTACTTTTCAAAAAGGCGCACTCAGCAGCAGCTTTTCAAAAGGCGCACTCAGCAGCAGCTTTTAAAAAAAAGACGCACTCAGCAGCTTCTAAAGGGAGCCCCACTAGATTGTCGGCATAATCTAAGCCGAACACTTGTACACATTAGATGTATTTCATTCTTCTCAGTTGCCTATATAAGGCTTCATTCTTCCCTAGAGAAGGCATTCAGAAATTTCCCACTCTAAGAAATTCTCTCTGCCCAATCTCTCTTGTAACCAATGTTTTTCTAAAGCTTTCAATAAAATTTGTAAGTTTGTTTAAATTCTCTCTTTAATTTCTGCATAATACAGTTATAATATTCACGATCCTTTTTCTGGTATCAAAGCCATGACGGCAGATTGTATGTTTAGCATGAGCAGCTAAACATATAATCTGTCTAGAGCATGAGCTAAACTATGTTCATATAAGAACATATTACTTTAATTCGGTATGCAGTTACTTAAAATAATTATGATTATATATCTTGTCTTATAATGAAGTTTTAATTCAAGTATGAGGTTACTGTTGACTGTTAAGGTGTTTGAAGAAACCGATTAATCTCCGGTGTAGACGTTGGTCAGCCTGAAAGTTAGGTCGTTAAGCCTAGGTGTGGCGTGTTAAGACCTTGTTGGTGGTCCCGTCGACTAAGATAACACTTAGCAGTCTTTAGTGTAATGCCATTAAAACTTGTTAGAATTTCATAAGCCACTGATATAAATTCATAATTAGATTTCGTCCCTGCATATCTGTTTATTGTCAATATGCCTGCTTGTTTGAACATGTATGTTTACTCTGTTATTCTCTAGACAGTATGTTTAAAATGATGAACAATCACGTCAAAAATACTGTTAACCTGTCTTCTCAAGCAACTCCGATTGCCAATATTGAAAATGATCTTCAAAACTGGAGCATTCCAGAAGAGTCATTCAACACGATTTATCAAATCGGAAAATTTAGTTTTTTGAAAAAACATAATATTAAGACCTCTGAGTCTACGGTTGCTATTAATAATTCGTTAGAAATTATTCAACTATTCAATGAGCTAGATATTAATAGATTTAAAAATCAATTTAATTATCTGCATGTTGGACTTGTTCAAGTTGCTATTAAGCCACTTTTCCGACAGGGACTCGATATCCCAGTCTGTGCTATCTTAAGAGATGCTCGTCTTTTAAATTTTGACGACTCACTCTTAGGAGTAATCCAGAGTAACCTCGCCGACGGCCCGGTATACTTTAATTGTTACCCCAATTTCTCTGTGGATATAAATGATCCTAACATCATGGATGTTTTAACTCTGAATGTTAAAACAAAAAACATGAATAGTAAGGAGAATACCAGAGAAATAGCGATTATATACAGAGTATATTATCGTCTCATGGGAACTACTCTAGCACCTAAAGCTAGATTTACGAGCCCTAAAGGGGTAACCACCCTAATGGAAGCAAACAAAGACCGCAGCACAGTCTTTGTTCCAAAGGCTCTTGTTTGGGATGATATTCTCCGATGCAATGATTGGCATTTTGAGGCTATCACCCAACCTGTCAGGATTTATTCTGAAAAATCTCAGATCGAAAGGGTGATTCAACACCCTGATGGATCTATAGATTTGAAATTCCTTGGATTAGACCCGTCTCGGCACTCGTCGTTTCGTCGATCTATCTCCACTCGTGCCTCAACTTCCAAACCCCGGGAGGGAAGTGACGAAAATGAACCTGATGACAAGGGAAAGATTAGAGGAGTTGACTTCTCTGGTCCAGTACCTAAAGTCTATTATCAGCAAAACACCAGGGTACCCGAACCCGAAAATCTTTATGAGCCTGGAAGCCCAACGGCCTCAGAAATGGCTCCTCCTCAACGAGTCAGAACTGACCCTAGTCTTCTCGTTATCAAAACTGATAATAAAGAATATACCCCAGACCTCGCATCCTTGAAGGTCCGATGGAATCATCCAAAGGACACTCTTAAGAGGAAGTGGTACCTTAGTACCTATTCAAGCGAGCAACAAAAGGAGTTAGGAAGGCTATGGGTAGCCGACATGAAAAGACTCCGATGCGATATGGAATTCTTCTTCTGGTTAGAAAAGACTGGAAAGATAGAAAACCAAGTTGAACCGCTTAACGTTATGGTTACCCGATGGTACACCCAACGGAATACGGTTATTGAGTCAACAACCCCTCCTCTAGAAGGGCTAAACATTCCCTATTCCAATGAAGTCATCAAGGCTTCACCCTTCAAAACTAACTCCGGCAGAGGAACTATGACTCCTCAGTGCAAAGATCTTGATAGAATAATTGAGCAAAACAATTATACTAATCAAGCTCTCCATACCATTTCTCAACAAATTGAGGACAGTAAAGGAACTAATCTTACAGTCCCCTTACCAGTTAAGAACACCCCCGATTCAAAAACTCTTTCGAATCCTATCTTCAAGATGCCCGAGTTTCAGAAAGAAAAATTTCCTGATCTCAACGAAGACTTCAAAATCTCCGAAGAGATTTTAGAAAAAATCAATTCTAAACTTGCAAAGTTTAAAGTAAGTCAGCAAGGAGAATCTTCACAAAAGAATTCTCTTTCAAAACTCACTAGCGAGAGGTACACTCTCAAGAAAAATTATTACAAAAAACCCTCTCCACCTGATGTCCAATATGAGGAACATCCTTATCTCTCCACCTGCAATCATGATGGAAGAGGCATTAATGAATGGAATATTGATGGTCTGGCAGAACACCAGATCTACAATAAGCTCCATGAAATGGCCGTATCTGTTACTGCCTACAAAATTAAAGGTTCCTCTGACAAAGGAGCAGCCACCATGATAGTCTCGGGATTCACCGGCATGATTAAACATTGGTGGGACAACTACGTCTCCGAGGCAGAAAAAGACCTCATATACAATACTACAACTACCGTAAATAAGGTGAAAGTTGAAGATGGTAGAGAAACCACGGTACAAGAAGCACAGGAAGATGCTTGTGCCACTCTTCTCTATCACATAGCTAGACATTTCGTGGGAGAACCTAAACTCTTCCAGGACAGAAGTCTAGAAATCTTGAATAATCTTCGCTGCAAAAGTCTAGCAGACTTTAGGTGGTACAAAGATACCTTCCTGGTCAAAGTCCTGATCAGACCCGACTGCAATAATGATTTCTGGAAAGAAAGATTTATCAGCGGTCTTCCTCCTCTGTTCGCTGACAAAGTGCGAACAAACATCAAAACCAGATTCGATGGTCATATACCTTATGCCAAAATGACTTACGGCGATATAGTAAGTTTCATTACCTCCACTGGAATCGACCTCTGTACTGACCTTAAGCTTAAACAACAACTTAAGCATAAAGGAAAGTATGGCCTTGGGACTTTCTGCAATGACTATGGGTTTACCGACCTTAAGTCTGAAAAGAGAAGAAAGAAGAAATCTTTCAAGAGAACTCCTCCCTCCAAAAGGACTTACAAGAAAGTGTCTTATAAACCTAGCAGAAAGACTAAGCGAAAGTCTTCCCAAGGTAATAAAGATACCTGCTGGACATGCGGCAAATCTGGCCATAGGTCGAAAGATTGCAAATCCAGCAAAAAGAAAAAGATCAATCAACTTGATCTTTCTGATGAAGCTAAAGAAAAATTATTCTCTATAATGGAGGATGATTCTTCGACAGCTTCAGAACCCTCTTCTGATAGCGAAGACTATAGCGACGAAGAATTTATCAACGCCGCCTATGAGTCTGATGAATCTCAATCCGGACAAGATTGCGAGTGCAATGGCACTTTCTGTACTTGTTCAGCCAAAACCATTAATGTCATAACCGGAAGACCCAAAGAAATCTTGTTTGACATTATAGAACATATTTCCGATGACGAGCTCAGGAGCAAATATCTTCAAGAGCTCAAACGCTTACTTTCTCAGGAAGAAAGTCTCCCGAAAGCCAAACCTATTGTTCAACCTTTCGATATGAAAAGGGTTATGGCTAAATTTCAATCATCTCCTTCAGAACCTTCCATCTCAGACCTAAAGGGAGAAATTTCCGACTTAAAGAAGGAAATTAAGAATCTCAAAACCAGACTTGATCAAGTAGAATTCAATATCCTCACAGATCAAGTTGTTAGGTCAGCTATTCCCTCAGAAAAGGCCCCTGAGTCTCCCAGATATCTTCCGATAACTCCAATGGATCATCTAAAGGATCCAGATCCATTCCCTGGAACTGACATTCCGTCGGATGTTCCATCCTCTTCAGGAAAGGCCATTTCCGCAATTAAAGCTTACAGCGAGCATATCGTTGTAAAGATTGTTATTAATCAAGACTTTGTTCTCAACAGAGTCGCCCTATTTGACACTGGCGCTGACAGTAACTGTATTGTCAAGGGCCTTATCCCTACCAAATATCTTCAGAAGAGTAAAACTAAATTATACTCTGCTACTGGAGAAAAAATGACTAATACTTATGAGCTTCAGAAGGCCCATATTTGTAACAATGGCATCTGCCTTGTTAGTAACTTTATCATTTCTGAAGATATCATAGAAGATATCATTCTGGGAATACCGTTTGTCAATCAAATTCGCCCCTACCAGAGCGACTATGATGGTATCCGCTCAGTCCTCTTAGGAACCGAGCTCTTCTTCCCTTTACTCCGTCCCCTTTCAAAAACCGACGGACAACGAATCAAAGAAGAAACTGTGTTTAAAATAAACCGCTTATCTTCTCATATTTGTTTTCTTAAACAGGAAGTTCAGCTCAAACATATTGAGCAAACTTTAAAAACCCCGGAGATGGTCAATAAGATCACACTCCTTCAACAGAAGTTCGAAAACGAGATTTGCTCCGAACTGCCTAATGCATTTTGGGAACGCAAGAAACATCTCGTCGAACTCCCTTACATTGCTGGCTTCGATGAAAAACATATTCCTACGAAAGCCAGACCAATCCAAATGAATCAAGAAATGATGGAAATCTGTAAAACAGAGATTAACCATCTTCTTCAGAAGGGTATCATTAGGCCCTCTAATTCTCCCTGGAGTTGCTCTGCATTCTACGTCATTAACAGTGCAGAAAAGGAACGAGGAACTCCTAGGCTTGTCATCAATTACAAGCCATTAAATGCTGTCCTAAAATGGATCCGACACCCAATCCCTAACAAAAGGGATCTCCTTAAACGAACTTATAAAGCCAATCTTTATAGCAAGTTCGACATGAAATCAGGATTCTGGCAAATTCAGATTGCTGAAAAGGATAAATACAAGACTGCTTTCAATGTCCCTTTTGGGCATTACGAATGGAATGTCTTGCCATTTGGGCTTAAGAATGCTCCCTCTGAATTCCAGAATATCATGAACAATATCTTCAATGAATATTCTTATATGTCAATTGTTTATATTGATGATGTGTTAATTTTCTCTGAAAACATTGATTCTCATTTTAAGCATCTAAATACATTCTTTAAGATTGTTAAACTTAACGGCCTTGTTGTTAGTGCTAAGAAAATGAAGTTGTTTCAAACCTCCATTCGTTTTCTAGGACATGATTTGCATCAAGGTAGTCACAAACCTATTTGCCGAGCCATAGAGTTCTCTTCCAAATTTCCTAATGAAATCACTGATAAAACCCAACTACAAAGGTTTTTAGGAAGCCTTAATTATGTTGCTGATTTTATCCCCCACATTAGGCAGGTCTGTGAACCTCTTTATAAACGTCTTAAGAAAAATCCAGTACCATGGAGTTCTGAACAATCCAATGCTGTTATAAAGATCAAATCTTTAGTCCAAAATCTCCCCTGTCTAGGCATCCCCAATCCTGAAGCATTCATGATTGTAGAAACTGATGCATCCGACATAGGCTATGGTGGTATCCTTAAGCAAAGGGTATCTGAAGTCTCCCCCGAACAATTAGTTCGTTTTACTTCTGGAATATGGAATACCGCCCAGAAAAACTATAGCACAGTTAAAAAGGAAGTTTTATCTATAGTGCTATGTATCACTAAATTTCAAGATGACCTTATCAATAAGGAATTTCTTCTTCGCGTTGATTGTAAATCAGCCAAAGAGATTTTGCAAAAAGATGTTAAAAATCTTGTTTCTAAACAAATATTTGCTAGATGGCAAGCTCTACTATCTAGCTTTGATTTTCAAATTGAATTTATCAAAGGAGAACATAACTCCCTTCCTGATTTTCTAACAAGAGAATTCCTACAGGGCCATGAGACCGAATCTGGGGAAAAACCCCAATCAAGAACAACCACGGATGGCTAGACCATTCGATGCTCCTCTAGTTACAACAAATCCACTCCGGCCTTCCATTCCACAAAGGCCAGTTCTCAAAGAAGAGATTAAATCTCTACCTACCAACAGATTCGCAGCACTTCAGCCTCCCCCAGCACCTACAAAGCTGGTAGACATGAAGACAAATCTGCCCGTCATCCAAGGACAGACAGCAACTAGCTCTTCAGTGAGAACTAAGCAGAGCTATACTATGAAGGCCCCCGAGACCTTCGCTGAAGCAGTAGATCCAGCATCTGCCAAGAATGCTCCAACACCAACGACTCCAGTTAAGGAAGAATTTAAGTATATAACTACTCAAGTATGCCCCATTCTTGCACTAGATAAAGCATACGAAGGGTACCATATGAACCAGCTCATCAAGCCGGTTTACACCAACATGAACTTTGTGGACACTGAGGATCCACTCAAAACTCGTCGGTTTTACGAGGCCATCCTTGTAGATACTGACTCAATTGAAGTTGAACATTCGGTGGATGAGAGTTACCCAGAACATATTGGGTACTCCAAATTCACTATCAAAAGGGTCCTAACCCCTTTCAACTGGTTTGTGGACCATCTGCATACTCCAGTTGCTCTATCAATGCCGCATCGACCGCAGACATATAACTGGTACGATTATAAATCGGCCTGGTTTAATTTCCTATTTGTCCGACCGAATCATACTTGGTTTGTCAAATACTGCCCTGCTATGGTAGAAGCCATTATACCAAGGTGGTTCTACGAATGGTGGGAATGCTTCGGAGGAACTAAGGAAGTTCTTCCCCAACAATTTGTTAAACGTCTCCCTGATTTCATAATCAAAGAGGGATGTTCCACCTTACCAGCACATATACAAATGTGTAAATTCTTCATTAAGAAAAGAATTTCATATATTATATCCTGGAACTTCATCAAATTTGAACAGAACAGGATTAAGTATTTATCCAAAGAGGTAAAAGTCAAAGGTTGGACTCCTAAGCCAACCGCTCCCAAGACTCCTGAGAAAGGAAAATCTGTAGCTTCGTCATCCAGTTCCTCCACTAGCAAGAAGGCTCTAAAAGAGAAACTCAAAAAAGCTTTGGAAGATTTGGATAAGCAAGAAGCCTCAACCAACACTGAAGAATTACTTCAGCTCATTGCAGAAGCTTCATCTACAGGAAGCAGTGATGACAATGGCGATATGCTAAATCCAAAAGGATTGGCTATGGCCTACATGGATCCATATTATGAATAGGAATCCGACCCTTCTAGAGATAGAGGTTCAAAGAACCGGAATTATCTCGGTAAAAGGGCAATTACTATTCCTGATTAAGATCCAGGACCCATCCTGTCTCTTCTAGATGACAAAAAACTTCAGCATCACTAAAGAAAGGAATCTACTTTTCAAAAAGGCGCACTCAGCAGCAGCTTTTCAAAAGGCGCACTCAGCAGCAGCTTTTAAAAAAAAGACGCACTCAGCAGCTTCTAAAGGGAGCCCCACTAGATTGTCGGCATAATCTAAGCCGAACACTTGTACACATTAGATGTATTTCATTCTTCTCAGTTGCCTATATAAGGCTTCATTCTTCCCTAGAGAAGGCATTCAGAAATTTCCCACTCTAAGAAATTCTCTCTGCCCAATCTCTCTTGTAACCAATGTTTTTCTAAAGCTTTCAATAAAATTTGTAAGTTTGTTTAAATTCTCTCTTTAATTTCCGCATAATACAGTTATAATATTCACGATCCTTTTTCTAAAGTCTATTATCAGCAAAACACCAGGGTACCCGAACCCGAAAATCTTTATGAGCCTGGAAGCCCAACGGCCTCAGAAATGGCTCCTCCTCAACGAGTCAGAACTGACCCTAGTCTTCTCGTTATCAAAACTGATAATAAAGAATATACCCCAGACCTCGCATCCTTGAAGGTCCGATGGAATCATCCAAAGGACACTCTTAAGAGGAAGTGGTACCTTAGTACCTATTCAAGCGAGCAACAAAAGGAGTTAGGAAGGCTATGGGTAGCCGACATGAAAAGACTCCGATGCGATATGGAATTCTTCTTCTGGTTAGAAAAGACTGGAAAGATAGAAAACCAAGTTGAACCGCTTAACGTTATGGTTACCCGATGGTACACCCAACGGAATACGGTTATTGAGTCAACAACCCCTCCTCTAGAAGGGCTAAACATTCCCTATTCCAATGAAGTCATCAAGGCTTCACCCTTCAAAACTAACTCCGGCAGAGGACTATGACTCCTCAGTGCAAAGATCTTGATAGAATAATTGAGCAAAACAATTATACTAATCAAGCTCTCCATACCATTTCTCAACAAATTGAGGACAGTAAAGGAACTAATCTTACAGTCCCCTTACCAGGTAAACACCAGGGTACCCGAACCCGAAAATCTTTATGAGCCTGGAAGCCCAACGGCCTCAGAAATGGCTCCTCCTCAACGAGTCAGAACTGACCCTAGTCTTCTCGTTATCAAAACTGATAATAAAGAATATACCCCAGACCTCGCATCCTTGAAGGTCCGATGGAATCATCCAAAGGACACTCTTAAGAGGAAGTGGTACCTTAGTACCTATTCAAGCGAGCAACAAAAGGAGTTAGGAAGGCTATGGGTAGCCGACATGAAAAGACTCCGATGCGATATGGAATTCTTCTTCTGGTTAGAAAAGACTGGAAAGATAGAAAACCAAGTTGAACCGCTTAACGTTATGGTTACCCGATGGTACACCCAACGGAATACGGTTATTGAGTCAACAACCCCTCCTCTAGAAGGGCTAAACATTCCCTATTCCAATGAAGTCATCAAGGCTTCACCCTTCAAAACTAACTCCGGCAGAGGAACTATGACTCCTCAGTGCAAAGATCTTGATAGAATAATTGAGCAAAACAATTATACTAATCAAGCTCTCCATACCATTTCTCAACAAATTGAGGACAGTAAAGGAACTAATCTTACAGTCCCCTTACCAGTTAAGAACACCCCCGATTCAAAAACTCTTTCGAATCCTATCTTCAAGATGCCCGAGTTTCAGAAAGAAAAATTTCCTGATCTCAACGAAGACTTCAAAATCTCCGAAGAGATTTTAGAAAAAATCAATTCTAAACTTGCAAAGTTTAAAGTAAGTCAGCAAGGAGAATCTTCACAAAAGAATTCTCTTTCAAAACTCACTAGCGAGAGGTACACTCTCAAGAAAAATTATTACAAAAAACCCTCTCCACCTGATGTCCAATATGAGGAACATCCTTATCTCTCCACCTGCAATCATGATGGAAGAGGCATTAATGAATGGAATATTGATGGTCTGGCAGAACACCAGATCTACAATAAGCTCCATGAAATGGCCGTATCTGTTACTGCCTACAAAATTAAAGGTTCCTCTGACAAAGGAGCAGCCACCATGATAGTCTCGGGATTCACCGGCATGATTAAACATTGGTGGGACAACTACGTCTCCGAGGCAGAAAAAGACCTCATATACAATACTACAACTACCGTAAATAAGGTGAAAGTTGAAGATGGTAGAGAAACCACGGTACAAGAAGCACAGGAAGATGCTTGTGCCACTCTTCTCTATCACATAGCTAGACATTTCGTGGGAGAACCTAAACTCTTCCAGGACAGAAGTCTAGAAATCTTGAATAATCTTCGCTGCAAAAGTCTAGCAGACTTTAGGTGGTACAAAGATACCTTCCTGGTCAAAGTCCTGATCAGACCCGACTGCAATAATGATTTCTGGAAAGAAAGATTTATCAGCGGTCTTCCTCCTCTGTTCGCTGACAAAGTGCGAACAAACATCAAAACCAGATTCGATGGTCATATACCTTATGCCAAAATGACTTACGGCGATATAGTAAGTTTCATTACCTCCACTGGAATCGACCTCTGTACTGACCTTAAGCTTAAACAACAACTTAAGCATAAAGGAAAGTATGGCCTTGGGACTTTCTGCAATGACTATGGGTTTACCGACCTTAAGTCTGAAAAGAGAAGAAAGAAGAAATCTTTCAAGAGAACTCCTCCCTCCAAAAGGACTTACAAGAAAGAGTCTTATAAACCTAGCAGAAAGACTAAGCGAAAGTCTTCCCAAGGTAATAAAGATACCTGCTGGACATGCGGCAAATCTGGCCATAGGTCGCAGGCATATTGACAATAAACAGATATGCAGGGACGAAATCTAATTATGAATTTATATCAGTGGCTTATGAAATTCTAACAAGTTTTAATGGCATTACACTAAAGACTGCTAAGTGTTATCTTAGTCGACGGGACCTAAATGAGGTTTTACTTTATGTTCATGACATTCTCAAAATATGGTGGTTTTACTTTTGTTCAAGACCCTCCAGAAAAATAGGATTTTACTTTCTGTTCAGGACCCTCCTAAAAAATAGAATTTTACTGTATGATCAGGACCCTCCTGTAAAATGGTATTTTACTTTATGTTCACGACCCTCCTGAAACATGGGATTTCACTTTCTATTCAGGACTCTCCTGAAAAAAAAAGGGGAATTTACTTTATGTTCAAGACCCTCTTGAAAAATGGGATTTTGCTTTTTAATCAGGGCCTTCCTGAAAAATGGGACTTTACTTTTTATTCAGGACCCTTGTGAAAAATGGGATTTTACTTTTTGTTCAGGACCCTCCTAAAAATGGGATTTTACATTATGTTCAGGACCCTCCTGATAAATGAGATTTTTACTTTATGCTCAGGACCATCCTTAAAAATGGGATTTTACTTTCTATTTAGGACCCTTCTGAAAAAATGGGATTTTACTTTATGTTTAGGACCCTTCTGAAAAATGGGATTTTACTTTCTGTTCAAGACCCTCCTAAAAAATGAGATTTTACTTTCTTTTCAGGACCCTCCTGAAAAATGGGATTTTACTTTATGTTCAGGACCCTCTTGGAAAAAAAAGATTTTACTTTTTGTTCAGGACCATCCTGAAAAATGGGATTTTACTTTATGTTCAGGACCCTCCTGAAAAATAAGATTTTTACCTTCTGTTCAGGACCCTCCTAAAAAATGGGATTTTACATTTTGTTCAGGACCTCCTGAAAAATTGGATTTTACTTTTGTTCAGGACCCTCCTGAAAAATGGGATTTTACTTTCTGTTCAGGACCATCCTAAAAAAATAGTATTTTACTTTCTGTTCAGGACCCTCCTTAAAAATAGGATTTTACTTTATGTTCAGGACCCTCCTGAAAAATAGGATTTTACTTTCTGTTCAGGACCCTTTTGAATAAATAGGATTTTACTTTATGTTCAGGACCATCCCGAAAAATGGGATTTTACTTTCTGTTTAGGACCCTTCTGAAAAAATGGGATTTTACTTTATGTTTAGGACCCTTCTGAAAAATGGGATTTTACTTTATGTTCATGACCCTATTAAAAAATAGGGTTTTACTTTTGTTCAGGACCCTCCTGAAAAATAGGATTTTACTTTCTGTTTAGGACCCTCCTGAAAAATAGAATTTTACTCTATGATCAGGACCCTCCTGACAAATGGGATTTAACCTTATGTTCAGGACCCTCCTGAAAAATGGGATTTTACTTTTTGTTCAGGACCCTTTTGAAAAATGGGATTTCACTTTCTATTCAGGACACCCCTGAAAAAAAAGGGGAATTTACTTTATGTTCAAGACCCTCTTGAAAAATGGGATTTTACTTTTTAATCAGGGCCCTCCTACAAAATGGGACTTTAATTTTTATTCAGGACCCTCCAGAAAAATGGGATTTTACTTTCTGTTCAGGACCCTTCTTAAAATAGAATTTTACTTTATGAACAGGACCCTTCTGAAAATGGGATTTTACTTTATGTTCAGGACCCTTCTGAAAAATAAGATATTTACTTTCTATTCAGGACCCTCCTGAAAGATGGGATTTTACATTCTGTTCAGGACCTCCTGAAAAATGGGATTTTACTTTTGTTCAGGTCCCTCTTGAAAAATGGGATTTTACTTTCTGTTCAGGACCGTCCTTAAAAAATAGTATTTTGCTTTCTGTTCAGGACCCTCATGAAAAAAGGGATTTTAATTTCTGTTCAGGACCCTCCTGAATAATGGGATATTACTTTATGATCAGGATTCTCCTGAAAAATGGGATTTTACTTTATGCTTAGGACCCTCCTGAAAATGGAATTTTACTTTCTGTTCAGGACCCTTTTGAAAAATAAGATTTTACTTGTTGTTGAGGACTCTGATGAAAATGGGATTTTACTTTCTATTCAGGACCCTCCTGAAAAATGGAATTTAACTTTCTGGTCAGGACCTTCCTGAAAAATGGGATTTTACTTTCTATTCAGGACCATCCTGAGAAAATGGTATTTTACTTTATGTTCTGGACCCTCCTGAAAAATAGGATTTTACTTGATTTTCAGGACCCCCCTGAAAAATAGGATTTTACTTTCTGTTCAGGACCCTTTTGAAAAAATAGGATTTTACTTTATGTTCAGGACCCTCCTGAAAAATGGGATTTTACTTTCTGTTTAGCACCCTTCTGAAAAAATGGGATTTTACTTTATGTTTAGGACTCTTCTGAAAAATGGGGTTTTACTTTATGTTCATGACATTCTCAAAATATGGTGGTTTTACTTTTGTTCAAGACCCTCCAGAAAAATAGGATTTTACTTTCTGTTCAGGACCCTCCTAAAAAATAGAATTTTACTGTATGATCAGGACCCTCCTGTAAAATGGGATTTTACTTTATGTTCACGACCCTCCTGAAACATGGGATTTCACTTTCTATTCAGGACCCTCCTGAAAAAAAAAGGGGAATTTACTTTTTGTTCAAGACCCTCTTGAAAAATGGGATTTTGCTTTTTAATCAGGGCCTTCCTGAAAAATGGGACTTTACTTTTTATTCAGGACCCTCTTGGAAAAAAAAGATTTTACTTTCTGTTCAGGACCATCCTGAAAAATGGGATTTTACTTTATGTTCAGGACCCTCCTGAAAAATAAGATTTTTACTTTCTGTTCAGGACCCTCCTGAAAAATGGGATTTTACATTTTGTTCAGGACCTCCTGAAAAATGGGATTTTACTTTTGTTCAGGACCCTCCTGAAAAATGGGATTTTACTTTCTGTTTAGGACCATCTTGAAAAAATAGTATCTTACTTTCTGTTCAGGACCCTCCTTAAAAATAGGATTTTACTTTATGTTCAGGACCCTCCTGAAAAATAGGATTTTACTTTCTGTTCAGGACCCTTTTGAAAAAATAGGATTTTACTTTATGTTCAGGACCCTCCTGAAAAATGGGATTTTACTTTCTGTTTAGGACCCTTCTGAAAAAATGGGATTTTACTTTATGTTTAGGACCCTTCTGAAAAATGGGATTTTACTTTATGTTCATGACCCTCTTAAAAAATAGGGTTTTACTTTTATTCAGGACCCTCCTGAAAAATAGGATTTTACTTTCTGTTTAGGACCCTCCTGAAAAATAGAATTTTACTCTATGATCAGGACCCTCCTGACAAATGGGATTTAACCTTATGTTCAGGACCCTCCTGAAAAATGGGATTTTACTTTCTGTTCAGGACCCTTTTGAAAAATGGGATTTCACTTTCTATTCAGGACACCCCTGAAAAAAAAGGGGAATTTACTTTATGTTCAAGACCCTCTTGAAAAATGGGATTTTACTTTTTAATCAGGGCCCTCCTACAAAATGGGACTTTAATTTTTATTCAGGACCCTCCAGAAAAATGGGATTTTACTTTCTGTTCAGGACCCTTCTTAAAATAGAATTTTACTTTATGAACAGGACCCTTCTGAAAATGGGATTTTACTTTATGTTCAGGACCCTTCTGAAAAATAAGATATTTACTTTCTATTCAGGACCCTCCTGAAAGATGGGATTTTACATTCTGTTCAGGACCTCCTGAAAAATGGGATTTTACTTTTGTTCAGGTCCCTCTTGAAAAATGGGATTTTACTTTCTGTTCAGGACCGTCCTTAAAAAATAGTATTTTGCTTTCTGTTTAGGACCCTCATGAAAAAAGGGATTTTACTTTCTGTTCAGGACCCTCCTGAATAATGGGATATTACTTTATGATCAGGATTCTCCTGAAAAATGGGATTTTACTTTATGCTTAGGACCCTCCTGAAAATGAAATTTTACTTTCTGTTCAGGACCCTCTTGAAAAATAAGATTTTACTTGTTATTGAGGACTCTGCTGAAAATGGGATTTTACTTTCTATTCAGGACCCTCCTGAAAAATGGAATTTAACTTTCTGGTCAGGACCCTCCTAAAAAATGGGATTTTACTTTCTGTTCAGTACCATCCTGAGAAAATGGTATTTTACTTTATGTTCTGGACCCTCCTGAAAAATAGGATTTTACTTGATTTTCAGGACCCCCCTGAAAAATAGGATTTTACTTTCTGTTCAGGACCCTTTTGAAAAAATAGGATTTTACTTTATGTTCAGGACCCTCCTGAAAAATGGGATTTTAGTTTTTGTTTAGGACCCTTCTGAAAAAATGGGATTTTACTTTATGTTTAGGACTCTTCTGAAAAATGGGGTTTTACTTTATGTTCATGACATTCTCAAAATATGGTGGTTTTACTTTTGTTCAAGACCCTCCAGAAAAATAGGATTTTACTTTCTGTTCAGGACCCTCCTAAAAAATAGAATTTTACTGTATGATCAGGACCCTCCTGTAAAATGGGATTTTACTTTATGTTCACGACCCTCCTGAAACATGGGATTTCACTTTCTATTCAGGACCCTCCTGAAAAAAAAGGGGAATTTACTTTATGTTCAAGACCCTCTTGAAAAATGGGATTTTGCTTTTTAATCAGGGCCTTCCTGAAAAATGGGACTTTACTTTTTATTCAGGACCCTCTTGGAAAAAAAAGATTTTACTTTCTGTTCAGGACCCTCCTGAAAAATGAGATTTTACTTTATGTTCAGGAGTCTCCTGAAAAATAAGATTTTTACTTTCTGTTGAGGACCCTCCTAAAAAATGGGATTTTACATTTTGTTCAGGACCTCCTGAAAAATTGGATTTTACTTTTGTTCAGGACCCTCCTGAAAAATGGGATTTTACTTTCTGTTCAGGACCATCCTAAAAAAATAGTATTCTACTTTCTGTTCAGGACCCTCCTGAAAAATGGGATTTTACTTTATGTTCAGGACCCTCCTGAAAAATAGGATTTTACTTTCTGTTCAGGACCCTTTTGAAAAAATAGGATTTTACTTTATGTTCAGGACCCTCCTGAAAAATGGGATTTTACTTTCTGTTTAGGACCCTTCAGAAAAAATGGGATTTTACTTTATGTTTAGGACCCTTCTGAAAAATGGGATTTTACTTTATGTTCATGACCCTCTTAAAAAATAGGGTTTTACTTTTATTCAGGACCCTCCTGAAAAATAGGATTTTACTTTCTGTTTAGGACCCTCCTGAAAAATAGAATTTTACTCTATGATCAGGACCCTCCTGACAAATGGGATTTAACCTTATGTTCAGGACCCTCCTGAAAAATGGGATTTTACTTTCTGTTCAGGACCCTTTTGAAAAATGGGATTTCACTTTCTATTCAGGACACCCCTGAAAAAAAAGGGGAATTTACTTTATGTTCAAGACCCTCTTGAAAAATGGGATTTTACTTTTTAATCAGGGCCCTCCTACAAAATGGGACTTTAATTTTTATTCAGGACCCTCCAGAAAAATGGGATTTTACTTTCTGTTCAGGACCCTTCTTAAAATAGAATTTTACTTTATGAACAGGACCCTTCTGAAAATGGGATTTTACTTTCTGTTCAGGACCCTTCTAAAAAATAGAATTTTACTGTATGATCAGGACCCTCCTGTAAAATGGGATTTTACTTTATGTTCACGACCCTCCTGAAACATGGGATTTCACTTTCTATTCAGGACTCTCCTGAAAAAAAAAGGGAATTTACTTTATGTTCAAGACCCTCTTGAAAAATGGGATTTTGCTTTTTAATCAGGGCCTTCCTGAAAAATGGGACTTTACTTTTTATTCAGGACCCTTGTGAAAAATGGGATTTTACTTTCTGTTCAGGACCCTCCTAAAAATGGGATTTTACTTTATGTTCAGGACCCTCCTGATAAATGAGATTTTTACTTTATGTTCAGGACCCTCCGAAAAAATGGGATTTAACTTTATGCTCAGGACCATACTGAAAAATGGGATTTTACTTTCTGTTCAGGACCCTCCTGAAAAATGGGATTTTACTTTCTGTTCAGGACCCTTTTGAAAAATGGGATTTCACTTTCTATTCAGGACACCCCTGAAAAAAAAGGGGAATTTACTTTATGTTCAAGACCCTCTTGAAAAATGGGATTTTACTTTTTAATCAGGGCCCTCCTGCAAAATGGGACTTTAATTTTTATTCAGGACCCTCCAGAAAAATGGGATTTTACTTTCTGTTCAGGACCCTTCTTAAAATAGAATTTTACTTTATGAACAGGACCCTTCTGAAAATGGGATTTTACTTTATGTTCAGGACCCTTCTGAAAAATATTTTATTTACTTTTTATTCAGGACCCTCCTGAAAGATGGGATTTTACATTCTGTTCAGGACCTCCTGAAAAATGGGATTTTACTTTTGTTCAGGTCCCTCTTGAAAAATGGGATTTTACTTTCTGTTCAGGACCGTCCTTAAAAAATAGTATTTTGCTTTCTGTTCAGGACCCTCATGAAAAAAGGGATTTTACTTTCTGTTCAGGACCCTCCTGAATAATGGGATATTACTTTATGATCAGGATTCTCCTGAAAAATGGGATTTTACTTTATGCTTAGGACCCTCCTAAAAATGGAATTTTACTTTCTGTTCAGGACCCTCTTGAAAAATAAGATTTTACTTGTTGTTGAGGACTCTCCTGAAAATGGGATTTTACTTTCTATTCAGGACCCTCCTGAAAAATAGAATTTAACTTTCTGGTCAGGACCCTCCTGAAAAATGGGATTTTACTTTCTATTCAGGACCATCCTGAGAAAATGGTATTTTACTTTATGTTCTGAACCCTCCTGAAAAATAGGATTTTACTTGATTTTCAGGACCCCCCTGAAAAATAGGATTTTACTTTCTGTTCAGGACCCTTTTGAAAAAATAGGATTTTACTTTATGTTCAGGACCCTCCTGAAAAATGGGATTTTACTTTCTGTTTAGGACCCTTCTGAAAAAATGGGATTTTACTTTATGTTTAGGACTCTTCTGAAAAATGGGGTTTTACTTTATGTTCATGACATTCTCAAAATATGGTGGTTTTACTTTTGTTCAAGACCCTCCAGAAAAATAGGATTTTACTTTCTGTTCAGGACCCTCCTAAAAAATAGAATTTTACTGTATGATCAGGACCCTCCTGTAAAATGGGATTTTACTTTATGTTCACGACCCTCCTGAAACATGGGATTTCACTTTCTATTCAGGACCCTCCTGAAAAAAAAAGGGGAATTTACTTTATGTTCAAGACCCTCTTGAAAAATGGGATTTTGCTTTTTAATCAGGGCCTTCCTGAAAAATGGGACTTTACTTTTTATTCAGGACCCTTGTGAAAAATGGGATTTTACTTTCTGTTCATGACCCTCCTAAAAATGGGATTTTACTTTATGTTCAGGACCCTCCTGATAAATGAGATTTTTACTTTATGTTCAGGACCCTCCGAAAAAATGGGATTTAACTTTATGCTCAGGACCATCCTTAAAAATGGCATTTTACTTTCTATTTAGGACCCTTCTGAAAAAATGGGATTTTACTTTATGTTTAGGACCCTTCTGAAAAATGGGATTTTACTTTATGTTCATGACCCTCTTAAAAAATAGGGGTTTTACTTTTGTTCAGGACCCTCCTAAAAAATAGGATTTTACTTTCTATTTAAGACCCTCCTGAAAAATAGAATTTTACTCTATGATCAGGACCCTCCTGAAAAATGGGATTTAACTTTATGTTCAGGACTCTCCTGATAAATGAGATTTTACTTTATGCTCAGGACCCTCCTGAAAATGGGATTTTACTTTCTATTCAAGACACTCCTAAAAAATGGGATTTTACTTGTTGTTCAGGACCCTTCTGAAAAATGAGATTTTTCTTTCTGTTCAGGACTCTCCTGAAAAAAAGAATTTTACTTTCTGTTCAGGACCCTCCTGAAAAATGGGATTTTACTTTATGTTCACGACCCTCCTGAAAAATGGGATTTTACATTCTGTTCTGGACCATCCTAAAAAAATGGGATTTTACTATCTGTTCAGGAACCTCCTGAAAATGGGATTTTATTTTTGTTCAGGACACTTCTGAAAAATGGGATTTTACTTTATGTTCAGGACCTTCCTGAAAAATGAGATTTTACTTTATGCTCCGGACCCTCCTGAAAAATGGGACTCTCCTGAAATAAGGGATTTTACTTTCTGTTCAAGACCCTTTCAAAAAATAGAATTTTAGTTTATGTTCAGGACCCTCCGAAAAAATAGGATTTAACTTTATGCTCAGGACCCTCCTGAAAATGTGATTTTACTTGTTGTTCAGTACCCTCCTGAAAAATGGAATTTTACTTTCTGTTCAAGACCCTCCTAAAAAATGAGATTTTACTTTCTTTTAGGACCCTCCTGAAAAATGGGATTTTACTTTATGTTCAGGACCCTCTTGGAAAAAAAGCTTTTATTTTCTGTTCAGGATCCTCCTGAAAAATGGGATTTTACTTTATTTTCAGGACCCTCCTGAAAAATAAGATTTTTACCTTCTGTTCAGGACCCTCCTGAAAAATGGGATTTTACATTTTGTTCAGGACCTCCTGAAAAATGGGATTTTACTTTTGTTCAGGACCCTCCTGAAAAATGGGATTTTCCTTTCTGTTCAGGACCATCTTGAAAAAATAGTATCTTACTTTCTGTTCAGGACCCTCCTTAAAAATAGGATTTTACTTTATGTTCAGGACCCTCCTGAAAAATAGGATTTTACTTTCTGTTCAGGACTCTTTTCAAAAAATAGGATTTTACTTTATGTTCAGGACCCTCCTGAAAAATGGGATTTTACTTTCTGTTTAGGACCCTTCTTAAAAAATGGGATTTTACTTTATGTTTAGGACCCTTCTGAAAAATGGGATTTTACTCTATGTTCATGACCCTATTAAAAAATAGGGTTTTACTTTTGTTCAGGACCCTCTTGAAAAAAAGGATTTTACTTTCTGTTTAGGACCCTCCTGAAAAATAGAATTTTACTCTATGATCAGGACCCTCCTGACAAATGGGATTTAACTTTATGTTCAGGACCCTCCTGAAAAATGGGATTTTACTTTCTGTTCAGGACCCTTTTGAAAAATGGGATTTCACTTTCTATTCAGGACCCCCCTGAAAAAAAAGGGGAATTTACTTTATGTTCAAGACCCTCTTGAAAAATGGGATTTTACTTTTTAATCAGGGCCCTCCTGCAAAATGGGACTTTAATTTTTATTCAGGACCCTCCAGAAAAATGGGATTTTACTTTCTGTTCAGGACCCTTCTTAAAATAGAATTTTACTTTATGAACAGGACCCTTCTGAAAATGGGATTTTACTTTATGTTCAGGACCCTTCTGAAAAATAAGATATTTACTTTCTATTCAGGACCCTCCTGAAAGATGGGATTTTACATTCTGTTCAGGACCTCCTGAAAAATGGGATTTTACTTTTGTTCAGGTCCCTCTTGAAAAATGGGATTTTACTTTCTGTTCAGGACCGTCCTTAAAAAATAGTATTTTGCTTTCTGTTCAGGACCCTCATGAAAAAAGGGATTTTACTTTCTGTTCAGGACCCTCCTGAATAATGGGATATTACTTTATGATCAGGATTCTCCTGAAAAATGGGATTTTACTTTATGCTCAGGACCCTCCTGAAAATGGAATTTTACTTTCTGTTCAGGACCCTATTGAAAAATAAGATTTTACTTGTTGTTGAGGACTCTCCTGAAAATGGGATTTTACTTTCTATTCAGGACCCTCCTGAAAAATAGAATTTAACTTTCTGTTCAGGACCCTCCTGAAAAATGGGATTTTACTTTCTGTTCAGGACCATCCTGAGAAAATGGTATTTTACTTTATGTTCTGGACCCTCCTGAAAAATAGGATTCTACTTGATTTTCAGGACCCCCCTGAAAAATAGGATTTTACTTTCTGTTCAGGACCTTTTTGAAAAAATAGGATTTTACTTTATGTTCAGGACCCTCCTGAAAAATAGGATTTTACTTTCTGTTTAGGACCCTTCTGAAAAAATGGTATTTTATTTTATGTTTAGGACTCTTCTGAAAAATGGGGTTTTACTTTATGTTCATGACATTCTCAAAATATGGTGGTTTTACTTTTGTTCAAGACCCTCCAGAAAAATAGGATTTTACTTTCTGTTCAGGACCCTCCTAAAAAATAGAATTTTACTGTATGATCAGGACCCTCCTGTAAAATGGGATTTTACTTTATATTCACGACCCTCCTGAAACATGGGATTTCACTTTCTATTCAGGACCCTCCTGAAAAAAAAAAAGGGAATTTACTTTATGTTCAAGACCCTCTTGAAAAATGGGATTTTGCTTTTTAATCAGGGCCTTCCTGAAAAATGGGACTTTACTTTTTATTCAGGACCCTTGTGAAAAATGGGATTTTACTTTCTGTTCAGGACCCTCCTAAAAATGGGATTTTACTTTATGTTCAGGACCCTCCTGATAAATGAGATTTTTACTTTATGTTCAGGACCCTCCGAAAAAATGGGATTTAACTTTATGCTCAGGACCATCCTTAAAAATGGGATTTTACTTTCTATTTAGGCCCCTTCTGAAAAAATGGGATTTTACTTTATGTTTAGGACCCTTCTGAAAAATGGGATTTTACTTTATGTTCATGACCCTCTTAAAAAATAGGGGTTTTACTTTTGTTCAGGACCCTCCTAAAAAATAGGATTTTACTTTCTATTTAAGACCCTCCTGAAAAATAGAATTTTACTCTATGATCAGGACCCTCCTGAAAAATGGGATTTAACTTTATGTTCAGGACCCTCCTGATAAATGAGATTTTACTTTATGCTCAGGACCCTCCTGAAAATGGGATTTTACTTTCTATTCAAGACACTCCTGAAAAATGGGATTTTACTTGTTGTTCAGGACCCTTCTGAAAAATGAGATTTTTCTTTCTGTTCAGGACTCTCCTGAAAAAAGGGATTTTACTTTCTGTTCAGGACCCTCCTGAAAAATTGGATTTTACTTTATGTTCACGACCCTCCTGAAAAATGGGATTTTACATTCTGTTCTGGACCATCCTGAAAAAATGGGAATTTACTTTCTGTTCAGGAACCTCCTGAAAATGGGATTTTATTTTTGTTCAGGACACTCCTGAAAAATGGGATTTTACTTTATGTTCAGGACCTTCCTGAAAAATGAGATTTTACTTTATGCTCCGGACCCTCCTGAAAAATGGGACTCTCCTGAAATAAGGGATTTTACTTTCTGTTCAAGACCCTTTCAAAAAATAGAATTTTAATTTATGTTCAGGACCCTCCGAAAAAATAGGATTTAACTTTATGCTCAGGACCCTCCTGAAAATGGGATTTTACTTGTTGTTCAGTACCCTCCTGAAAAATGGAATTTTACTTTCTGTTCAAGACCCTCCTAAAAAATGAGATTTTACTTTCTTTTCAGGACCCTCCTGAAAAATGGGATTTTACTTTATGTTCAGTACCCTCTTGGAAAAAAAGATTTTACTTTCTGTTCAGGACCCTCCTGAAAAATGGGATTTTACTTTATGTTCAGGACCCTCCTGAAAAATAAGATTTTTACCTTCTGTTCAAGACCCTCCAGAAAAATGGGATTTTATATTTTGTTCAGGACCTCCTGAAAAATGGGATTTTACTTTTGTTCAGGACCCTCCTGAAAAATGGGATTTTACTTTCTGTTCAGGACCATCTTGAAAAAATAGTATCTTACTTTCTGTTCAGAATCTCCGGAAAAATAGGATTTTACTTTATGTTCAGGACCCTCCTGAAAAATAGGATTTTACTTTCTGTTCAGGACCCTTTTGAAAAAATAGGATTTTACTTTATGTTCAGGACCCTCCTGAAAAATGGGATTTTACTTTATGTTTAGGACCCTTCTGAAAAATGGGATTTTACTTTATGTTCATGACCCTCTTAAAAAATAGGGGTTTTACTTTTGTTCAGGACCCTCCTGAAAAATAGGATTTTACTTTCTGTTTAGGACCATCCTGAAAAATAGAATTTTACTCTATGATCAGGACCCTCCTGAAAAATGGGATTTAACTTTATGTTCAGGACCCTCCTGAAAAATGGGATTTTACTTTCTGTTCAGGACCCTTTTGAAAAATGGGATTTCACTTTCTATTCAGGACCCCCCTGAAAAAAAAAAGGGGAATTTACTTTATGTTCAAGACCCTCATGAAAAATGGGATTTTACTTTTTAATCAGGGCCCTCCTGCAAAATGGGACTTTAATTTTTATTCAGGACCCTGCTGAAAAATAGGATTTTACTTTCTGTTCAGGACCCTCCTTAAAATAGAATTTTACTTTATGAACAGGACCCTTCTGAAAATGGGATTTTACTTTATGTTCAGGACCCTTCTGAAAAATAAGATATTTACTTTCTGTTCAGGACCCTCCTAAAAGATGTGATTTTACATTCTGTTCAGGACCTCCTGAAAAATGGGATTTTACTTTTGTTCAGGACCCTCTTGAAAAATGGGATTTTACTTTCTGTTCAGGACCGTCCTTAAAAAATAGTATTTTACTTTCTGTTCAGGATCCTCCTGAAAAATAGGATTTTACTTTATGCTGAGGACCCTCCTGAAAATGGAATTTTACTTTCTGTTCAGGACCCTCTTGAAAAATAAGATTTTACTTGTTGTTGAGGACTCTCCTGAAAATGGGATTTTACTTTCTATTCAGGACCCTCCTGAAAAATAGAATTGAACTTTCTGTTCAGGACCCTCCTGAAAAATGGGATTTTACTTTCTGTTCAGGACCATCCTGAGAAAATGGTATTTTACTTTTTGTTCTGGACCCTCCTGAAAAATAGGATTTTACTTGATTTTCAGGACCCCCCTGAAAAATAGGATTTTACTTTCTGTTCAGGACCCTTTTGAAAAAATAGGATTTTACTTTATGTTCAGGACCTTCCTGAAAAATGGGATTTTACTTTCTGTTTAGGACCCTTCTGAAAAAATGGGATTTTACTTTATGTTTAGGACTCTTCTGAAAAATGGGGTTTTACTTTATGTTCATGACCCTCTCAAAATATGGTGGTTTTACTTTTGTTCAAGACCCTCCAGAAAAATAGGATTTTACTTTCTGTTCAGGACCCTCCTAAAAAATAGAATTTTACTGTATGATCAGGACCCTCCTGAAAAATGGGATTTTACTTTATATTCACGACCCTCCTGAAAAATGGGATTTCACTTTCTATTCAGGACCCTCCTGAAAAAAAAGGGGAATTTACTTTATGTTCAAGACCCTCTTGAAAAATGGGATTTTGCTTTTTAATCAGGGCCTTCCTGAAAAATGGGACTTTACTTTTTATTCAGGACCCTTCTGAAAAATGGGATTTTTCTTTCTGTTCAGGACCCTCCTGAAAAATGGGATTTTACTTTATGTTCAGGACCCTCCTGATAAATGAGATTTTTACTTTATGTTCAGGACCCTCCGGAAAAATGGGATTTAACTTTATGCTCAGCACCATCCTGAAAAAATGGTATTTTACTTTCTGTTCAGGACCCTCCTGAAAAATGGGATTTTACTTTATGTTCAGGACCCTCCTAAAAAATGGGATTTTATTTTCTTTTCAGGACCCTTTTGAAAAATAGGATTTTACCTTCTGTTTAGGACCCTTCTGAAAAAATGGGATTTTAATTTATGTTTAGGACCCTTCTGAAAAATGGAATTTTACTTTATGTTCATGACCCTCTTAAAAAATAGAGGTTTTACTTTTGTTTAGGACCATCCTGAAAAATAGAATTTTACTTTCTGTTCTGGACCCTCCCGAAAAATATAATTTTACTCAATGATCAGGACCCTCCTGAAAAATGGGATTTTACTTTATATTCAAGACCCTCCTGAAAAAAAAGGGGAATTTACTTTATGTTCAAGACCCTCTTAAAAAATGGGATTTTACTTTTTAATCAGGGCCCTCCTGAAAAATGGGACTTTACTTTTTATTCAGCACCCTCCTGAAAATGGGATTTTACTTTCAGTTCAGGACCCTCCTGAAAAAAAGGATTCTACTTTCTGTTCAGGACCCTCCTGAAAATAGAATTTTACTTTATGTTCAGGACCCTCCTGAAAAAATGGGATTTTACTCTATGTTCAGGACACTTCTGAAAAATGAGATATTTACTTTCTGTTTAGGACCCTCCTGAATAATGGGATTTTACATTCTGTTCAGGACCTCCTGAAAAATGGGATTTTACTTTTGTTCAGGACTCTCTTGAAAAATGGGATTCTACTTTCCTTTAAGGAACATCCTGAAAAATTTTATTTTACTTTCTGTTCAGGACCTTCCTGAAAAAAAGGATTTTACTTTCTGTTCAGGACCCTCCCGAATAATGGGATTTTACTTTATGATCAGGATCCTCCTGAAAAATAGGATTTTACTTTATGCTCAGGACCCTCCTGGAAATGGAAGTCTACTTTCTGTTCAGGACCCTCTTGAAAAATAAGATTTTACTTGTTGTTGAGGACTCTGCTGAAAATGGGATTTTACTTTCTATTCAGGACCCTCCTGAAAAATGGAATTTAACTTTCTGGTCAGGACCCTCCTGAAAAATGGGATTTTACTTTCTGTTCAGTACCATCCTGAGAAAATGGTATTTTACTTTATGTTCTGGACCCTCCTGAAAAATAGGATTTTACTTGATTTTCAGGACCCCCCTGAAAAATAGGATTTTACTTTCTGTTCAGGACCCTTTTGAAAAAATAGGATTTTACTTTATGTTCAGGACTCTCCTGAAAAATGGGATTTTACTTTCTGTTTAGGACCCTTCTGAAAAAATGGGATTTTACTTTATGTTTAGGACTCTTCTGAAAAATGGGGTTTTACTTTATGTTCATGACATTCTCAAAATATGGTGGTTTTACTTTTGTTCAAGACCCTCCAGAAAAATAGGATTTTACTTTCTGTTCAGGACCCTCCTAAAAAATAGAATTTTACTGTATGATCAGGACCCTCCTGTAAAATGGGATTTTACTTTATGTTCACGACCCTCCTGAAACATGGGATTTCACTTTCTATTCAGGACCCTCCTGAAAAAAAAAGGGGAATTTACTTTATGTTCAAGACCCTCTTGAAAAATGGGATTTTGCTTTTTAATCAGGGCCCTCCTGAAAAATGGGACTTTACTTTTTATTCAGGACCCTCCTGAAAATGGGATTTTACTTTCTGTTCAGGACCCTCCTGAAAAAAAGGATTCTACTTTCTGTTCAAGACCCTCCTGAAAATAGAATTTTACTTTATGTTCAGGACCCTTCTGAAAAATAAGATATTTACTTTCTGTTCAGGACCCTCCTAAAAGATGTGATTTTACATTCTGTTCAGGACCTCCTGAAAAATGGGATTTTACTTTTGTTCAGGACCCTCTTGAAAAATGGGATTTTACTTTCTGTTCAGGACCGTCCTTAAAAAATAGTATTTTACTTTCTGTTCAGGATCCTCCTGAAAAATGGGATTTTACTTTATGCTGAGGACCCTCCTGAAAATGGAATTTTACTTTCTGTTCAGGACCCTCTTGAAAAATAAGATTTTACTTGTTGTTGAGGACTCTCCTGAAAATGGGATTTTACTTTCTATTCAGGACCCTCCTGAAAAATAGAATTGAACTTTCTGTTCAGGACCCTCCTGAAAAATGGGATTTTACTTTCTGTTCAGGACCATCCTGAGAAAATGGTATTTTACTTTTTGTTCTGGACCCTCCTGAAAAATAGGATTTTACTTGATTTTCAGGACCCCCCTGAAAAATAGGATTTTACTTTCTGTTCAGGACCCTTTTGAAAAAATAGGATTTTACTTTATGTTCAGGACCCTCCTGAAAAATGGGATTTTACTTTCTGTTTAGGACCCTTCTGAAAAAATGGGATTTTACTTTATGTTTAGGACTCTTCTGAAAAATGGGGTTTTACTTTATGTTCATGACCCTCTCAAAATATGGTGGTTTTACTTTTGTTCAAGACCCTCCAGAAAAATAGGATTTTACTTTCTGTTCAGGACCCTCCTAAAAAATAGAATTTTACTGTATGATCAGGACCCTCCTGAAAAATGGGATTTTACTTTATATTCACGACCCTCCTGAAAAATGGGATTTCACTTTCTATTCAGGACCCTCCTGAAAAAAAAGGGGAATTTACTTTATGTTCAAGACCCTCTTGAAAAATGGGATTTTGCTTTTTAATCAGGGCCTTCCTGAAAAATGGGACTTTACTTTTTATTCAGGACCCTTCTGAAAAATGGGATTTTTCTTTCTGTTCAGGACCCTCCTGAAAAATGGGATTTTACTTTATGTTCAGGACCCTCCTGATAAATGAGATTTTTACTTTATGTTCAGGACCCTCCGGAAAAATGGGATTTAACTTTATGCTCAGCACCATCCTGAAAAAATGGTATTTTACTTTCTGTTCAGGACCCTCCTGAAAAATGGGATTTTACTTTATGTTCAGGACCCTCCTAAAAAATGGGATTTTATTTTCTTTTCCGGACCCTTTTGAAAAATAGGATTTTACCTTCTGTTTAGGACCCTTCTGAAAAAATGGGATTTTAATTTATGTTTAGGACCCTTCCGAAAAATGGAATTTTACTTTATGTTCATGACCCTCTTAAAAAATAGAGGTTTTACTTTTGTTTAGGACCATCCTGAAAAATAGAATTTTACTTTCTGTTCTGGACCCTCCCGAAAAATATAATTTTACTCAAAGATCAGGACCCTCCTGAAAAATGAGATTTTACTTTATATTCAAGACCCTCCTGAAAAAAAAGGAGAATTTACTTTATGTTCAAGACCTTCTTGAAAAATGGGATTTTACTTTTTAATCAGGGCCCTCCTGAAAAATGGGACTTTACTTTTTATTCAGGACCCTCCTGAAAATGGGATTTTACTTTCTGTTCAGGACCCTCCTGAAAAAAAGGATTCTACTTTCTGTTCAGGACCCTCCTGAAAATAGAATTTTACTTTATGTTCAGGACCCTCCTGAAAAATGGGATTTTACTCTATGTTCAGGACACTTCTGAAAAATGAGATATTTACTTTCTGTTTAGGACCCTCCTGAATAATGGGATTTTACATTCTGTTCAGGACCTCCTGAAAAATGGGATTTTACTTTTGTTCAGGACTCTCTTGAAAAATGGGATTCTACTTTCCTTTAAGGAACATCCTGAAAAATTTTATTTTACTTTCTGTTCAGGACCTTCCTGAAAAAAAGGATTTTACTTTCTGTTCAGGACCCTCCCGAATAATGGGATTTTACTTTATGATCAGGATCCTCCTGAAAAATAGGATTTTACTTTATGCTCAGGACCCTCCTGGAAATGGAAGTCTACTTTCTGTTCAGGACCCTCTTGAAAAATAAGATTTTACTTGTTGTTCAGGACCCTCCTGAAAATGGGAATTTACTTTCTGTTCAGGACCCTCCTGAAAAATGGGATTTTACTTTCTGTTCAGGACCCTCCAGAAAAATGGGATTTTACTTTCTGTTCAGGACTATCCTGAAAAAATAGTATTTTACTTTCTGTTCAGGACCCTGCTGAAAAATGGGATTTTATTTTATGTTCAGGATCCTCCTGAAAAATGGGATTTTACTTTATGCTCAGGACCCTCCTAAAAATTGAATTTTACATTCTGTTCAGGACCCTCCTGAAAAATAAGATTTTACTTGTTGTTCAGGACCCTCGTGAAAAATTTTTCAGGAGGGATTTTACTTTTTGTTTAGGACCCTCCTGAAAAATGGGATTTTACTTTCTGTTCAGGACCCTCCTGAAAATGGGATTTTACTTTTTGTTCAAGACACTCCTGAAAAATGGAATTTTACTTGTTGTTCAGGACCCTTCTGAAAAAATGAGATTTTTCTTTCTGTTCAGGACTCTCCTGAAAAAAGGGATTTTACTTTCTGTTCAGGACCGTCCTGAAAAATGGGATTTTACTTTATGTTCAGGACCCTCCTAAAAAATGGGATATTACTTTATGCTAAGGACCCTCCTGAAAATAGGATTTTACTTTCTGTTCAAGACACTCGTGAAAATGGGATTTTATTTGTTGTTCAGGACCCTCCTGAAAAATGAGATTTTTCTTTCTGTTCAGGACCCTCCTGAAAAATGGGATTTTACATTCTGTTCTGGACCCTCCTGAAAAAATGGGATTTTACATTCTTTTCAGGACCCTCCTGAAAAATAGGATTTTACATTATGTTCAGGACCTTCCTGAAAAATGAGATTTTACTTTATGCTCCAGACCCTCCTGAAGAATGGGATTCTCCAGAAAAAAGGATTTTACTTTCTATTCAAGACCCTCCCGAAAAATAGAATTTCAGTTTATGTTCAGGACCCTCCGAAAAAATAGGATTTAACTTTCTATTCAGGATCCTCCTGAAAAATGAGATTTTAATTGTTGTTCAGGACCCTCCTGAAAAATGGAATTTTACTTTCTGTTCAGAACCCTTCTAAAAAATGAGATTTTACTTTCTGTTCAGGACCCTCCTGAAAAATGGGATTTTACTTTATTTTCAGGACCCTCTTGAAAGAAAAGATTTTACTTTCTGTTCAGGACCCTCCTGAAAAATGGGATTTTACTTTATGTTCAGGACCCTTCTAAAAATGAGATATTTACTTTCTGTTTAGGACCATCCTGAAAAATAGTATTTTACATTCTATTCAGGACCTCCTGAAAAATGGGATTTTACTTTTGTTCAGGACCTTCTTAAAAAATGGGATTTTACTTTCTGTTCAAGACCCTATTGAAAAATGAGATTTTAATTTATGTTCAGGACCCTCCTGAAAAATGGGATTTTACTTTATGTTCAGGACCCTCCTGAAAAATAGGATTTTACTTTCTGTTCAGGACCCTTTTGAAAAAATAGTATTTTACTTTCTGTTCAGGACTCTTTTAAAAAAATAGGATTTTACTTTATGTTCAGGACCCTCCTGAAAAATGGGATTTTACTTTCTGTTTAGGACCCTTTTAAAAAAATAAGATTTTACTTTAAGTTCAGGACCCTCCTGAAAAATAGGATTTTACTTTCTGTTTTGGACCCTTCTGAAAAAATGGGACTTTACTTTATGTTTAGGACCCTTCTGAAAAATGGGATTTTTCTTTATGTTCATGACCCACTTAAAAAATAGGGGTTTTACTTTCTGTTCAGGACCCTCCTAAAAAATATAATTTTACTCTATGATCAGGACCCTCCTGAAAAATGGGATTTAACTTTATGTTCAGGACCCTCCTGAAAAATGGGATTTTACTTTCTGTTCCGGACCCTCCTGAAAAATGGGATTTCACTTTCTATTCAGGACCCTCCTGAAAAAAGAGGAATTTACTTTATGTTCAAGACCCTCTTGAAAAATGGGATTTTACTTTTTAATCAGGGCCCTCCTGAAAAATGGGACTTTACTTTTTGTTCAGGACCCTCCTGAAAATGGGATTTTACTTTCTGTTCAGGACCCTCCAGAAAAAAGGATTTTACTTTCTGTTCAGGACCCTCCTGAAAATAGAATTTTACTTTATGTTCAGGACCCTCCTGAAAAATGGGATTTTACTTTATGATCAAGACCCATCTGAAAAATGAGATATTTACTTTCTGTTCAGGACCCTCCTGAAAAATGGGATTTTACTTTTGTTCAGGACCCTCTTGGAAAAAGGGATTTTACTTTCTGTTCAGGACCCTCCTGAATAATGGGATTTTACTTTATGATCAGGATTCTTCTGAAAAATAGGATTTTACTTTATGCTCAGGACCCTCCTGAAAATGGAATTCAAGTTTCTGTTCAAGACCCTCTTCAAAAATAAGATTTTACTTATTGTTCAGGACCCTCCTGAAAATGGGATTTTAGTTTCTGTTCAGGACCCTCCTGAAAAATGGGATTTTACTTTCGGTTCAGGCCCCTCTTGAAAAATAGGATTTTACTTTCTGTTCTGGACCATCCTGAAAAAATGCTACTTTACTTTATGTTCAGGACCCTCCTGAGAAATGGGATTTTAATTTTGTTCAGGACCCTCTTGAAAAATGGGATTTTACTTTCTGTTCAGGACCATCCTGAAAAAATGGTATTTTACTTTCTGTTCAGGACCCTCCTGGAAAAAGGGATTTTACTTTTTGTTCATGACCCTCCTGAAAAATGGGATTTTACTTTATGTTCAGGATCCTCATGAAAAATGGGATTTTACTTTATGCTCAAGACCCTCCTGAAAATGGAATTTTACTTTCTGTTCAGGACCCTCCTGAAAAATAAGATTTTACTTGTTGTTCAGGACCCTCCTTAAAAATGGGATTTTACTTTCTGTTCAGGACCCTCCTGATAAATGGGATTTTACTTTCTGTTCAGGACCCTCCCGATAAATTAGATTTTACTTTATTCTCAGCACCCTCCTGAAAATGGGATTTTACATTCTGTTCAAGACACTCCTGCAAAATGGAATTTTACTTGTTGTTCAGGACCCTTCTGAAAAATGAGATTTTTCTTTCTGTTCAGGACTCTCCTAAAAAAATGGATTTTACTTCATGTTCAGGACCCTCCTGAAAAATAGGATTTTACTTTATGTTCAGGACCCTCCTGAAAAATGAGATTTTTCTTTCTGTTCAGGACCCTTCTGAAAAATGGGATTTTACATTCTGTTCTGGACCCTTCTGAAAAAATGGGATTTTACTTTCTGTTCAGGACCCTCCTGAAAAATGGGATTTTATTTTTGTTCAGGACCCTTCTAAAAAATGAGATTTTTCTTTATGTTCAGGACCTTCCTGAAAAATGAGATTTTACTTTATGCTCCGGACCCTCCTGAAAAATGGGACTCTCCTGAAAAAATGGATTTTACTTTCTGTTCAAGATCCTCCCAAAAAATAGAATTTTAGTTTATGTTCAGGACCCTCCGAAAAAATGGGATTTATCTTTATGCTCAGGGCTCTCCTGAAAATGTGATTTTACTTTCGGTTCAGGATCCTCCTGAAAAATGAGATTTTACTTGTTGTTCAGGACCCTCCTGAAAAATGGAATTTTACTTTCTGTTTAGGACCCTCCTAAAAATGAGATTTTACTTTCTGTTCAGGACCCTCCTGAAAAAAAGGATTTTACTTTCTGTTCAGGACCCTCCTGAAAATAGAATTTTACTTTATGTTCAGGACCCTCCTGAAAAATGGGATTTTACTTTTTGTTGAGGACCCTCCTGAAAAATAAGATTTTTACTTTCTGTTCAGGACCCTCCTGAAAAGTGGGATTTTATATTTTTTTCAGGACCTCCTAAAAAATGGGATTTTACTTTTGTTCAGGACCCTCCTGAAAAATGGGATTTTAATTTCTGTTCAGGACCATCCTGAAAAAATAGTATTTTACCTTCTGTTCAGGACCCTCCTGAAAAATGGGATTTTACTTTATGTTCACGACCCTCCTGAAAAATAAGATTTTACTTTCTGTTCAGGACCCTCCTAAAAAATGGGATTTTACTTCCTGTTTAGGGCCCGTCTGAAAAAAATGGGATTTTACTTTATGTTTAGGACCCTTCTGAAAAATGGGATTTTTCTTTATGTTCATGACCCTCTTAAAAAATAGGGGTTTTACTTTTGTTGAGGACCCTCCTGAAAAATAGGATTTTACTTTCTGTTCAGGACCCTCCTGAAAAATAGAATTTTACTCTATGATCAGGACCCTCCTGAAAAATGGGATTTTACTTTATGTTCAGGACCCTCCTGAAAAATAGGATTTTACTTTCTGTTCAGGACTCTCCTGAAAAATGGGATTTCACTTTCTATTCAGGACCCTCCTGAAAATAAAGGGGAATTTACTTTATGTTCAAAACCCTCTTGAAAAATGGGATTTTACTTTTTAATCAGGGCCTTCCTGATACCATATCAAACCAACAACAACAAGAGTTCGGATTTCAACCAACAACCACAAGAACTACAACTTTTAGTTTTCGGTTTTTAGCTTACAACACAAGTGATAGTTTCGGTTTTAAGTCACAATCCGAGAATAACAAGAGAGGCAACAATGCTAGTGAATCGAAACAAGCCCCACACGGCTTCACTAGACTTCAAGATAAGCAAAAGTAACACAATAGTAACAAGATAAGGAAAGATAGATAACTTGACATACAATATTCAAGAAACTAAGAACCCTAACAACATGAGAGGACCCTAAGCCTAATGAATATTAACACCAAGCTCTTACAAAGACCAAGAGGCACTCAACAACCTCAAAACCTTTGTTTCTAGCCAAGGAGACAACACAAGTATTCCTCTACTTGTGAGATCTAGGGGCGGCTTCCTTGAGAGGAAGAGAGAAGATATTTTGGAGTGTTTAGGTTACAATTTCTGATTTCCAAATCAACTAAGGGATGCCTCACTATCATGTTATATTTATACTACAACAAAAATGAGTAAAAAGACCCATCCGCCCTTGCCTTTGTTGTGGCCTCCTTAGGGAATTAATTTATTACACTTTAGGCCCCTCCTCACACATAAGGACGTGGAGGCCCTTGCTTGGTTCGGCCAACAACTCACACACGGCCATTCGCATGAATAAGGCTTGGAGTGTTTGTAATTCCCGCGCTTGGCTTCGTGTGAAAGTCCGTGTACTTGTGGGGGCAGCCATAACCATATCATCCTCTCCATCTTGAGAGGAATTTGACCTCAAATTCGGCACTTGATCATCTTCAACCGCATCCACGAGGGAGAGATCTCCGACGTTGAAGGTGTTGTGCACTTGATATTCCGGTGGTAGGTCGATCTTGTAGGCATTGTCATTGATCCTCTCAAGTACTTGGAAAGGACCATCACCTCTTGGCAGCAACTTGGACTTCCTTTGAGCTGGAAACCTATCCTTTCGAAGATGCACCCACACCCAATCTCCGGGTTCAAGCACTAGCTTCCTTCTCCCTTTGTTTGCCCGTTTTGCAACCTCTTGATTCCTCTTTTCAAGCTTGATCCGCACCGTCTCATGCATCTTTTTCATGGCCTCGGCTCTTTTATTTCCATCTAAGCTGGTCATGAGATCACTAGACAAAGGGGTGAGATCTAAAGGGGTAAGGGGGTTTAGGCCGTAAACACATTCAAAGGGAGTCATTCCCGTACTCGAATGTATTACCCGATTGTATGCAAATTCCACCAAGGGTAGGTGTTCTTCCCATGAAGTCAATTTACCTTTAACCATAGAGCGTAGCATAGACCCTAAGGTCCTATTTACTACCTCCGTTTGGCCATCGGTTTGTGGGTGGCAAGACGTGGAGAAAAGTAACTTCGTGCCAAGCCTACCCCACATGGACTTCCAAAAGAGGCTTAGGAACTTGGAGTCCCTATCACTCACAATGGTCCTCGGTACCCCGTGAAGCTTTACAACATGCTCAACAAATAGTGAAGCTACACTAGGAGCGTCCTCGGTTTTAACACATGGGATAAAATGAGCCATTTTAGAGAATCTATCAACAACGACAAAAATACTATCTCGGCCCTTTCTAGTCCTTGGCAGTCCCAAAACGAAATCCATCGATATGTCCAGCCACGGTCTAAGGGGAGTAGGGAGTGGGGTGTATAATCCTTGAGGTCGGAGGCGGGATTTAGCACTCCGGCAGGCCGCACATTGACTACAAATTTTTGTGACATCTTTGCGCATTTTTGGCCAATAGAAGTTCTCCTCTAGGATTCCGAGGGTCTTGTCTACCCCAAAGTGACCCATAAGGCCTCCGTCATGGGCTTCCCTCACAAGTAATTCCCTCCAAGAGCTAGAAGGAACACATAACCTCCTCCCTTTGAACAAATATCCCTCGAACCGAGAGTAGGAGGAATGATTATTTTCCTTAAGCCAACGGTCCCTTCCCCACTCCTCGCATTCCCTAAAGATAGGAGCAAAGGTAGGATCCTCGGGATACAACATCCGCAAGCTCTCAAAACCCATTAATTTCGATGACAAGGTAGCAACAAGCACATGCTTCCGAGACAAGGCATCGGCAACAACATTTTCCTTTCCCCTTTTGTAATGAATTACATAAGGGAAGGTCTCGATGAACTCAATCCACTTAGCATGACGCCTATTCAGCTTGTCTTGGCTCTTAAGGTGTTTCAACGACTCATGATCCGTTCGTATCACAAACTCCTTAGGCCACAAATAGTGTTGCCAATTTCCCAAAGCTCTAACAAGGGCGTACAACTCCAAATCATAAGTCGAATAATTAAGAGTTGCCCCTTTGAGCTTTTCACTGAAATAGGCAACGGGCTTACCTTCTTGCATCAAAACAGCCCCGATGCCAACCTTACTAGCATCACACTCTACCTCAAACATCTTTTCAAAATCGGGCAATTGCAATAAAGGCGCCGAGATGAGCGTAGCTTTCAAGGCCTCAAAAGCCCTAGCTTGCTCTTCCCCCCATTTAAAGGGTCCATCCTTCCTAATTACCTCGGTCAAAGGGGCTGCTATGGAGCTAAACCCTTTGACAAACCTCCTATAAAAGCTTGCCAACCCATGGAAACTTCGGATTTCTCCAATAGTTTTAGGGGTCGGCCAACTTCGTATGGAGTCTATCTTGGAGTCGTCCACTTCCACACCCCTTGAGCTCACAACAAAGCCCAAGAATACAACTTTATCAACACCAAAAGTACACTTTTCCACGTTGGCATACAACTTCTCCTTTCGGAGGACATCAAACACACATCTCAAATGTACTACATGTTCATCGATAGACTTACTATAAACCAAGACATCATCGAAGTAAACAACAACAAACTTTCCGATAAGTGGCTTCATCACATGATTCATTAGCCTCATGAAAGTACTTGGAGCATTTGTTAGGACGAATGGCATAACCATCCATTCATAGAGACCAAATTTAGTCTTGAAGGCGGTTTTCCATTCATCACCGGGTTGCATTCTTATTTGGTGATAGCCACTCCTTAAATCAATCTTGGAAAATAAACACGAACCATTCAATTCATCCAGCATATCATCTAACCTAGGGATAGGGTGACGATATTTTACCGTAATCTTATTGATGGCTCGGCAGTCCACACACATACGCCAAGTTCCGTCCTTCTTAGGCACTAGTAGCACCGGAACCGCGCACGGACTCATGCTCTCCTTGATGTAACCTTTGTTGAGGAGTTCCTCAACTTGATGTTGCAATTCTTTGGTGTCCGTAGGGTTGCTCCTGTAGGCCGGCTTATTCGGCAATTGTAAGCTCGGCACAAAGTCAATTTGATGCTCAATTCCCCGAAGTGGGGGCAATCCTTGCGGAAGTTCCTTAGGAAATACATCTTCATAATCCTGTAGTACACGAGAAATCAAAGGAGAAACACAAGGATTAGTGGGGTTAGTATTAAAGCAATGGGCCAAAAGTAGCATCGGCTTGTTTTCATCATGGTCCACGAAAAGTTCCTTCCTCCTAGCCAACATCACTACGTTTTCCCTTCCCTTTGGCGTTGGGACAGCCTCGGATGCCCCTACCTCCTCACCTATGGCCGCCCTTCCCTTGTCCTCCTTCTCGGGTTCCCTCCCCTTCCCTTTTAATTCTCTCATTTTTTGATACCACTCATTGACTTGGGACGGTGAAAGAGGGTGAAGAGTGACCTTTCGGTCATCCTTCTCAAGCGTGTACCGGTTGGACCTTCCATCGTGTTTGGTAGACCTATCATATTGCCAGGGCCTACCTAACAACAAGTGACATGCTTGCATTGGAATCACGTCACAAAGTACTTCATCGTGGTAGTTGCCCACCTTGAACCGAATCACACATTGCCGTGTGACCTTCAATTCACCACAATCATTCAACCATTGTAACTTGTAAGGACTAGTGTGGGGTGTAGTCGGTAGTTTCAAGAAGTTTACCATAGCATGGCTCGCAACATTTGTACAACTACCACTATCAATTACCAAGGTGCACACACTCCCCTTTACAAGACACTTAGTATGGAAGAGATTTTCCCTTTGGCTCGGGTCATCTACCGCCTTACTAATCATAACGCATCTAACTACAAAGTTCGGAACCACACATTCCCCTTCTTGAGGGTAGACATCCTCACCATTATCTACTCCTTCCTCATTTGGTTCATTCTCGGCTTCCTCTCCATCTTGAGGCTCGGCCTCAACCTCCCCCCTTTCGGATATCACCTCCTCACCAAGGTAGTATACTTTCCCTTCTCGTAGGATCACATAACGCCGGTTCGGACATTCATTTGCCTTATGCCCCCAACCTTGGCACTTGAAACATTGGAACCCCTTTGGGTTGGGGTATTTGTGAGCCTCCGGTTTAGGAGGAAGCTTAGGAACCGTTTTGGATTTGGGCAGCTTCATAGGACCGGGTTGGTCGCCCAACCCGAGGGGGTTTGGACCCTTGCCTTGAAGGTTGACCTCTCCTTAAGCTCCCTTTCAATCTCTAGGGCTGCTTGGAATATACCATCAATAGTTTCAAACCGATGAAGGGTCAAGTGCGTGGAGATCTCTTTGTTCAATCCACACTTGAACCGGATGATGTCGTGGCTGATTTGCTCCCCTCGGTGATCAAGTTTCAACATGAGTTGTTGGAACTCGTCAAAATAGGCCATCACGCTCTTGCCTCCTTGCCGCAAGCCATATAATCTAGCAAGCAACTCATGTCGGTATCTCTCGGGAAGGTATCATTGTCTCATCAAATACCTTAACCGAAACCAAGGTGGTGGCTGCCCATCAACCAATTCATTACCAAATCGCTTCACATACTCCCACCAAGTGTTAGCATAGCCCTCGAGGTGAGCTATAGCATAGCAACTCTTCTTTTCTTCCGAGATATCATTAACTTGGAAGACTTTGTCACAAGCCGATTCCCAAGTTAAGTAGGCCTCGGGATCACTTTCACCCTTAAAGATAGGTAGGCTCAGCTTGATGGTGTTGATGCCTACGTCTCTCTCTTGGTGTCGGTTTCCCCTATCTCCATACCCTCGGTATCTCCTAGGTTCCCCCCGGCCCCCTCTCAACTCCTCCTCCCTCATATAAGCATCATCATAGGCTCCCTCGCCATCGTACTCCTCTCTACCGTATCCGTCAAAGTGAGTTGGTCGGCCTTGGCCATTTTGATTCGTAGGGATTGGAAGTTGTGGTCTTTGGTTTAGTGGAGCTTGGAAAGGAGGGTTCGGATTTAGTGGTGGAGCTTGGCGTCCAAATACCTCGTGTGGAATTGGAGGAGTTTGGAAATGTAGTGGTCTAGTGGAGTCTCGGTTTGGAGGAAAAGTGGTAGATTGGTTGGCGGTATTTTGTGGAGCTTGAGGTGCATTTAACATTTGGTGGACCATTTCGGGAGTGATGGTTGCGGAGGAGGTCCGATCATGGCCATTGGTAGAGACATGTAGAGGAGTCGATGGTCGAGAGTTCCTTTGACTCTCCACTTGATCTAACCTCCCACTAATAGTCGATACTTCCCCCCTTATTGCTGCCAAATCCCCTCTCACGGCCCCAAATTCCGAGTTCATTCTTTCAAGTGTCCGAGTAACGGCCTCAAGAGTGGCCCTCATTGAATCAAATGTATTAGTATCCGGATTATGAGATGTTGTTCCTTCCATCGTCAAGGTATTAGCCGCTTAGTCACCACAAGTTCGGGTCTCACAAGTGTTGTATAATTGGCTAGTAACCGTGAGATTTACAAGGTTTGAGTAAGCTCTTAGCCGGAATGGATTCTTGTTTGGAAGACTCAAGGAATTCTTGTCGGACTAGAACCAAAATCAGCAACTCATTCAAACGAATAAAAGCACACAAATAATCGTTGACACGAAATAACGGCTCAAGGAACTAGTTAACAACCTAGTGGAAAGATACTAGTTGGTTAAGTAGTTCTAAGACCAAGTAAGAGAAACTAAGAATCAACAATTAGCAACAAAGAATATATCCTAAGTTGAGCTTATAGTGACATGGTAGCATGCAATGGCCCACACGTTTTTCTCTTCGGGTTTAGATGTATATATTTTTTTTTATTTTTTTTTTGTCTTGAATTAATATTCACACAACTTGGGAGAAATTGAAAAGTGTTTTGGTGGGAAAACTTAAAAATTTGAAGTCTTGACTTTTGTTCAATCTCAAGAGAGTGGGTTTGGTTGACAATTTCCACAAGACAAGGTTCCTTGATTTAAGGGAAGTGATTGACAAGGCTACAAAGTGATGGGTGCAAGTCTTTCACAATCAACTTTATAAGTCTACCACTTGAACACACAACAAGATGAACACTCAACAAGAGGAACAATATGCACAAGTTCAAGAGATGAACACTTCACAAACTTCACACCTTCTTAGCACATTATCACACATCCACCGATTTTTCTTTTGGTCATCAATAACATTCAACTTTCGGCCACCTTACAACATGCAACTTTTCAAGCTCAACCTTGGATCTAGACACCTTAGTGTTGGTGAAAAAGAAACCAACACTAGAAACTCACTAAACAAGCAAAATGACACCTAGATCTAAGTATACAACACCTTCCTCGGTTTCCACTTTAGTGGACAGAAATTTCAGATTTCAGAATTTTTTTCTTGGTGTAGTTTGGTTTTAAGCCGAGAACTACTAGCCCAAGATGGGTTATGTTGGAACACAACCGGTCTTGCTTTGATACCAAATGATACAATATCAAACCAACAACAACAAGAGTTCGGATTTCAACCAACAACCACAAGAACTACAACTTTTAGTTTTCGGTTTTTAGCTTACAACACAAGTGATAGTTTCGGTTTTAAGTCACAATCCGAGAATAACAAGAGAGGCAACAATGCTAGTGAATCGAAACAAGCCCCACACGGCTTCACTAGACTTCAAGATAAGCAAAAGTAACACAATAGTAACAAGATAAGGAAAGATAGATAACTTGACATACAATATTCAAGAAACTAAGAACCCTAACAACATGAGAGGACCCTAAGCCTAATGAATATTAACACCAAGCTCTTACAAAGACCAAGAGGCACTCAACAACCTCAAAACCTTTGTTTCTAGCCAAGGAGACAACACAAGTATTCCTCTACTTGTGAGATCTAGAGGCGGCTTCCTTGAGAGGAAGAGAGAAGATATTTTGGAGTGTTTAGGTTACAATTTCTGATTTCCAAATCAACTAAGGGATGCCTCACTATCATGTTATATTTATACTACAACAAAAATGAGTAAAAAGACCCATCCGCCCTTGCCTTTGTTGTGGCCTCCTTGGGGAATTAATTTATTACACTTTAGGCCCCTCCTCACACATAAGGACGTGGAGGCCCTTGCTTGGTTCGGCCAACAACTCACACACGGCCATTCGCATGAATAAGGCTTGGAGTGTTTGTAATTCCCGCGCTTGGCTTCGTGTGAAAGGCCGTGTACTTGTGGGGGCAGCCATAACCATATCACTTCCTGAAAAATGGGACTTTACTTTTTATTCAGGACCCTCCTGAAAAATGGGATTTTATTTTCTGTTCAGGACCCTCCTGAAAAAAAGGATTTTACTTTCTGTTCAGGACCCTCCTTAAAAAAGAATTTTACTTTAGGTTCAGGACCATTCTGAAAAATAGGATTTTACTTTATGTTCAGGACCCTTCAGAAAAATGAGATATTTACTTTCTGTTCAGGACCCACCTGAAAAATGGGATTTTACATTCTGTTCAGGACCTCCTGAAAATGGTATTTTACTTTTGTTCAGGACCCTCTTGAAAAATGGGATTTTACTTTCTGTTCAGGACCATCCTTAAAAAATAGTATTTTACTTTCTGTTCAGGACCTTCCTAAAAAAAGGGATTTTACTTTCTGTTCAGGACCCTCCTGAATAATGGGATTTTACTTTATGATCAGGATCCTCCTGAAAAATAGGATTTTACTTTATGCTCAGGACCCTCCTGAAAATGGAATTTTACTTTCTGTTCAGGAACCTCTTGAAAACTAAGATTTTACTTGTTGTTCAGGACCCTCCTAAAAATGGGATTTTACTTTCTGTTCAGGACCCTCCTGAAAGATGGAATTTAACTTTCTGTTAAGGACCCTCCAGAAAAATGTGATTTTACTTTCTGTTCAGGATCATCCTGAAAAAATGGTATTTTACTTTATGTTCAGGACCCTCCTGAAAAATAGGATTTTACTTTCTGTTCAGGACCCTTCTGAAAAATGGGATTTTACTTTCTGTTAGGACCCTTGTGAAAAAATGGGATTTTACTTTATGTTTAGGACCCTTCTGAAAAATAGGATTTTACTTTATGATCATGACCCTCTCAAAAATGGGGGTTTTACTTTTGTTCAGGTCCCTCCCAAAAAATAGGATTTTACTTTTTGTTCAGGACCCTCCTGAAAAATAGAATTTTACTCTATGATCAGGGCCCTCCTGAAAAATGGGATTTTACTTTATATTCAGGACACTCCTGAAAAATGGGATTTCACTTTATATTCAGGACCCTCCTGAAAAAAATGGGGAATTTACTTTATGTTCAAGACCCTCTTGAAAAATGGGATTTTACTTTTTAATCGGGGCTTTCCTGAAAAATGGGACTTAACTTTTTATTCAGGACCCTCTTGAAAAATGGGATTTTACTTTTTAATTAGGGCCTTCTAGAAAAATGGGACTTTACTTTTATTTAGGACCCTCCTGAAAAATGGGATTTTACTTTCTGTTCAGGACCCTCTTGAAAAATGGGATTTTACTTTATGTTCAGGACCCTTCTGAAAAATGAGATTTTTACTTTATGTTCAGGACCCTCCAAAAAAATGGGATTTAACATTATGCTCAGGACCATCCTGAAAAAATGGTATTTTACTTTCTTTTCAGGACCCTCCTGAAAAATGGGATTTTACTTTATGTTCAGGACCCTCCTAAAAAATGGGATTTTACTTTCTGTTCAGGACCCTTTTGAAAAAATAGGATTTTACTTTATGTTTAGGACCCTCCTGAAAAGTGGGATTTTACTTTCTGTTTAGGACCCTTCTGAAAAATGGGATTATACTTTATGTTTAGGACCCTTCTGAAAAAATGGGATTTTAGTTTATGTTTAGGACCCTTCTGAAAAATGAGATTTTACTTTATGTTCATGACCCTCTTAAAAAATAGGGGTTTTACTTTTGTTTAGGACCCTCCTGAAAAATAGGATTTTACTTTCTGTTCAGGACCCTCCTGAAAAATATAATTTTACTCTATGATCAGGACCCTCCTGAAAAATAGGATTTTACTTTATGTTCATGACCCTCCTGAAAAATGGGATTTTACTTTCTGTTCAGGACCCTCCTGAAAAATGGGATTTCACTTTCTATTCAGGACCCTCCTGAAAAAAAAAGGGAATTTACTTTATGCTCAAGACCCTCTTGATGGGATTTTACTTTTTAATCAGGGCCTTCCTGAAAAATGGGACTTTACTTTTTATTCAGGACCCTCCTGAAAAATAGGATTTTACTTTCTGTTAAGGACCCTCCTGAAAAAAAGGATTTTACTTTCTGTTCAGGACCCTCCTTAAAAAAGAATTTTACTTTATGTTCAGTACCATTCTGAAAAATGGGATTTTACTTTATGTTCAGGACCCTTCTGAAAATGAGATATTTACTTTCTGTTCAGGACCCTCCTAAAAAATGGGATTTTATATTCTGTTCAAGACCTCCTGAAAAATGGGATTTTATTTTTGTTCAGGACCCTCTTGAAAAATGGGATTTTACTTTCTGTTCAGGACTATCCTTAAAAAATAGTATTTTACTTTCTGTTCAGGACCCTCCTGAAAAAAGGGATTTTACTTTCTGTTCAGGACCCTCCTGAATAATGGGATTTTACTTTATGATCAGGATCCTCCTGAAAAATAGGATTTTACTTTATGCTCAGGACCCTCCTGAAAATGGAATTTTACTTTCTGTTCAGGACCCTCTTGAAAAATAAGATTTTACTTGTTGTTCAGGACCCTCCTGAAAATGGGATTTTACTTCTGTTCAGGACCCTCCTGAAAAATGGAATTTAACTTTCTATTTAGGACCCTCCAGAAAAATGTGATTTTACTTTCTGTTCAGGACCATCCTGAAAAAATAGTATTTTACTTTATGTTCAGGACCCTCCTGAAAAATAGGATTTTACTTTCTGTTCAGGACCCTCCTGAAAAATGTGATTTTACTTTCTGTTTAGGACCCTTATGAAAAAATGGAATTTTACTTTATGTTTAGGACCCTTCTGAAAAATAGGATTTTACTTTATGTTCATGACCCTCTCAAAAAATGGGGGTTTTACTTTTGTTCTGGACCCTCCCAAAAAATAGGATTTTACTTTCTGTTCTGTACCCTCCTGAATAATAGAATTTTACTCTATGATCAGGGCCCTCCTGAAAAATGGGATTTTACTTTATGTTCAGGACCCTCCTGAAAAATGGGATTTCACTTTCTATTCAGGACCCTGCTGAAAAAAATTGGGAATTTACTTTATGTTCAAGACCCTCTTGAAAAATGGGATTTTACTTTTTAATCAGGGCCTTCCTGAAAAATGGGACTTTACTTTTTATTCAGGACCCTCCTGAAAAATGGGATTTTACTTTCTGTTCAGGACCCTCTTGAAAAATGGGATTTTACTTTATGTTCAGGACCCTTCTGAAAAATGAGATTTTTACTTTATTTTCAGGACCCTCCAAAAAAATGGGATTTAACTTTATGCTCAAGACCATCCTGAAAAAATGGTATTTTACTTTCTGTTCAGGACCCTCCTGAAAAATGGGATTTTACTTTATGTTCAGGACCCTCCTAAAAATGGGATTTTACTTTCTGTTCAGGACCCTTTTGAAAAAATAGGATTTTACTTTATGTTCAGGACCCTCCTGAACAATAGGATTTTACTTTCTGTTTAGGACCCTTCTGAAAAAATGGATTTTAGTTTATGTTTAGGACCCTTTTGAAAAAATGGGATTTTACTTTATGTTTAGGACCCTTCTGAAAAATGGGATTTTACTTTATGTTCATGACCCTCTTAAAAAATAGGGGTTTTACTTTTGTTTAGGACCCTCCTGAAAAATAGGATTTTACTTTCTGTTCAGGACCCTCCTTAAAAATGGGATTTTACTTTATGTTCAGGACCCTCCTGAAAAATGGGATTTTACTTTCTGTTCAGGACCCTCCTGAAAAATGGGATTTCACTTTCTATTCAGGACCCTCCTGAAAAAAAAGGGAATTTACTTTATGTTCAAGACCCTCTTGAAAAATGGGATTTTACTTTTTAATCAGGGCCCTCCTGAAAAATGGGATTTTACTTTTTAATCAGGGCCCTCCTGAAAAATGGGACTTTACTTTTAATTCAGGGCCCTCCTGAAAATGGGATTTTACTTTCTGTTCAGGACCCTCCTGAAAAAAAGGATTTTACTTTCTGTTCAGGACTCTCCTGAAAATAGAATTTTACTTTATGTTCAGGACCCTCCTTAAAAATGGGATTTTACTTTATGTTCAGGACCCTTCTGAAAAATGAGATATTTAGTTTCTGTTCAGGACCCTCCTAAAAAATTGGATTTTACATTCTGTTCAGGACCTCCTGATAAATGGGATTTTACTTTTGTTCAGGACCTTCTTGAAAAATGGGATTTTGATAACGCTCAATCTACAGCTCTCGTTTGAGTGTAAAGCGGTCGATAGCAAATATAGAACCCAACCTGGGTTGGGTGTCGATCCCACAGGGAATAGCTTGGCCAACAAGTAAGTAAAATTAATAGACTTTTGGTGCAAGTCTCGTAAAAAAGGGGGGATTGTAATAAGTAACAAAAGTAATAAAAGCTGAAAATAGTAAAGTAAAAAGAGAAAGATTGTCACGTTGGTTGTAAACAATGAGAATTGAAGCGTTGGGGTTATGTCCACCTTCTGAGGTATACGTCTCTATTGGCTTTGAGTGTGTAGAGTCTTGACATGCAATTGCTTATAGAGAATTGTAGTCGATGGTAAATCCAAGCGTCTCTCGACCTAAACAAGGACTATTTCACTTTAACTCTCTCGAGCTTAAAGTGTGTCTAGCGGTACGAATTCTCCAAGAGGTTAGTCCAGGTACGGCACTAGCTTTTTAATAGGAAAGGGTGTCCTACTACCTTGACATTATCTCTTTTCCAGACAAATAACCTTTCTCTCGAACAAGTTAAATGTTAGACTGGCGTTGGTCTATGCGTCTTCTTTTCTAGACAAATAACCTTTCTCTCGAACAGGTTAGATGTTAGAATGGCGTGTTCTTGTGTTTGAACCGCAAAGGATGTAGATTTAAGATGAAGAGAATAATGATATAAGCAATATACGTGTCTTGAACTCACAAGCTCATAGCAATAGATAGTAACTCATTCGGCTTCCATAACCCCAACTAAGAGGTTTAGTTACCCATGAATGCGAAGGATATCACGTTTTGCATGGTGGATGGCGTGAGAAGTAGGTGATAGGCGTGTGGTTTTGGTGATTCCCTAGCAAGTAACGATTCTCTTGTTGTGGAATAGATGAATAGAAGAATAGATTAGAAGTGTTTGTGGTGGAAGATGAGAAAGATGGAAGAAAATTAATAGTTTAAGAATGAATTTCTTGAATGAAGGGAGGAGTTGCCTCCACTAAGGGAGGACTTGATTAAAATCTCTAGCATGATAGGGTATTTATAATACTCCTATCCTACTCCTACTATGCTAATGAAATAAATAACCAAATCCTACTAAACTAAGGAAATACTTAACCCATTTGTACTAGGTTAATGTAACATTCTCCTAATCCAAATAAACTAATGAAATACATAACCCAATTGTACTAGGTTAATGTATCATTGTCAAAATCCAGCTTTGTGTCTGTAAGTCCCCAAAGTCTTCAGAAATGCTGTTTTAGTCCTGGACAGATTTTCCATGCAGTCCCCAAAGTATTCAGAAATGCTGTTTTAGCCCGGGACAGATTTTCCATGCAGCAGATTTGGTCCTTTAGGCGTCCAGCTCCTTTCTACTTCGTTTGTGAGCTTTCTTTTGCGTCAAGTAAGCCATAAAATGCTGTATTTTGCATCATTTATACCTGAAACTTTCCTAATTATGTTTGTTAGCTCATTTACAGGAAAAAGGACTAAAAGTGCATGAAATAGATAATTAGTTCTCAAAACTAGGCTAAAATATGGGCAAAATATATTGATATAGGCGCGTAAATTCGCCTATCATCAACACCCCACACTTAGAGCTTTGTTCGTCCTCGAACAACATATCATGTCCTTCTAACATCAACTTAGGGTTTTTACAGCCACAACACAAAACATTCTTCAAGACAAGCACAACAACTATCAACAAAGAGTAGCTTTCCGATTATAAGTAGAAACAATTTAACCTCAAGCATAGACTCGTGATGGTGATCAACTCGCATGCAAACGTTAAGGTACATAGAATCATATACAACTATCCAAAACTCATCAACCATGTGTATCTCACAATATAGTACCCATAATCACTCACAAATATAGCATATTTTTCAAACATGGGTATCAAAGTGTCCTTGCTCTCACTCTCACAAAGAATTCATATGTAGCAACTAATGACCATAAGCTTGCCCTTAATGTAGTACTCTACTAAATGTCGGAATGTTAAGATTAGGATCAAGTAGGTCTTTTGATGGTTGTAATGTAGGCTAAGGGACGGGTAGAATCAGCTATTTTGGCCAGAAATAGTGACTAGGTTCCTAAGCACTTTAATACATCACATTGTATCATTGACACTTTTTTTCTTTCAACCTTTCTTCTTTCCTTTTTATTCTACCACCCTTGTTCTCCTCTTTTGTTTTTCATTTTTAAGCACAACTTACTTTTCAGCTTTCTTTTCCCTTTTTTTCTTTTCACAACATTCCTTTTATGATAGCACTTTATTTCATAACACATTCAAGCACCTTTGCAATTTAAAGCATCATTCTTACCCAATTTCCTCTTTATGTTTGTCATATGACTTTTTCTCTTTAAAGCACTTAGGAATTTGGATCAAAATTGTGGTCTTGAAAGAAATGGATTAGGCTTACATACAGGGTTGTCAAAGAAATAGGCTAAAGGCTCAAAAGGGTTCAACTAGGATGATTTACATGGGTAGGAAAAACTGAAGGTAAACATGTATAGGTTGTCAAAGAAATGCCTAAATCATATCCTAAACTTACATTCCTTATTTTCGCTTTGCATACATACCAGGCAAGTTCTAGCATCAGCCACACACATAGAATATACTATTATCTCACACACACAAGGCACATGGTCGACTTGATTGGAAGTAATATAGACTCTTGACCCAACAAGTGAAGGAATTGAGTCACATAATATCACATAATGAGTCACAACTAGAGCCTAAACGTCTCAATAGTCACAATTGTAGCACATACTCTTGTTATAATCTCATGCTGCCTATCAAAATAATTTCATGCGAAGCTAAAAAAAAATTTACTACTAAAAAAAACACAACGAAACAAAAATGAAACAAAAGCAAACAAACATAGATGCGAATAGAGAAGTATAGCATGCAATACCACCACCCCACACTTAGTCAGGACACTGTCCTCAGTGGAAAATAAATACGAGGAACCTGGTTGGTCGGACTTATCCTCTATGTCTGGGGTCATACCCCTTGCATTGGAATCATCATCAGAGTCGTCATCCTTAGAAGTTCCTCATAAGTATCCCACTTAATTCCAAGCGTGAGTCGGGGTATTTGCTGCGAGGAGGGTTCTCCTTGGTCCTTGTAACTTCTCTTTTTGCCCTTTTGGGAGGTGGTAGCCTTCTCCTTGCCTTGTCTCGCTTTAGGTGCCATTGTACCTGAGACTAGAAATAGCGTTAGTTGCAGCACAAGCTCACTTGATACAATCTATAAGCAAGTACTAGGGGTACCACCCCACACATAGTTTTGTTGCACAAATCAGCGAGGTGAACGTAGTCGATTTACTCAGATTTCGTCGACATACTTTTTAGGCTTGTATTCCAGCAAGAAAATCAGCATTGTATCACTTATTTGCAGCCATTGGACTACTTTCATGGTAGATATAGCAACACTATGACATAGGGTTTACCACATGGAATCGTTATTCTTACAACAAGCACAACCTCCTAAGTCGATAGGCACTATAATCTTATCCCGATGGCCGGGATAGTCTAATATGTAAGCATCCAAACAACACTCTTAAGCAATATTCATAGCCATATCAATTCAGTAAATATCATAACAATGCTATTGAAACCAAATTCAAGTCGGAAATAAGTCAAGAATTCCCTACGTATATGTTCACTCACATGATTATGCAACAACAATTCGAACACATGAACATCACCAACAATCTTATATGATTTAGCAATTTATAATAAGCATAGCAACGTAGTACTTACGATAAATAATAAGAGAGTACTTACTTGCTTGAAGCTTGTGGAGACGGTGTTGTGAATTAGAAGAGCAAAAGAAGAAAATTTTGAGAAGATTTGGAAGGTTATGTGGCGCCTTTAGGGTGTTTTCTAATGTGGTTGTGTTGTAAAACTATGTCCCCTTTATATAGGAAGAGTATGGGTCGGGTTATGACCCATTTACAATCGGATTTGGGGACAAAATCACCCTATATGCGGCGCATATCCCTCGGCATAACACATGTATATGCGGCGCATTGTCCATGGCATAATGGGACATATGCGCCGCATATGGTATGGCATATCTAGGCATATGCGGCGCATATGGTATGGCATTTGGTCTCAGTATCTCAAATGCCATAGCATAGGCGGCGCATAGTCAAAAGCACACCTAGGAATAGGCGGCGCATAGTGTATTGCACACTAGATTCCGAGTCCTTAGGCTATAGAATAGGTTGTGCATCGTTCGTGGCCTATTTATACCAAGGCCTAGCCTTACTCGAAGCCTATTATGACGTGAGAAAGACTCAATTCATAGCCTTATGCATCACCATTCCTAACTTTCCGACTTTACCATACAATGCGACCAAATCGTCAATTGAAATCAATCTCCTCGTTGCATACTTCTTGCACCTATTTTTGCTCAAAACCAAATGAAAACAATTAGTACGATTGGTTGCCTCCCACCAAGCGCCTTAGTTTTGGTCGTGGCACGACTCTTATTTTTGGATTTTCATTTATCAAAAGCAAAAACAAGTACTAGAATGAAAGAAAGACAAAACGATAAAACGATAAAACGATGGGTTGCCTCCCATCTAGCGCCTTATTTATTGTCGTGGCTCGACGTAGTTACCTCGAGTACTTAGACTTCATCGAGGTAAGTGATGGATCGTTTTCTGAAAGGATTTAGACGACAATGAGGCTTACCTGTGGTCATGCGATCTTTTTCGAGCTGGCTCATACGTTTCTCCGGAGAGTCACCAATTATATCATCAATAGTCCAACCCATAGCTCTCTTGTATCTCCTCAGAGCAGAGATGAGAGCTTCTACGTGCTGTTCACTTAAATCATCTGCTCTCTCCGGAAGTATATTTCTACTTTCCACGAACATATACTTTATATAATCGGGAAGCTCTTGCGATTCTAGCATTGGTGGCTCGTTAAAGGGAGTCTTCGCTGTTGGTTGATTCTTGAGATCACAATCCGGTTTCTTAGGAGTATAAGACTCTATTTCTATTAGATCACCCATAAGTTCTTCATAATCTTCATTATCCTCATGCTCAACATTCAGTGGCGCAGCAGACAATGGCTCAACAGTAGGTTGTTTCTCTATAGATAATGCTTTCATATCCTCATAATGAACATCAGCTACAGATGACTCATTCATATCGCTGGGCTGCTTCATTGTTTTGCATATATCAAACCGTACCACTTCGTCAACCACTTGCTTGCCTTTTGCTGAAGTTTCCAGCACCTTACCACTTCTGGTAGTTATGGCCATGCATGACCCATCATTCCTTGGGTTTTGCACAGTATCGCTAGATAAAGTGCCAGCTTTTCTTTGGTTGAGTGTTGCTGAAAGTTGACTGAATTGCTGCTCTAGTTGTCTTATTGCAATGGAATGTGAGTTAACCGACTGACTCATTGAAGACAAATCATTCTTCACCTCAGTTACGCCCATATTGGTTGCCTCCACTCCTTTCAGCAGCTTGGCCATCATATCTTCCATAGACATCTTTTCAGAACCAGACGCCTCAGCCTCATAATTTCTAGGAGGAATATACACACCACTCCTGTCTGAATTATTCTTCCAACTACCATGATCACGGTCCTTGTATCCAGATTCATTATAATAGTTCCGACCTTGGTTTCCTTGGGCATTCCCACGGAAACCCCTCTGATTGTTCAAGTAGTTGGCCTCCTCTTTAGAATCAGACTCGTCTCTTCCTTTTAGCGCTACAGCTTTCACTTTTTCGGTCTTCCCTGATAATAAGTGCTTGGTAAGAAGATCCATCTGCATTTTCATGTGAGCCATGTCTTGGTCACGATCCTCTTGTCTTCGCCTCTGCTCTGCAGTCATGCCAAAAGATAAAGTGGGGCTTGTTACCTCAGAATCCCTGGTATGCCAAGCTCTACTTTGCTTTGTCATCCGATCTAGCATATGGCTTGCCTGCCCAAAGGTGAGGTCCATAAAAGATCCTCCAGCCGCATTATCAACCACTGGCTTAGTCACCGAATTCAAAGCTCTGTATAATATCTCCATCAAGTGGACATTGGTCATATGATGGTTTGGGCATCGCATTAGCTTCGTCTTGAACCTCTCCCATGTTTCGTGGAGAGCTTCAGAGGGAAGCTGACGAAAGTTGCTGATTTCATCTCTCAATTGTGCTTTTTTGGATGGCGGAAAGAATCTTTCTAGGAAAGCGTCTTTCAATTGCCTCCAATGAGTAATAGAATCAGGAGTTATCCCATTCAACCACATAGTTGCCTCCCCAGACAGAGACAATGGAAATAGACGTAATCGAATTGCATTCTGTCCAACTCCAGGATTGTCGAATGACTTGCATGTAGAAATAAAGTTGATCAGGTGCATATTCGGATCATCGCCTGTTAGTCCACCAAATAATCCCTTGAGTTGCAAAAGCTGAATCATGGCGCTAGTGATATTGAACTTTGCTCCGGGTGCTAATGGCGGAAGAATAATAGCTCCGGTGGCACCAGGTCCGTCTAGATCGTCCTCTTCGTCATCATCGAACAGCATTGGTACAGTTCGACGTTCAGACCTATATCTTGCTTGACGATCTCTTCTGTTTGCTGGTGTCGCCATCTCAGCAGTATGCTGTGGGTTTAATAGCTCTTCATCGCCCAGATCCTCATCGTCAGGATTTGTTGCTCGCCTACGGTTATAAATATTTTGTTGATGCACTTGAGCAGCCATCCTTTCAATTTCACGTTGTGCCTCCATTGATGCACTGAACAAACCTAAAAAAAAACAAAAACAACAACTAAAAGTAAAAGTACGAGAATCTTTGACCAAAGGGTCTAGTAATTATCACGAACTTGATTGACACTTGTATTCCCCGGCAACGGCGCCAATTTTTGATAACGCTCAATCTACAGCTCTCGTTTGAGTGTAAAGCGGTCGATAGCAAATATAGAACCCAACCTGGGTTGGGTGTCGATCCCACAGGGAATAGCTTGGCCAACAAGTAAGTAAAATTAATAGACTTTTGGTGCAAGTCTCGTAAAAAAGGGGGGATTGTAATAAGTAACAAAAGTAATAAAAGCTGAAAATAGTAAAGTAAAAAGAGAAAGATTGTCACGTTGGTTGTAAACAATGAGAATTGAAGCGTTGGAGTTATGTCCACCTTCTGAGGTATACGTCTCTATTGGCTATGAGTGTGTAGAGTCTTGACATGCAATTGCTTATAGAGAATTGTAGTCGATGGTAAATCCAAGCGTCTCTCGACCTAAACAAGGACTATTTCACTTTAACTCTCTCGAGCTTAAAGTGTGTCTAGCGGTACGAATTCTCCAAGAGGTTAGTCCAGGTACGACACTAGCTTTTTAATAGGAAAGGGTGTCCTACTACCTTGACATTATCTCTTTTCCAAACAAATAACCTTTCTCTCGAACAAGTTAAATGTTAGACTGGCGTTGGTCTATGCGTCTTCTTTTCTAGACAAATAACCTTTCTCTCGAACAGGTTAGATGTTAGAATGGCGTGTTCTTGTGTTTGAACCGCAAAGGATGTAGATTTAAGATGAAGAGAATAATGATATAAGCAATATACGTGTCTTGAACTCACAAGCTCATAGCAATAGATAGTAACTCATTCGGCTTCCATAACCCCAACTAAGAGGTTTAGTTACCCATGAATGCGAAGGATATCACGTTTTGCATGGTGGATGGCGTGAGAAGTAGGTGATAGGCGTGTGGTTTTGGTGATTCCCTAGCAAGTAACGATTCTCTTGTTGTGGAATAGATGAATAGAAGAATAGATTAGAAGTGTTTGTGGTGGAAGATGAGAAAGATGGAAGAAAATTAATAGTTTAAGAATGAATTTCTTGAATGAAGGGAGGAGTTGCCTCCACTAAGGGAGGACTTGATTAAAATCTCTAGCATGATAGGGTATTTATAATACTCCTATCCTACTCCTACTATGCTAATGAAATAAATAACCAAATCCTACTAAACTAAGGAAATACTTAACCCATTTGTACTAGGTTAATGTAACATTCTCCTAATCCAAATAAACTAATGAAATACATAACCCAATTGTACTAGGTTAATGTATCATTGTCAAAATCCAGCTTTGTGTCTGTAAGTCCCCAAAGTCTTCAGAAATGCTGTTTTAGTCCTGGACAGATTTTCCATGCAGTCCCCAAAGTATTCAGAAATGCTGTTTTAGCCCGGGACAGATTTTCCATGCAGCAGATTTGGTCCTTTAGGCGTCCAGCTCCTTTCTACTTCGTTTGTGAGCTTTCTTTTGCGTCAAGTAAGCCATAAAATGCTGTATTTTGCATCATTTATACCTGAAACTTTCCTAATTATGTTTGTTAGCTCATTTACAGGAAAAAGGACTAAAAGTGCATGAAATAGATAATTAGTTCTCAAAACTAGGCTAAAATATGGGCAAAATATATTGATATAGGCGCGTAAATTCGCCTATCATCAGATTTTACTTTCTGTTCAGGACCATCCTGAAAACATGGTATTTTACTTTCTTTTCAGGACCCTCCTGAAAAAAGGGATTTTTACTTTCTGTTCAGGACCCTCCTGAATAATGGGATTTTACTTTATGATCAGGATCCTCCTGAAAAATTGGATTTTACTTTATGCTCAGGACCCTCCTGAAAATGGAATTCTACTTTCTGTTTAGGACCCTCTTGAAAAATAAAAATTTACTTGTTGTTCAGGACCCTCCTGAAAATGGGATTTTACTTTCTGTTCAGGACCCTCCTGAAAAATGGGATTTTTTCAAAGCCATGACGGCAGATTGAAACGACTCCGATGCGATATGGAATTCTTCTTCTGGTTAGAAAAAACTGGAAAGATAGAAAACCAAACTGACTCGCTTAACGTTATGGTTACCAAATGGTATACCCAACGTAATACAATTGTTAAGTCTACCACTCCTCCCCTCGAAGGTCTTAATATCCCTTTCTCCAACGAAGTTGTTAAGGCCTCCCCTTTTAAGACTAAGAGTGAAAGGCCTTCCATGCATGTCAACAACAAAGATCTTGATAGGGTAATAGAACAAAACAATTACACTAATCAAGTCCTCCATACCATATCTCAACAAATTGAGGAAGCCAAGGGGTCTACTCTTCCAGTTCCCCTACCTGTTAAGAGCACTCCTAGCTCTAAACCTCTTTCTAATCCTATCTTCAAGATACCTGAATTTCAAAAGGAAAAGTTTCCTGACCTTAATGATGATTTCAAGATCTCCGAACAGATTTTGGAAAAAATCAAATCTAAACTCACGAAGTTTAAGATCACCCAGCAAGGAGAATCTAGTTCTCCAAAGAACTCTCTTTCCAAGTTTACTAGCGAAAGATATAGTCTCAAGAAGAACTATTACAAAAAGCCCTCTCCTCCCGATGTTCAATACGAAGAGCATCCTTAAGTGAAATCCAATTTTTCAGGAGGGTCCTGAACATAAAGTAAAATCCCATTTTTCAGGAGGGCCCTGATCATAGAGTAAAATTCTATTTTTCAGGAGGGTCCTGAACAGAAAGTAAAATCCTATTTTTTGGGAGGGTCCTGAACAAAAGTAAAACCCCCATTTTTTGAGAGGGTCATGAACATAAAGTATAATCCCATTTTTCAGAAGGGTCCTAAACATAAAGTAAAATCCCATTTTTTTCAGAAGGGTCCTAACAGAAAGTAAAATCCCATTTTTCAGGAGGGTCCTGAACAGAAAGTAAAATCCTATTTTTCAGGAGGGTCCTGAACATAAAGTAAAATACCATTTTTTCAGGATGGTCCTGAACAGAAAGTAAAATCACTTTTTTCTGGAGGGTCCTAAACAGAAAGTTAAATTCCATTTTTCAGGAGGGTCCTGAACAGAAAGTAAAATCCCATTTTCAGGAGGGTCCTGAACAACAAGTAAAATCTTATTTTTCAAGAGGGTCCTGAACTGAAAGTAAAATTCCATTTTCAGGAGGGTCCTGAGAATAAAGTAAAATCCCACTTTTCAGGAGGATCCTGATAATAAAGTAAAATCCCATTATTCAGGAGGGTCTTGAACAGAAAGTAAAATCCCTTTTTTCAGGAGGGTCCTGAACAGAAAGTAACATACTATTTTTTAAGGATGGTCCTGAACAGAAAGTAAAATCCCATTTTTCAAGAGGGTCCTGAACAAAAGTAAAATCCCATTTTTCAGGAGGTCCTGAACAGAATGTAAAATCCCATTTTTCAGGAGGGTCCTGAACAGAAAGTAAATATCTCATTTTTCTGAAGGGTCCTGAACATAAAGTAAAATCCCATTTATCAGAAGGGTCCTGAACATAAAGTAAAATTCTTTTTTAAGGAGGGTCCTGAACAGAAAGTAAAATCCATTTTTTCAGGAGGGTCCTGAACAAAAAGTAAAATCCTATTTTTCAGGAGGGTCCTGAATAAAAAGTAAATTCCCATTTTTTCAGGAAGGCCCTGATTAAAAAGTAAAATCCCATTTTTCAAGAGGGTCTTGAACATAAAGTAAATTCCCTTTTTTTTTCAGGAGGGTCCTGAATAGAAAGTGATTATAAAGTAAAATCCCATTTGCTCCGAATTGCCAAATGCATTTTGGGAACGCAAGAAACATCTCGTTGAACTTCCTTACATTGCTGGCTTTGAGGAACACAATATCCCTACAAAAGCCTCGTTGAACTTCCTTACATTGCTGGCTTTGAGGAACACAATATCCCTATAAAAGCCAGACCAATCCAAATGAATTATGAAATGATGGAAGTCTGCAAAATAGAAATAAACCATCTTTTTCAAAAAGGGATCATTAGACCCTCTAATTCTCCCTCGAGTTGCTCTGCATTTTATGTAAATAACAGTGCAAAAAAGGAACGAGGAACTCCTCGGCTTGTGATAAATTACAAGCCACTGAACGCGGTCCTAAAATGGATTCGACATCCGATTCCTAATAAAAGGGATCTTCTTAAACAAACCTACAAAGCTAATCTTTACAGCAAATTCGATATGAAGTCAGGATTCTGGCAAATCCAAATTGCTGAAAAAGATAAATATAAGACTGCCTTCAATGTCCCTTTCGGGCACTACGAATGGAACGTCTTACCATTTGGGCTTAAGAATGCTCCTTCTGAATTCCAGAATATCATGAATAATATCTTCAATGAATATTCTTATATGTCAATTGTTTATATTGATGATGTTTTGATTTTCTCTGAGAACATTGATTCGCATTTTAAGCATCTTAATACTTTCTTCAAACTTCCATTCGTTTTCTAGGTCATGACTTGCATCAAGGTAGTCATAAGACTATTTGTAGAGCCATAGAGTTCTCATCCAAATTTCCTAATGAAATCACCGATAAAAATCAACTTCAAAGGGTTTTAGGAAGCCTTAATTATGTTGCTGATTTTATCCGTCATATTAGGCAGGTCTGTGAGCCTCTTTACAAACGTCTTAAGAAGAATCCAGTTCCTTGGAGTTCTAAACAAACCAATGTTGTCATAAAGATTAAATCTTTAGTACAAAACCTTCCCTGTCTAGGTATTCCAAATCCTGAAGCTTTCATGATTGTGGAAACCGATGCTTCAGATATAGGATATGGTAGTATTCTGAAGCAAAGGGTAGAAGTTGCCTCTCCCGAACACCTAGTTCGTTTTACCTCTGGTATATGGAATGCCGCTCAGAAGAATTACAGCACTGTTAAAAAAAAAGTTTTATCTATAGTGCTATGTATCACAAAATTTCAAGATGACCTTATTAATAAGGAATTTCTTCTTCATGTTGATTGCAAATCAGCTAAAGAGATTTTACAAAAAGATGTTAAAAATCTCGTTTCAAAACAAATATTTGCTAGATGGCAAGCTCTCTTATCTAGCTTCGATTTTCAAATTAAATTTATCAAAGGAGAACATAACTCCCTTCCCGATTTTCTAACAAGAGAATTTCTACAGGGCCATGAGACCAAATCTGGGGAAGAACCCCAAGCAGGAACAAGCTAGAATGGCAAGACCATTCGACCCTCCCGCAAACCCATTACGGACATCAGTTCCCCAGAGACCTTTCCTCAAAACTGAGATCCAATCTCCTCTTCACAACAGATTCTCTGCGCTAACAGAAACGCAGTTTCCTAGATTACATCCTCCAAGGCCTACACAGTTAGTAGACCTGAAGACAAATATTCCCATAAACAAAGGGCAAGCAGCTAGCTCCTCGGTACAAGACAAGCAAATTTACGCAATGAAGGCGCCAGAAACTTTCGCCGAAGCGGTTGATCCAACCGCAGTCAAAGCTACTCCAACATATCCAGCATCTCCAGTCAAGGAGGAATTCAAGTTTATTACTACACAAGTATGTCCTATAATAGCATTAGACAAGGCATACAAAGGATATCATCTGAGCCAGCTCATCAAGCCGGTCTACACCAATAAAAACTTCGTGGACACTGATGATCCACTCAAAACTCACCGATATTACGAAGCTATTCTGGTAGATACTGATTCCATTGAGGTCGAACACTCAGTAGATGAAAGTTATCCAAAACATATCGGCTTATCAAAGTTCACCATTAAGAGGGTCTTAACCCCTTTCAACTGGTTCGTAGATCACCTACATACTCCGGTTGCATTATCGATGCCACATAGGCCTCAGACTTACAATTGGTACGACTACAAGTCGGCATGGTTCAACTTCTTGTTCGTTCAATCGGGACATACCTGGTTTGTTAAATATTGCCCCGCTATGATGGAAGCCATCATACCAAGATGGTTTTATGAATGGTGGTCATGTTTCGGAGGAACAAAGGATGTTCTTCCTCAGCAGTTTCATCGATTCTGCCCTACCTTCAGAAAAGGCACCTGAATCCCCTCGATATCTTCTGAGCAGTCCTACTGATCATCTTCAAGGACCCGATCTTCTCCCTGGATAAGACGCTCCATCTTCCTCCGGAAAAGCAATTTCCGCCATTAAAGCCTACAGTGAACATATCATTGTAAAAATTGTCATTGACAAAGACTTTGTCCTCAACAGAGTCACCTTGTTTGATACTGGCACAGACAGTAATTGTATTATCAAAGGCCTAATTCCTACTCGATATCTCCAAAAGAGTAAATCCCGATTATACTCTACTACTAAAGAAAAAATGAAAATCAGTTATGAACTCCCTAAGGCCCATGTCTGTAACAACGGCATTTGCCTTATTAACGATTTTGTTATTACCGACGATATCACTGAAGATATCATCCTTGGAATACCTTTCGTTAAACAAATTCGCCCATATTAGAGCGATTACGATGGTATTCGCTCAATCCTCTTGGATACTGAGCTATTCTTTCCCCTGCTTCGTCCCCTTTCAAAAGAAGACGGACAAATTTTCCTTACTATTCATGTTTTTAGTTTTAACGTTAAGGGTTAAAACATCCATGATGTTAGGATCATTTATATCAACAGAGAAATTCGGGTAGCAATTAAAGTATACCGGGCCATCAACGAGGTTACTTTGAATTACCCCTAGGAGTGAATCATCAAAATTGAGAAGACGAGCATCTCTTAGGATAGCACAGACTGGGATATCAAGTCCCTGTCGGAAAAATGGCTTTATAGCTACTTGAACAAGTCCAACATGCAGATAATAAAACTTATTTTTAAATCTGTTTATATCTAGTTCGTTGAACAATTGAATAATTTCTAAAGAATTATTAATAGCTACAGTAGACTCAGAGGTCTTGATGTTATGTTTTTTCAAAAAACTAAATTTTCTAATTTGATAAATCGTGTTGAAAGATTCTTCTGGAATACTCCAGTTTTGAATATCATTTTCAATGATGGCAATCGGAGTTTCCTGTGAAGATAAGTTAACAGTATTTTTAATATGATGGCTCATATTGAAAACATGTTGTCTAGAGACTAACAGAGAAAACATACATGTTGATGCAAGCAAGCATATCATAATAAGCAGGTATGAAGCAACGAAATCTAATTATATGAATATATCTATGGCTTAAGGGATCTTAACAAGTTTTAATGGCTTTACACTACAAATTGCTCAATGTTATCTTAGTGATGGGACCACCAACAAGGTCTAACACGCTACTCCTTAGCTTACGACCTACTTTCAGGCTGACCAACATCCTAACCGGAAATTAATCGATTCCTTCAAACACTTAAACAGTAAGTAGTTACCCCATACTTGGATTAAAACCCTTTATAAGACAAGATATAGTTACATAATTATGATTAAGTAAGTTCATACCAGATTAAAATAATATGTTCTTATATGAACATAGTTTTGCTCATGCTCTAGACAGATTATGTGTTTAGCTACTCATGCTAAGCACACAATTTGCCGTCATAGCTCTGATACCAGAGAAATAGCGATTATATACCGTGTATATTATCGCCTCATGGGTACTACTCTAGCCCCTAAAGCTAGATTTACGAGACCTAAAGGGGTTACCACCCTAATGGAAGCAAACAAAGACCGTAGCACAGTCTTTGTTCCTAAGGCTCTTGTTTGGGATGATATTCTCCGATGCAATGATTGGCATTTTGAGGCTATCACCCAACCCATTTGGATTTACCCCGAAAAATCACATATCAAACGGGTTATTCAACACCCTGACGGATCTATTGATTTAAAATTTCTCGGGCTTGACTCATCTCGGCACTATTCGTTTTGCCGGTCTGTCTCCACTCGTGCCTCTACTTCCAAACCGCGGGAGGGAAGCGATGAACCTGAGCATGATAATGACAAAGGAAAGATTAGAGGAGTTGACTTCTCTAGTCCTGTCCCCAAAGTCTATTATCAATAACATACCAAGGTCCCTGAACCCGAAAACCTCTATGAGCCTGGAAGCCCTACGGCCTCTGAGATGGCTCCTCCTCCTCAAAGGGTCAGGACTGACCCCAGTCTTCTCGTCATCAAATCCGATGATGAAGAATATTACCGCCTACAAAATCAAAGGTTCCTCTGACAAAGGAGCCGCCACCATGGTTGTCTCGGGTTTTACCGGAATGATTAAACATTGGTGGGATAACTACGTCTCTGAGGAAGAAAAAGACCTCATCTACAATGCTATAACCACTGGACACACGGTGAGAGTTGGAGACGGTCAAGAAACCATGGTAGAAGAAGCGCAGGAAGATGCTTGCACCACCCTTCTCTATCACATAGCTAGATATTTTGTAGGAGAACCCAAACTCTTCCAAGATAGGAGCCTAGAAATCCTCAATAATCTTCTCTACAAAAACTTAGCAGGCTTTAGATGGTACAAAAATACCTTCCTGGTCAAAGTCCTGATCAGACCCGACTACAATAATGATTTCTGGAAAGAAAGATTTATCAGTAGTCTTCCTCCTTTGTTCGCTGACAAAGTTCAAACAACAATTAAGAATAGATTTAATGGTCAAATCCCCTACAATAGGCTTACTTATGGTGACATAGTAAGCTTTATCACCTCCACTAGGATAGATCTTTGTACGGACCTCAAGCTTAAGCAGCAACTTAAGCAGAAAAGTGAGTATGGTCTAGGAACCTTCTGCAATAATTATGGTTTCACTGACATTTCTTCCCATAAGAAACGAAGAAAGAAACCTTTTAAACCGCTAAAGGATCTTCCTCTACCAAAAGAACTTACAAGAAAGAGTCCTATAAGCCCAGCAGAAAGACCAAACGAAAGCCTTCTAAAGCTACCAAAGACACTTGCTGGACTTGTGGTAAATCTGGCCATAGGGTGAAAGATTGCAAATCCAGTAAGAAGAAGAAGATCAATCAACTTGATCTTTTTGATGAAGCTAAAGAAAAATTATTTTCTATAATGGAGAATGATTCTTCCACGGCTTCAGACACTTCTTCCTCTGACGAAGACTATAGCGACGAAGAATATATCAACGCTGCCTATGAGTCTGATAGTTCCCAATATGGACAAGACTGTGAGTGCACAGGCACTTTCTGTACTTGTTCCAACAAAGCTATTAATGTCATAACAGGAAAACCCAAAGAAATCCTGTTTGACATTATTGAGCACATTGCAGATGATGAGCTATGAAGTAAATATCTTCAAGAGCTCAAAAGACTGCTTTTTCAAGAAGAAAATCTCCCTAAAGCCAAACCTATTGTTCAGCCCTTCAACATGCAAAAGGTTATGGCCAAATTCCAGGCTTCTTCATCTTTAGAACCCTCTATTTCTGACCTTAAAGGAGAAATCGCTGGTTTAAAGGGAGAAATCAAAAATCTTAAGATTAGACTTGATCAGGTAGAACTTAAAATTCTTACTGACAAAGTCATCGATTCTGCCCTACCTTTAGAAAAGGCACCTGAATCCCCTCGATATCTTCCGAGCAGTCCTACTGATCACCTTCAAGGACCCTATCTTTTCCCTGGAGAAGACGCTCCATCTTCCTCCGGAAAAGCAATTTCTGCCATTAAAGCCTACAGCGAACATATCGTTGTAAAAATTGTCATTGACAAAGACTTTGTCGTCAACAGAGTCGCCTTGTTTGATACTGGGTCAGACAGTAATTGTATTGTCAAAGGCTTAATTCCTACTCGATATCTCTAAAAGAGTAAATCCTGATTATACTCTGCTACTGGAGAAAAAATGAAAATCAGTTATGAACTCCCTAAGGCCCATGTCTGTAACAACGGCATTTGCCTTATTAACGATTTTGTTATTACCGATGATATCACTGAAGATATCACCCTTGGAATACCTTTCGTTAACCAAATTCGCCTCTATCGGAGCGATTACGATGGTATTCGCTCAATCCTCTTGGATACTAAGCTATTCTTTCCCCTGCTTCATCCCCTTTCAAAAGAAGACGGACAACGCATTAAAGAGGAAACTGTGTTTAAAATAAACCACTTATCCTCTCATCTTTGCTTTCTCAAACAGGAAGTTCAACTCAAACATATTGAGCAAACTTTAAAAACCCCGGAGATGGTCAACAAAATAACCCTTCTCCAAAAGAAGTTCGAAACCGAGATTTGCTCCGAATTGCCAAATGCATTTTGGGAACGCAAGAAACGTCTCGTTGAACTTCCTTACATTGCTGGCTTTGAGGAACACAATATCCCTACAAAATCAAGACCAATCCAAATGAATCATGAAATGATGGAAGTCTACAAAACAGAAATAAACCATCTTCTTCAAAAAGGGATCATTAGACCCTCTAATTCTCCCTGGAGTTGCTCTGCATTTTATGTAAATAACAGTGCAGAAAAGGAACGAGGAACTCCTCGTCTTGTGATAAATTTCAAGCCACTGAACGCGATCCTAAAATGGATTCGACATCTGATTCCTAATAAAAGGGATCTTCTTAAATGAACCTACAAAGCTAATCTTTACAGCAAATTCGATATGAAGTCAAGATTCTGGCAAATCCAAATTGCTGAAAAAGATAAATATTAGACTGCCTTCAATGTCCCTTTCGGGCACTACGAATGGAACGTCTTACCATTTGGGCTTAAGAATGCTCCTTATGAATTCCAGAATATCATGAATAATATCTTCAATGAATATTCTTATATTTCAATTGTTTATATTGATGATGTTTTGATTTTCTCTGAGAACATTGATTCGCATTTTAAGCATCTTAATACTTTCTTCAAGATTGTAAAACTAAATGGCTTAGTTGTTAGTGCTGAAAAGATGAAGTTGTTTCAAACTTCCATTCGTTTTCTAGGTCATGACTAGCATCAAGGTAGTCATAAGCCTATTTGTAGAGCCATAGAGTTCTCATCCAAATTTCCTAATGAAATCATCGATGAAACTCAACTTCAAAGGTTTTTAAGAAGCCTTAATTATGTTGCTGATTTTATCCTTCATATTAGGCAGGTCTGTGAGCCTCTTTACAAACGTCTTAAGAAGAATCCAGTTCCTTGGAGTTCTGAACAAACCAATGCCATCATAAAGATTAAATCATTAGTACAAAACCTTCCCTGTCTAGGTATTCCAAATCCTGAAGCTTTCATGATTGTAGAAACTGATGCTTCAGATATAGGATATGGTGGTATTCTGAAGCAAAGGGTAGAAGTTGCCTCTCCCGAACACCTAGTTCATTTTATCTCTGGAATATGGAATGCCTCTTAGAAGAATTACAGCACTGTTAAAAAAGAAGTTTTATCTATAGTGCTATGTATCACAAAATTTCAAGATGACCTTATTAATAAGGAATTTCTTCTTCGTGTTGATTGCAAATCAGCTAAAGAGATTTTACAAAAAGATGTTAAAAATCTCGTAAAAAAAACAAATATTTGCTAGATGGCAAGCTCTCTTATCTAGCTTCGATTTTCAAATTGAATTTATCAAAGGAGAACATAACTCCCTTCCCGATTTTCTAACAAGAGAATTTCTACAGGGCCATGAGACCAAATCTGGGGAAGAACCCCAAGCAGGAACAAGCTAGAATGGAAAGACCATTCAACGCTCCCGTAAACCCATTACGGATATCAGTTTCCCAGAGACCTGTCCTCAAAACGGAGATCCAATCTCCTCTTCACAATAGATTCTCTGCGCTAACAGAAATGCAGTTTCCTAGATTACCTCCTCCAAGGCCTACACAGTTAGTAGACTTGAAGACAAATTTTCACATAAACAAAGGGCAAGCAGCTAGCTCCTCGGTACAAACCAAGCAAAGTTACGCAATGAAGGCGCCAGAAACCTTCGCCGAAGCGGTTGATCCAACCGCAGTCAAAGCTACCCCAACATCTCTAGCATCTCCAGTCAAGGAGGAATTCAAGTTTATTACTACACAAGTATGTCCTATAATAGCATTAGACAAGGCATACGAAGGATATCATCTGAACCAGCTCATCAAGCCGGTCTACACCAATAACAACTTCGTGGACACTGAAGATCCACTCAAAACTCGCCGGTATTACGAAGCTATTTTGGTAGATACTGATTCCATTGAGGTCGAACACTCAGTAGATGAAAGTTATTCAGAACATATCGGCTTTTCAAAATTCACCATTAAGAGGGTCTTAACCCCTTTCAACTGGTTCGTAGATCACCTACATACTCCGGTTGCATTATTGATGCCACATAGGCCTCAGACTTACAATTGGTACGACTATAAGTCGGCATGGTTCAACTTTTTGTTCGTTCGACCGGGACATACCTGGTTTTTTAAATATTGCCCCCTATGATGGAAGCCATCATACCAAGATGGTTTTATAAATGGTGGTCATGTTTTGGAGGAACAAAGGATGTTCTTCCTCAGCAGTTTGTTAAGCGTCTTCCTGATTTTGTAACCAAAGAAGAATGCTCTACCTTACCTGAACACATCCAGATGTGTAAATTTTTTATTAAGAAAAGAATATCTTATGTTATTTCCTGGAACTTCTCCAAAGAAGAGCAGCACAGGATTAAGTACTTGTCCAAAGAGATAAAGATCAAAGGTTGGACTCCTAAACCAACAGCCCCCAAGACTCCTGAAAAGGGAAAATCTGCAGCATCCTCTTCCAGTTCCTCCACTAGCAAGAAGGCTCTGAAAGAGAAGCTCAAGAAAGCCTTGGCTGATTTGGACAGCCAAGAGATCTCAACCAATACTGAAGAATTACTTCAGCTTATCGTAGAAGCTTCATCTACAGGAAGCAGTGATGACAATGGCGATATGCTAAATCCAAAAGGATTAGCTATGGCCTACTTGGATCCCTATTATGAATAGGAAAATGACCCTTCTAGAGATAGAGGTTCAAAGAACCGAAATTATCTTGGTAAAAGGGCAATTCACTATTCCTGATTGGAATCCGGGACCCATCCTGTCTCTTAAAGATGACAAATCATCATCTTAGCTTTTCAGAAAGGAAAGGAATCTGTTTTTACTTTAATAAAGCAACGCACTCAGCAGCTTTTGAAAAGAAAAAGGCACCTCAATTATTTTGCTTTCTAAAAAGCAACCACTCACTACTGTCAGCCAGATCTGGGCCGTCCACATGTACACTTTAGATGTACGCTCTCTCTCTCTTTTGCCTATATAAGGCATTGTATTCATCTAGAGAAGGCATTCAGAAATTTCCGCTACTAAGAAATTCTCTCTTCCCATTCTCTCTTGTAACCTTTGTAATGTTTTTCTAAGCAATCAATAAACTTGTAAGTTTATTTAATTCTCTCTTTATTTTGATAAGTTGTTTTAATAATTGTTTTAAATTCTGCTATAATCCCACGATCCGTTTATCTGGTATCGTAAGCTAAGGAGTAGCGTGTTAGACCTTGTTGGTGGTCCAGTCACTAAGATAACATTGAGCAGTTTGTAGTGTAAAGCCATTAAAACTTGTTAAGATCCCTTAAGCCATAGATATATTCATATAATTAGATTTCGTTGCTTCATACCTGCTTGTTATGATATTCTTGCATGCATGAAGATGTATGTTTTCTATGTTAGTCTCTAGACAACATGTTTTGCCTCTTCTACCCTTTGCTTCAGAATACCACCATATCCTATATCTGAAGCATTGGTTTCCACAATCATAAAAGCTTTAGGATTTGGAATACCTAGACAGGGAAGGTTTTGTACTAAAGATTTAATCTTTATGACAACATTGGTTTGTTCAGAACTCCAAGGAACTGGATTCTTCTGAAGACGTTTGTAAAGAGGCTCACAGACCTGCCTAATATGAGGGGTAAAATCAGCAACATAATTAAGGCTTCCTAAAAACCTTTGAAGTTGAGTTTTATCGGTGATTTCATTAGGAAATTTGGATGAGAACTCTATGGCTCTACAAATAGGCTTATGACTACCTTGATGCAAGTCATGAACTAGAAAATGAATGGAAGTTTGAAACAACTTCATCTTTTTAGCACTGACAACTAAGCCATTTAGTTTTACAATCTTGAAGAAAGTATTAAGATGCTTAAAATGCGAATCAATGTTCTCAGAGAAAATCAAAACATCATCAATATAAACAATTGACATATAAGAATATTCATTGAAGATATTATTCATGATATTCTGGAATTCAGAAGGAGCATTCTTAAGCCCAAATGGTAAGACGTTCCATTCGTAGTGCCCGAAAGGGACATTGAAGGCAGTCTTATATTTATCTTTTTCAGCAATTTGGATTTGCCAGAATCCTGACTTCATATCGAATTTGCTGTAAAGATTAGCTTTGTAGGTTCATTTAAGAAGATCCCTTTTATTAGGAATCGAACGTCGAATCCATTTTAGGACCGCGTTCAGTGGCTTGTAATTTATCACAAGCCGAGGATTTCCTCGTTCCTTTTCTGCACTGTTATTTACATAAAATGCAGAGCAACTCCAGGGAGAATTAGAGGGTCTAATGATCCCTTTTTGAAGAAGATGGTTTATTTTTGTTTTGTAGACTTCCATCATTTCATGATTCATTTGGATTGGTCTGGCTTTTGTAGGGATATTGTGTTCCTCAAATCCAGCAATGTAAGAAAGTTCAACGAGATGTTTCTTGCATTCCCAAAATGCGTTTGGCAATTCGGAGCAAATCTCGGTTTCGAACTTCTTTTAGAGAAGGGTTATTTTGTTGACCATCTCTGGGGTTTTTAAAGTTTGCTCAATATGTTTGAGTTGAACTTCCTATTTGAGAAAGCAAAGACAAGAGGATAAGCGGTTTATTTTAAACACAGTTTCCTCTTTAATGCGTTGTTCGTCTTCTTTTCAAAGGCGACGAAGCAGGGGAAAGAATAGCTCAGTATCCAAGAGGATTGAGCGAATACCATCGTAATCGCTCTGATAGGGGCAAATTTGGTTAACGAAAGGTATTCCAAGGATGATATCTTCAGTGATATCGTTGGTAATAACAAAATCGTTAATAAGGCAAATACCGTTGTTACAGACATGGGCCTTAGGGAGTTCATAACTGATTTTCATTTTTTCTCCAGTAGCAGAGTATAATCGGGATTTACTCTTTTGGAGCTATCGAGTAGGAATTAGGCCTTTGATAATACAATTACTGTCTGCGCCAGTATCAAACAAGGCGACTCTGTTGAGGACAAAGTCTTTATCAATGACAATTTTTACAATGATATGTTTGCTGTAGGCTTTAATGGCGGAAATTACTTTTCCGAAGGAAGATGGAGCGTCTTCTCCAGGGAAAAGATTGGGTCCTTGAAGATGATCAGTAGGACTGCTCGGAAGATATCGAGGGTATTCAGGTGCATTTTCTGAAGGTAGGGCAGAATCGATGACTTTGTCAGTAAGAATTTTGAGTTCTACCTGATCAAGTCTAATCTTAAGATTTTTGATTTCTCCCTTTAAACCAGTGATTTCTCCTTTAAGGTCAGAAATAGAGGGTTCTGAAGATGAAGAAGACTGGAATTTGGCCATAACCTTTTGCATGTTGAAGGGCTGAACAATAGGTTTGGCTTTAGGGAGATTTTCTTCTTGAGAAAGCAGTCTTTTGAGCTCTTGAAGATATTTACTTCGTAGCTCATCATCTGCAATGTGCTCAATAATGTCAAACAGAATTTCTTTGGGTTTTCCTGTTATGACATTAATAGCTTTGTTGGAACAAGTACAGAAAGTGTCGGTGCACTCACAGTCTTGTCCAGATTGGGAACTATCAGACTCATAGGTGGCGTTGATATATTCTTCATCGCTATAGTCTTCGTCAGAGGAAGAGGAGTCTGAAGCCGCGGAAGAATCATTCTCCATTATAGAAAATAATTTTTCTTTAGTTTCATCAGAAAGATCAAGTTGATTGATCTTCTTCTTCTTACTGGATTTGCAATCTTTCGCCCTATGGCCAGATTTGCCACAAGTCCAGCAAGTGTCTTTGGTAGTTTTAGAAGACTTTCGTTTGGTCTTTCTGCTGGGCTTATAGCACTCTTTCTTGTAAGTCCTTTTGGTAGAGGAATATCCTTTAGCGGTCTTAAAAGGTTTCTTTCTTCGTTTCTTATTGGAAGAAATGTTAGTGAAACCATAATCATTGCAGAAGGTTCCTAGACCATACTTACTTTTCTGCTTAAGTTGCTGCTTAAGCTTGAGGTCCGTACAAAGATTTATCCCAGTGGAGGTTATAAAGCTTACTATGTCACCGTAAGTAAGCTTATTGTAGGAGATTTGACCATCAAATCTATTCTTAATTGTTGTTCGAACTTTGTCAGGGAACAAAGGAGGAAGACCACTGATAAATCTTTCTTTCCAGAAATCATTATTGCAGTCGGGTCTGATCAGGACTTTGACCAGGAAGGTATCTTTGTACCATCTAAAGTCTGCTAAGTTTTTGCAGCGAAGATTATTGAAGATTTCTAGGCTCCTATCTTGGAAGAGTTTGGGTTCTCCTACAAAATGTCTAGCTATGTGATAGAAAAGGGTGGCGCAAGCATCTTCCTGCGCTTCTTCTACCATAGTTTCTTAACCGTCTACAACTCTTATCGTGTGTCCAGTGGTTGTAGCATTGTAGATGAGGTCTTTTTCTTCCTCAGAGATGTAGCTATCCCACCAATGTTTAATCATTCCGGTAAAACCCGAGACAACCATGGTGGCAGCTCCTTTGTCAGAGGAACCTTTGATTTTATAGGCAGTAAGAGATACATCCATTTCATGGAGCTTATTGTAGATCTGGTGTTCTGCCAGACCATCAATATTCCATTTGGTAATTCCCCTTCCATCATGATTACAGGTGGAGAGGCTCACAGACCTGCCTAATATGAGGGATAAAATCAGCAACATAATTAAGGCATCCTAAAAACCTTTGAAGTTGAGTTTTATCGGTGATTTCATTAGGAAATTTGGATGAGAACTCTATGTCTCTACAAATAGGCTTATGACTACCTTGATGCAAGTCATGACCTAGAAAAAGAATGGAAGTTTGAAACAACTTCATCTTTTTAGCACTATCAACTAAGCCATTTAGTTTTACAATCTTGAAGAAAGTACTAAGATGCTTAAAATGCGAATCAATGTTCTCAGAGAAAATCAAAACATCATCAATATAAATAATTGACATATAAGAATATTCATTGAAGATATTATTCATGATATTCTAGAATTCAGAAGGAGCATTCTTAAGCCCAAATGGTAAGACGTTCCATTCGTAGTGCCCGAAAGGGACATTGAAGGCAGTCTTATATTTATCTTTTTCAGCAATTTGGATTTGCCAGAATCCTGACTTCATATCGAATTTGCTATAAAGATTAGCTTTGTAGGTTCGTTTAAGAAGATCCCTTTTATTAGGAATTGGATGTCGAATCCATTTTAGGACCGCGTTCAGTGGCTTGTAATTTATCACAAGCCGAGGAGTTCCTCATTCCTTTTCTGCACTATTATTTACATAAAATGCAGAGCAACTCCAGGGAGAATTAGAGGGTCTAATGATCCCTTTTTGAAGAAGATGGTTTATTTCTGTTTTGCAGACTTCCATCATTTCATGATTCATTTGGATTGGTCTGGCTTTTGTAAGGATATTGTGTTCCTCAAAGCCATCAATGTAAGGAAGTTCAACGAGATGTTTCTTGCGTTCCCAAAATACGTTTGGCAATTCGGAGCAAATCTCAGTTTCGAACTTCTTTTGGAGAAGGGTTATTTTGTTGACCATCTCCGGGTTTTTAAAGTTTCCTTAATATGTTTTAGTTGAACTTCCTATTTGAGAAAGCAAAGATGAGAGGATAAGCGGTTTATTTTAAACACTGTTTCCTCTTTAATGCGTTGCCCATCTTCTTTTGAAAGGGGACGAAGCAGGGGAAAGAATAGCTCAGTATCCAAGAGGATTGAGCGAATACCATCGTAATCGCTCCGATAGGGGCGAATTTGGTTAACGAAAGGTATTCTAAGGATGATATCTTCAGTGATATCGTCGGTAATAACAAAATTGTTAATAAGGCAAATGTCGTTGTTACAGACATGGGCCTTAGGGAGTTCATAACTGATTTTCATTTTTTCTCCAGTAGCAGAGTATAATCGGGATTTACTCTTTTGGAGATATCGAGTAGGAATTAGGCCTTTGACATTACAATTACTGTCTGGCCAGTATCAAACAAGGCGACTCTGTTGAGGAAAAAGTCTTTGTCAATGATAATTTTTACAACAATATGTTCGCTGTAGGCTTTAATGGCGGAAATTGCTTTTCCGGAGGAAGATGGAGCATCTTCTCCAGGGAAAAGATCGGGTCCTTAAAGATGATCAGTAGGACTGCTCGGAAGATATTGAGGGGATTCAGGTGCCTTTTCTGAAGGTAGGGCAGAATCGATGACTTTGTCAGTAAGAATTTTGAGTTCTACCTGATCAATTCTAATCTTACGATTTTTGATTTCTCCCTTTAAATTTGCGATTTCTCCTTTAAGGTCAGAAATAGAGGGTTCTGAAGAAGAAGAAGCCTGGAATTTGGCCATAACCTTTTGCATGTTGAAGGGATGAACAATAGGTTTGGCTTTAGGGAGATTTTCTTCTTGAGAAAGCAGTCTTTTGAGCTCTTGAAGATATTTACTTCATAGCTCATCATTTGCAATGTGCTCAAATATGTCAAACAAAATTTCTTTGGGTTTTCCTGTTATGACATTAATAGCTTTGTTGGAACAAGTACAGAAAGTGCCCGTGCACTCACAGTCTTGTCCAGATTGGGAACTATCAGACTCATAGGCAGCGTTGATATATTCTTCATTGCTATAGTCTTCGTTAGAGGAAGAGGAGTCTGATGCCGCGGAAGAATCATTCTCCATTATAGAAAATAATTTTTCTTTAGCTTCATCAGAAAGAGCAAGTTGATTGATCTTCTTCTTCTTACTGGATTTGCAATCTTTCGCCCTATGGCCAGATTTGCCACAAGTCCAGCAAGTGTCTTTGGTAGTTTTAGAAGACTTTCGTTTGGTCTTTCTGCTGGGCTTATAGGACTCTTTCTTGTAAGTCCTTTTGGTAGAGGAAGATCCTTTAGCGGTCTTAAAAGGTTTCTTTCTTCGTTTCTTATGGGAAGAAATATCAGTGAAACCATAATCATTGCAAAAGGTTCCTAGACCATACTTACTTTTCTGCTTAAGTTGCTGCTTAAGCTTGAGGTCCGTACAAAGATCTATCCCAGTGGAGGTGATAAAGCTTACTATGTCACCGTAAGTAATCCTATTGTAGGGGATTTGACCATCAAATCTATTCTTAATTGTTGTTCGAACTTTGTCAGCGAACAAAGGAGGAAGACCACTGATAAATCTTTCTTTCCAGAAATCATTATTGCAGTCGGGTCTGATCAGGACTTTGACCAGGAAGGTATCTTTGTACCATCTAAAGTCTGCTAAGTTTTTGCAGCGAAGATTATTGAAGATTTCTAGGCTCCTATCTTGGAAGAGTTTGGGTTCTCCTATAAAATGTCTAGTTATGTGATAGAGGAGGGTGGCGCAAGCATCTTCCTGCGCTTCTTCTACCATAGTTTCTTGACCGTCTACAACTCTCGCCGTGTGTCCAGTGGTTGTAGCATTGTAGATGAGGTCTTTTTCTTCCTCAGAGAAGTAGTTATCCCACCAATGTTTAATCATTCCGGTAAAACCCGAGACAACCATGGTGGCGGCTCCTTTGTCAGAGGAACCTTTGATTTTGTAGGTAGTAAAAGATACATCCATTTCATAAAGCTTATTGTAGATTTGGTGTTCTGCCAGACCATCAATATTCCATTCGGTAATACCCCTTCCATCATGATTATAGGTGGAGAGGTAAGGATGCTCTTTGTATTGAACATCGGGAGGAGAGGGCTTTTTGTAATAGTTCTTCTTGAGACTATATCTTTCGCTATTAAGCTTGGAAAGAGAGTTCTTTGGAGAACTAGATTCTCCTTGCTGGGTGATCTTAAACTTCGTGAGTTTAGAATTGATTTTTTCCAAAATCTATTCGGAGATCTTGAAATCATCATTAAGGTCAGGAAAGTTATCCTTTTGAAATTAAGGTATCTTGAAGATAGGATTAGAAAGAGGTTTAGAGCTAGGAGTGCTCTTAACAGGTAGGGGAACTGGAAGATTAGACCCCTTGGCTTCCTCAATTTGTTGAGATATGGTATGGAGGACTTGATTAGTGTAATTGGTTTGTTCAATTACCCTATCAAGATCTTTGTTGTTGACATGCATGGAAGGCCTTTCACTCTTAGTCTTAAAAGGGGAGGCCTTAACAACTTCGTTGGAGAAAGGGATATTAAGACCTTCGAGAGGAGGAGTGGTAGACTCAACAATTGTATTACGTTGGGTATACCATTTGGTAACCATAACGTTAAGCGAGTCAGTTTGATTTTCTATCTTTCCAGTTTTTTCTAACCAGAAGAAGAATTCCATATCGCATCGGATTCATTTCATGTCAGTTATCCATAGCTGACCTAACTCCTTTTGTTGCTCTCTAGAGTAGGTACAGGTGTACCATTTTCGTTTGAGAGTGTCCTTTGGATGATTCCATCGGACTCTCAAAGCTTTAAGGTCTGGAAAATATTCTTCATCATCGGATTTGATGACGAGTGGAGCCCATTCTCTCTTGTAACCTTTTTAATGTTTTTCTAAGAAATCAATAAACTTGTAAGTTTATTTAATTCTCTCTTTATTTTGATAAGTTTTTTAATAATTGTTTTAAATTCCGCTATAATCCCACAATCCGTTTATCTGGCTCTGATACCAGATAAACGGATCGTGGGATTATAGCGGAATTTAAAACAATTATTAAAACAACTTATCAAAATAAAGAGAGAATTAAATGAACTTACAAGTTTATTGATTGCTTAGAAAAACATTACAAAGGTTACAAGAGAGAATGGGCAGAGAGAATTTCTTAGTAGCGGAAATTTTTGAATGCCTTCTCTAGATGAATACAATGCCTTATATAGGCAAAAGAGAGAGAGAGCGTACATATAAAGTGTACATGTGGACGGCCCAGATCTTGCCGACAGTAGTGAGTGGTTGCTTTTTAGAAAGCAAAATAGCTGTGGTGCCTTTTTCTTTTCAAAAGCTGCTGAGTTCGTTGCTTTATTATAGTAAAAGCAGATTCCTTTCCTTTCTGAAAAGCTGAGATGATGATTTGTCATCTTTAAGAGACAGGATGGGTCCCGGATTCCAATCAGGAATAGTGAATTGGACTTTTACCGAGATAATTCCAGTTCTTTGAACCTCTATCTCTAGAAGGGTCATTTTCCTATTCATAATTGGGATCCAAGTAGGCCATAGCTAATCCTTTTGGATTTAGCATATCGCCATTGTCATCGCTGCTTCCTGTAGATGAAGCTTCTGCGATAAGATGAAGTAATTCTTCAGTATTGGTTGAGATCTCTTGGCTGTCCAAATCAGCCAAGGCTTTCTTGAGCTTCTCTTTCAGAGCCTTCTTGCTAGTGGAGGAACTGGAAGAGGATGCTGCAGATTTTCCCTTTTCAGGAGTCTTGGGGGCTGTTGGTTTAGGAGTCGAACCTTTGATCTTTATCACTCTGAACATGTACTTAATCCTATGTTGTTCTTCTTTGGAGAAGTTCCAGGAAATAATATAAGATATTCTTTTCTTAATAAAAAATTTACACATCTGGATGTGTTCAGGAAAGGTAGAGCATTCTTCTTTGATTACAAAACCAGGAAGACGCTTAACAAAATGCTGAGGAAGAACATCCTTTGTTCCTCCAAAACATGACCACCATTCATAAAACCATCTTGGTATGATGGCTTCCATCATAGCGGGGCAATATTTAACAAACCAGGTATGTCCTGGTCGAACGAACAAGAAGTTGAACCATGCCGACTTGTAGTCGTACCAATTGTAAGTCTGAGGCCTATGTGGCATCGATAATGCAACCGGAGTATGTAGGTGATCTACGAACCAGTTGAAAGGGGTTAAGACCCTCTTAATGGTGAACTTTGAAAAGCCGATATGTTCTGGATAACTTTCATCTACTGAGTATTCTACCTCAATGGAATCAGTATCTACCAGAATAGCTTCGTAATACCGGCGAGTTTTGAGTGGATCTTCAGTGTCCACGAAGTTGTTATTTGTGTAGACCGGCTTGATGAGCTGGTTCAGATGATATCCTTCGTATGCCTTGTCTAATGCCATTATAGGACATACTTGTGTAGTAATAAACTTGAACTCCTCCTTGACTGGAGATGCTGGAGATGTTGGAGTAGCTTTGACTGCGGTTGGATCAACCACTTCGGTGAAGGTTTCTGGCACCTTTATTGCGTAACTTTGCTTGGTTTGTACCGAGGAGCTAGCTGCTTGCCCTTTGTTTATGGGCAAATTTGTCTTTAGGTCTACTAACTGTGTAGGCCTTGGTGGAGGTAATCTAGGAAATTGCATTTCTGTTAGCGTAGAGAATCTGTTGTGAAGAGGAGATTGGATCTCAGTTTTGAGGACAGGTCTCTGGGGAACTGATGTCCGTAATGGGTTTGCGGGAGCGTCGAATGGTCTTGCCATTCTAGCTTGTTCCTGCTTGGGGTTCTTCCCCAGATTTGGTCTCATGGCCCTGTAGAAATTCTTTTGTTAGAAAATCGAGAAGGGAGTTATGTTCTTCTTTGATAAATTCAATTTGAAAATCGAAGCTAGATAAGAGAGCTTGCCATCTAGCAAATATTTGTTTTGAAACGAGATTTTTAACATCTTTTTGTAAAATCTCTTTAGCTGATTTGCAATCAACATGAAGAAGAAATTCCTAATTAATAAGGTTATCTTGAAATTTTGTGATACATAGCACTATAGATAAAACTTCTTTTTTAACAATGCTGTAATTCTTCTGAGCAGCATTCCATATACTAGAGGTAAAACGAACTAGGTGTTTGGGAGAGGCAACTTTAACCCTTTGCTTTAGAATACCACCATATCCTATATCTGAAGCATCGGTTTCCACAATCATGAAAGCTTCAGGATTTGGAATACGTAGACAGGGTAGGTTTTGTACTAAAGATTTAATCTTTATGACTGCATTGGTTTGTTCAGATCTCCAAGGAACTGGATTCTTCTTAAGACGTTTGTAAAGAGGCTCACAGACCTGCCTAATATGAGGGATAAAATCAGCAACATAATTAAGGCTTCCTAAAAACCTTTGAAGTTGAGTTTTATCGGTGATTTCATTAGGAAATTTGGATGAGAACTCTATGGCTCTACAAATAGGCTTATGACTACCTTGATGCAAGTCATGACCTAGAAAACGAATGGAAGTTTGAAACAACTTTATCTTTTTAGCACTGACAACTAAGCCATTTAGTTTTACAATCTTGAAGAAAGTATTAAGATGCTTAAAATGCGAATCAATGTTCTCAGAGAAAATCAAAACATCATCAATATAAACAATTGACATATAAGAATATTCATTGAAGATATTATTCATGATATTCTGGAATTCAGAAGGAGCATTCTTAAGCCCAAATGGTAAGACGTTCCATTCGTAGTGCCCGAAAGGGACATTGAAGGCAGTCTTATATTTATCTTTTTCAGCAATTTGGATTTGCCAGAATCCTGACTTCATATTGAATTTGCTGTAAAGATTAGCTTTGTAGGTTCGTTTAAGAAGATCCCTTTTATTAGGAATCGGATGTCGAATCCATTTTAGGACCGCGTTCAGTGGATTGTAATTTATCATAAGCCGAGGAGTTCCTCGTTCCTTTTCTGCACTGTTATTTACATAAAATGCAGAGCAACTCCAGGGAGAATTAGAGGGTCTAATGATCCCTTTTTGAAGAAGATGGTTTATTTCTGTTTTGTAGACTTCCATCATTTCATGATTCATTTGGATTGGTCTGGATTTTCTAGGGATGTTGTGTTCCTCAAAGCCAGCAATGTAAGGAAGTTCAACGAGATGTTTCTTGCGTTCCCAAAATGCATTTGGCAATTCGGAGCAAATCTCGATTTTGAACTTCTTTTGGAGAAGGGTTATTTTGTTGACCATCTCCGGGGTTTTTAAAGTTTGCTCAATATGTTTGAGTTGAACTTCCTGTTTGAGAAAGCAAAGATGAGAGGATAAACGGTTTATTTTAAACACAGTTTCCACTTTAATGCATTGTCTGTCTTCTTTTGAAAGGGGACGAAGCAGGGGAAATAATAGCTCAGTATCCAAGAGGATTGAGCGAAGATCATCGTAATCACTCCGATAGGGGCGAATTTGGTTAACGAAAGGTATTCTAAGGATGATATCTTCAGTGATATCGTCGGTAATAACAAAATTGTTAATAAGGCAAATGTCGTTGTTACAGACATGGGCCTTAGGGAGTTCATAACTGATTTTCATTTTTTCTCCAGTAGCAGAGTATAATCGGGATTTACTCTTTTGGAGATATCGAGTAGGAATTAGGCCTTTGACAATACAATTACTGTCTGCGCCAGTATCAAACAAGGCAACTCTGTTGAGGACAAAGTCTTTGTCAATGACAATTTTTACAACGATATGATCGCTGTAGGCTTTAATGGCGGAAATTGCTTTTACGGAGGAAGATGGAGCGTCTTCTCCAGGGAAAAGATTGGATCCTTGAAGATGATCAGTAGGACTGCTCGGAAGATATCGAGGGGATTCAGGTGCCTTTTCTAAAGGTAGGGCAGAATCAATGACTTTGTCAGTAAGAATTTTGAGTTCTACCTGATCAAGTCTAATCTTATGATTTTTGATTTCTCCCTTTAAACTAGTGATTTCTCCTTTAAGGTCAGAAATAGAGGGTTCTGAAGATGAAGAAGCCTGGAATTTGGCCATAACCTTTTGCATGTTGAAGGGCTGAACAATAGGTTTGGCTTTAGGGAGATTTTCTTCTTGAGAAAGCATTCTTTTGAGCTCTTGAAGATATTTACTTCGTAGATCATCATCTGCAATGTGCTCAATAATATCAAATAGAATTTCTTTGGGTTTTCCTGTTATGACATTAATAGCTTTGTTGTAACAAGTACAGAAAGTGCCCATGCACTCACAGTCTTGTCCAGATTGGGAACTATCAGACTCATAGGCGGCGTTGATATATTCTTCGTCGCTATTGTCTTCGTCGGAGGAAGAGGAGCCTGAAGCCGTGGAAGAATCATTCTCCATTATAGAAAATAATTTTTCTTTAGCTTCATCAGAAAGATCAAGTTGATTGTTCTTCTTCTTCTTACTGGATTTGCAATCTTTCGCCCTATGGCCAGATTTGCCACAAGTCCAGCAAGTGTCTTTGGTAGTTTTAGAAGACTTTCATTTGGTCTTTCTGCTGGTCTTATAGGACTCTTTCTTGTAAGTCCTTTTGGTAGAGGAAGATCCTTTAGCGGTCTTAAAAGGTTTCTTTCTTTGTTTCTTATGGGAAGAAATGTTAGTGAAACCATAATCATTGCAAAAGGTTCCTAGACCATACTTACTTTTCTGCTTAAGTTGCTGCTTAAGCTTGAGGTCCGTACAAAGATCTATCCCAGTGGAGGTGATAAAGCTTACTATGTCACCGTAAGTAAGCCTATTGTAGGGTATTTGACCATCAAATCTATTCTTAATTGTTGTTCGAACTTTGTCAGGGAACAAAGGAGGAAGACCACTGATAAATCTTTCTTTCCAGAAATCATTATTGCAGTCGGGTCTGATCAGGACTTTGACCAGGAAGGTATCTTTGTACCATCTAAAGTCTGCTAAGTTTTTGCAGTGAAGATTATTGAGGATTTCTAGGCTCCTATCTTGGAAGAGTTTGGGTTCTCCTACAAAATGTCTAGCTATGTGATAGAGGAGGGTGGCGCAAGCATCTTCCTGCGCTTCTTCTACCATGGTTTCTTGACCGTCTACAACTCTCACCGTGTGTCCAGTGGTTATAGCATTGTAGATGAGGTCTTTTTCTTCCTCAGAGACGTAGTTATCCCACCAATGTTTAATCATTCCGGTAAAACCCGAGACAACCATGGTGGCGGCTCCTTTGTCAGAGGAACCTTTGATTTTGTAGGCGGTAATAGATACAGCCATTTCATGGAGCTTATTGTAGATCTGGTGTTCTGCCAGACCATCAATATTCCATTCGGTAATCCCCCTTCCATCATGATTACAGGTGGAGAGGTAACGATGTTCTTCGTATTGAACATCGGGAGGAGAGGGCTTTTTGTAATAGTTTTTCTTGAGACTATATTTTTCGCTAGTATGCTTGGAAAGAGAGTTCTTTGGAGAACTAGATTCTCCTTGCTGGGTGATCTTAAACTTCGTTAGTTTAGAATTGATTTTTTCCAAAATCTGTTCGGAGATCTTGAAATCATCATTAAGGTCAGGAAACCTTTCCTTTTGAAATTCAGGTATCTTGAAGATAGGATTAGAAAAGTGGTTTAGAGCTAGGAGTGCTCTTAACAGGTAGGGGAACTGGAAGAGTGGACCCCTTGGCTTCCACAATTTGTTGAGATATGGTATGGAGGACTTGATTAGTGTAATTGTTTTGTTCAATTACCCTATCAAGATCTTTGTTGTTGACATGCATGGAAGGCCTTTCACTCTTAGTCTTAAAAGGGGAGGCCTTAACAACTTCGTTGGAGAAAGGGATATTAAAACCTTCGAGAGGAGGAGTGGTAGACACAACAATTGTATTACGTTGGGTATACCATTTGGTAACCATAACGTTAAGCGAGTCAGTTTGGTTTTCTATCTTTCCAGTTTTTTCTAACCAGAAGAAGAATTCCATATCGCATCGGAGTCATTTCATGTCAGTTATCCATAGCTGACCTAACTCCTTTTGTTGCTCTCTAGAGTAGGTACTGGTGTACCATTTTCGTTTGAGAGTGTCCTTTGGATGATTCCATCGGACTCTCAGAGCTTTAAGGTCTGGAAAATATTCTTCATCACCGGATTTGATGACGAGAAGACTGGGGTCAGTCCTGACCCTTTGAGGAGGAGGAGCCATCTCAGAGGCCGTAAGGCTTCCAGGCTCATAGAGGTTTTTGGGTTCAGGGACCTTTGTATGTTGTTGATAATAGAATTTGGGGACAGGACCAGAGAAGTCAACTCCTCTAATCTTCCCTTTGTCATTATCATGCTCAGGTTCATCGCTTCCCTCCCGCAGTTTGGAAATAGAGGCACGAGTGGAGACAGACCGGCGAAACGAAGAGTGCCGAGACGAGTCAAGCCCGAGAAATTTAAAATCAATAGATCCGTCAGGGTGTTGAATAACCCGTTCGATCTGTGATTTGTCGGGGTAAATTCGAATGGGTTGGGTGGTAGCCTCAAAATGTCAATCATTGCATCGGAGAATAACGTCCCAAACAAGAACCTTAGGAACAAAGACTGTGCTACGGTCTTTGTTTGTTTCCATTAGGGTGGTAACCCCTTTAGGGCTCGTAAATCTAGCTTTAGGGGCTAGAGTAGTACCCATGAGGCGATAATATACACGGTATATAATCGCTATTTCTTTGGTATTTTCCTTACTATTCATGTTTTTAGTTTTAACGTTAAGGGTTAAAACATCCATGATGTTAGGATCATTTATATCAACAGAGAAATTCGGGTAGCAATTAAAGTATACCGGGCCATCAGCGAGGTTACTTTGAATTACCCCTAGGAGTGAATCGTCAAAATTGAGAAGACGAGCATCTCTTAGGATAGCACAGACTGGGATATCAAGTCCCTGTCGGAAAAGTGGCTTTATAGCTACTTGAACAAGTCCAACATGCAGATAATTAAACTGATTTTTAAATCTGTTTATATCTAGTTCATTGAACAATTGAATAATTTCTAAAGAATTATTAATAGCTACATTAGACTCAGAGGTCTTGATGTTATGTTTTTTCAAAAAACTAAATTTTCCAATTTGATAAATCGTGTTGAAAGATTCTTCTGGAATACTCAAGTTTTGAAGATCATTTTCAATGGTGGCAATCGGAGTTGCCTGTGAAGATAAGTTAACAGTATTTTTAATATGATGGCTCATATTGAAAACATGTTGTCTATAGACTAACAGAGAAAACATACAAGTTCATGCAAGCAAGCATATCATAATAAGCAGGTATGAAGCAGCGAAATCTAATTATATGAATATATCTATGGCTTAAGGGATCTTAACAAGTTTTAATGGCTTTACACTACAAACTGCTCAACGTTATCTTAGTGACGGGACCACCAACAAGGTCTAACACGCTACTCCTTAGCTTACGACCTACTTTCAGGCTGACCAACGTCCTAATCGGAAATTAATCGGTTCCTTCAAACACTTAAACAGTAAGCAGTTACCCCATACTTGGATTAAAACCCTTTATAAGACAAGATATAGTTATATAATTATGATTAAGTAAGTTCATACCAGATTAAAATAATATGTTCTTATATGAACATAGTTTTGCTCATGCTCTAGACAGATTATGTGTTTAGCTGCTCATGCTAAGCACACAATCTGTCGTCATGGCTCTGATACCAGATAAACGGATCATGGGATTATAGCGGAATTTAAAACAATTATTAAAACAACGACTGTGCTATGGTCTTTGTTTGCTTCCATTAGGGTGGTAACCCCTTTAGGGATCGTAAATCTATCTTTAGGGGCTAGAGTAGTACCCATGAGGTGATAATATACACGGTATATAATCGCTATTTCTCTGGTATTTTCCTTACTATTCATGTTTTTAGTTTTAACGTTAAGGGTTAAAACATCCATGATGTTAGGATCATTTATATCAACAGAGAAATTTGGGTAGCAATTAAATTATACCGGGCCATCAGCGAGGTTACTTTGAATTTCCCCTAGGAGTGAATCGTCAAAATTGAAAAGACGAGCATCTCTTAGGATAGCACAGATTGGGATATCAAGTCCCTGTCGGAAAAGTGGCTTTATAGCTACTTGAACAAGTCCAACATGCAGATAATTAAACTGATTTTTAAATCTGTTTATATCTAGTTCGTTGAACAATTGAATAATTTCTAAAGAATTATTAATAGCTACAGTAGACTCAGAGGTCTTGATGTTATGTTTTTTCAAAAAACTAAATTTTCCGATTTGAAAAATCGTGTTGAAAGATTCTTCTGGAATACTCCAGTTTTGAAGATAATTTTCAATGGTGGCAATCGGAGTTGCCTGTGAAGATAAGTTAACAGTATTTTTAATATGATGGCTCATATTGAAAACATGTTGTCTATAGACTAACAGAGAAAACATACAAGTTCATGCAAGCAAGCATATCATAATAAGCAGGTATGAAGCAGCGAAATCTAATTATATGAATATATCTATGGCTTAAGGGATCTTAACAAGTTTTAATGGCTTTACACTACAAACTGCTAAATGTTATCTTAGTGACGGGACCACCAACAAGGTCTAACACGCTACTCCTTAGCTTACGACCTACCTTCAGGCTGACCAACGTCCTAACCGGAAATTAATTTGTTCCTTCAAACACTTAAACAGTAAGCAGTTACCCCATACTTGGATTAAAACCTTTTATAAGACAAGATATAGTTACATAATTATGATTAAGTAAGTTCATACCAGATTAAAATAATATGTTCTTATATGAACATAGTTTTTCTCATGCTCTAGACAGATTATGTGTTTAGCTGCTCGTGCTAAGCACACAATCTGCCATCATGGCTCTAATACCAGATAAACGGATCGTGGGATTATAGCGAAATTTAAAACAATTATTAAAACAACGACTGTGCTACGGTCTTTGTTTGCTTCCATTAGGGTGGTAACCCCTTTAGGGCTCGTAAATCTAGCTTTAGGGGCTAGAGTAGTACCCATGAGGCAATAATATACACGGTATATAATCGCTATTTCTCTGGTATTTTCCTTACTATTCATGTTTTTAGTTTTAACGTTAAGGGTTAAAACATCCATGATCTTAGGATCATTTATATCAACAGAGAAATTCGGGTAGCAATTAAAGTATATCGGGCCATCAGCGAGGTTACTTTGAATTACCCCTAGGAGTGAATCGTCAAAATTGAGAAGACGAGCATCTCTTAGGATAACACAAATTGGGATATCAAGTCCCTGTCGGAAAAGTGGCTTTATAACTACTTGAACAAGTCCAACATGCAGATAATTAAACTGATTTTTAAATCTATTTATATCTAGTTCGTTGAACAATTGAATAATTTCTAAAGAATTATTAATAGCTACAGTAGACTCAGAGGTCTTGATGTTATGTTTTTTAAAAAAACTAAATTTTCCAATTTGATAAATTGTGTTGAAAGATTCTTCTGGAATACTCCAGTTTTGAAGATCATTTTCAATGGTGGCAATCGAAGTTGCCTGTGAAGATAAGTTAACAGTATTTTTAATATGATGGCTCATATTGAAAATATGCTGTCTAGAGACTAACAGAGAAAACATACATTTTCATGCCAGCAAGCATATCATAATAAGCAGGTATGAAGCAACGAAATCTAATTATATGAATATATCTATGGCTTAAGGGATCTTAACAAGTTTTAATGGCTTTACACTACAAACTGCTAAATGTTATCTTAGTGACGGGACCACCAACAAGGTCTAACACACTACTCCTTAGTTTACGACCTACTTTCAGGCTGACCAACGTCCTAACCGAAAATTAATCGGTTCCTTCAAACACTTAAACAGTAAGCAGTTACCCCATACTTGGATTAAAACCCTTTATAAGTCAAGATATAGTTATATAATTATGATTAAGTAAGTTCATACCAGATTAAAATAATATGTTCTTATATGAACATAGTTTTGCTCATGCTCTAGACAGATTATGTGTTTAGCTGCTCATGCTAAGCACACAATCTGCCGTCATGGCTCTGATACTAGATAAACGGATTGTGGGATTATAGCGGAATTTAAAACAATTATTAAAACAACTTATCAAAATAATGAGAGAATTAAATAAACTTATAAGTTTATTAATTGCTTAGAAAAACATTACAAAGGTTACAAGAGAGAATGGGCAGAGAGAATTTCTTAGTAGCGGAAATTTCTGAATGCCTTCTCTTAAGAGATCGCCATGCCTTATATAGGCAGAATGAACAAAAGAATACATCTTAAGTGTACAAGTGGACGGCTTAGATGTTGCCGACAGTCTGAGTGCTTCTTTTTAGAAAAGTAAAGTCGATTGACATGCTTTTGAAAAGCTACCGACAAAGTTAAGTGCTTTTTACTTTAATAAAGTAAAAGCAGATTCCTTTTCTTTTCTGAAAAACTTTTTATCTTTTGTCATCTTTCAGGAGACAGGATAGGGCTCTTGATTCCAATCAAGAATAGAGAATTTCCCTCTGGAGAGATAATTCCGGTTCTTTGAACCTCTATCTCTTTGAAGGGGTAGTTTCCTATTCATAATAGGGATCTAGGTAGGCCATAGCTATTCCTTGGGGGTTTAGCATATCGCCATTGTCATCACTGCTTCCTGTAGATGAAGCTTCTGCGATGAGCTGGAGTAATTCTTCAGCATTGGTTGAATTTTGTTGGCTTTCTAAATCATCCATGGCCTTCTTTAGCTTTTCTTTCAGGGCCTTCTTGCTTGCAGAGGAACTGGAAGAGGCTGCGGATTTTGCTTTGTCAGGAGTCCAGGGAGCAGTAGGTTTAGGAGTCAATCCTTTGATTTTTATCTCCTTGGATAAATATTTAATCCTGTGTTGTTCTTCTTCGGAGAAGTTCCAGGATATGATATACGATATTCTTTTCTTAATAAAAAACTTGCACATTTGGATGTGCTCTGGTAGAGTAGAACAGCCTTCCTTGACTACAAAATCAGGAAGTCGATTGATAAACTGTTGTGGAAGAACTTCTTTGGTTCCTCCGAAACACTGCCACCATTCATAAAACCACCTGGGTATGATGGCTTCCATCATGGCTGGACAATATTTAACAAACCAGGTATGTCCTGGTCGAACGAACAGAAAGTTAAACTATGCCAACCTATAGTCATACCAATTGTACGTCTGCGGACTGTGAGGCATTGATAGTGCAACGGGGGTATGTAGATGATCTACAAACCAGTTGAAAGGGGTTAGGACCCTCTTAATGGTAAATTTTGAATAGCCGATGTGCTCGGGATATCGTTCATCCACTGAGTGTTCAACTTCAATGGAATCTGTGTCGACCAGAATGGCTTCGTAGAACCGGCGATTCTTAAGTGGATCTTCAGTATCCACAAAATTATTATTGGTGTAGACCGGCTTAATGATCTGGTTCAAATGGTATCCTTCATTTGCCTTGTCTAACGCAAGGATGGGACATACTTGGGTGGTAATAAATTTAAATTCTTCCTTTTTGGGAGATGCTGGTGCAGCTTTTGCTACTGTTGGATCAACTGCTTGGGCGAAGGTCTCTGGGGCCTTCATGGTATAACTCTGCTTGGTTTGAACCGAGGATCTAGTTGCAGACCCTTTATCCAGGGGTAAATTTATCTTCAGATCTACTAATTTTGTAGGCATTGGTGGAGGTAGTTTTGGGAACTGAACTTCTGTCAATGCAGAGAATCTGTTGTGAAATAGAGATTGAGTCTCCATTTTGAGAACAGGTCGCTGAGGTACTAATGGCCGTAATGGGTTTGCGGAGGCTGATGGAGAGTCAAATAGTCTTGCCATTTGAGGTTGTTCTTGTTTGGGGTTCTTCCCCAGATTTGGTCTCATGGCCCTGTAAAAATTCTCTTGTTAGAAAATCGGGAAGGGAGTTGTGTTCTCCTTTTATAAATTTGATTTGAAAATCAAAGCTAGATAGGAGAGCTTGCCATCTAGCAAATATTTGTTTAGAAACAAGATTTTTAACATCTTTTTGTAAAATTTCTTTAGCTGATTTACAATCAACTCGGAGAAGAAATTCCTTATTAATAAGGTCATCTTGAAATTTAGTGATACATAGCACTATAGACAAAACTTCCTTTTTGACAGTGCTGTAATTTTTCTGGGCTGTATTCCAAACTCCAGAGGTGAAGCGAACTAATTGTTCTGGAGAGTTAGCTTCTATCCTTCGCTTCAGGATACCTCCATATCCTATGTCTGAAGCATCAGTTTCCACAATCATGAAAGCCTCAGGATTGGGAATACCTAGACAGGGAAGGTTTTTTACTAAAGATTTAATCTTTATGACTGCATTGGTTTGTTCAGATCTCCAAGGAACTGGATTCTTCTTAAGACGTTTGTAAAGAGGCTCACAGACCTGCCTAATATGAGGGATAAAATCAGCAACATAATTAAGGCTTCCTAAAAACCTTTGAAGTTGAGTTTTATCGGTGATTTCATTAGGAAATTTGGATGAGAACTCTATGGCTCTACAAATAGGCTTATGACTACCTTGATGCAAGTCATGACCTAGAAAACGAATGGAAGTTTGAAACAACTTTATCTTTTTAGCACTGACAACTAAGCCATTTAGTTTTACAATCTTGAAGAAAGTATTAAGATGCTTAAAATGCGAATCAATGTTCTCAGAGAAAATCAAAACATCATCAATATAAACAATTGACATATAAGAATATTCATTGAAGATATTATTCATGATATTCTGGAATTCAGAAGGAGCATTCTTAAGCCCAAATGGTAAGACGTTCCATTCGTAGTGCCCGAAAGGGACATTGAAGGCAGTCTTATATTTATCTTTTCAGCAATTTGGATTTGCCAGAATCCTGACTTCATATCGAATTTGCTGTAAAGATTATCTTTGTAGGTTCGTTTAAGAAGATCCCTTTTATTAGGAATCGGATGTCGAATACATTTTAGGACCGCGTTCAGTGGCTTGTAATTTATCACAAGCCGAGGAGTTCCTCGTTCCTTTTCTGCACTGTTATTTACATAAAATGCAGAGCAACTCCAGGGAGAATTAGAGGGTCTAATGATCCCTTTTTGAAGAAGATGGTTTATTTCTGTTTTGTAGACTTCCATCATTTCATGATTCATTTGGATTGGTCTGGATTTTGTAGGGATGTTGTGTTCCTCAAAGCCAGCAATGTAAGGAAGTTCAACGAGATGTTTCTTGCGTTCCCAAAATGCATTTGGCAATTCGGAGCAAATCTCGATTTTGAACTTCTTTTGGAGAAGGGTTATTTTGTTGACCATCTCCGGGGTTTTTAAAGTTTGCTCAATATGTTTGAGTTGAACTTCCTGTTTGAGAAAGCAATGATGAGAGGATAAGCGGTTTATTTTAAACACAGTTTCCTCTTTAATGCATTGTCCGTCTTCTTTTGAAAGGGGAGGAAGCAGGGGAAAGAGTAGCTCAGTATCCAAGAGGATTGAGCAAATACCATTGTAATAGCTCCGATAGGGGCGAATTTGGTTAACGAAAGGTATTCCAAGGATGATATCTTCAGTGATATCGTCGGTAATAACAAAATCGTTAATAAGGCAAATGCTGTTGTTACAGACATGGGCCTTAGGGAGTTCATAACTGATTTTTATTTTTTCTCCAGTAGAATAGTATGATCGGGATTTACTCTTTTGGAGATATCGAGTAGGAATTAGGCCTTTGACAATACAATTACTGTCTGCGCCAGTATCAAACAAGGCGACTCTGTTGAGGACAAAGTCTTTGTCAATGACAATTTTTACAACAACATGTTCGATGTAGGCTTTAATGGCGGAAATTGCTTTTCCGGAGGAAGATATAGCGTCTTCTCCAGGGAAAAGATCGGGTCCTTGAAGATGATCAGTAGGACTGCTCGGAAGATATCGAGGGGATTCAGGTGCCTTTTCTGAAGGTAGGGCAGAATCGATGACTTTGTCAGTAAGAATTTTGAGTTCTACCTGATCAAGTCTAATCTTAAGATTTTCGATTTCTCCCTTTAAACCAGCGATTTATCCTTTAAGGTTAGAAATAGAGGGTTCTGAAGATGAAGAAGCCTGGAATTTGGCCATAACCTTTTGCATGTTGAAGGGCTGAACAATAGGTTTGGCTTTAGGGAGATTTTCTTCTTGAGAAAGCAATCTTTTGAGCTCTTGAAGATATTTACTTCGTAGCTCATCATCTGCAATGTGCTCAATAATGTCAAACAGAATTTCTTTGGGTTTTCCTGTTATGACATTAATAGCTTTGTTGGAACAAGTACAAAAAGTGTCTGTGCACTCACAGTCTTATCCAGATTGGGAACTATCAGACTCATAGGAGGCGTTGATATATTCTTCGTCGCTATAGTCTTCGTTAGAGGAAGAGGAGTCTGAAGCCGCGGAAGAATCATTCTCCATTATAGAAAATAATTTTTCTTTAGCTTCATCAGAAAGATCAAGTTGATTGATCTTCTTCTTCTTACTGGATTTGCAATCTTTCGCCCTATGGCCAGATTTGCCACAAGTCCAGCAAGTGTCTTTGGTAGTTTTATAAGACATTCGTGGTCTTTTTTCTGGGCTTATAGGACTCTTTCTTGTAAGTCCTTTTGGTAGAGAAAGATCCTTTAGCGGTCTTAAAAGGTTTCTTTCTTCGTTTCTTAAGGGAAGAAATGTCAGTGAAACCATAATCATTGCAGAAGGTTCCTAGACCATACTTACTTTTCTGCTTAAGTTGCTGCTTAAGCTTGAGGTCCGTACAAAGATCTATCCCGGTGGAGGTGATAAAGCTTACTATGTCACCGTAAGTAAGCCTATTGTAGGGGATTTGACCATCAAATCTATTCTTAATTGTTGTTAGAACTTTGTCAGCGAACAAAGGAGGAAGACCACTGATAAATCTTTCTTTCCAGAAATCATTATTGCAGTCGGGTCTGATCAGGACTTTGACCAGGAAGGTATCTTTGTACCATCTAAAGTCTGCTAAGTTTTTGCAGCGAAGATTATTGAGGATTTCTAGGCTCCTATCTTAGAAGAGTTTGGGTTCTCCTACAAAATGTCTAGCTATGTGATAGAGGAGGGTGGCGCAAGCATCTTCCTGCACTTCTTCTACCATGGTTTCTTGACCGTCTAGAACTCTCACCGTGTGTCCAGTGGTTGTAGCATTGTAGATGAGGTCTTTTTCTTCCTCAGAGATGTAGTTATCCCACCAATGTTTAATCATTCCGGTAAAACCCGAGACAACCATGGTGGTGGCTCCTTTGTCAGAGGAACCTTTGATTTTGTAGGCGGTAATAGATACAGCCATTTCATGGAGCTTATTGTAGATCTGGTGTTCTGCCAGACCATCAATATTCCATTCATTAATACCCCTTCCATCATGATTACAGGTGGAGAGATAAGGATGCTCTTCGTATTGACCATCGGGAGGAGAGGGCTTTTTGTAATAGTTCTTCTTGAGACTATATCTTTCGCTAGTAAGCTTGGAAAGAGAGTTCTTTGGAGAACTAGATTCTCCTTGCTGGGCGATCTTAAACTTCGTGAGTTTAGAATTGATTTTTTCTAAAATCTATTCGGAGATCTTGAAATCATCATTAAGGTCAGGAAACTTTTCCTTTTGAAATTCAGGTATCTTGAAGATAGGATTAGAAAGAGGTTTAGAGCTAGGAGTGCTCTTAACAGGTAGGGGAACTGGAAGAGTAGACCCCTTGGCTTCCTCAATTTGTTGAGATATGGTATGGAGGACTTGATTAGTGTAATTGTTTTGTTCAATTACCCTATCAAGATCTTTGTTGTTGACATGCATGGAAGGCCTTTCACTCTTAGTCTTAAAAGGGAAGGCCTTAACAACTTCGTTGGAGAAAGGGATATTAAGACCTTCGAGAGGAGGAGTGGTAGACTCAACAATTGTATTACGTTGGGTATACCATTTGGTAACCATAACGTTAAGCGAGTCAGTTTGGTTTTCTATCTTTCCAGTTTTTTCTAACCAGAAGAAGAATTCCATATCGCATAGGAGTAGTTTCATCTCAGTTATCCATAGCTGAACTAACTCCTTTTGTTGCTCTCTAGAGTAGGTACTGGTGTACCATTTTCGTTTGAGAGTGTCCTTTGGATAATTCCATCGGACTCTCAGAGCTTTAAGGTCTGGAAAATATTATTCATCATCAGATTTGATGATGAGAAGACTGGGGTCAGTCCTGACCCTTTGAGGAGGATGAGCCATCTAAGAGGCCGTAGGGCTTCCAGGCTCATAGAGGTTTTAGGGTTCAGGGACCTTGGTATGTTGTTGATAATAGACTTTGGGGACAGGACCAGAGAAGTCAACTCCTCTAATCTTCCCTTTGTCATTATCATGCTCAGGTTCATCGCTTTCCTCCCGCGGTTTGGAAGTAGAGGCACGAGTGGAGACAGACCGGCGAAACGAAGAGTGCCGAGCAGATACCAGAATACCTTCTCCAAAAGAAGTTCGAAACCGAGATTTGCTCCGAATTGCCAAACGCATTTTGGGAACACAAGAAACATCTCGTTGAACTTCCTTACATTGCTGGATTTGAGGAACACAATATCCCTACAAAAGCCAGACCAATCCAAATGAATCATGAAATGATGGAAGTCTGCAAAACAGAAATAAACCATCTTCTTCAAAAAGGGATCATTAGACCCTCTAATTCTCCCTGGAGTTGCTCTGCATTTTATGTAAATAAAAGTGCAGAAAAGGTACGAGGAACTCCTCGGCTTGTGATAAATTACAAGCCACTGAACGCGGTTCTAAAATGGATTCGACATCCGATTCCTAATAAAAGGGATCTTCTTAAACGAACCTACAAAGCTAATCTTAACAGCAAATTCGATATGAAGTCAGGATTCTGGCAAATCCAAATTGCTGAAAAAGATAAATATAAGACTGCCTTCAATGTCCCTTTCGGGCACTACGAATGGAACGTCTTACCATTTGGGCTTAAGAATGCTCCTTCTGAATTCCAGAATATCATGAATAATATCTTTAATGAATATTCTTATATGTCAATTCTTTATATTGATGATGTTTTGATTTTCTCTAAGAACATTGATTCGCATTTTAAGCATCTTAGTACTTTCTTCAAGATTGTAAAACTAAATGGCTTAGTTGTCAGTGCTAAAAAGATGAAGTTGTTTCAAACTTCCATTCGTTTTCTAGGTCATGACTTGCATCAAGGTAGTCATAAGCCTATTTGTAGAACCATAGAGTTCTCATCCAAATTTCCTAATGAAATCACCGATAAAACTCAACTTCAAAGGTTTTTAGGAAGTCTTAATTATGTTGCTGATTTTATCCCTCATATTAGGCAGGTCTGTGAGCCTCTTTACAAACGTCTTAAGAAGAATCCAGTTCCTTACAGTTCTGAACAAACCAATGCTGTCATAAAGATTAAATCTTTAGTACAAAACCTTCCCTGTCTAGGTATTCCAAATCCTGAAGCTTTCATGATTGTGGAAACCGATGCTTCAGATATAGGATATGGTGGTATTCTGAAGAAAAGGGTAGAAGTTGCCTCTCCCGAACACCTAGTTTGTTTTACCTCTGGTATATGGAATGCCGCTCAGAAGAATTACAGCACTGTTAAAAAAGAAGTTTTATCTATAGTGCTATGTATCACAAAATTTCAAGATGACCTTATTAATAAGGAATTTCTTCTTCGTGTAGATTGCAAATCAGCTAAAGAGATTTTACAAAAAGATGTTAAAAATCTCGTTTCAAAACAAATATTTGCTAGATGGCAAGCTCTCTTATCTAGCTTCGATTTTCAAATTGAATTTATCAAAGGAGAACATAACTCCCTTCCCGATTTTCTAACAAAAGAATTTCTATAGGGCCATGAGACCAAATCTGGGGAAGAACCCCAAGCATGAACAAGCTAGAATGGCAAGACAATTCGACGCTCCCGCAAACCCATTACGGACATCAGTTCCCCAGAGACCTGTCCTCAAAACTGAGATCCAATCTCCTCTTCACAACAGATTCTTTGCGCTAACAGAAACGCAGTTTCTTAGATTACCTCCGCCAAGGCCTACACAGTTAGTAGACCTGAAGACAAATTTGCCCATAAACAAAGGGAAAGCAGCTAGCTCTTCGGTACAAACCAAGCAAAGTTACGCAATGAAGGCACCAGAAACCTTCGCCGAAGCGGTTGATCCAACCGCAGTCAAAGCTACTCCAACATCTCCAGCATCTCCAGTCAAGGAGGAATTCAAGTTTATCACTACACAAGTATGTCCTATAATACCATTAGATAAGGCATACTAAGGATATCATCTGAACCAGCTCATCAAGCCGGTCTACACCAATAACAACTTCGTGGACACTGAAGATCCACTCAAAACTCGCCGGTATTACGAAGCTATTCTGGTAGATACTGATTCTATTGAGGTCGAACACTCAGTAGATAAAAGTTATCCAGAACATATCGGCTTTTCAAAGTTCACCATTAAGAGGGTCTTAACCCTTTTCAACTGGTTCGTAGATCACGTACATACTCCGGTTGCATTATCGATGCCACATAGGCCTCAGACTTACAATTGGTACGACTACAAGTCGGCATGGTTCAACTTCTTGTTCGTTCGACCGGGACATACCTGGTTTGTTAAATATTGCCTCGCTATGATGGAAGCCATCATACCAAGATGGTTTTATGAATGGTGGTCATGTTTTGGAAGAACAAAGGATGTTCTTCCTCAGCAGTTTCTTAAGCGTCTTCCTGATTTTGTAATCAAAGAAGAATGCTCTACCTTACCTGAACACATCCAGATGTGTAAATTTTTTATTAAGAAAAGAATATCTTATATTATTTCCTGGAACTTCTCCAAAGAAGAGCAGCACAGGACTAAGTACTTGTCCAAAGAGATAAAGATCAAAGGTTGGACTCCTAATCCAACAGCCCCCAAGACTCCTGAAAAGGGAAAATCTGCAGAATCGTCTTCCAGTTCCTCCACTAGCAAGAAGGATCTGAAAGAGAAGCTCAAGAAAGCCTTGGCTGATTTGGACAACCAAGAGATCTCAACCAATTCTGAAGAATTACTTCAGCTTATCGCAGAAGCTTCATCTACAGGAAGCAGCGATGACAATGGCGATATGCTAAATCCAAAAGGATTAGCTATGGCCTAGTTGGATCCCTATTATGAATAGGAAAATGACCCTTCTAGAGATAGAGGTTCAAAGAACCGGAATTATCTCGGTAAAAGGGCAATTCACTATTCCTGAATGGAATCCGGGACCCATCCTGTCTCTTAAAGATGACAAATCATCATCTCAGCTTTTCAGAAAGGAAAGGAATCAACTTTTACTTTAATGAAGCAATGTACTCAGCAGCTTTTGAAAAGCAAAAGGCACCTCAATTATTTTGCTTTCTAAAAAGCAACCACTCACTACTGTCAGCAAGATCTGGGTCGTCCACATGTACACTTTAGATGTACGCTCTCTCTCTCTTTTTCTTATATAAGGCATTGTATTCATCTAGAGAAGGCATTCAGAAATTTCCGCTACTAAGAAATTCTCTCTGCCCATTCTCTCTTGTAACCTTTGTAATGTTTTTCTAAGCAATCAATAAACTTGTAAGTTTATTTAATTCTCTCTTTATTTTGATAAGTTGTTTTAATAATTGTTTTAAATTCTGCTATAATCCCACGATCCGTTTATCTGGTATCAAAGTCATGACGGTAGATTGTGTGCTTAGCATGAGCAGCTAAATACATAATCTGTCTAGAGCATGAGCAAAACTATGTTCATATAAGAACATATTATTTTAATCTGGTATGAACTTACTTAATCATAATTATGTAACTATATCTTGTCTTATAAAGGGTTTTAATCCAAGTATGGGGTAACTGCTTACTGTTTAAGTGTTTGAAGGAACCGATTAATTTCTGGTTAGGACGTTGGTCAGCCTGAAAGTAGGTCGTAAGCTAAGAAGTAGCGTGTTAGACCTTGTTGGTGGTCCCGTCACTAAGATAACATTGAGCAGTTTGTAGTGTAAAGCCATTAAAACTTGTTAAGATCCCTTAAGCCATAGATATATTCATATAATTAGATTTCGTTGCTTCATACCTGCTTATTATGATATGCTTGCTTGCATGAACATGTATGTTTTCTCTGTTAGTCTCTAGAGAGCATGTTTTCAACATGAGCCATCATATTAAAAATACTGTTAACTTATCTTCACAGGCAACTCCGATTGCCACCATTGAAAATGATCTTCAAAACTGGAGTATTCCAGAAGAATCTTTCAACACGATTTATCAAATCGGAAAATTTAATTTTTGAAAAAACATAACATCAAGACCTCTGAGTCTACTGTAGCTATTAATAATTCTTTAGAAATTATTCAATTGTTCAACAAACTAGATATAAACAGATTTAAAAATCAGTTTAATTATCTGCATGTTGGACTTATTCAAGTAGCTATAAAGCCACTTTTCCAACAGGGACTTGATATCCCAGTCTATGCTATCCTAAGAGATGCTCGTCTACTCAATTTTGACGATTCACTCCTAGGGGTAATTCAAAGTAACCTTGCTGATGGCCCGGTATACTTTAATTGCTACCCGAATTTCTCTGTTGATATAAATGATCCTAACATCATGGATGTTTTAACCCTTAACGTTAAAACTAAAAACATGAATAGTAAGGAAAATACCAGAGAAATAGCGATTATATACCGTGTATATTATCTCCTCATGGGTACTACTCTAGCCCCTAAAGCTAGATTTACTAGCCCTAAAGGGGTTACCACCCTAATGGAAGCAAACAAAGACCGTAGCACAGTCTTTGTCCCTAAGGCCCATGTCTGTAACAACGACATTTGCCTTATTAACGATTTTGTTATTACCGATGATATCACTAAAGATATCATCCTTGGAATACCTTTCGTTAACCAAATTCGCCCCTATCGGAGCGATTACGATGGTATTCGCTCAATCCTCTTGGATACTGAGCTATTCTTTCCCCTGCTTCGTCCCCTTTCAAAAGAAGACGGACAACGCATTAAAGAGGAAACTGTGTTTAGAATAAACCGCTTATCCTCTCATCTTTGCTTTCTCAAACAGGAAGTTCAACTCAAACATATTGAGCAAACTTTAAAAACCCCGGAGATGGTCAACAAAATAACCCTTCTCCAAAAATATTTCGGAAGAGGCAACTTCTACCCTTTGCTTCAGAATACCACCATATCCTATATCTAAAGCATCGGTTTCCGCAATCATGAAAGCTTCAGGATTTGGAATACCTAGACAGGGAAGGTTTTGTACTAAAGATTTAATCTTTATGACAACATTGGTTTGTTCAGAACTCCAAGGAATTGGATTCTTCTTAAGAAGTTTGTAAAGATGCTCACAGACCTGCCTAATATGAGGGATAAAATTAGCAACATAATTAAGGCTTCCTAAAAACCTTTGAAGTTGAGTTTTATCGGTGATTTCATTAGGAAATTTGGATGAGAACTCTATGGCTCTACAAATAGGCTTATGACTACCTTGATGCAAGTCATGACCTAGAAAATGAATGAAAGTTTGAAACAACTTCATCTTTTTAGCACTGACAACTAAGCCATTTAGTTTTACAATCTTGAAGAAAGTATTAAGATGCTTAAAATGCGAATCAATGTTCTCAGAGAAGATCAAAACATCATCAATATAAACAATTAAGAATAGAATAGATGGTCAAATCCCCTACAATAGGCTTACTTACGGTGACATAGTAAGCTTTATCACCACCACTGGGATAGATCTTTGTACGGACCTCAAGCTTAAGCAGCAACTTAAGCAGAAAAGTAAGTATGGTCTAGGAACCTTCTGCAATGATTATGGTTTCACTGACATTTCTTCCCATAAGAAACGAAGAAAGAAACCTTTTAAGACCGCTAAAAGATCTTCCTCTACCAAAAGGACTTACAAGAAAGAGTCCTATAAGCCCAGCAGAAAGACCAAATGAAAGTATTCTAAAACTACCAAAGACACTTGCTAGACTTGTGGCAAATCTGGCCATAGGGCGAAAGATTGCAAATCCAGTAAGAAGAAGAAGATCAATCAACTTGATCTTTCTGATGAAGCTAAAGAAAAATTATTTTCTATAATGGAGAATGATTCTTCTGCGGCTTCAGACTCCTCTTCCTCTGACGAAGACTATAGCGATGAAGAATATATCAACGCCACCTATGAGTCTGATAGTTCCCAATCTGGACAAGACTGTGAGTGCACGGGCACTTTCTGTACTTGTTCCAACAAAGCTATTAATGTCATAACAGGAAAACCCAAAGAAATTCTGTTTGACATTATTGAGCACATTGCAGATGATGAGCTACGAAGTAAATATCTTCAAGAGCTCAAAAGACTGCTTTCTCAAACTGGAAGTTCAACTCAAACATATTGAGCAAACTTTAAAAACCTCGGAGATGGTCAACAAAATAACAGTGCAGAAAAGGAACGAGGAACTCCTCGGCTTGTGATAAATTACAAGCCACTGAACGCGGTCCTAAAATGGATTCGACATCCGATTCCTAATAAAAGGGATCTTCTTAAACGAGCCTACAAAGCTAATCTTTACAGCAAATTCGATATGAAGTCAGGATTCTGGCAAATCCAAATTGCTGAAAAAGATAAATATAAGACTGCCTTCAATGTCCCTTTCGGGCACTACGAATGGAACGTCTTACCATTTGGGCTTAAGAATGCTCCTTCTGAATTCCAGAATATCATGAATAATATCTTCAATGAATATCAGAGCCATGACGGTAGATTGTGTGCTTAGCATGAGCAGCTAAACACATAATCTGTCTAGAGCATGAGCAAAACTATGTTCATATAAGAACATATTATTTTAATCTGGTATGAACTTACTTAATCATAATTATGTAACTATATCTTGTCTTATAAAGGGTTTTAATCCAAGTATGGGGTAACTGCTTACTGTTTAAGTGTTTGAAGGAACCGATTAATTTCCGGTTAGGACGTTGGTCAGCCTGAAAGTAGGTCGTAAGCTAAGGAGTAGCGTGTTAGACCTTGTTGGTGGTCCCGTCACTAAGATAACATTGAGCAGTTTGTAGTGTAAAGCCATTAAAACTTGTTAAGAGCCCTTAAGCCATAGATATATTCATATAATTAGATTTCGTTGCTTCATACCTGCTTATTATGATATGCTTGCTTGCATGAACATGTATGTTTTCTCTGTTAGTCTCTAGACAGCATGTTTTCAACATGAGCCATCATATTAAAAATACTGTTAACTTATCTTCACAGGCAACTCCGATTGCCACCATTGAAAATGATCTTCAAAACTGGAGTATTCCAGAAGAATCTTTCAAGACGATTTATCAAATCAGAAAATTTAGTTTTTTGAAAAAACATAACATCAAGACCTCTGAGTCTACCGTAGCTATTAATAATTCTTTAGAAATTATTCAATTGTTCAATGAACTAGATATAAACAGATTTAAAAATCAGTTTAATTATCTGCATGTTGGACTTGTTCAAGTAGCTATAAAGCCACTTTTCCGACAGGGACTTGATATCCCAGTCTATGCTATCCTAAGAGATGCTCGTCTTCTCAATTTTGATGATTCACTCCTAGGGGTAATTCAAAGTAACCTCGCTGATGGCCCGGTATACTTTAATTGCTACCCAAATTTCTCTGTTGATATAAATGATCCTAACATCATGGAATTTTTAACCCTTAACGTTAAAACTAAAAACATGAATAGTAAGGAAAATACTAGAGAAATAGTGATTATATACCGTGTATATTATCGCCTCATGGGTACTACTCTAGCCCCTAAAGCTAGATTTACGAGCCCTAAAGGGGTTACCACCCTAATGGAAGCAAACAACGACCGTAGCACAGTCTTTATTCCTAAGGCTCTTGTTTGGGACGATATTCTCCGATGCAATGATTGGCATTTTGAGGCTATCACCCAACCCATTCGGATTTACCCCAAAAAATCACAGATCAAACGGGTTATTCAACACCCTGACGGATCTATTGATTTAAAATTTCTCGGGCTTGACTCGTCTCGGCACTCTTCGTTTTGCTGGTCTGTCTCTACTCGTGCCTCTACTTCTAAACCGCGGAAGGGAAGCGATGAACCTGGCTCTGATACCAGATAAACGAATCGTGGGATTATAGAGGAATTTAAAACAATTATTAAAAAACTTATCAAAATAAAAAGAGAATTAAATAAACTTACAAGTTTATTGATTGCTTAGAAAAAACATTACAAAGGTTACAAGAGAGAATGGGCAGAGAGAATTTCTTAGTAGCGGAAATTTCTTAATGCCTTCTCTAGATGAATACAATGCCTTATATAGGCAAAAGAGAGAGAGAGCGTACATCTAAAGTGTACATGTGGACGGCCCAGATCTTGCCGACAGTAGTGAGTGGTTGCTTTTTAGAATGCAAAATAATTGAGGTGCCTTTTTCTTTTCAAAAGCTGCTGAGTGTGTTGCTTTATTAAAGTAAAAGTAGATTCCTTTCCTTTCTGAAAAGCTGAGATGATGATTTGTCATCTTTAAGAGACAGGATGGGTCCCGGATTCCAATTAGGAATAGTGAATAGCCCTTTTACCGAGATAATTCCGGTTCTTTGAACCTCTATCTCTAGAAGGGTCATTTTCCTATTCATAATAGGGATCCAAGTAGGCCATAGCTAATCCTTTTGGATTTAGCATATCGTCATTGTCATCGCTGCTTCTTGTAGATGAAGCTTCTGCGATAAGCTGAAGTAATTCTTCAGTATTGGTTGAGATCTCTTGGCTGTCCAAATCAGCCAAGGCTTTCTTGAGCTTCTCTTTCAGAGCCTTCTTGCTAGTGGAGGGACTGGAAGAGGATGCTACAGATTTTCCCTTTTCAGGAGTCTTGGGGGCTGTTGGTTTAGGAGTCCAACCTTTGATCTTTATCTCTTTGGACAAGTACTTAATCCTGTGCTGCTCTTCTTTGGAGAAGTTCCAGGAAATAATATAAGATATTCTTTTCTTAATAAAAAATTTACACATCTGGATGTGTTCAGGTAAGGTAGAGCATTCTTCTTTGATTACAAAATCAGGAAGACGCTTAAGAAACTGCTGAGGAAGAACATCCTTTGTTCCTCCAAAATATGACCACCATTCATAAAACCATCTTGGTATGATTGCTTCCATCATAGCGGGGCAATATTTAACAAACCAGGTATGTCCCGGTCGAACGAACAAGAAGTTGAACCATGCCGACTTGTAGTCGTACCAATTGTAAGTCTGAGGCCTATGTGGCATTGATAATGCAACCGGAGTATGTAGGTGATCTACGAACCAGTTGAAAGGGGTTAAGACTCACTTAATGGAGAACTTTGAAAAGCCGATATGTTCTAGATAACTTTCATCTACTGAGTGTTCGACCTCAATGGAATCAGTATCTACCAAAATAGCTTCGTAATACCGGCGAGTTTTGAGTGGATCTACAGTGTCCACGAAGTTGTTATTGGTGTAGACCGGCTTGATGAGCTGGTTCAGATGATATCCTTCGTATGCCTTGTCTAATGCTATTATAGGACATACTTGTGTAGTAATAAACTTGAATTCCTCCTTGACTGGAGATGCTGGAGATGTTGGAGTAGCTTTGACTGCTGTTGGATCAACCGCTTCGGCGAAGGTTTCTGGCGCCTTCATTACGTAACTTTGCTTGGTTTGTACCGAGGAGCTAGCTGCTTGCCCTTTGTTTATGGGCAAATTTGTCTTCAGGTCTACTAACTGTGTAGGCCTTGGAGGAGGTAATCTAGGAAACTGTGTTTCTGTTAGTGCAGAGAATTTGTTGTAAAGAGGAGATTGGATCTCAATTTTGAGGACAGGTCTCTGGGGAACTGATATCCGTAATGGGTTTGCGGGAGCGTCGAATGCTCTTGCCATTCTAGCTTGTTCCTGCTTGGGGTTCTTCCCCAGATTTGGTCTCATGGCCCTGTAGAAATTCTCTTGTTAGAAAATCGGGAAGGGAGTTATGTTCTCCTTCGATAAATTCAATTTGAAAATCGAAGCTAGATAAGAGAGCTTGCCATCTAGCAAATATTTGTTTTGAAATGAGATTTTTAACATCTTTTTGCAAAATCCCATATAAGAACATATTATTTTAATCTGGAATGAACTTAATCATAATTATGTAACTATATCTTGTCTTATAAAGGGTTTTAATCCAAGTATGGGGTAACTGCTTACTGTTTAAGTGTTTGAAGGAACCGATTAATTTCCGGTTAGGATGTTGGTCATCCTGAAAGTAGGTCGTAAGCTAAGGAGTAGCGTTTTAGACCTTGTTGGTGGTCCCATCACTAAGATAACATTGAGCAGTTTGTAGGGTAAAGCCATTAAAACTTGTTAAGATCGCTTAAGCCATAGATATATTCATATAATTAGATTTCGTTGCTTCATACCTGCTTATTATGTTATGCTTGCTTGCATGAACATGTATGTTTTCTCTGTTAGTCTCTAGACAGCATGTTTTCAATATGAGCCATCATATTAAAAATACTGTTAACTTATCTTCACAGGCAACTCCGATTGCCACCATTGAAAATGATCTTCAAAAAACTGGAGTATTCCAGAAGAATCTTTCAACACGATTTATCAAATCGGAAAATTTAATTTTTGAAAAAACATAACATCAAGACCTCTGAGTCTACTGTATCTATTAATAATTCTTTAGAAATTATTCAATTGTTCAACGAACTAGATATAAACAGATTTAAAAATCAGTTTAATTATCTGCATGTTGGACTTGTTCAAGTAGCTATAAATCCACTTTTCCGACAGGGACTTGATATCCCAGTCTGTGCTATCCTAAGAGATGCTCGTCTTCTCAATTTTGATGATTCACTCCTAGGGGTAATTCAAAGTAACCTCGCTGATGGCCCAGTATACTTTAATTGCTACCCGAATTTCTCTATTGATATAAATGATCCTAACATCATGGATGTTTTAACCCTTAACGTTAAAACTAAAAACATGAATAGTAAGGAAAATACCAGAGAAATAATGATTATATACCGTGTATATTATCGCCTCATGGGTACTACTCTAGCCCCTAAAGCTAGATTTACGAACCCTAAAGGGGTTACCACCCTAATGGAAGCAAACAAAGACCGTAGCACAATCTTTGTTCCTAAGGTTCTTGTTTGGGACGATATTCTCCGATGTAATAATTGGCATTTTGAGGCTATCACCCAACCCATTCGGATTTACCCCGAAAAATCACAGATCGAACGGGTTATTCAACACCCTGACGGATCTATTGATTTAAAATTTCTCAGGCTTGACTCGTCCCGGCACTCTTCATTTCGCCGGTCTGTCTCCACTCGTGCCTCTACTTCCAAACCGCGGGAGGGAAGCGATGAACCTGAGCATGATAATGACAAAGGGAAGATTAGAGGAGTTGACTTCTCTGGTCCTGTCCCCAAAGTCTATTATCAACAACATACCAGATCCCCGAACTCGAAAACCTCTATGATCCTGGAAGCCCTACGGCCTCTGAGATGGCTCCTCCTCCTTAAAGGGTCAGGACTGACCCAAGTCTTCTCGTCATCAAATCCGATGATGAAGAATATTTTCCAGACCTTAAAGCTCTGAGAGTCCGATGGAATCATCCAAAGGACACTCTTAAACGAAAATGGTACACCAGTACCTACTCTAGAGAGCAACAAAAGGAGTTAGGTCAGCTATGGATAACTGACATGAAACGACTCCGATGCGATATGGAATTCTTCTTCTGGTTAGAAAAAACTGGAAAGATAGAAAACCAAATTGACTCGCTTAACGTTATGGTTACCAAATGGTATACCCAACGTAATACAATTGTTGAGTCTACCACTCCTCCTCTCGAACGTCTTAATATCACGATCCGTTTATCTGATGTCCTGAAAAAATGGGATTTTACATTCTGTTCAGGATCCTTCTTAAAAATGGGATTTTACTTTCTGTCCAAAACACCCTTGAAAAATGGGATTTTACTTTCTGTTCAGGACCCTCCTAAAAAATGAGATTTTACTTTATGTTCAGGACCCTCCTAAAAAATGGGATCTTACTTTCTGTTCAGGACCCTCCTAAAAAATTGGGATTATACTTTATGTTCAGGACCCTCCTGAAAAATGAGATTTTAATTTTTGTTCAGGACCCTCCTGAAAAATGGGATTTTACTTCTGTTGAAAAATGGAATTTACTTTATGTTCAGGATCCTCCTGAAAAATGGGATTTTACTCTATGTTCAGGACCTTTCTAAAGGATGGAATTTTACTTTATGATTAGGACCCTCCTGAAAAATAGGATTTTACTTTATGCTCAGGACCCTCCTGAAAATGGGATTTTACTTTCTGTTCAGGACCCTCTTGAAAAATGAGATTTTACTTGTTGTTCAGGACCTTCTTAAAAAATGGAATTTTACATTCTGTTCAGGACCCTCCAAAAAATTGATATTTTACTTTCTGTTCAGGACCCTCTTGAAAAAAAGGATTTTACTTTCTGTTCAGGACCCTCCTAAAAAATGGGATTTTACTTTATGTTCAGGACTCTCCTGAAAAATGAGATTTTTACTTTTTGTTCAGGACCCTCCTGAAAAATGAGATTTTATATTTTATTCATGGCCTCCTGAAAAATGGGATTTTACTTTTGTTCAGGACCCTCCTTAAAAATGGGATTTTACTTTCTGTTCAGGACCATCCTGAAAAAATGGTATTTTACTTTCTGTTCAGGCCCCTCCTGAAAAATGGAATTTTACTTTATGTTCAGGACCCTCCTGAAAAATGGGATTTTACTTTTTGTTCAGGACCCTTTTGAAAAAATAGGATTTTACTTTATGTTCAGGACCCTCCTGAAAAATGGGATTTTAGTTTCTGTTTAGGACCCTTCTGAAAAAATAGGATTTTACTTTATGTTTAGGACCCTTCTAAAAAATGGGATTTTACTTTATGTTTATGACCCTCTTGAAAAATGGGGGTTTTACTTTTGTTCAAGACCCTCCTGAAAATTGAAATTTTACTATATGTTGAGGACCCTCCTGAAAAATCGGATTTTACATCATGCTCAGGACCCCCTTGAAAATGGGAATTTACTTTATGATCAGGACCCTCCTGAAAAATGCGATTTTACTTTCGGTTCAGGACCCTCCTACAACAACAACAAAGCATGAGATCTGATGTATTATCAGATTCTTGTAAAGTGTTGCTGCTGTAATATTTTTTTGAAGCAAAGCATGAAACTAGCAAGTTCTAATGCTTAACTTGGGCGCAAAGATGAACACCTTAACGTGGTCTCAACTGCCAAATAAATACTTCAACTTACAATAGAATCATCTAAAACAGCCTCCAAAATTTATGTGTCGCGTTAGTATCGAGTGTCAAAATGACACAATATGGATGAGCTGAGGTGTTTAGATGTGCATTCTCAAAGTTGGAGTATTGAGTTGCCAGTTGAGGATCTAGTTAAATAAGTTGTCTATCACTTATTTTGCTTATAATAATGATAGTCAGTAAAAGCAAGTAAAGGGGTAACTTAGGATGAAGAAAGAAGGAATATCTCATGATACTAATGTATTCCACCTTCTATATGGATAGTAATTTCGCCATTTTAGTACAAATAGTGAAATAAGATAATTTGGGGATTAACTAATACCTCAAACCAAACATGGCAAAAATTAAATCTAAAATTTTATTCTGAAATTGTTATCCTTTATCCCTGTTAAGATGCAAAGAGTTAGTTGGTTTATATACTTTACTATTCCATTGCAGTTAGTCGAAAGTAGTTAGTTGTTAGTTGGCTAGTGGCAGTAGTTAGTTGGCTAGTGGCAGATCAAGTTATTGATGAGTCAGCTCAAGTTGTTAGAGAGCTAGTTAGGAATATTCTAGAAGGTCATGTGAGGATTATGCGAGTGAGTCTATAAATATCATATCTAATGATCTCATTATAACCAACTCCATTCAATAAAATTTCTATTCTCTGTATACCTTCCCATGCAATACTATAGTCATGTAGAATTTGTGTAAGATTTGAGAGGTGTTTTACTGTATTTTAACATGGTATCAAAGCCACGATTATGGAGATTTAGATAAAGGCATTGATCGTATTGATAGCACCATTGTTACAATTTTTAGTTGCTGTTCAGTGAACTTAAAAAAGAGTTTAGATTTCTGTCTTAAGAAGCTGTAAAATTCAAGTTATTTTTTTCTTTTGTTTGATTTCCTGCGTGAAATCCAAAAGGATTTAGTTACTTGCTTATCGTCACATGTTAACTCACATGAGTGGGTAGTAGAATCTGGTGCAACACACCATGTTGCAGCACGTAAAGACATGTTTTCACATTTCCACAAAATAGTACATACAGAGAGAGATAAGGTGAATCTACCTACTGGAGATAAGACATATATATCACATGTTGGGGAAGCACAAGTACTTAGTGATGAAGTTGTGAGAGATGTGTTATTTGTCCCCGACTTCAAGCTTAAATTATTGTCGGTATCCAAGATGACCAAACAAATTTTATGTTTTATTTCATTTTATCCTGATTTTTGCAGATTTCAGGACCTTCACAATGGCAAGGTGAAGGGGATTAGTAAGGAGAAGAGAGGATTGTACATCCTAACAAATATCTGTAGATTGAAAGGTAATGATAATTCAAAGATAGTTGCAAAGGTGGATATGCAGGACTGCAGCCTATGGAACAAAAGGCTTGGGCATCCCTCTTCTCAAGCATTGGTATCCCTCAGTTTGTTAAGATACAACACAAACTTAAAACTATTGAATAAGTGTCATGTATGTCCATTAGCTAAGCAAACTCGACTAGCATTTCCTAGCAGTGATTCTAGAGCTGCAAAGTGTTTTGATGTTGTCCACATGGATCTTTGGGGACCTTGTAAAGTTCAAACATTTGATAAGAAACACTGTTTCTTAACTGTTGTAGATGATTATAGCAGATATACTTGGATTCATTTGTTGCAATTAAAGTCTGAATGCATTGTGGCTATTAAAAACTTCTTGAATACGATTCAGAATCAGTTTGGTGCTCTGATAAAAGTTCTTACATCAGATAATGGAAGGGAATTTCTTAATTCTCAGTGTAATGGCTTATTTCAGTCTCTAGGAATACTACATCAAAGTATTTGTCCTTATACACCACAACAGAATGGTGTAGTTGAAAGGAAACACAGGCAAATATTAAATGTAGAAAAAGCAATTATATTTCAATCTCAAATGCCTATTAGATATTAGGGATTAAATGTGAAAGCTGCAGTTTATGTCATTAATAGATTTCCTTGTTCATCTATTGGTGGTAAGAGTCCTTATGAAGTAATGTCTAGTTAGGTTCCATCTTTGACATACTTGAGGGTTATTGGTTGCAAGTTTTATGCTTCAATGGTTCCAAAAGGTGATAAATTTTCAAAGAGAGCAAGGACTGCAGTACTGATAGGATATTCAGCCTCCCAAAAGGGATATTTGCTGATGGATGTGCTTAGTAACAAGATGTTTGTTACTAGGGATGTTGTGTTCCAAGAAGACTCTTTTTCTTTTACAGACAGAACAAATTCAGACTCACCTGCAGATTATCTCAAGCCAAGTGCTATTACTGAGTCACATACCGATGTATATGCAGATCTCTTTGAGACATCGGATTTTTTTTTCAAGTTTTTGAGCCACCAGATATCAGTGAGCTTCATGCATATACTAAAACTAGTACATCAGTGGAGGATCTTCCTACTTCATTAGATGCTAGTGCATCAACCTCATTACCTATAGAAGTGGCTCCTAGGAGATCATCTAGAGTATCTAAGTAACCTGCTTGGATAATAGATTACACCTCACCGTGAAGAAAGAAGGGAACTATATACCCCCTGACAAACTACTTGTCATATGCTAGTTCCACTCCTAGTTATCAGTGTTTTGTATCTAACCTTTCAGCCTTAGTTGAATCTTAATCTTATAATCAAGCTGTTCAAGATGGGAGATGGATTGAAGCTATGAAGCAAGAAGTCAAGGCTCTTGAAGATAACCATACTTGGGAAGTTGTTGATGTACCTTATAGCAAAAAAAAAATCATAGGATCAAGATGGGTATAAAAAATTAAATACAAGGCTAGTTGTGAAGTTGAACGGTTCAAGGCAAGGCTGGTGGCTAAGGGGTATAGTCAACAGGAGGGATTGGATTACCATGATAATTTTTCTTCAGTTGCTAAGATGGTTACTGTTAGGTATGTCATTGCATTGGCAGCCTCCAAGGGATGGCGCATGTACCGGATGGATGTATATAATGCATTTCTACAAGGTGATTTAGATTAAGATATCTACATAGAGATGCCAGATGGTTTCAAGGTAGCTGGACAACACAAGGTCTGCAAATTAATTAAGTCATTGTATGGGCTTAAGAAAGCCTCAATACAATGGAACATCAAACTTACTACAACCCTGCTTCATGTAGGCTTCACTCAGAGTTCTTCTAATTATTCACTCTTCATCTTAAAGAGGGTTGAGGGAATGGTTGTTATACTAGTACATGTGGACGATCTTCTCATTACTGGTGATAATATTGATATGATCAATAATTCAAAGGCAATACTACACCAACAATTCAAGCTCAAGGATTTAAGGAAGCTCAAGTATTTTTTGGGCATTGAAGTGTTAAGATCCTCAAATGGTGTCATATTGAACCAAAGAAAGTATATATTAGAGTGGATTGCAGACACAGGACTTGCTGGTGCAAAAACAGCTCCTACCTTACTGGAAACTAATACTAAATTGACCTCAGTTGAGGTGGACAAAGCAACAGGTGTCACTGGAGATATTATTCTCAAGGATGTCACTTTTTATCAAAGGTTGATTGGAAACTAATGTATGCAACTGTAACTAGGCCAGATATTACTTATGCTATGCAAACTCTAAGTCAGTTCATGTAACATCCTAAGAGATTACATATGGAAGCAACAAATAGGATAATAAGATACTTAAAAGGAACTGTAGGTCAAGGTATCTGGCTCAAAGCTCAACCTACTGCAGATTTGATATGTTGGTGTGATTCTGATTGAGCTGCTTATCCAAACACTAGAAGGTCCATTGCTGGTTATGTGGTTCATTTTGGTGACTCATTAATATCCTAGAAATTAAAGAAACAACAGATTGTCTCCAGGAGTTCAGCTGAAGCAGAATACAGAAGCATGGCTTCAGCTTTGGCAGAAATTACTTGGTTAGAAGGCTTATTTTAGAATTGGGAGTGCCTATTAGAAAGCCAATTATAATATTTAGCAATAGCAATTCTACTATTCAGCTTGCAGCTACTCCCATTTATCACGAAAGAACAAAACATATTGAGATCGATTGCCACTTCATCAGAGACAAGATTAAAGAAGGGCTGGTGCAACCCATGTATGTTCTAACAAATCATCAAATTGAGGATATTCTTACTAAAAGTGTAAGTCAAGACCAACACCTACACCTCCTAGGCAATCTTGATGTGCTCAACATTTTGCACCCTACATCTTGAGGGGGTGTGTTAAGATGCAAAGAGTTAGCTGGTTTATATACTTTGTTGTTCCATTGCAGTTAGTCAAAAGTAGTAAGTTGTTAGTTGGCTAGTGGCAGTAGTTAGTTAGCTAGTAGCAGATCAAGTTGTTAATGAGTCAGCTTAAGTTGTTAGGGATTTAGTTAGGAAGAGATACCAAACTCCCTAAGAACACAACAACACAAACACCAAAATCAGTCCACTAGTTCAAGAACTATGGACCCTTTTGATGACCTCTCTCGGATTCGCAAGAAGAATAAGAAAGGGAGTTATATCAAGAGTAAAACACACTAAAAATAGCAACAACACGTGATGAACAATATGAACATAAGAACACAACTTTCGAATTCAACAAGACAGAAAAATAATCCGCTACAAACATACAAAGTGCAATAAGATAAAGATAGATAGATAGATAGATAGATAGATAGATAGACCTATGAAGAGGTAATATTAACAACCCAAAAGATTATTCCACTTTTGGACCTTTAATATCACACACAACCTAAACCTATCCCTTACGTGACCTCAAGGGAACTTGAATCCCCAAGCAATCTCTGTTTCTAAGTGATTCATCAACACAAGGATTCCACCTTGCCCAAGGATTCCACCTTGCTAAGAGGTTCTGAAGAGAGGCTACAAATATGTCATCTAAAATCTTAAAGACAAAAGACTTAACATGTTTTATTTATAGCCTAGGTTACACTTATTACATAAAATGACTAAAAAACCCTTAATGAGCCAATACATAGGGGTGGGTTTGGAGTGGGCTCTTGGATGGCCTTGGAGTGTTTAGAAGGCCTTCTTGACACTTCAAGGCTTGTCGTCTTGGTTGGGCAGACCTCGGGCTCGAGTCTTGACGTATTGGTCCCCGATCATGATCATACTTGTATCATCCTCCCCTTCTTGAAAAGGATTCGCCCTCAAATCCGAACCTTGCAAAACAATAGAGGAGACAAAAGAACACATATTTCTCATGACATGAGGGTTAATGTTAGCACAATCAACAAAATTATCAACCACCAATGTACATACTTCACATGCCGTGGGACTTTAGGGAATAGGATCATAGCATCTTGCCAAGGTGGCTCAAACTTCACATATACCCAAACATCCCTCTTACCTGAATACCTTCCCAAGAAAGAATCAACTAGACTCTTCTTGGAACAACAAATAGACTTGAAAATCAAGATAAGAATTCCATACATTCCATGCACATTCAAGTTATTACCAAATACATCAATATCACCATGTTTCAAATGATCACCGGGATCAAATGGGTGGAGTATCCATGGGCACGGTTTTAGGACATACTTCGTTCCCCCAACACTATAACTAGTATAATCATATGTCCCCTCTATACTAGCATGTTCAACAACAAAAACAACTAGAGGGTCATCCTTAGTCAAGCGGCCAACATGTTCAACATCACATTTTTCACACACAAGTTAGTCTTCATGACTTCCATAAGACAATGTACTATCACTTGCCACAATGGATTCAACACTAGGTGGAGCAACTAGTATATTAACAATTTCAAGTTGTACATTATCATCAAAAAATAAAGGCATATTCGGCTCACCTAAAGACAAACTATCATTCGCACTTAGTTGGTTATTAGCCTCATTTAGTAGAGTGCAAGAGTTAGTTTGATTACCTTGTAGCTCATTTAGAGCATGGAAACTTACGGGAATTGGATTATGAAAGCTTGGATGCTCTATCAAGTTATCCAACGTCTTGCAAATAGAGCTTTCCATCCTTTCTATTCGTCCTTTCATTCTATCCATTATTATTTCTATTTAATCCATTCGGCTATTAAGATCATGTTTCATGCTTATTATGTCCGCCATAAAATCATTCATGGTCACTTCTCCCATTGCCATGGTACCTAACAAAGAATTACTAAACAAAACATAAACAACAACTAGTTAAGGTTAGCAAAAATCAGTCCACACGATGTATCAAAATAGTCCGCACACTCTAAAGCTCACACTTTTGAAGTTTTCACTCTATTGGCCTCACAAGTATTGATAACTCTCTTATACTCAAATGAGGTCACTTGGTTCCAATTGTGGCTCGAGGACGGATTAGATTCTTGTTTGAAACGACTAAAAAAATAATGACGAACTTGAACCAAAAAAGATACTACAACTCAAAAACGAGAAAATAACACAACAAAAGCTAAACACGAATGAACGAACACAAAGACTAACTAACAATCTAGTAGATGAGTATTAGTTTGCCAATTAGTATTGAAACCAACGAAATTGAAACTAAGGAACAATAAAATGAAACTACAAAATCTGAAATTTGAGCATAAATATGTTGCGTGAAAAGTAAAATGAGATGACGTAGCAGCCATGTATTGGTCTCGGTCCCACACTTCTTTTGTTGTCCAATTTCAAGTCCTGGTCAATTTTTCAATTTAGACTTTGGTGGACTTGGTTTTAGGAGGAAAATTTAAGTCTTGTAATCCCTTTTCAAATTTAAAAGAGAAGACTTGACTTTCTTGGTACTTCTCCTTAGAACATGTATCCTTGAATCATGGAAGCTTGTAGGAAAAGTGGTTGTTAAAGTATGAGATTGATGGAATTTGGTTGTAAAAGTCTTGAGAGGTCTTAAATTTTGAAACTTTGTCTTTCAAGACTAACACAATACACACTCTCTTTCTTCAACTTCAAAGATCAAACATCTACTTTTTTTTTCAACAATAGATGAAGATGTGAAGAATACCAAGAACAAACCTTTTGAATCTTGAATTTCTAAGGCTCAAGTTGGACACCAAACATCAACAACACATGTTCAACCTCAAATCCACAATACAAAATATGTACAAGCTTGAAAACAACAATATTACACGGCCACAACAATGTTCACAACAACAACTTTCAACAAGTTCAAGCTCAAGTTTAGATCTAGACTTAAAAGTGTTAGTGAATAAGAAAACTAACACTAGAAACGACAAAACAAACAAGAACACTACCAGATCTAGACACACAACAAACAAATCTCGGCCAAGACAATAAGAACACAATTTTCGGCCAAGAAACAAAATGGACAGATTTTAACTTTCTGGAATTTTTTAGTTTTTAGTTTTTTTTTTTTAATTTTTGTCCAAGAGAACCAAGATTGATAGTGTAGGAACACAACCAGCCTTGCTTTGATACCAAATGATACCAAACTCCCCAAGAATACGAAAACAAAAAAACCAAAATCAGTCCACTAGTGTAAGAACTATGGACTCTTTTGATGACCTCTCTCGGATTTGCAAGAAGAACAAGAAAGAGAGTGATATCAATAGTAAAACACACTACAAAACAACGACAACACGTGATGAACAATATGAACACAAGAACACAACTTTCGGATTCAACAAGACACAAAAATAATCCACTACAAACATACAAAGTGCAATAAGATAAAGATAGATAGATAAATAGACCAATGAAGAGGCTCTATTAACAACCCAAAATCTTATTCCACTTTTGGACCTTTAATATCACACACAACCTAAACCTATCTCTTACGTGACCTCAAGGGAACCAAAATCCCCAATCAATCTCCGTTTCTAACCGATTCATCAACACAAGGATTCCATCTTGCCCAAGGATTCCACTTTGCTAAGAGGCTCTCAAAAGAGGCTAAAAATATGTCATCTAAAATCTAAAAGACAAAAGACTTAACATGTTCTAATTATAGCCTAGGTTACACTTATTACACAAAATGACTAAAACACCCTTAATGAGCCAATACATAGGGGTGGGTTTGGAGTGGGCTCTTGGATGGCCTTGGAGTGTTTAGAAGGCCTGCTTGACACTTCAAGGCTTTTCGTTTTGGTTGGGCAGCCCCCGGGTTCGAGTCTTGACGTATTGGTCCCCAATCATGATCGTACTTATATCAGGAAGATTCTAGAAGGTCATGTGAGGATCATGTGAGTGAGTCTATAAAAATCTCATCTAAAGGTCTCATTGTAACCAACTCTATTCAATAAAATTTCTATTCTCTGTATATCTTCTCAAGCAATACTCTAATCATGTAGAATTTGTGTGAGATTTGAGAGGTGTTTTACTGCATTTTACCAATCCCACATATCAAAGGACCCATCTGACTAAATAGGAGTCCCACTCATTAGACTTTTTACTATTAGTGGGCTTATCTTAACACCTTTACAGTTGTATTGGATTTCAAACTAAAGGTTCTACATTCTAACAAAAGGTTTAGTGGAATTGGAAAGCTACAAGGTGTATGTCTAATTAGATGAGGTTCCTATTTGGTCTAAGCTGCAAAGGTTTTAAGCAAAGTAGAAAAAACAATGAGGGGTAAATGACATTTACGTGTAAGTTATGTCTTTTCCCTTTAATCAATACACATAATTTGTGAAATCTGGGAGTTAATAACTCAAATGGTCACTCAACGTATCAAATTTCTCTGAGAAAGTCACTCAACTTTATTTCTTACTCCAAAAGTCACTCAACTTAGGATTCTTCTCTCAGAAAGTCATCCAACTTTAATTTTTACTTCAAAAGTCACTTAACTATGAATATTTTACTTACAAAGTCAATCAACATATTTAATTAATTAACTATTAATTAAAACTTGCTAACATGAGATTTTATTTAAAATCAAAATTCTAAAAAAACTAAAAAATCATTTGAACCATATTATTACATATTCTCATGTTTACTTTATAACTAGCTGAAATTTTAAAATATCATAAATAGTTTATATCAATTCACTTATAATGTTAATACTAATTTTTAAAATTTTCAGAATCATATTAATTTAGCTGATAAAATTTAATTAACTTTCAACGTGATACTTATTTATGAAATTGATTTTTCAATCATAATTTAGTTTTTTGTATTACCACTTGTATAATATACAGATACATCAACTAAATACAATGAATTTTATTCCTAATAAGTTGACAAAAGGGAACTTTATAAATTTTACACTAAAATGATATGATATAAAACATTAGCAAATGTTATTAAACATTAGTAACATTATAATATATACACTACAACGAGGTAAAATTAAGAACAAAAATTATAAAATTAAATGATTATGATTTTTGGATATTACTTGATGATTTGTATGATTATATATGCTTTAGAGTATAGAGTAATTATTGGACAAGAAAATTACAAAAAATAATAGTAAAATCAAAATTCTAAGAAATGAATTTTGGATTGTGGGGGGGGGGGGGGGGGGGGATTAAATTTACTGTTTAAATATTTTTTTTTATTTCTTAAAATTTTTAATATAAAAATTTTATGTTAGAAAATTTTAATGGAAAAAATTAATTAAATAGTTTGAATGACTTTGTGAATAAGTCACTCATAGTTGAGTGACTTTTAAAGTAAAAAGTAAAATTGAGTGCCTTTCTAAGAAAAAAACTCATAGTTGAGTGACTTTTGGAGTAAGAATCAAAGTTAAGTGACTTTCTGAAAAAAAAAAAATATAAGTTTAGTAACCATTTAGGTTATTAACCCTGAAATCTGATCTATAAATAATTGCATGAGATTTGTCATATTGGACGTATGTCTACTTTTTCTTCTTTTAGGGAAAGATTTAAGGTTTATTGAATGGGAATCAGAATTAGTCAAGATTAAAAATAAATTGAAAATGAAAAAGAAAAAGGGGTCACTTGAGTCAATTTAACAATCAAAACAGCAAACCAAAGTAATCAATCCACCTTAGTGGGCTTATCGTATTGACCTCCACGACTTTATTATGATTCCCCCCCCCCCCCCCCCCCCCCCCCACAACTTTATTATTCTCTCCGTTTTATTTTATCCATTTTAAATTGAGATGAAATAGCTATTAAAAAGAATAATAAATATATGATTAGTTTATTATAATATTTTTATTAAATGATGTTTATATTTTAATTTAAAAAAAAGTAATTAATGTAAAGGATAAAATATAAAAAAAATTGTCTTGTTGATAAGTAAAAGGATACAAATTAGGAAATTTGGAACGGTAAAACGGGACGGAGGGAGTATGATTTTTCTTTCTATTATTATTGAAGTTCCTCTTTAGCCATTTACTGAATCCCATTTTTAACTATTTCACACAGCATAATTCTGGCCGGTTTTGCTGAACTTTAAAGGTATGATTATATTTTCTTCAACCTCTTTTATCTTAAAATTAATTTTTGCTCCAAGTTGTGAAAATATGATTGAAATTTTGTCTCTTAAGTTTTTAATTGTAAGGCTGTAAATAGATGCATTAACAAAGTAGTACAATCAAATTTTTCTATAACAGTCATACTTTGTCTGACTAATTTTGGACTGCTACAGCGAGATTGTGTTGTAGAGAAAATATATTAGGACTTTACATAATATGAAAAATTAATTCTAAAAGAAAATTTGGCCGTTATAGTGAAATATTGTTACAAAAAATAGTTGGTATTGAGAGGTCTGACCGTAGAAACAAATTAAATGCAAAATCCAACATGAAGAGCAGTACTGCGATGTCTATCGTTTTGTATCCAGGGTAGGATCTAGGTAATCAGATGCGTGTTTCCCGGAACCTAGTAACTTTATGCTGAACTTGAATTTATATTGAAAAATCTGTAAAATATATAAGAAATATTTGTTGGAATCCCACTGAAGAAAGCAGGCTCTTGGTCCAATAGTAGAAATGGAACCTGTTCAAGCTTTATTAAACTTCCAATCCTAGATCCGCCTTAGACTTCACCTATTGAATTATACTGAGTATGTTGGTGTTGTAGATGTCTGGTTATATGATTTGTGCTTCTTTCTTGAGTTTCTTGCGTTTATTTTTTCTACTTCTCTTCTGATAAAAGGTTTATGTTGTATTTATACATGATCAAATCTTGAGAACTAGTACATACATGGAAAGAGGAAAAGAAAATGGAGAAAGAGAGGACCGGAAAGCAAACAGCTCATCGGTATGTCATACAACATTTATTTATATTCTTTTTTCATTTTCACATAATTAATTGTCTTTTTAGATGTTCGTTTCTTTATGGAGCTTAGTCGACCAAAGATGTTCATCATCTTTATAAAAAAAGCATGTAGTTGCTATATAAGAAAAATGTTTTTATTCATCGGGTTAAATTCTTTTAAGGATAGGAGTTCAGATTGGCTAATGTGTCATTTTTATGGTTGGGTTTGATGTGCAAAATAGTGCTTATTACGATTTGGTACTTGGGGGGGATTGTCCAAGTTCATATAAGAAGACCACCAGACCGTTCTCCAACCAGTGTGGGACTCTAATCCATTCTAACAGTGTTGAAAATCAAATGAAGATGCCCGGTATATATTTGTTTTTCTTCAATGTTGTATTAAAGCATCTGTATTAGTAAATATACTTCTTCAGCGCATCGAGTAAGTAACTAGTACATATGTGGATGACTTCCCTTTTAGAGTGACTGAAGGTAGTCTATTGATAATGTACCTGCAGTAGCCACATTCACCCCAAAAACTTCGCTGGAACTGCTGCCTAATGAGTCGAAAATAGTTTAGGAAAGTAGTTAGACAACAAACTGAAAAAGATGTTGAGATAAACGGCACTTGGACAGATTGAAAAAGATGGTACCTAGGCGATCCAAGTAACTTAGAGTGATTTTTTTGTTACATCATCTAAATCCACTTGAAATACCACCTGAATTTGTAGGTTAAATGGTAAAATTAAAGTGGTTTTTCTGTTACAAAACAAAGAAAGGTGACTTTTTCGAACAGTTTTCATTAGTTTATTGATCATCTGAGAAATCTAACTCTTGTTTTTGATATAAACTGTATCTATTCTGAAGAAAGCCCTCTATATTGTGTTAGTTTCCTGTTAAATTTAGATACACTTCTTATCTTATAGCAGGTATCATCTGCTGTGCTTCGTGAGGACATTGTCAATCTTCGTGATTTCATAGAGAGGTTAAAGAGTGAAGAAGATCAAACTGTTGTTGACACGGAACAAATTGAAAAGCTGACATTTTTGCCGGCATGTCTACAGCTTTGTTATTACATTTCGGATGGTTTTAATGCCAAAATGTCTTGCATATCATATGAGGTTCATGATCTGGTTCAGTCACTTTTTCATCACAGTGGAGATGATATGCTGGTTAAATTAGAGGATCATGTTGTTCCCCGCCTTCTTGAAAATATCAGAAGTTCTAAAATCGCAGATCATCATTATGAATCAAGTGCTACCATGACTGAGGATCAGTTGGTTAAACTCTTGGGCGCACTTCTTTTGAATCTCCAGTATCTACCCAAGGTTTGTGCTGAGTTGCTTTTGCCATCAAGGGCTCAATATGAGCTTCTTCAGAATGTTTTTGGCAATTGAAGAGATTTTCATGGTCTGATAGTAAACGGTTGCATTGAGCGTCAGACAATTAAATGTGTCTTACCTGAGTTTCAACTTATGGCTGAGAGAGTAGGACACTTCTGTTTTGTGCTTTTGTCTTATCTAAAAGATGAAAAAGATGATGAAGAAAGAAGATAAAGAAGAAGCCTATTCCATGCTAGTTCATCTACTTTTGAAGATAATTCCGGTTTCTCTGGAGGTTATGCACATATGTTCTACAAATCTGAAAGCTTCAAAGTCAACTGAAGTTGGACGCTTCATTAAGCAGCTCCTACAAGCCTCTCCAGACATTCGTAGAGAATATCTGATTCATCTACAGCAGCACATGATTAATGCCATTAATCCTAGCACCTCAGCTCGAAATATTCATGTCATGATAGAGTTCCTATTGATTATTCTTGCTGATGTGTCCAAGGACGTTATTCATCATGACAAATTGTTTGTTCTCTTGGTACGTATTGGAGAACTTACCAAGGGCGTATTTGTTCTTGCTCGCAACTTAGCAGAGAACTTAACGAATGAAGAGAATGTGAAGGAAACGAGCAGTGCAAGTCTAAACTTGCTGGAAGATATTGACATCCTGAAGAAAGATCTCAAGAATGTTTTCTTGAAAGTCCCTGCGGACTCATCACACCTCTACTTCCCCATGAGTGATGGACTGCTCTTCATGACTCTTCTACTCAGACACTTAAAATGACTCGCTCAATTCCAATGCTTATTCAGTTGTTTTGATAAAAGAAAAAATCGGTTGGGTGAAAGAACATTTAGAACAGATAAGATCGTTCTTTGGGAATATGGAGCAAGAATTGCATAGATATCTTTGGACTCGTGTTCTAGATGTGGCATATGAGGCGGAACATGCCATTAACTCGATTCTTGCCAGAGATCATGGTCTGTTGCAGTTTATCTTTCTACTTCATGATACCATAGAAAAGATCAAGATTGTCAAAAAAGAGGTGCAAGAGAAGATCTCCAAGAAAACAAGTATCATTTCTGCAAACTCTCCAAACAAGCCAGTTATAAACAAGTTATCAATAGCTGGTGAAATAGTTGTAGGTTTTGAGGAGGAGACTGAGTGGATAATTAGGAAGCTCACCAGCGGACCATCTGAGGTAGATGTCATTTCCATAGTCGGCATCCCAGGGCTTGGAAAAACTACTTTGGCTTACAGAGTATATAATGACAAGTCTGTTGTTGGTAATTTCGACGTTCTCGCTTGGTGCACAGTCGACCAGGAACATAATGAGAAAAAGTTGTTGCAGAAAATTTTCAATCAAGTTATTGGTTTGAAAACAAGTTTCAATGAGGATGGTATAGACAATGATGTTGCTGATAAGCTACGGAAACGGAAGTTTGGAAAGAGGTACCTTATTGTCTTGGATGACTTGTGGGACACTGCAACATTGGATGAGCTGACAAGACCTTTTCCGACCGAATTTCAGAAAGGGAGCAGAGTTATTTTAACAAGTCGAAAAAAGGAAGTGGCTTTGCATGGAAAATGCCACAGTGCTCCTCTTGATCTTCGATTGCTAAGACCAAAAGAAAGTTGGGAGTTGTTAGAGAAAAGGGTGTTCGGAGAAGAACCTTGCCCTGATGAACTAAAGCATGTTGGAGAGAAAATAGCCCAAAAGTGTGATGGGCTTCCTTTGGTACTTGATTTGATCGGCGGAGTCATTTCAAGGAAGGAAAAGAAAGAGGCTTTGTGGCTTGAAGTTGTCAATAATTTGAGTTCCTTTATTTTTAAGGATGAAGAGGAAGTGATGAAGTTTGTACAATTAAGTTATGACCATTTGTCAGATCACCTAAAGCCGCGCTTTTTGTACCTTGCAAGTTATTTTAAGGATGAAGCTATCAAGATCTCTAAGTTGAAATATTTATGGAGTGATGAAGGACTTGTGGAACCAACTGATTTGAAGAGTGTGGAAGAAGTAACGGAGGGTTTATGTGGATGAGTTAATTTATAGTAGCTTGGTAATAGTGAGAGGTGGTAGCAAACAGAGATGCCAAATTCATGATCTTGTGCATGATTTTTGTTCGATAAAAGCTCGAAAGGAAAAATTGTTTAATTTGACGAGTTCAATTGTTCTGTCTTGGTCATCTTCTTCAGACCTGATGCTGTGTATATGGACCATTATTTATGAGAAGACAAGCTTGAGGTATACTTTAGAAATTACTGAGGCTACTTTGTTTTTTATTATAGTGAATGATATATATATATATATATATATATATATATATATATATATATATATATTATGCCCGCAAATTATAAAATTAAAATTATGTATGCCCGCTTTGGGGTAAAAAAACATAATTAGGCAATATTTTTAAAATTATTTGTTTTGATTCTAAAATTCTGCTATATTTGAAATATTTAAAAAGTAATTGTATTATTTATATTGTTAAAAAACATAATTAGGCAATATATTCAAAAAGTATTTGTAATATTTATTATGAATAGTCTTATTATTTAATTTTCTCCTTTTTTTAAATTGAACGTACTAGGGTCTTGGGTCTTATATAGGTAAATTAGTAATTTTCCAAACATTTTAATCATTAATACATATTTTCCATATTTTTCCATAAGAGTTAGATTAAATAATTTGTGGCATAGTTCATCTGAAATTTGTATCCTACGAAACCTAAATATAAGGAAACCTGATTCAGGCTAAAGACCTCTTTTTTATCATATATTTAGAATTTGTTTATTTTAAATATTATAGATATAATTATATAATAATTGAAGGAAATAAGTAAATAAACGATTTTGTCTGTTACGAGCAAAAAGTTCAAATGTAGATAATCAATATGTACACCATGTACATGTTTAGAATATATACAATTATTATACACTTTATATATTTAAAAACATCCAAACGGTAATGTACAAGTTAAGTTGAAATATACAAGAATCATATACATTTTATGAAATAATGAATTTTTATATGTATATATGTATATACACGATCATATAGATAACATTTTATACGACAATGATATAGTTTCTTTATATATCCTGTGCAAATACATACACTATACAACAATGATATAGTTTATATACACATCATGTACGAAATATATATTCTATAACAACAATTAAATCATGTTTATACACGGATTTATAGACATTCTATACAACCTTTAACTACAATGATTATTCATACAAATTTTGTACAATAATTATACAATTTTTATACACATCCTATATAGTTCCTATATATCTTATATAAATATATATATTTTAGGCAATAGTTATACAGTTTCAATAGATATTCTATACAACCTTCATTTCACCAATTACTAATAAGAAATTGAAAGGAGGGGAGCAAAACCGTCTCTTTATCTATAACTATTTTCATTCTATTATAAAGAAAAAAATGCTAAAAATTGTATTTGATCAAAAAAGAGAGAAGCAATTAGAAAAGCAAATTTTTTCAAGGAAAAGAATGTCAGAGACAAAGAAAAAAATAGTGAAAAATAGGGGGAGAGAGAGAGACAAGAGAGGGAGAGGGGAGAGATTGACTAAAAATTGTCCTTATTTTGCCCTAAAGTATGTATAGTGAGTGTGGATGAGTTAAACTTAGGTCATTATTTTTCCTAAGGAGAAAGGACACAAATGATCGGTCGATCAACACATATCTCATCCAAATAGCCTAAGAAATTGAATATTGTAGCCACATGTTTGATGTCAGCCGCTGACGCAAGCTTGATAATGTCTTTTTTTTTTTTTTTGGACTTTATTACTTTTTGGTTAGTCAATGCTTGTTTTTTCTCTTTTTTTTTTGTGTCACTGGTTTACTTTTTTCCCTTATTTCAAAGAATAATTGATCTACTTTTTTGAAAAACATTCTATCAAAATAAAAAACTATCAATAATTATCGAAATTAAATTATTATTGTATGAAAGACTCATTTTTTTTCAAATACATATTAGATATCAAATACTTATACATATTTTATACAAATAATGATACAACTTATATACATATTATAACAATAATTTTATAATTTTTGTACACATTCTATACAATATTTAGCTACAATAATTATTTAGATACAAATTTATACAACCTTTATGCAGTTTATATACGCACTATACATATACATATTCTATACAACAATGATACAAATTCTATACAGATCATACATAAAAAAATATATTCTATATAATAATTATATTGTTTCTATACACGTGACACAACAATTATACAGTTTCGATGCACATTCTATACATTTTTTAGCTACAATTATTTTTTAAACGGAAAAGGTACGAATATACCCCCGAACTTTGATTAATGGTATAAATATATCCCTCGTTATACTTTAGACACATATATATCTTCGCCGTTAATGAAAAGGTACAAATATATTCTTATCACTAACGGAGGGACACGTGTCAATTTCCTATTCGCTAGCCTTTTTTAATTAAATTCACTTAAAATAAATCCCAAATCCAACCCAAATTAAAATCAAAACCGACCCAAATTAAAATACCACCCAACCCGGTCACTTGAACATTGAAACGCGTCTCTTGAATGTTCAGAATTGTGAGATGCCAAACTTTAACGGTTCATAATTCTTTAGAGGGTATACATTATTAACAAATAGATGAGATAATGTAAGGCAAAGCTGAACCAATTATTTTAAGCAGATTTTACATTTATTGCCTCAACACCTTAATGTAACTTTATTTCAGAATGCAGAACAAAACTATTGCTTTTATTGGAGATTCATTTGGGAGACAGCAATTCCAGTCTCTAATGTGTATGGCTGCTGGTGGAACATAATCACGACCCGAAACAGGATCATGACCAGCGCTAAGGAATTTAGGACTACAAAGCAAGTCTCGTCAAAATTCTACAGAAAATCGGGCAAAATTTTCCCTGTTTTGGGGTCTAACAAGAAAATTTCCCTGTGTCATCTCAACAGCACCACAACCAACACTTCAACAACAACACAATCCACCAAACGACATCATAAAATCTATCTCCAAAACATGAGAGGAAATCCAATATTCCACAAATCCAAAATAACGAAAGGTTCAAAACTCTAAAGACATGACTATGGAGCAAACTAAGAATTTTTCAAGAAAAAGAAATATAACGAACATATAAACTATAGCCCACACAAACAATTTCGGGGCTCACCAGGAATATGCCACTCGGATCCTTTAGCCAACGCGATCCTCATTGTCACCTGCGTTCTCTGAAAAAAATAATAGCGAGGAGTGAGCCGCTAGCTCAGTGAGTAATAAACTTAACCACAACTGTTTTAATGGGGACAAGTCAAAAAATATCATAAAATAAATGTTCTTTCAGAAAATAGTATCAATAACCAATATCATTGTTTCATGTAAGTAAAGTGAATCAATAGTCCAGTAATAAACTTCGAAAAAGATCGCATCATATCAAATATTACATAGTTGGGAGTTTTCCAAGAATGAATCATGTAAGCAGTGTGGTATTCTTCTTTATTAAGAATAATCCATAACTGTGAACCCCTCATAAAGGAGTCAAATCATATTATCAGTGTGACCATTCTTCTTCATTAGTAGACCCCTCGTAAAGGAGTCAAACTATATCAGTATCATTATGCTAGTTCTACCTTCCCACTAGCGAGGGCTGTAACATTCATCAGAAAATAAAAGGCGCACCAAGTCTAATGATCACGACGTTGGCTACGAGATTCAAATCAAGGTCTATTCTCAGTTATAAATTCTTTGTAAATAATAGGATATTCATATGAAAGAATTTTTTTTCCTGAATAATACATATCGTTAAAGTTCATATCAAATCATGTTACATATAAACTTAAATAAAAACACATGTCAAAATACTTATTTCTCATGCAAGTGAAAATATTCACTGTAATAATATCGTATCTCAAAATAACCATTTCAATATCATATCAAGATCATATCTCAAATAACCTTTATCATATCTAGATCATATCTCAAATAGCCTTTATCATATCAAGATCATATCTCAAATAACCATTACAATATCATATCGAGATCATATCTCAAGTAACCATTTCAATATCATATCGAGATCATATAAAAAATAACCTTTTCAATATCATATCAAGATCATAGTTCAAATAACCTTTTCAATATCATATCAAGATCATAGTTCAAATAACCTCTTCAATATCATATCAAATAAAGACTTGTCCCACATGCAATTTCAAAGTATTTCAAAACTCATTGTTTTATCAAAACATGTATAAATATGCAATTTAATAAACACAAATCGTGATAAGATTACTACTCACAGTACAACTTTCGAAATACCAACTTGTCACCTCAAATAATTGATAGGACTCGCTTCGATCGAATCTTAAACCCCAAAGAATTTTTTTTTGATCAAACCTTAAGTTTACCGTTTTTTTTTTTCCTTTACACTTTAGGAACTTGCTCTCTTATTTTTTTGTTTAATCTGATTCGTATAGTTAGCAGAGTACTGGCTTTTGCTAAGGCAAGACCCTTAATATATATCTACTACTCTTTAACATTCTCAATATAAAATAATTAAGAAAATGGCCTCACATGCTTTCTATATTTTTTCCTTTTCCTTTTAAGAAATTGGATTAGGCGTGTGCTTTAACCCCCTTTATAAATATAGTAATGTTTCCATTCCATAACGGATTCGGATATGGCACCGCCCCACTATTTATTATTTCTTTACAATTCATTTTTTTTTTCTATTGTAAATATAATTTCTCACTAATTAAAATTTGGGTATTACATTCTCCTCACCTTAAGAAATTCGGTCTCCGAATTTAAAACAAGTACATACCTGAAGACTGAAACAAGTGAGGGTACTTAAGTCTCATATCCTTTTTTGATTCCCACGTAGCTTTTTCAATGGTATGGTTCTTCCATAAGACTTTTCACGTACACAACGCTTTTGAACGTAACCTTTGTTAATACACATGTTTAAAAGCTGCCACTTGTTTTATTTATTGCTTTGAATGTTTCAAAGTAGTTTCCTAGTTTTTAGGATTTAGTTATTTAATGATTCAATATTTAGTGTTTGTTGCTAGATTTTAGAATCTTTGTTGGTTTTTAGGTCTTTAAATGTAATTCTGAAAAACTGAATGAACAACTGTCTTCAGCATCATTAGTGTGTGTTATCTTTCTTTTTTCTTCTCAGCCAACTTAGTTTTACTGCAAAAACACCAACAAATTTGTGTTATAAACACCTTGAGTTTGAATGATTTGAGATGATGAAGAAGCTTTGACCTTTCGGTTGTAAAAAAGGGTGTTTTTGAACCCAAGATGAGAAAAGAAATCCACTTTTATTGATTATTATGAAAAAGGTAGCAAGATGGATCCATTTGTGAATTGTTGAACTATTTATTAGTGGATTTTCTTTTGAAAAGATCTGAGCGAAGTCCGGGAGTAGTCTTTAGCACCAAGCGGGAGGTATAGCTGTTTTGGTACTTCCCAAGAACTACGTGCCCCAGTAGGATGTGAGCCTAAGGCTGATTTATATAGTGATCACTAGTGTTTGGATTGATGATTTAAGATCCTACTCCGATGGCAAGGATAAGACAACTCTCCCCAACGTGGGTTAGACGTTGGAATCCATATGGCTCACATGGTTTTACGTCGGTTGTAAGAGACTCCCAATGTGTGTGTGTATTCTCCTATCTAATATGAAAAGTCTTATTCTTCTATTTGAGATGAAAACATATTTGTTTGAAAGACTGAGTCTGAGAAAGTAATTATTTTTGAAAAATTTAATGAACATATATTCCAAAGAGAATTGTTATGAGATTTGATTGCTTTGATAATTTGGAATCGAGATGGAAGTGAATTGAGATTTATTATGATGACTCACATGTTTCACCTGATATATTTTACTCTCTTATGATTATGATGATTTTAATTCGAGCTAAGTGAGTCATTTATACCAACATGCATAATTTTTATAAACTGTGATGATATTAAGATATTATTTTATATATGCATTGCATCCCCATATTCTTGGTACGTTTCCATGGTACTGACCCACATATTCGTATGTGGGCTACATTTTCTCAGAATGTAGGTACAAGGTATAGTGTACATCTTCAGAGCCAGTCAGTTCGCGGCATCCAGTCAGCAGGTGGTAAGTCTTTTTGATTCAAGGGCTTGAGTTAGTTATACAGTTCGAGAAGTGTTGTACTTTCTTTATCCAGCCGTATTGAGTTGGGATAGTCGGGAGTCATGACCCAGCTACCTATAGTCAGTACTAGTAGTGGCTTCATAGACAGTCACTAGAAGTTGATGTATTCCGTTTTAGTTTTGATTGTAAAAGCAGAGTTGTAATCTTATAAATTTAGTTTTGTATCTATCATATTTAGAAAAGAGTTATTTTCCACAGATTTTTATAAATTTATACTTTTTGTTAAGTTTCTTATGAGTTATGCCAGTAGAAGGGTTAGCTTGGGGTCACTTGTGATCCTAAGAACCGTGTGATGTCTCAAAACCCAATTTCAGGGCGTTACAAACTTGGTATCAGAGCACAGAGTTCAAGTGTCCTAGAGTATCTATTAAGTCGTGTCTACTAGAGTCTTGCGGAATGATACAGGGACGTCTGTTCTTTTCTTCGAGAGGCTACAGGGAATTTAGGAAATGTCTCCATTCTTTCAAGTCTTAAATCGTGCTATAGAAAAGTTCTCCAAGAACTTATACAGATTCTCATCTTACTCTAGTCAGGCCATCTCTGCCTTATTTCTAAGGTATCAGAAACAGTTGAGCTTAATTCTCCATAGATAGTTATGGAATTGTAAGAGACAGCTGAACTGCTGCAACTTTTATCAAAAGTGCATGATTTAGGAAAGAACGGTACCTTCGTCTTGATCAGAGTTCACGGAAAATAGGTCCGGGTACTTGTATCGCATATCCGCCTCAGCTTCCCAAGTTGCACCCTCAACAGATTGGTTTCGCCATAACACCTTGACCAAGGGAACTTCTTTGTTCCTTAGTCTTCGGACACTGAAATCAAGAATCTCAACAGGAATCTCATCAAAAGAAAGATTTTCTTGAATGTCAGTACTCCAGAGGAATCCACTACCACAACATCGCTAATATGCTTTCTAAGCATGGAGACATGGAATATTGGATGAACAAAGGACAACTCAGAAGGCAACTCGACCTCATAAGCTACCTTACTAATATGGCTAAGAATTTTGTAAGGACCAACATAATGGGGAATAAGCTTCCCCTTCTTTCCGAATCTCTTCACCCGTCTCATGGGTGAAATTTTCAGATACACTAGGTCACCAACTTCAAACTCAAGGTCCCTCCTTCTAACATTCGCATATGACTTCTGGCGACTCTGCGCAGTTTTCAACCTTTCCCTAATCAACTTAACTTTTTCCATAGCCACAAATACCAAATTAGGAACACTCACAGCCGCTTCACCCACCTCGAACCAACCTATGGGTAATATACACTTCCTTCCATATAAGGCTTCAAATGGAGCCATGCCAATACTAGAGTGGAAATTGTTATTGTAAGCAAACTCTATCAACGGTAAGTGATCATCCCAACTTCCCTTAAAGTCAATAATACAAGCTCTCAATATATCCTTCTAAGGATTGGATGGTCCGCTTAGCCTGACCATCTATCTGCGGATGAAAAGCAGAACTCAAAAGCACTTGGGTACCAAGACCCTTCTAAAAAGCTTTCTAAAATTGTGAAGTGAACTGAGTACCCCTATTCGAAATGATAGACAAGGGAACTCTATGCAATTAGACTAGCTCCCAGATATACAATCTAGCATAATCCTCAGCAGTATATGAAGTATGAACAGGCAAGAAATGAGCAGACTTAGTCAACCTATCAACTACAACCCAAATGGAATCATGATGGTGTCGGGAAGGAGGTAAACCAATCACGAAGTCTATATTTATCTCTTCCCACTTCCAGCTGGGAATACTAAACTCTTGCATCATACCACCAGGTCTTTGGTGTTCAACCTTAACCTGTTGGAATGTTGCACACTTAGCTACAAACGGTTGTATATCTTTCTTCATGCCACTCCACCAATAGATTTCCTACAAGTCTCAGTACATCTTGGTGGCACCAGGATGAATAGAATATCGCACCCCGTGTGCTTTATGCATAATCCTCAGTCTTAGATCATCAACATTCGGGACACACAATCTACCCTGCAATCTTAACATACCATCTCCCCCTTGGGAGAAAACCTCTACTTTTTGGTCCTTGACTGATTTCTTCAGTCTGACGAAACTAGCATCTAAGTATTGCTTTTCCTTCACTTCTAAAACCAACGAGGATTCAGAACTACTCTGAACCCCTATACTACCTTTAGTAGAGTCAAACAACCTAACCCCTAAGCTAGCCAAACAATGTACATCATGAGCCAACTCTTTCTTACCTTCTACCACTTGCGAAACACTACCCATGGACACTACACTTAGGGCATCCACCACAAAATTGGCCTTGCCCGGATGGTACAACACACTCATATCATAGTCCTTTAACAATTCTAACCATCGTCTCTGCATGAGATTCAACTTGGTAAACACATACCGCAGACTCTTATGATAAGTGAAAACATCAACATGGACACCATACAAATAGTGTCTCCAGGTTTTCAAAGCAAACACAACAGCAGCCAACTCAAGGTCATGGGTGGGGTAATTTTTCTTATGGGGTTTTAACTGTCTAGAAGCATAAGCTATCACCTTACCCTTATGCATCAATAACAACCCAAACCAACTCTCAAAGCATCATAGTACACCACAAAACCATCAACACCATCAGGCAAAGTCAAAACACGGGCTAAAGTGAGTTGAGTTTTTAACTCCTGAAAACTCTTCTCACAAGATTCGGACCACAAGAACTTCACTTTTTTTGGGTCAACTAAGTCATAAAAGATGCTATTGAGGAGAAACCCTCAATAAAACGGTGGTAATAGCCTGCTAAACCCAAGAAAATTTGGATATCAATCGGAGAAATAGGTCTAGGCCAGTTTCTAACAGCTTCGGTCTTTTGGGGATCAACTCTAATACCCTCGGAAGAAATGGTATAACCCAAAAAAGCAATGACCTTAGCCAAAACTCAAACTTACTAAACTTGGCAAACAACTTGTGATCTCTAAGGGTTTGCAAGACAGTTTAGAGATGATCAGAATATTTATCCTCACTACGGGAGTACACCAGTATATCATCGATGAACACTATGACAAACATATCTAGATATGGTCTGAACACTCAATTCATGAGGTTTATGAAAGCTGTTGGGGCATTGGTTAACCCGAAAGACATAACAAGAAACTCAAAATGGCCATAACAAGTTCGAAAAACAGTTTTCGGGATGTCACACTCCCTAACTTTGAGTTGATGATAGCCAGAACGAAGGTCTATCTTTGAGAAATAACTTGCACCTTGAAATTGGTCAAACAAATCATCTATTCTCGAAAGGGGGTACTTATTTTTTACGGTGACTTTATTCAGTTGGTGGTAATCAATGCACATACGCAAAGAGCCATCTTTGTTTCATACAAACAACACAGGAGCACCCCAAGAAGAAACACTAGGCCTTATCAAACTCTTATCTAGTAGATCTTTGAGTTGCTCTTTCAACTCCTTAAGTTTTGCAGGGGCCATACGGTAAGGAAAAATAGAAATGGGCTGAGTATCGGGAAGAAGATCAATCTCGAACTCTATCTCTCTATCAGGAGGTATCTCTGGGAGATCATCTGGAAAGACATCAAAAAACTCATTGACGACATTAACAGACTGGAGAGTTGGAGTCTCAGACTGAGTGTCTTTGACTCTAACCAAATGGTAAATACACCCCTTGGAAATAATCTTTCTAGCCTTAAGGTAAGAGATAAAATGACTCTTGGGTGACACAGAATTCCAAGACTACTCAAACACGGATGCACACGGAAATTGAAACTTGACCACTCAGGTCCGACAATCAATAGAGGCATAAGAAGAATACAACCAGTCCATACCCAGAATCACATCAAAATCTACCATGTATAACTCATTCAGATCATCCAACAAGACTCGTAGAGGCATATTTCTGAAATAGAAGAGCACAAATCAATAGCAGAGAGGGACACTTTAAGTATGAAAGACTTCTGAAAGAAAGAATCACACTTTTTCATAAAACGTCTTGTAGCCTCTTGCTCATAGATGTGGTGCTCTACACACCGATGATCAAGACTCTACTTAATGCGATTTGTCAGACTCCCTAGGACACCATAAAACCTTAGACTTTGATACCAAGTTTGTAACGCCCTAGAAAATGGGTCCCGGAGCGTCACACCGTGCTTAAGGCTACGAGTAGCCCCAAGCTAACCCTTCGAGCCATTTTTATTTAGTTCAACACAAATCAACAGGGTTTCCATAAAAAACCCTTAAATATCAACAGAGTAATCATTATCCAAGAATAAAACAATTTTAGAAAGATACAAAATACAACTTATTAGTCAGCTCCCAACATCTATACTAGCCTGATAAGCCTCTAAGAAAATCAATAAAAATAGCGAGCCATTGAGACGGGCTCCAACTAACTCATACTCAGTTATCAAATGTAAATAATTTCGTAAAACCAACATAAGACATCACATCCTTGGAACATGAAGACTCACCACAATAGAGGATGTAGAACAGTGTGCCTGAAGAAACACTGTCGAACCTCGAACTGAGCACCTGAACCTATATTTTGAGAAAATGTAGCCCACATCCGAAGATGTGGTTTAGTATCATGGAAAGGAATCGAATATATGGGGGCGTATGAAGTTTTATAAACATCATCTTCATAAATATTTATAAGAAATATGCAAAATGTATGAAAGACTCACATAGCCCGAAGAAAATCATCATAATCATGGGAGGATTAAATAAGTACAATAACACATATGAGTCATCATATAATTTGTCAATCACTTCCAATTCACCAAGAATATAAATTCTCATAACGTAAATATCATTTAAATCTTTTGAAAGAATAACTTTCACAATTGCACTTTCAAATCACTTCACCATTCACCATAGATAGAAGGAAACACACGCACACACTAGGATATCCTATAACCGACATAAACCATGTGAGCTATATGGAGTCTAACATACAACCCACGTTCGGGAGAGCCATCCTATCCTTGTAATCTAAATAGGACTATCGATATCAAATCCACACAAACTAGTAATCACTATATAAATCAGCCTCAGGCTCACTCCTACGGTGACACGTAGTTCTAGGGAAGTAAGGTCGCTTTATACCTCCTACTCTGTTCTAAAGATTTCTCCTGAACTTAGCTCAGATCATTTCAAAGACAATCCACAACAAAATAATTTTAGTAATATATAAATATACATGGGGAGCCATCATGCTTTCCATTTATCAAAATCAACCACATCATGGATTTCTTTCATACCCAAGTTCAAAAAAACTCCATTAAGACCAAAAGGTCAAATCATTCAAAATATCTCAAATATTCAACATCAACGTGCTTATAACACACACTTTCTAAAAAAAATACAATTTTCAATGGGGATTTATGACCTAAATATCAAAATCATGATAAAATCATTCAAGATTCATGCTTTATATCACCACATGTAAATTCATCTTTCAAAATCATAAACATAAAGATTTCATAATAATCATCATAAGATATGAGTTGATGCTTCAAATTCATAAAAATCAAATAAAATTCATGCCTTTGTAAAGAAAATTACTTTGGGTGTAAGAACGAAGAGAGTTCTTGTTGAAAAACCCCACACACCTTGAATGATAAATGCAAGGTCGATACTCATTTTTGAGATGTTAATCGTGCGTTCGAATGATGGTTCTTGGAGTTCTTGAACTAGGAACTTGGAATCTTGAATAAATTTGCAGAATTAATGGTGAACTTTGGAGGTTCTTGAAGTTCTTGAACTAGGAACTTGGAATCTTGAATAAATTTGCAGAATTGATGGTGAACTTTGGAGGTTCTTGAAGTTGGATGTAGGATCTTAGGGTTTTAATTTTTAGGGAATTTGATGAAATATATCATATAATGATTCTAATAGGCTTTAATATAGGGTTTGGATGGATTTTGGATGAGGGGGAATGACTAAAATGCCACTAAAAATCAAATAATTCTCTAATCTTTCCTTTGGTGGACTGTTTTGAGAGTCTGGAGTAGATCAACCATAATGTTTTACTCTGATATTCAAATTGGATGAAAATAATTTCGTTAGAAAGAGGATTCTTATATATTTCCATTGATATATAGTATCTCACCCAGATCATTATGTACGAGGAGTTATGATCGTTTGAAGTTGACCCAAAAATTTGCTTTGGATAGGCTGAAGTAGATCGACCATAACGTTTTGCTCCGATAGACAAATTGGATAAAATCAATTTCATTGGAAAGAGGACTCACAAATATTTCTGTTGATCTATAGTATATCACTCAGATAATTATGTACAAGGATATATGATCATTTAAAGTTGGAGCAAAAATACGCCAGGCCTCGGTACTTTTTTCTGCATGTTTTACTATTCACTACTATTCATGGTTCGATCAGAATGTTCATAACTCGTCGCTCGGGTGTCCGTTTTGGACGATCCGTATATCTTTGGAAATCTTATTCGATACTCTATGCAATGGTGGGTCATAAACTAAGATACTCCACACAAAAAAAAATTATAATTCATTCTAGAAGATAGAACCCAACGAAATTCATGTTTACGCACAAAATTTCAATGAAAAGTTTCCCGGGGTATTACATGGTTAGAGAAAAACCAAACCAAGTTTTAAGAATTAGATTGTGATACATGTGAATGAAGAGTTATGATGAGATAGTGAGCCTTTCATTACAACACCAAATCCACCACTTGCTTGACAAATCCATACCATAGGTCTATGATTATACCTATCATGTGTGCTCAAGCCCATTCTCAGCTTCTAGCAAGCATGTAACAACTTTACTCTGTGATTCAAGTTATCTCTTATGAATCTATGAACTCCAATCTTATGTTGAATAGCTCATGATAAGTATAAACTCATGTTTCAGAGTATGACCAGTTTTTAAACTCATGATACTAGTTAAGTACGCATTATACCATGCATGTCCTCATCTTAGATATCTTTAATGAATCCATGCCTTTGATATTTTATTTCGCAGGATAAAGATAAGTGTTAATGTTATGTATTATAGTTTTTGTGCTTCTGGTTCATATGTGTTAGCCCTTTGGTGACCTCTTCCTATGTTAAGATGGTGGTTATGATAGTGGATAAGCAATGGTTTAGATGTGAGAGAGAAAGAATATTTATGCTTTTCTATCTGAGGCTAAAGTGTGAAGTAAGATTAAGGCCAAGTCTTTGATACATGTCATGGTTAGTTAGAAATTGTATGTATGTTTTTCAGAATAGTGCAAGAAAATTGTTGTTGATAAAGATTTAGAGAATATACGAAGTATGCCTTTAGGGGTATTTTCCTTAAATTTATATGTGATTTTTAATGATAGGCTTGAATGTCATGTTGGGTGTAAGATGATGAATTCAATATGCACTAGTGAATCCATATCAAGAGTTTTAAATTAGTCATTGAAGTGGTAAGGCATGTTATGCTTAGGGTGTAAGCTCTAAGAAGATATAAAATATTGAACCTTGTGGTTTAGACTAGTATTGTGGTTTGGCATGTTGTATCTTATGATTTAGTGTTAGGCTTGATCATGGTGAGAGAACTTAGTTTACTTTATACCTTAGTAGAAAGATTTCCCAATGCCAATATGAGAATTATAAGTTGAATCAAATGAGTATGGTATTTAAGGGGAATAGTATAGTAGAGAGAGAATTTGAGAGGTGATGCTAAGCTTGAAAGTAAGATGTTGCGTTGCCTACGACCTAGCCATCCTATCCTAGTTTATGAGTTATATAATTATATTCCATGCTATAGAGTTATATCAATGTTGTAATTCCTTAGTCAAATGTCTTGTTCAGAACATGCCCAAAATTCTTTGCTTCCTAATGTCAATAGAATTTTGTAGAAAAGTGCTAAAGAAATACTCCATTTTAGTATGGATAGTCAGTATGATCCAGTCCATATAGCTTGTAATCTAGTTTAGCAAGCAAGGAGATAAGCTCCTATAGATTCTTTGTTTTCCAGCTATTCTTACTATCCAAAGTCTTATACGTATGTACATTCCAAGAGGCAATGTGTTTGTGTCCAATTAAAGTATGAATTCAGCTCAGTTCATGCATTAGTTTCAGTTTCAGATATTAAGTCATGATTCGGTTTGTATGTATCCTGTGTAGTATCACAGTCTCTTCCTAGTATTTACACCAAATTATTATCATTCGGGGACGAACGATCCCAAGAGGAGGTTGTTGTAATACCCCGAGTTTTCATGTCATAAACCTCTCATCCTTTCTCATGAGATCAGATCCAGTGCAAAGTAATGGTTACTCATAAGTTGACACTCTCGTTTCTATCTTAGCCATATAGTTATTTTTCTTGAGGATTCACGCACTTGTAGTCCAGTTCAGTAGCTCATTATTTTTGAGATCCAGTGATTCAGTTCTATCAGCTACACATGATATCTTGAAGACTAATATTCCTCTGTGTTTCAGGTTAATTATCCACATTCGAGGACGAATGTTCCCAAGGGGGAAATAATGTAATACCCCATGTTTTCGTGCTAGAATTCTAACTGATAATCCAAGTGATTCTCACGTGAATACAAGTTTCATGATCACTATCCTAGTCTATGGAGTAGTTTAGAGGTGGAAAATCTTTATAGCAATGACCTAGAACTAGGTTGAGCTAAGACCAATTGATTCATCCAAAGTTTGACATTCGATTCTATAAGGGTCAACTTCAAACGTGAATATCTCTTGATATACATGGATTTTATTCATTACAATACCTATAAAATTGTAGATAATTGAATTAGTTTTCCAACGATACTAATTTCGGAAAAATCTGATACCCGAGCGAAGAGTTATGCCCATTTTTGTGAGAGTAAGTAAGGGTGTGCGATGGGCAATGTGCCGCCCAATAAAATATGTACGATTGGGAGTGTGAGGCACAAATAAATGTCTACCATAAGGTGTGCGACGCACACCTTAAGGTTTGCCATGGGTTGTGCGCCGCATACCTCACTTCCAAGTGCCAAAAACACCCCTATATATGTCTATAACACGGGATTAAATTCCCACAACATCAAAATAAGTTTACTTTCTCTCAAAATCACCAAGAACAACCTTTAGGATTTCAACATAAAAAACCCAATAGCTAGAGATTCAACTGTGAGAATTCTATAATTTTTATATATTCGAAATCCCATTACGAAGGCTATGAGTGACACCCAAAAGTTCGTGAATAGTATTACGTCATTCAAAAAGTCATTCAAAGTTTCAATTTTAAGCTATGTGGGTTTTTTCAACAAGCACACTCTTTCGTTCTTATTCCCAAAAAGTACTTTCTTTTACGAAGTTATGGATTTCATATGTTTTACTATGATTTTGAAGCATGAACTTATATCCTATATTGATTATCACGAGATTATGATATTTTTGATATTTTAGAAGTGGAATTATATGAGAATGATGACATTTTATGCCTTATAACTGAATTTTCCAGATTTTGAAGGGATTTATATATGTTTATCATGTAAAGCTTGAATCTTGATAAGTTTTAATGTGATATTGAGACATGAGTTTTGAACTCTATTTGAGATTGTTGTTTCTGAGAAATCATGTGTTATAAACACCTTGAGTTTGAATGATTTGATATGATGAAGAAGCTTTGACCTTTCGATCGTAAAAAGGGGTGTTTTTGAACCCGAGATGAGAAAAGAAATCTACTTTTATTGATTATTATGAAAAGGGTAGCAAGAAGGCTCCCGTTGTGAATTATTGAACTGTTTATTAGTGGATTTTATTTTGAAAAGATCTGAGCTAAGTCCGGGAGTAGTCTTTAGCACCGAGCGGGAGGTATAACTGTTTTGGTACTTTCTTAGAACTACGTGCCCCCGTAGGATGTGAGCCTGAGGCTAATTTATATAGTGATCACTAGTGTTTGGATTGATGATTTAAGGTCCTACTCCGATGGCAAGGATAGGATAGCTCTCCCCAACTTCGGTTAGACGTGGACTCCATGTAACTCATATGGTTTCGGTTGTAAGAGACTCCCAATGTATGTGTATTCTCCTATCTAATATGAAAAGTATTATTCTTCTATCTGATATGAAAACATATTTGTTTGAAAGACTGAGTCTGAGAAAGTAATTATTTTCGAAAAATTTAATGAACATATATTCCAAAGAGAATTGTTATGAGATTTGATTGCTTTGATGATTTGGAATCGAGATGGAAGTGAATTGCTATTTATTATGATGACTCACATGTTTCACCTGATATATTTTACTCTCTTATGATTATGATGATTTTAATTCGAGCTAAGTGAGTCATTTATATCAGCATGCATAATTTTTATAAACTGTGATAATATTAAGATATTATTTTATATATGCATTGCACCCCATATGCTCGGTACGTTTCCATGGTACTGACCCACATATTTGTATATGGGCTACATTTTCTCGGAATGTAGGTACAAGGTATAGTGTACATCTTCAGAGCCAGTTAGTTCGCGGCATCCAGTTAGCAGGTGATGAGTCCTTTTGATTCAAAGGCTTGAGTTAGTTATACAGTTCGAGAAGTGTTGTATTTTCTTTATCCAGCCGTATTGAGTTGGGATAGTTGGGAGTCATGACCCAGCTACCTATAGTCAGTACTAGTAGAAGCTTCATAGATAGTTAGTAGAAGTTGATATATTCTGTTTTAGTTTTGGTTGTAAAAGCAGAGTTGTAATCTTGTAAATTTAGTTTTGTATCTATCATATTTAGAAAAGAGTTATTTTCTGCAGATTTGTATACATTTATACTTTTTGTTAAGTTGCTTATGAGTTATGCCAGTAGAAGGGTTAGCTTGGGGTCACTTGTGATCCTAAGACCGTGTGACGTCTCGGGACCGGATCTCGGGGCGTTACATATATCCACAACCTTGCTGACTATTATATATCTTAGTTGAAAAATTCTATTTAGTTCACTTGTGGTCGGTAAAATATCACATGTTTCATCGTATAGGCAGTGCCTCAAAATCATAATCACAAGTTTGATTGTAATCATTGTAATTATGAGTGGACTGGTTCTACTCCTGCTTACCTAGTTTTCTCGAATAAGCTATTAAATCACCTTCTATGTGCGAACATACCCTAATTCCACCCTTATAAGGCATCACGAAGTACTATGAATACTCCAGATTCTGACAAAAATTCTACACAGGTATGGTCGTTAATAGTATCGAGCTTTTGTAACCTATACTTACATTTCTTCATCCACAAAAATTTGGATTTTTTTTCCGTCATCATAGGATCCATCGTAATGCTGCAATACTATCATCCAGATACATTAAGCTTGGGAAATGTCACTGAATCTAGTTAAAACCCATACGTGAAGAACTTGGCCTAAGGTTGATATTCTAGTCGTGTAATTTGAAATATAACCTTGAGGTACTCCTTATGTTCTCCCAGGAACGAGGATATACTCAAATATAATCCATAAACACTGGTGTAAATCTTCAAGACAAGTATTGAAAATCACATTCCTCAAGTCCATGAAAGCAAGTGGTGCATTGGTCATCCCGAAGATAGCATAAGGAACTTATCATGCATTCATCGTATTCTAAAAGCTATCTCAGAAATATTTATATCAGATCCTAAGATTATGATAACCAACCAAAAGCTAATATTCGGATAAAAAATTAGATCTCTCTTTGTAACTAATCACATAAATCATCTTTATGAGGTAATAGTAACCTATTGCATAGTTCAACCTTTAGCAATCAATGTATACTCATGTCTCATGCCTTTCTTCTTTCCCCCTTTTTTTTTCCACAAAAAGTATCTGTTCACGATTAGTTTCTATAAGGCCTTTTTCTGTAAGTCACAACAATGTTCCTTTATCTCTCTGAACTCAAGGTGCCACAAGATATTGAGGTATAGATATGGGTTTGGTGTTAGGTACCAAATTATTATCATACTTTACTTCTTCCACATGAGGTAGTCAACAAATTTTCTTAACAAATGCATTATCCTACACTCTTACTAATGTCACTTTCCCAACAAAGTGTAAGATCTATTGTATGCCTTACCATCAATAGGAGAGAATACCATTTCTTGACCATAGGTAGGGAGGCATAACTATTTTTCTACACAAATCGTTATAATAAAAGACATAACATTACTCATCTGTACAACTCCCTTTTTCTTTTTTTCCTTCTTCCCTTAAAAAGTTGGTTTATTGGTTCTCAGGCATCTATGTTCTTTGGTTTTGTAAGGTTTGGATTTGAGGTCAAATCCTTTTCAAGAAGGAGAGGATGATACAAGTCAAATGGCTGCCTTATATTTTGATGACTTCATTGATGGCCAACACCTAAAGGCTCAAGACTTGGTCACTTTGACGGAACAAGAATATGCAAGAAAGGCTCGTTTTGAGCAAAACATAAAGCAATCCTGTGTGTGGAAGGTTTCTTGGATGCTTGCCTTGATACTAACTTGAGGATAATAAGACTTGAATCATGAACCATCCTTGATTTTGAGAGCATGAAAGCTGCACCATTCATTAAGTCCAAGCACACAAGGTGCCATATATGAAGATGGAGGCTCGTGAGAGCAAGTGGCATTCACCCAATGGAGTGTACTTGCTAATATGTTAAGAGGGAACTTGATTATACTCCAAGTAAGACTTGGATACACTCTAAAGGAACCTCAACTTAGGGTATTACGGTCTTTTGAGACTCCTCTTTTACACTCCAAAGGAGCACCCTTCATTAAGGGCATTTTAGTCTTTGTTTGTAATAAGTGTAAATAGACAATTAGGCTCCTATTTTCATATGTTTTGAAGAATTGATTGAGTGAAACTCAAATTGTATTTTCCTTCCTTATTGTAGGGCTTGGAAAAGCCATTTAAGTATAGGTATTGGAAAAGACATTGAAACTAGGATCATCATTGAGTGTGGAATCACTCTTGTTGACATTTTGGCAAAAAAGGTTGGGTGCTTGAGGAGTTGATCCCGTTGTGTCCACCTAAGGATGAAGTATTATCCATCAATGGTGTGGTGTGTTTAAGTTTTTAATATACACTTAGGTGCTAATCATTAGAGTTGGTGTATATTTTATTACTATCTTTCATTTAATGGAATTTTCTTCTAGTTTCTACTTCATCTCCTCTTTCTTTAGTTGCTGATTTTTCGCTTCTTGAGTATTGAATTTCGGTTAAAGCTTTGTTTTAGCTATCACTTTGAAAGTCCTCTCTTTGAGAGTAGAACACCTTATTTTAGTATTTGTTCGGACTTGGAATAGCCATTTTAGTTTAGGGCTTGGAAAATATAGTATTGACCTTTTGCTTGGAAACGGTGGATCTTGAGGTGCGTTAGTTCCCTTGGTGGTCACCGTAGTAATGTGGTGTTGATTATTACATTCATTAGGGGTTAGTGTTGAAATACACTTTGCTTAATCTTGTAATAATCTTTGTCTCACTATATATAATTTTCACTCTTGCAAACTTGTTCTGCTGTTCTTGTTCTCTACTCTCGGTTTATGTCTGTTCTTGTTGGCCGAAATAGTTGCCTTCTTGTTCTTCATTTTATATGTTGTTAAGATAGTTTGGGTTGGCTGAAATAGGTGTCAAACACCTTGTTATCTTCTCTTCTAGTGTTGTGTTGTGAATCCGAGAGACGTGTCCAATCGTTCCAAGGATCTTAGTGATTTGTGGACTGTTTTGGAATGTGTTTCTTGTTCTCCTTGTTTTCTTGTATCATACTAGATGTGGCATATGAGGCGGAAAATGCCATTAACTCAATTCTTTCCAGAGATCATGGCCTCTTTCAGCTTAACTTATTACTTTCTGATACAGTAGAAAAGATCAAGTTTGTCAAAAAAGAGGTACAAGAGAAAATCTCCAAGAACACAAGTATCACTACCGCACTCTCTCCCAACAAGCCAGTTATAAACAAGTCATCAATAGGTCATAAAATAATTGTAGATTTTGAGAAAGAGACAGAGTGGATATCTCCAATAACAAAAGTATCACTACCACAGTTTCTCCCAACAAGCCAGTTATAAACAATTCATCAATAGCTCGTAAAATAATTGTAGATTTTGAGTAGGAGACAGAGTGGATAATCAGGAAGCTCACCAGTGGACCAATAGAGATAGATAAAATTTCCATAGTTGGTATGCCAGGGATTGGACAAACTAGTTTGGCTTACAGAGTAAATAATGATATGTCTGTTTTTGTTCATTTTGACATTCGTGCTTGGTGCTAAGTCAACCAGGTACATAATGAGAAAAAGTTGTTGCAGAAAATTTCAATCAAGTTATTGGTGTGAAAGAAAGATTCAATGAGGACTGTTAGAGTACGAGCCCTACTAATTGCCTATCTGTGGAACAAGTAAGTAAACGTGGTTCACAGAAGTAAATACAACAGTGTTTTTATGTGGAAAACACCGGGCTCAAGAAAGGTATAAAAAACCACGACCTGTATCTCTACAGGATTTAACCCCAACTTCACTATAATACTTAAGCCTCAACAATCTACAGAATTATAGGACTTCTTGTAAACTATGAATTAAAACGTCTAACTCCTATCACTACAAAAACACAAATCTTTCCAAGATAAGTATTTCCAAGTCTTTGAGTTCCCCAACTTGAAGACACTATTCCTAACTCTGTTTATAGATCACTGAGACTAGAAAAGTGATTCATTACAACTCAAAGAACCTACCTACTACACATAGTCTACGACTTGCTAATTAAGAGACCAGGTTCTTCTTCAAGTATGTGAACTAATATGCTGATTGTTGATTTCCTTTTAAGTGCTTGAGCACCCAACCTTTTAATTCCTTTTGTTGTATTTAAGCCCTCCTCTGATAAATACCTTTTTCATGTCTACTTCTATTTTCAGTAGGACTCTTATCAAGTGACTGTTCTACTTGTTGCTGCCGCCTTTTTCTCTCTTAGATTTAATAGGACTCTTTCTTCGCTTATTGCTGAACTCCTTGATAAACCCAACTACTGCACTATTTAATGTTTCTCTTAATCTTGACTAGGAATATTTTGCAGTACTTCTCATTCCACTCAACTTCTGATGTGATAGATACTATCCATTTCTGTTTATATGCAGAGACATCTTATCAATGCCTTGTCTGCAGCTTAGCTTTGTTTACTTGGATGGATCAGCTTTTACAACATGTTTCATTCACATGTCTATCATCAAAACTCTACATGTCCTAACAAATTTCCCCTTTTTAATGATGACAAACATAGTAGCACAACACAACACAACACCACCTGACATAAACTTACTAACAAATTTAAGTAAGAGAAGCAGAATGAAACACAGGTTAGTCCAATTGAGTTATAAGCATTGCATTGCCTACTCTTCCCCCTTTTGACATCATCAAAAAGTTGGCTTAACAAGTGAAAACGTTTTATAATTCATGGCCATTAAGGCTATCACTAAGACAATCAAAATTCAGAATAATATAACATGAATGCAGTATGAGGGATAGAAGAAGAAAACAGTATAACAATCAAGTCCATTTCATTAAGTAGCAGATATGACTACATATAGGGTAGCAACTAAAGAGAAAACAAGTTACCCAGAGAAGCAACATAAAGAGACAGTTCTAGGAGGTCATAAAAGACTAAGTAGAAGAGCTAAGTAGATGAAGAAGAGAGAAGAAGAGAGGTGAGTTTCCTAATGACATCAGCATTCTTAACTCTCTCTTTTTCTAATAGTGAAGTAAGGAAAGAAATCTAAGCTTGAATAATCCCCTTTTCTTCTTCATGAGAAGCCTGTGCAGCCTCAAAAGCTGCTTGAGAAACTACCACCTTAGCTTGTTTATCAGCCAGTGCATTTCTTAACCTTTGCATTGGAGTATCAACACTCATCATCAAACCAGGGAGCATCATATGGTTCACAAGTTCTATGATAATATTGATAGTCTGTAAAGACCACACTTGGGAAGAAATACCAAACTCTTCATATATAGGGGTAAGCCAGAACTGATAAGGTAGGGCATGTCCATTAATCTCCTTGAGGAGAACTATTTACATATGCTTCAGGATCAGTCAAGGCAAATCAATTCTTACCTTAGTCTCTAAAATTTCCATGAGTGTATGATCAATAAAAATAGCCACACACCATCTCTCATTCCTAGGAATAATCATTTTGTGGACCAAATCAAAATAAAGCTGATGTAGTGGGGATATCTCCCTCTTAAGAATTCTTCTATCGTGGAACAAGTTAGGATTTCCAGAAAACTTTCTACATATATCGAGGGCAGAGGCAAGATTATCTAGAGGTGGCCAAACACCCTTAACATAGTGACCCCATCCCCCAGAGGGAATACATAAAATCCTTGCAATGTCAGCAATATAAAGGTTCATGGTAACCTTTTTGATAGTAGAGGAGAATAGATCACCAATTCCCACCCCATTCATATAAAACTCATGTACTCCAGGTTTAGCAAATCTACGCTGAAGATCACCCTCAAGAAATAAATGGGACCAACCATGAAACTCAAATTTTTCCATTAATATTTGCATATCAGGCCTTCCAAAACCACTAACTAACCTTCCTCTAGCTAATTTTTGCTTTTGGAAGTAAAGATGTTGAGAGTCAGGAGTATCCTGATGAGAAGATGGGTAAGGAACTTCAAACTCAGGTTCCAACTCATTAGTAGCATCTAGGGTAAAGTCAAAGTCAGATGAGTCAGAAGGAACAGGTGTGGTGATATATTTCTTGGGACTAGTAGAAGGCTTGGGAGGGGAACTTTTGAGGAGGTAGATCCTTTGATAGTGGAAGGGAATTTTAAGAAGGAGGAGGCTTTTTCAGTAGGTTTAGAAAAGGGTTTCGTGGGCAATGAGGGTTTTGTAACTTTGGCCATGATAGTCTTTGTCTTTCTGACAGATCAAAGTAGAAGATCAGGAGAAGATGAACGAGAAGGGATGGGATCAGATATAGCCACATGTTTTTTTTTGCTTCCTCGAAGAGCCTCAGCAAATGATGCATCTTCTCATTGATATATGACCCTTTTCAACATTGTCTATGAGAAAGTGATATCTAATATCAGTATGCTTGGTTCTTTTACGTTGAGCAAGATTTTTAGCTATGTTAATAGCACTTGTATTATCACAAAAAAATAGGAACACAACCAACATCTATACCAAAGTCCATGACTTGTTTCTTAACCCATAACAATTGAGCACAATAGGAACCTATAGCAACATATTCAGCTTTAGCAGTAGACAAAGCTACTGAATTTTTATTTTTTATGGACCAGGTAATCAAACATGATCCAAGGAAGTGTGCCATTCTTTTAGTGCTTTTTCTGTCCACCTGGTATCCTATATAGTCAACATCTGAGTATCATACCAAATTAAAATTGCTATCTTTGGGGTACCATAATCCAAGATCACTGGTTCCCTTCAAATATTTGGCAATTCTCTTCATAGATTTTAGATGTGACTCTTTGGGTTTTGCTTGAAACCTGCCACACAGCCCAACACTGAACACAACGTCAGGCCTACTTTCTGTGAGGTATAATAATGATCATATCATACTTCTATACATTTTTTGCTCTACATCTGAATCTATTTCATCCAAATCCATCATTGTGGCAGTGGCAATGGGAGTGCTGATCTCTTTTGCTTCTTTCATAGAGAATCTTTTGAGAAGCTTTTTTACATACTTTTGTTAGTGGATCATTGTCCTTGATGCAGACTATTTTATTTGTAACCCCAAAATATTATTTAGCTCTCCCATCATGCTCATCTCAAATTCACTACTCATGAGTTTGGCAAATTCATGAGTCATATTCATATTGGTTGATCCAAAAATAATGTCATCCACCTATACCTGCACAACTAACAAATCCTTCCCATTAATTTTTAAGAACAGGTTATTATCAATTTTACCTCTAGAATGACCATTCTCCAGTAAAACTTTGAAAACCTCTCATACCAAGCTCTAGGTGCTTGTTTCATCCCTTATAAGGCTTTATTCAGTTTATACACATGATCAGGAAACTCCTTACTTTCGAATCCTAGAGGTTGCTTGACATACACCTCCTCTTTGAGAAAGCCATTCAGAAATACACTCTTCATATCTATCTGATAGAGTGTAAAATCTTTGTAGGCAGCAAAGGCAACAAGTAATTTTATAGCTTCCAGTCTTGCTACAGGATCAAAAATCTCATCAGAGTTGATTCCTTCCTCTTGGTTATATCCTTGGACCACCAACCTTGCCTTGTTTCTCATGACTGTTCCAAACTCATCAACTTTATTCCTGTACAGCCACTTAGTTCTAATTACTGATCTGTCTTTTGGAAGAGAAACTAAGTGCCATACTTTCTTCTTTCAAACTTATTCGGCTCTTCGTGCATAGCTATGATCTAATCAGCATCAAGCAATGCTTCAATTATCTTCTTTGGTTATAACTTTTATCTAACACATTGAAAGTCCTCTCTTTGAGAGTAAAACACCTTACTTTAGTCTTAGTTAGGTCTTGGAATAGCCATTTTAATTTAGGGCTTGGAAAATCTAGTATTGAACGTTTGGTTGGAAATGGTGGATCTTGAGGTGCATTGGTTCCCTTGGAGGTCACCGTAGGACTGTGGTGTTGATTATTACATTCATTACAGGTTAGTATTGAAATACACTTGGTTCTTAATCTTGTAATAATCTTTGTCTCATTATCTATCCTTTTCATTCTTGCAAACTTGTTGTGTTGTTCTTGTTCTCTACTCTCGGTTTGTGTCTGTTCTTGTTGGTCGAAATTGTTGCCTTCTTGTTATTCATTTTATGTGTTGTTGAGATAGTTTGGGTTGGCTATCTTCTCTTCTATGGTTGTGTTGTGAATTCGAGAGAGGTCTCCAATCGGTCCAAGGATCTTAGTGATTTGTGGACTTTTTTGGAGTGTGTTACCTGTTCTCTTTGTTTTCTTGTATCATTCAAGATGTGGCATATGAGGCGGAAAATGCCATTAACTCAATTCTTACCAGAGATCATGGTCTCTTACAGCATATGTTTTTACTTCCTGATACAGTAGAAAAGGTCAAATTTGTCAAAAAAGAGGTATAAGAGAAGATCTCAAAGAACACGAGTATCACTTCCGCACTCTCTCCCAACAAGCCAATTTTAAAAAATTCATCAATAGATGGTAAAATAATTGTAGGTTTTGAGGAGGAGACAGAGTGGATAATTAGGAATCTCACTTGTGCACCAACAGAGATAGATATCATTTCCATAGTTGGTATGCCAGGGATTGGAAAAACTACTTTGTCTTACAGAGTATATAATGATATGTCTGTTGTTGTTCATTTTGACGTTCGTTCTTGGTGCACAGTCGACCAGGAACATAATGAAAAAAGTTGTTGCAGAATATTTTCAATCAAGTTATCGGTGTAAAATAAAGATTTAATGAGGATTGTTAGAGTACGAGCCCTACTAATTGCCTATCTATGGAACAAGTAAGCAAACGTGGTTCACAGAAGTAAATACTGAACATTGTGTTTTTATATGGAAAACACCCGGCTCAAGAAAGGTGTAAAAAACCCTGACCTGTAACTCTACAGGATTTAACCCCAACATCACTGTAATATATGAGCCTCAACAATCAACAGAATTACAAGACTTCTTGTAAACTAGGAATTAAAACTTCTAACTCCTATCACTATAAAAACACAAATCTTTCCAAGATAAGTTTTACCAAGTCTTCAAGTTCCCCAACATAAAGACACAATTCCTAACTTTGTTTATAGATCACTGATACCAGAACAATGACTCACTACAACTCAAAGAACCTACCTACTACACACAGTCTACGACTTGCTAAGTAAGAGAACAGGTTCTTCTTCAACTATGTGAACTAATATGTTGATTCTTGATTTCCTTTTCAGTGCTTGAACGCCTAGCCTTTTAATTCCTTTTGTCGTATTTAAAACCTCCTCTGATAAAGTCCTTTTTCATGTCTACTATTTTCAGTAGGAATCTTATCAAGTGACTCTTCTACTTGTTGTTGCCGCCTCTTTCTCTCTTAGATTTAATAGGGCTCTTTCTTCTCTTATTGCTGGACTCCTTGATTAACCCAACTTCTACACTATTTCATGTTTCTGTTCTTATTGACTAGGACTCTTTGTTTACTTGGATGGACCAGCTTTTACAACATGATTCCTTCACACGTCTATCATCAAAACTCCACATGTCCTAACAAGGATAACATTGATGATAATGTTGCTGACAAGCTACAGAAATGGATATTTGGAATGAGGTAATTGGATAACTTGTGGGATACTGCAATATGGGATGAGCCGACAAGACCCTTTCCAACTGAATTTCAAAATGGGAGCAGAGTTGTTTTAACAAGTCGAAAAAAGGAAGTGGCTTTGCATGCGAAATGCTACAGTGATCCTCTTGATCTTCGATTGCTAAGAACAGAAGAAATTTGGGAGTTATTATAGAAAAGGTTATTCGGAGAAGAACACTGCCATGGTAAGCTATTGGATGTTGGAGAAAAAATATCCCAAAATTGTGATGGGCTTCCTTTGGTACTTGATTTGATCGGTGGAGTCATTTCAAGGATCGAAAAGAAAGAGGCTTTGTGGATTAAAGTTCTTAATAATTTGAGTTCCTTTATTTTTAAGGATGAAGAGGAACTGGAAAAGGTCATACAATAAAGTTATGACCATTTATCGGATCACCTAATGATACAAGAAAAAAAAGAGGGGGACACAAAACAATCACAAGACAGTCCAATACACCCTCCAAAATAGTCCACAAATCCTGGGACAAATGGATACCTTACTCGGATTCGACAAATACAACAAGAATACAAGAAACAAAGGTGTATTTGACACCCAAAACAGCCACAAAACGTGAAGAACAAGATGACAACAAGAACACAAATTTTTGGATTCAACAATACACAAAAACAGTCCACTACAAACAATAACAAGATTACAAGAATAAAAGGATAGATAGTGATATATAGATTTGTTACAAGACTTAGGAACAAAGTGTGATTCAAACAATAAACCCCTAATTAATGTAACAACAACACCACACTCTTATGGTGACCGCCAAGGGAATCACTCACCTTAAGATCCACCATTTCCAGGCAAAAATAATATTGGCTTTTCCAAGAGCAGTACTAAGGATGACTTTTTCAAGCCCTAACTAAGAACTATACTAAGGTGTTTTACTCTCCAAAGACAGAATAAGTCTTTCAAATGTTCATCATTCATTAACTAAAGAGAAATGACCTAAAATAAACTATATATAGTATATTAAAAAATAAAGATAAAACGACTCCAATGCCCTTAATGAGGTGAGTGGAAATGGAGTGTCATTTAGACAAGGCTAAAAGACCAAAATGACCTTAATAAAAGGGGCCAAAACCATGAACCATCAAATGTGGGCCAAACCCGTGAGTCCTCTAGTCTTCAAGGCTCCAAGAAATCTTCCACACACGGGTTTGTTTGATGGCATGCTCAAAATAACCCCTATAAGTATGATCTCGTGCCCTCCACAGGACCAAAGCTTGATTCTTCACGTAGTGACTTTGAATGATGCCATCGAAAGCTAAGGTAGCCATTTCACTTGTATCATCCTCCCCTTCTTGAAAAGGATTGGACCTCAAATCTGTACCTTGCAAAACAAGAGAAAGAACAAACAAGCACAACATCCTCATGGCATGAGGGTTAGGGTTAGTACAACAATAAATATCATCACCCTAAGGGGGTACATACTTGAAGTATAACCAAGAATCCTTTGAAGTGAGTATTAAAAACTCAATGAAAGATGTACAAAGGATTTGGTTATGGGATACACCAAGAGTGATACTTTGCTTGTCATGTAGACCAACCAACAAGTTGGGTGCACCAACATCACTATTTCTACATTTGGCACCAGGGTCAAATGTGAAAAGTGGCCATAGACACGGGTCTAGACAACACTCCCCTTTTCCATGTTCTACACCCAAACTAAATGGCATACTCTCTATGATAGCATACATATCATCCAAAGAAAATAGAGAGTAGAGAAAGGTATCACTCAAATCGATTTCTACCAAGGTGTCTTTATGTGTGTACTCCCTACTAGTTTCCCAATAATAACCATGAGTACTCTCAACAATAAAGTCACAAAAAGTAAAAGAAGAAGTAGCTTCTGCAACTACACATTCTTTACCCCTAAGAGTACTCTCATCTTCCAAGAAGAGATTTCCATCTTTAGGAGGAATGTTGTCACACCAATGTGGGTTAGCATATAGGCTATAGCTTCCAAAGCAAGTTATACCATCATTCTCACCACTAGCTTTATTAGAAGTGTTTAAATCATCTTTAAACAAGACATTACACCTAAAGAGAGTGTGATCTACCTCACGGACAGATTTGGAACAAGCAAGTTCCTTACGCTCTAAATGATCAATATTAAGTTTCAAGGATGTTACAAACAAAAGATTACCCCAAGAAGAGATCTCGGGTTCACTCCCACTTTGTTGACCAACATTTACAAATACTTCACTCACTTGAGTTCTATTAAGAACATCACACACATACTCAAGAGGGGGGTAATTTTTACAAACAAGTTGATCAAAACCAATTACACACGATGATGTACTTCTGTTCAATATATAGGCTTTAACACTAGGTGGACATAATTTGATCTTACAAAAAGAGTCAATTTCGTCATCAATAGGATCAACTAGTGTATCCAAACTCACAATATGTACATCATCAACAATAGGCAAGGAATCATTAGACTCATAAATAAGTAAGCTACTACTCACACTCAATGGCTTACTAGCCACACAATTGTCATTCACATGCACTAAAGTGTAAGAGTTAGATATTTTACCTTTAAGATCTTGAGTAGACTCTTTCTTTCCGTGAGGTGAAGGTCCTCCATAATCTTGGACAGCAACTTCCTTTTGGCATTGTTCACCTTCGCTTTCCATGTTGGTACCTACACAATTGTCCTTAGAAATGGAAGGACAACCAATGTTTGCACGGTTTGGTGGCCATCCCCTCACTTGGCTCCACATATCCTCTCCTTTTTCCACTCTCGGATTACCACCTTGCACTCCCTTACTCCTCTCAATCTTTTGTGTCTCGTCATAAATCAGATTGGAGTAGGTAAGCATTTCTCTTTGTGGTTTGGGTAGAAAGTACGTTATGAGATAATTTTCCCACTGGTCTCTTACAATATTAAGCCAATTTTGCACGTTAGGAACTTGATGTCGTGCAAACCAATTGGCACCCAAGCTCATATGACGTAGGTTAAGGAAAAAATATCACAACACACCTCTTCATGGTAATCAAATTAGGAGAAGACAAATTTTACCCTCTCGGTAACCTTGAACTCGCCCAAGTAGTATGGAACAAGTAATGGCTCTCGAAATAAGCCCAATTAGTCAACCATGGATGGAAGAATGTAGCTTCCATAATACCTATCACTCAACACCATAAGACAACCCAGTATACCATAAATAGTCATCTTTTCGGAGTGTACACTCCTCTTTGGATCAACATTGTAAGGCACATGAGTACCTGTCGATTTTGGAGATTCTTGCCCTTTTCTTACAACCTCTACTATATCTAGTATAACCAACCACACCATGTCGACCTTGATAAGAAGTACTACAGGGTGAAGAATATAATCTTTCACACTCCACACGTGTACTCTCATCATAGCTCTCATAAGCTTTGTGAATGAAAGAGTTATACCTAACAACAAATGTAGGTTCAAAGTTATACTCCTCACCTGCCCCAACTTCATCATAAGAACCATCACAAGGTCCTACATCATATCCAAATTCACCATAAGCACTAGGCACATCATTCCCTTCATTTTCTCCCCTAAACCCAAGAGCCTCAAATCTCCCCAAGTTTTGATCATGGCTATTTTCATAGCCCCCACAATCTCCCTCAACTTCATATCCATAAAAACCTTCACAACAATCATAGTCTCCCATGTCGTAGTCACAATAATCCCCAGTTATCGAAGACATGTTCCCCTGATATCACCTTTGTACCTACACAATGAACAAAAAATATTAGTAGTAAAGCTTCCGTACCGACAGTCATATATACTAACCTTTGTGATTCTCACAATTGAAGTGGCGAATATTGGAGGCTTCTTATACTCCGGTAGTCAATAAGATGTTAATTCTACTTGGAGACGGGAATAGATTCTTATTTGATCGACTCAAGACACAAAATAAAATTTACTTACGAACTTGAAACAAAGAAGTTACGATGAGTTAGAAACGAGAAAAGTACACAAACAACAAAGACATGAAAGAAATAGATTCAACAATTAATATACAACTAAGTAGGTGATTAATAGTTGTTAATTAATTCTAGAATCAAGACATGAAACTAGAAAACAATAAAATGAAACTAAGAATCTAAAATTTGAGCCAAAATTTGTTGTGTGAATAGTAAAATGTGATGTGGCAGCTACGTATTGGCTGCGATCGTAACAAATTTATCTTCCAAAATTGGAATTCTTGATCAATTTGTAAGTTGGGAATGGTGGATTTGGTTTTAGAAGGTAAATCTTGTAATCCCCTTTCAATTCCCAAAAGAGAAAACTTGACTTTGTTGTATACGTTCCTTAAAACAAGATCCTCAAAACATGGAAGGTTGTTGGAAGTGGTTGTAAGTCTTTGAGTGTGAAGGAAAAGTCTTTGAGCCACAAGTCTTACACCTTAAATCTTGGATTTATGTCTTGCAAGACTAACATCAATTAACACTCTCTTTATTCAACTTATAGGATCAACAACCATTTTTTCTTCAACAAAATATAGAGATGGTGAAGAACACTAAGAACACCAAGAACATAAACTTTGAGTCTTGAAGTTCTAAGTTTCAAGTTGGACCTCCCAAACAACACAAAACCTTTTCAAGCTTAAAATCCACAACACAATTCCCAAAATACACGTTCATACTTGAACCAAAAACACATCACACGGACATGTCTTGAATTCACAACAACAATCCCAACAACAATCGGCCAAGTCCAAGTTCACAATAACATCAACAACAAAGTCTCAAATCAAGATATAGACTCAAAGTGTTAGTGAAGAACAATAATAATGCTAGAAACACTTAAGTAAAAAATCTCGGCCAAGACACAACAAGAACACAATTTTCGGCCAAGAACACAAAGTGGACAGATTGCTATTTTCTGGAAATTTAAGTTTACAACTTTTTTTTTTGTGTGTGTGTTTTTCAAGTCTCAAGCCCAAGATTGATCTTGTTAGAAAAAAATCAAAGATTTCGTTGATACCAAATGATATAAGAAAAACAAGAGGAAAATGAAACAACCACAAAACAATCCAATACACCCTCCAAAAAAGTCCACAAATCACAACAAATCGTGGGCCAAATAGATACCTCACTCGGATTCGAAAAATACAACAAGAATACAAGAAACAAAGGTGTATTTCACACACAAAATAGCCAAAAAACGTGAACAACAATATAACAACAAGAACAAAAAATTTTGGATTCAAAAAGACACAAAAACAGTCCACTATAAACAATAACAAGATTACAAGAATAAAAGGATAGATAGTGAGATATAGATTTGTTACAAGACTTAGGAACGAAGTGTGATTCAAACACTAAACCCATAATTAATGTAACAACAACACCACACTCTTACCCATAATTAATGTAACAACAACACCATACTCTTACGGTGACCTCCAAGGGAATCACTCACCTCAAGATCCACCGTTTCCAAGCAAAGAACAATATTGGTTTTTCCAAGTCCTATACTAAGGATGACTTTTCCCAAGCCCTAACTAAGAACTATACTAAGGTGTTTTACTCTCCAAAGATAGAATAAGTCTTTCAGATGTACATCATTCATTAACTAAAGAGAAATGACCTAAAATAGACTATATATAGTATATTACAAAAGAAAGATAAAATGACTCCAATGTCCTTAATGAGGTGGGTGGTAATGGAGTGTCATTTAGACAAGGATAAAAGATCAAAATGATCTTGAGGCTAAGTGACCTAAATGACCTTAATAAAAGGGGCCAAAATCGTGAACCATCAAATGTGGTCCGAACCCGTGAGTCCTCTAGTATTCTAGGCTCCAAACAATCTTTCACACACGGGTTTGTTCGATGGCATGCTCAAAATAACCCCTACAAGTATGATCCCGTGCCCTCCATGGGACCAAATCTTGATTCTTCACATAGTGAATTTGAATGATGCCATTGAAATCTAAGGCAGATATTTCACTTGTATCACCTAAAGCCATGTTTTTTGTACCTTGCAAGTTATCCAAAGGACAGAGAAATTATGATCTCTCAGTTGAAAGATTTATGGAGTGCTGAAAGACTTGTGGATCCAAGTGATTTGAAGACTGTGGAAGAAGTATTGGAGGTTTATGTGGATGAGTTAATTGCTAGTAGCTTGGTAATAGTGAGAGGGGGTAGGGAATAAAGTTGCCAAATTCATGATCTTGTGCATGATTTTTGTTCGATAAAAGTTAGAAAGGAAAAGTTATTTGGCTTGATGTGTTCAATTATTCTCTCTTCCTCCTCTTCTTTAGATCTGATGCTTCGTAGACAAACCATTCTTTTTAATAAAGACCTTCATTCTGCTGATACTTCTTTCTTTTACAATCCAGAAAAGGGAAATCCTTTTGTTAAACACTTCCTCTCTTTGGAATGTAACTACCTTACCTATAACTATCACCTAAGACACTTGAGGCTTCTTAAAAGGTTGGATCTGAGGAGAGTAAAATTGACAGAAAAGGGAACTTTGACAGATACTTTGCTGAATGAAATAGGCATGCTTGTTCATTTGATTGGGCTTAATCATTCTGAAAACAAAAGTTGTCCCTCCATCATTTTCAAACCTCTGCAATCTAGAAACTCTGGAGATAAGTTATTGGATTCCACACATGGTATTATCCCCTACTATTTGGAGTTTTGCAAATCTACGACATGTAGACATTGGTTATAGCTCTATCTTTGATTTGGATATTGACAAACCAACAGAGTTAGAGGATCTGACAACATTGAGGTTTCTCGACCTTTCCTATTGGGTAGAATTGGAGATTATTTTGAAAAGGTTTCCTAATCTTAGAACCATTGAATTCCTCATGGATTGTGACACAACATATCATTTTTAGTTTCCAAGATCGGATGTCCTTAGTAAACTTTAGAAAGTCTTCGCACAATTTCATTGCCAATGACCTACACATGTACATTAGAGTTAGTTTGATTTCTACCAGCCCCTAAAGCTTGAAAAATTGTAATTGGATGGGTTTGATCAGACATCATATGAACTATCAAGAATTGGGAAATCACTACCCAACCTTCAAAAGCTGGAACTAGTAAGTGCAAGAATCCATTTTGAAAAGGAATGGAACAAGGAACGAGTCACCTTCCATAACCTCAAATTCCTGAGATTGTATGGTGTGTCTTTTTCTGAATGGGAGGTTATTGCAGATGGAATTAGAAATAAAATATTGTAATGAGCTTATAGAGATCCCGCAGAGTATTGGGGATATTACTTCATTAAAGTTAATCTTAGTGTGGGAAAACCATATGACACAAGAACGACCTATGAAGTGCTAAAACAGCCCACAAAATGGCACAAAATAGTCCACTATCACGAGATGAACAAGCAACACAAAATGGAAAACAAGATGACTATAACTAAGAGGATAGATAGTGAAACATAATGTACTACACAGTATAGGCACTAAGATGTTTATTAAACATCAAAATATAAACAATATGAATACAAGACACCTACACTCTTACGGAGACCTCAAGGGAAATAAAACTCTCAAGCAACCACCGTTTCTAAGCAAGTTAACAACACAAGTCCACCTTGCCAAACACTCTTAATGAGTTTAAAAGAAATATCATCAAAGTTCAAAATGACAAAATGACCTAAATGTTCTATTTATAGACTAGGGAAACACTTATTACAAAAATGACCAAAAGGCCCTTAATGAGCCCAAACAAAGGGGCGGCCTTATAGTGTACTCCTTGGATGGTTTTGGAGTATTACGACTTCTTCTCAACACTTAAAACCTTGTTACTTGGATGGGCAGCCCCAAAAGCTCGGGTTTTCATGTTCTTGAGTGCTAAGATGCCTCTTTGACCCATATCATCCTCTTATCCTTAGAAAGGATTCGTCCTCAAATCTAAACCTTGCAAAGTAACAGAAAGGACAAGCAAACAAATTTCTCAAGGTATGGAGATTAGGATTAGTGTAATCAATCATAGAATCTTGCCAAGGTGGCTCAAACTTCATATGCAACCAAACATCCCTCTTACCCAAATACCCTCCCAAGAAAAATAAATTAGGCAACCCACATAAGTATGACAAGAAACAAGGCATAAGAGTTGCTTATCAAGTGGAAAACTTATCTTCTTGGAACAACAAATAGGATTGAAAGATGAGATAGGAAAACCATACATTCCATGCACATTCAAGTCATTCCAAAAGACATCATCACCGTATTTCAAATGATCACCGGGATCAAATGGGTTGAGTGTCCATGGAACGGGTTGGGGACACACTTCCTTACCCCAATACTACTACAATTTTGATCAAATGTTTCCTCTATACTCACATGATCTACAAAAAAAAACAACTAGAGTGTCATCTTTAGTCAATTGGCCAATATGTTCAACATCACCATTTTCACACACAAGTTGGTCTTCATTACTTCCATAATACAAAGTATTATCACTTGCCACAATGGCTTTAACACTAGGTCGATGAACTAGTATATCCATAATCTCAAGCTCTACATTATCATCACAAAATGAAGGCACATTCAGCTCACCTAAAGGCAAACTGTTTTCCAGACTTAGTTGGTTATTAGCCTTATTAACTAGAGTGCAAGAGTTAGTTTGATTACCTAGTAGCTCATTTGGATCTTTGCCACTCATGGGAATTGGATTAAGAAAGCTTTGATGCTCTATCAAGTTATCCAACTTTTTGCAAATAGAGCTCTATTCGTCCTTCCATTCTATCCATTATTCTTTTCATTCTTTCCATTCGTCCTTCTATTCTCTCTATTTTCCCTTCAAAAGATCCCAAGCAGCTATCAGTGACATCAAGCTTTGCCACAATGGATTTAAACCAAATATGCATTTCACCTTCATCCGCCATTGTACCTATCAATAACTACTAAAAAAACAACAGAAAAATAGAAAACACGTTAAAGGTTTGCAAAAATCAGTCCACAATTCATCTAAAAACAGTCCGCAATCTCTCAATCTCACACTTATAAAGTATTCACTCTATTGACCTCATAAGTGTTGATAACTCGCTTATACTCCAATGAGGTTACTTGGTCCCAATTGCGGCTCGAGGTCATAGTCGATTCTTATTTGAAACAACTCAAGAAATGATGTTCGAACTTGGGCCAAAGAAAATACTATGACTTAAAAATGAGAAAATCACACAATACATCGCTTAACACAAAAGACAATGTACTCAAAAACTAATCTACAACCTAGTAGGTATTTACTAGTTTGCTAATTAGTATGAGAATCAATAAAATTGAAACTAATGGAAATAATAAAGTGAAACTAGAATATCCAATGTTCTTGGGCTCTTTGATGACATGACACTTAACTATTGGACGTTGGAATGTGGTTGAAGTTGAAAATTTTTGTTTCAAGAAACTAGTTGTTCAATTTTATGTATGGAAGAGGAGAACTTTGGTCAAGGTATGGGACAAACAAGGTATAGAATCAACTTTCAAGACTCATAAATTCTTTCACCTACTTGCACCAAAATGGGAAGATAACCTTTTGTGGAGGTCTTGTCCCCCTTTCCTCTTTTGGCTTGTCTAGAAAAATGAATTTACTCCCTTTTGGTATGAAGACTTTTGGGAGGTCTTTTGTTATTTTTCCCCTTTGGTAATGTCTTGAAAGTTGTTTCAAGACTAACAAGAACCCACATTCTCTTGCCTTTAAATTTTGATCAAACAACAACCTTTTACAAGACTTCTTCAATACAACACGAACTCCAACAGCAATAAAACTGTCCACTCTTCCCACAACAACTTGCAATTTTTTTGGCTGAAGAACTTGGGTTAGACTCAAATAGTGTCACAGATAAAGAAAACCAACACAATAAACAACAAATACAATAAAAAAAAAACACCTAAATCTAGACACAAATTAGGCCAAACAACAACACCACTTTGACCACGACACCAAACTCATAGAATAACTTCTTTTTGTGAGATTTTTGACCTTGGACACCTCTTATAATATTAGGAAACAAAGATATAACACTATAACAAAAAAAATCACAATAAAAATAGGCATCAAATTTCAGCCCAAACAAAAAAGCGTGAACAGATTACTATTTTAGAGTTTTTCAGCTTTTCAACACTTTTTTTTGAGTGAAAAAAACTAAGATTGATCTTGTGGGAACAAAATCAATGATGGATTTGATATAAAATAATAACATAACGACATATGAAGTGCAAAAATATCCCACTAAATTGTACAAAGTAGTCCACTATCACGAGATGAACAAGAAACACAAAAAGGAAAACAAGATGACTATAACTAAGAGGATAGATAGTGAGACATAATGTACTACATGTTATAGGCACTAAGATGTTTATTAAACATAAATAAAAAACATGAATAAAAGACACCTACACTCTTACGGAGACCTCAAGGGAACCGTAACTCACAAGCAACCACCGTTTTTAAGTAAGTTAACAACACAAGGATTCCACCTTGCCACAAGGATTCCACCTTTCCAAACACTCTCAATGATCTTACAAGATATATCATCAATTTTATAAATGAAAAAATGACCTAAATGTTCTATTTATAGACTAGGGCAACACTTATTGCATAAATGACCAAACGTCCCTTAATGAGCCCAAACAAAAGGGTGGCCTTGTAGTGTACTCCTTGGATGATTTTGGAGTGTTGGGACTTGTTGTCAACACTTTAAAGATTGTTCCTTGGATGGGAAGCCCCATAAGCTCGGGTCTTCACTCAAGTCTTCATGTCCTCGAGTACTAAGATACCTTTTTGACCCGTATCACGCTCAGCTTAAAGATTCAAAACTCAAGATTAAGGAATATGTTGAAGAAATGACAGGAGAAGACAAGCTAGAGGTACTTGGTTCTTGATTGGTTGTCAATTCATTATTTTATAGAAAGAACTATATTAGTTGATAAGATGAGAAAATTGGATACACATTTTGTACGTCAAATAGCTAGTTGATAGATATTGTGTGAAATAGATAGTTACTTTGTAATTTTAGTGATAAAGTTTTATTTCCCTTAACCTTCTTATCTTCTTTCTTCCTTAAAAACATTGTCGCCAGGTATGTAAAGTGATAGAGAGTAGAAGATGGGAAAAATTGTAAGTTATTAATTGAATGACCACTATTTAAAGAATCTATACAAGACTATATGCAAGACCTATCAACAACAATAGACTTAAAAATATAACAACTATAAGAACTCTACAACAACTAGGTGTCTAGTAATTATTCATTATTACACCTCCGAAAGTTGGTGGTATCAACTACACCCAACTTGGAAAAATACTTGACAAAAGAGACTCCTGGAAGTGGTTTGGTCAGTAAATCTTCCATTTAATCAACCGAGTGAAGGTGCTGAACTACGATATCCTTGTTTTGAACTTGTTCATGAACAAAATGAAAATCAATAGCAATATGCTTCATCCGACTTTGGAACACTGGGTTGGCACAAATGTAGGTGGTGCTAACATTATCACAAAATATTTGAAAAATGTCTGAGATACAAAGCCAAAGCTCATGGATTAAACTTGTTAGCCAATTGGTCACAAAAATAGTAGCTGCAATAACTCGATATTCTGCTTCTGTAGAGGAATTAGAGACAGATCTTTACTTTTTAGAGGACCATGATATCACAGAGCTGGCAAGGTAAATAACATAAATTATGGTGGATATTTGATAAGGAGGATCTCCAGCCCAGTTATAATCTAAGTAAGCTAGAAGATAGTGGATTTTACCGATGATCCACCTATAAAGAGAGCCATCCACTAGCGAATCTTCCGCGGACTCTGGGAAAGTTACAGTAGAAACCATTGGTGTTGGAACACCTTTGTAATTTTTCATATTAACTTCCTGCAAAAGGTCTGAAATTTATTTCTGCTGAGACAACAAAAGACCACCAGGATAAGACAACACTTCAACACCTAGGAAATAATGGAGTGGAACAAGATCCTTCAGTGAGAATCGGGTTGCAATATTATTAATAATGCTTTGAACTTCGCGAATCTGATTACCAATAATAATTATGTCATCAAAATATACTAGGACATAAACAATAAACTCAAAATTCTGTAGGATGAACAATGAAGGATCAAATTGGAACTTAATAAACTCCAAAGTAACCAAATAATTTTTGAGTTTAGTGTACCAGGCCTGGGGGCCGTTTGAGTCCATAAATAGCTTTTTGCAACTTACAAACATGAATCGGATGTGCAAAAGATTCAAAACCAGGTGGTGTATATTAATAGAACTTTATTGAAAGAAAGAAAGGCTAAGGTTTACAATATAATCTGAAAAGCATAAAAACTGACTAAACCAAAAGGAGGCTATATATACATAGCCAATAACCTAAAGGTCCATAAACTAAAGGCCCAATAACATATGGGCTAACATCCCCCCTCAAACTCACAATGCAACAGCAATAAGCATTGAGAGTTTGTCACACAAAAAACGAAATCGAGACGCCAACTGAGCCTTCGTAAAAAGGTCAGCAATCTGCAAAGACGATGGAACAAAAGGAAGCGATATGGTCCCGAGCTGCAAATGATGACGGGTGAAGTGACAATCAATCTCAATGTGCTTCGTACGCTCATGGAAGACAGAATTCTTTGCAATTTGTACCGCACTTTTGTTATCACAATGCAGGGGAGTAGGCATAGAAATGTGAACCCCCATATCTGCAAGAAGCCAACGTAACCAAATAATCTCACATGTAGTCACAGCCATGGCACGATACTCAGCCTCCGTGGAAGATCTAGAGACAACATCTTGTTTCTTGCTCTTCCACGAGATTAAAGAGTCTCCAAGAAACACACAAAAACCAGTGGTGGATTTACGATCATTGCGATCTCCATCCCAATCAGCATCACTATAGGCTCGCAACTCGAGAGATGACGTCGAGGGAAACAAGAGATTCTGAAACTGAGTGCCACGAAGATACCTTAGAATACGAAGTACAGCTCCCCAGTGCACAGAAGTAGGAGCAGTAACAAACTGGCTAACAACATGAACTGCATGTGCTATATCTGGACGAGTAACCGTAAGATAAACCAAACTACCCACAATAGTCCGATAAAGACTCGGATCTGATAATGGAACACCATCACTAGGAGAGTAACGTGCATTGGTTTCAAGGGGAGTATCTACAGTCCTGTTGTCAGAAAGACGCGCCCGTGTAAACAAGTCAGATATATACTTAGTCTGAGAAAGAAGATACCCTTTCTTAGACTGAGCCACCTCAATACCCAGAAAATAACGCAGCAAGCCCAAGTCCTTCATTGCAAATCGATGAGCCAAATCATGCTTCAATAACTCAATACCACTATGATCATCACCAGTAATAATCATATCATCTACATATAAGGACAATAGAATTCGCCCTGCACTTGTATATCTAACAAACAATGCTGAATCATGGTTACTCGGGACAAATCCAAGGGAAGTAATAACAGTGGAGAATTTCTCAAACCAAGCACGAGGGGCTTGTTTGAGACCATATAAAGCTTTTCGAAGCCGACAAACTTCACCTGGCTGGTGGTCAATACCTGGGGGAGGAGTCATATAAACTTCCTCGTGGAGATCACCGTTCAGAAAAGCATTCTTGACATCCATCTGAAATATCTTCCACTGTCGAACGGATGCAACAGCAATCATAGTGCGAACAGTCGTCATCTTTGCTACGGGGGAAAAAGTCTCCTCATAATCCATACCATATTGTTGTGAGTACCCTTTTGCCACAAGTCTCGCCTTGTATCGCTCAACAGACCCATCAGATTTTGTTTTTATCTTATACACCCATCGACAACCAACCGCATGCTTACCAGGTGGGAGAGTAACCAAATCCCATGTATGTGTATGATGAAGAGCAGCAAGTTCCTCAGCCATAGCATTCTGCCAAAGAGGATCAGACACAGCCTCTCTATACGACTCAGGTTCAGACAAATGATGTATGTTTGCAATAAAGGAAGCAAATGAGGCTGAATATGTAGAATAGGAAAAATCTGGCAGTTTGGTGGACTTACAAGGTCGAGTAGACCTCCTCAGAGGTGGTGGGTCTCCAGTCTCAACAGTCGAAGGAGCAAACTCAGGCACAGGCGAGGCTGAAGCACTATCAGGTGGCACACCAGATGGCATGGATGAATCCGGAACTGGAACCTCTATGTCAATCCCAAAGGGATCAATAAGCCGAATATCTGACTTTGTCACATCATGGGTTTTAGCTGGAATGGAATAAAAAGGAATATGTTCCAAAAAAGTGACATGTCGTGAAACATATAATTTCTGACTTACAGGATCATAGCAACGATATCCTTTTTGTCCAATACCATACCCCAAAAACACACATATAGCTGATTTTGACCCTAACTTATTTCGTTCAACATGAGGACGAAGAACAAAGCAAGTACATCCAAAAACTCGTAATGCAGAATAATTCGGCGGGTGACCATATAGTTTCTCAAACGGAGACATCCCTGAATTCAATGCAGTAGGAATACGATTAATCACATATACAGCAGTTAGGACTGCTTCTCCCCAAAAAATACTAGGAACCTCTGCAGACAAAAGTAAAGAGCGTGCTGTCTCAACAATATGACGATGTTTTCTTTCTACCAGACCGTTCTGCTCAGGAGTGTCGGTACAAGATGACTGGTGTATGGTACCATCAGAGTCAAGTAACTGAGTGAAGTCATTAGAGGTATATTCACCCCCTAAGTCACACCTGAAACACTTTATCACAGCCGAATGTTGTGTTTTAACAAGGGCTCTAAAGTTGTTGTAAATGCCAAAGAAATCAGATCTGCGTTTCATAAGATACACCCAGGTATAACGAGTATAGTCATCTATAAACGAAACATAATAGGTCGATCCACCCTTAGTGGAAACTGGCGCTGGTCCCCATACATCAGAATGAATAATATCAAAAGGAGCAACAGAATAAGACACACTTTTATTAAACGGTAAGGCAGAAAATTTTGCCAGTTTACAACCACTACAATCTGAAATATCACTAGTGTTCACATGACCCAAAGCACCACTAGAGACCAAAAAACGTAAACGTGAAACTGACACATGTCCTAATCTGGAATGCCAAAGATAAAACGGAGAAGACAAAGGACTCAAACGAAAAGAAGATAAATCTATGCTAGAGGCAGCAACTGCAGACACTTTGAGATTCTCCAAGACATAGAGTTCCCCCAACCTACGGCCGGTCCCAATCACCCTCTGAGTGTGTTGGTCCTGTATAACACAAACAGATTCAGAAAAAAACACCCAATTACCAGCCTTACACAACTGACTGACCGAAACAAGATTTAAAGCAAGTTTGGGAATGTAATAAACATCAGAGAGGACAATGTGAGGGGTAGTAACAGAACCAACACCCTCGACTGACATAGGTACAGCACTCGCGGACATAACAGAAATTGGTGAAATGGGTGACAAAGAACCAAACGATGACAAATGAGGGGACATGTGATGAGACGCACCAGAATCCAATATCCACAAGGAGGAAGGAATACCTGAGGTACTAGAAGAAACCGAACCCGAATGAGATATAGATGCTGACATGGCCGTAGGATTAGAAACGAAGAACTGTCTGAACTGTTCGAAAACCTGGGGATCCAACGCAGAAGGTGGCATAGTGCTAACAGACTCAACATCTACAGATGGTGCAGCAGCAGCGAACTGTGGAGGACGAGATGACCATGGAGGAGCACCAGAGGAGCGTGACGGAGACTTTTGCTGCCCATATTTCTGTTGCTGCCCAGATTGAGGCTGTTTGACCTTGTTAAGTAACAACGGACACTGAGCCTTCCAATGATTTTTCTGTTTGCAGAATGCACACTCATCAAATGCAACTTTAGGAGATTGTCGAGTCTGAGTACGTGGTGGCCTAGACTGATCAGTTGAAGCAGCAAACACGACAGGAGTAGTAGTTACTTTAGACCCTTGAACCACTTGAGACTTGATACGAGTCTCCTCTGCAATCAGTTCATGAACCACAGAATCAACAGTAGGGAGGGGAGATCGATGAAGGATTGTTCCACGTAGGCCCTCAAAGTCAGAACGTAGTGCCATCAAAAACTGAACCAAGCGTTGCTCTTCCCGTCTAGCAATGTACGGCCCAAAACCTTTTAACTCTGCAGATTCAGTAAGTGCCAATTGATCCCACAAATCCGACATGGCAGCATAAAAATCTTGAATACTGAGGTCATGCTGTTGAAGAGCACGGATATCATACTCCAACTGGTACTGTTTAGCAAAATTAGACTGAGTGTACAGTCTTTCCAAATGATCCCAGACCTCCTTTGCTGTGTCATACTTAGCCAATTGCATACCAATTGACTGAGTTACAGAATTGTTGATCCAAGTGATAATCTTGGAGTTATTAGTTTCCCATAAGTCCACAAACAAATCAAAATTTTCAGTTGTATCATCGATAGGTCTTGGTTTTACTCCAGTGATATAACCCCACATATTCTTCCCACGAAGAAAATTCTTCATGACATAACTCCAATAGGCATAGTTCTTACCATCTAATTGAGTACTAATGGACTGGAGAGAATCATCCTTTCCAGTCATTGTAAACACAGCAACACACAAATAATTCAAAAAATAAAAAGATGCAAAACCCTAGGTTGAACAATTCCGAACGAACAACAATGGCAGCAAGCAAAAGAACGAAAGACGAACAATACCAGACAGCAAACGAATACAGCAGCACCTCGAATACCGCGCAGTAGGTGCCTGCTACAAAATCTTCAACCAACAAATCAAAGGACATGGATCGAACTAGCTTTGATACCATATTAATAGAACTTTATTGAAAGAAAGAAAGGCTAAGGTTTACAATATAATCTGAAAAGCATAAAAACTGACTAAACCAAAAGGAGGCTATATATACATAGCCAATAACCTAAAGGTCCATAAACTAAAGGCCCAATAACATATGGGCTAACAGTGTAGACACCTAATTTTGTCCCTCTCATAATTGAATTTTATCCATTTTAGCTCACCTTACTATATACCCTCACCCATGTGATTATACACCACAAAAATACAAAAATTAACAACCCTTAACAAACTCAATCACCAATTATTCTCTTGGTAACAAATTTTATCTCAACCAACTTACACCTCACTACCCTACCACACCCACCTACCCACGTGACCCCCATCCTTATATTTCTTATCGACAGAGAAAAAAATATAAATATACACACCACAAAAGAGAGAGACATACACTCAGCATCATTTTTTTTCATTTCCAAATACAGAACCCACACGCGAACACACTGTTAAGGGATCTAGTTTTCTTCTTCTTCACCATCATACATACATACAATGGGGGAGGGTAATGAAAAAGGCATACAAGAGAGAGTAACAAAGAGAGAGAGTAACAGAGAGAGGGAATGGATAGCTGATTGTTTTCTTGCAAGTTTTTTTCCCAAAATCGAAATACCCCATGAAATCAGTTTCATCGTAGCCCAAAAATCACCATTCTTCTATTTTTCAGTTTTTCTCCAATGAAATATACCCAGAGTGAGAGCCATTTCGTTATCTGTCGGGTCTTTCGAAGCTTCGGTGTGATAGAAAATGATAATCTGATCTCGATTCTAGTGAGCAATGTAATCCTAGTTCGAAACAAGTGATTTGGGTTTTGTTTCGGGTTTTCCTTGTTGGTTTTTGATTGATTCTTTTTCGAGTTACGATTTCGGTTGTTGACTGGTGAAGTTTGAATCGAGGTTGCAGATGCGGTTCTATCAATTTTAATCGGAATAATACATTGATTTTGAAAGCTTGATCGGATGTCTAATTCTATCTCTTCTCAATTTCATTTCATTATACATGTTTTATTTGTGTGAATCATGATATATGATATGCATGTTTGGTGATTTTGATTTGTTGTTTTATTTCATTGATATTGGTTATGGATTGTTAAAGGTAGTAATTGTGAATTGTTACGTTGGAATTGGGGGAGGAATTAAAGTTTGATAAAAATTGAATATAAATTAGTTGTTTTGATTCACTGTTATCGTTACTTTTGTGTCTAATTGTCAATTCGCCAATAGTATCATGATAGGTCGAATGGGGTAGTCAAACAGTAGGTTTGGATAGGCAGAATTCAAAATTTATGAATTATTGAGTAATGTGGAATGTTTATTGAATGATTCTTTTTTTATCATTTGGAAAATATATTCATTTAGCTGGGGAGTGCCCCGTTTTTATTTGTATTTATTTATCAGGGAATGCCCCGACGTATCATGTATGCAAAGGAGGTTCGTAATGAAGGCCCGAGGCATCAGGTAAAACATTGGATCTTAGTCTAGGATTAGTTTAAAATAGAATTTATATTTCCGTATTTTTCTATTTTTTGGATTGTATAAATTGGACTTGACACTATATTTTTATTCGCTTTGTTTTATTTGTTTGTTGCTCGTTTTATTTGTTTTATGTGGGTTATACATTTGTAATGTCAGATTATCCGATACGCTCCACCAAGCGATCGTGGTTGAACCATGGGATCGAGGGGTTCCTAACACCTTCCCCTCGGTCAACAGAATTCCTTAGCCAGAATCTCTGTTTGCGGATCAGTTTTACAGAGTCAAAACCGCTTTGAAAAAGGATATCCACAGGTGACTTGGCACACCCGATTTATGCCAAGTGGTGACTCTGAATCAAAAATTATAAATAATCTTTTTTTGAAATAAGTTTTCATTTTGTCACTTTAATAATTAAAATCCTTTCGAACTTAAAATTTAATATTTTTGGGTTTAAAAATGGGGTGTGACAGCTCTGGAAACTCTGCTGGGAATATATCAGAATTCGAGCTTATTTTTAGAGTTTTATTGGCTTAGTTTGATATTATGGGTGTATAAATGTTGTTTGTGTTATCGTTTATGTTTATTTTATCGTTGTTGAGTGCCTACATGCTACTTGTTTACAGTCTTTCTTTATGTGTTACCGCTTTATATCTGGTATCATTTGCATAAACCGAGTCAATTCTTTCTGCAAAAAGTCCCGGAGTACATGTATTGTACATGAAATCTAGTTGAATCACACTTATTTTAGGAGGGGGAGCCATTGGATGTTTGTAGTGGGTGGAAAGCTTTCGCAGCTACTATCGACCATACATTCCCCCGAACAGCCTTAGTAGTGGACCTCAACGTACGTCAGCCTTTAGATCATGTTTATCTACATCATACTGATACCTAGAAGGACCCACTTGGTCCTTTATAGGAGACTCACCTTAAAAGCATCTTTACGTGCTAAATGTTGCATTTTTTAGGGTGATGTGATCATTTGATGGATTGATTCGGGGAAAACATGTGATAGAATTAAACAAAGGTGTGTAGGCAAGAAAAAAATCAAAAAGAAAAAGAAAAAAGAGTGAAAAAAGAGAGTTTCAGAGTTTTTTTAGAGTTCTTTATGGATTTTATTTTTCACAATTCAAAAATTCAAGAAAGATTTTCTTACCTTTTTTCATGCATTTACTCAAAAAACAAAAAAAAAAACTCAAAAAGATTTTCCCTTTATCTCCTTTAGTATGCATTCGTAATTCGAAAAATCCAAAAAGATTTTTCTTTTAGGAGCTTTTATAAAAGGAAAATACAAAAAAGATGATAGAAGTTTTGTACATTTCATATAGCGAAAATATCAAAAATATTTTTCTTTCATAATTGTTGGTGTCATTTTTAAATGAATTGTCAAATTGAAAACTCAAAGAGATTTTACTATTGTTATTCATTGTCTATCTTTGATCGTATCTCTTAAGTTAGAGTTCAGTTTGTCAATCAATCATTAATTGTCCAATCTGGATGAACTGCGCACCCCTGATTCTCCTCTTTCGGGAGTGAGATACGTAGGCAGCCTATTATATGCTCGGGGATCTTATTTAAAAAATTCAAAAAAAAAGATTTTCTTCATTCTTCATTTAGAGTAGGTGTTTCATACATGTCTTGAAAAGAAAATTACAAAAAAAAAAAAATTTCCTCAATAGTCATAGGTTTCATTTTTCGTTGATCTTATCTCAAAAATTCAAAAAGATTTTCTTCACTCTTTATTTAGAGTAAGTGTTTCATATACATCTTTAAAAGAAAATTACAAAACAATTTTTATTTAATAGGTTCAAGTTTCATTTTTCATATGAAATTTAAAATTGAAAATCCAAAAAGATTTTTCTGTGGTAATCATAGGTTTCATTTTGTATAGAAATTTTAAACGTGAAAAATGCAAAAAGAGTCGATTCTTTTGACAATTTGTTATTTCCTTATCTTTTTAAAGTTTCAAGAAAAAGAAAAAAAGAAAGAAAAAAAGTTTAATTGGCCATTTTGGCAAGACTTCAGGAACAACGCACACCGGATTCTCCCTTTTTGGGGGTGAGATACATAGGTGCCCTCCTTGGGTTTGGTGATCTTTTTAAAATGAAAAAAAAAATTTGAGAAAGTGTTGAACTCTAATGCTTTTGCTATCTCTTTTCCAGATAGTTTAAGGTGGTTGGTTTGTGGCATTTTGGCTGATCCTTCATATTGCACCTAGTCGAAGAGAAAGTCATAGCCAACAAGGATCGACTCAACATGCATCAAGAGCGACTCTGGGGCAAGAATATCCAAACGCTTCCAATGTTCATTTCCTTACTCCTCAACACAAAACTATCACATGCTCGGCTCCATCACTATTCATGTTTTTGCAGTAACACCCCCAACTGAAGCTCCTAATTTTGTGGTTTATCCACCGGTTGTGCCTTCACAATCTGCAAGTGAGCCTATATTGAATATTTCTAGTGATTAGTATTATGTTCCCGTGCCCACATTTAAGTCGGTCGGTCCTTATGGCTACAATTATTCACCTGAATTTCCTCCTAACACTGAGAAAACTGTTATGATAGAAGAACAAGAGGAAATGACCAGAAAATTAAGAAGTTTAGAACTGGCTATGAAGAACTTGTAGGGACTTGGGGGTTACAAAAGTGTCTCATAAAAGGAATTATGCATGTTTCCCAGTGTCAACCTTCCCCTCAGGTTTAAAATGCTGAAATTTGAGAAATATGACAAACACGGGGATGCATTTGAGACGTTATCATAACCAATTAAGAGGTGTTAGAGGCAAAGAAGAACTGCTCATGGCTTACTTTGGTGAGAATCTTTCCGGTCTAGCCTTAGAGTGGTTTTTTGATCAGGATATTGATAAGTGGAATAGTTGGGATGATTTAGCTAATGAATTCATGCTACAATTCCAATACAATATGGAGTTGATTCCTGACGAGAAATCCCAAACTAATATGAAGAAAAAGAGTATTGAATCTTTCAGAGAGTATGCGATTAGATGGCGCGAACATGCTGCCAGGGTGAAACCGCCAATGAAAGAAAGTAAGATAGTGGAGTTATTTATTCAAGTGCAGTATGAAACATATTATTAACACTTGTTACCTAAATTAGGCTAGCCATTTATTGAGGTCCTTAAAATGGGGGAGATGATAGAAGATGGAATTAAGACCGGTCGCATTGTGAGTTTTGCAACATTGAAAGTGACTACTCAAGCAATTCAAAAAGGGTTGGGAAGTATCGGACGAAAGAAGTATGAAGAAGATCATCTGCCATTATAGTTGGACAACAGGAACGGGCAAGAGGACCACACCATCGTTATCCACAGTCTCAAACCCAAACTTATTCCCAAGCTCTACAGAATCACTCCCAAAATCCATTATACTCCATTCCTCTACCTTGATATCCAGTATACAATGCACAACAATATTCTCAATCCCCTTCTTACTTACTATGGTGTGAACAAACTCATTAAAGTCATCCTCAAACTCAACAAACATACCAAATCCCTTCTAAGCAAGATTTTCGGTCTAAGTAAAACACTGAAATGAGGCTAAAGTTGAGAGATAACTTCACACTAATTGGAAAGTCGTATACCAGTTTATTATAGAGATTGGTATAGAGGGTCATGATCACCTTAGGTATACTCCTGACCCATATTCCGGAAGTTTTGACCATAGTTTACTATGTACATATCATTCTGATGTTTAGGGTCACAGTATTAAAGATTCTCGGGCTTTGAAAAGAGAAATTGAAAAGATGATTCAAGATAGATCAATTATGATGTAGAATATTGATAGTAAGGAAAGCTCTAGTCATGCTGATATGCAAATCAGTGACTAGGATGTTAGACTGAGCAATTGAAAAGTCACTTCTCTCCCTCTTAGGAAGAGGTCTGGAAGTTTGTTTTATTTTATTTTTTGTTATCCAAATTATTTCAGGGTTGTAGTTCGGGATCTATCTTGTTTAGTCCATTTGTCTTTATGTTCAAACCCTTCTAAATTTCTTTTTAATTAAATAGAGTGTCCCTTATTCCTTTGTGTTTTACATAGGTGTTTGTTTGTTTTCTTTCCATAGTACATTTTATGTTGACTCTAGTTATATGACATGCTATCGAAATTTTCAGCCAGATCTTAAAATCCAGTTTAAGCATGAACATTAAATCAGAGGGCCAAAGTTAGAAAAATATTCGAGAAAATAGGTATAGCGCTGAGATATTTGGTGAAATCTTCTTTGAAAATTAAGGCAATTATTTTGAAAACCATAAAAATAACTTCGCCATCAATTGAAATATATGTTTCAATTAGGTCAAACAGTGTTGCGTGATCCTATATCAAGAGGAACAAACAAAAAATCAGCTCCACAAAAGCATGAATCATTCGATGTGTAGGATTCATAACAAAGGTGGAGTTGTATGCTAGAAAAGCGCAGAAAAAGTAGTGACGCACAGACTCATTCAAAGTTGATGTTGTAAAAGATATCGCACATGATCTTCATCTCCAACTTTCAAATTGCATGTTATGTACTTTCATTTTCAAGATAACGAAGGCATTTCATTATGTTATATAAACATTGTGTCATCCTTTGTTTACACCACTTGATCCTTAGTTTTATTTTCTTTCATACACCTCTTTTGGAATCAAGATAGAGTCAGCAAAGCTCAAAAGAAAAATATTGAGCAAAAGAATAGAGTCAGAAAAAAAAAAAAGAAAAATGTGTCAAAAAAGAAAGAAAAGAGTGTTAAGAAAATTAGAGTCAGAATTATAACAAAGAAGAAAAGAGTCAAAAGAAAAGAAGAAGAAGAAGAAGAAGAAGAAGAAGAAGAAATCAGAATCAAGTAAAATTAGTTGCTAGAACTACGCATGACTTGATTCTTCTCTCTCGGGGGTGAGATATGTAGGTTGCCTTAGTAAGGGCTCCGTCCAACCAAATAAAAAATTTAGAAGTGCCCAGTCAAAAGAAACTGGGGCACGAGTCAATCCTCATTGCTTGAGTCGATTCCAACAGATGTAAGTCCCACCCCACTTCAAGTGTCATTTGGGCCTCATGTCATCTTTTTCTTCTAACCTTATCCAAAAGCCAAGATACAACCAAAGAAAGACCTTCAGATCAATCTTTAAGAATGCTAAGACTAAGCATGTAATGAATGTGATGACTCTTTTTTGGAACTACTTGTCTACCTCAACAATAAAAATTGGGAGAGAAATAAAAATGAGAGTCTTATTGGTGAAAACCTTCACGGGCACCGTAAGGCTATGGTAAGTTGAGAGAAATAAAAAATTAGAGAGTCTCAATTGTGAAAAACCCTCACTGACATAAAGGCAATGGTGAGTTGAGAGAAAATAAGAGGCTTGTTGGTGAAAACCCTTCATGGCACCACTAGCCGAATGAGGTCTAAATGCAATTGACCTAAGGAAGCAACTCAGTTTTAAGGACATTAACTCAACAACAATTGGTAGCAAGTTTGGGTGAAAAGATCAAGCTGCTTAATCCAAAATGTATGACCTATTCATTAGAGTTGACTGTCATTTTTTAGATGAATTTATCATTTTTTTGTTTTAAAGGGGGACATTCATTGTATTTTATTTCTTCTCTTTATTTTTGTTTTATCTTTCTTTAGTCAGTTATCCAAATATAAAAAAATTGACATTTTTTTTCTTTTCTTGTCTTTGAGTCAAGACCATGGCAAAACAAGTGAGAAAAGATTGTAAAACTGGCTACCGGCTTCTTTAATTATGCAAAGAAAGATAAAAGGGCCAGCATATGAAAAGACATGATTGTGAGCCAAAATAAAGGATGTGGAAAATTTTGTCAACAGACGTCCTGGAACTCATGAAAATACCAAGGTTCAAAGGTTTTATCTAAGAGGCATGGTAAAGCAGAGATACTGTGTATGTTTCAGAGTCACTCTTAATAATCTGAGCTCGGGTCAATGATACAGCAAGCCAGTGACAAATGCTAATGGTTGAAAGCAATATTAAATATGAAAAGGGTAAGAGTGATTTCCGCGAAAGCTAAATCCACAAACTAGCCACCATATTCATAAACTCACAAGTTTTCTTTTATGAAACAGAAAATATGTTACCTTCAAAGGCTGTAATGCCTCACTTCCACAAATGCAGGAGACAATATTGCTGCACAGATTTAGTAATCAAAACCATGGTAAAACTAAATAATCCAATATCTTTAGGAGACACACTTCCTTGTTCGGATGATTCAAGTTACATTTATTGGATGGTGTACTTCCTAAATTAAAACTTCCCTCCTAGAAGTCACACTTTCTTACATATGTCCTTCCACTTAACCCCTAAGAGGCGCACCTCCTTATCTGAGTATGCCAGGTTTCATTTATTAGTTAATGCACTTCCTAAATTTAAACTTTACTCCTAGAAGTTGCACTTTCTAGGTAAGCCCTTCCACTTAACCCCTAGGAGACGCACCTCCTTATCTGAGTAATCCAGGTTTCATTTATTAGGTGATGCACTTCCTAAATTGAACCTTCACTCCTAGAATTTGTATATTCTATTTGATTCATTCCAGTTGACCCTTAGGTGACACACTTCCTTGTTTTGATAATTCAACCGGCATTTGTAAGGAGATGCACTTCCTTGTTTTGGTAATTCAAGCAATATTTGTAAGGAGACGCACTTTCTTATTTGTGTAATTCAAGAGACATTTGTAAGGAGACACACTTTGTTTTTTGGAAAATTCAAGCAACATTTGTAAGGAGACATACTTCCTTGTTTGGGTAATTCAAGCATCATTGGTAAGGAGACACACTTCCTTGTATTGGTAATTCAAGCAGCATTGGTAAGGAGACGCACTTCCTTATTTTTGTAATTCAAGTGGCATTTGTAAGAAGACACATTTCTTTGTATGGGTAACTCAAGCGACATTTGTAAGGAGACGCACTTCCTTGTTTGGGTAATTCAACTAGAATTTATAAGGAGATGCACTTCCTTGTTTTAGTAATTCAAGCAACATTTGTAAGGAGACACACTTCTTTGTTTTGGAAATTCAAGAGACATTTTTAAGGAGATGCACTTCCTTGTTTTGATAACTCAAGCAACATTGGAGCCCACCTGAAGCACAGGGCAAATAAATTGAAAGTCCAATAACAAGGTGAAGAAATTGAAAGCCAAGCAACAAGTTTAACAAATTGCAAGTTAGGAGCCCACCTGAAGAATAGGGTGATGAAAATCAAGCCAAGAGTACAAAAGAAGTTGCATAGATAGTATTTTTGTAATTTTATTTATGCTTTAACTTGTAATTTTCATTTTGATGTCATGATAGAACCGCGGATCGGAACCTCGATGGAACCTCACTAAACTCTCCAACTTGGTATAGTCTAGTTCTCCTTCCAACCCTTTAAGATACCTGGGACGCAATTTCTTTATAACTTGGGTAATTAGGATATCCTGATGTAGACTCGGTTTCACTCCATCCTTCTATTTCATTCTCTTTGAATAATGGTTGGGACAAAATTCTATCTCGTTCTCTACTTCTTTGTCTGAAAACACTTCATGTTTACATTCAAAGGGGCTATGCTGTAGACACCTAATTTTGTCCAACTCAAAATTTAATTTTATCCATTTTTAGTTCACCTTACTACATACCCTCACCAATGAGATTATATTCCACAAAAATATAAAAATTTACAACCCTTAACAAACTCAATCCCCAATTATTCTCTTGGTAACAAATTTTATCTCAACTAACTCACACCTGACTACCCTACCCCACCCACCTACCCACATGACTCCCCTCCTCATATTTCTTTTTCATAAAGAGAAAAAGATAAACATACACACTACAAAAGAGAGAGACAGATACTCAACATAATTTTTTTTTCTATTTCAAAATACCGAACCCACATGCAAACACACTATTATGGGATTTGGGTTTCTTCTTCACCATCATACACATATACAAAGGGGGAGAGTAATGAAGAAGGCATACAGAAGAGAGTAACAACGAGAGAGAGCAAAGGAGAGAGAGGGAACAGATGGAGCTGACTATTTTTAGGAAATTTTTATCCGATATAGGAATGCCCCTCGAAATTAGTTCATTCATAGCCCAAAAACCATTATTCTTTTATTTTATGGTTTTCCTCCGGTGAAATCTAGCTGGAGAGAGAGCCATTTTATTGACTGTCGAGTCTGTCGAAGCTTTGGTATGACAGAAAATGATAATCCAACCTCGATTTTAGTGAGCCTAGTGATCCTAGTTTGAAATGAGTGGTTTGGGTTTTTTTTCGGGTTTTCCTTGTTGGTTTTTGGTTGATTTTTTTTTTGAGTTACGGTTTTGGTTGTTGAATGGTGAGGTTCAACTCGAGGTTGAAGATGCTGATTCTATCAATTTTAATTGGAATAATACATTGATTTTGAAAGCTTGATCGGAGGTCTAATTCTATCTCTTCTCATTTTTATTTCATTATACGTGTTTGATTTGTGTGAATCATGATATATGATATGAATGTTTGGTGATTTTGATTTGTCATTTGATTTCATTGATATTGGTTATAGATTATTAAAGGTAGTAATTATTAATTGTTATGTTGGAACCTTGAGTTGAATTTGGGTATGAATTAAGAATTTGATTAAAAATGAACATAAATTAGTTGTTTTGAATCACTGTTATTGTTACTTTTGTGTCTAATTGTCAAATCCCTTATAGTATCATGATAGGTCGAACGGGGTAGGCAAACAGTAGGTTTGGATAGGCAAAATTCAGAATTTATGGATTATTGAGAAATGTGGAATGTTTATTGAATGATTCTCTTTTTTTCATTTGGAAAATGTATTCATTTAGCAAGGGAATACCCTGTGGTCATTTGTATTTATTTATCGCAGAATGCCCCAATGTATCATGTACAGAAAGGAGGTTTGTGATGAAGGCCCGAGGAATCGGGTAAAGCATTGGAGCTTAGTCTAGGATTAGTTTCGAAATAGGATTTATATTTCTATAATTTTTTATTTTTTGGACTGTATGACTTGGACTGGACACTATATTTTTTATTCGATTTGTTTTATTTGTTTGTTGCTCGTTTTATTTGTTTTATGTGGGTTATACATTTGTAATATCAAATTAGCCGATAAACTTTACCAAGAAATCGTTGTCAAACCAGGGGATCGAGAGGTGACTAACACCTTCCCCTCGATCAACAGAATTCCTTAGCCAGAATCTCTGTTCGTAGATCAGTTTTATATAGTCAAAATCTCTTTGAGAAAGGATATCCATGGGTTACTTAGCACACCCGATTTATGCCAAGTGGCGACTCTAAATCAAAAATTGTAAATAATCATTTTTCAAAATAAATATTCATTTTGTCACTTTAATAATTAAAACCCTTTTGAACTTAAAATTTAATGTTTTCGAGTTAAGGGGGTGTGACAGGTGGTTGGTGCATATAGACTTCCACATCAACACGACCTTGCAGGAAGGCATTATTGATATCAAGTTGATGATTGGGCCAGTATTTTTGTGTTGTAATTGCAAGAACAATTTGAACTAATGATGTCTTTACCACAGGGCTGAAAGTGCATTGGAAGTCAAGGCCAGGTCATTGGGTGAATCCTTTGGCTACCAAGCGAGTTTTGAACCCATCAACAAAATCATCAGGATGATATTTAACCCAAAAAATCCAATTCCAGTCCACCACATTTTTTGAAGGATCACATGGTGCCATCTCTCATTTCTGATTCAGAGCTACGGCATCAAATTTATTTTTCATATCTTCACGCCAATATGGGACTTGTTGAGCTTTGTTAAAGGTTCTAGGTAGGGAGTAAGTGGTTTTAACAACAGTGTGAGATTGCTTAGGATTAAGGCTATTGGTCTTAGATCGAGTAATCATGTTATGGGTGGGCGATGATATAGATCTAGGGGTAATAAGAGAAGGTTATGGGGCCATAAGAGATGAGACAAATGATGAGGAAGAGGGTTGTACCATAGGGTTCTGGGTCAAAGGACCAGTAGACTTATTTCGATGCTAGTAATTTTTTACTATGGATTGCGGATGCCCATTTAAATAGGGAAAAGAATGAACTGGCGAGGCCGAAACATTTGGTTGAGGTGAATTTTGGTTGGAAATTGAATTTTATATGGTGAGGTAAGGGGGAAGTGGAGATGCTGGAGAAGAAGTAGCACATAAGGGAGAAATTAAATTACCTGAGATGGTGGTACCTATTGGACCTGAGGAGATGGGTAAGTGTGTGCCCAGGGGCTGCTGCACAATATGAATAGGAAGCTCATAAGAATCATGTAAATATCGAGTATTATCTGTTAAGGTTTTTGCCCTGATTTTCATATCAAAATTAAGTTTTACTTTTTCTTGGAAACAAAACAAAAATACCATAATTACTTTTACTTTTCTTGAAAGGAAAATATAAAACTTTACTATATTTGGCAAACCTCTTTCTAAGAGAAAGGGTTTTGGAACTTTATAAATAGAAAACCCCTTCTCATCCCACAACACAATAGCATCCATAATGTTTTTTATATTAGTTTTCAAAATGTAGGTCACTTGAACAAATTATATCAATAATATATTTTATAGTATTATTTTCTTTGTCGTTGATTTATCGTCTCATAGTTTGCAACGAATAGCTTCTGTATAACGCCCTCTCAATTTTGAACCCAAAAAGTGGTATCAGAGTCTATGGTTCAAAGGTCCAATGGTTTGGTAAAATGAGATTAAATAGGTTTAAAGTGGTTTCAAATCAAGATGCAACTAGTTTGGAGATAATGATGATTTTGTCTAACTACATGTGGAGACAATTGTCAATCATATTTCAACAATCTTGTTGTCACATATTTGAAAATAAAGCTATAATATCCCACATAATTGAAACTAAAGCTATAATATCCCAGATTTTCTTTAAGTCAATTTTCATATTTATACAAGATCAAATACACAACATGGATTCAAGAGATCTACAATATCAACAACAATAGAGAATCAAAGGCCCCACTCGACTTCTCTATGTTTTCAAGACAACAACAACAATATTCAACAAAGTAGATGGAGAATACAAGATTACAAAGAATATAGTGAATCGAAGAGGCCCCACACGTCGTCACTATGTCAACACATAAACAATAAGATTACAACAGCAAGAAGGTTACGAGTACATTAACAACAACAAGGAACCACAGATTCTATGAGATACAAGATAAATAGTTAGACCAAATGAAGGGACAATCTTAAGAACCCAAGAATTGTAACACTCTTTGACCCTTAAACACTATCCGCGACACAAACCTAACTCTACATTGACACAAGAGGGCCTTTACCTCCTCTAAACACCAATATTTCAAGCCAATATGCAAACACACGTGAATCTTCACTTGTCTAGCCCTAGTTTCGGTTGGAGCTCTTGAGAGAGAACTAAAGTGTTGCAAATGTTACAAATCTCAAAATATGATAAACTAAGTGAATAAAACCCTAAGTGGTTCTATTTATATTACATTCCCCAAAAGACTTAAAATGACAAAGGTGCCCTTTTAATGAATAAGGCTGTAAGGCCACCCCTTTAATGCACACATAGGGTTGATTTTTGGCTTCTCCCACACTTAAGCTCGGGCCTTATCTTAGTTTCCTTTGACATACACAAAAATGGTCCATCTACGAGATCACACTTGTATCATTCTCTCCATCTTGAGAGGAGTTTGACCTTAAACTCAAGCAATCTTCACCCGCAAGCTCTCCTCTTCGAATAATCTTTTCTCGGCTCCTTCCAAGGTTGGGATATTCAACCAAGGGCGTCATGAGATCATTAAGATTCCTCCTTGGGATTGTATGACCTTCAACCTGCACATAAGAAGAATGGATGTTAGCCAAAGTGCTAGCATCTTGGTTAGTAAGCATCAAAGGGTCTTTGTGGGCAAATCCCACTTCTTGAACTCTCGGCTCTTCCTCTTCTTCATCATCCTCACCCTAGGTTTCCACTTATAAACCATCAATAATAATGATCCTCCTTTACATACACAAGGGTACTACACACTCTTCATCAACCGGCTAAATATCTTCCACGTCTTCATTTATTTCTACCTCAGCTTCTTGCTGTCCATCTTGAGCGTTTTCATCAAACTCATTCGATGCGAGCCCCACCTCCTCACCAAGGTAATACAATTTTCCTTCCCTAAGTATTATATTTATCCAATTTGGTCACTCATTATCCTTGATCCCCCACCCTTGACATTTAAATAATTGAAATACTTTAGGATGAAAAGTAGAATTCGGTTTACCTTTGTTTCTCGGAAGATAACTTTGGGCAGCCTTGGTCTTAGCTTGGATCAGCTTTTCCTTCGGTTTCTCCTCATTGGATGAGTCAATCTTGTCCTTGTTCCAATCCGAGGGTTATTGCCCCTTGAACTTGCTACCCGCGATTTCCTATATCTCTCTCTCAATCTCCAAGGCCGCTTAGAAAATGGCGTCAATTGTGTCAAACTTGTGTAAGGTCAATCGTGAAGAAATATCTCTATTCAACCCCACCTTGAATCATATGATTTCATGACTCACTTGTTCCCCTCTATGATCAAGTTTCAAGATGAGTTGTTGGAACTCATCCTAGTAATCCACGACGCTTTTGTTTCCTTGCCTCAAGTTATACAACTTGGCAAGGATCTCTTGATAATATCTTTCAGGAAGGTACCTTTGTCTCATGAGGTACCTTATCCGAAACCAAGGAGGGGGCTTCCCCTCTACCAACACATTGCCAAAATGCTTAACATACTCCTACCATGTAGTATCATAACCCTCAAAGTGAGCAATCGCGTAACAACTCTTCTTCTCTTCGGTAAGATCATTAAATTGGAAGACCCTCTCACATACGGATTCCCATACAAGAAACTCTTCTGGATCACTGTCACCCTTGAAGATTGGAAGCCCCATTTTGATAGTATTTAGTACTACTTCACGGATTTGGTTCCCTTATTGGTACCAATTACCAACTCTTTCTTCTAGGCCATGAACCTTCCTTGGACCAACATGGCTACGTCGTACCTCTTCCCCCATCATGTAACCATCAACAAATGGACCATACCCCTTATGTTTGATAGGTTTATTTAGGTTAAGGGGAGCTTGTAGTGGAGGGTTTGGATTTGGTGGATAATAAGGTCTTTGGACAAGTGGATTTTGGCTTGGAGGGCTTGGGATGTGGGGTGGAATTTGGGTTCCAAGTCTTTCTTGTTGGAATTGGTGAAGTAGTGGTTGGATTTGCCTCTCATGGTCTTGGGTGAGGGAGTCTAGTGGAGTTCGGTTTTTGACATTGGAGGGTTGTCTCAATGGATAGAACATTTGGTGCAAGTCCTCTGGAGTAGTTGTCGGGGAAATGTGTTGAGGGGTGGATGGTCGACTCCTTTGACTTTCCACATGCTCTAATCTCCCACTCATAGATGCCACATTCGTATCTAGTTTCTCAAAACCCACATTCAACCTAGCCATATTTTGGGACATAGTTTCAAGGTTAGCCAAAATGAGATTGATGGAAATACTATCCATTGTTTAAGCATTTGAAGCCTCGGGTTCCATTTTAATGGTATCAAAATTAATCCTTCAAGTTATGATAAAACAAATCACCAAATTAGTCCACTATGTCATGTCACACTCCCTTTTTTACCAAAAAAGATTCATTTTAAGGTTTGAAAGGATTTTATAATTAAATTAACAAAAGATGAAAATTTATTTCGAAAAAGACTTTTTATATTCAAAACATAGAGTCGCCACTTGGCATAATCGGGTGTGCCAAGTCACCTTTAGAAATTCCTTTTCAAAATGGTTTTGACTCTAAAATTGATCCACGAACAGAGATTCCGGTTAAGGAATTCTGTTGACCGAGGGGAAGGTGTTAGGAACCCCTCAATCCTGTGGTTTGACCACGGTCGCTTGGTGAAGAATTTCAGCTAATTTGGCATTACGAATACATAAACCACACAAAAACACGCAAAACAATCAATCAAGCAAACAAAATTCAAAAACCAAAATAATGTCCGGGTTATAATCCCAAAAATAGAAAAATACGGAAATATAAATCCTATTCTAAACTAATCCTAGACTCATGTTTTACCCGACACTTCGGGCCCTCATCATGAACGTCCTTCGGGTACAAGATACCTCGGGGCATTCCCCGGTAAATAAATACATACAGATACTTCGGGGCATTCCCCGGCCAAATAGTACAATTGATCCAAAAGCGATAAAACAAAACACCTCATCCCCCATTTTAACATTCAACGCATTCAATCAACACACCATTTCTATCTTTTGCCTACCCGCACCTAAACATTTGCCTATCCAATTCAGCCTAAAATATGGTATTATCATATTTGAGAGAATTAATAAATATTAGTAATCAATTTAACTAACCAATAGAAATTAATCTGATTCGACTTTATCAAGATTAATATCTCCACTACCTCAAATTATTATCCATAAAGCATTCACTCAATTCTCCATCAAACAAACGTTCAACTCAAATAATCAATCAACATCAAAAAACACCTACGATGATTCAAGCATCACAAAATCAACAAAAAAAACTTCATATAACATGAATTAATCACACAAAACATCCAAAACTTGAAATTAATTGAGAATGAGCTGACAAATAAACCTTAGATGAATCTTTCGAAATTTGACGTATTATTCCGCATAAACAAAGTAGAGCCCACGTCCAAAATCCTCGAGTCGAACCTCGACAACGAACAAAACCAAACTATGGAAGAACCTTTACTGTTTTTCACCAACACAAACCAGTAATTACAAAAAGAGAAGAAACTAGCCCTTGCTTATGCGATTTGGTCATCGGGCTTTATGGTTTTTCAGCGGGTTTCTGTGGAACTGACTCAAAAGTTAAAAACAAAGTGCAGGATGGCAAACACAGGTTCATCAATCCTTGCTGATGTGATATCAGACGAGAAACTCGCTGAAATTGACAGAAAATAGTTTATCTTGCCGTTGCCTCGCCGGCGAGATCTGGTCGCTAAAATAGGCTCGGCTATTTTTCTCTCTTACTCGCTGCTTCACTGTCTCTCAAGCTCCCTCTCTTTTTGTTGAACCTCTCTCTCTCTCAGTCGTATTTTTGTATATGTGAGTAATCTCATGAGTGAGGGTGAGTGTGGCTGTGTTTTTCGATTGAGTGAGGTATAACAGTGAGTGTGTGTGAATCATGTGTATCTTGTGAGAAGGGGATGAATTCTGTGTCTTGTGTTGTTATTGTTGATCCATGGCCCAAAAAATGGGGATTTCGTGTGTTGCTCTATGTTTATTTTTTTGAAGAAGAATTCCGCCTGTGCTTGTGTGTATTCTCTCAATAGATGTATATTTGGGAAGAGAAAAGTAAGGTTTTTTGTTTTGGTCAGCTCTTTTTTTTTTGTGTATTGTATGGAATGGATATGGAAGTATGTTTTGTGAGGTGTATGAATGGAGAAGATGATCTTTTTCTATTTTTTTTGTATTGTGTTCAATTATATATTCTTGTTGGTAAAGAAATTAGTGGCGTCATATGTGTGGGTCCCCTCCTTTTTTTAATGTTGCTGTGTTTGTTAAAAAGGAATAAAAAAATGTGAGGAGTGGTGACGTGATGTCAACTTATATTTTAACTTCTCAAAACTATTCTAACAGGAGTTTGACCACACGAACTTCACCTTTTTCTGAGTCAACTTAGTAAGTGGTGCAGCTATGGAAGAAAAACTCTCCACAAATCTTTTGTAATACCCTACTAAACCTAAGAAGCTTCGAATATCAGTTGGAGTCGTGGGTCTGAGTCATTTTCTCACTGCCTTAATCTTCTGGAGATCAACCTTAATCCCATCACTAGACACAATATGCCCCAAGAAAGCACTAACATTAAGCAAGAATTTACATTTGGAAAATTTTCCATAAAACTCATGATCTTTGAGAGTCTGAAGGATGATTCAGAGGTGATTGGCATGGTCCTCCTCACTCTTGAAATAAATTAGAATATCATCAATGAAAACTATAACAAACAAATTTAGAAACTGACGAAACACCCTATTCATAAGGTCCATGAAATCCGAAAGGGCGTTAGTCAACCCAAAGGACATGACTAAGAATTCATAATGACCGTATCAGGTTTTGAAACCTGTTTTAGGAATGTCTGACTCACTAACCTTCAACTAATAGTATCCCGAACGAAGGTCTACTTTTGAAAAACAATTATCACCCTAAAGCTAGTCAAAAATATCATAAATTCTACGAAAAGTATATTTATTTTTAACAGAGACCTTATTCAGTTGACGGTAATCTATACACATACAAAGGGAACCATCTTTCTATCGCATGAAGAGTCAGGTACACCCCAGGGAGAAACACTAGGACAGATAAAACCTTTATCTAGAAGATCTACAAGCTGCTCTTTCAACTCTTTCAACTCTGTAGGAGCCATTCTATATGGTGGAATAGAGATGGGATGGGTATCTGGCAAAAAATCAATACCAAAATCTATCTCTCTATCAAGTGGTATTCCTGGGAGATCATCTAGAAGAACTTCTGGGAACTCATTCACCACAGGGGAGGACTGAAGAGAAGGGCTTCAGCTATTCAAATTTTTAACTTGAATAAGATGATACAAACAACCCTTAGAAATGAGTTTACGGGCTTTGAGACAAGATATGAACTTCCCCTAGGTGCAAATGAATGTCCCTCCCATTCTATTGTTGGTTCATTCGAGAAATATAAATAAACCTTTCGGGTTCTTCAATTTAGCGTGGCCTAGTATGAATGAATCCAATCCATTCCTAACATAGCATCAAAATTAACCATGTCTAAGTCTACGAGGTCTGCCGCAATATCCCACCAACAAACAGTCACCTCATAATTTCTATACACCCTCCTAGCCAGAACAAAGTCTCCCACCGAAGTGGAAAGGAAAAAAGGTTTGAAAATTACATCGGGCTCAAACCCAAAACAGCAACCACATAAGGGGTCACGTAAGACAGGGTAGACCTGGGATCAAGTAACACATAAACATCGCGGGAAAAGATTTGCAACATACCAATAACTACATCCGGTGAGGCCTCTTTCACTTAGTTATTGGTCAAGGTATACAACCGGTTGCGTCCATATTCGGTGGTTGAAGTGGCACCCTTCTGAGGCGGTGGTGGTGCAAAAGAATTAGACTGTGACTTGGCTCCACCAATATTACCCTTTGCTTCCAGAACGTACGTTGGATATATCTTGGATAGTCACACAAATAACACACTATAGCATCAAACTGACATCTTCCTTGATGATTTCTCCCTCATTTCTCATAATGCAGGTATGTTCGAGAGGTTTGAGATACATTTTCTTAAGGCTATGAACCTTGTATCCTCGGCCCCTGCCTATATTGAAAGTCCTGAGTGTGCTATCCAGCTAGGGGTATTGTCACCGAGGCACTGGCTGCAGACTGCGCATTACCCCAGTTCTTCTTCTTCTACCATTTGTTACCCTAATTCCCACTCTGCTGCTGACTATAGCTCTGGTCTTCTATTTTGGCTCTCTTTTCCTGTCTATTCTTCTCTCTAGATTCAGCGATTTTCTTTTTCTTTTCCTCAACTTGCTGCATGTACAATGATATTCTGGAAAAATCCATGTGCCAGTTCAACATTGTTCCCTGACATTCAAGCACTAAGTCATCTGAAAAGCCGAATGCAAATTTCCTCATTCGGGCTCTCATGTTACTAGTTATCTCTAGATTAGAATGGTCTAGATGGTTGAACCTCAGAGTGTACTCTTGGACATTCATCTTACCCTACTTTAGATTCATAAACTCTTCGGCTTTGGCCTCCTTCAGCTTGAGAGAAAAGAATTGATCAAGGAAGGCTTCTACAAACTTGGACCAAACTGTGGGCTCAACATGCTCACTCTTTGAATCTTCCCACTCGTTATACCATTGGTTCACTACATCCTTAAGATGCTAAGATGCTAACTCAACCCCATCTACCTCATCTACATGCACCACCTTAAAGATCTTATCCATCTTGTCCACAAACTCCTATGGATCCTCTCCTACATTGGTACCCATAAACTTGGGCGGGTTAATCTTCATGTACTGGCCCACTCTTATAGCCTCAGACATAACAGATGCAGACCCAATATCTTTCGACCGTTGAGTCTGTATAACTACCAACTGGGTAAGCATGTGAATGGAATGTCTGAATTCTGCATTAGACACCTCTCTCTCGTGAGGCTGAGTGCGGTTAGTCCCCGTTCGGGGAGCTCTGGGTGCCCTAGGTCGGCTGGTCTGAGTAAGTAGGACTCCCGGAGTAGCATCAACCTCTAGAGTCTGAGCTCTGTTTTGGGTCAATATCCCATGAGTGGGATAGACCTTATCTATCTGTGCATTCTGATCGATAGTACGGCGGGGAGGCATGATTGTTTTTCTGAAATTCAAGAGATCACAAATTAGAGGACAGATTAGACTTTAAAGAACAAACTAGATTACAAAGAGAGGAAACATTCCTAAATTCCTGGTAGCCTCCTAATTATAAGTGTGGCGTGCTACATACCCATATATAATATTCTACCCGACGCGATTTCGCAGACACCTTGTGACCATGAACCGTGCTCTGATACGAAGTTTGTCACAATTCGAACTAGGTCCTGGCCATGACGGACATCCCAAATCATAAAGTCCTGAATGTCCTACTCTATCTAGTAGTTATGCACAATATTTATATAATAAGAAAATATACGGAAATACAATCTGATATGGAAACATGGTCATTAACTATGAGTTTCAATATATGAGAATGAAAGTCACAATTCAAAATATCTGAATAAGATCTAACTCAGTCTACGAAATCTCTAATAATCTCAAAACTATTCTGAAAACTTGGACAAGGCCCCCAGTAGACCAAACCAACAGAAATAACATAATATGAAATAACAAGGTGTCATACCCCAAATCCCATTGGAGCGGACTGGCACCCGTAGCCGAGGAGGCCCGGGAGAACCCGTTCATAACCTATACTTTTGGTATCAGAGACAGCGCCGGTGCCGGTGGTGGGGCAAACCTCAGCGAGGACACTGAGTCCCTACGGGGGGTGAGTGTAGGGACGGCGATACGTAACGCCTGCATTCACTTAGGCAAATCCCACATCGGTAGTGAAGGGGAACGAAGTGTGCCTTATAGGTGCATGGATACCTTCCACGTATGTGACGCATTTTAAAAACTGTGAGGGGCCGAGGCTCTAGAGCGGACAATTTCACATGCTCCGGTGTTGGGGCTATTACACAGGGCTTCTGGAACAAAGAAGGGTCACCACTAAATAGATCACTTCTCTCTAGAATACTCTACTGATTGACCGGTCCCTTGGACTGAGCCTCTGAACTTTGGAGGTAGGGGGTCAATACAGATGTACTGGTACAGAGAGAAGACCTAAAATGCTAATTTATATTCAACATATATAAGAGAAATTTAAAACAGTTCATAAACATATCATATAGTAAGAAATCCTATGGGAATTTTCGAAAGACTCTGTGAAATCATTTGAACACTAAGACACTCTTACTTTTAATTTTGCGCAAGGTGGTATACCCTACAACTCTGAAATTCTATGAGCTATATGAAATCCGCCATTGACTCGGTGAGGAAGACTCTGATCCAAGTATGCCGCTAGGGTTGGAGTCTATGAATCTGCTACGCACACGGCCATCGCCAGCGTAAAATAATATACCCAGATCGGCAAATCACTTTTAAGGCTAAGAGTTACTTAAACTAGAGCCCTCTTTGGGTAACCACCTAACACTCTTTAATCCCATTTTTAACTCTTTAAAGCATGCATTCTCTGAAAATATATTCTGAAAATATACTCTGTTATGGCATACATGTTTATGGTAACGTCATACTATTGACTTGGAAGTCACGTCTCTGAGCCATTAATAGCATATAATAATCTCTGTTTTCCAAACATAATTTTGGGACAACCATATCAATAAATCAATTCAAAGAAACTCTTTCTCAAACCTCATGTAAACACATGCAAGGCACTCTCATAATATGTGCTCTCAAATAAATCTTAAATTTCAATTTCATACATATACTTGTAAATCAATTTTAGGGGATGAGGCTTAAAGGCCAAAACAATAATATCAACAACATGCACAAAGCATAATAAAAATTATGGATTTCAAACCCCTTGAACAAATTCATACTTTATAATCTTTAACTCATAATTGAGTGTTTTTAACAAGCCCATGCATTTTTAGGATAAACCCCACGTACCTCAATTTAGAAATTTGATGGATGATTCTTGAAGCCTACAATTTGGGGATTCCAAATCTTCAATAAATCTTGAAAACCCACGGATAAATCTTGAGTTATTTGGGTTTTTAGTTTGAAACCCTAGAGAGTGTTCTTGAGTAATTTTGATGATTGTGAATGTATTCTGGTGTCTTTGTTATTAGTTTCGTGTTTAGGCTGATAAGGGGGTAGAAAATACCCAATTTACCCTTAATACGATGGAATAAAAATATAACTAGAAACTCGATTTCATGGGCCACCACGATGCGCCACAATCACGAATTCTCATTGAAAATTGACGAATGGGATTCTTAAGTTTCTTGGGACCTGAAACTTCAGTGCAGCGTACCACAATCACGCTATGCTACTGGAATTTGACAATTTCTAAATAGGCCCCCTCCGCGATGCGCCAATCACCAAAATGACGGTGCTTTATGACTAGAAATAAAATTAGCCATAACTTCTTGCCCGGGTATCGGATTTGGGCGAATCTTATATCGACAGAAATCTTATTGAATTTTAGACATGATAAAAAGTCAAAATTAAGGAAGTTATATATGGTTTAAAATTTACTCACTTTGGAATTCAAAAATGAGACTAAGTTTCTTTGACACAATTCTAGTCATTTAACTCTAAGAGCATATTACCATGAGCTATTACATGGACATTTTTTTTTGTGGGGTGTTACAACCTGCTTGCTATCCAAATATAATTCCATATGATGTTTGGAATGGTCAGTGTGAACAGGTCCTATAGTGGCTAGCCAAGTCCCTCCAAGCACCACATCTACCCATAAAAGTCCAATACATGCAAGTCCATAGCGAGGTCAGTCCTTTGGACTAAGAATCATATATCTCAAATCACCCCTTCACATCAGAGACATTGGCCATTACCTACAACTACTACCAAATTAGTAATGGGTGTAACCGTGAGGTTTAGGAACTTAGCAGCTCGAGTTTGAACGAAATTATGTGTACTTCCCCCATCAGTGATCGGAGACTCCTGCATGTGCCCTTTGAAATGTAAAATAGTATGAGAATGGCCTCTATCCAAGGCATGGTATGAAATTGTGGATTGAGCTTGAAATTCCAAGCCTTGGAGCTCCTCAGTTAACAATTCCTCCACGGTGGTACCGTATAATGCCAGACTTAGGGGATCTGAATCATCTTCTAGTAGAAGGATTTGAGGAAGATTTGGGCATTGATAATTAACCACATATTTATCATCACAATAATAACACAATCCTTTTTCTCGACATTGTTGCATCTCAATCGGAGATAAATGTTTGATAGGAAACTTAGCATAGGGAAAACCCTTGTTTCTAGAGGGTGCTATAGATCAAGACTGAGTATTGGGTAGTAGAGGTTGGGTCCTAGCAAAAGCTGGTTGCATTGGCCTTTTTTTCTAAATTAAGACGCTGCTCATGGGTATGGTCCAAGAAAATAGCCTCATCGAGAGTGTTGGGTTTATGAACCAACACATTAGTTTTGATATACAAATGAAGCCCAGATACAAATAACTTGACCATCAAGGTGTCTAGTATATCCTCAATCTCATTAGCGATGGCTTCAAACCTAGCCTGATAGTCAGCGACGGTGGAAGTTTGATGAAGTTTTGCTAGCCGGCCTTCTAGATCCTCCAATTACCTTTTTCAAAATTGAATGAGTAGCTTAGAAGAAAAATAAGGACAATAAACCAACTACTTGTTTTAGAAGATCCAGTGATACCATTCAAGATCGGTCCCATCCAAATAAAAGGAAGCCAGAGATAATTGTTGTTATGGGAGGATAGAGTAAAAAGTAAAATACTGTTCAACTTGAAATATCCAGGCATTCGGGTGTTCACCAGAAAACCTACTCAGCTCCACAGATGTTGGTTTGTGTTGGAGTATAACTGGGTTACTGCCATCGATGCGGGAAGACAAAACAACTTTGGCCGATTTCAAGTGAGAAGATTCTACCGATGGAGATTTTAATTAAGAACCAATGACGACACTTGACTAAGAACTTCTTGCATCAATTTTTGCTAAATGTTGACTGCCAATCAAAGTTCTGACATCTCTCGGGCCATGCCTATTTGTGCCTCTTCAAGTTGCTTGAGTCGAGTATCCACCATTGTAATACAACAATGAAAGCGATAATGTAGTAACCTGAACTTTCAGTAACAAGTAGCACAGGTGAATTTTATTGAAACGAAAGCAAAGATGAATGATACTAACTGATATAGTTACAACTGCTAGAAGAAGAGGGTAAGGATGAGAAAGGTTAAAGAGGGAAAGAGAGACGAGGATACGAGAATATGCTGCAACATAATACGATGATTCCCTACGTCTATCCTAGATACTTCATAATATACACGTGCCTCATCCCGATTACCATATATAATCATTCAAAAGCCTATTGATATGTTTCTGCCTATTGCTCCTTTGAGGCTGCTTCTCAGGCCCAATTTCTTCAGTTTGAATGGCTATCCCATTTACTTCGTTGTCCAATATTGGTTCATTGGTTGGGTTTATAATAAAAACCTTTGATTATGAATTAAGGTCACAAGAATCCCCTAACTCTAAGACGAGTTGAAAATAATTCTATCGATTTTGTTTTACTGGAGTCAAATTTCGTCGACCATAACTTTCTGTATATAATGAACTGGGAGGGATTCTACATATCAAATGAAAGCTCTTTGAGTATTATTTCCAATGAAACTAATTTCATCCAAATCCAACATCGAAGTAAAATGTTTTGCCCAATTTACTACTACTGCAACTTTCTTTGTTTCCTTAGGGGTATTTTTGTCCTTTCTCCTACTTTTATTCAGCCATAAACACATGATTAATCCCCCTATTGACCAAAATATAGTCATTTTCTCCAACTCCCTCGAGAACTAAACACTTAGGTCTCAACTTAAGAATCAAGATCCCTCAAGATTCAACCATGGATTTTAGAAAATTGATTGAAGATTCGGAATCCCCAAACTGTAGGCTTCAAGAAGCATCTATCAAATTCCTAATTTGAGGTACATGGGGTTTATCCTAAAAACTACATGATCTTGTAAACACTAGATCATGATTTAAAGATTATCAAGCATGAATTTTAAAGGGGTTTTTAGAATCTATGTTTAATTATGCATTATAAATGTTTTTATGATATTTCCTTTAAGTCTTTCCCCCTTGAATTGATTTACAAGTATATGTATATGTATGAAAACTGAGATTGAAGATTCTTTGAGAGAACATATTATGAAACCCCTCTCGTATGTTGAATCAAAGATCATGGTTTTGTGGGAAAAGAGTTGAAATGCATGCCTTGTGATTTGAAAGTAGTTTTCTCAATGTCATAGCAATTGAAACCTGATTTAGAAATAATGAGAGGGTGTTTCTTGATGTTACTATGATGTTCTTGTGTTAAGAGAAAGAAATTCATGTAATTAAGAACTTTGACATGACCACCTTGAATTCTTGAAATGTTGACAAAGATAGTTTCATTGCAAATGTTTACATGAGTTCTAAAGAATCAGTTTCTTGAAAAGAATTGTTGATATGGTGGTCCTAAATTCCATGTTTTGATAATAGAAATAGAATTCGCTAACTGGATTAAAGAATGTGACTTGCAATTCAATGGTATGACGATACCATATAAATGTATGCCATGACAAAGTTAGAGTTTGATTTCAGAGAATCTATGTTTTAAAGAGTTAAAATTTGGGTTGATGTGAGTTAGGTGGTTAACTGAAGAAAGCCCGAGTCAATTGAATCTATGCTGAAAACCGTGATTTGCCGACATGGGAACTTGGTACCCTGTTATGTGATTTTGTGTACCTAGTACTTTGTCATCCCAAATCGGGACTTATGGTTTTGATCCCTTCTTCGTGATCTTGAGCTCAACCATGATATAATGACTTGATTGGGGTTGTGGCACCCTACTGTGTGATCTTGTGTGCTCTTCCCTCACTAGTACACCTATCTTGGTGGTAACTGAGATAAGGTAGTCGATGAAAGCTATAAAATTGTAGGGTATTCCACCTAGTGCAGAAGTAAAACAAAGAGTGTTACAGAGTTCCGATGATTTTACAGAGTCTTTTAAAAATGCCCATCTGATTTTTACCACATGACATATTTATGAACTATTTTGAATTGCTCTCATATATGTTGAATATAAATTATTTTTTTGGATTTGCTCTACGTACTTGTACATTTGTATTCCACCCCTACCTCCCAGGTTCGGAGAGTCAATCTAGGAATCTGGCTAAGCTGTAGAGTATCCAGAGAGAAGTGATCAGTGCAGTGGTGAGCCTTCTTTGTTCCAGAAGACCTATTATATCAGATTATCTTATTCCTTTTGTTTTGGTCTACTGGGGGCTTGTCCCATTTTCAGATAGTTGTCATTTGATCATGTGGTAGAGATTTCGCAGATTGTTATAGATGTTGTTTAGTTGATTTCGGATTTCATTCCTTATTGTTAAACTGAATTCATAGTATGATATGGGACAAAACAAGGGAACACAAAACCACACCCTAAAATAGTCCACAAATCACAACAAATCACGGACCAAATGGGGACCTCTCTCGATTTCGACAAACACAACAAGAATACAAGATATGTACGTTTATTTGACACCAAAAACAACGACAACAACAAGAGATAATCAACAATATGGTAGAAAGAAACAACACTATGATAACAAGAACCAACAGTTACAAGATTACAAGAATAACAATAACCAATGGTTAACTATACAACACAAACTAAAACATGAAATGTAAAGATAGGAAGTGAGACATACACTACAATAAGATTCAAGAACCCAGGACATATTCCATCTAAGGACGGCTAGAACTTACAATAGCAACACCACACTCTTACGAAGGCACAAGAGGGATTCCACCGCTCAAGCACCAACGTTTCCAAGCAATACACATTCACAAGTGTTTCCACACTTGCCATGCCCTAGTTTTCGGCCTAGAGAGCCTTCTCTCAAGTGTTCTTAAATCAATAGTCAGCAACCAAATAAAATAAACCCTAACATGTTCTATTTATAGAATTATTACAATAATAGGAAAAATGTCAAAAGTTCCCCTTAGTGTTAAATGAACAAAATGGCTCCCATGGAGTACAATAGAGGGACGACTTTTGAGCCCTTTTCACACTCCAACTCATACACTCCGTAGGTTGCATTCAACACACTAAAAAATATCCATCTTCATGATTGTACCCGTATCATCCTTTCCATATTGAGAGGAATTTGACCTCAAATTCACGGCACAAACCAAATTAAAATGGTTCCAAAACAGCCCACAAAATAAGAAGAAATCGAGAACATAACAACTTCATTTTGAACCTCGGCTTTCTCTCCATCTTGAGATTTGCCTTCAATCTCATTCGGCTCAATTGAGTTTCATTCCAGGCCAAGATAGCATTAGTAAAGTTGTTATTCATTGTCGGTAAGAAGTTACCTACAAAACACAAATAAATTAGTTGTACAAGAAAGGTCATTACACTTTCTCTTTATTTCTTTGCCTCTCGGATTCCTCACACTTTAATATCACAGATGTTATAAGCTTGCTTGTACTCCGTGAGGTGTTGAGAGGTGAACCAAACATTTACAATGACTCCAAAGAATATGAAAAGAAACACACAAGGATGTAAATACAAAGAACGGTTTCCAAAACCAATTCACAATCTAGTAAATGGTCACTAGTTTGTAAGTTGGTATTGGAATCAACAAACAAAACTAGAAAACAACAAATTGAAACTTAAGAGATCAAAATTTGAGTTTAAATTGTCGTGTGAACAGTAAATAATAACGTGGCAGCCACGTATTGGTTGTGGTTTTTAAACAAGTTGTTATTTTTCAATTTGGAAGTTTTGGTCAATTTTCAATTTGGATGGTTGAGATTTGGTTAATGGAGGGAAACTACAAGTCTTGAAACTCTTTTCAATTTTCAAACAAAAGTCTTGACTTGACTAATACTATTCTCACAAAACAAGGTCCTTAAATCATGGAAGGTTATTGGAAGTGGTTGTAAAGTCTTTGTTTTGTGTGGGAAAAGTCTTGAAAGATCTTAAAACAAGGAAGATTGTTGGAGAAGGCTTAAGGGTAGTTGAAAAAACTCTTCAAAACTAACAACAAGACCACTACTCTTCTTCTTGGTGTTAAGATAAAACAACACCTTTTCTTCAACAAGTTATGAAGGTGGTGAAGAAGACCAAGAACACAACACTTGGAATTCTAAGGTTCATGTTCGGTTCTCCATCATCAACAACACAAGTTCAACCTCAAATATCCAACAACAAACAACAACAACCCAATGTCCAACTCCAAATCCACAATACAACACACGGCTAAGCATGAACAACAACAATATCACACGGCCACAACAATGTTCACAACAACTTTCAACAAGTTTAAGCTCAAGTTTACATCTAGACTCCAAAATGTTAGTGAACAAGAAAACTAAAACTAGAAACGATAAAACAAACAATAACGCTACTAGATCTAGACACAGAACAAACAAATCTCGGCCAAGACAACAAGAACACAATTTTTGGCCAAGAAACAAAAAGGACAAATTTAAACTTTTCTGGATTTTTCTTTTCAGTTTTTAGTTTTATTTTATTTTTCGATTTTCAAAGTAACAAACCCAAGATTGACTTCGTAGGAAATACCAAATGATACGGTACAAAACAAGGGAACACGAAATCACACCCTAAAACAGTCCACAAATCACAACAAATAGCAGACCAAATGGAGACCTCTCTCGGATTCAACAAACACAACAAGAATACAAGATATGTAGGTTTATTTGACACCAAAAATAGAAACAACAATAAGAGATAATCAAAAATATGGTAGGAAGAAACAACACTATGATAACAAGAACCATCGGTTACAAGATAACAAGAACAACAAGAACCATTGGTTAACTAGACAACACAAACTAAAACATGAAATGTAAAGATAGGAAAGGAGACATACACTACAATAAGATCCAATAACCCATAGACATATTCCATCTAAGGACCCCTAGAACTTACAATAGCAACACCACACTCTTACGAAGACACGAGAGGGATTCCATCGCTCAAGCACCAACGTTTCCAAGCAATACACATTCACAAGTGTTTCCACACTTGCCATGCCCTAGTTTTCGGCCTAGAGAGCCTTCTCTCAAGTGTTCTCACATCAATATTCAGCAACCAAATGAAATAAACCCTAACATGTTCTATTTATAGACTGATTACAATAATAGGCAAAATGACAAAAGTGCCCCTTAGTGTTAAATGAACAAAATGGCTCCCATGGAGTGCAATAAAGGGACGACTTTTGAGCCCTTTTCACACTCCAACTCGTACACTCTGTAGGTTGCATTCAACATACTAAAAAACGTCCATATTCATGATTGTACCCGTATCAAAGTATGATCATGTTTCCATATCAGATTGTATTTCCGTATCTTCTCATATTATATGAATGTTGTGCATGACTACTAGATAGAGTAGGACGTTCGGGTCTTCATGGTTCGGGATGTCCCTCAAGGCCAGGCCCTAGTTCAGGTAGTGACAGTTTGATGCGCAAAATAGTGCTTATAAAGATTGGCACTCGGACCTAACTCAACCCCAACATAATGCTCATGGGGTTAAGCTGTTTTAAGGGCAGGGACTCCAACCCACTCTTAACAGTGTTGAAAATCAAATGATATGTCCGGTATATATTCGTTTTTCTTGGGATTTTGTATTAAAGCAGATGTTTTCCGTAGCCTGGTCTACTGCGGAGAGTTCTTCCAAGGCATTATTTCTCATTACATTCATCTTCCTAGTAAAGGCATTGATCACATGCTTCAGCCACCATTCTTTTCATTAGTAGCATAACTTAGACATCCAAAAACTCTCACGTGATTTAGTTTAGCACAGAACAGACTGGAAAAGATGTTGAGCTTAACAGTAGCAGTTGAGGGACCTAGGCGATACAAGTAACTTAGCTGCAAATTAAACTTCAGGGAAAGTACTAAACTGCTAGACAACTCAATTAATTTCTAAACTGCAAAAGATTGAAGTCTAATTGCTGAATGACACATCATCTAAAACTACTTGAAATACCACCTGAATGTGTAGAGTAACTTTGTACGTGAAATGGTAAAAGTAGAGTGATTTTTCTGTTACAAACAAAGAAAAGTGACTTTCTCAAACAATTTTAAATAGTTGCCTTTTGATATAAATAGTAAGTACAGGGCAAACATTTAACTTATGAAATAGACTATTTTGAAGAAGGCCCTTTATGTTAATGTTAGTTGCCTATTGATACACTTTTGGTTTCATAACAGGTGTCATCTGCTGTGCTTCGTGAAGACATTGTCAATCTTCGTGATTTCATTCAGAGGTTAAATATTGAAGAGGATCAAACTGTTCTTGAAAAGCTGAAATTTGAGCTGACATTTGTGTCGGCATGTTTACAGCTTTGTTATTACATTTCAGATGGTTCTAATGCCAAAATGTATGTCTTGTATATCATATGAGGTTCATGGTCTGGTTCAGTCACTTTTTCATCAAAGTGGAAATGACATGCTGGCTAAATTAAAGGATCATGCCGTTCCTCGCCTCCTTAAGAATATCAAAAGTTTTGTCATCTCAGATCATCAATCTGAATCAAGTACCACCATGACTGAGGGTCAGTTGGTTGAACTTTTGGACGCGCTCCTTGTGAATCTCCATTATCTACCGAAGGTTCGTGCTGAGTTGATTTTTCCATCAATGACTCAATATAAGCTTCTCCAGAATGTATTTGGCAACTTAAGGGATTTCAATGGGCTGAAAGTAAATGGTTGCATTGAGCATAAGACAATTGAATACGTCTTACTGCAGTTTCAACTTATGGTTGAAAGAGTAGGACACTTCCGTATCAGCCTTTTAGCTTATGCACCGGAGGTTATGAAACGAACCAAGCGGATGAAGAGGATCATTGAAGTCTCTCGTGTCATTTCCATTCTAGTCCATCAACTTTTGAAGATAATTCCAGTTTCACTGGAGGTTATGTACATTTGTTCCACAAATTTGAAAGCTTCAAAGTCAGCAGAAGTTGGATGCTTCATTAAGAAGCTCCTAGAAGTCTCACCAGACATTCTTAGAGAATATCTGATTCATCTACAACAGCACATGATTAATTCTATTACCCCTAGCACTTCAGCTCAACACATTCATGTCGTGATAGAGTTCCTATTGATTATTCTTACAGATGTGCCCATGGACGTTATTCATCATGACAAATTGTTTTTTCTCTTGGAACGTGTTGGAGCACTTACCAAGGAGGTATCCATTGTTGTTCACAACTTGGAAGAGAATATCAAGGAAACAAGCAGTGCAAGTCTAAACTTGTTGAGAAAAGATCTCAAGCATGGTTTCTTGAAAGCCCCTGCAGACTCACTCAGCTATGCTTCCCCATGAGTGATGGACCGTTCTTCATGACTCTTCTACTCAGAAACTTAAATGACTTGCTCAATTCCAATGCTTATTCAGTTGCTTTGATAAAAGAAGAAATCTGTAGGGTGAAAGAAGACCTAGAACACATAAGATCGTTCTTTGGGAATGTGGAGCAAGAACTGCATAGAGATCTTTGGACTCGTGTTCTAGATGTGGCATATTAGGCAGAACATGCCATTAACTCAATTCTTGCCAGAGATCGTGGTCTCTTGTAGCTTATCTTCTTACTTCCTGAAACCGTAGGAAAGATCAAGCTTGTCAAAAAAGAGATACAAGAGAAGATCTCCAAGAACATGAGTATCATTTTTGCGAACTCTCCCAACAAACCAGTTATAAACAAGTCATCAATAGCTAGTAAAATGATTGTAGGTTTTGAGGAGGAGACAAAGTGGATAATCAGGAAGCTTACCAGCGGACCAGCTGAGGTAGATGTCATTTCCATAGTCGGCATGCCAGGCCTTGGAAAAACTACTTTGGCATACAGAGTACATAATGAAAAGTCTGTTGTTGGTCATTTCGACGTTTGTGCTTGGTGCACAGTCGACCAGGAGCGTCAGAAAATTTTCAATCAAGTTACTGGTTTGAAAGAAAGAGTCAGTGACGATGACATAGACGGTGATGTTGCTGATAAGCTACGGAGACAACTTTTTGGAAAGAGGTACCTTATTGTCTTAGATGACTTGTGGGATACTGCAACATGGGATGAGCTGACAAAACCTTTTCCAACTGAATTTCAGAAAGGGAGCAGAGTTATTTTAACAAGTCGAAAAAAGGAAGTGGCTTTGAATGGAAAATGCCACAGTGATCCTCTTGATCTTCGATTGCTACAACCAGAAGCAAGTTGGGAGTTATTAGAGAAAAGGGTATTCGGAGAAGAACATTGCCCTGATGAACTAAAGGACGTTGTTGAAAGAATAGCCAAAAAGTGTGATGGGTTTCCTTTGGTACTTAATTTGATCGGCGGAGTCATTTCAAGGAAGGAAAAGAAAGAGGCTTTGTGGCTTGAAGTTCTCAATAATTCGAGTTCCTTCATTTTTAAGGATGAAGAGGAAGTGATGAAGGTTATGACCATTTCTCAGGTCACCTAAAGCCGTTCTTATTGCACCTTGCAAGTTATCCAAAGGACGAAGATATTGTGATCTCTTGGTTGAAAGATTTATGGAGTGATGAAGAACTTGTGGAACCAACTGATTTGAAGAGTGTGGAAGAAGTAACGGAGGTTTATGTGGATGAGTTAATTGCTAGTAGCTTGGTAATAGTGAGAGGTGGTAGCGAACAGAGTTGCCAAATTCATGATGCTAGAAAGGAAAAATTGTTTGATTTGACAAACTCAATTGTTCTTTCTTCATCCTCTCCTTCAGATCTGGTGCTGCATCGACGGACCATTATTTGTGATGAGGGCATTCATTCATATGATTCTTCCTTTTTCAGTCCAGAAAAGAGAAATCCTTGTGCGAAACACCTCTCTTTGACGATACAGTGTATGACTTTGCCAGATACTGTGCGGAATGAAATATGCATTGAGATGGTGGCAAAAGTTCTCCCTTCATCATTTTCAAACCTCTGCAATCTAGAAACTCTGGAGGTGGCTAGCGGTAGGTTAAACCTGGTATTATCCCCTACTATCTGGAGTCTTGCAAAGCTACGACATGTGGACATCTTTACGTGTTCTGTCTTTGATTCGGATATTGACAAACCAACAAAGTTAGAGAATCTGACTAGATTAATGCTTCTCAAGATTTCCTGTTCGGTAGACTCAGAAGATATTTTCCAAAGATTCCCAATCTTCAAACCCTTCGATTCATCATGGATTGTTCAGCAGCAGAGCAGATATATTTTCCAAGTTTGGATGCCCTTAATAAACTTGAAAGAGTTAATGCAGACTTACTGTGTAGTACGGGTAGACATGTACATCAGTTTGATTTTCACTTACCTTCGAACGTGGAAGAAGTGGAATTGAATAGCTTCAATCTGACATCCGATGCACTGTCAGGAATTGGGAGATCACTAGCCAACCTTCAAAAACTGGAACTTAGAGGCAAGCATTCAGGGTGGAAAAGAATGGAACATGGAACTAGTCACCTTCCAGAATCTCAAATCACTCCTTTCCCGTGCTCCAGGAATTATATATACGATATTGTACAGAGCTAATAGAGATCCCAGAGAGTTTTGGAGATATTGCTTCATTAAAGTTTATCTTAGTGTGGGGAAGCCATCAACTTAAAGAGTCGGCACTCAAGATTAAGGAATATGTTGAAGAAAATACAGGAGAAGACAAGCTTGAGGTATACACTTGAGTAATTTGAAGGTGGATTTAATTGTTTTTATCTCTATCAGTTTTTTTCTTACTGATTTTCTGGAATTTTGGGATGAGAAGTTGTGGTGTTGCAATGGATCAGGTGGGAGGTATGTGGAGTTTCGCTTTCCAGTTTTGAGAATGAAAAGAATAACTCATATGAAGCACTACTTTTTATAGAAAGAACTATATTAAGTTGATACGATGAGAAAATGGGATATACATTTTGTACATCAAATAGGTAGTTGATATATGTCATGTGAAATAAATAGTTGCTTTGTAAACATTTAGTGATAATACATAAATATAAATATGACCCTAAATTTGACATCAAATTATAACTTGGAAAAAGGCTTAAATATGTCACTGAACTATCAGAAATGACTCATTTATGCCATCAGTTAAAAGTTGAGCTCATTCGTGGTATCGCCGTTACAAAACCAACTCATCCATGTCATTACTTTTTAACGGTGGTTTTCAAAAACAACTTTGTCACGTGGCCTTTTATTAGAGGTTCACGTCATTAATTAAAATAAGCAAAAAGGCTCAAATATTTCATTGAACTATCATAAATGACTCATTTATGCCATCAGTTAAAAGTTCGACTCATTTATGTCATCACTGTTATAAAATCAACCTACTCATGCCATTACTTTTTAATAATGATTTTTAAAAATAGCTTTGCCACGTGGTTTTTATTAGAAGTTCACGCCGTTAATTAAAATAAATCAATATTAACTTCAAAACATCTGAAATTAGTTAGTATCGGGATTATTTATCTGAAATGATTTTTCGATAATGTATACTCCCCTAATTCGTGATGGGAGAATGGAGAAGTTGTATTGGTACGCCTCTTTCTTTTTTTTTGCTTGCCCTAATCGTTCATTGGCTTATTTTCTTACAACTTCGGAGTATATATTGGAGTCACTGGAATTAAAACTAATCAGTTACTGTAGGATAGAATTTTTGAGGTTTCTGTTAAGTGTAAAATTTATAATGATTTAGAATGAGCTAGAATAGCCAAAGGATATACATTAATCACTATTTTTTCTGATTAGAAAAATAGTTGTTGTTGTAGGAAAAAAATACTTTAATGGGTGTGGGTTAGCTATGTCAAATGAATTGGTTGTTTTTAATGGGTCTAAGATATTCTGAAATTAATATTGATTTATTTTAATTAATGTCGCAGACTTCTAATAAAAGGTTACATGGCAAAACTATTTTTGAAAATCCACCATTAAAAAGTAATGACATAGGTGAGCTGATTTTATAACGACGATGGCGTAAATGAGTTGAATTTTTAACTGATGGCATAAATGAGTCATTTTTGATAGTTCAGTGGAATATTTGAGCCTTTTCTCTTATGCCAAAGGTTGTTTTTAAAAACCACCGTTAAAAACTAATGGCATGGATGGGCCGATTTTGTAACAGCAATGGCATGAATGAGCCAAACTTTTAACTGATGGCATAAATAAGTCATTTTTAATATTTCAATGGCATATTTGAGACTTTTCCATTATAACTTTGACCTTAAATTTTGGTAGTTTACAAATAGGACCTTTAACTATTCAAAACCTGAACAAATATGACCTTTGATTTTGCAATCCCATGCAGAAGTTTCACTTGCGCCTATGTGGAAAGGTAATCCAATCACACGGTGCCACGTCGTTAAAAGGGCTGACTTGAAAGGAGGTCATATTTGTGCAGTTTTGATAGTTAAAGGTCATATTTGTGCACTGTCAAAGTTTTATTTTGGTGTTAAAACAGTGTCGTTTTTATTATTATTTATTTATTTATTTTTAATTTATTTAGGGATCAAACTCGTGCAGTAGGCTGGAGGAAGCGGCCAAGAAGAGTAAATAACACCACTAGGCTATCTAAGTGTCTTGGTTCATGTGGTTCAACATTAATATACGTACATTAATATAGATTTTCTACCTTATATATAAAACATAATTTTTTTACTGAGGGGGTTCGGGTGAACCTCATGGCAACCACGTAGGTCTACCCCTGCATTAATTTAATAACGTTAATTTAATAATATTTTAATAACATTAATTTAATAAACTACTACTAATATCCTTAATAACGTTAATTTAATAACGTTTTATTAAAACTATAATTTCTTTATTATTAGTATAGTTTCATCTTTAATTTAATATTTAAATAAATTATATTTAGATATATTATCTAACTTAAATTCACCCTCTGCTTTATAATATATATACATACCCGTACGATTTTTTCGTATGAGGCTGATCCACCTAATTAATAAATCTTCAATATTGCTCTTTTTCCGCAATAACAAAAGAAATTAGATTCCATTTTAATCTTTGAGCCAAAAATGATGAAAAGATAATAATGAAAAGTCATTTAAAGGTCATATTTGTGCAGTTTTGAATAGTTAAAGGTCATATTTGTGCACTGTCAAAGTTTAAGGTCAAATTTATGTATTATGCACTTAGATTTTAAGTCGGACGCGTCGATTTTGCATGTTGAACACGTGTTTTGCCACGTAGGATCGGAGGTCATATTTTTGCAGTTTCGAATAGTTAAAGGTCATATTTGTGCATTGTCAAAGTTTAAGGTCAAAGTTATAATTTGGTGTCAAGTTTAGGGTCATATTTATGTATTATCTCTTACATTAGTCATAATGCATAAATATGACTCTAAACTTGATATCAAATTATAATTTTGACTTTAAACTTTGATAGTGCACAAATATGACCTGTAACTATTCAAAACTGAACAAATATGACCTCTGATCCTATGTGGCTAAATGCGTGTTGTACACGCAAAACTGGGCACGTCAGGCTAGAAATTTGAGCGTTCCAATAGTAAAAGAAGGGTAAAATAATTATTTTGCCCTTCCTAATTCCTTTTTATATTTTTAATGACTTTTCACTATTATTTTTTTTGCTATTTTCAGTTCAAAGATGAAACTATACGAAAAATAAATAAAAAATTATAGCTTTAGTAAAATGTTATTAAATTAACGTTATTAAAATATTATTAAATTAATATTATTATATTAACGTTATTAAATTAACGTTATTAAAAAGTTATTAAGGGCAGTAGTAGTAGTATATTAAATTAACGTTATTAATAAAATGTTCTTAAGGGCAATAGTAGTATATTAAAGTAACGTTATTAAAGGTTATTCATAAAATGTTATTAAAGGCAGTTGTAGTATATTAAATTAACACTACTAAAATGTTATTAAATTAATGTTATTAAGATAAAAAATTTATTAAAATATTGTAGTATATTAAATTAACGTTATTGAATTAATGTTAATAAAACGTTATTAAGGTGAAAATTTTATTAAAGTATTATTTTTATTATTATTATTAGTCATAGTAGTAGTATATTGATAGAAACAATAGTAATACGTAATATATAAAAGTACAATAATAATAATAATAATAATAATAATAATAAGTTTTTATTTGTTCAGGTATAGTTAAAAATCATATTTGTGCACTGTTAAAGTTCCATGTCAGCGTTTTTAATGACGTGGTACCGTATGATTGGATGACTAATCCATGTAGGCGCAAGTGACATATATGCGCCTCAGTTGCAAAATATGTGTTTATTTATTCAGGTTTTGTATAGTTAAAGGTCATATTTGTGTACTGTCAAAGTTTAAGATAAATGTTATAATTTGATGTCAAATTTAGTTATGTCATTAATAAAAGATGTTCATCTTTTGCTTCATCTTGCTCAATTCATTATATGGTATGAGAGATGACATTATGACTCTCCCCAGTCTTTTTTTCCCGATCTTCTGACTACCACCACAGACTCCTCTTAACATGTCTGGGACTTATAGAATGCAGAGTCCACCAATGGCAGCAACTCTAACATTGTTGTTCAGTTTAATTCTGTATCCCAGCTGCGGATAAAACTTATTGGCAGCCATAACTTTTGTCCATGGAAGGCACAGATTCCATGGTCATGCATGGGCACAATCTGTTCGGCCATCTTGATGGATCTTCTCCCGCTTCTTCGACAACTATCACATAGAATGGTAGAGAAATAGCGAAAGTGTTTGGTTGCTCCAAGATCAATTGATACAGAATGCCATAATGGCTTCTGTTGATCCGACGATTGATGCAACTGTAGCTGCTGCCTCCACTACTAAACTTGTTTGGCACTTCCCACACCTTGCTTATGCCAACGAATCGTAAACACGAGTTTTTAGCCTTCGTGACCAGCTCACAGGGCTATCAAAGGATTCCCTCCCAGTTTCCGATTATCTCCATCAAGTACGCTCTATCTGCAATGAGCTTGCCACTGCCGGTACTACAGTCGCTAACAATGAGCTGGTAGTGAAAATTCTGAGTGGCCTTGGGTCAGATTTTTGCTGCAATTCAAGCAAGGGATTCCAACATCTCATATGATGAGTTGTATTCGAAAAAGAATAGTACGTCAAAACACAACTAATAAGAGAGCAATTATAGTATCTTTTTGTGGAGTCTAACAAACGAGGAAAAAGAATAAAATGATTAAAAAAAGAAAAATTGACTATATTGATTGCAAATAATATGACAAGGATATAGAGAATTTAATGTAATCTTTTGTTAACAGCAAAACATGAAACTAGCAAGCTCCAATGCGTAACTTGGAATTGGCGCACAGACACCTTGGCCAAACATTCCAAGAAATATGATCATCTAAATACCTTTTAAAATTTATCTGTCACATCAGCATCGGATGTCGATAAGACACAATATAACGAATTGAGGTGTCATTTTAGTATAAATAATGGAATAAAATAATCCAAAAATTATCTAATACTTTTAATCAAACATGACATAAATTTAATCTCAAATTTTATTCCAAAATTCTTATCCTTATCCAACATCTCAAACAATCCCATGTGATCAAATAAGAATCCTACTTAATCAGGCTTTAATTTCCACTTTCTGTGTAGTCTGATCTGTAAAAGTGTTAAAAGAGGTAGAAAACTTATGTCTTTTCCCTTTAATCAATGGACATAATTAGTGAAAATTTGATCTATAAATAATTATTAATGTACGCACACTACTTTTCCTAATGCAATTTAGAATTGTAAACATCAAATCATATAAAGATTAAAGTAGTCCCTCTGTCCTGCACTATGTGGACAATGCATTCTATATAATCCAACTATGTATTATTAAAGTTGGTCGCTTGAGTCATTTTTTATTCATAATCTTTTTGAGTTAGAAAAATAATTTATCCTTCACCGTTTTAATGGCTTTATGGCAGAGGAAGTCTGCACTAATGAAATTCGAAAATGATACTGAACACCGGACGAAAAGCCAAAAAAGAAAGAAATTAAGAGGTATAATTTGAGTTATGGTGGGATAAATATGATGCCTTCACCTTTAAGCATAGATCATCTAAGTGTTTTAATCTCAAAAATGAAAAAAAAATGCTTCCCCTTTATGAACGAGAACAAATCTAAATTAGTCGAGCGCAAAACCAGGAAATAAAAAAGGAAAGGAAACAAAACAAGTAGGTACACTATAGTTAATTTAATAATAAAAAAAAGGAATCCAAAATAATCAATCCACCTTTGGACTCCTCTCAACAACTTTATTATGATGGAATATTGTTAATGTGTGTTGAAATTCCTGTTTATCCATTGACTTCAACTTCTCTCTCAGTCCAATCTTTTTTATTGTTGATGTTCCTGTTTGCTGAATTTTTAAAGCTATGATTGTATATTATTCAACCTCTTTTATTTTGAAATTAATTCTTGCTCCAAAGTTGAAAATATGATTCAAATTGTTGTCTCTTAAATTTTAATTAATAAAACAAATTAGTAGTACAATCAAATCTCTCTACGACGGAGACATTATTTCAATAATATTGGGATGCTACAGTTAAATTGTGTTGTGGAGAACATAAAAAAGGATTTACGTAATATATACTAAAACGGTTTTAAAAGATTTTTTGGCCGTGAAATGTTGTTACAAAAGATGGTTGGTACAGAGAGATCTGACTATAGTACCATATGCAACATCCAACAAATAACAATACTGCTATTTCTGTTTGCCATGTCTACATTACTTTTGTTTTCTCCTTCTAAATATGATTTGAACTGCTTTACTTGAGCTGCGGATCTTTCAAAAATAACCTGTCTATCTCCATGGGGTAGGGATAAGGTCGATGTATATTCTATCCTCCCCAGACCCCATCTATGGGATTTCACTAGGTATGTTGTTGTGTAGATGTCTGGCTATATCTGCAGTAAATTGTTTCCTGCTATATGCTTTGTGCTTTTTTCTTGAGTTTATTGTTTTCGTTTTTCTACTTCTCTTCTGATAAAGGTTTATGTACATTGTATATGATTAGATCTTGACAACTTAAAAGGAAAAACTAGTTTAGCTTGACTAGTGAAAGCTACATACATGGAAAGAGGAAAAGAAAATGGAGAAAGAAAGGACGGCAAAGCAAATAGCTTATCGGTATGTTTTTTTTATTTTCACAACAGTTGGGTTTGATGAGTAAAATAGTGCTTATAAAGATTTGACCAAGTCCATTTATTCATTTTTCAGCGATTTTGTATTTAAGTATCTGGTCTAGGTAATATACCTCTTCAGTGCTCTGAGTAACTTAGTATGTAAAGGAACAGATCAGTAAAAATTCTTTATTGAAATGCTTGATTTATGATTTAAGATGTAACAGAACAAACATTTAGCTGCCTGTTGTAATTTAGAGGAAAATTTATCATGGACAATTTGAAACAACATTTAGACACAAGTCCTACACGGCAAATCTCACGGGATTATTTATAGACCAGATTTCACAAATTATGTTTTTTGATCAAAGGGAAAAGACACAAGTTACACGTAAAATTCACTTACCCCTCACTGTTTTCTGCCTTGATTAAAACCTTTGCAGCTCAAGCCAAATAGGTGACGGAGAAACAAGAGAAACCAAGATTTTCTGAATAGCAACTTGTCTCATTCTATAATACATATGAAATACTTATAGCTATACAACTGTAGGTTAGAGTTCTATTCTAGGAAAGAATATATATTGTTATAACTACATAATCAGTAATAAAATCCTATTCTAGTAAAGAGAATATTCTCTCTATACAATTATACTATTGCCTAACATCCCCCCTCAAATTGATATTGGTGATCACACAGTAGCAATTTGGAGCTAAGATAGCTATGTAGTGCGTGTGTCATAGCCTTTGTAAACAAATTGGCAAGTTGATCATGAGAAGAAATGTGTTGTAGAGTGATAAGACGGTCAGTGTCACCACCCGAACCAGGTCCTGATCGTGACGAGCATTTCGAACCATGGAGGCCTGAAACACCCCTATCTGTTTGGTAATCATGCACCTGATTCATATGAACAAAGTAATGTGAAAGAAACACAATAATTCGGAAACATGGTCATAAATGTAAAAAGAAACAATAACGGGGAAATAAGGTTCCCCAAACATCAATCAACCTCTAAACAAGCGAAAATATCTAACAAATGACTGAGTCAAGTAACTGTATATAAACTGGGACAAGGCCCCCAGTAGACCCCAAAACCAAATATAAGATAGAAGGACTGCAGGACATAAGACCTTTTGAAACATAGAAGGCTCACCACTTATCTTTGCAACTCTGTCTGAATGATCTACTGATTCTCTTGACCCCTAGACTGGGCCTCTGAACCTGAGAGGTTGGAGAGGGGGAGGGGGTCAGCACAAAAGTACTGGAACGCAGAGATATCAAAACAAAACATAATATTTTTTTGTTTACAAAACATAGTTGAGAGCCATTATAAAGCAATTTCGTATCAAATCATTTGAAAACAAATGGGCGTAATGTAATTGTTTCTCAACAACAATGAAATGCAACTAAGCTAAGTGGAATACCCTACATAATTTACATCAACTGCCCAACCTCGGTTGCCGCCGAGATTAGAGTATAAGTAAGGGAGAGACACACAAAACCATGAAGCATGGTCTCGACCCACTGGTAGTGCCCAAGATCACTTAGCCCGGGCTCCTACCTATAGTCCCTGTAGACACGTAATTTCGTCCTCTTAAAGTTCAATTTTATTCACTTTTACCTATTTTATGTTATCCTACTGTGTACCCTCACTCGTGTGATAATCCCTCCACAAAATGACAAAAATAACAATCCCCTAACTAATTTTGCCTTATCCTAGCAACCTACCCAAACAAAAATAGACACCTAACCCTTATCCCTCCAATTAAAAAACAACACCTACCTACCCTATCCTAACAAACTGTACCCCACCTACCATACCCCAATACCCACCCACATGACCCTTCACAACAATATATACATATACACAAACCAAAACTTCAAAAGGGGGGATCATTTCCCTTTTCCTTTTTTTGGATCCCATCAGATACACCAAAAAAAAATGGTAAACACCATTTGAAATATTGGAGAGAGAGAGTCCTAAAGAGAGACAGTAACAGAGGGAAAGAGCAACGAAGAAAGAGGGAGAGGATCAAGAGGATAAAGGAATTTTTAGAGATTTGGCGAAGAGACGGCGAAATCGGCGGAATCCCACTGGAATCAGCGCCAAAATCTAATCGAAAGATGCCAGGGGTCATCGGAACTGGTCATTTCAGTTATTGTTTTTAGGCACCACAGGTTTAAGACCACTATAGCTTTGAAATCCCTAAAAATTCTTTACTTTTTCTTACTGTTCGACTGATTAGCTGGAAAAACATCAAGACGTCAAAGACTTACCAGAATCTGACCTACTTCCATCGATTTTGGTGACTGTTAGCTCACTAGAGTTCAAGTCGTGTGGGTGTTCAGTTTTCTCTTGGATTTTTGTAGATTCGGGTTCGTCTATATTAGTGATTCATTATCGAAATCAGGCTTTGGGTTCATCATTTGTCGTTCTTGATTTGGGATTTGGTTTTCCATTCATCTCGACCAGTTTTGGGTTTCAAATTCCTTGATATCGAAGTTGGAGTTCGTCACTGTGGAGGTTCTATTTGGAATTCTATAGTCTGGGCTTTTCTTAAATATTATTATCGACAAAATCGATTCTTCAAAGGTCCATCTCTTAACTCTACTCTTTTTATCTCGAAATTGATTGGGGTGTTTTTGAATACTTTGAGCAAATGCTAATTATTGTTGTGGATGACTCGTGTCCTTAAAGGTTTGAATCTTCGTTGGGTATATGTGTTTGATGTTGGTTTCAAAGTTTGAAAAAAAAATAATAATTTGATAATCGAAGAATGCGTTAATCATTGGTTGATCATGAATTTGGGACGAATTGAATAATTGATAAAAAAGGTGAATATAGATCGATTTAGGTTTATTATTGTTTTGTTTAATTCGGAATAAATATCATGTTTTGGCATGAGGATCGGTAGGCAAATCATAGGCTTTGGGTAGGCAAAGTTTAGGACTCTTGGTGATTTGTTGAATGTGTGAATATTTGGTGGTTGTTTCTTTCTATTTTACCGCACAAGATTGAGAAATGTATTCATTTTATCGGGGAATGCCCCGAAATCTTATGTACTTATTCACCGGGGAATGCCTCGATGTATCATGTTGGTGGAAAATGATCGTGATGAAGGCCCGCGGCATCGGGTAAGGCATTGGAGCTTAGTCTAGATTTAGTTTAGAATAGGATTTATATTTTCGTATTTTTCTATTTTTGGACGGTATAATTAGATTGGAATTTACATTTTTGGATTATTTTGTTTTGTTTATTGTTTGATTATTTTGCATGCTTTTGTGTAGTTTATACATTTCTTAGTGTCAAAAAAAGTAGTTGATACACTCTACCAAGCGATCGTGGTTAAACCACGGGATCAAGGGGTGCCTAACACCTTCCTCGATCAACAGAATACCTTAGCCAGAATTTCTGCTCGCAAACCAATTTAAAGAGTCAAATGGTTTTTGAAAAGGATTTTCCAATGGTGACTTGGCATACCAGATTATGCCAAGTGGAGACTTTGAATAAAAAATGTTAATAATTCTTTTTGAAAAAAATTTTCATTTCTTGTTACTTAAATAGTAAAACCCTTTCGAACATTAAATTATAATCATTTTTCTATTTTGGAGTCGAAAGAGGGGTGTGACAGCTCTGGCGACTCTGCTGGGGACAATGACAAGTTTTCAGAATTTGAGCTATTTTTGGAGTCGTATCGTCTTTGTTTAGCATTATGAGTGTATAAGCATTGTTTGTGATTATTGTTGGTGTTATTTTCACTTTGCATTTTCGTACTCTTTGTTTATAGTATTTATTCTATGTGTTACCGCTTTATATCTTTCATCATGAGTCCATCCTCCGACCTTCTTTCTGCAACAAGTCCGTAGTACACGTGTTGTACACAACCTCTAGTTGAGTCACCCTTATTTCAGGGGGGAGTCGTCGATGATATGGAGTAGGTGGAAACCAAAGCAGCCACTATCGACCATACGCTCCCCCGAACATCCTTGTTTGTGAACCATAACGGTCAGCCTTTAGGTCATGCTTATGTGCATCATACAGAGACCTAGCGGGACCCATATGGTCCTTTATAGGAGACTCACCTCTAGAGCATCCCTACGTGCTAAATGTTGCATCTTTAAGGGTAACATGGTCATTCGACGGACTGATTTAAAAAAAAAGTTAGTCGAAAAGAATGAATCAAAAGGAATGTCGTAGTTTATTTTAGAATTCTTTATGACTTTTGTTCTTCACGATCCAAACACTCAAAAAGATTTTTTTTACATTTTGCATTTGTCTTCTCAAAGTACCGTAAATTCCAAAAAAAAAAATAAATTTTGCTTGCCTTTTCTACTTATTTGTCAAAAACAAAAATACCAAAAAGATTTTTCCTTCATAATTGGTGGTGTCAGTCTTAGTTAAAGTGTCTAGCTGAAAATCCAAAAGTTTTTTTCATTTGTTTTTGATAGTGTCTCTTAAGTTAGAGTCAATTTATTAGTTAATCGTTAATTTTCCAATATGGATGAACTACGCATACCTGATTCCCTTCCCTCGGGCCGGGTTATGTAGGAAACCTTCGGGGAGGTCCGGTATTCTTTGTGTTGGCCTTTGTCTTAGTATTAGCCTAGGTCTCCCACCCCACAAATCTTCTCTGTAGATCTCCCTAAAGGAATAAATGTGACCATCCTTGAAACTCTAATTTTTCTAGTAAAGTTTGCATATCGTTCCCCCCAAAACCACTAAAAACCCTCCCTCGAGCTAATTTGTGCTTTTGAAAGTGAAGATTGTAAGCCTCAGGAGTGTCTTGATAAGAAGATGTGTGAGGAACTTCAAACTCAGGATCCAACTCATTAGAGGCATCTAGATGAAACTCAGAGTCAGAAGGAACAAGTTTAGTGACCTGTTTCTTAGACCGAGTGGACTACTTTGGAGAGGAAACTCTAGAGGATTTTGAACCTTTGACTGTGGAAGGAGATTTTAAAGAGGAAGAGGCTTTTGGAGTTATTTTAGGAGAGGGTTCTATAATCAAGGATGGTTTTGGAACTTTTTCCATGATAGTCTTAGTCTTCCTTACTGATCGAAGATGAAGATCAGGGGAGGATGCACGAGGAGGAGTGGGATAAAAAATAGGCACCCGTTTTCTTTTGTTGGATCGAAGTGGTTCAGCCAAGAGAGCATCTTCACGTTATTTATTTTCTTGAGTATGAGGGGTTCGAGTATTTTAGACCATTGGAGAGGGTTTCGTAGAAACAATGCTCTCAACATTGACAGAGATGGAAGAGGTTCTTTTCTTTAACTGAGATCTCTACCTTCTTAGAATAAAGTCTACAATAGGAAGGTCATCTCTATCAATATGAAGATCATCATCAACAACTTGGAGTAGTATAGGTGGAGGAAGATGAGGTTGTGAGAAGGATGAATAGGGTGAAGGAATTTGGGCAAAAGGGTTTGGGAAGTTTCTAAAAGCTATAAAATCTGTGAGTTTCTGGGAGATTTGAGGATGGATTAAGGGAGCTAAGGTGATTTTTGGATGAAGGGTAAGAGTGGTGAAGGGATTTGTGACAGAACCAGTAGAGGAAGAGGATGAAGGAGATGAACAGAATGCCATTGGTGAACATGGAATTTTTCTTGATTATGAAAAGTTAAAGAGAAGATGAATATAAAAAGAAAATAAAGCATATTTAAGAGAGAAACAGAAAAGTTGAGAGGTTGAAGGACTGTATCTGTGTAAGAATCGTAATGATGAAGAACTCTGGATTGATGGGAAAACAAGTAGCATCTTTTTGAAGCAAGTGTGACTCTTTGGTTTTGGCGGTTTAAATGTATCACAAGACAACCAGGTAGAAAACTTGTTTCACTCGAAGTCATTGTAAGTAACAATATTCATACCTGAATGAAAAGATGAACTAAATTGCTCCTGTAATCCAGTCTCTTTGCAAAATCAACACATTCATGAGTCAGCATATTCTAAAATCTTGTAATAGGATACACAACTTAGTGTGTGAGACTGAATTCATGAGTCAGCATATTCTAAAATATTGTAATTATGATTAAATTTGACGTGAGATTTGATATAATATATGATCCATGCATGCATGCATATAAATGATTATCAAAAAAGAATAAATGATAAAGTATACATCCACACACAATACTTTACTACATACATTTTACATGCATACACACAAAGAGGGAGAGAAAAGTAAGGAAAAGAGAATGCACCAACGGAAGAAACTGTTCACATTTTTGCATTCTTTTTCTTTCTCTATCATGTACTTTTCGAAGTGTTAAGAAAGATTAACCATTTAAGGTCTTTGAATTGATCATTTTAATATGGTAACCTTTTTCATTTGGCAAAAGATGACAAGAATACGGTTTCGTCCTTTATTATGATTGCATATAAGGACTAGCAATGGTTATGATGAATCTATTTATCAGCTTAGTTATCCGCACCCCCCTACAAATGGTATCAGAGCACAGTAATTTAAAAGATACGGAAGTAATATACGTGTTAGATAGATTAGACTTAAATTTAGTTAAGATTAGATTTAGTTATTTATTAAATTAATTATGAGAAGACCATTAAAAAATAGAGAAACTTTTAGAAAAATAAAAGAATCGTTAGTTAGCAATTATTCAGAATATATAAGTTTAAATAAAACAAAAGAAAATCCACAAAGATTAGCCTATTTAATTACATTAATATCTAGTATTGAAGCAAAATTAATAATCCATTTAAAACCTAGAAGAATGAGACATATACCACCTAATTATGACAAAATTAGATTTAGATATCCACCAAAATATTATAAACACAATTTAAATGAATAAAGAGCAAAAATACAAAGAATTAAAACAATTTATCTCTGAAAAACGTAAAGAATTAAAAATAAGAAAAGAAAGATTACATTATAATATATTTGCCGGAGTTAGTAAAAATTCAATAAATATACAAAAGGATGAAATATCAAAATTAGAATCTCAAATAGATAGTTTAGAATATATATGTCAACACGAACTATTCACAATAAAATGAATAAAGAAGAATTTATAATAGATGAAAAAATATACGAAAATCACGAAGGTACAAAAATAAGAATAGTATTTTCTAATCTAGGAAGAAGGTATAAGAAAATAGGAGAACATTTATATTTAATGTTAGAAAAAGAAGAATTAAAATTAGAAGATAAATTAACAGCAATGGTAAGAATAGAAAAAGAAAATGAAGAGATAGATAGAAAAAAGGAAATAGAAAAAATTAAACAACAATCTACGGAAGAAATACGAAAAATAGAAGAAACTAAAAATAGTAGAATTGCTGAATTAGAAAAAGAATTACAAATGTTAAAAGAGTTATATGAACAAAGACAAAAAGAAAAAGAAGAAATAGATAAAGAACAAAAATTAATAAACGAGATAAATCAATTTAAGGAAAAATTAGAAATAAATAATATAGAGGTAGAAGAAACGGATAATTATGATTCAGAAGATAGTGAAACATATACGGAAATATTAACAAATATAAAAGATTTAGAAATTAATGAAAAACAAGAAAGAATTAATCAAGAAAACTTAGAAAATAATAATACAGAAATAAATACTCTTGACAAAAAAGAAGATGAAAATCTAATACCCAAAACAACAGAAATAAGAAAACCTATATATTACAAAAGTAAATTTAAAAGATATAATGAATATGACAAATGGACACCAAAACAAATAGTTAATAAAAATTATAACTTTTTAGATCTAGACTGTGTAATAGATACAGAAAAAACAATACAATTATGGGTAGGATATATGACAAAACAATTATTAGACAATAATATAAACATAACAGATGCATCAGAATACATAGAAAAAACACTAATAGGATCAGTAAAATTATGGTTTACAAATTTAACTGAAAATAGTAAGAAAGTATTAAGAGCTAATAAACCTATGGAAGGAGCAGCATCAACAACAACTAAATTAACACCTATAGAATTATTGAAAAAATATGAAACATCTATAAAAGATGAATTTGGTAGTATGACAACATTAGAAGAAAAACAAGATGAAGAAAAAGATACAAATAAAAATTTGATGATAAAATTAACAATATGTAATATGTGTTATATAGATGAATATACTTGCGCATTTAAAGAATATTATTATAAAGGAGCATATAGTATAGAAGAAAGTAAAGAAATAAGAAAATTATATTTTAATAAATTACCCGAACCATTTAGTTCAAAAATAATAAAAAGTTGGGAAGAAGCAAAAATAGTAGATACATTAGGAGCTAGAATAAATTTTTTACAACAATGGTATAGAAAGCTATGTGAAAAATATAGAGAAGAATTAAAAATGGAAAAAACATTAATAAGAAATTTAGCATGTTGCAAAAATAAAGTAGCACCTCAATTTGGATGCGAAGAAAGATATTATAAGAAAAGAAAAAGACATAAGAAATATAAGAAATATAAAAAATCAAAATATAAATATAAGAAACCAAGAAAAAGATATTATGTAAAAAATTACAAAAATAAAAGACCATATAGAAAGAAAAAATCTATAAAAGAATGTACATGTTATAATTGTGGAAAGTTAGGACATTTAGCTAGAGATTGTAAATTACCTAAAAATCCAAAAAATAAACAAATATCCGAAATAAAAATAGAAAATATAGAATATATGCAAATAGATTATATAGATTATGAATTAGAAAGTGAAGATAGTATATATGAAATTTCAGAAAACGAAACAGATATTGAAATAGATAGTGAGATAGATGAATCAAATGACTGAAGAAGATATAAAAATAATAACAAAGGAAGAATATTTAAATGATGAAGGAACAGAACAAAAGATAATATTTGACAGTAATATATTTGATGAAATAAAAGGAAAAGAGTTAGATTTAAGTGTAGAAAAAATATTTAAAATACCAACAATAAAAAATATTTTTAGTAGGAAAAAAGATGAATATTATGTAGTATGCCAAAATGTAATAGACTGTAGATATGCAAAAGGAAAAGCTAGTATACCACTAGTAACAAAAAGAATAATTAATAAAGAAATAAATGATATAAAAAGTAAAGGAGATCCAATAAAATACGTACACCTCGGAGGTACAAAAATATTAATAAAAGCATGTTTTAGAGAAGGAATAGATACACCGATAGAATTATATTTAGCAGATGATAGAATTATAAAACCTATAGAGAAAAGTATAATAACCGCCGTAAAAGGAAATTTAATATACCACAAATTTAAATTTATAATAAGTGCAAATTATTCAGTAGCAGTAACAGATAGGAATATAGATAAATCATTAGTATTATATTGGAAGATATCAGGAATAGAATTAACCCCAGGAAGTAAAATATTTACAGCGAGATGTAAAAATTTATATGTATTAACAACAAAACATAAAATAACAGGGAAAAATAAGATTAATAAAATACAAATAGATAGCCCATTTGAGCAAATTGTAAAAACAATAGATTATAATGACTATAGCTATAGAGACATAGATATAGAAGAAAATTTAGAAATAGTAAATGATAGAATAAGTACAACGAAAAGAATAGCTAATGAAAAACCAGAGTCATAGAGCTCATCAAAAAGAATGAGTTATGAAACAAATTCAATAAGTAATTTAAATCAATATTACATAACAGGAAAAATAAATGAAAAAGAACATTTAATACTATTAAACACAGGACAAGAAGAAAATTATATAGAAAAATACCTAGTAAAAAATGAAGAAATAAAAACTGATAATGATATATGCCCAGATCTACCGAGAAGTTTAATAAATAGCAAAGATATAGTAGAAAAAGAAATAATAATAGGAGGAATTAGAAAAATAAAAATAGAATTTGAGGTAAAAGAGGAAATGCAAAAAGCAGATATAATATTAGGAATAAAATGGTTAGAACAAGTAAAACCATATAATATAGAACATACACAATTAGCCATAACATATAATAGGGAAAGATTATTCTTAAGAAGAGCCTTAACATAAAATGAAAATATATGTATTAATGAAGATAGTAGTGGAAGGATATTATAGTAGATATTATACGCCTATGATAGATACAGGAGCAGAAGCTAATTTATGTAGATATAATTGCTTACCAGAAAGTAAATGGGATAAATTAAAAATACCAATAATAGTCAAAGGATTTAATAATGAAGGAAGCTTAATTACTTACAAAGCTAGGAATGTAAAAGCACAAATATGGGATAAGATATTGACAATAGAAGAAATTTATAATTATGAACTAACATCAAAAGATATACTTTTAGGAATGCCATTTTTAGATAAACTTTACCCACATATAATAACTAGAAACGATTGGTGGTTCACAACACCATGTAAACAAAAAGTAAGAGCAAGAAGAGTTAGTAATAAAATCAGAAAGAAAACTGACTGGATAAAAGGAAGTGAAAAAATTACACAAAAGTTAGAAAATATAAAAACTGCTGAAGATACAATAGAATTAGTAGTATTTTCAATAAATAAAACAGAAATAACTATATTTTCAATAAATAAGATAGAAATAGTTAAGAAAAAATTAGAACAATTATATAGCGAAGATCCATTAAAAGGATGGGAAAAACATAAAACTACCATAAAAATTGAATTAATAGATAAAAATAGTATAATAACCCAAAAACCATTAACATATAATTTTGACGATTTAAAAGAATTTAAAATGCATATAGATGAATTATTAGAAAAACAATATATACAAAAAAGTAATAGTAAACATAATAGTCCAGCATTTATAGTAAATAAACATAGTGAACAAAAAAGAGGAAAAAGTAGAATGGTTATTGATTATAGAAATTTAAATGCAAAAACTATAACATATAATTATCCAATACCAAATAAGATATTGAAAATAAGACAAATCCAAGGATATAATTATTTTAGTAAATTCGATTGTAAATCAGGATTTTACCATCTAAAGTTAGAAGAAGAATCTAAGGAATTAACCGCATTTACGGTACCACAAGGATTTTACGAATGGAATGTATTACCATTTGGATATAAAAATGCACCAGGTAGATATCAACATTTTATGGATAATTATTTTAAAGAATTACCTAATTGCATAGTATACATAGATGATATATTATTATATACAAAGACTAAAGAAGAACATATAAAATTATTAGAACAATTTACAGATATAATAGAAAATTCAGGAATAAGTCTAAGTGAAAAGAAAGCCGAAATTATGAAAAAACAGATAGAATTTTTAGGAATACAAATAGATAAAAGTGGAGTAAAAATGCAACAACATATAGTACAAAAAATAATAAATTCGAAAGAAGAACTAGATACAAAAAAGAAATTACAATCATTTTTAGGATTAGTAAACCAAGTAAGAGAATATATTCCAAAATTAGCAGAAAACCTAAAACCACTACAGAAAAAATTAAAAAGGGATATAGAATATAATTATAATGAAGAAGATAAAAAACAAGTTCAAAAAATAAAATTACTTTGCAAGGATTTACCAAAATTACAATTTCCGGATGAAAATAGAAAATTTACATATATAGTAGAAGCAGATGCCAGTGAATATAGTTATGGAGGAGTACTTAAATATAGATATGAAGCAGAAAAAATAGAACACCATTGTAGATACTACTCAGGTACGTTCAACGAGACAGAAATAAAATGGGAAATAAATAGGAAAGAATTATGTTCATTATATAAATGTTTGTTAGCATTTGAGCCATATATTGTATATAACAAATTTATTGTGCGAACAGATAATACACAGGTACGCTGGTGGCTAACAAAGAAAATACAAAATTCAGTTACAACAAAAGAGATTCGGAGACTAGTTTTAAATATATTAAATTTTACATTTGTAATAGAAGTAATCAGTACTAACAAAAATGTTATTGCAGATTACATATCAAGACAAAGCTACGCAAACTGAAATGATAGAAGAAAATATACATGAAAAGATACTCAACGCCCTGACTATGCTTTCATTGAAAGTAGACAGTATGGGTACTGAGATAGAAAAGCTAAAGCTAAAGACTAGTGAAGATAATCTGAAGTCTATAGCTATGAATCAGCTAACTCAGCAATGTGCAGAGCTATGTCGATCGGAAGACAATAAAATTCCAGAGCTAGAAGGAGATGTTGGGATACTCCATAAAACCCATAACGCTTATCAATCTACTTCTGCAGGTACAAGCAAAGGAGTTAGAAAAAATATGAACTTAAATAAGCTATTTGACAAGCCATATACACCAAATATACCAAAAGACCCTATGTTTACACCCCCACAAGTTACCACATATCGAGAAAGCCTAAACCAAGACAAAAAGACATACAACTACACAGCCCGCACATATATAGAAAATATTTACAATGTACAAACTTTCTTAAATAGCAACCCCAAAGCTACAAATATCCAAGAACCAGATACGAACTATATAACCCAGAAATTAACCGGATACAACAAGCTAATTGCCTTACCAAAAACTAAACCGAGCCTAGTTAAAAATTGCTACGAATATGGATTACTTAGTACCGTATATACCACAGACGGAACTGAGATATCTACTATACCCGAGATATATGAAGCATTTACCATATTTAAAAGAATAACCAAAGGTACTTTATTTTTTATAAAGATCTACACGGCACCAGCAGAGATATTATTTGACGAAGTAAAGAAACCTATACAAGTTGTAAAAATAGGAATGACAAGAGATATGATTATACCACAAGATATTGGTACACAGCCAGAGATACCCAGAATTGAGATACCAAAATTTTATGCGAATAAAAGAGTTATCGGACTATCTACGATTTTACAAGAACTAGCAAATACATATTGTAATCAAAATCCTATATGGAGTTATTATTCAAGAAATCATGTATTAATATATTCAAATTCAAAAGAGCTACGAGAAACAGATATGGAAACAATTAGGCAATGGATTATGACGTTGCTTAAACCGGAGACAGAACCTATCGCCAGAGCTATTAAAGAAAAATTTATTTCAGAAGAATTATTGACCAGATATTGCAAAACTATTGGACACAAATACCCAGACCACAGATGTTCAAAATGTAACGGAGGAGATAATGACGTCCCAGCAGTGCAGTTAGAATAAAAGAAGATAAAGATGACAGCTGGAAAGATAAGATCGGAGCAATAATGGAGACACAACAGATATGACAAGATAGACGGAAGACTTATTTTGCAAAGCTTACGTAAAAGTTAAATAAGAATTTAATATGATGTAACTTTAGTAGTTAGCATTAAAGAGTAAATGTAAAGGTTAGAAAGTCTTTAGTTAGGTAGGAGAAGACTTTTAGTTTTTTAGTTTTTTAGTCTGTTAGTTTTTATTGAATACGGATGTAAAAATGTAGTACACTTTTCATTCTATAAATAAAAAACTTAGGAGGCATTGCAGAGGCAAGCTCTCCTACATTCAGCAAAAATACTCTCTCCATTCCAATTCAAAAATATTTAGCCTAGTTAATTAAATATATACACCGCAATGGAAAAAGCTATGGAACAACAAACCTCAGAAATATCAAAGCTACCGGAACAGGTATATCTATTTACTATTATGAATAGCTAAATTCATAATTCTCGACAATCATGATATGATAAAATAAATTCATATTAGTTACTTTATAGTAGAATTATTCGAAAAATAATATGTTAAGAAGTTTATTAGCAAAGTGGAAACGGAGAAAAATCCCAAGGAACTATGCCATCCTAAAGGTGAAACCAATGAGGCAAGAAGCCGTGGCGGGGAGTAACCAAAGTCGAGGCGCTGTTTAAGGGAAAAGTATCCGAATTACCATGCTAGTAGTGACCGAAGAACATGTTATTTAAGAATAATCTAGTATATAGTAATCTGAGATGACTATATTTTATTATGTATATGGTTGCAGGGAATATTTTGAAAAAAGCAATTTTATGATAATGAATGATAATATATCTGATGCCATGGTAGATAAATTTAAGATACTTATTTTGTATGTACTTAGAGATATAGATGTTGCAGATATAAGAAAAATTATATTAGAAAAAGCATATGGAAAAAATTATACGGATAGAATAAATTATATACCACACATACCTAACTACTCTTATAAATATTTATTATGTTAAAATTATGTAGGACTTTTAAAGATACGCAAAAATTACAGTTACTAGAAAAACAGATAAAAATAAATATAGACAAATACATGGAAAATAAAAAATATATAAAATCTCTTAATAAAAATATGCAAAAACTACTAAGTCTAAAACAAATAGCTATAAAATATCAATCTTAAAAAATAGCCCATTTAGACTACCTTAGAATTTTAGTCTTATATATACTTAAGGATATAGAAATAATAGATATTAAGAAAATGATATTAGAAGAAGTAATAAACTATGAAATAAACTATGAAATAGAAATGATAAATGCCACAGCACAAATATACGAAGACATTTACCCAGAAGGATATTATTCAGACCAAGATTGTGGATGCTAGAATATATTAGAAAAACTAGAGAAAACCAAGATAATCTAAATAACGAAGTTATTTATAGAAACCATATTAGAAAAATAATGGAAGATCTAAAAGAAAAGTTAATATGAATTGAAAAAACCTTAGAAAATTTAGAAAAAACTACATGTAACAGTTTATATAATATAAAAAACTCACTACGAGAAGAACAACACAAAATAATAAATGACATAGAAAATCTAGAATTAGATATACACTACAGTACAGAAAGAATAAGTTATTACACAGAAATTTGTAACTCAGCAGTTACTACAGGATAAAATAATAAACTAAAAATTAATGAATACCTCTTACAAAAAGAATAACTTATTAAAACAAAATCTAAGAAATAACCACGCACAAAAAAGAATAGATTCATCAGTTATAATAAATCTATTTATCAGCTTAGTTATCCGCACCCCCTACAAATGGTATCAGAGCACAGTAATTTAAAAGATACGGAAGTAATATACGTGTTAGAAAGATTAGACTTAAATTTAGTTAAGATTAGATTTAGTTATTTATTAAATTAATTATGAGAAGACCATTTAAAAATAGAGAAACTTTTAGAAAAATTAAAGAATCGTTAGTTAGCAATTATTCAGAATATATAAGTTTAAATAAAACAAAAGAAAATCCACAAAGATTAGCCTATTTAATTACATTAATATCTAGTATTGAAGCAAAATTAATAATCCATTTAAAACCTAGAAGAATGAGACATATACCACCTAATTATGACAAAATTAGATTTAGATATCCACCAAAATATTATAAACACAATTTAAATGAATAAAGAGCAAAAATACAAAGAATTAAAACAATTTATCTCTGAAAAACGTAAAGAATTAAAAATAAGAAAAGAAAGATTACATTATAATATATTTGCCGGAGTTAGTAAAAATTCAATAAATATACAAAAGGATGAAATATCAAAATTAGAATCTCAAATAGATAGTTTAGAATATATATGTCAACACGAACTATTCACAATAAAATGAATAAAGAAGAATTTATAATAGATGAAAAAATATACGAAAATCACGAAGGTACAAAAATAAGAATAGTATTTTCTAATCTAGGAAGAAGGTATAAGAAAATAGGAGAACACTTATATTTAATGTTAGAAAAAGAAGAATTAAAATTAGAAGATAAATTAACAGCAATGGTAAGAATTGAAAAAGAAAATGAAGAGATAGATAGAAAAAAGGAAATAGAAAAAATTAAACAACAATCTACGGAAGAAATACGAAAAATAGAAGAAACTAAAAATAGTAGAATTGCTGAATTAGAAAAAGAATTACAAATGTTAAAAGAGTTATATGAACAAAGACAAAAAGAAAAAGAAGAAATAGATAAAGAACAAAAATTAATAAACGAGATAAATCAATTTAAGGAAAAATTAGAAATAAATAATATAGAGGTAGAAGAAACGGATAATTATGATTCAGAAGATAGTGAAACATATACGGAAATATTAACAAATATAAAAGATTTAGAAATTAACGAAAAACAAGAAAAAATTAATCAAGAAGACTTAGAAAATAATAATACAGAAATAAATACTCTTGACAAAAAAGAAGATGAAAATCTAATACCCAAAACAACAGAAATAAGAAAACCTATATATTACAAAAATAAATTTAAAAGATATAATGAATATGACAAATGGACACCAAAACAAATAGTTAATAAAAATTATAACTTTTTAGATCTAGACTGTGTAATAGATACAGAAAAAACAATACAATTATGGGTAGGATATATGACAAAACAATTATTAGACAATAATATAAACATAACAGATGCACCAGAATACATAGAAAAAACTCTAATAGGATCAGTAAAATTATGGTTTACAAATTTAACTGAAAATAGTAAGAAAGTATTAAGAGCTAATAAACCTATGGAAGGAGCAGCATCAACAACAACTAAATTAACACCTATAGAATTATTGAAAAAATATGAAACAGCTATAAAAGATGAATTTGGTAGTATGACAACATTAGAAGAAGAACAAGATGAAGAAAAAGATACAAATAGAAATGTAATGATAAAATTAACAATATGTAATATGTGTTATATAGATGAATATACTTGCGCATTTAAAGAATATTATTATAAAGGAGCATATAGTATAGAAGAAAGTAAAGAAATAAGAAAATTGTATTTTAATAAATTACCCGAACCATTTAGTTCAAAAATAATAAAAAGTTGGGAAGAAGCAAAAATAGTAGATACATTAGGAGCTAGAATAAAATTTTTACAACAATGGTATAGAAAGCTATGTGAAAAATATAGAGAAGAATTAAAAATGGAAAAAACATTAATAAGAAATTTAGCATGTTGCAAAAATAAAGTAGCACCTCAATTTGGATGCGAAGAAAGATATTATAAGAAAAGAAAAAGACATAAGAAATATAAGAAATATAAAAAATCAAAATATAAATATAAGAAACCAAGAAAAAGATATTATGTAAAAAATTACAAAAATAAAAGACCATATAGAAAGAAAAAATCTATAAAAGAATGTACATGTAATAATTGTGGAAAGTTAGGACATTTAGCTAGAGATTGTAAATTACCTAAAAATCCAAAAAATAAACAAATATCCGAAATAAAAATAGAAAATACAGAATATATGCAAATAGATTATATAGATTATGAATTAGAAAGTGAAGATAGTATATATGAAATTTCAGAAAACGAAACAGATATTGAAATAGATAGTGAGATAGATGAATCAAATGACTGAAGAAGATATAAAAATAATAACAAAGGAAGAATATTTAAATGATGAAGGAACAGAACAAAAGATAATATTTGACAGTAATATATTTGATGAAATAAAAGGAAAAGAGTTAGATTTAAGTGTAGAAAAAATATTTAAAATACCAACAATAAAAAATATTTTTAGTAGGAAAAAAGATGAATGTTATGTAGTATGCCAAAAAGAACATGTAATAGACTGTAGATATGCAAAAGGAAAAGCTAGTATACCACTAGTAACAAAAAGAATAATTAATAAAGAAATAAATGATATAAAAAGTAAAGGAGATCCAATAAAATACGTACACCTCGGAGGTACAGAAATATTAATAAAAGCATGTTTTAGAGAAGGAATAGATACACCGATAGAATTATATTTAGCAGATGATAGAATTATAAAACCTATAGAAAAAAGTATAATAACCGCCGTAAAAGGAAATTTAATATACCACAAATTTAAATTTATAATAAGTGCAAATTATTCAGTAGCAGTAACAGATAGGAATATAGATAAATCATTAGTATTATATTGGAAGATATCAGGAATAGAATTAACCCCAGGAAGTAAAATATTTACAGCGAGATGTAAAAATTTATATGTATTAACAACAAAACATAAAATAACAGGGAAAAATAAGATTAATAAAATACAAATAGATAGCCCATTTGAGCAAATTGTAAAAACAATAGATTATAATGACTATAGCTATAGAGACATAGATATAGAAGAAAATTTAGAAATAGTAAATGATAGAATAAGTACAACGAAAAGAATAGCTAATGAAAAACCAGAGTCATCGAGCTCATCAAAAAGAATGAGTTATGAAACAAATTCAATAAGTAATTTAAATCAATATTACATAACAGGAAAAATAAATGAAAAAGAACATTTAATACTATTAAACACAGGACAAGAAGAAAATTATATAGAAAAATACCTAGTAAAAAATGAAGAAATAAAAACTGATAATGATATATGCCCAGATCTACCGAGAAGTTTAATAAATAGCAAAGATATAGTAGAAAAAGAAATAATAATAGGAGGAATTAGAAAAATAAAAATAGAATTTGAGGTAAAAGAGGAAATGCAAAAAGCAGATATAATATTAGGAATAAAATGGTTAGAACAAGTAAAACCATATAATATAGAACATACACAATTAGCCATAACATATAATAGGGAAAGATTATTCTTAAGAAGAGCCTTAACATAAAATGAAAATATATGTATTAATGAAGATAGTAGTGGAAGGATATTATAGTAGATATTATACGCCTATGATAGATACAGGAGCAGAAGCTAATTTATGTAGATATAATTGCTTACCAGAAAGTAAATGGGATAAATTAAAAATACCAATAATAGTCAAAGGATTTAATAATGAAGGAAGCTTAATTACTTACAAAGCTAGGAATGTAAAAGCACAAATATGGGATAAGATATTGACAATAGAAGAAATTTATAATTATGAACTAACATCAAAAGATATACTTTTAGGAATGCCATTTTTAGATAAACTTTACCCACATATAATAACTAGAAACGATTGGTGGTTCACAACACCATGTAAACAAAAAGTAAGAGCAAGAAGAGTTAGTAATAAAATCAGAAAGAAAACTGACTGGATAAAAGGAAGTGAAAAAATTACACAAAAGTTAGAAAATATAAAAACTGCTGAAGATACAATAGAATTAGTAGTATTTTCAATAAATAAAACAGAAATAACTATATTTTCAATAAATAAGATAGAAATAGTTAAGAAAAAATTAGAACAATTATATAGCGAAGATCCATTAAAAGGATGGGAAAAACATAAGACTACCATAAAAATTGAATTAATAGATAAAAATAGTATAATAACCCAAAAACCATTAACATATAATTTTGACGATTTAAAAGAATTTAAAATGCATATAGATGAATTATTAGAAAAACAATATATACAAAAAAGTAATAGTAAACATAATAGTCCAGCATTTATAGTAAATAAACATAGTGAACAAAAAAGAGGAAAAAGTAGAATGGTTATTGATTATAGAAATTTAAATGCAAAAACTATAACATATAATTATCCAATACCAAATAAGATATTGAAAATAAGACAAATCCAAGGATATAATTATTTTAGTAAATTCGATTGTAAATCAGGATTTTACCATCTAAAGTTAGAAGAAGAATCTAAGGAATTAACCGCATTTACGGTACCAAAAGGATTTTACGAATGGAATGTATTACCATTTGGATATAAAAATGCACCAGGTAGATATCAACATTTTATGGATAATTATTTTAAAGAATTACCTAATTGCATAGTATACATAGATGATATATTATTATATACAAAGACTAAAGAAGAACATATAAAATTATTAGAACAATTTACAGATATAATAGAAAATTCAGGAATAAGTCTAAGTGAAAAGAAAGCCGAAATTATGAAAAACCAGATAGAATTTTTAGGAATACAAATAGATAAAAGTGGAGTAAAAATGCAACAACATATAGTACAAAAAATAATAAATTCGAAAGAAGAACTAGATACAAAAAAGAAATTACAATCATTTTTAGGATTAGTAAACCAAGTAAGAGAATATATTCCAAAATTAGCAGAAAACCTAAAACCACTACAGAAAAAATTAAAAAAGGATATAGAATATAATTATAATGAAGAAGATAAAAAACAAGTTCAAAAAATAAAATTACTTTGCAAGGATTTACCAAAATTACAATTTCCGGATGAAAATAGAAAATTTACATATATAGTAGAAGCAGATGCCAGTGAATATAGTTATGGAGGAGTACTTAAATATAGATATGAAGCAGAAAAAATAGAACACCATTGTAGATACTACTCAGGTACGTTCAACGAGACAGAAATAAAATGGGAAATAAATAGGAAAGAATTATGTTCATTATATAAATGTTTGTTAGCATTTGAGCCATATATTGTATATAACAAATTTATTGTGCGAACAGATAATACACAGGTACGCTGGTGGCTAACAAAGAAAATACAAAATTCAGTTACAACAAAAGAGATTCGGAGACTAGTTTTAAATATATTAAATTTTACATTTGTAATAGAAGTAATCAGTACTAACAAAAATGTTATTGCAGATTACATATCAAGACAAAGCTACGCAAACTGAAATGATAGAAGAAAATATACATGAAAAGATACTCAACGCCCTGACTATGCTTTCATTGAAAGTAGACAGTATGGGTACTGAGATAGAAAAGCTAAAGCTAAAGACTAGTGAAGATAATCTGAAGTCTATAGCTATGAATCAGCTAACTCAGCAATGTGCAGAGCTATGTCGATCGGAAGACAATAAAATTCCAGATCTAGAAGGAGATGTTGGGATACTCCATAAAACCCATAACGCTTATCAATCTACTTCTGCAGGTACAAGCAAAGGAGTTAGAAAAAATATGAACTTAAATAAGCTATTTGACAAGCCATATACACCAAATATACCAAAAGACCCTATGTTTACACCCCCACAAGTTACCACATATCGAGAAAGCCTAAATCAAGACAAAAAGACATATATCTACACAGCCCGTACATATATAGAAAATATTTACAACGTACAAACTTTCTTAAATAGCAACCCAAAAGCTACAAATATCCAAGAACCAGATACGAACTATATAACCCAGAAATTAACCGGATACAACAAGCTAATTGCCTTACCAAAAACTAAACCGAGCCTAGTTAAAAATTGCTACGAATATGGATTACTTAGTACCGTATATACCACAGACGGAACTGAGATATCTACTATACCCGAGATATATGAAGCATTTACCATATTTAAAAGAATAACCAAAGGTACTTTATTTTTTATAAAGATCTACACGGCACCAGCAGAGATATTATTTGACGAAGTAAAGAAACCTATACAAGTTGTAAAAATAGGAATGACAAGAGATATGATTATACCGCAAGATATTGGTACACAGCCAGAGATACCCAGAATTGAGATACCAAAATTTTACGCGAATAAAAGAGTTATCGGACTATCTACGATTTTACAAGAACTAGCAAATACATATTGTAATCAAAATCCTATATGGAGTTATTATTCAAGAAATCATGTATTGATATATTCAAATTCAAAAGAGCTACGAGAAACAGATATGGAAACAATTAGGCAATGGATTATGACGTTGCTTAAACCGGAGACAGAACCTATCGCCAGAGCTATTAAAGAAAAATTTATTTCAGAAGAATTATTGACCAGATATTGCAAAACTATTGGACACAAATACCCAGACCACAGATGTTCAAAATGTAACGGAGGAGATAATGACGTCCCAGCAGTGCAGTTAGAATAAAAGAAGATAAAGACGACAGCTGGAAAGATAAGATCAGAACAATAATGGAGACACAACAGATATGACAAGATAGACGGAAGACTTATTTTGCAAAGCTTACGTAAAAGTTAAATAAGAATTTAATATGATGTAACTTTAGTAGTTAGCATTAAAGAGTAAATGTAAAGGTTAGAAAGTCTTTAGTTAGGTAGGAGAAGACTTTTAGTTTTTTAGTTTTTTAGTCTTTTTTATTGAATACGGATGTAAAAATGTAGTACACTTTTCATTCTATAAATAATGAACTTAGGAGGCATTGCAGAGGCAAGCTTTCCTACATTCAGCAAAAATACTCTCTCCATTCCAATTCAAAAATATTTAGCCCAGTTAATTAAATATACACCGCAATGGAAAAAGCTATGGAACAACAAACCTCAGAAATATCAAAGCTACCGGAACAGGTATATCTATTTACGATTATGAATAGCTAAATTCATAATTCCCGACAATCATGATATGATAAAATAAATTCATATTAGTTACTTTATAGTAGAATTATTCGAAAAATAATATGTTAAGAAGTTTATTAGCAAAGTGGAAACGGAGAAAAATCCCAAGGAACTATGCCATCCTAAAGGTGAAACCAATGAGGCAAGAAGCCGTGGCGGGGAGTAACCAAAGTCGAGGCGCTGTTTAAGGGAAAAGTATCCGAATTACCATGCTAGTAGTGACCGAAGAACATGTTATTTAAGAATAATCTAGTATATAGTAATCTGAGATGACTATATTTTATTATGTATATGATTGCAGGGAATATTTTGAAAAAACAATTTTATGATAATGAATGATAATATATCTGATGTCATGGTAGATAAATTTAAGATACTTATTTTGTATGTACTTAGAGATATAGATGTTGCAGATATAAGAAAAGTTATATTAGAAAAAGCATATGGAAAAAATTATACGGATAGAATAAATTATATACCACACATACCTAATTACTCTTATAAATATTTATTATGTTAAAATTACGTAGGACTTTTAAAGATACGCAAAAATTACAGTTACTAGAAAAACAGATAAAAATAAATATAGACAAATACATGGAAAATAAAAAATATATAAAATCTCTTAATAAAAATATGTAAAAACTACTAAGTCTAAAACAAATAGCTATAAAATATCAATCTTAAAAAATAGCCCATTTAGACTACCTTAGAATTTTAATCTTATATATACTTAAGGATATAGAAATAATAGATATTAAGAAAATGATATTAGAAGAAGTAATAAACTATGAAATAAACTATGAAATAGAAATGATAAATGCCACAGCACAAATATACGAAGACATTTACCCAGAAGGATATTATTCAGACCAAGATTGTGGATGCTAGAATATATTAGAAAAACTAGAGAAAACCAAGATAATCTAAATAACGAAGTTAATTATAGAAACCATATTAGAAAAATAATGGAAGATCTAAAAGAAAAGTTAATATGGATAGAAAAAACCTTAGAAAATTTAGAAAAAAGTACATGTAACAGTTTATATAACATAAAAAACTCACTACGAGAAGAACAACACAAAATAATAAATGACATAGAAAATCTAGAATTAGATATACACTACAGTACAGAAAGAATAAGTTATTACACAGAAATTTGTAACTCAGCAGTTACTACAGGATAAAATAATAAACTAAAAATTAATGAATACCTCTTACAAAAAGAATAACTTATTAAAACAAAATCTAAGAAATAACCACGCACAAAAAAGAATAGATTCATCAGTTATAATAAATCTATTTATCAGCTTAGTTATCCGCACCCCCCTACAAATGGTATCAATCGAATTTACTAAAATAATTATATCCTTGGATTTGTCTTATTTTCAATATCTTATAGATTGGTCAAATATATATATATATATATATTTATATATATATATATATATATATATATAATTATTTTTAAAAATAAGAATCCAAAAAAAACATGAACATTTGTTATATGCAAAATTTATTATTCGTTATTTGATAAATAAAAGCATAGAAATATGTAGTCTATAAACTTCGTAACCAACACCATTTTTCAAAAAAAAAAAAAAATTATAATTTTTTAAATTAAAATAAAAATAAAAATAAATGATGTGGACCTCTAATATGCTGCCACGTGGCAAAGTTATTTTCTAAAAATCGGGTGTTAAAGGTAATGGCATGGATAAGCCAGTTTTGTAACGGCGATGGCATAAATGAGCCCAACTTTTAACGGATGGCATAAATGAGTCATTTCTGACAGTTCAGTGGCATGTTTGAGTTTTTCCCCTTTTATTAATGATAAACTAAGAATATTTGTAATATTTATTAAGAAGAGTCTTATCATCTAATTTTCCACTTATTTTGGATTAAACTCAATAATATAATACCCAGTATACTCTCATAAGTAGGGTTTGAAAATAATAAGATGAGATTTTTATACACTCCTTATCACTACATTGGAATCTTTCTCAATGTTAGAGGAATTCAATGGAGTTTGCATATTAAAAAATATATATTCAAGTTATTCATGTACATTATTTTTTTCAGACCCTGTTTTACGAAATTACATGAAATGTGGTGGTATTATTGCAACATGATTTCATATTTAGATAAAAGATATTCAATTCAACCTCGTATCATAGCTCCACTAATGATCAGTAATTGGAACTTAGCAATGTTTAGATATATAATTTGATGTTATGAGTTGGGAACTCTAATTCTTCTTAAACTGAGTTGTAGATTAATGAGTAATGTATAGACATTTTATAAATAAATCTATGTGACAAATGTAAGTGTTAGATCAAAAGTTAATGAGTTCAGGTGAACTCGTAAGCGACAGATCAAAGGAGGAGGTAGATTGTTATCTACGGGTTCGACTTCGACTTAGTATCTTTGGTATAGACTTTGTATTGTCTGAAAAATCTATTAAATGTGTACAAGCAACTAATCTAAAACTTAGTTACTTAAAAGGATTAGGATTTAAATTCGTAAGTTTTAAATCCAGATTTCATCTATAGCTGAATTTGACCTACCTTTTTGACTCATTGTTAAGCTCATTTCAATCTAAGTATTTTAGGTGCGTTAATGATCTACAAATTTATTTGGAGTGGAAGTTTAAAAACACATCAAAATTACTATTATGGTTTTTTGAGTAATATATCGAAAGAGTTTTCTACCTGAACTATCACAATTATTTATCAAAACACAGTACAACTATCAATTATTCACTTTTCATACCTGAAATGTCACCATCATTCAGGTAGGAAAAATGAACAATTGATAGTTGAGATATGTTTTGATAAATAACTGGTGATAATTCTGGTAGAAAGCTCACACACGTAATAGTTCAAATATGAAACTCAAAAAATAAAATTACTAACTCCGTCAATGGAATCCTCCCATTTGACATTCCTAACAATAAACGATGTACAAATTAATGTTTACACCTTATTCTAGATCACAAATTTATAAATATCTTTTTAAAAAAACCATTTCAATTAAACATATATAATTACAATGAAGTAATAAACACTCACATCCTTAATAAGTAGGGGTATAATTTTGGACCTATTGTCCTCAACGTATTGATGATATTGGTCTAAAAATATAAAAATGAATGATAATTCCTTTGAATTTTTTCCCCCCAAACTTGTAAATCTCAAATTTTACAACATGCCTTAGATTTGATTTCACAAGAAGATCTTTTCTTTGTACAACCAAATCTGTAAATTACTTAGCAATAACAATAACATATCTAGGGTAATTTTACATATAAAATTAAAGAAGAATAAATTTACGCAAACCTTATCTCTTTTTTAAGAAAGTAGAGAGGCTATTTGGGAAGGATCCTCGGTTCAAGAATAGTAATAACGCATATTAAAGCAGTTCGCAAATGTATGCAATTTTATTTTCCATTTCTGCCACAAGGGTCCGAGTTAGGGTCAGAGTACAAGGGTTTATTGTACGCTATTTTACCTTGCATTTCTGTCAGAAGTTGTTTCCTGACTCGAATCCATGACCTCCTGATCATGTGACGGCAATTTTCTTTCGAACACACCCTAAGTTGTAAAAGAAATATAAAACAAATAAATATTAGAAGAAAAAAAAAAAGAAAATAGTAAATGAATTTAGGAGAAAAAGAATCTTGATGATAATAAGTAGGGGAACATACAATTGAGAGACAGACGAGGACATTCATTCTTTATGCCGATTAGAGAATCTTAAATTATACATGTTACAATTTATATCTTTTAAAATGAGGGCTCCTTCACAAACACTAGAAAGCAACTAATTTGCAATTCATTTTTTTTATTTCACAAATTTGATATTCGGTATCTCAGATCTGTACTGAAGTCGCGCTAAATTTGAATTTAAGGATTGCAAAACTTATTTTTAGGGATGGTGTTGTTTTATATGATTTTTTTCATTATTAGGGGCTCGAACCAAGGTGTATGTATCCTCATAGAAGTCCGACCATATTCGATTGCATAACTTATTTCTAGTGGCGGTGCTTTCAATAAGATTTTTTTTCATTAGTAGGGGGCTCGAACTCGAGATCTTTAATTAAGTGTGGAGGGATATAAGATATCGTACCACAATTCTGTTGCTCAATTTTATTTTTTTTCTTGTTTCTCACTCAATATTCGATGTCCATACTGGAGCTCAACTAAATTTGATGCCACGCATTGCAAGATCATTCTAGATGTCGTGCTTCCAGTATGATATCTTCTATTCTTTAAGGCTCGTACCTAAAATTTTAAGTTAAGAATAAAGAGATCACAACCATCACACCATAACTCATGTTTGGTACAAATTCAATTTTGTTATTTATTGATTTTATCTTTATAGTTTTTTTAGTTATAACTATTTCACATCCAAACAAATCATACGTTTTCAGATCCAAGACATACATTATTATTGCACCTGCAGCAACTTGGTCCTTCACTTTTTGTTTAAGTCTTGGTTTGAAACCACAAGGTCATATTTGGATTTTTTTTGAAAAAATAAATAAATTGTACTACTACTACTTAGGTCCTAGTACAAATTTACTAGCATTCAATGTATACATCAAACTAATATAATTTATCCTTATATATGACACACTCATAAGAAAATTATTTGATTACTTACTAACTAGAAGGGGTATATAGATGAAGGGGCGGAACCACATTAGGACTACTAAAAAGAATGGATATTCTCATCACAATACCATCAAAAATATTTGATTTCTGACATAAAATCCATCAAAAACATTTTTGGCAAGCCAATTTCCGACAATGATGGACTCCATCGGAAACTTCCAATTAATCAATTTTGTTAATTTTTATTTCTCGATATCTAACCGATTAATTAATTCTTTATAACATACTTCATTTATTATCTTGGTAAAGAAACTAGAACTAGTATCCGCTGAGATTTTCTAAAAAATTTCTTCAAATTTCTGAGATAAATATTCAGGATATTTTTTTCCTGAAAATTGGATCAATTACTAATTTATGATTTAACACATACATAATGAAAATTTCACTCTCGATTCTAGGAGAATTTCCTGGGGAAGATAAGATGTGGACTAAGAAATAAAAGCCAAGGAGTTTGTGTCCAGCATCCCCATCGAAGCTCAACTAAATTTGAGTGCAGTGGGTAATGTCCGATTGATTTTCACTTACCTTTGAGCTTGGAAGAAGTGGAAGGTTGTTGCAGATGAATCATTTTTCGTGCTCGAGGAATTAAATTAGAATTATGTTATGAACTTATAGAGATCTCAAAGAGTTTTGGCGATATTGCTTATGGGAAAAAACACTCTGCTTGAAAAGTCGTCCTTCAAGATTAAGTATATATTGAAAAAATTACGGGAGAAGACAATAACCTGAGGTAAGAAAAATAGAAAACAACATAGGGGTAACTTGTGTCTTTCCGTTTAACCAATAGACATAATTAAGAGAAAATACATCAAATCACCCTCGAACTTATCGCCAAAACTTATTTCAGCCATTAAACTTAACTTGTAATTATTTACCCTCCTAATGAACTTTAAAATATATTATTTTGCACCCTTAACGGCTGATGTGGCAAAAAGAAAAAGAAACACGTTTGAGTGGAAAAAAAGTGTAAAAAAATTTTAAAATGGACCCACGTTAATAATTTTAACCATTAATTTTTTTCCCCTTCTTCCTCATACCCCACCACCCCCATTTCTTCTTCTTCCTCACACCCCACCACCCCCATTTCTTCTTCCTTTATTTTTATTTTTTCATTTCTATCCACAAAAAATCTTCAATCAAATACACAATAATAAAATACAACAACAAATAATTTTTCTACAAAGATCAAGAATCGACAAATTAAATCTCAAAAATACATAAAAATCAAATCTTTCAGTTATTGTTCTCTAAGAATTTGATAAATTTCAACACCCAAAAAAATTCAAAGAGCTTCAAATCATCACGATTTTGTCATATCTACATTACAGATTTTGTGTATTGTTTTTTTTTTCTTTTGAAGCAAATCATCACCACAGTCCATCTTTCAAACTCTTGAAAGATAGCTATCTTATTTTGTCATATCTACATTACAGAAGCACAAGCAAAAAAGGAAGATCACATATGATTTTTTTTTTTCATTTTTTGAGCTAAAGGATTGTTGAATAGTGCAAAAAGAAATCAAAGGGTTGTTGAATAGAGCAAAATGAAATCATAGGCATATCGGAGATGGTCAACCACACTGAAAATGGCTTTGTTTGGAATTTTGTCTTCTCTAATTTACCATTCACTTTAAATTGATCTACTTCTCAAATTTGATGAATTTAATTTTGTATAATTGGGTGAATGAGTTGGTGGATTTGACCGTTAAAAACGTGGAAGAAGCTAAAATTGACAGTTGAAACAATGATGCTAATGGGGGATTTGACTGTTAAAGAAAAGAAGAAGAAGGAATCGGGTTGAGGGAGGTGGGGGGACGCTGCTGAAGGAGAAGAATAAGGAAATGGGGTGGGATTCACTTTAGAGTTCATAAGGGAGGTAAATAATTACAGGTTAAGTTTAATGAATAAAATAAATTTTGACGATAAGTTCGAGGGTGATTTGATATATTTTCTCCATAATTAAAGTAGTCCATCTGTCATGCACTATGTGGGACATTCATCCTATATGATTCAACTATGTATTATTAAAGTTAATTTGTGACTTGGACTTTTTTTTTTCCATAATCTTTTTAAGTAGGAAAAATAATTTTATCCCTCACCTTAGGGCTCAGTCATGAGAATGTAAAAAATTAATGATAGAGAGCGCTTTCCTTTTAATGGCCTTATGGCAGGCAGAGAGAGTTCAGATTTATCGAAACCCAAAGAAGATACTGAACACCAAATGAAAAATCAAAAAGAAAATAAGTTAAGAAGTACCATTCGGATTGTGGTGGAATAAATATGATTCCTTCACCCTTAAACGTGGATATAAGGTTTTAGTCTTGAAAATGAAAAAAAAACTGTAGATATAAGATTTTATTGAGAGCTAACGAATTTGAATTAGTCGATCCTGAAAGCAAGTGGAAATAAAAAGAAAAGAAAACAAGAAGGTACAGTTGAGTCAATTTAACAATCAAAAAAATGAACCAAAGTAATCAATCCACCTAAGTTGGATCATTATATCACCTCCACAATTTTATTATATTAGTGTGAAAATGACTAGTTTTGAAGTTCTATTTAGCCATTTTACTTCAACTTCTCTCTAAATTTCATCTTTTATTATTTCACACGCCTTAATCTTGACTGGTTTTGCTGAAGTTTAAAAGTATATGGTTATATATTCTTTAACATCTCTTATTTGACAATTAATTTTTGCACCAAGAATTCCTAAATATTAAATATCTATAATCTATATCTATCTATATCTATAATATATTAAAAGTGCGAACACCATTAAAAATGTTGTTTGAACTTTTTGTTAGGTTGTGGAGCCTGATTAATATGTGACGTACTGTTGTATATTAATGTTCATGCGGTAATTGTATTCTCATTTCTCTGTGTAACTATACATACTCTAAGTCATTAATATAAATAGCACATCCGCCGTGGAGTTTACTCACGGGTGTTACCACATAATTCATTCTCACTTATCTCTATCTCTCAAGAACTTTCTCCCTAATTTTCTTCATCCTCTCCATAAATTTAGTGTGTGTGCATGCAAATCGATCCTAACAACTTGTATCAAAGCTTGGTAGATTCATCACGATCACTAAAGATGGAAGGATCGAAGTTTGAAATCCAGAAGTTTGATGGATCCAATTTCGGTTTCTGGAAGATATAGATCGAATACTATCTGTACCAGAAAGATCTTCACGAACCCTTGACCGAGGTGCAGCCAAAGTCCATGACGGAGGAGAAGTTGAACCTTAAGGTTCGATAGGATTTAGGGATAATCCGCTTGACTTTGTCGAGAAACGTGGCGTTCAACATCATCAAGGAGAAAATCATGTTCGATCTGTTGAAGGCACTATCAAATATGTACGAAAAATTATCTACGATGAACAAGGTATATTTGATGCATAGATTGTTTAATTAAGAGATGTTTGAGAATGGATTTGTTGCTGATCAAATAAAAGAGTTCAATATGATTGTTAGTCAACTGTGTTCTATGGATATCAATTTCGAAGATGAAATTAAAGCATTGATTTTTATGTCATCTCTACCCGAGTCTTGAGATATTGTTGTTGCTGCAATTATCAGTTCCCGTGGATTTAAGAAACTAAGTTTGATAAAATTCAAGATGTTGTTCTATCAAAAGCATTCGCAAATGAGAAATTAAGAAGTCATCTGGCAGTGCTCTCAGTGTTGACCGAAGGGGAGAGACCAATTGAGGGGTTGAAATACACATGGCAGATCAAAATCTGAGAATCATCGAAAATCTCCACAAAAATCCAACGTGACATATTGGAATTATGGAGAGAAAGGACACTTTTGGATAGAGTGCGAGAAACCCAAGAAGAAGTATAATCATAAATCTGGAGATGATAATGATTTTACTAATTCAACAGAATATATTTGGGATGCTCTAATCCTTAGTATGGACAGCTCGGCTGAATACTGGATATTGGATTCTGGTGCATCTTTTCATTCATCTCCAAGCATGGAATTGTTCCAAAATTTCAAGTCTGGAAATTTTGAAAAGGTGTATCTTGCTGACAAAAAGTCGTTGGCAATTGAAGGAAAGAGGAATGTTTGTATAAAAACTCCAGTAGGAAATTAGTGGACATTGGAAGATGTCAGATATATTCCTAATCTCAAGAAGAATTTGATCTCTGTTGGTTAGTTGGATAGCATAGGATATAAAGCAGAGTTTGGGAAAGGTTCATGGAAGATTTTAAAGAGTGCTATGGTTGTAGCATGTGGCACAAATCTGGAAATTTGTACACCACTGCAGGGTGTATAAACATGGTTGCTATTGCTGAGGGTGTTTTCGGTTCATGTCTGTGGCATGACAGACTTGGACATATGAGTGCCAAAGAAATAAAGATGTTGTCTGCAAAAGGATCTTTAGAGGGCTGAAATTTATTGATATGGGTCTTTGTGAGAGTTGTTTTATGGGTAGACAAAAATGAGTAAGATTCATGAAAACTGCGAGAGAGCCGAACAAAGTACGGCTGGAAATGGTCCATACAGATGTTTGGAGACCATCTCCTATTTCATCACTTTGTGGATCCAGATTCTATGTCACATTTATTGATGATTTCAGCAAAAAGGTATGGGTTTACTTCTTAAAACATAAGTCAGATATGTTTGCTACATTCAATATGTGGAAAGCTGAAGTTGAAAATCAGACTAGCTTAAAAATCAAATGCTTGAGGTCTGATAATATAGGAGAATATGAAAGTCAGCATTCAAATAATTTATTATAGCCTAGGGAATCAGATTGATGAGGACAGTTCCCGGGAAGGCAAGGCAGAATGGAGTTACTAAAAGAATGAACAGAACATTGAATGAGTGTGCAAGGAGCATGAGGATACACTGTGGGCTGCCTAAGACATTTTGGACAGATGTTGTGAGCACAACTGCATACTTGATCAATAGGGGACCATCAGTTTCTCTGGGGTTCAAGATACCAAAATAAGTATGGACAGGAAAAGAACTTAATTATTCTCACTTGAGAACTTATAGTTGCACTGCTTATGTTCATGTTAATCCAGAGAAAATAGATAAGTTTGATGCTAAAGCTACAAAGTGCTACTTTAAAGGTTATGGTTCTGACATGTTTGGGTACAGGTTTTGGGATGATAGGAACAAGAAGATCCTAAGACATTGTGATGTGACATTTGATGAAAATGTCTTGTACAAGGACAGAGAGAAAAGGGTTCAAGAGACTACAAAGCAAGTAGGAATTGCGCTTGAGTTGCCGAAGAGTACACCCAAAGATGTTATAGTAGAAACTCAACAAACTCCAGAGACTAACATTACAGAACTATAGGTGGAATAAGTGACACCTGATCAGGATGAGAGGAGATCATCCAGGACCATTAGAGCACCAGATAGATATTTACCATCATTACATTATCTGTTGCTGACTGGTGAAGGGGAACCAGAGTTTGCTATTGAGCCTTGCAGGTGGAGGATTCAATCAAGTGGGAGCAATCCATGGATGATAAGATGAGCTCACTTAGATTTTTACTGAGTTACCTGCTGGTAAGAGAGCCTCATTAAACAAGTAGGTGTTTAGAATCAAGGCAGAACCAGATGGCAAAAGAAGGTTCAAGGCTTGGTTAGTATTTAAAGGTTATTCACAAAAAAAAAAGGTATTGAGTATGCTGAAATATTTTCTCCTATTGTGAAATTAACTACTATCCGAATTTTATTGAGCATTGTTGCATCAGAGAATTTGCATCTTGAGCAAAAAGATGTAAAAACTACGTTTTTACATGGAGATTTGGATAAGAAAATCTATAAGTAGAAACCAGAGGGGTTTATAGTTTCAGTCAAGTAACACATGGCGTGCAAGCTCCACAGGAGCTTGTATGGACTGAACAAAGTACCTGGACAGTGGTACAAGGAGTTTTACTCCTTTATGAGCAAGAGTGGCTTCCGTAGGAGTGAAAAGGATCAGTGTTGCTACTTCAAAAAATACTTATTCTTATGTATTTTTACTTTGTATGTGGGTGATATGTTGATTTTAGGATCCAATATGAAAGAGATAAACTCTCTAAAGTCAAGTCTGTTTTCTGAGTTTGAGATAAAAGATTTAGGTGCAGCGAAACAAATTCTTGGGATGAGGATTTCTCGGGATAGATCTGCTAGCACTTTGAATCTATCCAAAGAGCAGTACGCTGAGAAGGTGTTGGCCAGATTTAGAGTTAATGATGCTAAAACCAGGACTACTCCATTGGAAAATCACATAAAATTTTTGAAGGAGCAGTCACCGAATACAGCTCAGGAGCGGGAGCAAATAACACTTGTTCCTTATGCTTCTGCGGTTGGGAGTCTGATGTATGCTATGGTCTGCACTGGAACTGACATAGCACATGCAGTGGGGGTTGTTAGCAGGTACATATAAAACCCTGGGAAAGAGCATTGGGAAGCTGTGAAGTGGTTTCTAAGTTATATGAGAGGTACATCCAGTACTTTACTTTGTTTTGGCAATGGCAAGGTGATTCTACAAGGTTTTGTTAATTCTGATCTTGGTGGGGATGTGGACTTGAGAAAGAGCACTTCCGAATACATTTACACCATAGGTGGTACAGCAATGAGTTGGATGTCCAGGCTTCAGAAGTGTGTTGCTCTTTCATCTACTGAGGCTAAGTATGTGGAAATAGCTGAAGCTGGAAAAGAGATGACATGGCTGGCAGATTATCTTGAAGAACTGGGAAAAAAGTAGTGTGAACAGATTCTTTACACAGATAGACAGAGTTCCATACAGTTGGTGAAGAACCCGACCTATCATTCGATGATGAAACACATTATAACAATGTACCATTTCACTCCCAGGGTAGTGGAAAAAGGTGATATGTGTTTGAAAAAGATATAGGGTGCAAAGAATCCAACAGACATGTTGACAAAATGTGTTGATGTTGGTAAACTAAGGTTGTGCAAAACCTGAGTTGGGTTTTTGTAGTTGTGTCTACAGATGTTACGATGTGGCGAACATATTGATGATGGAGGAATGTTATTTATTTTTTTGAGAATGTAATTCTCATATGACAGAATCAGTCTCCAAGTAGGAGAATTGTTAGGTTGTGGAGCCTGAACATACTCTGAGTCATTAATATAAATAGTTCGTCCGCCGTGGAGTTTACTCACGGGTGTTACCACGTAATTCATTTTCACTTATCTCTCTCAAGAACTTTCTCTCTAGTTTTCTTCATCCTCTTCATAGATTTAGTGTGTGTGCACGCAAATCAATCCTAACACTTTTTGCCCTTCATTAAAAGTCTTTACTTTATACAAAATAGTCTTTACACTATTTTTCTCAAATAATATATAGTTGTAAAAAATAAAGTCCTAACAAAATGAAAACTTCATAAGTGTGTGTTTTGGCAAAATACAAAATTGATGTTTTTTTTGTAAAATACAAAATTGCCTTCTATGTTCAAGATTTTGGTAGGTACCATTTTGGTATTTCACCTACTGAAATTTAAAGCAGCAAGCATTATAGTACAGATAAAACAACTTGAGGAGTTTTTGCTTCTTTCATTTAATGTTTGAGAACCAAAATATATGGCAAGGCAGCTTGTGTCACGCGTTGATACTGCAAAAGTTATTGCTATGGGAGGTCAAATTACAATAGAATGGATTATGGTTTGATAATTATTGGTAGAGCAATTATAGATCATTTAGGACTCAGCGTCCAGGAGCCAGGAGCAGATTAGGCTATGTTTCCCTTTTCCTCATTTTCCTTCTCTCCCATACCTTTTATACCATCTCTATTTTCCTATTTATTGATGCCCGAAAATAAGTGTGATCTTTTGTTCATTGAGTGTTGATAATTTTCTTTCGACAACATATATGAGAAGAGAGGGTGCTCCAAAAGAACACGAACTTTTTTGTGGTTGTCTTATTGATCGACCCATAAGAACACTTTTTTGTTTGTATTTTACCATGAGGTGCAGGTAAGATGGTGCTTTTCCACTGCACAATCAACTAGATAGTAATAGTTTGTTTTAAGGATATAAGCTTCTTTGTCTCACACTACCCTTTCTTTTGCTCCAGGCAATGGAAAGTGTGACAATACAATACAATACAATGCAATGCAATGCAATGTATTGTATTATATTCTTAGTTAAAATATAATGTAAATACTTCCAATTTTCTTCTATCACAATTTTTAGGCTATCATCTTTTGCTTTACTATAGCCATTTTTTTAAACTTTAGGTTGAGAAAGGACAAAAGTGAAATATTTGGAATGTAAATTTGTCAGACGAAATAAATATTTGGGCCGAGATAAATATTTGGGCAACAACAAACAAAACCATGGGCCAACTTAGAATATAAGGCTTCTTATTTTTATCTTTGAAGAGAAGCTTTTTAGTAAATTTGGTCTTTGTTTAGCTTAGTAGAGAAAATTCTTTAACTTGTATAAATAAAGATGATTGGCAAGGAATAAGAAGAGCAGAAAATTCCCAAACACTGTCTTTGTTTACATGGTATCAGAGAGGTAGCTTGTTGCATAAAAATTATCTTCTCGATTATCATTTTCCTTCATCTAACCTATCTCTACAATGATAGATGAAGCCACTACTTCTTCAGCATCTTCTGGTTCTACCACCAGAACTCCACCATCTATGGGTCTTACTCATGTTTATTATCTTCACTCTTCAGATTCACCTGGAATGGCCTTGGTTAGCACTCCATTTGATGGAAAAGGTTATCAAGAATGGAAGAGATAAGTGCTTATAGCACTGTTAGCCAAGAACAAACTTGGTTTTATCACTGGAGCAGATACAATGACATGGTAATATCTTGGCTCCTTAACTCTCTTTCCAAGGATATTGCTGATAGTGTTATATACTCTAGGACTGCTAAGAATTTATGGATGAGTCTAGAGCATAGATTTGGACAATCTAATGGAGCCAAAGTATTTCACCTGCAAAAGGAACTAAATAGGTTAGTTCAATAAAATAATCAATAAAATAATGACATTACAGGATATTTCACTAAACTTAAGAGACTTTGGGATGAGCTAGAGTCTCTTAAGTCTGATAAGTGCACCTGTCTGTGTAACTGTGAAGGTAAAGTGAAGCTAGAAAAATCTCTTGAAGATTAGAAACTTATACAATTTTTAATGGGTCTAAATGATGTGTATGCTCGGTCAAGAGGAAACATCTGAATTATGAATCCGCTGCCCAACATAAATGTTTCTTGCTATCTAATTCTGCAAGATGAAAATCAGAGAGAGACCTATATGAGTGGGTTGATTCCAAATGATTCTTCTACTTTTATGGTAAGCAATGTGAATCAAAACAAATTTGGCAAGAAAGTCCAGAAACCCCTGGTGTTATGCCTAACTTTGGAACTAGATTATTCAATTATCCAAGGATGAGCAATTATCAGAAATTATCTAAATACACAAGGACAAACTAGCCACAACATAAATTTATGCTTAAGAAGTATAATCCTAATGTATCTTGTGATTTTTGTGGTAAGACTGTACATATTGATGATGATTGCTCCAGGTTAAATGGTTTTCCTAAAGATTTTTAGTTCACAAACAATAGAGATGCATAGGTTCAGATCAGAGGGAATGCTATTATATTTGGAGAAGAAGGTGACAATGAGAATAAGATTGACATGGATTTAATTAATCAACATTTCACCAAAGAACAATTCAAGTATTTCATTCAAATGGCAAAACAGAAATCAACAGAAGGATTATCCATGAATAAGGGGTCTGAGATAAATGCTAATGCAGTTGTTGATACTGTGCTTAAATATATTGAAACTTGTCTTTCAGTCTTTAATTTTGGAACATGGATAATAAACTCAGGTGTTTCTAAGCACATGTGTTACAACTCTAGTTCTTTCTTTCCATGACAGCTCTTAAAGTTTCTATTAACATTAATTTGCCCAACTCTCAGTCCATCCTTATGACTCACATAGGAAGTGTTCTAATTTTTAATAACCTTACACAGCATAATGTTCTTTATGTTCAAAGCTTCAGATACAATCTACTGTCAGTTCATAGATTTACTGTCCAATATAATTATACTCTACCTTTTACTTCTAATCGTTGTGTCTTGCAGGGCACTTTAATGAAAAGGCCTCAACCTATTGGTGAAATGAAGGAAGGTCTATACTTGCTTCAAATTATTCGTAAGGATTCTAGTGGGAACCTAGAGATTTACAAGGATTCTAAAGTTATTTCTAACTTTAACAGTACTGTTTCTAGTCCTAGTTCAGTTTCACATAGTTTCCTAGTCTGTTCCAATGCTAATTTTGATATAAGGTGATGACATGTAAGACTTGGGAATTTTCCTTATTCATCAATTAAAAAAGTTTATTTCCTGACAATTTCTTCTAATTATGATTGTCATTGTGAAATATGTCCTTTAGCTAGGCAAGCTAGATTACCTTTTCCGATCAGTCAATTTACTTCTCAATGTATTGTTTATCTTGTTCATATAGACACTTGGAGTCCCTATAAGTCACCTACTTATGACAATTATAGGTATTACTTGACTATAGTAGATGACTACAGTAGAGGAACCTGGACATACCTGCTAGCAACTAAGAGCAATACATTTTTTGTTATTCAATGTTTCTTGAAAATGACTGAAAGATAGTTTCACAAAAGGGTAAAAGTTATCAGATCTGATAATGAAATGGAGTTGGGTAATAGTGCAGAGGCATCATATTTTTTAACATCGCAAGGAATCATACATCAGACATCTTGTGTTGCTACTCCACAACAAAATGGGGTAGCTGAGAGGAAGCACAGATACTTGCTTGAAATTGTTAAGGCTTTGATGTTTCAATTTAGAGTTCCTATGATTTATTATGGTGAGTGTATCCTTACTGCCGCCTACTTGATTAACAGATTAACCTCTATGGTTCTTCAAGGTAAAATACCCTATGAAGTTTTGTTTGGAAAACCACCATTTAATTAGTTATTGACATGTTTTGGTTGTTTGTGCTTCACACCTTATCACGTGGGAGAGAAAAATTTGATTCTAGATCCACTAGGTGAGTATTCTTAGGGTATCCCAATGATTAAAAGGGATACAAACTCCTTGACCTATCTCCTAAGAAATTCTTTGTGTCTAGAGATGTCCATTTCTATTAAGATGTTTTTTCTTTTGCTGCAGATTGTTCCCATATCCCCTCCCCTATTTTTCCTATTCCTATAGGGAGAGATAAATCCTTCATTCCCTCTCCTTCTATTGATTCAAATTCACCATCTTCTAATTCTCAAGACAGATCCAGTTCTCCTCTTGATTTATTATCTAATTCATCAATACCAACACCTTCTAAATTTGATGATTTACAACCCTCTCCACTTCCTAGGATATATTAGAGGACAAACATTGGGAATTTACCTTCTCACTTAAAAGATTATATTTGCAACACTATTTATATGAGTGATGTTACTCACTCATATTTTACTGTGCCTGGTATCCCTGTTTGTTTGTCTGTCTCTGCCCTATAAGCTCCCAATAAGGTTGTTCTCAATTCTATTCCCTTTATTACTGAACCTAGTAGTTATTCACAAGCGTGTACCCATCCTAGTTGGGTACAAGAAATGAAGGATGAGATTGATTCCCTACTACTCAATCAAACCTAAAAAGTTATCCATTTACCACAAGGCAGAAAGACATTACCTTATAAGTGGGTGTATAAAGTTAAACAACATGCAGATGGCACTCTTGAGATATTAAAGGCTAGATTGGTGATTCGAGGTGACATTCAAAAGAAAAGGGTTGATTTCAATAAAACCTTCTCCCTAGTGGTCAAAATAACCACTGTCAAATGCCTTTTAGTAATTTCAGCCAAGAAAAGGTGGGATATTTCCTAATTTGATGTGAACAATGCCTTCTTGCAAGGAAATTCGCAATAAGAGGTCTATATGAAGTTTTTAGTTGTTATATATCCACCTCAACCTAACATGGTTTGTAGACTCAAGAAGTCTCTCTATAAGTTGAAGCAAGCTTCCAGGCAATGGTATGCCCAGCTTGTAGGGGCTTTAAATTTCAAAGCTTATACAGCTTCACTTAATGACTATTCCTGATTCTTTAAGTACTCAGGAGGTTCCATTTTAATTGTTGCATTATATGTTGATGATATGTTAATTGCAGGAGATGCTACAGATGAAACAAAAGAACTCAAGGCTTTCTTTCAAGCTATGTTTAAGATTAAAAATCTAGATCCTTTGCATTTTTTTTTAGGAATGGAAGTTTTAAGAGAGGACCAAGGAATTATTCTAAGCCAACGGAAGTATACCTTAGACTTACTTAATGAGTTTAATGTTTCCCATCTTTCTCCAGCTTCCTCTCTGATGGATCCTCATGTGAAATTCCCAGTAAAATCCACCAATCTCATGTTAGATCCTAGTTTTTATATACATCTCATTGGAAAGCTCAATTATTTAACTCATACAAGACTAGATCTATGCTTTGTTATATTGACCCTTAGTTAGTATATACAACATCCTAGTCTTGACCATTACAAGCAGGCCTGAGAGTGCTCAGTCACTTGAGAACTTACCCAAATCAGGGGATATTGCTTAATGCTTCTTCATCATTTTCTCTTCATGCCTACTACGATGCCGGTTGGGCTTCTTGCCGGACTACACTCCAATCGGTTAGTGGGCTTTTAATTAGCTTGGATGGTTCACCAATTTTTTGGAAGTTGAAGAATAAATCCTCTCTCTCTTTCATCTGCAGAAGCAGAATATCGCTCAATGTGACGATTGGTTTCTGAATTGACCTGGTTAACAAGATTACTCACTGATCTGGCAATCCCTCCACCAATTACTTTTCCAATTCATTCCGACAGTCAAGTAGCCTTACATATAGCTTGAACTTTGGTTTTTCATGAGCGAACAAAGCATGTTGAACTTGACTGCCACTTTGTTCGTCAACAATATCTCTCTGGCTTGATATCTCTTTCTTTTGTTCCATCTAAAGATCAACTCGCTAACATCTTCACCAAATCCCTTGCCGAACCTCCTCACCATAAGAATTTGTGCAAGTTGGGTGTCACTTATTTCCCCTCCAACTTGAGGAAGGATGTTAGACGAAATAAACATTTGGGCCGAGATAAACATTTGGGCAGCAGCAAACAAGACCATCAACCAACTTAGAATAGAAGGATTCTTATATTTAGCTTAGAAGAGAAGTTTTTCAGTATATTTAGTCTTTGTTTAGCTTAGTAGAGAAGATTCTTTAACTTGTATAAATAAAGATGATTGGTAAGGAATAAGAAGAGCAGAAAATTCCCAAACACTTGTCTTTGTTTACAAAATTTGGTGATGTCATCCATGAGGCAGGCGTGGAAGTAAGGCGTGATACATAATTTATCTCCAAAAGAGACTCCTCACCCAGTGAGGAGGTTTGAGAAGTTTGATATACATAAGGGTACAGAGAGAGGTAGCGGTAAGTCGAATTTTTTTTTTTGAAAAAAGGTGATTAGACAAGACATCACATAGCTTTGTATTACCGAAGATATGACTTTAGATAGGAAAATGTGAAGGTGGCGAATTAAGGTAGAAGGTTAATAGATAGTAGAGTGTTGTCATATTATGCAAAAGTTTAGGGTTGTTGGTATTTGTGTATGTCGTAGGAGGTTAAAAAGATTGGTGGTGGCACATTATGACAGTGAATTTTGTTTGAAGCATCAAAGAACATGTGAAAATTTTGAAACCTTGATGAAAAAACATTAAGAAGATGAAGGAGAAGTCCAAAAATATACGCAATTGTGCATAACATTAAACAAGTTCCCCTTTTAGAACTTGGAAGGGGTGGTCATTGGGTTGTTGAGTAGTATTTTCTTCATTATAGAGAGATAAATAGATAGATAGATATATAGATAGATAGATAGATAGAGATATAGATATGGTATATGTAGGGTAGAAACATGCAGGACACGAGCATGAAGTGATTGATTTTTACCCTTTGTAGGATAAGAGTCGTGAAGAAATTGAGTACTAGAAAGAAAAGAAAGAAAAGAAAGAAAAGAAAGAAAAGAAAAAAAAAAGATGACTTCCGTCCGTATACTTTTTCTAAGACATCCATTGGAGATTAGCATGCCAAATTAATTAGATACTCCCTCCATTTATTTATCGTATATATTGACAAAACAATGAATTGATCATGTATAATTAACAATTTCTCATGTGTTTTAACTAATGAAGAGGTAAATTATATTGCACAAAAAATATAATGTAATGTTTTTTATTTAGAACTTTAAGAAATAGTTTAATAAAGAGTTAGGATAAAGAGACATACACAAACGTGAAGGAAGAATCCTATATCATCATTACTAGAAGTTATATCTCTTGAAACAAATAAAGTATAAATAAGGTAACCAAAACAGATTCCAAATTAGCTTAAACAAAATTCAAATAAAAAAATGTTATTTTATTCATAGATCATAAGTGAATTAAATTCAATCATTTTTTATACCTAATTCGATGAGACAAAAAAGTGACTTAGGATCTTGATTTTGAAAATAGTTACATATTCGAATAGTATGTTTTGAAACAAGGTAAACTAAAGAGAGATTAAAATTGAGGCATTACAATTTTTTTTTTTCTTTTTTTCTTTTAGATTCAGGAGATATTAGAATTAAATCATCACTTTTTTCCATCTTATGATTGATATATTTTTCTCTATGTTTTATTTTTCCATTTATTATTTGAACTATTAAACAAGTACGATAGTAATAAATGAAATCAACCAGTAATTAAAGGTTTAAAAATAAAATAAATTGACAACAATTTCATAATGAGTATAAAAACGAATAGATCTTAAAACGAATACAAAGTTTTATCTTCATGCGTGTAAACAATATAATTTCTTTTTCATTTTTTATAGTCATGTTTATTGAAGGTTCACATAACTTTTCACTATCAAAATTAAATGCTACTCTATATTAATTTTATTTTTCTTATATACAGTTTTATTGATTAACACAAGAAACGCGTGCAAAGGGTGATTAGTCTAATGAAACGTCAAAACCATTTATCAAATATTATATCAAAATTGTAGTAACTTATAGTATAATCTATAATTTATATCTATAATCTATAATCTATAATCTATATCTATATCTATGCCCTGTATAATCTATACCTATAATCTATAATACATTAAAAGTGTGAAGGGCCTTATAAATGTTGTTTGAACTTTTTGCTTTTCATTAAAAATCTTTGTTTTAGACAAAATTGTCTTTTCACCTTCTTATATTATTTTAGTGATATTAAATATTGACTATATTAAAAAAAAAAAAAAAAACTTTCCTTACAAAAATAGAATGTCTTTTCCACCATTTATAAAAACTAACCATTCCTAATTAGAAACGGACAATTCATAGACCCCCAAAATCGTAAAATAGGCTTTAACGCAATATTAATTGTATTTCGAAAAAAAAAATAAAAAAGAACTTTTCCGTATAGATTAAGATGCTATTTTCACCATATAAAAAAATTAATCATTTCTAATTAGAATAGGACAACCCGAAATCGAAAAACAACAATCTTATCCCATGTTAATTAAATAGCCTTTAACGTACCTTTTGTCAATTTCTATTCTATAAAAGTCATGTTAATTTCATTTTTTTACGTTTTCACTATATTGTTCTTTCATCGACAATTTTTATGCATACAAAGAAAATAACAAAAGCTCAAGCAACAATATGACTTGAGAGAAACCCTTCTAAGGATATGATATTTACTTTAATAAGCGTTGTCGTAACATAATTTTATCCCGTGTGAAATAGGCTTTAACGTACATTTTGCCAACTTCTATTGTATAAAAGTCATGCTAATACTATATAACCAAAAAAAAAAAAAAATTGTTATAAAAATAAAATGTTTTTTTCACCATCTAAAAAGACTAACCATTTTTAACTAGAATAGAACAACCCAAAAATGAACAAACAACAACTTATCCCATGTTAAATATTCTTTAATGTACCTTTTGTCAACTTCAATTCTACAAAAGTCATGTTAATTTCGGTTTTATGTTCTCACTATATTGTTCTTTCATCGTCAATTTCTACGCATACAGAGAAAATCACAAAACCTCGAGCAACAATATGACTTGAAAGAGACTCTTCTAAGGATATGATGTTTACCTTAATAAGCGTTGTTGCAATATAGAAAACATATGTATTGAGGGAGTAATTCACAATTATAATCTTCTATTTCTACAATCTCAATTTAAAGCTATTGTAAAGTCTAATTTATAATAAATGTTGCAGATGTAATCTTTTGTTACAGCAAAACATGAAACTAGCAAGTTCCAATGCCTAATTTGGAATTAGCGCACATAGATTGACACCTTAACTTGGCCTCAACTGACAATTAAACACTCCAACTTACAATATGATCATCTAAACACCTTTTGAAATGTATGTGTCACATCAGCATCAAATGTCGATAAGATATAATATGGATGAGTTGAGGTGTCTAGATGTGCATTCTTAAAGTTGGTGTATTTAATTTTCAGTTAAGGATCTAGTTAAGTAAAATATATTTTAGTGGACAGGACACGAGTATTATAACTATTTCAAAGAATCCGCCCATAATACATATTTCATAAGAGTTAGTACTAGTATTATACTTGATCATGCATAGTCACTAATGTACTATGCTTTGTTTTGATGAATTGACCAGTTAAGGAACCAGACATGCATAAGGCCTATCTCAAGGGAAACAAGGAAATTAAGATCTCAGGAGAATAAGTCAAGAAGGAATGTTCATTCGAGAGAAACTATCTCTAATCTTATTTCATAAGGACCAAATGAGGGAACAAGTATTCACATTAGGCCGAATTGTATAAGTCAACTCCCATACCAGTCTGCAACAGTCCATAGTTGTAAAGATGTCGACAACTGTGATAGTGCTACAGAAAAGTTGTTATGGTATCTTATTTCATAGTACCACATACACACACTAGGTCGATCTGTACGAGTCAACTGAAAATTGTTGACGACTATAAAGTTGTTGTCACTGCTGCAGAAATACAGCACTGCAAAAAAGCTACTACAGTCCTCCTCTCTTGTCCAATGGTCAAACTTTTCACCTCTCTCATCCTTCATATATACTCAACATACCAAGAGATGAAAATTCAAGTCTTGCAAAATCAATGTATCCATGTTCTCTTTGCAAAGCTTCAAGGTGTTCAACTAGATAAAGCTTCAACAAACAAGGGACCAATTTTCTACAACTGAATGTGTCTTTAATTCTAGGTTGTTGAGTCTATATCTTTTGTTCTTCATCATAAACCAAATCCTCATTTTGAAAAGCTTGTGTAGATATTTCATTTTTACTATTATATTGTAAATCTGAGCTGAGGACTAGAGGTAGCCGTTGAGTTGTCAGCAAGAGTTAGCCATAGTTGTGTCAACTAGAGTTAGTCGATAGAGTAGGCAAGAGTTAGCTAGGTGATGGCAACTAGAGTTAGTTGATAGAGTAGGCTAGAGTAAGCTTGGTTGTGTCAACTAGAGTTAGTTGATAGAGTGGGCTAAGTTAGCCCAGTGGTGGTTAGCTAGAGTTAGTTTAGGGTTAGGCTGCAATATAAGTATTGCACTGTAGGTCGTGATGTATTATTATAAGGGGATGGAGGTTAAGAGGTTAACCTTAGAATTATCGGAATCTATAATTCAATATCACTCTTATTTTAATGGAATTTATTGGTGAAAATCCTATTAGATAAGTCGTGATTTACTCCCTTAAATAAGAAAGTTTCCACATAAATATCGTATGTAGTTTGCTATTGTTGTTCTTGTTGTTTGCACTTTACCGTCTGTTGTCATTTTCAGTCAAAGGATGGTCCTTTAACTAGTGGTGGATACATATAATCCTACAACACTTCATTCGTCTCATATTATCTATTGTATTTTTTTAACAGATTTATTAAGAAAATATTAATTAAGAAGGACCCATGCCTTATTTATCACTTTCTATATATCTACCTCCTGCCCCCTCTGTGCAATAATATTTATTCACTATACTAAAAATAGATGTCTAACAATATTTGTCCAGTTTGAAAATACATTGCATAGTTTATTCCTTTCTATCCATTTATCATTGTTATTAAATACTATTCAACAAAGGGTAATATGATAAAATCTCCTATTATTTATTATTTATTAATCGGAGTATCAAGTTAATAGTGGACAAATATTGTTGGACGAAAGTAATACTAGTTAGAGGAACAATAAAACTCACTGTTATTAAATTCTCTTAAAATTTAATAATAAAAATAATATTAAAAAATATAATAAAATTCTCTTAATTTCACAAAAAAAAAATAACTTAATTAAATAAGTAATTCTAGAAAGAAGGTTAACTATGTTGGAGGAATTACAACACCTACTAATGCACTACCGAACCTAGAAGAGTCACTTTCTACAACACATAATAATGTACTACCAGATAGTGACTACCTACTGACAAGAGTCAATTTTTACAACACATAATAATGTACTATTCATCTATTTTTTTAATTTATTTTTACTTGTTAATATTGATTAATTTAATTTTTATTTATTATTTTTAATAAATTAAGAAAAGATAATTTTTTATCTTATACCTTTTACATTAATTATATTTTTTAAAATTAATTTCAAGATACTATGATAAAATAGCTATGTTAATAATAATTTTTTTAATAGATATTTCAAGTAAAAAAATGACATGTAAAAGCTAGGGGTACAAGAGTCACTTTTCAACCTCTCATTTTTTAATGGAAAGAGGTATTAATTTGCTTAGATCAGCCTCAATGTACAAACGGTTAATATGGGAAACTCTTCCAATAACGGATGAAGCATAATTCACCTATTGGACTCTAAAGTTGTCAGTTTTAGCAATGTTTGGATAGAAAAAAAAACTCTTATTGTTTTAAGTGATTGACATACTAAAAAAAGATTGTCCGATATATTAAAGTTTTCACTATGCACAACGTCCTAGGAAGAGCTCCACCATAAGCGTATATTGTATGCAGTCTTACCTTGCATTTCTATGAGAAACTGTTTCTAATGCTTGAACCCGTGACCTCCTGATCACGCGACAATAACTATTCTATTAATAAATAAAATAAGGTGTAAGTCCGTAAGGAGCGAACCCGGAACCAAAATATTCCCTACAACTAAAAAAAGAACCAATATATGTCATATAAAAAAAACAATATACCAAAATAGGCTTTGTGCACTTATTAAGTGTACAATGCCTTTAGATTATTTAACGGATGATGGCTCATGGCGTTAGAAAAGTGGAAATTGATATTGTGAACTTATGAAGTGCACAATTCATTTTTTTAAAGATGGATTGTGCACTTAATAAGTACACAATCCTTAAAAAAAATGAATTGTGCACTTAATAAGTGCACAATGTATTTATTAATATTGTGTTTCACGTGCCAGTTTTTGAAAGACTGTATGAATCTTGAAAGAGGAGTCTAGACCTTGTTTTCCCCTTACCTTGGCCTAAATTCTCTTATTCCACACATGAAATTGAACAACTAGTTTCTTGAAACAAAAATTTTTCAACATTACAACATCCAATAGTTAAGTGTCACGTCATCAAAGAGCTCAAGAACATTGAGTTTCCTAGTTTCACTTTCTTGTTTCTATTGGTTTCTAATTTTATTGAATCTTATACTAATTGATCTCTAGTAAATACCTACTAAGTTTTAGATTAGGTTTTGAATACGTTCTTCGTGCTAGCATTGTTTTTTGTTCTTTAATTTTCTCATTTTTAAATTGTAGTAACTTTTTTTGTTCAAGTTCGTACATTACTTTTTTTGTGTCGTTTAAAATAAGAATCTAATCCAAACGCGATCCACAATTAGAACCCAATGACCTCATTGGAGTATAAGTATGTTATCAACACTTGTGAGGCCAATAGAGTGAAAAATTCAAAAGTATGAGCTTGAGAGTTGGCGGACTTTTCTGAGGCGATTTGTGGACTGATTTTGCTAACCTTTAACTTGTTATTGTTTGTGTTTTGTTTAATCTTTCTTATTAGGTATGATGGCTTTGGGTGAAGGTAGTCCAAGAGTATCGAGAGAGGTAACCATGGATGCTTTGTTGGTGGCCATAATGAGCGTGAAACATGATCTTAGTAGTTAAATGGAAAGAATGGAAGCAAGAATGGAAGGGATGGAAAGCGCTCTTTGCAAGAAGTTGGAAAACTTGATAGAGCATCCACGCTTTCCTAATCGAATTACCGTAAGTATCCATGCTCCAAATATGCTACAAGGTAATCAAACTAACCGTTGTACTCTAGTAAAGGAGGAGTGATAGATTAACTTTAGGCGAGCCACATATGCCTTCAATTTGTGGAGATAATGTACAACTTGAAATTGTGAATACACTAGTTGATCCACCTAGTTTTGAATCCATTGTGCCAATTTATAGTACATTGTCTTATGGAAGTCATGAAGACCAACTTATGTGTGAAAATGATGATGTTGAACATGTTGGCCGATTGACTAAGGATGAACTTGTAGTTGTTTTTGCTATAGATTATGCTAGTATAGAGGGGACATTTGATTGTAATTGTAGTAGTGTTAGGGTAAGGAAGTGTGTTCCCAACCTGTAACCATGTACATTCCACCCATTTGACCCCAATGATCATTTGAAATACGGTGATGATGTCTTTTGGAATGACTTGAATGTGCATAGAATGTATGACTTTCCTATCTCGGCTTTCAAGTCCATTTGTTGTTCCCAGAAGAGTCTATGTTTTCCACTGGATAAGAAACTCTTGTTCCTTGTTTCTTGTCATACTTATGTTGATAGAATAGTTGATTCTTTCTTGGGAGGGTATTCGGGTAAGAGGGATGCTTGGTTATATGTGAAGTGTGAGCCAACTTGGCAAGATGCTATGATTGAATAAACTAACCCTAACCTTCATACCTTGAGGAACTTGTGTTTGCTTGTCCTTCCTATTGTTTTACAAGGTTCAAATTCGAGGACGAATCCTTTCCAAGGAATGGAGGATGATACGGGTCAAAGAGGCATCTTAGCACTCGAGGACGTAATGGAAGCCGAGACGTGAAGACCTGATTTTGTGGGGGCTGCCCAACCAAGAGGATAAGATTTGAAGTGTAGAAAACAAGTTCCAAACTGTCACGACCCAAGCCAGGGCCCTAGCCATGACAAGAATCCCGAACCGTGAAGTCTCGGAACACCATTTCCTATCTGGTAATCATGCACAACATTCATAAAACAAAAGATAATGTGGAAATAGAAATCTAATACAAAAACATGGTCAATCTGAATGTGATCATAATACTGAAAGCCGTAATCCAAAATATATTTAAATAATAATGTCTGACTCAGTCTGTAAAATCTCTACTATGAACTAAACAAACTATCTGAAAACTGGGACAAGGCCCTCAGTAGACAAAAACATAACTAAAGATAATTATCTGAAACAACCACGCCTTCTGGATCATAGAAGGCTTACCACTGCACAATCTGATCTGCGATCTGAAATATCTACTGTTTATCTAGACCCTAGACTGTGCCCTAGAACCTGGAAGGAGGTGGGGGGGTCAGCACAAAAGTACTGGCATGCGAAGCAATCAAAAATAGTGTATTTGTATACGTATAAAGTAGATGAGAGAAATTTAACAAAACATCATGTATAAAATAGTTTCCAAAACACATGGGCATCATTTTGAAACATTCTAAGACATTCATGTCAAAACAGTTTCTGATCTTTGTATTACTTCTGAGTTCCGTGGCGCTCCCCAACAAGTTTGATATTGCACGGGCTATATGGAATCTGCCATTGACTAGGTGGGGAAGCCCCCAACCCGAGTGTATCGTAAGGGTTGGAGTCTCTGATTCTGATATGCCACACGGCTCTAGTCCAGCGTAATATATAAAGCTGGATCGGCAAATCACGGTTTTAGGCAATGAGTTGTCTGAACTCATGCCTTCTTTGGGGAACCACCTAACATCTCTTTAAGCCCTATTTTAGCCTTTTCTAAACATGTATCATTCTGAAGTTCTAAAACATGCAAATCTAATAAAGTCTAATTTTTGTATTAGTCTGTGTCTGTTATGGCATTTTGTGAGTTTGGTATCATCATACCAATACCAAGTATTATTTCTGAGCCATAATGTCATAATCATGATCTTTCTTAAAAATATAGTTTCAGACCACCCAAACATGTAATTTGCATAAAAGATTTCATGTTCCGAAACTCAAGTCAAAACCATGCAAAAACTATCATCAAACATATGGTGGTCATGTGCTTTTGGTAAAACCATGAACTCTTTCATTATATGGATATTCAACATTTGTCAATACAAACAATCCTCTCTTTTGAAAGAAAAAATCATAATCCAAAATCATTATTTAACACTTTTCATAACATACTTTTCAAGATGTATTTTGAAACAATCCATATCATGTGAAACATGGAAAAATTACATCAAGAGAGGGATTTCATATATATATATATATATCATGCTCTCAATTCATATTTCAAGACTTAAACACTTACATACATATATGTATAACTTTCAAATCACTTTGGGGGTAAGCCAAAAGGCCAAAACAATATCATTAATGCTTCTAAAACAATAATATGTACATGAATTCAAAAACCTCTTTCTTCAAACATGATTTCTATGCCCATGAGAATTTAGGGAAACCCCGCGTACCTTAATTTATGACTCTTGAATGAACTCGTGCGTTAGGGATGCTATTTGAACAATTGATGGGTGCTTCTTTTAGCCCTCACAATGGGGATTTCGAATCTCGATGAATTATTGAAAACCCACAGTGAAATCTTAAGATATTTTGATCTTTGGGTTGAAACCCTATGAAGTATTCTTGGTGATTTTGATAGAGAGTGACCTTATTTTGGTGTTTGGGGGATTTAATCCCATGTTATGGATGAATGGGGGGGGGGGGTGAAAAATACCACTTTTACCCTTAAAAACGTGAAAACAGGACCTGGAAATTGGGTACGTGCGTCCCACGCTAATTGTATGATGCTACTATCTCAGTTACAAAAATGTCCATAACTTTACGTTTGGGTATCGAATTTGGACAAAATTGGTATCGGTGGAAATTTTATTCAAAGAGCTTTCATTTGATATAAAGTAGGACACCCAATTAGTCATATACAAGGATTTATGGTCGATTGAATTTGACCCAAGTTTTGACTCTCACTAAAACTCGAACGATAGGAAAACTTTCAACTTGACCTTGAGTTAGGGGTCCTCTATGATATCAATTCATGCTCAAATCTATTCCCACACTACATAATATATTAACATACAAAATTTGCATAGGATTTATGGCTTTTGGAATATCAACGCATAGAAATGATGGTTTTCATTCTAGCCCGAAATGTGGGGTGTTACATTATCTCCCCCTTGGGATCATTCGTCCCTGAATGATGGGTAGAAACTTGTTGAAGCTTAAAGGTATGGAATAACGTGGACATGATATGCCTTCCTTCTAAGAAAGGACATAACTGATCTAAAATATTTAAACTTCTATGATGAAACAGAATTCTGAGCTGACTTGACTTTTCTTGCTTCAAGAAGCTGATTCGTGCTGAAAATTTAGGATTCCCTTGAAATATTATTGACTCCAGTCATACATATTGAAATTAGGAAGTGATAACTTATGCAAGTACAAATAATAAGACATCAAAACTTAGATCGTACAAGGGTATTGAACTATCTGAGCTGAAATACTTGGACAATTTTGAGATTTTACGCTAAACTCTTATGCACCGAGTCATGAATAAATAGCTGAATCTAAAACATGATGCTTGGAATAAACTGAATTAACAATTTATATGGGTGGAATAGATTATCTCTTGGGGATGGCCATACGCATGAGACTTCGGATAGTAGGACTGGGTGAAAAGGTGGAAAAACCATAGTAACTTGTCTGCCCGACTGTTAAACTGAATTACAGACTGAATTATACCAGACACTTATACTTAACTGGAGTATCTCTTCAGCACTCTTTCTGAAGAAGTTCGAGTAGCATTAGGGAGCAAAGAATCTTGGGCCTGAGTTACATAAGACGTCCAACTAAGGAATCACCACAATTACACTACTCTATAGCATGGAATAAGGACATATAACTCATAAACTAGGATAGAATTTTCAGGCCTTAGGCGATGCAACTTCTTACTTTCAAGCTTAGCACACTCCTCGAATACTCCCTTAACTATACTATTCCCCTTGAATACCATACTCGTTGGTTCAACTTATAATTCTCATATTAGCATTGACAAATCATTCTACTAATGTCTAAAGTAGCTTAACTCCTTTCACTGTGATCAAGCCTAATTCTAAATCACAAAATACAGCATGTAATACCACGATACTAGTCTAAACCACATGATTCAACCTTCTATATCTTTTTAAAGACTAACTCTGAACTCTTACTATGGATGTACTAGCATATATTGCGTTCCTCCACATAAATCCCAACATGTCATTCAAGCCTATCTTTATAACCACATATGGACTTCAAGGCAAACACCCATAAATACATATTTCACATAGTCTCAAAACTATTGTCAATATAACTCCCATGCGCTACTCCAAGAACATACACACACAAATTTTCACTAACCATCACATGTATCAAAGACTTTGCCCCAAATCTTACTTCACACTTATGGCCTCATCCAAAACAAGCATACAATGATCTTTCATCTACAATAACTATTTACACATCACCACTATCATTACATAAGGAGAAGTCACTAAAAGGTTTGAACATAAGTCTTTGAAGTATGGAAGGATACTATACAAAACTCGACACTTAACTGAGGCTTAAGGAACAACGAATCAACATCAGGGATTCATCAAAGTGATCTGAATTGGGGCATACATGAATATAAGCTGAATCTCATTAATCGTAAGAGTATAGCATGAATTATGGGAACTGAACACACTATATAGAATGAGTACATGAGTCATGAGCTGCATGACCTCAATTTGAAGTTCATAACATATGGAGTGTGATTTCGACTACTGAATAAACTGAAACTCCTCATTTTCGAACTGGAAGAGTACATGACTCTCAATCTTATGCATGAACATGAAATATGACCATGGAACTGAATCATAATACATGAGTAGGTATTTGGATCACTGAAAAATACTGAGATAAGAATGGGTTGTCTCACCCTTACTTTCTGATGTTCTATATCATACTGGCATCACTACTAGAGTCTGAGAGCCTGACTCGGTTACATGGTCTATCATCTCCCCCTTAGCTTTAAGCCATCATCTTAAGTTCGAGAGATCCCTTTCTAGACTCTAAACTGAACTACACTCACTGCACTCTGGAGTCTGGAATATGACAATAAGCGTAATTAATAGAACATAACCAGAATTACTACACATGGAAGTGGAAATACCCACTGCTAATACCACTTTCTGAGACACACTCTATCATTCTATAGCCCAAAAGTCATCACATAATACAGGAAAACTTACTTCGGATCTTCATAAGTGTCCTTCTAATGCTTCAACTCTTATTTCTATGAGCTCAACCTTCAAGAACTCAATCTTAGCTTCTAACACTTAACATGGATATCACCAAGCCTTTGATGAACCATACTACTTCTGGCATAGCCTACCAATATCGCGACTTCAAACTTATATCTCTCTACCATGAGAATAAAGATCATATAAAAAGGCTCAATATTATCAATCAAAACTCCTTAACTTGGCTATTTAGAACACCACATACCATCTAACTAGTCTTTATCCACCTAGAAACTCAACAGTACTACTAACCACACACAACATGTAATGGTCTTAGAAAATGCAGGAACTCCATATCACCTTGGGCATACTTCTACATCATACATACAACATCACAGTTCATTACGAATCAAATAAACTTAAGCTCTTGCATACATGTTCAAGCCTATTAGATCACTTCTATATTGCTAGTATCATTAATCAAGAAATATCACACCCACATTCATGGCCATCAACTGTCCAAACTTAATGTCTAGTGCTAAACATGATTTACAACCCAACCTTACGCATGATTCTCACTTAGAAACCATGAAATAAACATCAAGAAACACTAGTACACTAGAACTTCATAACAACAATAATCGATCTTGACCTTATGGTCTTCCTTATCAAAACTCATTAGCATGTAATATTTCAACACATCAAGCCTACTAATTTTCCACAAAACATACATCATTAATCTTATGCCACCATTTTTACCACCACATTCTACACTTAAATTCAAGCCTATAGTTTAGCAACAATCATCTACCACCAATGACGAGTGCAACATAATATACTAATCCATCAAATTGGAATATTCTATCCAAATACCTCAAAATCTGCTACATACCTTCTCATAAGTAGTACTAGTTTACAACTACTGATGAAAAAAGTGAAGGGGTAAAGTCATATAATAGACATGATCAACCTTAATATGATATCATAACCTCATACAATCTTATCTACTTATATGAATTTCTCACCTCATACTTACTTACTCAATCATACATTTAGACTACCTTCAATTTCCATAACAACTATGAGTCTATAATTATAACTTACTGGCTAATATAGCCATTTTCACACTTCAAGCAACCGACAAATCACCCTGACTAACAACTCCTTATCTACCTTCTACTAATCACACAAAAAGAAGAATCATCTCTTTACCAACTCTATCTTATGAAAATATATTCAGCTATACATATATTAAACCAACACGAGAACAACAATTCCTAGTGAATCGAAATAGGCCTCATACGGCTTCACTAGACTTTGATTTTGTATTTTGAACAAGAAAATAAGATGAATGACAAGGAAACTATACTAGTGAATCTAAAGAGCCCCACACGGCTTCACTAGACTTTATTTTTCAACAACACTTTGATGAAAAGATTACATGAGATAGAAATTTAATACGCAATATCCAATGAACTAAGAATACACATCTTACCCTGTATAAATAAAATAAGAGTCAAACACTTCCTCCATGGACTACCATACCATCCACATATGCTACTAGCTACCACATTAGTTTATCACTATAAAGCGGTAAATCATCCTCAAACATCAGTTATTCAACTAAAATATTTATTTACACAAAAATCACCCTCACTCTGACTTCTAACTTTGTGACTTCACATCACCAACTTCCTAGTCTAATTTCATTACCAATAGGCCATGACAATAACACTTTAACTCATACTACTATTTGGGTGGAAATATAGTTCCAACATTCTGTTACACATCATTTCCCCTGAAGCACGACATCCGCAACATAAATTCTTTTTCAAAAGGGACTAAATACACTAAATACCGCGGGCTGAAAAGCATGATTTCATCAATATCAAGGTGCTTACTCGCATCAATACACTTTGAAGCAAATGGATTCTCAAGTCCTTGCACAATTTTTAAAATCTTATATGACTCAATTGGAAAGGACTATATCATGTAGATTCTAAACTTTTTGCACTTGAATCACCCCAATCATAGGACATATGTAAGAACATCAGAGTAAGGAAAGAATTTGGGATGACTTTTACTTTCATATGGGCGATACCATAACACGAATTAGAGTACAAAAGAGGAACATTCTGACTCTATTGCACAAACTAAAACATAAAAAAGAGAGACATTCCTAAACGCCTAGTAACCTCCTGCTTATAAGTGTGGCGAGCTACACACCCATAAACAAGACTCTACCTGATGCAATTTTGCACTCTCTGGGACCATAAACCATGCTTTACTACCAAGTTTGTCATGACCTGAGCCGGGGCCCTATCCATGATGAGCATCCCAAACCGTGAAGGCCCGAAACACCCTTTCCTATATGGTAACCATGCATAATATTCATAAAACAAAAGATAATGTGGAAATATAAATCTAATATTGAAACATGGTCAATCTGAATGTGATCATAATACTGAAAGCCGTAATCCAAAATATATCTGAACAATAATGTCTGACTCAGTCTATGAAATCTCTACTATGAACTAAACAAACTGTCTAAAAACTGGGAAAAGGCCCCCAAACCAAAACATAACTAAAGATAATTATCTGAAACCACCAGGCCTTCTGGATTATAGAAGGCTCACCACTGCACGATCTGATCTACGATCTGAAATATCTACTATTTATTTGGACCCTTAGACTGTGCCCCAGAACCTGGAAAGAGATGGTCAGTAGAAAAGTATTGGCATGCGAAGCAATCCAAAATAGTGTATTTGTATATGTATAAAGTAAATCAGAGAAATTTAACAAAACATCATGTATAAAATAGTTTCCAAAACACATGGGCATCATTTTGAAACATTCTAAGACATTTTTATCAAAACAGTTTCTGATCTTTGTATTACTTCTGAGTTAGGTGGCGCTCCCCTAAAAGTCTGATATTCCATGGACTATATGGAATCAACCATTCACTTAGCGAGAAAGCCCCCAACCCGAGTGTGCCACAAGGGTTGGAGTCTCTGATTCTGATATGCCACACGACTCTAGTCCAGAATAATATATAAAGTCGGATTGGTAAATCATAATTTTGGGTAATGAGTTGTCTGAACTCATGCCTTCTTCGGAGAACTACCTAACATCTCTTTATGCCCTATTTTAGCCTTTTCTGAACATGCATCATTCTAAAGTTCTAAAACATGCAAATTTGATGAAATCTGATTTCTCTATGAGTCTGTGTCTTTTATGGAATTTTCTGAGTTTGGTATCATCATACCAAGACTTGCAACTCCTATTTCTGAGCCATAATGTCATAAGCATGATCTTCCATAAAAATATAGTTTCAGACTACCCAAACATGTAATTTGCATAAAATATTTCATGTTCCGAAACTTAAGTCAAAACCATGCAAAAACATTCATCAAACATATGGTGGTCATGTGCTTTTGGCAAAACCATGCACTTTTTCATTATATGGATATTCAATATTTGTCAATACAAACAATCCTCTCTTTTGAAAGCAAAACTCATAATCCAAAATCATTATTTAAGACTTTTCATAACATGCTTTTCAAGATGTATTTCGAAACAATCCATATCATGTAAAACATGGAAAAATTACATCAAGAGAGGGATTTCATATATATATCACGCTCTCAATTCATATTTCAAGACAAACACTTACGTACATATATGTATAACTTTCAAATCACTTTGGGGGAAAGCCAAAAGGCCAAACCAATCTCATTAATGCTTCCAAAACATGAATATGTACATGAATTCAAAAACCCCTTTCTTAAAACATGATTTCTATGCCCATGAGAATTTAGGAAAACCCCGCGTACCTTAATTTATGGCTCTTGAATGATCTCATGCTTGAGGGATGCTATTCGAACAATTGATGGGTGCTTCTTGTAACCCTCGCAATGGGGATTCCGAATCTCGAAGAATTATTGAAAATTCACGGTGAAATCTTAAGATATTTTGATTTGCGGGTTGAAACCCGAAGAAGTATTCTTGGTGATTTTGAGAGAGAATGACCTTTTTTTGGTGTTTGGGGGATTTAATCCCTTATGGCTGAATAGGGGGTGGAGAATACCACTTTTGCCCTTAAAAATGTGAAAACAGGACCTGGAAATTGGGTGCGTGTGTCGCACGCTAATTGCGCGATGCTACTGTCTTAGTCACGAAAATTGCCATAACTTTGCGTTCGGGTATCGGATTTGTACGAAATTGATATCGTTGGAAAGATAATTCGAAGATATTTCATTTGATATATGGTAGGCCATCTAGTTTATCATATACAAGGAGTTATGGTCAATTGAAGTTGATCCAAGTTTCGTCGCTCACTAAAACTCGAACGATAGGAAAGCTTTCAACTTGACCTTGAGTTAGGGGACCTCTATGATCTCAATTCATGCTCAACTTGGTTCCAAAAATACATAATATATTAACATAAAACATTTGTATAGGATTATGGCTTTTGGAATATCAACGCATAGAAATGACGATTTTCGTTCTAGCCCGAAATGCGGGGTGTTACACAAACACTCCAAAGCCATCCATATGCCACTCCAAGGAAGCCCCTTTGTAAGGGTCATTAAGGGACTTTTGATCATTTTGTAATAAGTGTTGCCCTAGCCTATAAATAGAACTTTTAGGCCATTTCGTCTATTAGACTTTGATGATATATTTTGAATGCTCTTTGAGAGTGTCTTGCAAGATGGAATCCTTGTGGCGAGTGTGGACATCACTTGTGTTGATAACTACCTTAGAAACGGTGGTTGCTTGGGAATCCAATTCCCTTGAGGTCCCATAAGAGTTTAGGTGCTTAATATTACTTGGTGTTTATGTTTTGGTGTTTAATATACACCTTAGTGCTTAAACTTGTAGTATTTCATGTCTCACTATCTATCCTTTTATTATTGTCATCTTGTATCCGTTTGTGTTGCTTGTTCTTCTCATGTTGTGGACTGTTTTGTGTATTCGTGGACTGTTTTGGTATCACCCTCTTCGAAAAAAAGTGAGAAAACACTAACATGCTCCTCAAAAAGCATGAAAGAAGGCATAATTTCAATGCCGAAAGGTAAGTTGTGTTATAGCACATAATATTAATTGTAAAAGTGTTGAGGATTTCCATGCACATAAACTTTTCACGTCTACTTACTTAGTTGTTTAGAGTGAAAATTTGTTCAAAGGAAGAAAGAAAGTAGAATAAAATAATAAGTCAAACGAAAAGAATAAATAATAATAAAAAACTGATAATTTTAATTTCCGAATTTTTTTTTTACCAAAGTAAATTTTTTCAATATATATTTTTATTTTTTTTAACAGTATTTTAATTGAAAGTTGATAACAGTATAATTTTATTTTGAAAGATAAAGTGTTTAGTTGGAATTTTTAATAAAAAAATGCTAAAAGTAAAATGTATTTGAAAGATAGCGTGGTTACTAGGTTATACTGCTTGGTCTTGTCCTTTTTAATGTATTATTAATTAATAATAATAATAATAATAATATGATAATGAAATTGAAATAGTATTTTTTAAAATGTATTTAATTATTAAATCAATTATAAATATTTACGGTGAGCTACATTATCTATTTGAAAGGATATCTCTTGAGAAATCAGTTTTTTAACCGCATATCTCTATCTCTTACTCTTCCTCTTATCTTGCAAAAATATTCACAAACACTTTTCCTTCTTTTCCTTTAGTTTCATCCACATACGCCCTAAACAAAATAATGTTCTTAAATACAAAATATTTTTTATTGGAACTAAAAAATACTACATGAAACTGCATTTTTCAATCTTTTATGGTATTATTTATAGTATTTGATTCGTCATAACTTACAAATTTACTCGGTAACTTGTAGTGTTCCAAATTATGCAATATATTTATTGTACTTCTTTTGCAGAATGTGTTGGATGTCCAAGATTAGGAGACAGACACAAGTGAAAAAGATCTCAATCAAATTCAAAAAAATATAGGCTCTTCTCGATGATTATATACTTAAATATGTCTTATGCTTTGATACGAGTACGACCACGAGGATGGACTAGAACGAGTGCGTATTGAATCTGTCCAAGGAAGTGCACAAGTGAAGTGTGAAAGAGGACCTAAATGCACTAAAAACAGCCCCTAAGTTACACTTGATGGGCACCTCACCCTTGAGGGGTATTGTGGTCATTTTGTATTCTATTTTGTAATACACTATATATAAAACCTCTATGGATTTTAGTCTTAGATGTTTATTGATATTGAAAGTTGTAAGAAGAACATTTCTCTCTTGTGAGAAAGGCCTATGGCCGAAACATTGTAACTAGGATTTCCAACTTGAGTGTGAAATCATTCGTGTTGGATTCATGCTTGGAACGTTGAGTGCTAGAGAAGGTTGAGGTGTCTCTTGTGCTCACCGAAGAGATAAGTATTTTTAGTGTGTAGTGTTAAGGGACCAATAGTGGAATAGGCTCTTGGGTTCTTAAGATTATACTTCACTTTGTCTATCTATCTATCTTTACATTTCTTGTACTCTTTGTTGTTGTTCTAGTCAAAAACCGTGTGTTGTTGTTTCCATTCTGTTATTGTTCATCTTGTTCTTCATCTTGTTATCTTAATACTCTCTTTGTTAGTTTGTGGTGGCTGTTTTGGTGTCAAATACACCATTGCTATCTTGTATTGTTGTTGTTGTAGTGAACCAGAGAGTGGTCTCCAAAAAGGTCCTCGAATCCTTAAGATTAGTGGACGGATTTGGAGTGTGTTTTCGTTCTTCCGTTTTCTTTCTCGTATCATTTGGTATCTGAGCATGTCTTGATCTTGTTCCTACAAGATCAAATCTTGGGATAGCTACTTGAAAAATAAAAAAAAAATGAAAAATCTGAAAATTCCAGAAAAAGAACAATCTGTCCATTTTGTGTTCTTGGCCAAAAATTGTGTTTTTTTTGTCTTGGCAAAGATTTTTACTTGTCTTTGTTGTCTCTAATTGTTAGTTTTGTTCCTCACTAACACATTGAGTCTTTATCTAGATTTGAGCTTTAAAAATTGATGTTGTTGTTGTGAACAAAAAGTGGCCGTGAGTTGAAGTTGTTCTCCTAATTTGGCCGTGTGGTGACCTTGTTGTTGGGCATTGGTTGGTGTTGTTGTTGATCTTGGTGGTTGTTGTTGTATTCTTGTTGTTCATCACAACCTTCATCTAGTATTAAATCGAAAATACAACACCAAAGAAACTTTGCCCTTTGTTGGTGGTTTTATTGTTGGACTTGTTGTTGTGTAATTGGGTATTGGAACTTGTTGTTGTTCTTAGGAGAATGTTGTTGGTTGTTCTTGTTGTGGTTGTTATGTTCTTGAAGTTCTTATCCATATTCATCGCCTTGTCAACATAAAGTGAATGATAAATCCTAAAAGGTGAAGGAAAGATGTGTAAGTAATTGTTAGTCTTGAAAGACCCCCAACCACCAAAAGACTTTACATCACTTCTGAACCATTTTCCCATGAAACAAGGGTCCATGTTTTAAGAAAAAGTACTACAAAATTCACGTCTTGAAATTTAAAACTTGAAAAAAAAGGCTCCAAGACTTGTTTGAATTTCCTTTCCTTAAACAAATTCCCCAATTCCCAAATTGTAAATTGACCAAAGCTTCAACTTGAGAAATTAAAAATTGCCAAGAACCGCGACCAATAGTGGACTGCCACATCATCAAGTTACTGTTCACACATCATTTTCGAGCTTAAATTTCATATTTTATTAGTTTATTTTTATTGTTCCGTAGTATCGTTTGTTGGTTCCAATACTAATTGGCAAACTAGTACTCATCTACTAGATTGTTAGTTAGTCTTTGTGTTCGCTCATTTGTGTTTAGCGTTTGTTGTGTGCTTTTTTTTTCTCTTTTGTGAATTTGTTGTGTCTTGTTGATTCAAGTCCGTAAATAAATTTTATTTTAAGTCAACTCGAACGAAAATCTATTATGGGTAAAGATAGACTCATCCCTCAATCACTCACGAAGTACAAGCCGGCTTTCAACACTTGTGAAACCAAGTGTGAGGTAAAACCAAGAGTGAGAGTGTGGTGAGGCATTTTGAGATAACAATTTTTTTTTGTTGTTTGTTGTTGTCCTTTGCTTTAGGTACCATGGCTGCCACTAATCTTGATGCCACATTTGATCGCATCAATGATGATATTGGAGAAATGAAATGGCATGTGGAAAGGCTACGTCAATTGTTACCTAAAATTATCCCACAAAATCCAACTTCCCTTGTCAGAACACCTTGTGCCGAGAGCTTCCCGAAGGAAGAGGTGGGATTCCCCGACCCACACCAAGGTAAAAAGGAGATTGAAACATCTTTGGTACTTGAAAGTGAACTTATAGAGAGTCAAGCACTTGCTAGTTCCAAATCTGTCTGGGAGATAGATCATGCTCTCTTTAGGTTAAATGTTTTGTTTGAAGATGATATAAATACTCCTAATGAACCTAGTGGTGAAAATAATGGTATACCTTGCCTTGAAGGCTATAGCGGTTATGGTAACCTAGTATGGTGTGACAACATTTCTCTTAAAGATGGAAATCTCTTCTTGGAAGATGATAGTACTCTTATGGGCAAGGAATGTGTAGTCCCAGAAATGAGTACTCTTGGTAGTACTCTTGGTGTTCATGATGATCAATTTACTCTTAAATGTAGTTCACTTTTTGATCAAGTGAATGAAGTGCTTAAAAACTCGTAAGTTAGTGATGGTGTCTATAGAATTGATCTTGATAATGCACATGACTCTTTGAACATCTTGTGTGGTAAAAGCATCGTGATTAATTTTGTTCATAGAGATCATGTGTATGAAAATATTTTTGTGTGAATGTGGGAGTGACATTCTAGGAGAAGGAAGGGCTAGCCTCAGCTTAGGCCCTTGGCTAATTCTTCCATTTGATCCCTGTACCATCTTAGGGTGGGAAAGGATGACTCTCGGCCTATTTTCCTTTTTGTCTTGATGCTTGTTCGAGCCACTTCCTTTGAAGCAATTGTACTAATCTTTTCATGATTAAAACAAAGGACCCGTGGCTATACTTTAAATTTGTGCCGCCTCGGCACGACATGTTGATGTGTTATATTTACTAACCCTAACCCCTCATATCATGAGGATGTGTGGTTGTTTGTTTTCTCTTGATTTTCAAGGTACAAATTTGAGGTCAAATCCTTTTTAAGAAGGGGAGGATGATACGAGTACAAACACGATGATGGACTAGAAAGAGTGCGTATTGAATCTGTCCAAGGAAGTGCATAAGTGAAGTGTGAAAGAGGGCCTAAATGTACTAAAAACAGCCCCTAAGTTACACTTGATGAGAATCTCACCCTTGAGGGGTATTGTGGTCATTTTGTATTCTCTTTTGTAATACACTATATATAGAACCTCTTAGGGTTTTAGTCTTAGATGTTTATTGATATTGAAAGATGTGAGAAGAGTATTTCTCTCTTGTGAGAAATGCCTATGGCCGAAACATTGTAACTAGGATTTTCAACTTAAGTGTGGAATCATTCGTGTTAGATTCATGCTTGGAACGTTGGGTTCTAGACAAGGTTGAGGTGTCTCTTGTGCTCACCGAAGAGATAGGTATTTGTAGCGTGTAGTGTTAAGGGTCCAAGAGTGGAATAGGCTCTTGGTTTCTTAAGATTATACCTTCACATTGTCTATCTATCTATCTTCACATTTCTTATACTCTTTGTTGTTGTTCTAGTCAACAACCGTGTGTTGTTGTTTCCATTGTGTTACTGTTCATCTTGTTCTTCATCTTGTTATCTTGATACTCTCTTTGTTAGTTTGTGGTGTCTGTTTTGGTGTCAAATACACCATTTTTATCTTGTATTGTTGTTGTTGTAGTGAATCCAAGAGTGCTCTCCAAAAAGGTCCTCAGATCCTTAAGATTAGTGGGCTGATTTGGGCTGTGGTTTTGTGCTTCGGTTGTCTTTATCGTATCAGATCCATATTTGATTTTGTCCTAACAAGATCAATCTTGGGCTTAAGAGTTGAAAAATAATTTAAAAAAAAAACTGAAAACTGAAAAAAAATTCCAGAAAAGTGCAAATCTGTCCATTTTGTGTTCTTGGCCAAAAATTATGTTGTTGTTATTTTGGACAAGATTTGTTTGTTGTGTGTCTAGTACTTGTAGTCTTTTGTTCGTTTAGAGTGTTTCTAGTGTTGTTTTATTTCTCATCAACACTAAAAAGTGTCCAAATCTAAGATTGAACTTGAACTTGTTGAAGTTGTTGATGTGAACTAGTTGCAGCCGAGTTAGATGTTGTTGTTACCTACACCTTGGTCGATTTGATGGTCTTGTTGTAGTGGAGTTGGAAACTGAAATTGTTGTTGTTCTCAGAGTTGTTGTTGTGTTAAGGTTATTCACCCTTTCATCATCTTGTTAATTCTTAAAGTGCAAACTAGATCTAAAAAGGTGAAAGACAAGCTTGTAGTAGTTGTTAGTAAAAGACTTGTCCCTATCGCGTCAAAGATATTTTATCTAGTTTTCCTTGATTTAAGGACCTTGTTTCAAGGAGAAAGTTCAAAGAAATCAAGTTTTGCTTTCGAAATTTGAACAAAAGGGCTCCAAGACCACTTTTCCCTCCATTAACCAAATCCACCAATTCCAAATTGTATATTGATCAAGACTTGAAATAGGGAAATAAAATTTTGATAAAACCCGCGGCCAATAATGGACTTCCAAATTACTAAAGTACTTTTCACGCAATATTTTTGAGTTCAGATTGTAGATTTCTTAGTTTCATTTTATTGCTTCCTGGTTTCCTTTGTTTGCTCGACACTAATTAACAACCTAGTAATAACCTACTAGCTTGTAAGTTAGTTTTGTGTACTTTCTTTATGGAAACATTGTTTGTTGTGTTCTTTTCTCGTTTTTGAGTCATAGTATCTTTTTTGGTTCAAGTTCGTACATTACTTATTTGAGTCATTTCAAACAAGAATCTACTCCGACCTCTAGCCACAATTGGGACCAAGTAACCTCATTGGAGTATAAACGAGTTATCAACACTTGTAAGGCCAATAGACTGAAAAATCCAAAGTGTGAAAGTAAGGGATTGTGGACTATTTTGAGACGCATTGTGGACTATTTTGTGATGAATTGTGGACTATTTTTTGCTAATATGTAATGTGTTTGCTGTTTTTGTGTTGTTTGCTTAGTAGCTCTTGATGGGTACAATGGCAAATGAAGATGAAATGCCTAGTTGGGTTAAATCCATCATGGTAAGGCTTGATGCCATAGATACGCGAATGATGGACAGAATGGAAGGAAGATTGGAAGGGACGGAAGTCTCTCTGTGCAAGAAGTTGGATAACTTGATGGAGCATCCAATCCTTCCTAATCAAATTCTCATGAGTGTCCATGCTCCACATGAGCTACAAGGTAATCAAACTAACTTTTGCACTCTAGTGAATGAGGATAATATCCAACTAAGTGTGAATGTGCCTTCATTTTGTGATGATAATGTACAACTTGATATTGTGGATACACTAGTTGATTTACCTAGTTAAACCCATTATGGAAAGTGGTAGTACATTTCTTATGGAAGTCATGAAGACCAACTTGTGTGTGAAAATGATGATGTTGAACATGTTGGCCGAATGAATAAGGATGACCCTCTAGTTGTTTTTATTATTGGCAATGATAGTATAGAGGGGACATTTGATCATTATTGTAGTAGTATTGGGGTAAGGAAGTGTATTCCTAACCTGTTCCCATAAACACTCTACCCATTTGATTCCAGTGATCATTTGAAGTGTGGTGATGAGGATTTCTTTTGGAATGACTTGAATGTGCATGGAATGTATGGCTTTCCTCTTTCGACTTTCAAGTCTAATTGTTGTTCCAAGAAGTGTCTCTGTTTTCCACTTGATAAACGACGTTTGTTCCTTGTTTCTTGTCACACTTATGTAGATAAACTAGTTGATTCTCCCTTGGTAGGGTATTCGGGTAAGAGGGATGATTGGATATATATGAAGTTTGACTCACCTTGGCAAGATGCTATGATTGATTACACTAATCCTAACCCTCATACCTTGAGGAACATTTGTTTTCTTGTCCTTCCTATTGTTTTGCAAGGTTCGGATTAGGGGACGAATCCTTTCTAATGAATGAAGGATGATACGAGTACGATTATGATCGGGGTCCAATGCACCAAGAATTGAGCTCGGGGGGCTGCCCATCCTAGGAACAAGCTTTGAAGTGTAGAGAAAAAGTCCCACAAGCTCCAAAATTGTTCACTATTCATCTACATTCACTGTTCATCTGCCCTTTGCAAGGGTTTTTTTAGTCATTTGAAATAAGTTAACCTAGGTATAAATAAAACCTCACTAGGTCATTTTTTGGGGATTTTTGGAGAACATATTTTGTAGCATCTTTGAGAGTCTTTAGCAAGGTGGAATCTTTGGACAAGGTGGAATCCTTGTGCTGATCATTTGCTTAGAAACGAAGATTGCTTGGGAAGTTTGGTTCCCTTGAGGTCACATAAGAGATAGGTTTAGGTTGTGTGTCCTATAAAAGGACCTTTGTCTATCTATCTATCTTTACTTTCTTGTAATTGTTTGTCTATATCTAGTGTAATCTGTTTGTGTTCTTGTCTTGTAACCGTGTGTTGTTGTTATTGCATCTTTTTCATCAAATGTTGTTTCTATTTTAGTGTGTTTTACTCTTTATATCACTTCACTTCTTGTTATTCTTGCGAATTCGAGAGAGGTCATCAAAAGGGTCTATAGTTCTTGAACTAGTAGACTGATTTTCGTGTTTGTGTTGTTGTGTTCTTGGGGAGTTTGGTGTCATGCTTTGTTATAAGCCAAACGAAAGAGCCAAACTTGAGAACCAATGACCTCATTGGTCAAATATAAGCCCAGTTGGTCACGGCTGGCAGCCTTCTTAGGTCCAGGCCACCACTCCTGGCACACAGGCCACCACTCCTGGCACACAGGCCACCACTCCGAGTCATGACTCCACGCGTGACAATCGCTTCCTCTCGAGAACCAACACCTCTTTGGTTATGGATGAGCCAAGTTGGTCACAGCTGGAACCCCTCTTGGGTCCAAGCCACCACTCCTGGCGCACAAGACACCACTACGAGTCACGGCTCCACGCATAACAATCGCTTCCTCTTGAGAACCAACTCCTCGTTGGTCACGGCTGGCACCCCTCTTGGGTCCAGGCCACTACTCCGAGTCGCGGCTCCACGCGTGGATCAATCCTCGTTGGTCACAGCTATGAACTATTGGTCATGTCTGTGTAAGACGCGCTAAAATCTTCAGTCTAAAATTCAGCTCCTTAAGTTTTACAAGCTCGAACACTTAAAAAATATTTGCTAAGTATTCAACACGTAATATCATTTTAGACCTCAAAACTTTGGGGATTTATTTGACGACCTTTCCGACATCCATTTTTCAATTTTCAAGTTGCGTTGTGATGGGGCAAGGTCGTAGTATATTCTGGCTGATTTTTGGAATTTTTGAAGTAGCGCAAGGGCATGTTTAGTATGCCAAACCAGAAGCAAAATACGCTAATGAGGCACCGCCTAGATTAGACCACCAGTCTAAGCAGGGCGCTGCCAAGCTCTCACCCCTTCTAAGCAGGGCGCCGCCCTGGTCTCTCCCAAGGTCTAAGAAAGGCGCCGCCCTATCTATAGCCCTGAGCCAAAATTTTATCTTCCAGCTCGTGGTATAAAGGGCAAAGCTGTAATTTTCTAACCACTATATATATTCTTTAACACGAGATTCAGCTCATTTACACCCAAAATATAAGGTTTTCTCTCAATTTTTCCCAAGAACAAATATTAGGGTTCATAGTTCAAGACCCAAATCATCAAGATTTCTTCGTCAATTCACTCCAAATCAAGAAACTAAGGTATGCAGATGTTGATTCTTGGGCTCGTTCCACCCAAGAAGTTCAAGAACCCTTTTTCAAGATTTTAAAGTCTAAAAGTTTATGAATTTTCATGATTTAAGTGAATAGAAGTTGAATTTCATGTTGTTGATAAGTTTTGATGCATGTGTTGAATATAAAGATCCAAGTTTTGACCTTAGTATGTGTTGATTATGTGATACCCATGATAAAAGCCCTTCAAGAAGCATTATGAATTATGTAATCATGATAATTATGTGTATTGAATGTTGTATGACCAAAATATGCCTCCCATATGTTTGATATGTTTGATAGAATGCTTATATGAAGAAAATAGTACCGTTGTAGCATGTTAAGTATAAAATCCCCAATTTTGTGACAAATAATGTATATCAAGTGTTTTTTGTAATGTCAAGATGAGTGAAGCATAATATACTGCATGTACTCCCTATTCACGTGGATTTCCTTGTTGAATAAGTTATGAGACGATAGCATACCTCAATAAACCATTACATGTTTAAGATTCCCCAGTGCTTGAAGAGATGTTATACTAAGCTATGTTGAATGATAGTATATTATTATGATGCTGATTTTGGTCATGCATTCAAGAAGTCATGTTTTGTCAGTTTCTTTCTATCGAGTCCTGGGAGTACTTGTACCCAAAAATTATAGTTGTGTTCCTAGAGCCGAGTCAGTCTCAAGATAATCTCAGTCGTGCTATGATCAGTAGAACTCAGTTAGTGACTGAACATTAAGAAAACTCATTAGTATTCAGTATCCAGTCAAGATTTCAGTAAAGCTCAGTATGATACGAAACCAGTAGCACTCGGATAGAAAGTAGAATTCAGTAGAATTTTGTCAGATATGGAACCAAGCTAATTCAGTTAGATAAGTCATGATCAATAATATATTCAGCTCAGTCTAGTACAGTTAAGGATCAGTTCAGAGTCTTTCAGTTGGGAGTAGGAACTAGCACCGAGCAAGTACAGGGATGACAGCTTCCCCATTAGAGAGGTAGAGTCGTTAGCAGTAATCCCTATACTCTAAAACTGGAAAATTTTTATTTTGAGTAAGACTCAACCAACAATAGTTGTATGAGGCTCTACTAACATCTTAATACATGTATTATGGGACCCATCTCATAAGTGAACAAGAAAAATAACTGTACAGTAAAAAATGGAGGGAACCAGCAGTGATTTTTCCCTCCTTAAAAGATTACTCTATTGATCATATATAATATTATTGATCACTTTCATTCTCAAAGGAACACCAAGATCTATTACAATATTGTTGATGATTTTCTTTCTCAAAAAGATCAAATTTGTTACAAAATTATTGATCACTTTCTTTCTCAAAGAGACATCAGTTATATTCTCATCCATCAGAAAATTCTTCTGTATAGGTAATAAATTCATTACCTTTTTTTATTATTCTTTTATTTTTATAACAACAAACTATGTACTCTAAATATAGTAAATATCAAATATGTACTATATACAACTTATTTTTAGTCGTTATTCTTGTTATTTGAATCTACTTACTTATTAGTGAACTTTTTTTGAATGAGAATATCATCAAGATAATAGTTTCTATATGACTTATAAACAAAATGTCCTTTATACAAAGCACTTCTTATATCAGTTGTTGCTGCCATGTGTGATCTTCGTGACTCATTGAAAAATTCTATCAAACATAAAAGTATTTTGTAACGCTCCGTAAAAGACGTGCATGGATTAGCTTTTAATAGTGTGCTCTTAGACTTAAAACTTGAAAATTTTTCTAAGTGTAATGAGGACTTAGAGTCATTTTAGCTGGCAATCTTCGGGATATACCTTTTCAACCTTCCTGACATCCGTTTTTGGATCTTCTTGTTGCGTTGTGATGGGGTAAGGTAGTAGTACGTCTCGGAAGAGTTTTGGAATTTTAGACGATCTTAAGGACAAGTTTGTATTTCCAATCCTGTGGCAGCGCGCCATAGGCCTGCGCCACCTAATGGATCGCGTGCACTAGACCTTAGCCCATGATTGAGCAGGCAATGCCTGCTTAATCACAGTGCACTAAGGCCCACGGCGCCTAGTGGATCGCGCCAGGCTTATTCTTCAACTTCCTTCGGGAAATTAATGGCATTTTGGTAATTTACCATTCCCCTATCAACTTAAACACGGGATTTAATCCCTAAAGATCTAAATTATACTCACATTCACCAAAATTGCTCAAGAACTCTCTCAAGGGTTTTAAAATACAAATCCAAACAACAAGATTCAACCGTGGGTTTTTGAAATTGATTGCATATTTGAAATCCCTAGAATGTAGGATTCAAGAAACACCTATTATCTTTGGAAATAGAGGTACGTGGGGTTATCCTAAAAATCTCATGGTCTTAGAAATTCATGTTTTAATAATGGGGGTTTGAAACTATGAATATAATCATGTTTTAAACGTTTCTATGATATTGTTTTGGTCTTTAGGCCTATTTCCGAAGTGATTTGATATATTATATATGTATATGCATGTGTTTCAAAAAGATGTTAACTTGAGAGAATGAATTATATGGAATCCCTCTCTTGATATGAATTTTGTTTTAATTTTCTTATGATGTGAATTGTTTAAAAACATATTGAAAAGCATGACATGAAATGTTTTGAAAATAGTTATGATTTGATATGATCTAGACTTGAAACAAGAGGGTTGTTTGTATTGAAACATTTTGAATATAATGGTTGAATGAGAAGAATGATGTGATATTGATGACTTGCAAGTCGGGTATGATGATACCCTAAAGAATATGATATGTGATTAAATCAAATGAAATTTGAATGCATTGATTTTGCATGAGATAGGTGGATGCCCGAAGAAGGCGTTTGAGTGTAAGGGCTCATCGCTGGAAACCATGTTTTACGACAGGGGAAATTGGTACCATGCTTTGTGATCTTGTGTACCTAATATATATATATATATATATATATATATATCATCCCACTTTGGGACTAAGGTTGGGAGCCCTGCTTTGAGATTTTGTGCACTACCATACTTTATTGGGTTGAAACACCCTATTGTGTGATATTTTGTGTCTTTACCTCCTGTATACTCTAATCTCGGAGGCAATCGAGGTTTGACAGTTGGTGTAAATGTGATATTGTAGGGTATTCCACCTAGCTCAGTTGCATTGCATTGTTGTTGAAAAATATATACATTATGCCCATGTGTTTGCAAATGATTTGATATGAAACTGATTTTCAATGGCTCTCACTTATATTTTGTAAAAATATTGTATTTATGTTTGTATATATTTGTGTACCAGTACATTATATTGACCCCCTTCCCTCCCAGGTTCGAAGGCACAGTCTATGGGTCCGGATAACCAGTAGATTTCTTCCGACAGAGCACAGAATCAAGTGGTGAGCCTTTTATATTTCGACGAAAGGCTTGATTTTTGTCATTTCATTGATAGATTAGTAGTTTTTAGGTCTAATAGGGGCCTTGTCCCAGTTTTCAGACAGTTATTTATCTCTGTCATGTAGTAGAGATTCCGGAGATGGCTTTTCAGTTGTTGATAGAGATTGTGGGACATTATTTCCCATTATTGTTTTCATGTGATTTTGACCATGTTTCTGTAATACTGTTTCTCTTCTGCATTTCTCTTATTATATGAATTATGTGCATGATTACCAAACAGATAGGGGTGTTTCAGGCCTTTATGGTCTGGAATACTCGTTATGGACACGGCCCCAGTTCGGGTCATGAAAAACTTGGAATCAGAGCACGATTCATGGTCCCAAGGTGTCTGCAAAATCATGTTGGATAGAGTCTTTTTTATGGGTGTGTAGCGCGCCATACTTATAAGCAGGAGGCTACTAGGTATTTAGGAAATGTTTCCCTTCTTTGTGAATTAGTTCATGCTTCAAAGTCAAGCCTGTTCCTAATCTGTGATCTTTTGTCTTACAAAAATAACAGTCATGTCTCCTTGTTGCAATACTAATCAGAGTTCTCAAAATAATGAAGTCTATCTCACTCATGGGATAAGGACATATAATATAATCCCCACTCCAAAACCTGTCCCTACTCTGGGAGTCCCTCCAGTCCCAACCAGTCCACCTCGGGCTCCATGGACCAATATAATCCATCCCGCAACTTCTCAGGGGAACATATCAAATGCAGAGTTCAGGCAGTGTAGTCACATGTTAACACATTTAGTGGCTGCATAGACTCAGTGGTCAGAGGATATTAGGTCCGTATCTATTACTTCCAAAGCTACTCAGGTAAGCTAATTCATGAGGATGAATCCTCCTAAATTCATAGGTACTAAGGTAGAGGAGGATCCACAGGTATTTGTAGATGAAATAGAAAAGATTTTCAAAGTGATGCATGTTGATGAGGTAGAAGGGGTATAATTAACAGTGTACTAGCTGAAAGAAGTGGCAAATCAGAGGTACAACAATTGGGAAGATGCGAAGGGCAACAATGCTGAGTCCTCAATATGGAATTAATTTGATGATGCTTTCCTTGACCGGTTCTTTCCTTTAGAATTGTGGGAGGAAAAGGCTGAGGAGTTCATGAACCTTAAGCAGGGTAAGATGAGTGTTCGGAAGTATACTTTAAAATTCAATCAGCTGGCTCGATATGCTCCTAAGTTGATAGTTAGTATGAGGGCCCGAATGAGAAAGTTTGCATTCGGCCTTTCAGATGATCTGGTGCTTGAGTTCCAGGGAGCTATGTTGAATAAGGAATTACACTTTTCTAGGATGACAGTTCATATGCAACAGTTAGAAGAGAAAAAGAAAAAGATTTCTGAGGCTAGGAAAATAGAAAGACAGGCGAAAAGAGCCAGATCTGTTAACTAGGGTCACAGTCAGCCTCAGAGTAGTAGATGGGGAAATAAATAACAGAAGAAGAAGAATTGGGGTAATGCACAGTCCGCTTTCAGCGCCGCAGCTCCCAGACCACCAGTAAAAGGACGATCTTAGAGCTTTCAGACTCATCATGGATCCAGAGCACCAGATACTCAGTCATAGGGCAGTGTGGCCCATCAGTGTTGTACTTATCCACGGTGTGAGACTTGTGGAAATAATCACCCAGGGAGGTGTTATTTTGAGGGGAGAAATTGTTATACTTATGACAAGGTGGGTCATCTTCAGAGAGATTGCCCTTCTGCTGGAGGAAATGTGAGAGGGGATGAGCCCTAATCCACTTCCACGGCTCCTCCTCCTAAGGGTGTCCCATCAACTGTTGGGAGCAGTCGTAACCCGTTATATTCTTTGACTAACCGCCAGGAGGCGGAAGCTTCACCAGATGTTGTTACCAGTATGTTACAAATCTTTTCCCGTAATGTTTATGTATTGCTTGATCTCGGGTCTACTTTATATTATGTGATCCCTTATGTGGCTGTTGCTTTTGGGTTTGAGCCTGAAGTTATTATAGAACCCTTCACCATTTCCACTCCTGTAGGTGATTCAGCTGTTTCTAAAAGGGTGTATAGAAATTGTATTGTGTCTATTCTTAGTCGAATTACTGTGGCAGACCTTATAGAACTTGATATGGTAGATTTTGATGCTATCCTTGGGATGGACTGGCTCCATTCGTGTTATTCCACACTTGATTGCAGAACCCAAAGGGTTACTTTTTCTTTCCCGAATAAGGCACCAATTGAGTGGGTAGGAAATTTTGTGGCGCTTAGAGGTCATTTTATCTCTTATCTTAAAGCCCAAAAACTCATTTCCAGAGGTTGTATGTACCATCTAATCTGAGTAAAAGATTCCATAGTTGAAAATTTTCCTCTACAATTAGTCCCTATTGTGAATGAGTTTCCAAAAGTCTTTCCAGAAGATCTCCCAGGGATACCACCTGATAGGGAGATAGATTTTGGCATTTATGTGTTGCCAGACACTCCTCCCATTTCCATTCCGCCATATAGAATGGCTCCTACAGAACTGAAAGAGTTAAAAGAACAGCTCGCATACCTCTTAGATAAAGGCTTTATTCGTCCTAGTGTTTCCCCATGGGGTGCACCCATACTTTTCGTGCGAAACAAGGATGGGTCCCTTCGTATGTGCATAGACTACCATCAGTTAAATAAGGCCACTATTAAAAACAAATATCCTCTTCCTAGGATTGATGATCTTTTTTACTAGCTTCAGGATGCTAAGTGTTTTTTCGAAAATAGACCTTCGTTCGGGCTATCATCAGTTGAAGGTTAGGGAGTTAGACATTCCAAAATCAGCCTTCTGAACCCAATATGGTCACTACGAGTTCTTAGTCATGTCCTTCGGGTTGACTAATGCACCTGCACCTTTCATGGATCTAATGAATAAGGTGTTCCATCAGTTTCAAGAATTGTTCATCATAGTATTCATTGACGATATTCTAATCTATTCCAAAAGTGAGGAGGACCATTCCAATCACCTCCGAGTTATCCTTCAGACCCTTAAGGATCATCAGTTATATGCTAAGTTCTCCAAATGTGAATTCTGGCTGAATGCTATTGTCTTCTTAGGATACATTGTATCTAGTGACGGGATTAGAGTGGATCCCCAAAAGATTAAGGCAGTGAGAAAATGGCCCAGACACATGACTCCAACCGATATTCGGAGCTTCTTGGGCCTGGCGGGTTATTACAGAAGATTGGTAGAAAGTTTTTCTTCCATAGCTGCTCTGCTTACTAAATTGACTCAGAAAAAGGTGAAGTTTGCGTGGTCTGATCTGTGTGAAAATAGTTTTGAGAAGTTGAAAGACAAGATGACTAATTCTCATGTTTTGACCCTTCCCGAGGGTGTAGATGGCTTTGTCGTTTATTGTGATACGTCCCATATGGGAATTGGTTGTGTATTAATGTAACATGGTAAGGTGATATCTTATACATCTAGATAGTTGAAGGTGCATGAGCGAAATTACTCCACTCATGACTTGGAGTTAGCAGCCGTGGTGTTTGCTCTTAGAATTTGGACGCACTATCTCTATGAAGTGCATTTTAATATTTATACTGACCACAAAAGTGTGTAGTATGTTTTCTCACAGAAAGAATTGAACCTCAGGCAGAGGCGTTGGATGGAGATTTTGTAAGACTATGAAATAAGCCTGCATTACCATTCGGGCAAGGCAAATGTTGTAGCCGACGCCCTCAGTAGGTTGTCTATGGGCAGCCTTTCTTATGTAGAAGAGGGGAAGAAAGAGATAGTGAAGGATATTCACCGCCTAGCAAATCTGTGAGTGAAACTCTTAGATTTCGAAGATGGAGGGGTGATTTTTCATGATTTATCTAAGTTATCCCTTTGTGCTGAAGTTAAGGAGAAGCAGGTTGAAGATTCCATCTTGATGCAAATCAAGAAAGATGTGGGTCAGCCAAAGGTAATGTCATTTGAAATTTTTGGTGATGGTATTTTGAGATTTTAGGGTAGGTTGTGCATTCCGAATATTGATGGACTGTGGGAAAGAATCTTTGATGAGGAACACACTTCAAGGTATGTTGTTCACTCGGGATCTACTAAGATGTACTATGATCTAAAAACTTTTTATTGGTGGAATAATATGAAACATTATGTAGCTGATTTTGTTTCCAAGTGTTTGAACTATCAACAAGTGAAGGTAGAACATTTGAGGCCAGGAGATACTTCCTTAGAGATAGATCTTCCTTTATGGAAGTGGGAGATGATCAATATGGACTTTGTTATAGGACTTTCGAAGTCCCGAAACCAGTATGACTCCATTTGGGTGATTGTAGAACGGTTGACAAAGTCATCCCACTTTTTGAAGCCGTACATTGAGGAGATAGTTCATCTATACGGTGCACCTATGTCCATTATATCAGTCTGAGGTACGCAGTTTTTTTATCAATTTTGGAGATCGTTTCAGAAAGGCTTAGGTACCTAAGTGAACCTATGTACAACATTCCACCCTCAGACTGATGGGCAAGCTGAGCAAACCATTCAGACCATTGAGGATATGTTGAGATCTTGTGTAATAGATTTCAAAGGTAGTTGGGTAGATCATTTGCCATTGATTGAGTTCGCTTACAATAATAGCTACCATGCTAGTATTAAGGTGGCACCGTTTGAAGCATTGTATGGGAGGGGATGCAGGTCTCTTATAGGGTGGTATGAAGTTGGTGACACGTGGTTGTTGGGGCCTGATCTTGTTCATCAAGAAACAGAGGATGTGAAATTAATCAAAGAACGACTTAAGATGGCTCAGAGTCATCAGAAATCCTATGCCGACGTTAGAAGAAGAGAGTTAGAGTTTGAGGTTAGAGATTGGGTATTTCTTAAATTTTCTCCCATAAAGGGAGTTATGCGATTCAGGAAGAAAGGTAAGTTGAGTCCTCGCTACATAGGACCATATTAGATTGTAAAAAGGATAGGTGGAGTTGCATACAAGTTAAAGTTGACTACAAACTTGGGTTCTATTCACCCGGTATTTCATATATCTATGTTGAAGAAGTGCATTGGAGATCATTCTTTAGTGTTGCCTGTTGAGGAAATCAAGGTGAACGATTCCTTGTCTTATGAAGAAGAGCCTGTAGCAATCTTAGATCACCAAGTTAGAAAATTGAGGAGCAAACAGATTGCCTCGGTAAAAGTATTGTGGAGGAATCAGAAAATTGAAGAAGCAACTTGGGAATCAGAAGATGACATGAACGATAGCTACCCACACTTATTTGACCCGGTGAATGATGAGATGGAAGGTGCAACTCTTGCCTTATTTTTCTTTCTTATGTCTGATATGCTAGAAATCGTGCTTTCCTATTTTCCGTATCATTATTCGTGGATGAATGATCCCAAGGGGGGATAATGTAACGCCCCATAAAATTCATGCATCGATTAGCCTTTAATAGTGTTCTATTAAACTTAAAACTTGAAATTTTTTCTAAATGTAATGAGGACATAGAGTTATTTTAGTTGGAAATCTTTGGGATACAACTTTTCAACCTTCCCGACATCCATTTTTAGATTTTCTTGTTGTGTTGCAATGGGGTAAGGTTATAGTACCTTTTGGAAGAGTTTTGGAATTTTAAACGAGCTTATGGACAAGTTTGGATTTCCAATCCAGTGGCAGCGCGTGATAGGCCCGCGCCGCCTACTAGATCATGTGTACTGGACCTTAGCCCGCGAATGAGCGGGCGACGCCTGCTTATTCACAGTGCACTAAGGCCCGCGGCGCCTGGTGGATTGCGTCAGGCTTATTCTTCAGCCTCATTCGAGAAATTAATGGCATTTTGGTAATTTACCATTCCTCTATCAACTTAAACACGGGATTTAATCCCTAAAGAGCCAAATTACACTCCTATTCACCAAAATTGCTCAAGAACTCTCTCAAGGATTTTAAAATAAAAACCCAAACAACTCAAGATTCAACCGTGGGCTTCTGAAATTTATTGCATATTTGAAATCCCCATAATGTAGGCTTCAAGAAACACCTATTATCTTTGGAAATAGAGGTACGTGGGGTTAGCTTAAAAATATCATGGGCTTAGAAATTCATGGTTTAATAATGGGGGTTTGAAACTATGAATATAATCATGTTTTAAACGTTTCTATGATATTGTTTTGGTCTTTAGGCCTATTTTCAAAGTGATTTGATATATTATATATGTATATGCATGTGTTTCGAAAAGATGTTAACTTGAGAGCATGAATTATGTGGAATACCTCTCTTGATATGAATTTGTTTTTAAATTTTCATATGATGTGAACTGTTTGAAAACATCTTGAAAAGCATGACATGAAAGGTTTTGAAAATCGTTATGATTTGATATAATCTTGACTTGAAATGAGAGGGTTGTTTGTATTGAAACATGTTGAATATAATGGTTGAATGAGAAAAATGATATGACATTGATGACTTGCAAGTCAGGCATGACGATACCCTAAAGAATATGATATGTGATTAAATCAAATGAAATTTGAATGCATTGATTTTACATGGGATAGGTGGATGCCCGAAGAAGGCATTTGAGTGTAAGGGCTTAGCGCTGCAAAACCGTGTTTGCCGACTTTGGGACTATGGTTAAGAGCCCTACTTTGTAATCTTGTGCACTACCATACTTTATTGGGTCGAGATACCCTGCTGTGTGATCTTGTGTGTCTTCTCCTCACTTATACTCTAATCTCGGCGGCAACTGAGGTTTTACAGTTGGTGTAAATGTAATATTGTAGGGTATTCCATCTAGCTCAGCTGCATTGAATGGTTGTTGAAATATTTATACATTATGCCCATGTGTTTTCAAATGATTTGATATGAAACTACTTTTCAATGGCTCTCACTTATATTTTGTAAAAATATTGTATTTCTGTTTTGGATATCTCTACCTACCAGTACAATTGTATTGACCCTCTTCCCTGTAAGGTTCAGAGGCACAGTCTAGAGGTCCGGATAACCAGTAGATTTCTTCCGACAGAGTGCAGAATCAAGTGGTGAGCCTTCAATATTTTGGAAGGCCTGATGTCTGTCATTTCATTTATCACTTAGTAGTTTTTGGGTCTACTGGGGGCCTTGTCCCAGTTTTCATATAGTTATTTATCTCAGTCATGAAGTAGATATTTCGCAGACGGTTTTTCAGTTGTTGACAGAGATTGTGGGACATTATTTCCTATTATTGTTTTCATGTGATTTTGACCATGTTATCGTAATACGATTTATCTTCCGCATTTCTCTTATCATATGAAGTATGTGTATGATTACCAGACAGATAGGGGTGTTTTGGGCCTTTATGGTTCGGAATACTCATCACAGCCAGGGCCCCGTTCAGGGCGTGACATATTTTTACTAGAAAACAGAATAAAATCAAGGTTTGGCAAATTATAATATAATCATTATAGTATTACAAGAAAAAACATATAAATATTTCTACACTAAAAAAACTTTTGACAGATTTTAACATTCTTATTTTGTTTGTACAGATTGTGTTTTAAATCAGAAATGGAGAATGTTAATGTTGAAAAAGATTCTGCTAATCAAGAAGGTAATATCTCACTTCTATTAAATATTCTTATAGTTTATTATTATTTATATTTCATGCTTCTAATTTAAACATTGTTAACTTAAATCACAATGCAAATAATTACAATCATTTTTAGGAGCTCATAATACTTATACCATCGATAAAAAATTTGTATTTGAGATTGGTATGAAATTTTATTCGGAAGAGGAATCATACAATGCATACAATTCATATGCCGTGGCAAAAGGTTTTGGTATTCGAAAAGGTCCAAAGACTAAAAAAAGAAATAACGAGATAACGAGATGCTTATTTTTTTGTTCTTGTGAAGGACAATGTAATAAGCTTTCTCCTTTTCAAGAAAGGAAGCGACAAATATTAGAATATTGTCACTACCCGAACCGGGGTCCTAGCCGTGATGAGCATTCCGAACCATAAAGGCCCGAAACACCCCTATCTGTCTGGTGACCATGCACATAATTCTTATGGTAAGAAAAACACGGAAGATAAATAGTAGTACGGAAACATGGTCAAAATCACATAAAAACAACAATGGGAAATAGTGTCCCACAATCTTTGTCAACATATGGAAAACCATCTGTGAAAAATCAACTACAAGACTGAAATAAATGAGACAAGGTCCCCAGTAGACCCAAAGCTACTAACTGATAAATGAAACTACCAGAATCAGGCCTTCCAGGATATAGAAGGCTCACCAAGTGACTCTGCGAATCTTTCTGAGAAATCTACTGATGTTCTTGACCCCTAGACTGTGCCTCCGAACCTAGAAGGGAAGGGGGTCAATCCAAAAGTAATGGTATGCAGAGAAATCAAAACAAAATTCAATATTTTCACAAAATATAGGTGAGAGCCAGTAATAAGCAGTTTCATATCAAATAATTTGAAAACACATGGGCATAATGTAATAGTTTTCAACAATAATGTAATGAAGCTGAGCTAGGTAGAATACCCTACATATAACATTTACACCAACTGTCAAATCTCGGTTGCCGCCAAGATTAGAGTATAAGTGAGGGGAAGACACACAAGATCACAGAGCAGGGTGTCTCGGCCCAATAAATTATAGTAGTGCCCAAGATCACTTAGTTTGGGCTCCTAACCATAGTCCCAATTTGGGAATGACATCAAGTCAGGTACACAACATCACTTATCCTGGTACCAAGTTCCCATATCAGCAAACACGGTTTCCAGCGATAAGCCCTTACACTCAAAAGCCTTCTTTGGGAATTGACCTATCTCATGTAAAATCAATGCATTCAACTTCATTTAATTCAACCACATATCTCATCTTGTAGGGTATCGTCATACCCGACTTGCAAGTCATCAATATCACATCATTCTTCTTATTCAACCATTGTATTCAATATGTTTCAACACAAATAACCCTCTCGTTTCAAGTCAAAATCATATCAATTCTTAAAACATTTCATGTCATTCTTTTCAAGATGTTTTCAAACAATTTACTTCATATGAACATTTGAAACAAATTCATATCAAGAGAGGGATTCCATATAATCCATGCTCTTAAATTAACATAGTTTCAAAACATACGCATATACATATATAATACATCAATTAGTTCAGAAATAGGCCTATAGGCCAAATCAATATTATAGAAACTTTAAAAACATGATTATATTCGTAGTTTCAAAACCCCCATTGTAAAACATGAATTTCTAAGCCCATGAGATTTTTAGGATAACCCCATGTACCTCTATATGCGAAGATGATGTGTGTTTCTTGAAGCCTACGTTTTGGGAATTCCAAATATGCAATTAGTTTCAAAAACCCACGGTTGAATCTTAAGTTGCTTGGGTTTTTGTTTTGAAATGGAAAATTACCAAAACACCCTTAATGAGACGAAACTTAAAAGTTGAAAAATTCCCAAGTGTGAACAGAACATGTGTCGCATGCTATTTCCCACCGCAGTGGAGCATGCGATGCACGCTATATCGCATGCTGGCACCATGCGATGGAGCATGCGACGCATGCTTATCGCATAGTGCTACTGTTTTGAAATTCAAACATGCCTTAAACGATGTCCAAAAATTTCGAAACTCACCTGAGACGTACTACAACCTTTCCCCATCGCAATGCAATAATAAAATCTAAAAGCGGATGTCATAAAGATTGAAAAGTTGTATCCCAAAGATTGCCAGCTAAAAATGAGACTAAGTCTCTTTAACACTTAGAATATTTTTCAAAATTTTTAAGCTTCTCATCCTATGCACATGCTATTACAAGTAACGCAGTCCATAAAAATTATGGGGCGTTACATTATCTTCCCCTTGGGACCATTCATCCCCGAATGATAGGTAGGAAATTTTTGAATCCTTAAAGGTATGGAATAATGTGGACACGACATGTCCCCTAATAAGGAATACACTGATCTGAAACATGACCATATGGCTGGAACTACTGATATTCAGTATTCTTATATCGGACATGCATATCTGATGCATGGAATGCACGACTTAAGCTACTCATAAGCCGAGTTCTCATAATGAACATGCATATCTGATGCATGGGTTTGTGACGGATTTATTCTCGTGAACGCAGAATTGAATAAACTGATAAGCTGAACTTTTTCTAATGAACATGCATTTCTAATGCATGCATATCTGATTGAACTAACGTATGACCGTATGACTGAATACGCAATGATAACTGGCGCGAAGCTTGTAATAAGAATCTATGTGTGCAACTGAATGGGGTATCTCCCCCTTGGGACCCTATGTCCCTCAATGAATGTTCAATTCACTAAGATACTCGAAAAACTGAGGCGATGAACAAGGCACCTACGAATTGAATCGTAACTGAACATCCGAAAATCTGAATCTAGTACCTGACGTAATGAACCGGGCTATACTCACAGCTACTACTACACTCTATATTGGAATAGTAACATATCTGAGATTTCGGGTAGCATGATTAAATGAAAGACGAGAAAACAAGTCATGCGAATCTAACTGTTTGACTGTTAACTGATTTGCTGGCTACACATACAGAACTATACTGGAAACTTATACACAAACTGGAGTATCTCATCAACACACTTTGAATACTCCCTTAACTATACCATTCTCTTTAAATACCATACTCATCTAATTCAGCTTATTTATTCTCGTATTGGCATTTATAAACCTTTCTACTAATGTCTATAGTAGCTTAAACCTTTCACCGCGATTAAGCCAGACTCTAAGTCACAAAATACAACATGCCACATCACGCTATTATTCTAAACTATATGATGCAACCTTCTATATCTCTTTAAAAGATCACATCCTAAGCATAACATGCCTTACCACTTTAATGACTACTCTGAACTCTTTCTATGAAGTCGCTAACGTATATTGCGTTTTTCCACTACATTCTCAACACGTCATTCAAGCCTATTTCATAACCACGTGTTAACTTCAAAGAAACCACCCATAAATACATGCTTCACATATTCTACCAACCATCTATGTATATAGCTCCCACACGCTACCCCAAGAACATACACACACACACCTTTAAGCAAACCATCACCTGCATCAAAGACTTGGACCCAACCTTACTTCACAGTTATGCCCTTATCTAAAATAAGCATACTATGATCTTCCATCAACAAGAAACATTTACTCATCACCACTACCATCACATAAAAAAAGGAGTCACTAAAGATTAGAACATAAGATCTTGAAGCATGGAAGAGTATTATATGAAACTTGACACTTAACTGAGGCCTGAGGAATAGCAAATCAACATCCAGGATTTATCAAAGAAAATTTGAATAGGGGCTTATATGGCTATGAACTATATTTCGCCCATCATAAAGAGTATAGAATTAATTATGGGAACTGAGCACACTATAAAGCGTGAATACATGAGTCATGAGCTGCATGACCTCAATTTAGAGTTCATAACATATGGAATGTGATTCCGACTGTTGAATGAACTGAAGTTCCTCATTTAGGAATCTGGAAGAGCACGTGATTCTCTATCATATACATGAACATGAACTATGATAATGGGACTGAAACGTGAGGTATGATTAGGTATTAGGATAACTGAAAAAAACTGAGACAGGAATGGGTTGAGCCTCACCCTCCCTTCTGATGTCCTATGTCATACTGACATCACTACTAGAATCTGAGGGCCGGACTTGATTACTTGTTCTATCATCTCCCCCTTGGATTTAAGCCATCATCTTAAGTTTGGGAGATCCCTTACTAGACTTTAAACTTCACTGCACTCACTGCACTCTGGGGTCCAAAATATGACAATACGCAAAATTAATAGAACTCATCCTGAAAGACCACACATGAAAGTGGAAAGCCCACTGCTAAAACTACCTTCTGAGATACACTCTATATTTCGATAGCCCCAATAGTCATAGTATAATGCTTGCACACTTATTTCTATCGGTTCAACCTTCAAAACTCAAACTTAGATTCTAACACTCAACATGGACATCACCAAGCCTTTGATGAACCATACCACTTTCGATATAGCATACCAATATCGTGACTCCAAACTTATGTCTCATTACTACGCGAATCAAGATCATATAAAAAGGCCCAACACTATCAATTAAAACTCCTTAACTTGGCTATTTAGAACACCATATACTATCGAACTAGTCTTTCTCCACCTAGCAACTCAATGGTACTACTAACCACACACAATATGTAATAGCCTTAGAAAATATCGCAGCTTCATATAACCTTGGGCATACTTCTACCTCATACATACAACATCATACTTCATTACGAATCAACTTAAACTTAAGCCATTTCATACACCGTTCAAGCCTATTAGGTCAATTCTATATAGCTAGCATCATTAACCAAGAAATCATCACATCCACCTTCATGGACTTCAACTATTAAAAACTTAATGTCTAGTGCTAAACATGATTTTACAACCCAACCTTACGCATAAGTCTCACTTGGAAACCATGAAATAAACATCAAGAAATATTTGTATGCTAGAACTTCACAACCTCAATAATCAATCATGACCTTACGACTTTCCTTATCATAATCCATTTGCACGTACTATTTCAACACATAAAGCCTACTAATATAATCTCACAAAACATGCATTATCAAACTCATGCCACTATTCCTACATCCACATTCTACATTAAATTCAAGCCAATGGTCTAGCATCAATCATCTACCATCAATGAAGAAGGAAACATAATATACTAGTTAGTTAAATATAAACATTCTATCCAAATACCTCACAAATCTACTACATACCTTCTCACAAGTAGTACTAGTTTACAAGTACCAACAAAATAAGGTCAAGGGGTAAAGTTACATAATTGACACGACTAACCTTAATCTGATATTATAACCCCATACAATCTTATCTACTTATACGGATTTCTCACCTCATACCTACTTACTATATCATACATTTAGACTACCTTCAATATCCACAACAACCATGAGTCTATAATAATAACTTACTGGCTAACATAGCCAATTTCACACTTCAAGCAACCGACAAATCACCTTGACTAACAACTCCTTCTCTACCTTCTACTAAACTAACACACAAGGACGAATCACCTCTTTACCAACTCCATCTCATGCAAATAGATTTAGCTACATATATATTAAACAAACACACGAACAACAAGTTGGAGAAAAAGTTGCTAGTGAATCGAAATACGCCTCACACGAATTCACTAGACTTTGATTTTGTATTTTTGAACAAGAAAATGAGATGAATGACAAGGAAACTATGCTAGTGAATCGAAAGAGACCCACACAGCTTCACTAGACTTTATTTTTCAACGACACTTTGATGAAAATATTACATGAGATAGAAGTTTAATACGCAGTATCTAATAAACTAAGAATACACATATTACTTTGTATAAATAAATTGGAGTCAAACACTTCCTCCATGGACTACCATACCATCCACACATGCTACTATCTACCATATTAGTTTATCACTATAAAGGGGTAAATCATCCTCAAACATTATTTATTAAATTTAAATATTCATTTACACAAAAGTCACCCTCACTTTCTGACTTCTAACTTTGTGACTTCACATCCCCAACGTCTTGGTCCAATATCACTACCAATAGGTCATGACAACATACTTTAACGCATACTACTATTCGGGTAAAAATACAGTTCCAACATTCTACTACACATCATCCCCCCTTAAGAAAGACATTTGAAACATAAATTTGAAGGAGACTAGATGCAATTAATACCTCAAGCTGAAAAGCACGATTCCATCAGGATCAATGTTTACATCAGAATCAATACACATTGAAGCACTAACGGACTCTTCTCAAGTCCTTGCACAAATTTTAACTCTTATATGGTTCAATTAGAAAGGACCATACCATTTAGATTCTAAAATTTTGTACTTGAATCACCTTAATAATGAGACATATCTGAGGAAATTTGAGTAAGGAAAGAATTTAGGATGACTCTTTACTTTCGTATGGGCGACACCATAGCACGAATTAGAGTATGAAAGAGGAACATTCTGACTCTATTGCACGAACTAGAACATGAAGAAAGAGAGACATTCCTAAACGCCTAGTAGCCTTCTACTTATAAGTGTGGCGAACTAAACACTCATAAATAAGACTCTACTCGACACGATTTAGCAAACACCCTGGGACCATGAACCATGCTATGATACCAAGTTTGTCAGGACGAATTGGGGCCCTGGCTATGATGAGTATTCCAAACCTTAAAGGCTAGAACCACCCCTATCTGTCTGGTGATCATGCATATAATTCATATGGTAAGATAAATGCGAAAGATAAACAATATTACTTAAACATGGTCAAAATCACACAAAAACAACAATGGTAAATAGTGTCCCATAATCTCTATCAATATATGGAAAACCGTCTGCAAAATTTGTACTACATGACTAAAATAACTAACTCTAAAAACTGGAACAAGGCCCCAGTAGACCCAAAACTACTAACTGATAAATGAAACTGCCAGAATCAGGCCTTCCAAAATGTGAAAGGCTCACCAAGTGACTCTGCGAATCTATCTGAGAAATCTACTGATGTTCTGGACCCCTAGACTGTGCCTCTAAACCTCAGAGGGAAGGAGGTCAGTAAAAAAGTACTGATACACAGAGAAATCAAAATAAAATACAATATTTTTACAAAATATAGGTGAGAGACAGTAATAAGTAGTTTCATATCAAATCATTTGAAAACACATGGGAATAATGTAATAGTTTTCAACAATGATGTAATGCAACTGAGCTAGGTGGAATACCCTACATATAACATTTACACCAACTGTCAAATCTCGGTTGCCGCCGAGATTCGAGTATAAGTAAGGGAAAAATACACAAGATCACACAACAGGGTGTCTCGACCCAATAAAGTATAGTAATGCACAAGATCACTTAACCTGGGCTCCTAACCATAGTCCCAATTCGGGAATGACATAAAGTCAAGTATACAAGATTACTTAGCCTGGTACCAAGTTCCCATGTCGGCAAAAACGGTTTCTAACGATGAGCCTTTACACTCAAACACCTTCTTCGGGCATCCACTTATCTCATGTAAAATCAATGCATTCAACTTCATTTAATTCAACCACATATCTTATCCTATAGGATATCATCATACCCGACTTGCAAGTCATCAATATCACATCATTCTTCTTATTTAACCATTGTATTCAACATGTTTCAACACAAATAACCCTCTCGTTTCAGGTCAAAATCATATCAATTCTTAAAATATTTTATGTCATGCTTTTCAAGATGTTTTCAACTATTTACATCATATGAACATTTGAAACAAATTTATATCAAGAGAGGGATTCCATATAATTCATGCTCTCAAATTAACATAGTTTCAAAACATAAGCATATACATATATAATATATCAAATTACTTTGGAAATAGGCCTAAAGACCAAATCAATAATATAGAAATGTTAAAAACATGATTATATTCGTAGTTTCAAAACCCCCATTGTAAAATATGAATTTCTAAGCCCATGAGATTTTTAGTATAATCCTATGTACCTCTATACGCGAAGATGATAGGTGTTTCTTGAAGCCTACGTTCTGGGGATTCCAAATATGCATTTAGTTTCAAAAACCCACAGTTAAATCTTGAGTTTCTTAGGCTTTTGTTTTGAAACCCTAAGGAGAGTTCTGGAGAAAGTTTGATGAATGAAGGTGTATTTTGGGGTATTTGGGGTTAAACTCCGTGTTTGAGATGGTAGGGGAATGGAAAATTACCAAAACACCCTTAATGAGATGGAACTTAAAAGCTGAAAAATTCCCAGGCATGAACAGACCATGCATCGCATGCTATTTCCCACCGCAGTGGAGCATGCGACGCATGATATACCGCATGCTGGCACTATGCGATGGAGTATGCGACACATGCTTATCGCACAGTGCTGCTGTTTTGAAATTCAAACACGCCTTAAACGATGTCTAAAAATTCTGAAACTCACCCGAGACGTACTACAACCTTTCCCCATCGCAATGCAATAAGAAAATCTAAAAATGAATGTTGGGAAGGTTGAAAAGTTATATCTCAAAGACTGCCTTCTAAAAATGAGACTAAGTCTCTTTAACACTTCGAATATTTTTCAAAATTTTTAAGCTTCTCATCTTATGCACATGCTATTACAAGGTAACGCATTGCACGAAAATTATGAGATGTTACAAATATAGATGTGGATGCTTGGCTTGTATAAAATTTCAAATATCAAATGACATATGGGAAGTATGTGAATTTAATGATGTGCATAGCCATTCAATGATAGAAGACAATTTAAGACATTTCATACAAACTGGTCGAAAGCTTACAAGTGCTACCAAAAATATTCTTGTTTCTATGATCGAGGCTGGTATTCGCACTAAAAAAGTTGTTCGATATCTTCAAAATGAAGCAGGTGGAATTGAAAATACAAGATTTATTGAGCAAGATGCTCATAAATTCATACAAGCACATAAGAGAAATATGATTAGTGGTGGAGATGCTCAAACTTTAATAAATCATTTTATGCATTTCCAATCAGAGGACTCAAATTTCTTTTATTCTTTTCAAGTCGATGAAGATGGCAGATTGTGCAACTTCTTTTTGGAGAGATAGCATATCTAGATTGCACTATGATTGTTTTGGGGATGTGATGATTTTTTGACACCACATATCGCACAAATAAATATAACATGATTTGTGCTCCATTTGTTGGTGTAATTAATAATTGGAAAAATATTTTCTTTAGATGTGCATTCTTGTGCGATCAAACAATTGGCTCTTTTATTTGGCTATTTTAAACATTCCTAAAGGGAATGGGAGGAAAAGCACCAACAATAATTTTTACCGATCAAGCTCCTTCTATAGCAAATGCTATTAGAGAAGTTTTTCCTGAAACATGTCATCGGTTATGTGAATGGCACATTGAAAGAAATTCTCAGAAAAATATACTCCACCTTTATGGGAAACAAGGATTTCGAAACTACTTTGATACTCTCTTATGGAGATGCAAGTCAGAACCAAAATTTGAAGTGACTTAGCAAAACATGATATCTGAATGGAATTGTGCAAATAATACTTTGCTTCAAAAGCTATATGATTTAAGAAAGAAATAGTGTCCTGCATTTACCCGTTCCATTTTTTCAACGGACATTAAATCAACTCAAAGAAGTGAAAGCACAAACAGAGTTTTCACAGAAATGAAATGCAAGACAATGAGTATAACTGAATTTGTGAAGCAATATGAGCAACGAACAACTGAAATGTGTGACAGTAAGGCAATTGAGGATTACAAATGCCGAGGAAAGCATAAAATTTTCATAGAAGATTGTGGGATGTTGAAGCATGTTGGTAGTGTGTATACAAGATGAATTTTTACAAGGTTTCAACATGAATTTTTGCAAGGTACAACCAAAAAAGTAATCAATTTGGAAACTAATGGGAATAAAACAGTATATACAATTTCAAAGGGTGAAAGTGAGCAAATTGAAACTGTTCAGTTCAATTCTCTTGATAATTCTAACGTTTGTAGTTGTCAAATATTTGAAACAATGGGTTGGCTCTGTTGTCATGCATTAAATGTTTTATTTTTTGACTTAAATTTTTCTTGTATACCTAAGAAATACATTGTGAAAAGGTGGACTAAGAATGTCAGGCATGGCAGTGAATTTGAGGAGTACACCAAAAAAATGAGACAATGAAATCCTCAATGGCAATTCGCTTAAATTGATTAATGAAGGAGCCTTTTACTGTTATGACTTTAGCGGAAAATGACTTGGACTCCAAGAAAATTGCCCAAAAATTTTGTATCAGGCAAAGATTGAGATTATGAAGCATCAAAGTGAATTGTATGCTGAAAATTATGAGAAGGATAAGAACAAGCTCAGTGGAATTGATCCTGTTATAGGGTGTAAGGATCAAGTTTTGGATCCAATTAAGAAAAATGACCAGAGAAGTGGATATGGAAGAATGAAGTCAAGAGGTTAACAAAGAAAAAATAAGCTTCACAAAAGACATTGAAATATAAAGCAGCAGATGAACATCAGTCTTTTACTGTTATGGCACCGAGCTTTGAAACGCAATCAACTTCAATGCAAGGCTTCACTGAACTAAATTTTCAGGTTATTTTCCTTCATCAAACTAAATATTTTTAATCATTGTCTTACTACTTTATTTATCTACTAATTTTGACTCTTTTTTTTTAATTATTAAAATTCATTTACTAAAGTTGAATTTTTTTCTTTTTAAATTCAAACCTACAGGTACATGGAGATTTACATAAAAATTTCAATTAACTATCAACACAAAACTTGAATCTGTCTTCTGCAGTGTACTTTCAAAGTCAAGGTTCAAACAATGCATTAGAAAATGTTGATATCAATGAAAAGGGAATATAGCAGATCTGAGCAGCACATTTTGTAACATATTTCATCTTTTTTGAACATTACAAATATTTATATGACAAGTATTTTACTATTTTGGCATTAGAAATGACATGCAAACAAAGATGTGTAGAGATCTAAATTTTATTACTTATTTTATATATAAAAAATTCATATTTATATGGATTTGTAGAAAAAAAATTAATCATGAAGATGGAGATAGATTCGTACCTGAAATATGAATAATCAAAAATTGCAGATGAAGATGAAGTAGTTGAGGTAGATTTGAGTAAACAATGAAAATTTGAGAACAAAGCTTCAATTTTTTTTTATCTTCAACACATATCAATTTTTTTTCAACATTAGCAGCATCCCAAATTGCCAATGAATATCTAAATATTAGTATTTAAAGAAATTGTAAATTCAATATCAACAGATAAACAAGCAATAAGGTTTTCTGATTTTCTGATGAAGATGAATTGGAAAAATCAAGAACACTTTTTAATTTAAATAGTAGAAGTGTTCAGATAAAAAAAAATGAAAGTGATGTTTTTTGTTTAGAAGAAAGGTTTTGTGATTTTTTTATGAAGATGAACTGAAAAAATCAAGAAACTTTCTAATTTTAATAGTAGAGGTGTTGAGATATAAAATATGAAAGGTTTTTTTTTTTTTTTTGTTTAGAAGGAAGCTTTATTTGATGAAGATGAATTGAAGAAATCAAGAACACTTTTTAATTTTAATAGTAGATGTGTTCAGATTAAAAAATGAACGTTTTTTTTTTTGTTTAGAAGAAGGCTTTTTTGCTTTCCTAATGAGGATGAATTGGAGAAATCAAGAAACTTCAACTTTTTCGAAAATCACACACAATTTTTCATATACGTTATATCCTCCACTGTTAAAGACTTTAAATATTTTACTTTATTTTTTTGTGGACCCCACAGTCCACAAACCATTATTTACTCAAAATTTTAATCTCTCTCTTCTTTATTTTACTTTGCAATTTTAAATTAATAAAACTATCCCCACAATCCATGTGTCAAGATACTAATGGAATCACATACAAGTTTTGTTTGTTAAGTCTCACTCAAAATAAAAATTTTCTAAGACTGCGTAGCCAGTACAGGATCAGGAGTCACCCGATAGATGAAGGCTTGACTATCATGATGTCTTAGGCTTGACTTCCTGTTTAGGGTCACCCATTAGAGAGGCTTGACCATACTAGTGTCTTTACCCGTGATGCGGTACTGACATCCTTCCAACTGGGGTTACAGGCTGGACCCCACTAGTTCAAATTTGGGGTATGTCGTTTAAGTGAGAACTCCCACAGTTGCAGCCACAGTTACAGTTCAGTCTCAGCCTTTAGAGTAGAATTCAGAAATTTGGATTGTCAGACACAGTCACTCAGATCAGTAAGGAATATAGATAGTTCCATAGATTCAAATACCACCTGCTAGATAGGCGTGGTCTCATATAAAGTTACTCAGTATCAGTACTAACTGTAACACCCCACATTTCGGTCTAGAACGAAAACCATCATTTTTATGCGTAGATGATCCAAACTCCATAATCCTATGAAAATTTGGTATTTTAATCAATTATTTAGTGTGGGAACCTATTTGAGCATGAATTGAGATCATAGAGGTCCCTTAATTCAAGGACGAGTTGAAAGGTTTCCTATCATTTGAGTTTGAGTGAGCGTCGAAACTTGGGTCATATTCAATCAACCATAACTCTTTGTATATAACTAATTAGGAGGCCTACTATATATAAAATGAAAGTTCTTTGAGTCCTCTTTCCGACGCCACTACTTTTGCTTTAATTCGATATTAGAGTAGAAAGTTATGCCCATTTAACTTCGAAGTGTCTGTCTGCTAAAGCGTGACGACGAGGCGGACGACTTATCAGCTGTGTGATGGCCTGTCAGACCTGGTCATCAGCTTAAGGCAGTGAATGGTGAAAACTAGCTCTGGCTGATGACTTATCACCTAAGTGATGGCCCCTTAACCCTGGTCGTCAACTGATGCATTTATGCGATTGTTTTTGGGTTTCTTAGGGGTATTTTGGTCTTTTACTCACTCCAAAAGTCTTTCACATAAATTAAATCACCCCTTAAGTGTTATTAATCAATCACTATCAGTTTTAAAATATCAAAAACTTCCTCTTCACTCTCAAAATAAGATCAAACTAGGATTTTCTCCAAGAACAAGAAATTCAAGAAAATCAAGCCTTAAGTTTAAGATTTCCAAGGAACGAATCGAGATTTGAGTTCTTCTATTTAAACTAATTAATTTAAGGTATGTGGGATTTACCCTAAAAACTATATGGGCTTGGAAACACTAGAACATGATTTAAAGATTTTCAAGTATGATTTTAGAAAGGGGTTTTGAAATACATGATTTTATTATACATTATGAATATCTAAATGCATTGTTGATTTGGCCCTTAGGCTTTACCCCCTTAAATTGATTTACAAGTATCCGTATATGTATGAAATTAAAATTTAATATTTTGATTGAGAGCACAGATTATGAAATCCCTCTCTTGTGATAAATTCAAGTTTATGATCTTATTGTGAATGATTTGAAATGCATAATTTATGGTTTGAAAATAGTTTTCTCAATACCATAGTGTTTGAGCATGATTTAGAGATGATGAGAGAGAGCTTCTTGATATAATTATATCCTTGTTTTAAATAAGAAAGAGTTGCATGTGACTAAGAAACTTGACATGACCACCTTGTATTATTGAAATGCTTGACAAAGAGAGTTCCTTGCATATGTTTACATGAGGTTTGAGAAAGAGTTTTCTTTGAATTGATTTATTGATATGGTGGTCTGACACTACATGTTTTGAAAGAAGAGATGATAATATGCTATAAATAGCTCAGAGGTGTGACTTGCAAGTCAATGGTATGACGATACCACACAAATGTAAGCCATAACAGAGTTTGATTTCATAGAATGCATGTCTTAAAGAGTTGAAAACTGGGTTAATGTGAGTTATGTGGTTACCCGAAGAAAGCATGAGTCAAATGATTCTATGTTGAAAACTGTTATTTGCTGACACAGGAACTTGGTAGCCTGCTATGTGATCTTGTGTACCTAGTATCTTGTCATCCCAAATTGGGACTATTAGTTTGGAGCCCTGCTTTGTGATCTTGATCCCAACCACGATATAATGACTTGATTGGGGTTGTGGTACCCTGTTATGTGATCTTTTGTGTTCTTCCCTCACTAGTACTCCTATCTTGGTGGCAACCGAGATAAGGTAGTCAGTGAAAGCTGTGAAATTGTAGGGTGTACCACCTACCACAAAGTAGATAAAAAGTATCTCCAAATTCAGATAATTTTACAGAGTCTTTTAAATATGCCCATGTAATTTCTTACCATAAAATATATGTATTATCTGATTTAAATTTCTCACATATATGTATAATATAAATTATCATTTTGGATTTGCTCTGCGTACCAGTACATCTGTATTGACCCCCTCCCCTACCTCTCAGGTTCTGAGGCTCAGCCTAGGGTTCCAGATAAGCAATAGATAATTCTAACAGTAGATCAAATTGTGCAGTGGTGAGTCTTCTCTATTCCAAAAGGCCTGTCCTTTCAGATTATGCCATCTATTACAGTTTTGGTCTACAGGGGGCCTTTTCCCAGTTTTTAGATAGTTATCAGATTCTCATGTAGTAGAGATTTCGCAGACTGTTCCAGATGTTGTTGGTGATTTTTGGATTTCACTCCTTATTGTTAAACTTAATCAAGAGTATGATCATGTTTCCGTATTTGATCGTAATTCCACATTTTCTTTTATTATATGAATGTTGTGCATGACTACCAGATAGAGTAGGATATCCGGGAATTCATGATTCGGGATGTCTATCACGACCATTCCCTAGTTCGGGTCGTAACACTAATAGGTCTAGAGATCACCCGTTAGATAGGCCTAATATCAAGGTTAGTCAATCCTTATCATTATCAGAAGATTCAAAGATCACCCGCTAGATAGGCGTGATCTCATATTCAGATTTAATCATTCATTATCATTATTAATAGATTTGAAGATCATCCGCTAGATAGGTTTGATCTCAGTTTCATTCAGTCAATAGTTGCAAGCTCGGAATAAATTATCAGTAGACTCAGCTATTCAAACTCGCAGTGTTAGTAATAGCAGATATCAGTAGTAGTAAGATCAATCGTTAGAAGTTCTAGTGTTCAGAAGTTAGTATACAGTGTTGCAATGACTTTAGTTATGATTTAAGCATTCATGCATGTATCCTCATTCAGCATGTTCAAATCATTTAGTCAGTATAATTCATGCATAAGCCCTTGCATTTAGCCTTACCTCATCTTGCATACCAATACATGCAATCATACTAACGCATTTGCACTATGGTGTTTTACTTTATGCCATAGGTTCAGAAGCACGAGATCCAAGTACACTTAGCAGTCCAGATTCAGTCAGCAGTAGTAGATGTAGCATAGAGTCCTCTTCATTCGAGGATGATCCTTATTTTATTATTATTGCATTAGATTCAGTTTATTTTAGTAGACGGAGTAAGTTGGGGACATGTCCCATCAACTGCACAGTTTAGACTATTAGAGGATTTTCGGATAGATGTATAAGTATTAAGTTTTGAAATTTGTATATTTTAGATGTTTTGAACCTTATGGTAAGTCTTCGCTAGTTTCTGCATTTATTTTATAATATTATGCAGTGCTCAGGTACAGATATCATAAAAGGGTTAGCTTGCAGTCCTTTGAGATCATAAGCACCGTGTCGCATTCTGGTTATATAAAATTAGGGCGTTACAAACTTGGTATCAGAGCCAGGTTCAATAGTGTCTTAGGAAGTCTGAAAAGCCGCATCTAGTATAGTCTTGTGCATGGGTGGGTTGCGCGTCATATTTATGTGCAAGAGGTTATAAGATGTTTTAGGAACAGTCTCTCTTCTTTCAGTATTCATGTTGTGCAAGTGAGAAAAATCTCAAGTTGAACTCTCAGTCTAATCCTTGTTCATCTTCTATTTGCAGAACATGCCTCCCAAGAAGAGAATAGAGAATCAGTCATCCCCTCAGCCAGTAGACCTCGATAATGAGAATGTGTCACATGCAGAGTTTCGGGTAGCTTTTCAGAAGCTAGACCAAGTTGTGACAACTATTTTTCAGGGTAACCGTCAAGCTGCAACCCCACCCCAGCAAGATGGGGATTCAACCACAGCTAGAATCAGAAATTTCATGAGGATGAACCCGCCAGAATTCTTTGGGTCAATAGAAAGTGAGGACCCATAACTTTATTCAGAAGAGGTAAAGAAGATCACCTAAATTATGCATGTGTCCGAGGAGGAGAGTGTAGAGTTTGCATCTTATAGGATGAAAGACATTTCTCATGATTGGGTTATAGCATGGAAGAAGAGTAGAGGGGAGGGTGCAGCTTCTATGACTTAGCAAGTATTTCAGGATGCTTTTCTAGATAGGTTTTTCCCTCTAGAGATGAGATAATATAAGGTATAAGAGTTTATGAACCTAAGGAAAGGCTCCATGATAGTGAAGAAGTATTGTCTTAAGTTTAATCAGTTATCTAAGTATGCCCCTGACTTATGCCCCTGACTTGATAGCTGACCCTAGAGCGAGTATGAGTAAGTTTGTGACTGGTGTATCCAAGTGGGTGTTGAAAAAGTGTAGAACTACTATGATTAATAGGGATATGGATCTTGCTATGTTGATGATGCACGCTCAACAGATTGAGACAGATAAGACAAAGGAAAGGGAGAGAGTGAGTAAGAAAGCCAGAACAGGTAGTTATGGTTTCTCTCAGGCAGGGTCACAGGGTGATAATAATTCTTACCATAGTCATAAGACTTCAGTCCCAGCTCCATCCTCATCTAGTGTTCCCGTACCAAACTTCATAAATGTCAGTTAGGATGGGGCGCCAGGATCTAAAGCGCAGAGTAGTGTTAGAACCGAGCGCACCTATCCGCTTTGTGGAGAGTGTGGCAAGAACCACCTAGGTGTGTGCAGATCAAATAGTCATGTATGTTTTGGGTATGGTAAGCCAAGCCATAGGATGTGAGAGTGCAGAGTTCTAGCTCATAGGGGTAGAGATTTACATCAGCAAGGCACCACTCCTAGTACCGCTAGTGTCCAGAGTCAAAACCAACTCTATGAACTTCAGACTCACTATGATCAAGAAGTTTTACCTGATATAGATTCGGGTACGTTATGATTCCTTTATATTCGTGATATTCATTGCTACGTCTCTTACTCTCATTTGAGCTTATGTTTCAGAATGAGCTAGCTAGTAAAGTCAGCATTTAGCTTAGCAGTCAGACAGTCAGATTTGCATAGTTTGTTTTCTCATATTTTTGTATATTTATGTTATTTGAAACCTCAAAGCATGTAAATGTTCCAAATTAAATTCCTTGTACATCACCCCAATATATAAGCGAAGTAAGTGTTCTTAGAGGGACAAAGTGTCCCAAGGGGGATATACCCTATAACTCCCCGATGTTGCTAATTCCTTAAACCCATCCAGTTTTATGCTCAGATTCTCATTACCAACTTTGCATCAGTTATCATTGCATATTCAGTCATGTTTTCAAGAGTCAGTTCAGTCAAATACTTAAGAATTAGGTGTGCATTCTCTGTAGTAGAAAAAGTTCAACTTATCAGTGTATTCAGTCATGCGTTCATGAGAACAACTAAATCATAGATCCATGCATCATATGTGTATGTTCATTTTGAGAATTTAGCTTATCAATAATTTCAGTCGGGTATTCTATGCATCAGCTATGCATATTTAAGTAGAAAATTCAGTGTGTCAGTAGTTCCCATCGCATAGATATGTTTCAGATGTTCTTGTCCCTTAAGTAAGTCCAGTCGATCAGTACTCTCATCCTAACAAGCGACAATCGAGGACGAATGTTCCCAAGGGGGAGATATTGTAAGACCCCGTAAAATTTTAAGTCTAAAATTCAGCTCCTTAAGCTTTAAAAGCTCCAACACTTAGAAATTTTTTGGTAAGTGTTCAACACTTAGTCTCATTTCAGACCTTCGAACTTTGGGGAATTATTTGATGACCTTTCCTACATTTGTTTTTCTATTTTCAAGTTGTGTTGCGATGGGGAAAGGTCATAGTACATCCTGGGTGAGTTTGATAATTTTTAGAGAAGTGTAAGGGCATGTTTAGTGTGCCAAACCAGTAGAAAAAGGCGTTGGTGAGGCTCCGCCCAACTTAGACCATCGGTCTAAGCAGGGCGCTGCGCAGCTTTTACCCCCTCTCTAAGTAGGGCGCCGCCCTGGTCTCTCCCAGGGTGAAAGTAGGGAACCGCCCTGTCTATAGCCCTGAGCCAAAATTTCAGCTTCCAGTTCATGGTTTCAAGGGCAAAGCTGTAATTTTCCAACCACCATGTATATTCTTTAACACGAGATTCGACTCATTTACACCTAAAATATAAGGTTTTCTCTCAACTTTCCCCAAGAACAAATATAAGGGTTCATAGTTCAATAACCAGATCATCAAGATTTCTCCATCAATTCACTGCAAATCAAGAAACTAAGGTATGCGGATGTTGATTCTTGGGGTCCTTCCACCAAAGAAGTTCAAGAACCCCTTTTCATGATTTTAAAGTCTAAAATTTTATGAATTTTCATGATTTATGTGAATAGAAGTTGAAGTTCATGTTGTTGATAAGTTTTGATGCATGTGTTGAGTATAAAGATCCAAGCTTTAACCTTAGTATGTGTTGATTATGTGATACCCATGATAAAAGCCCATCAAAAAGTATGTTGAATTCTATAATCATGTTAACTATGTGTATTGAATGTTGTATGACCAAAATATGCCTCCCATATGTTTGATAGAATGCTTATATGAAGAAAATAGTACCGTTGTAGCATGTTAAGTACAAAATCCCCAAAAGTAATGTATGTCAAGTGTTTGTTGTAATGCCAAGATGAGTGAAGCATGATATGTTACATGTCCTCCCTATTCACATGGATTTCCTTGTTGAATAAGTTATGAGACAATATCATGCCTCCATATATTTTTACTTGTCTAAGATTCCCATGTGCTTGAAGAGATGTTTTATTGAGCTATGTTAAATGATAGTCTATTATTATGATGTTGATGTTGGTCCTGCATTCAAGAAGTCATATTTTTTCAGTTTCCTTCTATCGAGTCCTGGGGGTACTTGTACCCGAAAAATATAGTTGTGTGCCTAGAGTCGAGTCAGTCTCAAGATAATCTCATTCGTGCTATAATCAGTAGAACTCAGTCAGTGACTAAACATTAAGAAAACTCATTAGTATTCAGTATCCAGTCAAGATTTCAATAAAGCTCAGTACTATACGAAACTCTATAGCACTCGGATAGAAAGTAGAATTCAGTAGTATTCCGTCAGAAATGGAACCAAGCTAATTCAGTTAGATAAGTCAAGTAATATGATCAATAATAGATTCAGCTCAGTCTAGTACAGTTAAGGATCAGTTTAGAGTCTTTAAGTTTGGAGTAGGAACTAGAACCGAGCGCATGCAGGGATGACGATTTTCCCGTTAGAGAGGCAAAGTCGTTAGCAGATCCGTGTACTCCAAAACTACATAGCCAGTGCAGGATCAAGAGTTACCCGATAGATAAAGGCTTGACTATCATGATGCCTTAGGCTTGACTTCCTGTTCAGGGTCACCCGTTAGAGAGTCTTGACCATAGTAGTGTCTTTAACCACAGCACGATACTGATACCCTTCCAGCTGGGGTTACAGACTGTACCCACTAGTTTAGATTCGGGGCATGTCGGTTAAGTGAGAACTCCCACAATTGCAGCCACAGCTACAATTTAGTCTCATCCTTCAGAGTAGAATTCAGAAATCAGGACTGTCAAATACAGTCACTCAGCTCAGTAAGGAACTGAGATAGTTTCATTGATTAGAGACCACCCGCAAGATAGTCCTAGTCTCACATAAAGTTAATCAGTATCAATACTAACAGGTCCAAAGATCACCCGTTAGATAGGCCTGATATTAAGCTCAGTTAATTCTTATCATTATTAAAAGATTCAGAGATCACCCGCTAGATAGGCCTGATCTCATAGTCAGATTTAATCATTTATTATAATTATTAATAGATTTGAAAAGCATCCGCTAGATAGGTTTGATCTCAGTTTCAATCAGTCAATAGTAGCAATCTCAAAATCAATTATTAGTAGACTGAGCTATTCAAACTCTTAGTGTTAGTAATCACAGGTAGTGGTAAGATCAGTCGTCAGAAGTTCGAGTGTTTAGAAGTTTGTATTCAGTGTTGCCATGACTTTAGTTATGATTTATTCATTCAGCATGTTCAGCTTATTTAGTTAGTATAGTTCATAGTTCATGCATAAGCCTTTGCATTTAGCCTTACCTTATCTTGCATACCAGTACATTCAATCGTACGAACGCATTTGCGCAATAGTGTTTTACTTTACACCATAGGTTCAGAAGCACGAGCTCCAGAGTACTCTTAGCAGTCCAGATTCAGTCAGCAGCAGTAGACGTAGAAGAGAGTCTTCTTCATTCGAGGATGATCATTATTTTATTATTATTGCATTAGATTCAGTTTATTTTAGTAGGCGGAGTAAGTTGGGGACATGTCCCATCAACTCCACAATTCAGACAGATGTATAAGTATTTAGTTTTCAAATTTGTATATTTTAGATGTTTTGAATCTTATGGCAAGTTATCACCAGTTTCCCCTCCACATTTTTCAAATTTGTATATTTTAGATGTTTTGAATCTTATCGCAAGTAATCACCAGTTTCCCCTCCACAGTTCAGACAGATGTATAAGTATTCAGTTTTCAGATTTGTGTATTTTAAATGTTTTGAACCTTATGACAAGTCTTCACATTTTATAATATTATGCAGTGCTCATGTACAGATATCAGAAAAGAGTTAGCTTGTAGTCCTTTGGGATCATGAGCACGGCCCAACGTGTGGGACTCTCAATGAAAGCATCAATGTTATAAACCAAATGGAAGAGTCCAACCCAAAAGACTAGTCTGATAGGTGGGAGAACCCATTTGGTCTATAAACCCATTAACATTTCTCTATTTTTCCAATGTGGGACAATTAGTTCATAACATGCTCTCTCTTTTGTAAAGTATGTAAAATGAATACATCCTTAGCCTTACCATGCTTCTGAGTGTAGTCTCTTACATAACGTAGGTATAATCAAGTGATCAAGACATCTCCTCCAATGAATGATACAATCAATGATATAATCTATTTTTATTTGCATCATAATAATCTTTTTAATATCTTCATCTCTCACTTCACAAAACTCTCCCGTCATTTTCTCATAGCAAAAACTTGAAAGAAAAAAAAATTCATTTCACAATTTCTTTTTTCTTTGTCAGAACGTTGAAAATACAAGGATATGAGCAAAACATGAAGCCTCTCTCTCTTTCTTTCTGATTGTTTTTCTTCTCTTCTTGACTTTATTGTGGCTTTTCATACTTTATGGTAGAAAGCAAGAAGATGAATTACGAAACGCAATTAATGTTAGCACAAAACAATAGGTATGGTACACTATATTTTTCAGTTTAATAGGTCAGGTTATTTTTAATGTGTCGGTGGGATTAAAAATTACTTTTTAACTTAATATAATTTTCAAAGTGCATCTTTAGGGACACCAATGTACCTTTCATTGATAAAGTTTTTCTTTTGGTTTTGATAATTAGCAATTCATGTTCTTCTTTTTAACATTTTAGATAGATATTTCATAGTGGTGAAATCTCAAGCGTGTACATGGTGAATATTCCTTTCACATTTATTACAAACTTTAGTACTGACAACAAAATTCACAATAAATTTGGGTGAACAAATCGGCATTTTCTTGATAAGTTTAGATTGTTGATCATTTTCGTATCTCTATGAATTAATGAAGTATCTTTGACTATTTTAGAGATTACCTGAAAAATAGAGAGAATCAATTTGTAAATCATGAACAATCCATAATTTTCTGTAAGCTATTAGAAAAAGAGAGAAAATGCATAGAGGATAATTTTTTTTGAATTGCAACATATTCTGCGAACAAGTCTGACATAACGGGTGCAAATCATATCATTTAGTCCGACCTTAAAGCTTCATGTACAAAATGCATTTGTTGAGACGATGTTGGGCCTTGACATGCAAACTAAGATGTGTCATTCTTGATTTAAAATTGCCATGACTATTTGTTATATTGATATTTCTATGTGTTTACTAAGACACTGCAATTTGGGGTATGCTAAGACATTCGTAGCATTCATTTCTATATATTGTTCTACCTTAATTTTTTGTATATTTTTTAGGGTATATACACTCTATGAAGCATCAAAGCACAAAGCCACCGCAAAGATTGCTTATCTGTATTTGTTTGTGTTTCATTGTGTATTTTAATCCATCAATTATTTTTCAATTGCTTTCTTTGTGTATTTCAGAGAATTTGCTAATTACATTACTAAACATTTCTAAGTTTTGCATGCAACAATTGGAGTAAAATCTGCAGTGGTGATTATAGAGTTTTATTTTATAGCTCTTTGATGATTTAAGTACAACCACTTTCTTGGTGTATTTCTGAGAGTATGCGAATCAAATAATTGAAAAGTTTAAAGCTTAAAGAAGTAAAATGTGCATTAGGTAGGAAATCTTTATATCATTTTGAAGTGAAGTAAGCAGAAATTGATATAAAATTATAATCTCTTTGCCCATAATTAATATTAAATCATTCTAAAATGTGCATTAGAGAGCAAGCAGTAATTCTAAAATGTCCATTAGAGAGCAAGCAGTAAATCTAAGGCATTTTATATACATAGTAGAAAATATGTTCTAATATATTAATTATTAGTAGTAGAATGCATTATAATTTAGCATTAGTATTGACGAGTTTTTAAAAGCTTTAAGTGGATATGAAGAAAATAAATAGTAAAGTAGATACCAAAAGCATGAAATCTTTTTTCTTTTTTACATATTATAAGAAATCATTTTTTTACATAATATTCCTTCCATTTTTGTGACTTTCGTTTCTTTGTTATATGAAAATTTCTTAGTAAGAATTAAGAAAAACCACATGTAGTGTGTGACCTGTTAACTTTTGGTTGATATGTTCTCTTTTTTAGTAATAATAATAATATACCAAGGATTTCAATTCTACATAAGGTATTTTCTTAATTTGGTGTTAATTCTTTATGCAAGGAAAAACTTTTACTTTAAAACAATCTACACTATTGTACTTAACAATAATGAAAACATATTCAGTACAATTTCACGAGTGAAATTTAAAAAGGATAAAGTGTACATAAAAATTATCACTATCTTGCAATGAGCTATTTTTGCCCTCAAATCCAACCTTCAAAAGTACCTGAAATTTTTTAATTTTATTTTTAAAAAACATTATAACTATTTATGCTTTGAAATTTCTGTTCAATAGATGCATCAAAATTAAAGGTTTGATAAAAGTTCAAAATATTTTTCATCAACTTATATTATAGTCATTAAACTAAAAGAAATAAAATCTTAATCATAAAACATATATGTAATTGTGTACTAATAAAAAAATAATAATTTGATACGGTTAAGCAAATATAATAATAGATTCATGATTTTTTTTAAACATTGGCCCTCGCACGGGTACGAATACTAGTTGAAAACTAAAAATAAAGATATCAGAAAAATTTGATAACGGAGTTCAGCCAAATAGGCTTAATCTCCGAGCACCCAACCTTTTCTATTAACTGTGGGAGAAGAGAACTATTTGGGATATTTCAAATGGGAGGAGGAAGAGTTCCTTTTATAACTCTAAAACCTCCTCCCGAAGTAGTAAAACTACGATGTGGGAGAAATGAGTCAAAAACAATAAATCTCTACCCTGGCTCAATTTCAACCCCACTAGAACACAAATCTTCTCAAACAAACAAATAATAAAAGAAAATCTTTTGCGCTGCTTCCAATTTTGCGCTATGAGGCGCCAACTTTAAATGTGCAGGATATGGAACAAGTCTAAACAATGTTCAAACTTGGCCTTTGTAACCACCTTGATTAGTATATCTGCAGGATTCTCTGTAGTATGAATCTTCTGGAGAAGTATCTCCTCCTCTTTGAGAATATCCCGCAAAAAATGATGGCGAACATCAATATACTTCGTCTGTGCATGAGAGAATTGATTATTTGCTAAATTAATAACACTCTGACTATTAAAATATGCCTCAAGTTGTTCCTGATCAACTCCCAAGTCTTTAAGCAACCAATAAAGACAAAATGCTTTCTTCACATCCTCTGTAATCGCCATATACTCTGCCTTTGTTGTAGAAAAAGCCATTGTAGACTACAAGGTAAACTTCCAACTAACTGGTGCCTTTGCTAAAGTGAACATATAGCCAATTTTAGATCGTCACTTATCCAAATAACCTCCATAATCAGAATCACAATACCCAACTATGCATTGACCAAGTGTTTTATCCTACTCGAATGTCAATCCAACATCTACGGTATTTTGGAGATATTGCAGAATCCATTTCACATCATGCCAATTACCCTTGCCCGAATCATGTATATACCTGCTAATAACACTAACAGATTGTTAAATATCTAGTCTCATAAATACCATTGCATACATCAAGCTTCCAACTGCATTTGCATATGGGACTTTTGCCATATATTCTCACTCTTCATGAGTTGTCGGAGATAATCTGCTACTTAGTTTCAAATGAGGAGCAAGTAGGGTATTTACAGGTTTTGTATCATCGTGCATACCAAATTTTTGTAGTACCTTCTTCAAATACTGCTTCTGTGATATCTAATGTTTGCCCCTCGCTATCTCTGCTTATATCCATGTTGAGAATCTTCTTGGCTTACCCCAAATCCTTCATCTCAAACTCTTTACTCATTTGAGCCTTTAATCTATCAATCTTAACTTGGCTCTTTGCTGTAATGAGCATATTATAAACATATAAGAGTAAGTAGATATAGGAAATATCTTAAAGTTTGCGCAAATACACACAATGATCACATTTACTTCTCTTGTACTTTTAACCCTTCATGAACTTGTCAAATCATTTGTACCATTGTCTCGAAGATTGTTTCAGTCCTTACAATGATTTTCTAAGTTTACAAACCTAATATTGTTTACCAGCAACCTTATATCCTTCTGGCTGATTCATATGGATTTCCTTCTTCAAATCACCATGTAAGAACGCGATCTTCACATCAAGTTGAGCTAGCTCCAAATTCAACTGTGCTACAAAGGCCAAAAATATTCTAATGGAGAAATGTTTTACAATTGGAGAAAATACCTCATTATAATAAATTCCCTCTTTTTGAGCATAGCTTTTATCCACCAATCTTGCCTTGTAGTGATTGTCTTCTTTATCAGGAAATCCTTCTTTTTTTGCAAATACCTATTTACACCCAATTTCCTTTCTGTCTTTCGGTAGTTGTGTCAGCTTCCACGTCTCATTCTTCTTAAGAGATTGCATTTTCTCTTTCATTACACCTGCCCAACTATTACTTTTTGTGCTTCGAATGGCCTATGGTTAGGTGGATGGAAAATCTTCATCAGTAACTGAAAGTGCATAAGCTACCATGTCAGTGAAACTAGTAGGCTTCTGAATTTCTTATCTTTATCTTCTACCTGCAATTGGTTTTGATTGCTGTAGAGGTTCTTGGGTTAGAACCTCTTCCTCATCTGACTTTTTTTCTGCCACAGTAGAGTCAGTAGCAGTGCTTCGTGCTGGGGTCACCATTGTTTTCTCAAAATCCACCTGCTTTGAATTACACTCTACCTGCTTCATAGTACTATCATCTTTATCTAGATTTACCTTGTTCAACATGGCAGATTCATCAAAAGTAACATCCCTGTTGATAATTTTCTTCTTTGCTTCAAGACATCACAATGGTATCCCTTCACTCTATCATTAAAGCCCATGAAAAGAGCCTTCTTTGCTCGTGGATCCAACTTTGATTCAATCATATGCGAATATGCAATAGAACCAAAAATATACAAAGATCATAATTAGTTGCAGGTTTTCTAGACCATACTTCTAATGGAGTTTTGACACCTATAGTTGATGATGGCAAACGGTTGATGAGATATTGAGCGTACGTCGCAGCCTCAGCCTAAAATTTTCTACCTAACCCAACATTAGACAATATACAAAGACCTTTCTCTGCAAGTGTCTTGTTCATATGCTCCGACACCCCATTCTGTTGCATGATTTCCTAACAGTGAAGTGTCGAACTATGACACAGTCTTGGCATACATCCAGGAATGAATTATTCTTGTATTCTCCTCCGTTGTCTATTTGGAGGACCTTGATCTTCCTCCCTGTCTTGTTTTTAACTTGAGCTTTCCACTTAAGGAAAATTCCAAGCACCTCATCTTTGTTCTTCATAGTAAACACCCAAACTCTCCTTGAAAAATCATCAACAAAAGTAAAAAAATACTGCCTACCTCTGATGGACGGAGTTTTGGCAGGTCCCCACACATCTGAGTGCACATAATCCAAACTACCCTTGGTATTATGAATTGCAGTGCCAAACTTCACTCTTCGTTTCTTTCCCAAAACACAATGCTCAGAAAAATCAAGTTTACAAGTCTTCGTATCTTTCAACAATCCTTTCTTGGCTAAAATTTGCATGGACTTTTCACCAGCACGTCCCAACCGTATATGCCACAGCTTCGTTGCTTCAACATCTTTCTTGGTACTAGAAGTTACTATAGCTACTGTCCCCAATACTATACTACCTTGGTAGTAGTACAAATTGTACTTCATCATGCCTTTGAACTTCACTAGTGCTCCTGAAGTTGCTTTAAGAACTCCATATCTTATCATCATAACTAGGCCCTTAGATTCAAGAGCCCCTACTGAGATAATATTTTTCTTCAACTTTGGCATATACTGTACATCCCTTAAAATTCTAGTGGATCCATCTTGATTCCGCAGCTTGATTGAACCTATCCCGGTTTATTTATATGGATTATCATTACCCATGTAAACAACCCCACCATTGAGTTCCTAGAATTCAAAAAACCATTCTTGAATGGGACACACATTATAGGTACATCCTAGATCCAATATCCACTCATCTAGATGAGATGATGTTGAAGGCATAACAACTAAGGAACTTTTCCATTCTACAACATTTGCATCTTGCAGATTCCTCCCTTTTTTTTTTCAACTTCAGACAGTCTTTCTTCCAATGGCCTTTATCATGACAGAAAGCACACTCATCTTTGGCAACGGATTGGCCCTTTGATTTGGACCTTTCTCTTCTCCCCCTAGTCTATCTTTGCTGATGACTAATTGTCACCAATGTTTTTTCAGATGTTTTTGATTTGGGTTCCATCTTATCCCTCTTTCTCAATTCATGACTATACAAAGCTAAACAAACAACATTTAATGACACATTCTTCTTCCAGTGAAGTAACATTGTTTCCAAATGTTCAAATTCATCGAGGAAGAGATGATTACAACATCAAAGATAGATCCTCATCCTCAAATTTCATATCTAAATTCAACAGGTCTGCTACTAATTGATTAAACATAATGATGTGTTCATTCATTGTAGTACCTTATTGATAATCAAATTGGAACAACCTTTTCTTCATAAGGAGCTTGTTATGATTATTCTTTTTCAGAAACTTGTCTTCCAACGCCTTCCATAATTTGTGAGAAGAAGTTTTATTCTTGAAAGCAAACTTCTGCTCTCTGGACAAGCACTATCGAATTGTTCCATATCTCAACTGATTAATGATATTCCAATCTCTATCTTCTACCTCTTCTGATTTCTTTTCCTCAATAGTAATATCAAGACCTTGTTGGAAAAGAGAGTCCCAAACCTCTCCTTGTCACATGCCAAAATGGCCAGTAACATCAAATATTTCCATCGCCAACTTCAGACTAGAACATGGGAACCTCAACCATGATGACGAGGAGCCCAATGATGTCACTACCTGAACCTAGGCCCTGGTCGTGAAGAGTATCCCAAAACATGAAGGCCCAAATGCCCCTCTCTATTTATCAATCATGCACAATGTTCATATAATAAAAAATTGCGAAAAGAAATATATTTATGAAATAATGGTCATTCTGAATTCAACATAAGAATGAAAACTACAATTCAAAAAGATCTAAATAATATCTGACTCAGTCTGTAAAATCTCTACGACACATAAAACAAAGCTATTTGAAAACTGGGACAAGGCCCCCAGTAGACCAAAACCATAACAATGATAAATGACTGAAAATAATTAGGCCTTCTGAAATATAAAAGGCTCACCAACTAAACTCTGTACTTCTGCCGGAAGAAATCTACTGCTTAGTTGGACCGCTAGATTAAGCCTCAGACCCTAAGAGGTAGGGGGTCAATACAGTTGTACTGGTACATAGAACAAATCCAAAAAAATAATTTATATTCAACATATATGAGAGCAATTTGAAAAAAGTTCATATATATGAGAGCAATTTGAAAAAAGTTCATAAATATATCATAAGGTAAAAATCACATGGGCATATTTAAAAGACAATAAAATCATCTGAACTCTGTTACACTCTTGTTTTACTTCTGCGTTAGGTGGTATACCCTACAATTCTATAATTTTATGGGCTATATGGAATATTCCCTTAACTCGGCAGCCAAGCCCCCAACCCAAGTTTGCCGCAAGGATCGGAGTCTCTGTCTCTACCACTCTACAGGGCCATCGCCATCGTACAATGATAATATACCCATATTGGCAAAACACGATTTTAGGCTTTGAGTCAATTGACTCGTGCCCTCTTCGGGTAACCACTTAACCTTCTTTAAGCCCACTTTTAATTCTTTAAAACATGCAATCTCTGAAATCAAACTCTGAAAACTCTAGTTCTGTTATGGCATAAATTTATATGGTATCGTCATACCATTGACTTGCAAGCCGCATCTCTGAGTCATTATTAGTATCTTATAGTCTCTGTTTTTCAAAACATATGTTTAGGACCACCATATTTAAATCATTTCGAAGAACTCTTTCTTCAAAGCTCATGTAAACACATGTAAGCAACTCTCTTGATCAACACTTCGATAATACAAGGTAGTCATGTCAAAGTTCTCAATCTCATGCAAATCTTTCTATTTTAATAAAACATAATTACATCAAGAAAACTCCCTCTCATTTTCTCCAAGTCATGCTCAAATACTTTGATATTGAGAAACTATTCTCCAAACCATAATTCATTTATTTCAAGTCATTCACAATAAGATCATAAACTCAAATTTATCACAAGAGAGGGATTTCATAATTTATGCTCTCAACAATATTAAATTTCAATACTTCATACATATACATATATGTGTAAACCAATTTAAGGGGATAAGTCCAAAACAATAATATCATCAAAACATCAATCATGCAAAAACTAAAAACGTAAGTTACAAAACCCCTTTAAAATTCATGCTTGAGACTCTTTAAATTATGTTCTAGTGTTTACAAACCCATGTAGTTTTAGGATAAACTCCACGTACCTCAATTTAGGAATTTAATGGATGATTTTTGAATCCTACAGTTTGGGGATTTCAAATATTCAATCAATTTCTAAAACCCACGGTTGAATCTTGAGTAATATAAAATTTTAGTTTCAAAGCCTATGGGGTGTTCTTGAGTAATTTGGATGAATTGTGGTGGATTTTGGGGTATTTAGGATTAAATCCTGTGTTTAAGTTAATAAGGGAGTGGAAAATACCCAAAACACCCTTAATAATTTGGGAGAAAAGTTGAAAAAGGCCCAAGGCATTAGGCAGGGCACCGCTGATACGAGAATAACCACGGAGATAGACATATGTGAGATGTATTGAACCCGATACTTTGAGCGTGCAAGTGAAGTGAAAATGAGGGCCTAAATATTCTCTAAAACAGTCCACAAACTACACTTCAAGGGCACCTAAAGTGAAGCCTTTGACTAAGGGGTCGTTTGGACATTTCACATAATTTTTGTAACCTACTATAAATAGAATATGTTAGGTCTTTTAATACTTAGAATTTAATGATATTTCTAAGTTGTATAACACTTTGAAAGACAAGTCCTCCCTTCTCTTTAGGAGGAAACCCGAAATTAGGGTGGTACTAGTGTAGTATTACTAGTGTTGCATTCATGGCTTAAGACATTAGTGTTTAGAGGAGGTAAATTCCCTCTTGTGTCAACGTAGGAGTTAGGTTAACCGTTGCATGTAGTGTTAAGGGTCCAAGCGTATCACATGTTCTTGGGTTCTTAAGATTATATCAACCAAGGTCTAATTATCTATCCTTTGTTCCTTTTATTCTTGTAATCATTTGTACTAGTTTGTTCTCGTTTCTAGGGAATCCATGAGTTGTTGTTACAATATTGTTGTGTTCTTCTTCTTGTTTTGTAACTTAGATTGGTTGTTTTGTACCTTTCCTAGCTTTTCTTATATCAGCCGCCCCCGCTGTAAGCAAGGCACCGCCTTACCTATCGCGGGGATCGTCCCTAGTCAAGGCGTTAGCCAGGGCGCCGTGGGCTAATTGCCTCGGCTTACTATCTCGCCACCCCAAACGTGCCCTTAAGGTAGTCTAAAAATTCTGAAACTCACCCGACACATACTCTTGACTTGCCCATCATACTTCAACAAAAAAATCAAGAAGAGGAGGTCTAGAAGGTCGAAAATAAAATCCCCGAAGATTGGAAGCTCAAAATGATTCTAAGTCCTTTTTAAACTTGGAAAAATTTTAAGTCCTCAACTCTAAATGCTAGCTATTATGAGATAACACATGTACGACTTTTGCGGGGCATTACAAATGCCCCCGGTGTAACATGTGAAATAAGATCCTTCGTTTCATAATCTTTATTTTTCATTATAGACTCAATAAAAAATATTCAATATTACAACAACTGCAAACAACCCAAGATTTTAAGAAGACCAAAGTAATTTTTTTCTGAGTGGAAGATCAGGCAGAACTTTTACCACAAAGCATACTCGGACAGAAGACCAAATGAATTATCTTCTGATATGGAAGATCAAACAAAGCTGCATCCAACCATAGAGCATACTCAGACAAAACCTTGGCTTTGATACCACTTGTTGGGAAAATCGGGTAATTGAAAAATTGAATCAGAATGGACACTAACAAACAAATCTGACAAATAATATTGAATACTAAAAATAAAGACACCAGAAAAATTGATAACCGAGTTCCTTTTATAACTCTAAAACCTCCTCCCCAAGTAGTAAAACTACTATGTGGGAGAAATGAGCCCAAAAACAACTTCCAGCATGTCTACCTGTTAAGGTTTCAAAATACTGGATGTATCCTAACATCGAACTGGTTGTTGTAATAATGAATAACGATCTTTATGTCACTTTTATCTCAAGTATTTGAAATGGAATTTGTTTAAGATCAAGTTGTTCCCAAGTACATTTCGGGCTTTTTAAAAGAAACTTAAATAATGAATAAAGATCCTTGAATCGTTCTAAAATTATGAGTTTGTCACCAACATTATAGCTTCAAATTAGTGCTACTCATTCAAAAGATTTTTAGCATGAGCTTTTGAACAATAACAGAGGACAAATGTTTGATTTTGAAAGAGCAAAACCACGGTGGATACGTTAAGAGTTACATATCTAAGATGCCTTTAAACTATGGCGTATTCTTGGATATGAGGAATTAATTAAAATTTTTAAGAACAATGGAAGGTTATTTTTACCAATATGCAGTCTGTTGCATCTCAGTTGACCTGTACAGTGTGGTATACTAATGACATTAATCAATTATATGAGTCATCTAACATGTTTCCTATTTCCTATGTCTATGTGGACTGATGTCATGGGTTCATTTTGCACTGTGTCAACGGCACACAATTTTGCCCGTGCAACGCTCATGGTTCAGCCAACTATGGGCCAGACTTCCTCATTTCCCAGGTCTTTAACAGATTCTTGTGCCTGTGGGAAGCTCTCCACAGAGGCTTTCCCCCTTTAGTGCCGCTCCTTCAACATGTCGGCCGACATGGCCAACATATAAGCAACTCTTCTGGCACACCTTTAATCCTTGGACCTTGTCCATATGCGCCCCTGGGGATGGCTACAGACATACTCATCCTTTACCTTGGCCTGAGCATTGCCATCGCATGCACAGTCCTATCCTCAAGCTTGACACTGCCTCGTGCATGTGCACTTGGCCTTTGCTTCGCCCGAGTAGGGCAACCCTCAATCCTTGGCCTTTGTCTCAAGATTCTTTCATAGATATGCCCTCTCATGTCTTATGGCATAGCCAAACATAGCCCACGCAACTTGCATCCAACTTTCGTAGCATAGTGTCGCCCCACAACTACGCGTCTAGGCCAACGGACCCTTGCTCGCTTGGGTGAACCTTGACCAAGCTCACAAGTTAGATCACGAGTCTCTTAGGGAGAGTATCTCGATTGCTCTATCGACTCAGAGGCATCCTTCCATCATTTAGATAGCCCGTGGGGCTTGTCGGTTTATATAGACAACCTCTATCCTTTTCTGACGCCCAACGCTAGTCCACCAGACCTTGCGTTGCCCATAGGGTTCCCGTGCCCTATCAGTACCTTGCGCATTCCTTTGACATGCCAAGGCAAGCCCTTGAGGTTGTCCCTCAAGGCAGCACACTTGGGGTGACCATCTGTCGACACACCTGGGGGAGGCTGGTAGGCTGTCACCATTCATACCCCCATTATATATGCTTAAAATAAATAATCCCAATGTCTACCACTAGACATCATTTTTCCCGAGATTCATACTGGGGCTTATATCATTCATCCGACCTTTAAATTGGGTGTCGTTTGTTCCTACTCCTTTCTATTGACTTCCTTCACACCTCCATGAAGTTTCACCCTATTCCCATACACATGGAACGAGTTGTGGCCTTCGGACAAATCAGAAAATTACGACAATGCCACTGGACTTTGGCCAAGTCAATCCCCTATCCAAACGGACTCGAAATAACCCCATATTTAGTAAGAATACATAAGGTACTCTTAATAACACCTCTATAAATCGGAATCCTTAGATTCCACTTGTAGCTCAAAATGGCACGGCGCTAACATCAAACACCGCACACGATCCTCACTATGCCTCCGCCCCCTTGGGCTCACGCCAAGCCCTCTCCAAATTACATTGAAATTCTTAGTACATGTCATGCAACATATATAGATGGTTGTTGCCTCATTTTATGCCCCTTTGACTCATCTTCAACTTCAGCATATTCCCTCAGCACATGCCGCCTGCATAGCTGACAAGGTTGCGGCCTAATTGGCACGCACCATCTTGGCGAGCGACAAGCCCCAAAACTTTGGGGCATCACACCCTCACACACCTGAAGTAGTCATTGTCCTCAATGACATGCAACACCAACGACAACCCGAAGTATGCACCCTTGGGGATTTACATCGCAGTCCCAAATCCTTGTGTGTGGGAACTCTTGCGAGCTCCTTCTAAAAAAAATGGAGTTAGGCCCCTCGCCCTTCTCCCCCTAGTTTTATCCAAGCGTGCACTCTGCACTTCTTCTCAGACTGTGTCTCTACACCTGCACCCTCTGGTGACTAACTTTGCAGTGACCTTAAGTCATATCCGCACCATGCTCCTCACAGCCTTCATCTTGTCCGAGAATCTGTTTCCACCCTGGCGATCCTACTAGCCCATCCATACCTGGCATGTCAAGTCCTTCGATCCTTTGCCTCTGGTAGACAACTATCTTCCCTCCTGGACTTCTGCCTTTTAAGTACAACATAGTTAGGTAGGCATCCCTCGATGTGGCATCTTTGCCAACCACGGCCTTATGGTCCTTATATTCTCTCCTCGAGCGACGTCATTGGCGGTAGCCTAAATTACAAACTTTTTCCCAATCATCATTCACAACAGCCTTTGGAAATCCATGCTTCACCATGGCACCTTTTGGAATCTCGTGTGCTCCGCGCCCGTTGATGATAGGCGAATTTACGCGCCTATATCAATATATTTTGCCCATATTTTAGCCTAGTTTTGAGAACTAATTATCTATTTCATGCACTTTTAGTCCTTTTTCCTGTAAATGAGCTAACAAATATGATTAGGAAAGTTTCAGGTATAAATGATGCAAAATACAGCAATTTATGGCTTACTTGACGCAAAAGAAAGCTCACGAACGAGATGGAAAGGAGCTGGACGCCTAAAGGACCAAATCTGCTGCATGGAAAATCTGTCCCGGGCTAAAACAGAATTTCTGAAGACTTTGGGGACTTACAGACACAAAGCTGGATTTTTACCAAGATACATTAACCTAGTATAATTAGGTTATGTGTTTTATTATTCTATTTGGATTATGATATTGTAACCTTACCCTAGTACATTTGGGTCAAGGATTTCATTAGTATATTAGGATTTGGTTATTTATTTCATTAGCTTAGTAGGAGTAGGATAGGAGTATTATAAATACCCTATCGTGCTAGAGATTTTTATTCATCTCCTTACAATTAAGACATCTTCCTACAATACATTCTTCATTCTTCTATTCTTAAATTCCACAACAAGAGAATCGTTACTTGCTACGGAATCACCAAAACCACACGCCAAACACCCACTATTCACGCCATTCACCATGCAAAACGTGATATCCTTCGCATTCATGGGTAACTAAACCTCTTAGTTGGGGTTATGGAAGCCGAATGAGTTACTATCTAAAGCTGTGAGTTTGTGAGTTCAAGACAAGTATATTGCTTATATCATTACGCTCTTCATCTTAAATCTACATTCTTTGCGGTTGCAAACACAAGAACACGCCATTCTAACATTTAACCTGTTCGAGAGAAAGGTTATTTGTCTAGAAAAGAAAACGCATAGAATAACGCCAGTCTAACATTTAACTTGTTCGAGAGAAAGGTTATTTGTCTGGAAAAGAGATAATGTCAAGGTAGTAGGACACCCTTTCCTATTAAAAAGCTAGTGCCGTAACTGGACTAACCTCTTGGAGAATTCGTACCGTTAGACACGCTTTAAGCTCGAGAGAGTTAAAGTGAAATAGTCCTTGTTTAGGTCGAGAGACGCTTGGATTTACCATCGACTACAATTCTCTATAAGCAATTGCATGTCAAGACTCTACACACTCATAGCCAATAGAGACGTATACCTCAGAAGGTGGACATAACCCCAACGCTTCAATTCTCATTGTTTCACAACCTACGAAATACTCTCTTTTTACTTTGCTATTTTTCAGCTTTTATTTCATTACTTTGGTTACTTATTACAATCCCCCCTTCTTACGAGACTTGCATCAAAAGTCTATTAATTTTGCTTACTTGTTGGCCAAGCTATTCCCTGTGGGATCGACATCCAACCCAGGTTGGGTTCTATATTTGCTATCGACCGCTTTACACTCAAACGAGAGTTGTAGATTGAGCGTTATCAAAAATTGGCGCCGTTGCCGGGGAATACGAGTGTCAATCAAGTTCGTGATAATTACTAGACCCTTTGGTCAAAGATTCTCGTACTTTTACGTTTAGTTTTTGTTTTTGTTTATTGCAGGTTTTTCTTTTAGTGCATGCCCCATACTAGAAGTTCTGGTCAACCGTTATTACCAATCAATCCTGAACCGCAACGAATTAGAAGAATGGAAGCACAAGCTGAAATCGACAGGATGGCTGCTCAACACGAGCAAGCAAGATTAGCTGCTCTTGCCGCTGCTCAAGTCCAACAACAAAACATTGATAATCCTGGACGAGCAACAAATCCTGACGATGAAGATTTAAGAGATGACGAGTTGATAAACCCAAGGCATGGCGCTGAAGTTGCAACACCTGCCAATCGAAGAGGTCGACAAGCTCGGTACAGATATGATCGCCAACCTTTGCAACCAGCTTTCGACGATGATGATGATGATCTTGATGGTGCCGGAGCCACTGGAGCTATAATTCCACCACCATTAGCGCCCGGAGCCAAATTCAATATCACAAGCACCATGATTCAGTTATTGCAACTCAAGGGATTATTTGGTGGACTAGCAGGCGATGATCCGAATATGCATCTCATCAACTTTATTTCTACATGCAAGTCTTTTGACAATCCTGGTGTTGGTCAGAATGCTATTCGATTACGTCTATTTCCATTGTCTCTGTCTGGGGAGGCAACATTATGGTTGAATGGGCTGACTCCTGATTCAATTACAAATTGGAGGCAATTGAGAGACGCTTTCCTAGAAAGATTCTTTCCGCCATCCAAGAGGGCTCAATTAAGAGATGAAATCAGCAACTTTCGTCAGCTTCCCTCTGAAGCTCTTCACGAAACATGGGAGAGGTTCAAGACAAAGCTAGCGAGATGCCCAAACCATCACATGACTAATGTTCACCTCATGGAGATCTTGTATAGAGCCTTGAATTCAGTAACTAAACCAGTGGTGGACAACGCAGCTGGAGGTTCTTTTATGGACCTCACCTTTGGTCAAGCAAGCAACATGCTAGATCGTATGACGAAACAAAGTAGAGCTTGGCATACCAGGGATTCTGAGGTAGCAAGCCCCACTTTATCTATTGGCATGTCTGCAGACCAAAGAAGAAGAGAAGAAGAACGTGATCAAGATATGGCGCACATGAAAACCCAAATGGATCTTCTTACAAAGCATCTATTAGGGAAGACTGAAAAAGGGAAAGCTATTGCATCAAAAGGAAGAGACGAATCTGATTCGGAAGAGGAGGCCAACTACTTGAACAATCAGGGGGGTTTCCGTGGGAATGCCCAAGGAAACCAAGGTCGGAACTATTATGACAAATCTGGAGGTAAAGACCAAGGTAGTTGGAAGAAAAATAATGAAAATAGTGGTTTGTACGTTCCCCCTGGTAGACGTGATACCACCACATCTAATTCTATGGAAGACATGATGGCTAAGTTATTGAAAGGAGTGGAAGCAACAAGCGCGGGAGTTAAAGAGGTAATCGACGATTTAGCCTCCATGAAGCAATTAGTTGATTCTCATTCCACTTCTATCAAGCAAATAGAGCAGCAATTAAGCCAACTTTCAGCAGCATTCAATCAAAGAAAGGCTGGCACCTTACCGAGCGATACTGTGCAAAACCCAAGGAATGATGGGTCATGCATGGCCATCACTACCAGAAGTGGTAAGGTGCTGGAAACTTCAGAAAAAGGCAAGCAAGTGGTTGACGGAACAGCAAATATGGACGCCACACCCAGTGACGTCATAAGGGAAGAAGCCGCAACATCTACTTCCAACGTCAAGGACGTTTCACCTAGTGACGTGCAGCCTGAAAAAAATAAACGGAAGCAAGAGGAGAAGAAATCCATGGAGAGAACACTTCCATACCCACCACCACCTTTTCCACAAAGATTGAAGAAGGCGGCCGATGACACTAAGTTCAGCAAATTCATGACTATGCTCAAGCAGCTGACTATTAATGTCCCATTGGTAGAGGAACTTGAACAAATTCCTGGGTATGCGAAGTTTATGAAAGATCTTTTGACTAAGAAGAGGGCAGCAAGCTACGAGCTGAAAGATGATGTGCATCATTGTAGTGCAATTGCTACTCGATCGATAGTTCAGAAGAAGGCCGACCCCGGAGCTTTCACGATTCCTTGCACCGTCGGATCTTTGGACTTTTCTAAAGCATTGTGTGACTTAGGAGCCAGCATCAACTTGATGCCATTATCAATCTACAAGAAGTTGGGGTTAGGAGATCCTACACCAACTAATATGAGGCTTGTTATGGCAGATAGGTCGGTAAAACGACCAGTTGGTATTCTATGCGATGTCTTGGTGAAGGTATCTTCATTCATATTTCCAGCAGACTTTGTCATCTTGGATTGTGAAGCAGATTCAGAGGTTCCCATAATCTTGGGACGCCCTTTCCTTGCTACGGGAAGTGTGCTCATAGACTTGAGAGCTAATGAGCTTTCATTCCGAATAAATGATGAAGTGGTGCGCTTTGATGTTTGCAAATCAATGAAGCAACCTAAAGATCTAAGTGTATTTTCTGTGGCTGATGTTGTCGTTGATGATGAGGATGAGTTACTTGCTGAAGAGCAAATTCTTGATGATCCTTTGGAGGTTTTGCTCATGGAAGAAGAGGATGATGATGCTGAAATTTCTGAAGATGATATTTGTGCTCTATCGGGATTAGGAACATATCGCTATACTCCCAAGAAGCTGGATCTTGATCTCAAGAATCGACCCACACCACCAGCTAAGCCATCTATTGAAGAACCACCCACGTTAGAATTGAAGGAGCTGCCAAGCCATTTGAAGTACGCATTCTTAGGAAGCGGAAACACTCTTCCAGTCATAGTGGCAGCCGATTTAGGTGAGCAACAAGTTACAGCTCTTATTGTAATCTTACGCAGGTATATTAGAGCTATTGGATGGACCATTGCGGATATCATTGGTATTCCACCTGGGATTTGCACTCATAAAATTCAGCTCCAAGAAAAGTGCACACCCACCATTGAACATCAAAGACGACTAAACCCACCAATGCAAGAAGTGGTGAAGAAAGAGATTATCAAGTGGTTAGACACAGGAGTCGTGTATCCTATTTCTGACAGTACATGGGAAAGCCCAGTACAATGTGTCCCCAAGAAAGGAGGTATGACGGTGGTTGCGAATGCAAAGAATGAGCTTATTCCACTCAGGCCTGTTACTGGATGGAGAGTATGCATGGACTACCGCAAGCTGAATTCTTGGACTCTCAAGGATCACTTCCCCATGCCATTTATGGACCAAATGCTAGATCGATTAGCGGGAAAAGGATGGTTTTGCTTTCTTGATGGTTATTCAGGTTATAATCAGATTTTTATTGCACCAGAAGACCAAGAGAAGACAACGTTTACATGCCCATATGGTACGTTTGCCTTCAAACGTATGCCATTCGGGTTATGTAACGCACCAGCCACCTTTCAGCGATGTATGATGTCTATTTTCTCTGATATGGTAGAAGACACTTTGGAGGTATTTATGGACGACTTTTCAGTTGTTGGTGAGTCTTTCGAAGCATGTTTGGTGAACTTGAGCATGGCATTACAAAGATGTGTAGAGTTCAACCTTGTTCTGAATTGGGAGAAGTGCCACTTCATGGTAAAAGAAGGAATTGTTCTTGGGCACAAGATCTCTGAAAGAGGAATAGAGGTTGATCGCGCCAAAATAGAGGTAATTGAGAAGCTACCACCTCCAATTTCGGTGAAGGGAGTTCGTAGTTTTCTTGGCCATGCTGGGTTTTATCATAGATTCATCAAAGACTTCTCCAAAATTGCAAGTCCATTGTGCAAACTATTGGAGAAAGATGCGAAGTTTGACTTTAATGATGATTGCTTAAAGGCATTTGAATGCCTTAAAGAAAAACTCATTGAAGCCCCTATCATGGTAGCACCAGATTGGACGCTCCCGTTTGAAATCATGTGTGATGCCAGTGGTATAGCCGTTGGTGCTGTTCTTGGACAGAGAAAGGAGAAATTATTTCATCCTATCTACTATGCGAGTAAGGTCCTTAATGAAGCCCAAAGGAACTACACTGTTACTGAACAAGAGCTCCTAGAAGTTGTGTATGCATTCGAGAAGTTTCGTGCCTATCTATTGGGTACTAAGGTGATCGTTCATACAGACCATGCAGCTCTTAGATATCTAATGACAAAGAAGGATGCAAAACCAAGGCTGATTAGATGGGTATTGCTGCTACAAGAGTTTGATTTCGAAGTCAAAGATAGAAGAGGTTACGAGAACCAAGTGGCTGATCACCTATCTAGACTTGAGAATGAGTATGTGACGCAACCAGAAAATCAGATTGATGATGCATTTCCTGACGAGGAGATACTAGCGACAACAATGGAGAACTTACCATGGTATGCCGACTTTGCAAATTTCGTGGTGAGTAATGTGTTACCTTCCAATTTATCTTACCACCAGAGGAGGAAGTTTATGCATGACGTTCAGCACTACTATTGGGATGAGCCTTATCTGTTTCGAAGATGCGCGGATGGTATCATTCGACGATGTATATCCCATGAAGAAGTGCCTACTATATTGGAAGCATGCCACACTTCGCAAGTTGGAGGACATCATGCAGGGAATCGAACGGCAAGGAAAGTCTTGCAAAGTGGTTATTATTGGCCTACAATATTCAGAGATGCACACGACTATGTGAGAAGGTGTGACCAATGCCAACGTCAAGGTGCTATTTCAAAACACCATGAAATGCCCATGTCCAAAATTCTGGAGGTAGAACTCTTTGATGTGTGGGGTATTGATTTCATGGGAACATTCGTGAATTCGTTTGGAATGAAGTACATCTTGGTTGCTGTGGATTATGTGTCGAAATGGGTTGAAGCCGTAGCATTGGCCGATAACGAAGGAAAGCGTGTTGTAGCGTTTTTAAAGAAGAATATCTTCTCTCGCTTTGGAGTACCTCGTACTATCATAAGTGATGGAGGATCTCACTTTTGCAACAAGCTATTCAAATCTGTATTGGCCAAGTATGGAGTCAAGCAACACAAGGTAGCTACGCCTTATCATCCTCAAACTAGTGGACAAGTAGAGGTTTCCAATCGTGAGATCAAGAAAATCCTTGCCAAGACGGTCAATGCGAATCGGAAGGATTGGTCTCGAAAGCTAGATGATGCACTATGGGCGTATAGGACTGCATTCAAGACACCCATTGGCATGTCACCTTATCAGCTAGTTTATGGGAAGGCTTGTCATCTACCCATCAAGCTTGAATACAAGGCATTGTGGGCATTGAAGCACTTGAATCTGAATTGGGATGATGTGAAGAACCTGAGGCTGGAGCAGCTGAACGAACTAGATGAATTCCGTCTCCATGCATATGAAAGATCAGATTTATACAAGGAGCGGATGAAGAAGTATCATGATCAGCGGATTGTTCGACGAAACTTCCAAAAAGGTGACATGGTACTACTCTTTAATTCCAGACTCAAGCTCTTCCCAGGTAAGTTAAAATCAAAGTGGTCTGGTCCATTTAAAGTCACCCAAGTCTACTCGTCTGGAGTAGTCGAATTGGAAAATAATGAGGGTGTTATCTTCAAAGTGAATGGCCAACGTGTTAAACCATATATCGGTCCTCTTGACTCGATAAATGACATGGCCATCACTTATCTCGACGAAGTCTAAGTACTCGAGATTACTACGTCGAGCCACGACAATAAATAAGGCGCTAGATGGGAGGCAACCCATCGTTGTATCGTTTTATTGTTTTATCGTTTCGTCGTTTTAGTATTTTTTTTTCTTCTTTTTAATAAATGAAAATCCAAAAATAAGAGTCGTGCCACGACCAAAACTAAGGCGCTTGGTGGGAGGCAACCCATCGTACTAATCGTTTTCATTGTGTTTTGAGCAAATGTAGGTGCAAGAAGTATGCAACGAGGAGATTGATTTCAATTGACGATTTGGTCGCATTGTATGGTAAAGTCGGTAAGTTAGGAATGGTGATGCATAATGCTATGAATTGAGCCTTTCTCACGTCATAATAGGCTTCGAGGAAGGCTAGGCCTTGGTAAAAATAGGCCACGAACGATGCACAACCTATTCTATAGCCTAAGGACTCGGAATCTAGTGTGCAATACACTATGCGCCGCCTATTCCTAGGTGTGCTTTTGACTATGCGCCGCCTATGATATGGCATTTGAGATACTGAGACCAAATGCCATAGACTATGCGGCGCATATGTCTAGAAATGCCATAGACTATGCGGCGCATATGTCCCATTATGCCATGGACAATGCGCCGCATATGTAAGTGATGTACCGAGGGATATGCGCCGCATATGTGGTGATTTTGTCCCCAAATCCGATTGTAAATGGGTCATAACCCGACCCATACTCCTCCTATATAAAGGGGACTTGTTTTTATGTCACAAACACATTAGAAGCGACCCTAAAGGCGCCGCATATCATCCCAAGTCCTCTCAAATTTTTCTTCCTTTGTTCTTCCAATCCACAACAACTTCTCCACAATCTTCAAGCAAGTAAGTGCTCTCTTATTCTTCATCTATTTATCGTAAGTACTATGTTGCTATGCTTATTATAATTTGCTAAATCATGTGAGATTGGTGGTGATGTTCATATGTTTGGATAATTGTTGCAAAATCGTGTGATTGAATATATACGTATGGAATTCTTGACTTGTTTCCGACTTGACCTTTGATTCAATGGCATTGTTATGATACTTGCTGAACATATGTGGCTATGAATATTGCTTGAGAGTGTTGTTTGGATGCTTGCATGATTAACCATCCCGGCCATCGGGATAAGGTTATAGTGACTATCGACGTAGGAGGAAGTGTTTGTTGTACGAATAGCAATTCCATGTGGTAACCCCTATGTTATAGTGTCTCTATATGCACCATGAAAGTCGTCCAAATGGCTGCACCTAAGTGATGTAATGCTGATTTTCTTGTCGGAATATAATCCTAAGACGTATGTCGACGAAGTCTGAGTACTCGACCACTTTCACTTCACTGATTTGTGCTAACAAGATTAAGTGTGGGGTGGTACCCCTAGTGCTTGCATATAGATTGTATCAAGTGAGATTGTGCTGCAACTAACATTATTTCTAGTCTCAGGTACAATGGAACCCTAAGCAAGGCTAGGCAAGGAGAAGGCTACCACGACCAGAAAGGATAAAAAGAGAAGCCGAAAAGACCAAGGAGAATCATCTTCAGTGCACCTACCACGCAGAATGTTCGGAATTAAATGGGTTCTTGAGGAAGAAGCCAGAGCATGGTACAGCAGCAACAAAGAAAAGAAATATGTGCACGTCGATTTAATCAACAAGGAGACCTTAGCAAAGAAGGAGCCGCAAATGTTGGCTAAAATAATGGCTTTAAAGCTGGATTTCATCTTCCGAGACATGGGAGAGTGCAATCTTGACTTGACAAGAGAGTTTTATGCCAACTGGTCGCCAAACACAACAGGCAACGAAGTCAAAATTCGGGGCCAAGTGTTACAGCTTACAGCGGATTGGATCAACTCTTTTCTTGGCCTACCTTCGGTCGACACAGCACCATACAAAGAGCTGTACAGCAGGCCTCCTTACAGAGCAATAAGACACACGCTTTGTGGAAGCAGATCAATGGCAAGATGGGGCAGACACAAGGAAACAGGCCGTCACAACACATTCCCCTATGCTCCACTAAATAGGGAAGCAAGAATCTGGATGCGCATTGTCAACTCATGCCTTATTCCTGGGACGCAATACACAAAGATATCGAGAGATAGAGTGTGTTTGGTTTATGCGTTGATGACGAATGTCCCTATCAACTTTGGGGCAATCATTCGATCTACCATGAGGAAAGCCAGACTCCACCGAAGGTCCCATTTCACATTCGGCAATTTGTTGACAGCAATGTTGCGGAAGGAGGATATAGAAGAGGAACCAGCTGACCACAAACTCCCACATACCCCAAAGAAGGTTGACCTCACCAAGGTCAAAGATGCTGAAACAACGCATGGAGTCAACCTTACCACTGCGGAGAGACATGCTCGTGACGAGAGTTTCTTCCGTCATCTCTATGGCATGACGAGATTCACTATGATGAGTGGGGGACGTATTCCAACTGCTGAAGAGCTCCAACAGCTGGACCACGACTACCCAATGAACAGACATGCCCGGGAGATGTGTGGAGTGGGTGTATATTTTGAGGAACCTCTTGATGATGACGTGCCAACTGATGATGATAGACGCTTGCCTGATTCTGATGCTGAGGAGAACTCTGACGATGACTCTTATGATGATTCTGACGAAGGGGGTATGACCCCCGACATTGATGAGGAGTCCGACTAATCAGGTTCTTCGACTTTATTTTCCACTGAGGGCAGTGTCTAGTCTAAGTGTGGGGTGGCAGAATCTGCATGCTATACTTCTTTGTTTGCACCTATGTTTGTATGTTTGCTTGTTTTACTGTTTTTTTTTCGTTTGACGTTTTTTTTAGTTTTTAGGAGTAAAATTTTTCTAGCTACGCATGAAATTATTTTGATAGGCAGCATGAAAATAGAACAAGAGTATGTGCTACAATTGTGACTATTGAGACATTTAGGCTCTAGTTGTGACTTATTATGTGATATTGTGTGATTCAATTCCTTCACTTGTTGGGTTGAGAGTCTATATTACTACCAATCAGGTCGACCATGTGCCTTGTGTGTGTAAGATTAATAGTATCTTCTATGTATGTGGCTGATGCTAGAACTTGCCTGGTATGTATGCAAAGCGAAAATAAGGAGTGTAAGTTTAGGATATGATTTAGGCATTTCTTTGGCAACCTATATTTGTTTACCTTCAGTTTTTCCTACCCATGTAAATCATACTAGTTAAACCCTTTTGAGCCTTTAGCCTATTTCTTTGACAACCTTGTATGTAAGTCTAATCCATTTTTTTTTCAAGACCATAATTTGATCCAAATTCATAAGTGCTTTAAAGTGAAAAAGTCATGTGACAACATAAGAGGAAATTGGGTGAGTATGATGCTTTAAATTGTAATGGTGCTTGAATGTGTTATGAAAAAGGAAGAAAGTGCTATCATAAGAGGTATGTTGTGAAAAGAAAAAGGAAAAGAAAGCTGAAAAGTGAGTTGTGCTTAAAATTGAAAAACAAAATAGGAGAACAAGGGTGGTAGAATAAAAGAGTAAAGAAAGGTTGAAAGAAAAAAAGTGTCAATAATACAATGTGATGTATTAAAGTGCTTAGGAACTTAGTCACTATTTCTGGCCAAAATAGCTGATCCTACCCGTCCCTTAGCCTACATTACAACCGTCTAAAGACCTACTTGATCCTAATCCCAACATTCCGACATTTAGTAGAGTACTACATTAAAGGCAAGCCTATGGTCATTAGTTGCTACATATGAATATTTTGTGAGAGTGAGTGCAAGGATACTTTGCTACCCATGTTTGAAAAATATGCTATATTTGTGAGTGATTATGGGTACTATATTGTGAGACACACATGGTTGATAAGTTTTGGATAGTTGTATATGATTCTATGTACCTTAACACTTGTATGCGAGTTGAGCACCATCACGAGTCTATGCTTGAGGTTAAATTGTTTCTACTTATAATCGGAAAGCTACTCTTTGTTGCTAATTGTTGTGCTTGTCTTGAAGAATGTTTTGTGTTGTTGCTGTAAAAACCTTAAGTCGATGCTTAGAAGGACATGATATGTTGTTCGAGGACGAACAAAGCTCTAAGTGTGGGGTGTTGATGATAGGCGAATTTACGCGCCTATATCAATATATTTTGCCCATATTTTAGCCTAGTTTTGAGAACTAATTATCTATTTCATGCACTTTTAGTACTTTTTCCTGTAAATGAGCTAACAAATATGATTAGGAAAGTTTCAGGTATAAATGATGCAAAATACAGCAATTTATGGCTTACTTGACGCAAAAGAAAGCTCACGAACGAGATGGAAAGGAGCTGGACGCCTAAAGGACCAAATCTGCTGCATGGAAAATCTGTCCCGGGCTAAAACAGCATTTCTGAAGACTTTGGGGACTTACAGACACAAAGCTGGATTTTTACCAAGATACATTAACCTAGTATAATTAGGTTATGTGTTTTATTATTCTATTTGGATTATGATATGGTAACCTTACCCTAGTACATTTGGGTCAAGGATTTCATTAGTATATTAGGATTTGGTTATTTATTTCATTAGCTTAGTAGGAGTAGGATAGGAGTATTATAAATACCCTATCGTGCTAGAGATTTTTATTCATCTCCTTACAATTAAGACATCTTCCTACAATACATTCTTCATTCTTCTATTCTTAAATTCCACAACAAGAGAATCGTTACTTGCTACGGAATCACCAAAACCACACGCCAAACACCCACTATTCACGCCATTCACCATGCAAAACTTGATATCCTTCGCATTCATGGGTAACTAAACCTCTTAGTTGGGGTTATGGAAGCCGAATGAGTTACTATCTAAAGCTGTGAGTTTGTGAGTTCAAGACAAGTATATTGCTTATATCATTACGCTCTTCATCTTAAATCTACATTCTTTGCGGTTGCAAACACAAGAACACGCCATTCTAACATTTAACCTGTTCGAGAGAAAGGTTATTTGTCTAGAAAAGAAAACGCATAGAATAACGCCAGTCTAACATTTAACTTGTTCGAGAGAAAGGTTATTTGTCTGGAAAAGAGATAATGTCAAGGTAGTAGGACACCCTTTCCTATTAAAAAGCTAGTGCCGTAACTGGACTAACCTCTTGGAGAATTCGTACCGTTAGACACGCTTTAAGCTCGAGAGAGTTAAAGTGAAATAGTCCTTGTTTAGGTCGAGAGACGCTTGGATTTACCATCGACTACAATTCTCTATAAGCAATTGCATGTCAAGACTCTACACACTCATAGCCAATAGAGACGTATACCTCAGAAGGTGGACATAACCCCAACGCTTCAATTCTCATTGTTTCACAACCTACGAAATACTCTCTTTTTACTTTGCTATTTTTCAGCTTTTATTTCATTACTTTGGTTACTTATTACAATCCCCCCTTCTTACGAGACTTGCATCAAAAGTCTATTAATTTTGCTTACTTGTTGGCCAAGCTATTCCCTGTGGGATCGACATCCAACCCAGGTTGGGTTCTATATTTTCTATCGACCGCTTTACACTCAAACGAGAGTTGTAGATTGAGCGTTATCACCCATCGGCACCTCACACTCTCTTGGGATGTACCCTTTGGCAAGTACTTCTTATCTTAAACTGCCGGCATCTGTGCACTACTCTGTGAATTAGATATTTCATTCAAAACTCTCTCTTTCCCTTCACAGTCCTTCGATGTTCGGGGTACCCTTGTACCTATAGCCTATGGCGAGAACTTCCTTAGTTCACCCATCTGCGGCCTTCGAAGCGCTCTTCTACTCTTGGAAAAAACCCATCCTCGAACATGGAACCCAATTCATTTTCAACGCTTTATTTAATCCCACTTTGACGACTTTCCATACCATAGTACTTTGGCACAACACCTCTTCATGAAATGGTTTCGTTTATGCATGCTGCTCATACACCTGATGGCTTTACCTCCACCTGACTTTAACACCCATCTTCCCGCAAAGAAACCTGCACTCAGGTCCTTCTTTACGTTGTCGTGGCCTAATGGTTCACTTGGTGCTAGTCTGGTTCTTGCCTTGTATAGCACTCTCTCCAACTGCAAGCTCTACTTGCCCATGCTGTAGGCTTCTCATCCCACTGATCCTACATGGCTCTCTTATGTAGGGACTCTCCTGCCACTCTTCGCAACCCATTGGATGGCTAGGTTTAGGGACTCTCCTGCCACTCTTCGCAACCCATTAGGTGGCTAGGTTTAGGGACTCTCCTGCCACTCTTCGCAGCCCATTAGGTGGCTAGGTTGTCATTCCAACCCTGAGTTCGACTTTCTTTAGACCGACCCCTTCACATGCCCTCGGCAAAGCTCAGGTCTAACCCTCTAGGTGGATACTCAACTTGATGCCTTAATTGCATCCATGGGAAGAGCTAAACATGATCGAGCCTAATTTTTATAGTCTATGGCTTCAACTCTCTTGGAACATGGCTGCACAACCTGGCAGACATGGCTCATCCTCTTGACCATCCGACTTATCAGCATATCCCCTTCTTTAACTCAGCCTAGACTCTTTCATGGCTGACAACCCTGGCTCATCGCTTTGCATGAATAAGCTACTTGACTGACAAGCTTCTGATGCACTTCGCCAACCTTGCTTGACGTCCTTGTCAAGTCCATGCTCTCTTCTGACCATAGTTGCCAACATATCGCTAAAGTTTCTGACGAACTGATGGTTCCCCACAATCAAGGACATTTGAGCACCAGCTATCCGATTGTCCAACTTTGTGGTTCCACTCAAGCAGCATCGCACGATGACCATATCTATTGGCCAACGTGCCTCCATGGAATCCCTCTGCATACGGTACCCACTGATTTGAAGTCATCCCTTTAAGGTTTTTTAATCACTCTCGGATGCTTCGAATATGAATCAACCCACACAGACGAAGGCGAAATCAATGGCTGTGACGTGGTATGATTCTGAAATGATGGGCCTTGGTTGACATAGTTAACTCAAGCGTCTAAACATACAACCAATTCCCTTCACAAGGTAGAATCGTCTCAAACAATCTTCATTAGCACGACGAATGTCAATCTATGCTTAGACGTGATCGCTGCAATAACATTCACAATCTGCTCTCAATTCTACGCTCTGATACCACTTCTCACGGGCTCATTTTTCACTGCGTCAGTGGCACACAATTTTACCCGTGCGGCGCCTATGGTTCCCCCAACTATGGGCCATCCTTCCTCATTTCCCAGGTCTTTAGCATGATCTTGTGCCTGTGGAAAGCTCGCCACTGAGGCTTGCCCCCTTTGGTCCCGCTCCTTCAACATGTCGGCCGACATGGCCAACTTATAAGCAACTCTTCTAGCGCACCTTTAATCCTTGGATCTTGTCCAAATGCGCCCCTGGGGATGGCTACGGACATACTCGTCCCTCACCTTGGCCTGAGCATTGCCATTGCATGCACAGTCCTATCCTTAAGCTTGACACTGCCTCGTGCATGTGCACTTGGCCTTTGCTTCGCCCGAGTAGGGCAACCCTCAATCCTTGGCCTTTGTCTCAAGCGTCTTTCTTAGATATGCCCTCTCATGTCTTATGGCATAGCCAAACATAGCCCACGCAACTTGCATCCAACTTCCGTAGCACAGTGTCGCCCCATAATTGCGTGTCTAGGCCAACGGACCCTTGCTCGCTTGGCTGAACCTTGACCAAGCTCACAAGTTAGCTCATGAGTCTCTTGGGGAGAGTATCTCGATTGCTCTATTGACTTAGAGGCATCCTTCCATCATTTAGATAGCCTTCGGGGCTTGTTGGTTTATATAGCCAACCTCTATCCTTTTCCAATGCCCAACGCTAGTCAACCCGACCTTGCGTTGCCCATAGGGTTCCCGAGCCCTATGAGTACCTTGCGCATTCCTTTGACATGCCAAGGCAGGCCCTTGAGGTTGTCCCTCAAGGCAGCACACTTGGGGTGGCCATCTATCGACACACCCGAGGGAGGCTGGTAAGCTGTCACCATTCATACCCCCGTTATATATCCTTAAAATAAATAATCCCAATGTCCGCCACTAGACATCATTTTGCCCAAGAATTATACTGGGGCTTAGATCATTCATCCGACCTTTAAATTGGGTTCCATTTGCTCCTACTCCTTTCTCTTGACTTCCTTCACTCCTCCATGAAGTTTCACCCCATTCCCATACATATGGAACGAGTTATGGCCTTCGGACCAATCAGCAAATTATGACAATGCCACTGGACTTTGGCCAAGTCAAGCCTCTATCCAAACGGACTCCAAACAATGCCAAATTTGGTAAGCATACATAAGGTACTCTTAATAACACCTCTATAAACCGGAATCCTTAGATTCCACTTGTAGCTCAAAATGGCATGGCGCTGACAACAAACACCGCATACGATCCTCACCATGCCTCCGCCCCCTTGGGCTCACACCAAGCCCTCTCCAAATCACTTTGGCACTCTTAGGACATATCATGCAACATATATAGATGTTTTTTGCCTCATGTTATGCCCCTTTGCCTCATCTTCAACTTCAGCATATTCCCTCAGCACATGCCGCCTGCATAGCTGACAAGGTTACGGCCTAGTTGGCACACACCATCCTGGCGAGTGACAATCCCCAAAACTTTGGGGCGTCACACTGAGGTACATTGGATCAAATTTTGATTTTTCTGAAAATAGGGAATGAGGCCCCACTAAGGCTGCCTCAGTTAGTAAGGTTGTGGAATCCCTAAACACTTCTATGGAACAACTGATTTGGCAACAATTTGGACAAATCTAATATCTTTATAGCTGCGGGAGTAGAGGATAGTATAACGCAGAGGCTCATGGAGATCACCAACGAAATGGCACAAGTAGAAGTGTCATCAACTCATGGAGAGTATAACGCAGAGGCTCATGGAGATCACCAACGAAATGGCACAAGTAGGAGTGTCATCAACTCATTGTCAAGATTGACGTAAGTGTAAATATATGACATTTGGGCTTAACTCAACTCAAACTCAGTGTTTGGTATCAGCATAAAAATTCGATTAAATTTGAATTTACGCATTGTAAAACTTATTTTTAGGAGATGTTTTTAATATGATTTTTTCCATTACCAGCAGAAACTGAACTTGTTCAAATTATGAAAAGGAATAGTATTACCTTCCACCGGCAAAACTCAACAAACAAGACGACAATAATAGTAGCATTTTGTGGAGTTTAAAAAAGATGAAAAAGAATTAAATGATTAAAAAAATTTGACAATGTGTGGTGACTTTAATAAAGTGCAATGAATATTACAAGGGTCAATTTTAATTTTTTTTAGGAACATTTTCGTGATCTAACTTTCGACTATGAAGCTTCCCACCTTTAATATAGTAAGATGATGATAATATATATTTCCAATTACTTAAACGTTTATATTCATGTTTGCGGTGAGCTCATATGATTGTTGCAGATGATTTAGTTTTTTCCAGTACATTGATGTTGTTTCAGTTATTCCGCCATTTTAATACAAATACTGGGATAAGCTAATATCTCAAATCAAACATGATATAAATTAAATCTAAAAGGTTATTCCGAACCTGTTATCTTAATCCCACTTATCAAATGACCCCATCTAAACATCTTTACAGCTGTATTGGATTTCAGGCAAAAGGTTTGAAATTCTAATTTGGTCTGAGCGGTAAAGTAGAAAATTATGAGGGGCAGGTAACACGATCTTTTTTAAATTATCTTTTCAAGTTTCTTTTTAATTAAATAGATTATAAATGTTTTTTTAAGGAAAATGACCCACTTTTGAAATTTTTACTTTATTTGTGATTTAAAAATGATTTATAAGTTTTAGAAGTTTCAAATTAGTCCACAAATCACCAACTTACAAAATTTAAACAAAATCACTTCCACCAAATCTTTTACACATTTTACAAATTAGTTCAAAACCTAATTTGTGATGGACAGATCGATTATTGATCCTACCGATATATGGATAGATTGATTATAGATTCGAAGAATCGATTATCATTCCGATTTATATATGGACATATCGATTATCAGTCTGATAGATCGATACCAAATCGATTATCGATCCGACCTATATATGGATAAATCAATTATCAATCCAACAGATCGATTATCGATCCAACCTATATATGGATAGATCGATTATCTATCTGAAAGATCAATTATCAGTCCGAACGATATATGGACAGATTGCTTATCGATCCGACAAATTTAAGTACAAATCGATTATTGATCCGATCAATTATATATATACACACACACATAAACATTATTCGCTTTGAAAAAAAATGAACTAAAATCAAAGCAGAGTAGAAAACATACAAAATATTGAGAAATAAAATACTAGCTTCAAAAAGAAGAAAGTTGAAGAAACAATGAGTCTTAGTAAGAATGGAGGAGAAAAAAGTTAGAAAGAGAGGGAAAAAAGTAATTTGAAATTGAAACGTTGAAGAAACAATGAGTTTTTAGTAAGAATGTAGGAGAAAAAAGTTAGAAAAAGGAAAAAAGTAATTTGAAATATGCCATCGGACTTCGAAAAAAGACTTATCTATGTCATCCGTTTAATGTTTGGCTCATTCATGCCTTTTTTGACAGTCTAGTTTGGTGATTTTTGGCAAACTATGTTTTACACGTAGTCAATAATTATTTGTTTACGTCATTAATTAAATGAGCCAAAAAAACTTGAAAGAAAATCTCAAATATATCATTGAACTATTCGAAAGGAAAAATTACATAGACTAGCAATCTTAAGACATTAATTACAAGTAGCAGCAGTAGTTTATCAAAATTACAACTACTAGCAAAAGTAGCAATATTTTACCTCTTTTTTTAACTGGCGCGTGTATTCCACCCAATTAATTTCACTTTACTATTTTCACGCTACTTTATCTCTTTTAACCCTACTTTCACGCCACTCTAAATATTTTCAATTCCCTTCAATATCAATCTTCCGCTATTTTTTTTTTCAAAATCCACAATTTTCTCTCTAAAGCTTGATAATTCTTCGTTCCAATTATTAAGGTAAGTTGATTTTTACAGTTAATGCATGTTATATTTTTCATATAATCTTTTTTGTCGTCATTATTTTTGCATTTTTTCTGCGTTTTCAATTTGGGGTTTAGAGTTTTGGGGGTTTAATTTTTGTGTGTTGAATTTTTTTTTCTATAATGGCAAAATATACGATATATGAATTTTGATGAAATACCATCTTTTTTCTTTTCTTTTACCTACACAGTTGTAGTAGTGGTTTATTCAGATCTCAAGATTTTATTTTTCTTTTACCTACACAAAATTATTTATTTCTCTTTTTATGTTGGGATCTGAAATTTACATGAAGGTGATTTTTTGAATTTATTTTTTTCGTGTTGTATTTTTTGGATTTTCGCCATAATAACAGAGCATGCAAATAGTAGTAGTTCAGTTAGAGATATTCAATCGTTGAATTTAGTTTTCGATGAAATTTCGTCGTTTAATCTTGATGTAACACAAGATGAAGACGTTAACTTGTGTTCTACTAGCATTGAAGAGTAGAGATGAAGCAGCGTAGTGATCATGTAAAGACTGTGAAAATCATGAAATGAAAAGCATTGACAAAATATTAATCCCAAAAATCTACAGAAATTTAAAAATTGGTGGAAAAAAAAAGTCGGATGAAAAAGCAGAATCCAATAAAATTGCAATTCTAATTCATTTGATTTTGAATCTGACGAAGTGAAAGCGAAGGAGGCATTTTGATAGGTGTAAAGTTTTAAAATTTCTGAAAAAAAATGTTCATATATGTATTTTATATATACATTTTATAAGGTGTTTATTTTTTTAGTTTTGTTAAAATGTGTTGATATGCATCTGTTATATCTAAGATTTTCGATTTGTATGTATACGATATTTGTAGTTGTTACTGATAAGGTTTGTAAAAAGAAGAAAGTCAAATGAAAAAGGAGAATGTAGTAAAACTTCAAGTCCCATTGCATCAAATTATGAATCTGAACAAGTGAAAGTGGAGGAGGTATGGTGATATTCAAAAATTTTATTATTGATATGAATTGTATATATTATATACAATATATTTTAAATATGTATTTGATAACTAAAATTTGTGTATGATATTTGTATTTGTCATTGGTAAGGATTTTATATATGTATTATTATATAAGTGTAATATGTTTTCTGAAAATACATTTGTTGGATTCGATTTTAAGTTGTATTTGATAGTCATTAGATTTTGAATGTGATATTTAGTTCTTGTTTGTTGAAATATATTTTTTACAGACATAAGACCATTTCAATGAGTATATGTAATTGTAAAATACTTATGACATTTGTATAAGATATTGTATTTATCACTGACAAGGTTTTGTATACATATTTTTTATTTAGAAGTGTAATATGTATTCTGAAAATACATTTGTTATATTATTTGTATATGTGTTGTTATATTTTTTTCTTGTTACTTAAATTTGTACAATTCATGTATTCACAAAATACATATGTGTTTGTTGAAATATAATTGTAATATGTATTCTGAAAAGCCATACAATTTTGATATGTGTTTTTATATTTATTGCTAAGAATTGTATTCGATGTTAAGTTATATTTGGTAGTCACTAGATTTTTAATGTGATATCTAGTTCTTGTTTGTTGAAATATATTTTTTACATACATATTTATATTTGTTATTCATTAAGTGCAGAAAACTTTTGCATTAAAAATGTTTTGATAACTTAGATTGACTAGTTATGTATTCACAAAATACATATGATACATTTATGTATAGAATGTATAAACTAAATATAAGATGTATTTCATAAATATATATAAGACACTGTTTATATAAACTAATTTTAAGATGTATTTCACAAATACATATATGTCACTGTTTTGTCATATAATTGTATGTTTTTTTGTTGTATAGGTCATGCGTGATCAAATCTACATGGCACGAGTATTGCCCAAATTTGCTCCTCATACAGGATGTCATATGGTCAACGACATTGAAGATCGTATTAATTCAATGCTAACGAAGAATCAGCACAAGATGTTTTGTACTAAAAGTATATTTGATTTCTTCATGAAGAAGAAAGATTGTGTTGTCCAAGCGCAATTAGGGAGATGCATTATGTTATTTGAAACTAAGAAAAGTTCTACAAGTGTCATAGTCATTCGTGCAAAGGGCATAATTCTTCATTTCACTCCTAGAGAGCTTTCTTTGGTGACTGATTTGAATTGTGTTACAAACAAGGATGATTTTGCAGGAATTGTGGTTTATATATAGTGACATATGCTGAGTGCCTTACTTTTGGTGACTGTGTTTTAAATATTGACTTTGATCTAGATTTTTTTCGTACGAGATATGTTTTAATGTTGTAAAATTATGCTTTGAGGAAAGAAGATGAGAAGGTTGAAAGTCATGATGAAGCACCAACCTTCTGTGAGTATCTTCTGTATTTTTTGTATTTGACTACATTGAACTTTAGGAGGACTAAGATATAGTTGAAAGATGATATCTTAATATTATTTTATGTGAGTATTAGCTTTTTGATCGTTATTCTTCTAAAATAGAATTGTTCTGTCTTACTTTATGTTATTGTTACGCATATTTTGGTACTAATATGTGATTTTCAGTTTTGAGTATAATTTTCAGTAATGAATATATATGTTTCAGTCATCATATGTATTTTTCAATGATGTATTTGTATTTTTCATTGTATGCATGTGTATTTTTTGTAATACATATAAGGTAAGCTGAGGTTGCATATAATATTTTTCATTGTATGAATATATATTTTTTTATAATGCATATGTATTTTGAATAATGCATATATTTGTTTTCGGTTATGCACATATACTTTCGAATAATACAAAGTTATTGTATTGTTTTGCATAAGTCTAAGCATTTTTATGAAGCATATGTATTATGATTCATATATACTTAGTTATTCGTATATAGCTATGAATAATGCATATTTATTTATGATTATTGCATATGTTTTTTTTAAAAAAATAAATTTCAAGTTCTGGTTAAGTAATTGATAAGTCATTATATGTATTTTTAATTATTTTTATTTATTACATAAATATATGTTAACTTATTTTTAGTTCTCATATATATTTTTCAAACCCAAAAAATTGGCTTGTGTGGTGTACACTCTTTTACGTATAAATAAATAATGGTATATGTCTTATAAAATATATTCATGATGATAACATTTGCAACAGTTTAACTACAAAAAGGTCAACGTCATCAAAAGTTTATATCAAAATTTAGAATCATAAAATAATCAGTGAAAAAAATAATTATTTTTGAACGAAATACATCTGTAAACTTATCATTTATTATATTTCCTACATGGACACCGATGGTGACCTTTAAATCCACATGAACTACAATAATTTTTTTTTCTTCCCCAACATATTTCTTGCCTATTTTCACGATCCTTCTTTCCAGGTCTTTTAGGGGGTCGCTTGTATTTTGAGAGCAAAACTATCTCCTCCAATATCTCCTGTGGAATCACCCAATCTTCTTTGTGTGGTATAGGATAAATAGAAAGATCATACGTTCTTGACACAATATTTTGATTTGTATAGATCAGAGCAATATGATCCCTTTTGAAAATTCTTGCTACCAAGTACTGCAAAGCATGCACACACGGTATCTCGTCCTACTGAAATGCATGGCAAGAATTTTTTTTCCTTAAGGCAAATAATAAAATGTTTATCCTTATAGTGCATTGTATAGACATACTCTGAGGTTGGTATAACCTGAAATTATTAAAATAAAATTAAAATTATAACAATAATTATTCATTTGACATTTGTAATTTTTTCAGTTTAGCAATTGTATTTTTACCAACTCTGCATATGTATATTGCATGTTTTAGTATGTATTTTTAGAAATATATTGCGTGTATATTTAAAAAAAAAAAAACAAATATAGTCAAACACTTAAAACAGAGTGCATAAGTATTTTTTTAATACATATAGCTGGCAGCATATGTAAACTTAAATACATAAAAGTAACTACAGTGATCACATAAACAGACTGCATATGTATTTTACAAATACATATAGCTGGCAGCATATGTAATGTTAAATACATATATAAAAAGTACTTATCGATTCCGTCCATGTTATACGCAGCTATAAAATTATCAGTATACAGTTTTCTGAGATAACTTGTATCAACAATTATTAATGGTCTACAATGTTAGAACCCTTTGATACAATAACTTATTAGTATAGACAAAACTTTAAAACAAAATCCAACAAGAACAAATTGTTTAATTGAAAACGGAAAAGAATACAAAATAAACTGTAACAATTGTATATCAGTATGCAACATACATAACGCAATGAAAAACTCTAATTTGTAAAAAAAAATTATCGATAAAATCACTTTGTTCGAGAACTGGTCAAACCATTGTTGTTATGATTTTTCCAGCAATTTTTACAAATATAGTTCGAAAATTCACAAAGAAAATCATATTTGTTTATTGATGCCTGTATTTGGAGCATTATCTTATCAAACTTTTCTAAAAACATCAGACGATGAACATAAATTTTGGAAGCAGTCATTTTTTTGAAATTGATATGAGTTGCGGATTATGAAAAACATTTTTGAATTTTGAATTATGTTGCTGTAAAATAATGGTTATGGTTAAACTAGAGTCATTAAAGGAAAAGGTATCTGTAAAAGGTTAAGAAATCTATCAAATTAAATGTTTCTTAAATTAAGGAACCGTTTTTTCTATATTAAAATGAAACAGATTGGAGTTAAATTAGGAACAAAATCTTTAATTGTATATGTATTTAACTAGCAATAGTTTAATCAAATACAAAATATATATTACTATTTTTTGTAATTTTGAAAGGGTTGATATATATATATATATATATATATATATATATATATATATATATATATATATATATATATATATATATATAACTTACAATTAAAGCTCTACAGTTGCTATTTCTGAAATTTTTCCTATTAGAAGTGACCCATTTATACCATCAGTTAAAAGTTCGGCTCATTCGTGGCATTATCGTTATAAAATCAGTCCATCCATGCGATTACATTTTAACGGCGGATTTTTTCAAAAATAGTTTTGCCATGTGACATTTTATTAGAGGTACGCATCATTAATTAAAATAATTCAATATTAATTTCAAAATATCTTAGACCCACTAAAACGAATCGATTCATTTAACATAGCGCGACCAACACCCATTAAAATATTCTCTTTCTACAACAACACCTATTTTTTCTATTAAAAAAATAGAGATTAGTGTATACCCTTTGGCTGTTTCTTGTTGATTCTAAATCATTGAAAAAATGAATTAGGGTTTTATTTTGTTAAGTATATTTGTGAATATCTCCCATAATTTTTAATATGTAGTCATTGTGGTTCAATTCTTCCTTAAAGTTATATTTTTATTTTATTTTAAAATGATTAAATAAAAGTAGAACATTTTGTTAATTGGAAGCTTGAAGTGTCTTTTTAGCCAAATTTTCTATTAAATAACTTTTTACGAGTAACTTTTGTTTTTTCCCTTTAATCAATAGGCATAATTTGTGAAATCTAGTCTATAAATAATCACGTGAGATGCATGCGTCCTGCATAGCAAAGCATGTGAGATTTGTCATGTAGCGCTTTTGTGTCAACTTGTCCACCTTTAACAAAAGGTCCAAGGGTCAGTCTTGAAAATGAGAAAAACGCAGGCAGGAAATGTTTCTCCATTATTGGATCGAAATCTGAATTAGTCGAGACTCAAAACAAATTGAAAATAAAAAATGAAAGAAAACAACAATGTACACTTGAGTAAAAGTTATCAGTCCACCTTAGTGGGCTTATCTTATCTTTTCACATAATTAATAGTCTTTTTAGATGTTCATTTCTTTATGGAGCTAAATTGACCAAAGAACTTCATCATCTTTTAAAAAAAAAATCAAGTAGCTTCTATATAAGAAAAATGTTTTTTTTATCATTGGGATAAGTTCTTTTAAGGGCAGGGATTGAGATTTGTTAATGTGTCATTTTTATGGTTGGGTTTGATGTGCAAAATAGTGCTTATGACGATTCGGTACTTGGGGGATTGTCCAAGTTCATATAAGAAGACCACCAGACCGTTCTCCAACCAGTGTTGAAAATCAAATGACGATGCCCGGTATATATTTGTTTTTCTTCAATGTTGTATTAAAGCATCTGTATTAGTTAATATACTTCTTCAGCACACTGAGTAACTTAGTATATATGTGGATGACTTTCCTGTTAGAGCGACTGAAGGTAGTCTATTGATAATGAACCTGCAGTAGACACATTCACCCCCAAAATTTCGATGGAACAACTGCCTAATTGAGTGGAAAATACTTTAGGACAGTAGTTAGACAACAAACTGAAAAAGATGTTGAGCTAAACGGCACTTGGACAAATTGAAAAAGATGGTACCTAGGCGATCCAAGTAACTTAACTGCAAATTGGTTAGCTGGTCGAGTCATGGCGGGGTTGATAAACAAATGCTACATCATCTAAATCCACTTGAAATACCACCTGAATTTGTAGGTTAAATGGTTAAATTAGAGCGATTTTTTTTGTTACAAAACAAAGAAAGGTGACTTTCTCGAACAGCCTTCATTAGTTTATTGATCTTCTTAGAAATCTAACTCTTGTTTTTGATATAAACTTTAACTATTTTGAAGAAAGCCCTCTATATTTTGTTAGTTTCCTGTCAAATTATAGTAGGTGAATATGTGGCACTGAAAATTTAAATACACTTCTGGTCTTATAACAGGTATCATCTGCTGTGCTTCGCAAGGATATTGTCAATCTTCAAGATTTCATAGAGAGGTTAAAGAATGAAGAAGATCAAACTGTTCTTGATATGGATCAAATTGAAAAGCTGACATTTTTGTCGGCATGTTTACAATTTTGTCATTACATTTTGGATGGTTCTAATGCCGAAATGTCTTTCTTATCATATGAGGTTCATGATCTAGTTCAGTCAGTTTTTCATCAGAGTGGAGATGACATTCTGGCTAAATTAAAGGATCATGTTGTTCCTCGCCTTCTTGAAAATATCAAAAGTTCTAAAATCACAGATCATCATTATGAATCAAGTGCTACCATGACTGAGGATCAGTTGGTTGAACTCTTGGACACACTTCTTTTGAATCTCCATTATCTACCCAAGGTTCGTGCTGAGTTGCTTCTGCCATCAAAGACTCAATACGAGCTTCTTCAGAATGTTTTTGGAAATTTAAGAGATTTTCACGATCTGATAGTAAACGGTTGCATTGAGCATAAGACAATTGAATGTGTCTTACCTCAGTTTCAACTTATGGCTGAGAGAGTAGGACACTTTTGTTTTGGCCTTTTGTCTTATCAACTTGATAAGACAGATGAAACAGATGAATATGAAGATGAAGTCTCTCAAGTCCATTCCATGCTAGTCCATCTACTTTTGAAGATAATTCCAGTTTCACTGGAGGTTATGCACATATTTTGTACAATATTGGAAGCTTCAAAGTCGGCAGAACTTGGATGCTTCATTAAGAAGCTCCTAGAAACCTCTCCAGACATTCTTAGAGAACATCTGATTCACCTACAACAGCACATGTTTAATGCTATACCTCGTAGCACTTCAGTGTCCAACATTCATGTCATGATAGAGTTCCTATTGATTATTCTTACAGATATGCCAAAGGACTTTATTCATTATGAAAAATTATTTGTTCTATTGGCACGTGTTGGAGCACTTATCAGGGAGGTGTCCATTCTCATTCGCAACTTAGAAGAGAACTCAACGGATGAAGAGAATATGAACAAAATAAGTTGTGCAAGTCGAGACTTGCTGGAAAATATTGAACTTCTGAAGGAAGATCTCAAGAATGTTTTCTTGAAAGTCCCTGCAGACTCATCTCAGCTCTGCTTCCCCATGAGTGATGGGCCGCTCTTCATGACTCTTCTACTCAGAAACTTAAATGACTTGCTCAATTCCAATGCTTATTCAGTTGCTTTGATAAAAGAAGAAATTGGTTGGGTGAAAGAAGACTTAGAACATATAAGATCGTTCTTCGGGAATGTGGAGCAAGAATTGTATAAAGATCTTTGGACTCGTGTTCTAGATGTGGCATATGAGGCGGAACATGCCATTAACACAATTCTTGCCAGAGATCGTGGTCTCTTGCAGCTTATCTTTTTACTTCCTGATGCCGTAGAAAAGATCAAGCTCGTCAAAAAAGAGGTACAAGAGAAGATCTACAAGAACACGAGTATCATTTTTGCAAACTCCCCCACCAAGCCAGTTGAAAATAAGTCATCAATAGCTAGTAAAATAATTGTAGGTTTTGAGGAGGAGACAGAGTGGATAATCAGGAAGCTCACCAGCGGACCATCTGAGGTAGATGTCATTTCCATAGTTGGCATGCCAGGGCTTGGAAAAACTACTTTGGCTTACAAAGTATATAATGAAAAATCTGTTGTTGGTCATTTCGACATTCGTGCTTGGTGCACAGTCGACCAGGAACGTAATGAGAAGAAGTTGTTGCAGAAAATTTTCAATCAAGTTATTGGTTTGAAAGAAAGACTCAGTGATGATGACATAGACGATGACGTTGCTGATAAGTTACGGAAAGAACTGTTTGGAAAGAGGTACCTTATTGTCTTGGATGACATGTGGGATACTGGAACATGGGATGAGCTAACAAGGCCTTTTCCAACTGAATTTCAGAAAGGGAGCAGAGTTATTTTAACAAGTCGTAAAAAGGAAGTGGCTTTGCATGGAAAATGCCACAGTGCTCCTCTTGATCTTCGAATGTTAAGACCAGAAGAAAGTTGGGAGTTGTTGGAGAAAAGGATATTCGGAGAAGAACATTGCCCTAATGAACTAAAGGATGTTGGAGAAAAAATAGCCCAAAAGTGTGATGGGCTTCCTTTGGTACTTGATTTGATCGGGGGAGTCATTTCAAGGATGGAAAAGAAAGAGGCTTTGTGGCTTGAAGTTCTCAATAATTTGAGTTCCTTTATTTTTAAGGATGAAGAGGAAGTAATGAAGGTTATACAATTAAGTTATGACCATTTGTCAAATCACCTAAAGCTGTGCTTATTGTACTTTGCAAGTTATCCAAAGGATAAAGTTATTTATTTCTCTTCGTTGACAGATTTATGGAGTGATGAAGGACTTGTGGAACCAACTGATTTGAAGAGTGTGGAAGAAGTAATGGATGTTTATGTGGATGAGTTAATTGCTAGTAGCTTGGTAATAGTGAGAGGTCGTAGGGAGGAAAAAAGTTGCCAAATTCATGATCTTGTGCATGATTTTTGTTCGATAAAAGCTAGAAAGGAAAAATTGTTTGATTTGACGAGCTCAATTGTTCTGTTTTCATCCTCTTCTTCAGATCCGATGCTGCGCCGACAGACGGTTATTTATGATAAGTATATTCATTCGGCTGATTCTTCCTTTTTCAGTCCAGAAAAGAGAAATCCTTGTGCTAAACACCTCCTCTCTTTGAAGATACAATCTGGATATTATCTGTATAACTGGCACCTAAGACACCTTAGGCTTCTTAAAAGGTTGGATTTGCCGGGTATAACACTGAGGTTGCCTGATACTGTACTGAATGAAATATGCATGCTTGTTCATTTGAGGTGCTTAAGGATTGAGATGCAGGTAAAATCTCTCCCTCCGTCATTTTCAAACCTGTGCAATCTAGAAACTCTGGTGGTGTATCACAGTGAACCTAGCCTGGTATTATCCCCTACTATCTGGAGTCTTGCAAAGCTACGACATGTGGACATCCCAAATTGTTTTGTCTTTGATTCGGACATTGACAAACTAGCAAAATTGGAGAATCTGACATCATTAATGTTTCTCAAGCTTTCCTGTTCGGTAGACTCTCGGGATATTTTCAAAAGGTTTCCCAATCTTCGAAATCTTGAATTCCACATGGATTGTTCAGCAGCAGAGCAGACGTATTTTCCAAGATTGGATGTACTTAATAAACTTGAAAGAGTTTATGCTCTATTTGATTGGAGTGGGCATCTTACACATGTACATCAGTTTGATTTTCACTTCCCTTTGGGCTTGAAAGAAGTGATATTGTATGGGTTCGATCTGACATCAGATGCACTGTCAAGAATTGGGAGATCACTTCCCAACCTTCAAAAGCTGAACTTAATACGCTCAAGAATCCATTTTGGAAAGGAATGGAACATGGAACGAGTCACCTTCCAGAATCTCAAATCGCTGAGATTGTATGATGTGTCTTTTTCTGAATGGCAGGTTATTGCAGATGAATCCTTTCCCTTGCTCAAGGAATTAGAAATAGAATATTGTAATGAGCTTACAGAGATCCCAGAAAGTTTTGGGGATATTGCTTCATTAAAGTTAATCTCAGTGTCGAAAAACCCTCGGCTTAAAGAGTCGGCACTCAAGATTAAGGAATATGTTGAAGAAATTATGGAGAAGACAAGCTTGAGGTACTCGGTTCTTGATTGGTTGTCAATTCATGATTTTATAGAAGAACTATATTAGTTGATATGATGAGAAAATGGGATACACTTTTTGTACGTCAAATAGCTAGTTGATCTATGTCATGTGAAATAGATAGTTGCTTTGTAATTTTAGTGATAAAGTTTGATTTCCCTTTACCTTCTTATCTTCTTTCTGCCTCAATACTGTTGCCAGGCATGTACGTATGTATACCACTGATTATTTTGATTCTTTTCACTCTTTACCATGCTATTATTATTAGAACGTTGTTACTGCACTGTCCATAGTTACAGGTTGTTAGCTTCGTATCCATAATTGTATGAGTTATTATCTTATTTTTCTAGTTTAGTGGTTTTGTTTCCACAGTAGGAGGAGCACTTTCAAGAGACTTATTTATTTTGTGTATATATATCAGTTCTTCATCCATTAATACAAGATCTTCATCTGTTGTGTCATCTTGCTCAATTATTTATACGGTATCAGAGATGACATCTTAACTCTCCCGAGATTTTTTTCAATCCTTTTACTACCATCACAGACTCCTCTTAGCATTTCTGGGACGTATGGAATGCAGACTCCACCAATGGCAGCAACTCTAACGTTGTTGTTCAATTTAATCCTAGATATCCCAGCTGCCGATAAAACTTGTTGGCAGCCATAACTTTTCTAAATGGAAGTCATAGATTTCCATGCTCATGTGTGGGCGCAATCTGTTCGGCCATCTTGATGGCTCTTCTCCCGCTCTTCGACAATTACCACACATAATGGTAGAGAAATAGCGAACCCAGAATATAGTGTTTGGTTCCGCTAAGATCAATTGATTCAGAATGCCATAATGGCTTCTGTCGATCCGACGATTTATGCAACTGTAGCTGCTGCCTCCACTGCTAAACTTGCTTGGGACTCCCTACACCTTGCTTATGCCAGCATGTCTCAAAGCTCATGCGACTATCAAAGGATTCCCTCCTAGTTTCCGATTACCTCCATCAAGTGCGCTCTATCTGCAATGAGCTTGCCACTTGCTGGTGCTACAGTCACCACCGATGAGTTGGTAGTAAAAATTCTGAGTGGCCTTGGGTCAGATTTTCGTGATAATCTCAAAAGGTTTGCACACTAACAGCCTACTATAATTACTTTAGATAAATTTAGAGAAAACTGTTTTGACCTTACTCTTATTTTTAAGTGTGTACAACCAAATGTATTTTGTAAATTAATCAACAAAAATTACATAATATAGTTTTTTGTCAATCGACAAAACAGGTGATGGACCCCATACATCACTGAAAATAATTTGTAAAGGCTTTTTGCTCACTAGAGTATTCTCAAAAAAGGGGTGCCGATAGCTTTTATTAGAAAAACAGGAATTACAATGATCAAACATTTCAGAATTTGAAATTGGAATTGAAAACTTATTTGAGAGTGTTTTAACCACTCTTTTATTTGGATGTCCTAATTTTTTATGCCAAGATTGTTGAGATTCTGTCATAAAGGATTGGTAATCAGATTGCATTGGGATCCTCCAATAGGCCACTCATAAAGTCCTTCTTTATTCTGGCCTCGTGCCAATGGTGCCCCCATACAGATCCTTCACAAGAAAATCACAAGGAAAAAATTCTATGGATGTCAGATTATCTTTGCAAAATTGAGATACAAATATAAAGTTACGTTTAATCTCTGGTGCACATAAAGTATTCGAAAGATAAAACTTTTTATTTGAAGCATTTATTTGAACATGACCGGTGTGAGTTATAGGGATTTTGTTACCGTTGCCCATGGTAGTATCGTTATTACCAGTGTAGTCATCTGGACGTTGAAGAATTTGAGAATCAGCAGTCGCATGATGTGATGCTCCTGAATCAACAACCCAAGGAATGGAAGCAAAGTTTGCTCTGGCTTCCAAGTGATTGTGGGAGCATGAATGACACACATTGGAAGTATATCTAGTGCGACCACATAACCAACAAACTGGACGATTTTGTCGAGGGGCCATTGGACGCCAATTTGGTGATGTGGCTGGTGCATTCGTTGGACGCCAATTTGGTGATGAGTTCTACGTATTTTGCTGATTGGGATGTTATGGACACCATGTTTGTCCTCTCTTATTATTGAGGGGTGTAAATTTACATGGTGATGGTTTTTGTGCCACTGCAGCTGCAATTGACACCTGATTAGGCTCATTATGTTTGAGGAGAAGCTCTTTGTTGAGAAACTTGTTGTAAAGTTCCTCATATGAGATAGGTGTATCTCACACTTGGATAACCGTTGAAATTGAATCATACTCAGGTCCTAGACCACTGAGAATTTTGACCGCAAGTTCATCATCTGGAATTGGAGTTCCAGTCGTTGCAAGTTTATCTGCAACTTTCCTATCTCGCGCAAGTACTCTGTCATACTGCGAGAGCTTTTTGTGATGGTAGCCAGAGAGTTTCGGAGACTAAAAACCCTTGTATGTGATTTGTTAGCATATAGGTTATGTAGTGTGTACCACACTAGGTTAGAGATGGAAGTTTTGGCGATTGTAGAGGTGATTGTAGGATCAACAGATGCCATTAAGGCATTGCGTATCAACTGGTCTTAGCGAAGCCATAGTTAGTACATGGTGTTGGGTACCTCTTGGTTGTTGAGGGTTACCGTTTTTGATGGTTTTGTCAAGGTTCCATTGAGATAGCAGTAGAGATCATGACTGAACATAAGAGATTCGACCTGCACTTTCCAAATGACAAAGTTCATTGGACCAGTAAGTTTGAGGGGGAGCTGAGAACTCGGATTAAATTGTACCAGATGGCTGGTGTTAGTAGCAGGGATAGTAGAATCACTTGGATTCACCATGGATGCCACAAAACCAAAAAGAAAACTTGAAAGAGATGAGAAGACTCGTTGGAGTTTAGAAAGGCTCGCATACCATAAAGTTTCAAGAGATGAAGAAGTAGCAGTATTATAGACATGTTTATAATCCAAAGTTTACATAGATATATATACAAGTAAAGGAAGAGCAAACTAAGGTAACTAGATATCTAAATCACTAGAAATCAGCTAGAATAGTATTTACATTTATAGTGCACAAATTAGGGAGAGAAATCTGCACAATTTATTACACAATCAATCATGTCCCAATACCCGGAACCTAGTAACTTTATGTTGAACTTGAATTTATATTGAAAAATCTGTTAAATATATAGAAATATTTGTTGGAATCCCGCTGAACAAAGTAGGATCTTGGTCCAATAGTAGAAATGGAACCTGTTCAAGTCCTAGATCCACCTCGGTTTGTACATTCTACCTATGGAATCATACTGAGTATGTTGGTGTTGTAGATGTCTGGCTATATGATTTATGCTTCTTTCTTGAGTTTCTTGCGTTCTTTTTTCTACTTATCTTCTGATAAAAGGATTATGTATTTTCTTATACATGATTAGATCTTGAGAACTAGTGAAAACTACATACATGGAAAGAGGAAAAGAAAATGAAGGAGAAAGAGGATGGGAAAGCAAACAGCTCATCGGTATGTCATGCAACATTTATATATATATATATATATATATATATATATATATATATATATATATATATATATATATATATATATATATATTTCATTTTCACATAATTAATAGTATTTTTAGATGTTGATTTCTTTATGGAGCTTAATCGACCAAAGATGTTCATCATCTTTTAAAAAAAATCATGTAGTTTTATAGAAGAAAAATGTTTTTTGTTCATCGGGTTAAGTTCTTTTAAGGGCGGGGATTCAGATTGGTTATTGTGTCTATTTTTATGATGGGGTTTGATGTGCAAAATAGTGCTTATAATGATTTGGTACTTGGGGTGGGAGTGGGGATTTGTCCAAGTTCATATAAGAAGACCACCAGACTGTTCTCCAACTAGTGTGAGACTCTAATCCACTCTAACAGTGTTGAAAATCAAATGATTATGTCCGGTATATATTTGTTTTTCTTCAATTTTGTATTAAGGCATCTGTACTAGTTAATACACTTCTTAAGCGCCCGAGTAACTAACTAGTATATATGTGGATGGACATATCTGTAGAAATTCTTTTCTGCTTTATGAGTTTTGTCAATGTTGTTATTCAATGTTTGAACCAAAACAAAACATGACCGTTCTTCATATTAGTAGCATACCTTAGACATCCAGCCATTTTTCTCCAGAAGATTCATACTACAGAGAATCCTGCAGATATACTGATCAAGGTGGTTACAAAGGCCAAGTTTGAACATTGTTTAGACTTGTTCCATATCCTGCACATTTAAAGTTGGCGCCTCACAGCGCAAAATTGGAAGCACCGCAAAAGATTTTCTTTTATTATTTGTTTATTTGAGAAGATTTGTGTTCTAGTGGGGTTGAAATTGAGCCATGGTAGTGATTTATTGTTTTTGACTCATTTCTCCCACATCGTAGTTTTACTACTTGGGGAGGAGGTTTTAGAGTTATAAAAAGGACCTCTTCCTCGTTCCATTTGAAATATCCCAAATTGTTCTCTTCTCCCACAATTAATAGAAAAGGTTGGGTGCTCAGTGATTAAGCTTATTTGGCTGAACTCCGTTATCAAATTTTTTGATATCTTTATTTTTAGTTTTCAACTAGTATTTGTACCCGTGCGAGGGCCAATGTTTAAAAAAAAAAATCATGAATCTATTATTATATTTGCTTAACTGTATTAAATTATTATTTTTTATTAGTACACAATTACATATATGTTTTATGATTAAGATATTATTTCTTTTAGTTTAATGACTATAATATAAGTTGATGAAAAATATTTTGAACTTTTATCAAACCTTTAATTTTGATGCATCTATTGAACAGAAATTTCAAAGCATAAATAGTTATAATGTTTTTTAAAAATAAAATTAAAAAATTTCAGGTACTTTTGAAGGTTGGATTTGAGGGCAAAAATAGCTCATTGCAAGATAGTGATAATTTTTATGTACACTTTATCCTTTTTAAATTTCACTCGTGAAATTGTACTGAATATGTTTTCATTATTGTTAAGTACAATAGTGTAGATTGTTTTAAAGTAAAAGTTTTTCCTTGCATAAAGAATTAACACCAAATTAAGAAAATACCTTATGTAGAATTGAAATCCTTGGTATATTATTATTATTACTAAAAAAAGAGAACATATCAACCAAAAGTTAACAGGCCACACACTACATGTGGTTTCTCTTAATTCTTACTAAGAAATTTTCATATAACAAAGAAAAGAAAGTCACAAAAATGGAAGGAATATTATGTAAAAAAATGATGTCTTATAATATGTTAAAAAGAAAAAAGATTTCATGCTTTTGGTATCTACTTTACTATTTATTTTCTTCATATCCACTTAAAGCTTTTAAAAACTCGTCAATACTAATGCTAAATTATAATGCATTCTACTACTTATAATTAATATATTAGAACATATTTTCTACTATGTATATAAAATGCCTTAGATTTACTGCTTGCTCTCTAATGCACATTTTAGAATTACTGCTTGCTCTCTAATGCACATTTTAGAATGATTTAATATTAATTATGGGCAAAGAGATTATAATTTTATATCAATTTCTGCTTACTTCACTTCAAAATGATATAAAGATTTCCTACCTAATGCACATTTTACTTCTTTAAGCTTTAAACTTTTCAATTATTTGATTCGCATACTCTCAGAAATAGACTAAGAAAGTGGTTGTACTTAAATCGTCAAAGAGCTATAAAATAAAACTCTATAATCACACTGCAGATTTTACTCTAATTGTTGCATGCAAAACTTAGAAATGTTTAGTAATGTAATTAGCAAATTCTCTGAAATACACTAAGAAAGCAATGGAAAAATAATTGATGGATTAAAATACACAATGAAACACAAACAAATACAGATAAGCAATCTTTGCGGTGGCTTTGTGCTTTGATGCTTCATAGAGTGTATATACCCTAAAAAATATACAAAAAATTAAGGTAGAACAATATATAGAAATGAATGCTACGAATGTCTTAGCATACCCCAAATTGCAGTGTCTTAGTAAACACATAGAAATATCAATATAACAAATAGTCATGGCAATTTTAAATCAAGAATGACACATCTTAGTTTGCATGTCAAGGCCCAACATCGTCTCAACAAATGCATTTTGCACATGAAGCTTTAAGGTCGGACTAAATGATGTGATTTGCACCCGTTATGTCAGACTTGTTCGCAGAATATGTTGCAATTCAAAAAAAATTATCCTCTATGCATTTTGTCTCTTTTTCTAATAGCTTACAGAAAATTATGGATTGTTCATGATTTACAAATTGATTCTCTCTATTTTTCAGGTAATCTGTAAAATAGTCAAAGATACTTCATTAATTCATAGAGATACGAAAATGATCAACAGTCTAAACTTATCAAGAAAATGCCGATTGGTTCACCCAAATTTATTGTGAATTTTGTTGTCAGTACTAAAGTTTGTAATAAATGTGAAAGGAATATTCACCATGTACACGCTTGAGAGTTCACCACTATGAAATATCTATCTAAAATGTTAAAAAGAAGAACATGAATTGCTAATTATCAAAACCAAAAGAAAAACTTTATCAATGAAAGGTACATTGGTGTCCCTAAAGATGCACTTTGAAAATTATATTAAGTTAAAAAGTAATTTTTAAGCCCACCGACACATTAGAAAATAACCTGACTTATTAAACAGAAAAATATAGTGTACCATACCTATTGTTTTGTGCTAACATTAATTGCGTTTTTTCGTAATTTATCTTCTTGCTTTCTACCATAAAGTATGAAAAGCCACAATAAAGTCAAGAAGATAAGAAAAACAATCAGAAAGAAAGAGAGAGAGGCTTCATGTTTTGCTCATATCCTTGTAATTTCAACGTTCTGACAAAGAAAAAAGAAATTGTGAAATGAATTTTTTTTTCTTTCAAGTTTTTGCTATGAGAAAATGATGGGAGAGTTTTGTGAAGTGAGAGATGAAGATATTAAAAAGATTATTATGATGCAAATAAAAATAGATTATATCATTGATTGTATCATTCATTGGAGGAGATGTCTTGATCACTTGATTATACCTACGTTATGTAAGAGACTACACTCAGAAGCATGGTAAGGCTAAGGCTGTATTCATCTTACCTACTTTACAAAAAAGAGAGCATGTTATGAACCAATTGTCCCACATTGGAAAAATAGAGAAATGTTAATGGGTTTACAGACCAAATGGGTTCTCCAGCCTATCAGACTAGTCTTTTGGGTTGGACTCTTCCATTTGGTTTATAACACTGGTGCTTTAATTGAAAGTCCCACGCGTTGGGCCGTGACTCGAAGTGGTGGCCTGGACCCAAGAGGGATGCCAGCCTATAACACCCCAATTTTCTCTAACGGAAACGCCACACGGTGCTCATGATCCCAAAGTCCAACAAGCTAACTCTTTTCTGATATCTGTACCTGAGCACTGCATAATATTATAAAATTTGAAGACTTGCCATAAGGTTCAAAACATTTAAAATACACAAATATGAAAACTGAATACTTATACATCTGTCTGAACAGTGGAGGGGAAACTGGTGATAACTTGCCATAAGATTCAAAACATCTAAAATATACAAATTTGAAAACTGAATACTTATACATCTGTCTGAACCGTAGAGTTGATGGTACATGTCCCCAACTTACTCCGTCTACTAAAATAAACTGAATCTAATGCAATAATAATAAAATAATGATCATCCTCGATTGAAGAAGACTCTCTGCTACGTCTACTGCTGCCGACTGAATCTGGACTGCTAAGAGTACTCTGGAGCTCGTGCTTCTGAACCTATGGTGTAAAGTAAAACACCATTGCGCAAATGCGTTAGTACGATTGAATGTACTGGTATGCAAGATAAGGTAAGGCTAAATTCAAGGGCTTATGCATGAACTATACTGACTAATAATCTGAACATGCTGAATGAATAAATCATAACTAAAGTCATGGCAACACTGAATACTAACTTCTAAACACTCGAACTTCTGACGACTGATCTTACCACTACTGATATCTGTGATTACTAACACTGAGAGTCTGTATAGCTCAGTCTACTAATAATTAATTTTGAGCTTGCTACTATCTACTGACTGAAACTGAGATCAAACCTATCTAGCGGATGATCTTCAAATCTATTAATAATGATAATAAATGATTAAATCTGACTATGAGATCAGGCCTATCTAGCGGGTGATCTCTGAATCTTCTAATAATGATAAGGATTAACTGAGTTTAATATCAGGCCTATCTAATGGGTAATCTCTGGACCTGCTAGTATTGATACTGATTAACTTTATGTGAGACCAGGCCTATCTTGTGGGTGGTCTCTAAATCAATGGAACTATCTAAGTTCCTTTCTGAGCTGAGAGACTGTATTTGACAATCCTAATTTCTGAATTCTACTCTGAAAGATGAGACTAAACGGTAACTGTGGCTGTAATTGTGGGAGTTCTCACTTTGCCGACATGCCCCGAATCTAAACTAGTGGGGTCCAACCTGTAACCCCAGCTGGAAGGGTATCAGTATTGTGTCGTGGTTTAAGACACTACTATGGTCAAGCCTCTCTAACAGGTGACCCTAAACAGGAAGTCAAGCCTAAGGTATCATGATAGTCAAGCCTTTATCTATCGGGTAACTCCTAATCCTGCACTGGCTATGTAGTTTTGGAGTACAGGGATCTGCTAACGACTTTGCCTCTTTAATGGGAAAGCCGTCATCCCTGCACGCGCTCGGTTCTAGTTCCTACTCTCAACTTAAAGACTCTGAACTGATCCTTAACTGTACTAGACTGAGCTGAATCTATTATTGATCATATTACTTGACTTACTGAATTAGCTTGGTTTTGTGTTTGACGGAATGCTACTGAATTCTACTTTCTATCCGAGTGCTACAGAGTTTTATATAGTACTGAGCTTTATTGAAATCTTGACAGGATACTGAATATTAATGAATTTTCTTAATGTTCAGTCACTGAATGAGTTCTACTGATCATAGCATGAATGAGATTATCTTGAGACTGACTCGACTCTTGGCACACAACTATATTTTTCGGGTACAAGTACCCCAGGACTCGATAGAAGGAAACTGATAAAATATGACTTCTTGAATGCATGACCAACATCAACATCATAATAATAGACTGTCATTTAACATATCTCAATAAAACATCTCTTCAAGCACTTGGGAATCTTAGACATGTAATGATATATGGAGGCATGATATTGTCTCATAACTTATTCAACAAGGAAATCCATGTGAATAGGGAGGACATGTAACATATCATGCTTCACTATTTTGGCATTACAACAAACACTTGACATATATTACTTGTCACAAAATTGGGATTTTGTACTTAACATGCTACAATGGTACTATTTTCTTCATATAAGGATTCTATCAAACATATGGGAGGCATATTTTGGTCATACAACATTCAACACACATAATTAACATGATTACAGAATTCAACATACTTCTTGAAGGGCTTTTATCATGGGTATCACATAATCAATACATACTAAGGTTAAAGCTTGGATCTTTACACTCAAAACATGCATCAAAACTTATCAACAACATGAACTTCAACTTATATTCATATAAATCATGAAAATTCATAAAATTTTAGACTTTAAAATCTTGAAAAGGGGTTCTTGAACTTCTTTGGTGGAAGGAGCCCAAAAATCAACATCCGCATACCTTAGTTTCTTGATTTGGAGTGAATTGATGGAGAAATCTTGATGATATGGGTCTTGAACTATGAACCCTAATATTTGTTCTTGGGGAAAGTTGAGAGAAAACATTATATTTTAGGTGTAAATGAGTTTAATCTCGTGTTAAAGAATATACATGGTGGTTGGAAAATTACAGCTTTGCCCTTGAAACCACGAACTGAAAGCTGAAATTTTGGCTCAGGGGCTATACACAGGGCACTGCCCTGCTTAGACCCTGGGAGAGACTAGGGTGATGGCCTACTTAGAGAGGGGGTAAAATCTAGGCAGCGCCCTGCTTAGACCGACAGTCTAAGTTAGGCGGCGCCTCACCTGCGCCTTTTTCTACTGGTTTGGCACACTAAACATGCCCTTACTCTACTCTAAAAATTCTGAAACTCACCCGGGATGTACTATGACCTTTTCCCATTGCAACATAATTTTAAAATAGAAAAACAAATGTAGGAAAGGTCATCAAATAAATCCCCAAAGTTCAAAGGTCTAAAATGAGACTAATTATTGAACACTTACCAAAATAATTCCAAGTGTTGGAGCTTTTAAAGCTTAAGGAGCTGAATTTTAGACTTAAGATTTTACGGGGTATTACAATATATCCCCCTTGGGAACATTCATCTTCAATGTCGCTTGTTAGGTTGAGAGTACTGATCGACTGGACTTACTTAAGGGACAAGAATATCTTAAACATATCTACGCGATGGGAACTACTGATACACTGAATCTTCTACTTAAATATGCATAGTTGATGTATAGAATACCCGACTGAAATTATTGATAACCTAAATTCTCATAATGAACATACACATCTAATGCATGGATCTATGATTGAGTTGTTCTCATGAACGCATGACTGAATACACTGATAAGTTGAACTTTTTCTTCTATAGAGCATGCACACCTAATGCTTAAGTATCTGACTGAACTGACTCTTGAAAGTATGACTGACTATGCAATGATAACTTATGCAAAGTTGGTAATGAGAATCTGAGTATAAAACTGGATGGGTTTAAGGAATTAACAACATCGGGGAGTTATAGGGTATATCCCCCTTGGGACACTTTATCCCTCTAAGAACAATTACTTTGCTTATATATTGGGGTGATGCACAAGGCATTTACCTTGGAATATTTACATGCTTTGAGGTTTCAAATAACATAAATAGATGAAAATATGAGAAAACAAACTATGCGAATCTGACTGTCCGACTACTAAGCTGAATGCTGACTTTACTAGCTAGCTCATGCTGAAACATAAGCTCAAATGAGAGCAAGAGATATAGCAATGCATATCACGAATATAAAGGACTCATAGCATACCCGAATCTATATCAGGGAAAACTTCTTGATCATAGTGAGTCTGAAGTTCATAGACTTGGTTTTGACGCTAGACACTAGCGGTACTAGGAGTGGTGCCTTACTGATGTAAATCTCTACCCCTATGAGCTAGAACTCTGCACTCTCACATCTTGTGTCCTGGCTTACCACACCCAAAATATGCATGACTATTTGCTCTGCGGACACCTAGGTGGTTCATGCCACACTCTCCACAAAGCGGATAGGTGCGATCGCTTCTAACACTACTCTGCACTTTAGATCCCGGCGCCCCATCCTGACTGACATTTATGAAGTTTGGTACGGGAATACTAGATGAGGATGGAGCTGGGACTGAAGTCTTATGACTATGGTGAGAATGATTACCACCCTGTGACCCGGCCTGAGAGAAACCATAACTACCTGTTCTGGCTTTCTTACTTACTCTCTCCCTTTCCTTTGTCTTATCTATCTCAATCTGTTGAGCATGCATTATCAACCTAGAAAGATCCATATCCCTATTAATCATAGTAGTTATACACTCTTTCAACACCCACTTGGATACACCAGTCACAAACTTACTCATACTCGCTCTAGGGTCAGCTATCAAGTCAAGGGCATACTTGGATAACTGATTAAACTTAAGACAATACTTCTTCACTTTCATGGAGCCTTGCCTTAGGTTCATAAACTCTTTTACCTTAGATTATCTCATCTCTAGTGGGAAAAACTTAACTAGAAAAGAATCCTGAAATACTTGCCAAGTCATAGAAGATGCACCCTCCCCTCTACTCTTCTTCCATGCTATAACCCAATCATGAGAAATATCTTTCATCCTATAAGATGATAACTCTACACTCTTCTCCTCGGACACATGCATAATTTAGGTGATCTTCTTTACCTCTTCTAAATAAAGTTATGGGTCCTCACTTTCTATTGACCCAAAGAATTCTGGTGGGTTCATCCTCATGACATTTTTGATTCTAGCTGTGGTTGAATCCCCATCTTACTGGGATGGGGTTGCATCTTGATGGTTACCCTGAACACTAGATATCATAACTTGTGCTAGCTTCTGAAAAGCTACCCAAAACTCTGCATGTGACATATTTTCATTGTTGGGGTCTACTGGCTGAGGGGATGACTAATTCTCTGTTCTCTTCTTGGGAGGCATGTTCGACAAACAGAAGAGGAACAAGGATTAGACTGAGAGTTCAACTTGAGATTTTACTCACTGGCACAACATGAATACTGAAAGAAGGGAGACTGTTCCTAAAACATCTTATAACCTCTTGCACATGAATATGATGCGCAACACACCCATGCACAAGACAATACTAGATGCGGCTTTTTAGACTTCCTAGGACACTATTGAAGCTGGCTCTGATACCAAGTTTGTAACGCCCCAATTTTATATAACCAGAATGCCACACAGTGCTTATAATCTCAAAGGTCTACAAGCTAACCCTTTTCTGATATCTGTACCTGAGCACTGCATAATATTATAAAATAAATGCAGAAATTAGCGAAGACTTACCATAAGGTTCAAAACATCTAAAATATACAAATTTGAAAACTTAAAACTTATATATCTGTCCGAAAAGCCTCTAACTGTCTGAACTGTGGATTTGATGGGACATGTCCCCAACTTACTCCGTCCGCTAAAATAAACTGAATCTAATGTAATAATAATAAAATAAGGATCATCCTCGAATGAAGAGGACTCTATGCTACGTCTACTACTGCTGACTGAATTTGGACTGCTAAGGGTACTTGGATCTCGTGCTTCTGAACCTATGGCATAAAGTAAAACACCATAGTGCAAATGCGTCAGTACGATTGCATGTATTGGTATGCAAGATGAGGTAAGGCTAAATGCAAGGGCTTATGCATGAACTATACTGACTAAATAATCTGAACATGCTGAATGAGGATATATGCATGAATGCTTAAATCATAACTAAAGTCATGGCAACACTGTATACTAACTTCTGAACACTAGAACTTCTAACGATTGATCTTACCACTACTGATATCTGCTATTACTAACACTGAGATTTTGAATAGCCGAGTATACTGATAATTGAGTCTGAGCTTGCTACTATTGACTAAATGAAACTGAGATCAAACCTATCTAGTGGATGATCTTCAAATCTATTAATAATGATAATGAATGATTAAATCTGAATATGAGATCACGCCTATCTAGCGGGTGATCTCTAAATATTCTGATAATGATAAGGATTGACTAAGCTTGAGATTAGGCCTATCTAACGGGTGATCTCTGGACCTATTAGTGTTACGACCCAAACTAGGGACTGTCTGTGATGGAAGATCAGAGGTAGAGGAGAAGAACACAAGAACTAGAAAGAAGATATTCCAAGAGGGCCAGATCTACAGGGCAGTTCATGGCATCCCAAGGAGGTTTCAGACCATAGTTTTCTGCTAGACCACCTAGGCCTTTATCTTCTTATTCTGTAGCTAGTGCCCCACCACAGGTCCAAGGGGCCAGAGGAAATCAATTTAGGCATAGAAGTGAGAGTCAGAGTTCACGGACAGTGGGATACTAAGGGCAAGGGAATATGAGCCAATCGAGACCCCTCGAGAGCTATGCAATAAATGTGGAAGGTATCATTTTGGCGTATGTCGGCTGGGGACCAATGTTTGTTTTAGTGAGGTATGTCGGGGCATATGATAAGAGAATGCCCATGAAGGGGCATAGGGGGTATGGTACGACCTATGGGGTCATTTGTTGCATTATCATCATCGATGCCTTATTCAGGAAGGGGTGCATATCCAATGGGTCATGTTAGAGGTGATAGAGGAGCCACGAGTTCTAGCAGGGCTCAAAATCGTACGTATACTCTAGCAGATCGACAAAATTTAGAGGCTTCCCCAGATGTGGTTACGGGTACGTTGTCTATATTTTCATTCAATTTATATGCCTTAATTGATATCGGTTCTACATTATCTTATGTTACTCTATTGGTTGCTGGAAAGTTCGAAAGAATACCCGAACTATTAGTTAAGACATTTGAAGTGTCCACACCGGTCGGGGAATCTATTATAGCTAGAAGGGTTTATCGAAACTGTATAGTAACTGTTTGTGGTCGTGATACGATGGCTGATCTTGTGGAGTTAGAAATGGTAGATTTTAATGTTATAATGGGTATGGACTGGTTGGCATCTTGTTATGCCACAATTGATTGCTGCACGAAAAAAGGTATATTTCCATTTTCCAAATGAATCAGTCCTTGAATAGACAGGTGAAATTAGCGCGCCAAGAGGTAGATTTATTTCTTATTTTAAGGAAAGAAGAATGATTTTCAAGGGATACATATATCATTTAGTTAGAGTAGGGGATACAGAAGCGGAGCCACCAACTCTTCACACTTTTCCGGTGGTAAATGAATTTTCTGATGTATTTCCTGAAGATCTTCCAGGTTTGCCTCCTGAACGAGAAGTAGAGTTTGGTATTGATGTAATACCAGGAACCCAACCAATCTCCATTCCTCCGTATAGAATGGCCCCAGCAGAATTACGAGAATTGAAATAGCAATTGAAAGATTTGCTAGAGAAGGGATTCATAAGGCCTAGTATGTCCCCCTGGGGAGCACCAGTGTTATTTGTGCACAAAAAGGATGGCTCGCTGAGGATGTGTATTGATTATCGGCAATTGAATAAGGTGACTATTAAGAATAAATATCCTCTCCCAAGAATTTATGACTTATTTGATCAGTTACAGGGTGCCAAGTGCTTTTCTAAGATTGATTTGAGGTCAGGTTACCACCAAGTGAGGGTCAAAGAGAAGGATATACCCAAGACAGCTTTCCGAACATGGTATGGTCATTATGAGTTTCTAGTTATGTCATTTGGGCTAAAAAATGCACCCACAACTTTTATGGATTTGATGAATAGGGTGTTTAAGCCATTCCTGGATGTATTTGTGATAGTTTTTATAGATGATATTCTTGTTTATTCTAGATCAGAAGAGGACCATGCCAATCACTTACGACAGGCATTGCAGACTCTTCATGATTTTAAGCTTTATGCAAAGTTCTCTAAATGTAAGTTTTGGTTAGAGTCGGTGGCATTTTTGGATCATATTGTATCTAGTGAAGGGATAAAGGTTGATGCTCAAAAGATAGAAGCTGTGAAGAACTGGCCAAGGCCCACAACGCCTACGGAGATTCGTAGTTTTCTTGGGTTGGCCGGTTATTATAGAAGGTTTGTTAAAGGCTTTTATTCCATTGCATCACCCTTAACCAAGCTAACCCATAGAGCATCCACATTCTAGTGGAATGATGCCTGTGAGAAGAGTTTTCAAGATTTAAAGAACAAGTTGATTTCTACACCCGTGTTGGTACTTCCAGAAGGCACCGAAGGGTGTACAATGTATTTTGATGCTTCCAGAATTGGTTTAGGATGTGTATTGATGCAGCATGGTAAGGTAATAGCATATGCTTCTACACAATTGTGGCCACATGAGAAAAATTATCCTACACACGATCTTGAGCTGGCAGCAGTTATTTTTTCTTTAAAGATATGATGCCACTACTTATATGGGGTTCATGTTGATATATATACTGACCATAAGAGCTTGCAATATATTTTTAATCAGAAGGATCTAAATTTAAGGCAGCGGAGATGGCTGGAACTCTTAAAGGACTACGATGTTGATATCTTGTACCATCCAGGGAAAGCAAATGTGGTAGCTGATGCGTTAAGTCATAAGGCTATGATGGCGCCTATAGAAAGGCAAGGGATGGTTAAAGATCTTCACCAGTTAGCTAGTTTGGGAGTTCGCCTTCTTGAAACTCCGAATAAAGATCTTATCGTATATAATGCTGCGGAATCTTCATTAGTAGCTAAAGTTAAAGAGAAGCAATATGCAGATCCTATTTTATTATAGCTTAAGGAGAACGTTCAGAGTGGGGCGACCAAGGAATTTGAGCTTATGCGAGAAGGAGTACTTCAGTGCCAAAACCGATTGTGTGTGTCGGATGTAGACGGGCTAAGAAAGAAGATTATGACAGAGGCACATTTTTCAAGGTTTTCTATTCATCCAGGATCAACTAAAATGTATCACTATTTGAAAGATATGTATTGGTGGAATGACATGAAGAAGAGCATTGCAGAATTTGTAGCTGAATGTCCAAATTTTCAAAGAGTTAAAGTTGAGCACTAAAAACCCGGAGGTTATATGAAATGCATTGATCTTCCAAGCTGGAAGTGGGACATGATCAATATGGATTTCGTTATTGGTTTACCTCGTACATCTCGGAAGTTTGATTCTATATGGGTGATTGTTGATAGGCTTACCAAATCCGTACATTTCCTACCAGTTAGGACCACTTACACATTTGAAGAGTATGTGAAGCTGTACATTAAAGATATAGTCCGATTACATGGAGTGCCAATCTCTATTATATCAGATCGGGGAACCCAATTTACCTCAAACTTTTGGAAGTCTTTTCAGAGGTGTTTGGGAACACAAATGAAGTTGAGTACAGCTTTTCACCCTCAAATAGATGGACAAGCAGAACGCACCATCCAAACACTTGAAGATATGCTACGAGATTGTGTAATAGATTTTAAGGGTAACTGGGATGATCATTTACCTCTTATTGAGTTAGCCTACAATTATAGCTATCATTCAAGTATCAAAATGGCACCATATGAAGCTTTATATGGAAGGAAGTGTAGATCACCAATAGGATGGTTCGAAGTGGGTGAAACTCTTTTGTTCGGGCCGGATCTTGTTTTTCAAGCCATAGAGAAGGTTAAAGTAATTCAGCAACGACTAAAAATAGCCCAAAGTTGACACAAGTCATATGTGGATAGTAGAAGGACAGGGCTAGAGTTTTCTATAGGTGATTGGGTATATTTGAAGGTATCACCAATAAAAGGGGTAATGAGATTTGGCATGAAAGGAAAGTTGAGTCCACGTTATATAGGCCCATATAATATCACTCGAAGGTTTGGACAAGTTGCATATAAATTAGAGCTACCCCAAGAGCTCTCATTAGTACATCCGGTATTTCATGTGTCAAAGCTTTGAAAGTGCATCGGAGATCCATCACATATCATTTCTACTGAGGATGTGCAAATTACGAAAGATCTTACCTATGAGGAAGTGCCTATTGCTATTCTAGATCTGCAAGTTAAGAAGATGAGAAATAAAGAGATAGCATCGGTGAAAGTACGTTGGAGGAATCATCAAAGGGAAGAGATTACATGGGAAGATGAGGAAGCAATGAAATCTAAGTACCCTCATTTGTTCAAAAATGAAGAGGAAGTTCAAGAAACGGAGTTAGAACATTAACAAGTAAGTTTTTGTTTATATATGCATAGTATTTATGTGATGATGTGAATGTTAATGGTGGACTTGAACTTGTTTTGGTTGAATAACTATGCTAACATTCAAGGAAGAATGTCCTAAAGGGGGGAAGGATGTAACACCCCGTATTCAAGTACGTGTATTGGTGTATTCAAGTACATGTATTGGTCTTATTCATATGGAATTTGTTTTATTTTATTTTATTTATACCAGAATTTGCCCGTCGATGGTTCCATACGAAGGTTATTGAATAAGATTTCCAACGATATAAAGATTTCCAAAAATGGATAGGTTTCGGATATAATTGAGCACGTTCGAAACTATAAAACGGTGGCCGGGATATTTGGAATAGTAAATGTGCAGGAAAATTTCCTGCACACAAACTACTGAGGCCAGCCAATTTTTTGGGTCAACTTTGAACAATCATAACTCTCTTAATATAATGAACTAGGAGAGATGCAACCTATGAAAATAAATATCCTTGATTCTTCTTTCCAATGCAATTAGTTTCATCCAAATCCAACGTCTGAGTAAGGCGTTATACTCGTTTTACTTTAGCCTCTCAAAATAGATTTTTAGGGTCAACTTTAAACGATCATAACTCCTTGTACAGGATGAACTGGGTGGGGTACTTTATATGAAATGAAATCCCTTTGAATTATATTTCCAACGATACCAATTTCACCCAAATTTGATATCGGAGCAAAGAGTTATGGTCGATCTACTTTAGCTTATCAAAACAGTCCACCAAAGGACAGATTTGACATTATTTAAATTTTAAAGGTACTTTGGTCATTCCCTATGATATTATGGACGGGAATATGTGTATATATACATGTATATGAGTTCAAAAACTCATCTTCATCATCAATCATTGAGAAAGAATAAACCCTAGCCAAATGTGACCTTCAAATTACTTTTGATTCAACCGTAGAAATTCCAAAGTAATCCGATAACTGTGTTTGTCATCTCGAGAGCTTCGAATGGCACCTATTATTTGTGCAAACAGGATTGAATAATCAAGAGGTGAATTCTAATGTATGAATATTGTTTGCCTTTGTTCTCTTCCATATGTATATGTGTGATAGAGGATTATATGTATTGGTTGTTATTGAAAGGTGATGGAAATAGGGTTATGGACTATTTTGCATGGTCTGGTTGTATTGAATTGTGGAAGGTGGATATTTTAATTGGGTTATGGAAGTTGGATATGGTAATTGAGTTATGGAAGGTGGATATGGTGATATACTATTGAATTGATGATTATTTATGTCTATGACTTAATTTGGTTTAACGGATTGGTTGGAAGGATTAAGGAATCCAAACTTGATATTGGAGGATGTTGTATGAATATGCATGGCATGTGAATGTAATTGGAGTATAAGAAGGTTAAAGTGACACCCTTTGTGGTTTAATTAAGGCTTACTACTTAACCACTAGTTTGGTGAATTCAAATAATTGAATTGTGACGTTTGGTCGCTAATACTAGATTGCTATATATGTTCATTGTAGATAAGTAATCCAAAAAGATGAGAACTACATTTGGGACTAGTATTGAAGGTTGATAGTCAGGTATGTAAAGCATACTCTATACCATATCTTTGACATGAAAGTGAACAATTGTTCTATTAAGAAAGTTTCCAAAGTTATTCAATAACATGTGATCCATAATGATTTTGTATGATGTCCTACGTTACCAATGAACTTGTATCCACCCTACAAGATGTCAAGACATTCCAATACTTACTTGTTTTCCAAATCTTACATTTTTATTGCACTAATGAATGTCAAAAGGTATCCGGTTACTCAAACAAGATCCATGTGCTATTAATGACTCCAAAACGTTTCATTGATATACCAATAAGTTCCTACTTCATTGTTATGGCATTGATGACTCCAAAACACTTTATTGATGTGCCAATGAGTTCTTACTTCATTGTTATTGTATTTATGGTCTATTTATATGTCTCTTATTGATGTATCATTGTTTCAAAGTATCAAAAATGTGGTGGCGACCGAAATAACAATCTCAAAGATTAATTGAACTAAGTGATGGAAGTTCTCTCTTATCGGGTAGTATCCCAGGGGCATAAGCCTATCATGGGTCAATCCCTAGTTATGTGTTTATGGGTCGTATCCCAGGGGCATAAGCCTAGCATGGGTCGATCCCAGTGGATATGTACTAGATGCAGCCTAATGGTCACAGTACAATACAGTAATGATTACAAAGATGATAAGAACAAAGGTAAAGTGATTGAATAAATACAATGTACAGGTTGTCACAAGTTCTAGTAAGTGTGGTCCACTCCTATTATGATTTTTTCACTTGTTTTTGGTAATATATTGAAAGAGTTTTCTACCTAAACTATCACAACTATTTATCAAAACACACTTCAACTATCAATTATTCACTTTTCATACCTGAAATGTCACGTCGTTCAGGTAGAAAAATTGAACAATTGATAGTTGAGATATGTTTTGATAAATGACTAGTGAAAAGTCTGGTAGAAAACTCACACACGTAATAGTTCAAATATGAAACTCAAAAAATAAATTTATTAACACCGTTAATGGAATCCACCCATTTGAAATTCCTAACAATAAACGATGTACAGATTAATGTTTACACCTTATTCTAGACCACAATTTATAAATATATATTTAAAAAAATTCATTTCAAGTAAACATATATAATTACATAAATTGGAGTGGATGAAGTAATAAACACTCACATCCTTAGTAAGTTGGGTGATACAGGAATAATCATGGAGATGAAATTATGAGAGTGCGCATCGAACCCGAGACTCGAAGTGTGCAAGTGAACCCCAAAGGAACACCATATCACACACCAAGAACGAGAAATACACTACACTCCATAGGCACCTTTTGTCTTCCCTTCATTAAGGGCATTTGAGACATTTCACTTATGTTTGTAATAAGTCTATAAATAGACTAGTTTTAGGTCTTTAGTTCTTTAGTTGTTTATTGATATTGAAAGTTGTGACACTTGAATCAAACTCTCTCTAGCATGAGGAGTGTAATACCTTAGTTGTAGGGCTTGAATAGCCACCAAACTGAAATGAGGGTGATGCTAGTGTGGAATCACTAGTATTGCAAAACATTGTTAGAAACCTTGTTGCTTGAGTGGTCCACGCCCTCTTGTATCATGGTAACAGTGTTAGTGTTGCTTTTACAATAGTTAAGGGTCTTAGTGTTTAATATACACCTAGGTTATTAGTTCTTGTAAGGGTTAATGTCACACTAGCTATCCCTTTCATTCTTGTAATTGTTTGTTGTTGTTCTAGTGAAAACCTTGCGTTGTTGTTATCACTTGTTGCTGTTCTTGTTATATTATGTTCATCACGTGTTATTGATACTATTTTGGTGTAGAAATACACCTTGTGATCCCCTTGGTGTTCTCGGTTCTCTTGTGTTTTAGCTACTGCCGAGAGAGTGTTCTTGTTGAGCTCTTATTTCTCTTGTGTTTGTGTCTTATTTCTGTATTAGGGGTTGGTTCTGCTATCATTTAGTATCAGAGATAAGGTTGGTTATGTTCCTACACTGCCAATATTGGGCTCTCTATGTCGAAAAATAAAAAATAAAAAAATGTTGAAAAACTGAAAATTCCAAAAAGAAGCAAATCTGTCCAATCTTGTTGTCTTGGCCGAAATTGTGTCTTGTTGTTTTTTTGGGCTGAGATTTGTGCCTACATTATGGTGTGTTTTTGTTTTATTATTATTTTCTTGTGTTATCTTGTTGTTCACTAAAACCCTTTGAGTCTAAAGTCCAAGATTTGAGCTCTTGTCAAAGTGTTATTCAAGTGTGGACGGCTAAGAGGTTGTTGTTGTTGTTCATATTATTCTTATTGTGGTTCATATTGTAATTGAAGTGGTGTTCAACAAAAGGATTTGTTTGATTTTGAAAAGAGAATAGAAAGACAAGGCTTTGTGTTTGTCTTGGGAATACTTTAAAGACAACACCAAAGTGGTAAAAAAAGAAAGGACATCCAAAAAGCTTAGTTACTAAAAGGGTGACAAACACTTTTCAAGAAGATCCAAAAGATGAAAGAGAAAAGGCTACTAAAAAAAGGTGGTTTACCAAATTAGTGCAAGTTGGTGAAAAGTTGATGGAAGCCTTTGACTCTTGAAAAGAGAGTCTAAACCTTGTCCACCTACACTGCAACCAAAAATTCATCATCAAGGAGAGAGATTGAACAACTCAAGTTTGAAAAACGTCATACTTAAACTACAACAACAATACGAGTTTACTTTGTGACGTATTGTTGGTTGCGGTTCAAGAATTGAGCATTTGTTCGTGTTGTTGTGTATGATGTTTTGGGACTGTTTTTGTGTCCTTTGTTGCCTATTTTTGTGCCATTGTGTACTGTTTTGGAGCAATAGAACCCAAGACTTCATCCCCTCAACCCACGGTGGACCACAATGCTTTAAGTACCATTTTATCCCTCCTTTATACTATGTCCCATGACCTTGGTAGGGCGAATGTGGGTCTTGAAAAAATTGCCTCGTATGTGGTAACTATGAGTGAGGGTTTGAATCAAATTGAGAGTTGAAGGAACTCTCCTGCTTTTACTCCCGATACTTTACTTCCAATGACCGATCCTCCAAGTGATCACTTAATGCTGCAGACCAAGCTCCAAATAGCCATCAAAACCAAGACATAACTAGGCCCATTTCCCCACAATTCAATCAAGTCCAACAAGGACTTGGACGCCAAATGCCTACACTAAAACTGAACCCTCCCATCCAAGATCCACTTAACCAAAGGCGTCAACTGTCACCAATTCAAATTCCTTCCGTCCAAGCTCCACAACTGAAGCTCTGCTTCACTAAACCAACCCTCTTGACCAAAGCTCCATGTTACCAAAACCAATATGTCCATGTAGAGGAGGATGGTAGAAAGGAACATAAAGGATATAGGGTGTACGACAATGTTTGTATGATGGTAGGAGACCTGAATCAGATGAGATTGAAGGTAGAGATCAAGATGGAGAGGAAGCCAAGATTCAAAATGATGATATTGGCCGAGATGTGTTGTTACTAAGGTTGCGGATTCTCCATGTCTTGCGAACTGTATTGAGTGGCTTCCTTTAAGTGTCCAATTGAATGAGGTGAAGCCGTGAATTTGTGGGCAAATTCCTCTCAAGATAGAGAGGATGATACAAAAATAATCATGGAGAAGAATTTATGAGAGTGCGCATCGAACCCGAGACTCGAAATGTGCAAGTGAAGTGCAAAGTAACACCATATCACACACCAAGAACGGGCAATACACTACACTCCATAGGCACATTTTGTCTTCCCTTCATTAAGGGCATTTGAGACATTTCACTTATGTTTGTAATAGGTCTATAAATAGACTAGTTTTAGGTCTTTAGTTCTTAAGTTGTTTGTTGATACTGAAAGTTATGACACTTGAAGCAAACTCTCTCTAGCCTGAGGCATGTAATACCTTAGTTTTAGAGCTTGGAATAGACACCAAACTAAAATGAGGGTGAAGCTAGTGTGGAATCACTAGTATTGCAAAACATTGTTAGAAACCTTGTTTCTTGAGTGGTCCACACCCTCTTGTGTCAGGGTAAGAGTGTTGGTGTTTCTCTTACAATATTTAAGGGTCTTAGTGTTTAAGATACACCTAGGTTCTTAGTTATTGTAAGGGTTAATGTTTCACTACTTGTCCCTTTCATTCTTGTAATTGTTTGTTGTTGTTCTAGTGAAAACCATGGGTTTTTGTTATCTCTTGTTGTTGTTATTGTTATATTGTATTCATCACCTGTTTTCTATGCTGTTTTGGTGTTCAAATACACCTTGTGATCCCCTTAGTGTTCTCGGTTCTCTTGTGTTTTAGCTACTGAGAGAGTGTTCTTGTTGAGCTCTCGGTTTCAATTGTGCTTGTGCCTTATTTCTGTATTGGGGGTATGTTCCGCTATCATTTGGTATCAGAACTAAGGCTGTTTGTGTTCCCACACTACCAATCTTGGGCTCTCTAAGTCGAAAAAACAAAAAATTAAATGTTGAAAAACTGAAAATTCCAAAAAGAAGCAAATCTGTCCATTCTTGTTGTCTTGGCCAAAATTGTGTCTTGTTGTTGTTTTGGGCTGAGATTTGCCTCTAGATTTCGGTGTTTTTTTGTTGTGTTAGTAGTTTCTTGTGTTAGATTGTTGTTCACTAACACCCTTTGAGTCTAAAGTCCAAGATTTGAGCTCTTGTCAAAGTGTTGTTGAAGGGTGGACGACTAAGAGGTTGTTGTTGTTCATATTGTTTTTATTGTGGTTCATATTGTAATTGAAGTGGTGTTCCACAAAAGGATTTGTTTGATTTTGAAAAAAGAAGAGAGAGACAAGGCTTTGTGTTTGTCTTGGGAATACTTTAAAGACAACACCAAAGTGGTAAAGAAAGAAAAGGGCATCCAAAAAGCTTAGTTACTAAAAGGGTGACAAACACTTTTCAAGAAGAGCCAAAAGAGGAAAGAGACAAGGCTACTACAAAAAGGTGTTTTACCAAATTAGTGCAAGTTGCTGAAAAGTTGATGGAAGCCTTTGACTCTTGAAAAGAGAGTCCAAACCTTGTCCACCTACAATAGAACCGAGATTGAACAAATCAAGTTTGAAAAATATCATACTTCAACTACAACAACAATACGAGTTTAATTTGTGAGGTATTGTTGTTTGCGGTTCAAGACTTGAACGTTTGTTGGTGTTGTTGTGTGTGACGTTTTGGAACTTATTTTGTGTCCTTTGTTGGCTGTTTTTAGTGACATTGTGGACTGTTTTGGAGAAATGGAACCCGATACCTTATCCCATCAACCCACGGTGGACCACAATGCTACAAGTACCATTTTGGCCCTCCTTGATACTATGTCCCGTGACCTTGCTAGGGTGAATGCGAGTCTTCAAAAAATTGGCTAGTATGTGATAACTATGAGTGAGAGTTTGAATAGAATGGAGAGTCGAAGGAACTCTTGTTACTTCTAATGACCAATCCTCCAAGACCATCACATAATTTCGTAAGCCTTGACCCAACTAGCCCTCAAAACAGAGACAAAATTAAGCCCATTTCCCCACAATTCGATCAAGTCCAAAAAGGAATTGTTAGAAACCTTATTGCTTGAGTGGTCCACTCCCTGTTGTGTCATGGAAAGAGTTTTTGTGTTCCTTTTACAATAGTTAAGTGTAATACCCTAGGAAATTTTTCGTTAAAATTTTGTGCGTTAACGTGTTGGGTTCTATCTTCTAGAATGAATTATAAATTTTTCGTGTGGAATGTCTTAGATTATGACCCACCATTGCGTAGAGTATCGAATAATCTTTCCAATGATATGTGGATCATCTAAAACGTACACCCGAGCGACAAGTTATGAACATTTCGATCGAACCGTGAATAGTAGTGAATAGTAAAACATGCAAGAAAAAGTACTGAGGCCTGGCGTATTTTTGCTCCAAGTTTAAATGATTATAACTCCTTGTATATAATGATCTGGGTGATCTACTATAAAGAAAAGGAAAGCTCTACGAGTTCTCTTTCCAATGAAATTGGTTTCATCCAATTTGTCTATCGGAGAAAAATGTTATGGTCGATCTACTTCAGCCTATCAAAAGCAAATTTTTGGGTCAACTTCAAATGATCATAACTCCTCGTACACAATAATGTAGGTGATATAATATATATCAATGGAAAGATATGAGATTCCTCTTTCTAACGAAATTAACCAATTTGGATATTGGAATAAAACGTTATGGTTGATCTACTTTAGACTATCAAAACAGTCCACCAAAGGATGGATTCAAGAATTATTTGATTTTTAGGGGCATTTTGGTCATTCCTTCCACCCGAAATCTGTCCAAAACCTATATTAAAGCCTATTAGAAGCATTATATGTTATATTTCATCAAATTCCCTCAAAAAGAAAACCCTAAGCTCCTACATCCAACTTCAAGAACCTCCAAAGTTCACCATTAATTTTGCAAATTTATTCAAGATTCCAAGTTCCTAGTTCAAGAACTCCAAGAACCATCATTCAAAGGCATTATTAACTTCTCAAAAAAGAGTATCGATCTAAAGTTCATCATTCAAGGTATATGGGGTTTTTCAACAAGAAGTCTCTTTCGTTCTTGGGCCCAAAAGTAATTTTCTTTACAAAGGCATGATTTTTATTTGATTTTAAATGAATTTGAAGCATGAACCCATATATTATGATGATTATTATAAAATCTTGATGTTTATGATTTTGGAAGATGAATTTACATGTGTGGAGATATAAAGCATGAATCTTGAATGATATTTATCATGAATTTGATATTTGGATCCCCATTGGAAATTGTGTTTTTTTTAGAAAGTGTGTGTTAAAAGCATGTTGATGTTAAATATTTGAGATATTTTGAATGATTTGACCTTTTGGTCTTAATAGAGTTGTTTTGAACTCGAGTGTGAAAGAAATCCACAACATGGTTGATTTTGATAGATGGGAAGCATGATGGCTCCCGATGTATATTTATATATTACTGAAATTGTTTTATTGTGGATGTCTTTGAAATGAGCTGAGCTAAGTCCGGGAGAAATCTTTAGCACCGAGTGAGATGTATAAAGCAACCTCACTTCCCTAGAACTACGTTCCCCCGTAGGAGTGAGCCTGAGGCTGATTTATATAGTGATCACTAGTTTGTGTGGATTTGATATCGATAGTCCTACTCCGATGGAAAGGATAGGACGGCTCTCCCCAATGTGGGTTGTACGTTGGACTCCATGTAGCTCACATGGTTTATGTCGGTTATAGATCTCCCAGTATGTGTGTGCTTCCTTGTGTTTCTGGTCAAGTAATTTGAAAGTGGAATTGTGAAAGTTATTCTTTCGAAAGATTTAAATGATATTTACATTATGAGAATTGATATTCTTGATAACTGAAAGTGATTGACAAATTATATGATGACTCACCTGTGTTATTGTACTTATTTCATCCTCTCATGATTATGATGATTTTCTTTGGGCTATCTGAGTCTTTCATACATCCTGCATATTTCTTCTAAATATTTGTGATGATGTTGTTTATAAAAATGCATATACCCCCATATACTCAGTTCCTTTCCATGGTACTGACCCATATCTTCGGATGTGGGCTGTATTTTCTCTGAATGTAGGTTCAGGTGCTTAGTTCCAGGTTCAATAGTAATTCTTTGAGCACGCTGTTCTACATCCTCTGTTGTGGTGAGTCCTCATGTTTCGAGGACGTGATGTCTGATGTTGGTTTCACGGATGTGTTAACATTTCATAACTGAGTATGAGTCAGTTGGGGCATGTCTTAATGGCTCGCGAGTTTTATTGATTTTCTTAAAGGCTTGTCAGACTAGTATAGATGTTGGGAGTTGACTAATAAGTCATATTTTTTTATCTTTCTGAAATTCTTTTATTCTTGGATGATGATTACTCTGTTGATATTTGAGTTTTATTTATGGAAACTCCGTTGATTTGTGTTGAACTGAATGAAAATGGCTTAAAGGGTTAGCTTTGGGCTAGTCCTCAAGAACCGTGTGACACTTCGGGACCCATTTTTGGGGTATTATAAACTTGGTATCAGAGCCTAAGGTTTTAAGGTGTCCTATGGAGTCTGACAAGCCGCGTTAAGTAGAGTCTTGATCATTGGTGTATAGCGCGCCAGATCTATGATCAAGAGGCTACAAGACGTTTTAGGAAAATGTGTGATTCTTTCTTTCAGAAGTCGGTCGTGCTTAAAGTGTCTCTCTCTGCTATTGATTCATGCTCTCCTCTTTCATCTTTCGAGTTAACACATGCCCCAGCATCTTTCATGGACCTCATGAATTGAGTGTTCAGACCATATATGGATATGTTTGTCATAGTGTTCATCGATGATATACTGGTGTACTCCCGTAGTGAGGATGAATATTCTGATCATCTCCAAACTGTCTTGCAAACCCTTAGAAATCATAAGTTGTTTGCCAAGTTCAGTAAGTGTGAGTTTTGGCTAAGGTCAGTTGCTTTTCTGGGTCATATCATTTCTTTTGAGGGTATTAGAGTTGATCCCTAAAAGACTGAAGTTGTTAGAAATTGACCTAGACCTATTTCTCCGACTGATATCTGAAGTTTCTTGGGTTTAGCTGGATATTACCGTTGTTTTGTTTAGGGTTTCTCCTCTATAGCTTCTCCTGTGACTCGGTTGACCCAAAAGAAAGTGAAGTTCTTGTGGTCAGAATCTTGTGAGAAGAGTTTTCAGGAGTTGAAGACTTGAATCACTTTAGCCCCTGTTTTGACTTTGCCTGATGGTGTTGATGGTTTTGTGGTGTACTATGATTCTTTGAGAGTTGGGTTGGGTTGCGTATTGATGCAGAAGGGTAAGGTGATAGCATATGCTTTTAGACAGTTGAAATCCTATGAGAAAAATTACCCCACCCATGACCTTGAGTTGGCTGCTGTTGTGTTTACTTTGAAAATCTGGAGACACTATTTGTATGGTGTCTATGTTGATGTTTTCACTGATCATAAGAGTCTGTAGTATGTGTTTACCCAGAGAGAATTGAATCTTAGGCAGAGATGATGGTTAGAATTGTTAAAGGACTATGATATGAGTGTGTTGTACCATCCGGGCAAGGCCAATGTTGTGGCGGATGCCCTAAGTAGAGTGTCCATGGGTAGTGTTTTGCATGTGGTAGAAGGTAAGAAAGATTTGTCTTGTGATGTAAATCTTTTGGCTAGATTAGGGGTTAGGTTGTTTGACTCTGCTTAAGGTAGTATAGGGGTTCAGAGTAGTTTCGAATCCTCCTTGGTTTTAGAAGTGAAGGAAAAGCAATACTTAGATGCTAGTTTGGTCAGACTGACGAAAAAGTAGAGGTTTTCTCCCAAGGGGGAGATAATGTGTTGATATTGCAGGGTAGATTATGTGTCCCGATTGTTGATGATCTGAGATAGAGGATTATGGCTGAAGCATATGGGGCACGATATTCTATTCATCCTGGTGCCACCAAGATGTACCGAGATTTGCGAGAAATCTATTGGTGGAGTGGCATGAAGAAAGATATAGCATCGTTTGTCGCTAAGTGTACAATATGCCAATAGGTTAAGGTTGAACACCAAAGACCTGGTGGTATAATGCAAGAGTTTAGTATTCCCACCGAGAAGTGGGAAGAGATAAATATGGACTTCGTGATTAGTTTACCTCCTTCTCGACGCCATTATGAATCCATTTGGGTTGTGGTTAATAGGTTGACTAAGTCTGCTCATTTCTTGCCTGTTCACACTTCATATACTGCTGAGGATTATGCAAGATTGTATATCCGAGAGCTAGTCAAACTGCATGGAGTTCCCTTGTCTATCATTTCGGATAGAGGTACTCAGTTCACTTTGCAATTTTGGAAAGCTTTTCAGAAGGGTCTTGGTACCCAAGTGCTTTTGAGTTCTGCTTTTCATCCGCAGACCGGTGGTCAGGCTGAGCGGACCATCCAAACCTTAGAGGATATGTTGAGAGCTTCTGCACTTGACTTTAAGGGAAGTTGGGATGATCACTTACCATTGATAGAGTTTGCTTACAATAACAGTTTCCACTCTAGTTTGGAATTGAAAGTGGAATTGTGAAAGTTATTCTTTTGAAAGATTTAAAAGATATTTACATTATAAGAATTGATATTCTTGATGAACAGAAAGTGATTGACAAATTATATAATGACTCACATGTGTTATTGTACTTATTTCATCCTCTCATGATTATGATGATTTTCTTCGAGCTATGTGAGTCTTTCATACATCCTGCATATTTCTTATAAATATTTATGATGATGATGTTTATAAAACTACATACACCCCCATGTACTCAATTCCTTTCCATGGTACTGACCCACACTTCAGATGTGAGCTGCATTTTCTCAGAATGTAGGTTCAGGTGCTTAGTTCTAGGTTTGACAGTGATTCTTCGGGCACACTCTTCTACATTCTCTGTTTTGGTGAGTCCTCATGTTCTGAGGACGTGATGTCTAATGTTGGTTTCACAGAATTTTTTTACATTTGATAACTGAGTATGAGTCAGTTAGGGCATGTCTCAATGGCTCGCGGGTTTTATTAATTTTCTTGGAGGCTTGTCAGACTAGTATAGATGTTGGGAGTTGACTAATAAGTCATATTTTGTTATCTTTCAAAAATTATTTAATTCTTGGATGATAATTAGTATGTTGATATTTGAGGGTTATTTATGGAAACCCCGTTGATTCGTGTTGAACTGTATGAAAATGGCTCAAAGGGTTAGCTAGGGGCTACTCATAGCGTTACATTAAGGGTCTTAGTGTTTAAGATACACCTAGGTTCTTAGTTCTTCTAAGGGTTAATGTTTCACTACTTGTCCTTTTCATTCTTGTATTTGTTGTTGTTCTAGTGAAAACCGTGGGTTGTTGTTATCTCTTGTTGCTGTTATTGTTATATTGTGTTCATCACGTGTTTTCTCTGCTGTTTTGATATTCAAATACACCTTGTGATCCCCTTGGTGTTCTCGGTTCTCTTGTGTTTTAGCTACTGCCGAGAGAGTGTTCTTGTTGAGCTCTCGGTTTCTATTGTGCTTGTGTCTTATTTCTGTATTGGGGGTTTGTTCCGCTATCATTTGGTATCATAACCAAGGCTGGTTGTGTTCCCACACTACCAATCTTGGGCTCTCTAAGTCGAAAAATCAAAAAAATAAATGTTGAAAAACTGAAAATTCCAAAAAGAAGCAAATCTGTCCATTCTTGTTGTCTTGGCCGAAATTGTGTCTTGTTGTTGTTTTGGGCTGAGTTTTGTGTCTAGATTTCAGTGTTTTTTTTTGTCTTAGTATTTTCTTATGTTATCTTGTTGTTCGCTAACACCATTGAGTCTAAAGTCCAAGATTTGCACTCTTGTCAAAGTATTGTTGATGGGTGGACGGTTAAGAGGTTGTTGTTGTTCATATTGTTCTTGTTGTTGTTCATATTGTTCTTGAAGTGGTGTTCAACAAAAAGATTTGTTTGATTTTGAAAATAGAAGTGAGAGACAAGGCTTTGTGTTTGTCTTGGGAATACTTTAAAGACAACACCAAAGTGGTAAAGAAAGAAAGGGCATCCAAAAAGCTTAGTTACTAAAAGGGTGACAAACACTTTTCAAGAAGAGCCAAAAGAGGAAAGAGACAAGGCTACTACAAAACGGTGTTTTACCAAATTAGTGAAAGTTGGTGAAAAGTTGATGAAAGCGTTTGACTCTTGATAAGAGAGTCCAAACCTTGTCCACCTACACTACAACCGAAAATTCATCATCAAGGAGAGAGATTGAACAACTCAAGTTTGAAAAACATCATACTTCAACTACAACAACAATACGAGTTTACTTTGTGAGGTATTGTTGGTTGCGGTTCAAGACTTGAACATTTGTTCGTGTTGTTGTGTATGACGATTTGAGACTGTTTTTGTGTCCTTTGTTGGCTGTTTTTGTGACATTGTGGACTGTTTTGGAGCAATAGAACCCGAGACCTCATCCCCTCAACCCACGGTGGACCACAATGCTTTAAGTACCATTTTAGCCCTCCTTGATACTATGTCCCGTGACCTTGCTAGGGAGAATGCGGGTCTTGAAAAAATTGCCTCGTATGTGGTAACTATGAGTGAGAGTTTGAATCAAATCGAGAGTCGAAGGAACTCTTGTGCTTTTACTCCCGACCCTTTACTTCCAATAACCAATCATCCAAGACCATCACTCAATGCTGCAAACCAAGCTCCAAATAGCCATCAAAACCAAGACATAACTAGGCCTATTTCCCCACAATTCAATCAAGGACTTGGATTCTAAATGCCTACACTTAAACCGAATCCTCTCATCCAAGATCTACTTAACCAAAGGCATCGACTTTCACCAATTTAAATTCCTTCTGTCCAAGCTCCACAACCAAAGCTCCGCTTCACTAAACCAACACTCTTGACCAAAGCTCCACGTTACCAAAACCAGTATGTCTATGTAGAGGAGAATGGTAGAAAGGAATATGAAGGATATAGGGTGTACGACAATGTTTGTATGATGCTAGGAGGCTTGAATCGGATGACATTTAAGCTAAAGCTCAAGATGGAGAGGAAGCCAAGATTTAAAATGAATATGTCAGTCGAGATGTGTTGTTATTGAGCTTGCGGGTTCTCCATGTATTGCAGACTATTTTGAGTGGCTTCCTTTAAGTAGCCAATTGAACGAGGTGAAGCCGTGAAGTTGTGGTCAGATTCCTATCAAGATGGAGACGATGATACAAGAATAATCACGGAGATGAACTTATGAGAGTGCCCATCGAATCCGATACTTGAAGTGATAAAGTGAAGTGCAAACGAACACCATATCACACACCAAGAACGGGCAATACGCTACACTCCATAGGCACCTTTTGTCTTCCCTTTATTAAGGGCATTTGAGACATTTCACTTATGTTTCTAATAAGTCTATAAATAGACTAGTTTTAGGTCTTTTAATCATTAGCTTTTTATTGATATTGAAAGTTGTGGCACTTGAAGCAAATTCTCTCTAGCATGAGGAGTGTAATACCTTAGTTGTAGGTCTTGGAATAGCCACCAAACTGAAATGAGGGTGATGATTGTGTGGAATCACTAGTATTGCAAAACATTGTTAGAAACCTTGTTGCTTGAGTGGTCCATGCCTCTTGTGTCATTGTAAGAGTGTTGGTGTTGCTTTTACAATAGTTAAGGGTCTTACTGTTGAAGATACACCTAGGATATTAGTTCTTGTTAGTGTTAATGTCTCATTACCTATCTCTTTCATTCTTATAATTGTTTGTTGTTGTTCTAGTGAAAACCATGGTTTGTTGTTATCTCTTGTTGCTATTCTTGTTATATTGTGTTCATCACGTTTTATCGCTACTATTTTTGTGTAGATATACACCTTGTGATCCCCTTGGTGATCTCTGTTCTCTTGTGTTTTATCTACTGCCAAGAGAGTGTTCTTGTTGAGCTCTTGGTTTCTCGTGTGTGTGAGACTTATTTCTGTATTGGGGGGTTGGTTCCTCTATCATTTGGTATCAGAGATAAGGATGGTTGTCTTCCTACACTACCAATCTTGGGCTCTCTAAGTCGAAAAATCAAAAAACTAAATGTTCAAAAACTGAAAATTTAAAAAAAAAATAAAAAAAAATCAAATCTGTCCATTCTTGTTGTCTTGGCCGAAATTGTGTCTTGTTTTTGTTTTGGGATGAGATTTGTGTCTAGATTTCGGTGTGTTTTTGTTGTCTTTGTAGTTTCTTGTGTTATCTTGTTGTTCACTAACACACTTTGAGTCTAAAGTCCAAGATTTGAGCTCTTGTCAAAGTGTTGTTAAAGGGTGGATAGCTAAGAGGTTGTTGTTGTTCATATTGTTCTTGAAGTGGTGCTCAACAAAAGGAGTTGTTTGATTTTGAAAAGAGAACAGAGAGACAAGGCTTTGTGTTTGTCTTGGGAATACTTTAAAGACAACACCAAAGAGGTAAAGAAACTAAGGGCATCCAAAAAGCTTAGTTACTAAAAGGGTCACAAACACTTTTCAAGAAGAGCCAAAAGAGGAAAGAGACAAGGTTACTACAAAAAGGTGTTTTACCAAATTAGTGCAAGTTGGTGAAAAGTTGATGGAAGCCTCTGACTCTTGAAAAGAGAGTCCAAACCTTGTCCATCTACAATACAACCGAACTACATTATCAAGGAGAGAGATTGAACAACTCAAGTTTGAAAAACATCATACTTCAACTAGAACAACAATACGAGTTTACTTTGTGTGGTATTGTTGTTTGTGGTTCAAGACTTGAACATTTGTTTGTGTTGTTGTGCGTGACGTTTTGGGACTATTTTTGTGTCCTTTGTTGGCTGTTTTTGTGACATTGTGGACTGTTTTGGAGCAGTGGAACCCAAGACCTCATCACCTCAACCCATGGTGGACCACAATTCTACAACTACCATTTGGGCCCTCCTTGATACATTGTCTCGTGACCTTGATAGGGAGAATGCGGGTCTTGAAAAAATTGGCTCGTATGTGGTAACTATGAGTGAGAGTTTGAATCGAATAGAGAGTCGAAGGAACTCTCGTGCTTTTACTCCCAACCCTTTACTTCCAATGATCAATCCTCCAAGACCATCACCTAATGCTGTAAGCCAAGCTCCAAATAGCCCTCAAAACTGAGACATAACTAGGCTCATTTCCCCACAATTTGATCAAGTCCAATAAGGACTTGGACGTCAAATGTCTGCACTAAAACTGAACCCTTTCATCCAAGATCCACTTAACCAAAGTTGTCGACTTTCACCAATTCAAATTCCTTCCGTTCAAGATCCAAAACCGAAGTTCCGCTTCACTAAACCAACCCTCTTGACTGAAGCTCCACGTTACCAAAACCAATATGTCCATGTAGACGAGAATGGTAGAAAGGAAGATAAAGGATATAGGGTCTACGATAATGTTTGAATGATGGTCGGAGACTTGAATCAGATGAGATTGAAGGTAAATCTCAAGATGGAGAGGAAGCCAAGATTCAAAATGAAGATGTCGGCCGTGATATGTTATTATTGATATTGCGGGTTCTCCATGTATTGCATACTGTTTTGAGTGGCTTCCTTTCAGTGGCCAATTGAATGAGGTGAATTGAGTGTGGAATCACTTGTGTTGGATTCAAGATTGGAAACATTGGATTCTTGGGAGATCGAGGTCAATCTTGTTCCAACGTAAGAGTTAGGTATTTGTTGTTTATGATGTTAAAGGTCCAAGAGTGGAATAGGTTTTTGGGTTGTTAAGATTATACCTTCAATTTGACAAACTATCTATCCTTTGGTTAATGTGTAATCCAAAATTTATCTATTCTTCATCTTGTTCTTTTTGTGTTGATACTTTTTTGGTGTCAAAAACACCCTTATATTCTTGTATTCTTATTGTTATAGTCAATTCGAGAGTGGTCTCCAAAAAGGTCCTCGGATCCTTAAGATTTGTGGACTGCTTTGGAGTTTTTTCATGTTTCTCTTGTCTTTCTCGTATCGTTTTGGTATCAAAGCATGGCTTGATCTTGTTCCTACAAGATCAAATCTTAGGCTAGCTCACTTCAAAAAAAAAAAAATTAAAATCTGAAAATTCCAGAAAAAGAACAATCTGTCCATTTTGTGTTCTTCGCCAAAAATTTTCTTTTTTTGTTTCTTGTCCATGATATTTAGTTGTCTTTATTGTCTCTAAGTGTTAGTTTTGTTCCTCACTAACACATTGAGTCTATGTCTTGATTTGAGCTTGTATTTGATGTTGTTGTGAACATAAGCTTGGCCCATTATTGTTGAACATTGTTGTGGTAGACATTGTTGTTGAGACTTGACTAGCCATGTGTTTAGTTGTTGTTGTTGAAAGGAGTGATGTTGTTGTTAATTTTGGTGAATGTTGTTGTTATTGTTGTTGTTGAAGTTCTTCACAACCTTCATCTCTTGTTAAAACCGAAGACACAACACTAAAGAGGCTTGGCCCTTTGTTGTTGTGGATTGGAGTTGGCTATTGGAATTGTTGTTGTTCTTGAAGATTGTTGTTATTGTTATTGGTGCGGTTGTTTTTGTTCTTTAAGTTATTCACCTTCCTTCATAAATTCTTAGAGCATAAAGTGAATGATAGATCCTAAAATGTGAAGGAAAGAGGTGTAAGTAATTGTTAGTCTTGAAAGACCCCCAACCACCAAAAGACTTTACATCACTTCTCAACCATTTTCCCGTGAAACAAGGGTCCATGTTTTAAAGAAAAGTACTACAAAAGTCAAGTCTTGAAATTTGAAACTTGTAAAAAAGTCTCCAAGACTTTAAATTGGACAACAAAAATTGTTAGAAACTGTTCACACAACAATTTAGGCTCAAATTTGAGATTTTCTTAGTTTCTTTTTATTGTTCCGTCGTTTCGTTTGATTGGTCCGAACACTAATTGAAAAGCTAGTAAATTCCTACTAGATTGTAAATTAGTTTTGTGTCTGTTTGTTCGTGTTAACGTTCTTTGTGTGCTTTTCTCTTTTATGAATTCGTTGTATCTTGTTGGTTCAAGTCTGTAAAAAAAAAATTCTTTGAGTTAAATCTAATGAAAATCTAATCTGGGCAAGAGTAGATTCGACCCTCAATCACTCGCGAAGTACAAGCCGGCTTTCACCACTTGTGAAACCAAGTGTGAGGTAAAATCGAGAGTGAGAGTGTGGTGAGGCATTTTGAACTAACAAGTTTGTTTTGTTGTTTGTTATTTTCCTTTGCTTTAGGTACCATGGCTGCCACTAATGTAGATGCCACGTTTGATTGCATCAGTGACGATATTGAAGAAATGAAATGGCACGTGGAAAGGCTACACCTATTGTTACCTAAACGTATCCCAAAAAATCCAACTTTCCTTGTCCAAACACCTTGTGCCGAGAGCTTCCCTAAAGAAAAGGTGGGCTTCCCCGACCCATACCAAGGTAAAGAGGATATTGAAACATCTTTGGTACTTGATAGTGAACTTATAGAGAGTGAAGCACTTGCTAGTTCTAAATCTGTCTGTGAGATAAATCATGATCTCTTTAGGTTTAATGTCTTGTTTAAAGATGATTTAAACACTCCTAACGGACCTAGTTCTGAAAATGAGGGTATAGCTTGCCTTGGAGGCTATATCTGATATGCTAACCCACTATGGTGTGACAACATTCCTCCTAACGATGGAAATCTCTTCTTGGAAGATGAGAGTACTCTTATGGGCAAGGAATGTGTAGTCTCAGAAATGAGTACTCTTGGTAGTAGTACTCTTGGTGGGCATGATGATCAATTTACTCTTAAATGTAGTTCACTACTTAAGCATGTAAATGGAGTGCTTAAAAATTCTCAAGTTAGTGATGGTGTCTATAGAATTGATCTTGATAATGTGCATGTCTCTTTGAACATCTTGTGTAGTAAAAACATTGCAATTAGTTCTGTTCATAGAGATCATGTGTATGAAAATACTTTTGTGTGTGAATGTGGGAGTGACATTCTAGGGGAAGGAAGGGCTAGCCTCGGCTTAGGCCCTTGGCTAATTTTTCCATTTGATCCTGGTACCATCTTTGGGTGGGAAAGGATGACTCCCGACATATTTTCCTTTTATCTTGATGCTTGTCCAAGTCACTTCCTTTGTAGCAATTGTACTAATCTTTTCATGATTAAAACAAAGGACTCGTGGATATACTTCAAATTTTTCCCGCATCGGCATGGCATGTTGATGTATTATTTTTGTAAACCCTAACCTCTCATGGCATGAGGATGTGTGTTTGTTTGTCTTCTATTGATTTGCAAGGTACAGATTTAATGTCGAATCCTTTTTAAGGAGGGGGGATAATACGAGTATGACCACAAGGATGGATGAGAATGAGTATGTATTGAATCCGTCCAAGGAAGTGCATAAGTGAAGTATAAAAGAGGGCCTAAATACACTAAAAATAGCCCCTAAGATACATTTGATGGGCACCTCACCCTTGAGAGGTATTGTGGTCATTTTGTATTCTATTTTGTGATACACTATACATGGAACCTCTTAGGGTTTTTAGTCTTAGTTTTTGTTAAATATTGAAAGTTGTAACAGTTGAAACACTCTCTTTTGTGAGAATGACCCCCATGGCCGAAACTTGTAACTAGGGCTTTCAACTTGAGTGTGGAATCACTCGTGTTGGATTCAAGATTGGAAACGTTGGATGCTTGGGAGATCGAGGTCACTCTTGTGCCAATGTAAGAGTTAGGTATTTGCTGTGTATGATGTTAAAGGTCCAAGAGTGGAATACGCTTTTGGGTTGTTAAGATTATACCTTCAATTTGTCTAACTATTTATCCTTTTGTTTCTTTGTAATCGTGTACTAGTGTTGACGTTGTTACCGTGTGTTTGTGTTGTTAATCTGCAATCCGAAATTTGTCTATTGTTCATCTTGTTCTTGTTGTGTTGCTACTGTTTTGGTGTCAAAAACACCCTTGTATTCTTGTGTTCTTATTGTTGTAGTGAATCCGAGAGTGGTCTCCAAAAAGGTCCTCAGATCCTTAAGAGTTGCGGACTGTTTTGGAGTTGTTTCGTGTTTCTCTTTTCTTTCTCGTATCATAGGGGTATAATTTTGGACCTATTTACCTCAACTTATTGATGATATTGTACTAAAAATATAAAAATGAATGATGATTCCTTTGAATTTTTTTCCCCAAACTTGTAAATCTCAATTTTTACAACTTGCCTTAGATTTGATTTCACAAGAAGATCTTTTCTTTGTACAACCAAATATGTAAATTACTTAACGATAACAATAACATATCTAGTGTAATTTTACATATAAAGTTATAGAAGAATAAAGTCACGCAGACCTTATCTCTTTTTTAAGAAAGTAGAGAGGCTATTTGGGAAGGATCCTCGGTTCAAGAACAGTAATAACGCATATAAAAGCAGTTCTAAATATATGCAGTCTTATTTTGCATTTCTGCTACAAGGGTTCGAGTTAGGATCGGACTACAAGGATTTATTGTAGGCAGTTTTACCTTGTATTTCCGTGGGGAGTTATTTCCCAACTCAAATCCGTGACCTTCTTATCACGTGACATCAACTTTCTTTCGGACACCCTAAGTTGTAAAAAAAATATAAAACAAATAAATAATAGAAGAAAAAAGAAAATAATAAATGAATTTAGGAGGAAAAGAATCTTGATGATAATAAGTAGGGGAACATACAATTGAGAGACTGACGAAGACATTCATTCTTTACATCAATTAGAGAATCTTAAATTAATTATGTTACAATTTATATATTTTAAAATGAGGGGTCCTTTACAAACACTAGAAAACAACTAATTTGCAATTCATTTTTTTTATTTCACAAATTTGATATTCGGTATCTCATATTTGTACTGAAGTCGCGCTAAATTTGAATTTAAGAATTGCAAAACTTATTTTTAGGGATGGTGTTGTTTTATATGATTTTTTTCATTACTAGGGGCTCGAACCAGGGTGTATGTATCCTCATCGAAGTCTGACCATATTCGATTGCATAACTTATTTCTACGGGCGGTGCTTTCAATAAGATTTTTTTTTTCATTATCGGGGGGCTTGAACTCGAGATATTTCATTAAGGGTGAAGGGATATAATCTATCGTACCACAATTCTGTTGCTCAATTTATTTTTTTCCTATTTCTCACTCAGTGTTCGATATCCATACTGGAGCTCGACTAAATTTGATGCCACACATTGCAAGATCATTCTAGATGCAGTGCTTCCAATATGATTTTTTATATTCTTTAAGGCCCGTACCTAAAATGAGATCACAACCATCACACCATAACTCATGTTTGGTACAAAATCAATTTTGTTATTTATTGATTTTATCTTTATAGTTTTTTTAGTTATAACTATTTCACATCCAAACAAATCCTACGTTTTCAGATCCAAGACACATTATTATTGCACCAGCAGCAACTTGGTCCTTCACTTTTTGTTTAAGTCTTGGTTTGAAACCACAAGGTCATGTTTGGATTTTTTTGAAAAAAAAATAAAATTGTACTACTACTACTTAGGTCCTAATACAAATTTACCAGTATTCAATGTATACATCAAACTAATATAATTCATCCTTATATATGACACAGTCGTAAGAAAATTATTTGATTACATACTAACTAGAAGGGGTATATAGATGAAGGGGCGGAACAACACTAGGACTACTAAAAAGAATGGATATTCTCATCAGAATACCGTCAAAAATATTTGATTTCCGATATAAAATCCATCAAAAACGTTTTTGGCAAGCCAATTTCCGACAATGATGGACTCCATTGGAAATTTCAAATTAATCAATTTGGTCAGTTTTTGTTATTCGATATCTAACTGATTAATTAATTCTTTATAACATACTTTATTTATTATCTTGGTAAAGAAACTAGAACTAGCATCCGCTGACATTTTCTCAAAATTTTCTTCAAATTTCTCTGAGATAAATATTCAGGATAGTTTTTTCCCGAAAATTGGATCAATTACTAATTTATGATTTAACATGCACATAATAAAAATTTCACTCTCGGTTCTAGGAGAATTTCCTGGGGATGATATGATGTGGACTAAGAAATAAAAGCCAAGGAGTTTGTGTCCAGTATCCTCATCGAAGCCCAACTAAATTTGAGTGCAGTGGATAATGTCAGCTTGATTTTCACTTACCTTTGAGCTTGGAAGAAGTGGAAGGTTATTGCAGATGAATCATTTTTCGTGCTCGAGGAATTAAATTAGAATTGTGTTACGATCTTATAGAGATCTCAGAGAGTTTTGGCGATATTTCTTATGGGTAAAACACTCTGCTTGAAAAGTCGGCCTTCAAGATTAAGTATATATTGAAAAAATTACGGGAGAAGACAATAACTTGAAGTAAAAAAAAAATAGAAAACAACATAGGGGTATCTTGTGTGTATCCGTTTAACCAATGGACATAATTAAAGTAGTTCATCTGCCATGCACTATATGGGACATTTATCCTATATGATTCAACTATGTATTATTAAAGTTGATTTGTGACTTGGACATTTATTTTCCATAATCATTTTGAGTAGGAAAAATAATTTTATCCCTCACCTTGGTGTCATTCATGAGAATGTAAAAAATTTCTGATAGAGAGTGATTCCCTTTTAATGGCCTTATGGAAGGCAGGTAGAGTTAAGATTTATCGAAATCCCAAAGAAGATACTGAACACCAGATGAAAAATCAAAAAGAAAATAAGTCAAGAAGTCCCATTCGAATTGTGGTGGAATAAATATGATGTCTTCACCCTTAAACGTAGATATAAGGTTTTAGTTTTGAAAATGAAAAAAAAAAATGTAGATATAAGATTTTATTGAGAGCGAACGAATTTGAATTAGTCGACCCTTAAAGCAAGTGGAAATAAAAAGAAAAGAAAACAAGGAGGTACAGTTGAGTCAATTTAACAATCGAAAAAACAAACAATCGAAAAAACAAACCAAATTAATCAATCCACCTTAGTTGGATCATTATATCACCTCCACAATTTTATTATATTAGAGTGAAAATGGCTAGTATCGAAGTTCTATTTATCCATTTTACTTCAACTTCTCTATGAATTTAATCTTTTATTATTTTACACACCATAATCTTGACTGGTTTTGCTGAAGTTTAAAGTATATGGTTATATATTCTTCAACATATCTTATTTGAAAATTAATTCTTGCACCAAGTATCCTTAAATCTTAAATATAAAATATCTATATCTATCTATATCTATAATATATTAAAAGTGCGACGACCTTTAAAAATGTTGTTTGAACTTTTTGTTAGGTTGTGGAGCCTAATTAGTATGTGACGTACTGTTATATATTTATGTTCATGCGGTAACTGTATTCTCATTTCTTTGTGTAACTGTACATACTCTGAGTCATTAATATAAATATTCGGTCCGCCGTGGAGTTTACTCACGGGTGTTACCATGTAATTCATTCTCACTTATCTCTCCCTCTCAAGAACTTTTGTCTAGTTTTGTTCATCCTCTCCATAGATTTAGTATGTGTTCACGCAAATCGATCCTAACAACTAGTATCCGAGCTTGGGAGATTCATCACGATCACTGAAGATGGAAGGATCAAGGTTTGGAATCGAGAAGTTTGATGGATCCGATTTTGATTTTTTGAAGATGCAGATCGAAGACTATTTGTACCAGAAAGATCTTCACGAATCCTTGACTGGGGTAAAGCCGGAGTCCATGACGGAGGAGAAGTGGAACCTTAAGGATCGGTAGGCTCTAGGGCTAATCCGTTGACTTTGTCAAGAAATATGGCATTCAACATCGTCAAGGAGAAAACCACATCTGATCTGTTGAAGGCACTATCAAATATATACGAAAAACCATCTGCGATGAACAAGGTATATTTGATGCGTAGATTGTTCAATTTACAGATGTCTGAGAATGGGTCTGTTGTTAATCAAATAAAGGAGTTCAATATGATTGTTAGTCAATTGTGTTCTATGGATATTAATTTCGAAGATGAAATTAAAGAATTGATTTTTATGTCATCTTTGCCTAAGTCTTAGGATACTATTATTGCTGCAATTAGTAGTTCCCGTGGATCTGACAAACTGAAGTTTGATGAAATTTGAGATGTTATTCTTTGCAAAAGCATTCTCAAATAAGAAATTGGGGAGTCATCTGGTAGTGCTCTCAATGTTGATCAAAGGGGGAGAGACCAATCGAGGTCAGAATACACATGGCAGATCAAAATTGAAGAATTATAGAAAATTGCCACAAAAATCCAACGTGACATGCTAGAATTGTGGAGAGAAAGGACACTTTCGGACAGAGTGTAAGAAACCTAATAAGAAGAGAAATCAGAAATCTAGAGATGATAATGATTCTATTAGTTTAGCAAAAGATATTGGGGATACTCTAATCCTTAGTTTGGACAGCCCGGTTGAATCCTGGATATTGGATTCTGGTGCATCTTTTCATTCATCTCCAAGCAAGGAACTGTTCCAAAATTTCATGTCTCGAAATTTTGAGAGGGTGTATCTTGCTGAGAACAAGACATTGGCGATTGAAGGAAAAATGGATGTCTGTATAAAAACTCCAGCAGGAAATCAATGGATATTGGAGGATGCCAGATATATTCCTGGTTTCAAGAAGAATCTGATCTCGGTTGGTCAGTTGGATAGACAAGCCACACAACAGAGTTTGGGAAAGGTTCGTGGAAGATTGTGAAGGGTACTATGGTTGTAGCACGTGGCAAAAATCTGGAACTTTTACATCACCGCAGGGTGTATAAACATGGTTGTTATTGCAGAGGGTGCTTCCGGTTCATGTGTCTGTCATAACAAATCTGAACACATGACTGCCAAAGGAATGAAGATGTTGGCTGCAAAAGGAGCTTTAGAGATGCTGAAATCTGTTGATATGGGTCTTTGTAAGAGTTGTGTTATGGGAAAATATAAATGAGTAAGCTTTACGAAGACAGAGAGAGAGCCAAAGAAAGTTGTAACACCCCATATTTTTTGAGCTAGAAATCGAATCGTCATTCCTATGTGCGTAAGCTCAAAATTTCCATGGTTTATATTTAGATTAATGTGTCATGATCTTTCCCCTAGTATATGAAGTGATTATGAGGTGAAAAATGTTCATATAAATGGCCTAAAGCAAAGTTGAGCTAAGATTCAATCATTCATCCAAAGTTTGATATTTGATTCTACAAGGGTCTAGTTTAAACGTGTATAATTTTCAATTCACAGAAAATTTTTCCGCTCAAGACCCACCAAATATTAGATAATTGAATTATCTTTCCAACGATACAAATTTTACCATAATCTGATACCCGAGGAAAAAGTTACAACCATTTTCATGATAGAGGTAGTAGCTGTGCGCGATTAGCGTGTGACGCACGCCCCAAATTTGAAGGTTCTATGTTCGTGTTTTTAAGGGCAATTTGGACCTTTACCTCACCCAAGGTCCATCCATAACATAAGATTTGCGCCCCAAAGGCATAATACACTCTCTAATTAAATTTTTCTCTTAAAATCAAAACCCATATCCCATCCCCAAAGATCAAGAACTCATCCCTAAGATCAAGAATTCCAAGAAACGATCAAGATCCAGGTTTCATCTTTCAAATTCTATAATCTATGGTACGTGGAGTTTATCCTAAAACTACATGGGCTTGTTGAAACACTTGAATATGATTTAACGTTTATCAAGCATGGAATTACAAAGGGATTTTGAAATCTATGTTTTAAATATTATATCCTGAATGTTTCAATGTTATTATTGTCTTGGCCTTGAGGCCTTTCCCCTTAAACTTATTTATACTAATATGTTATGTATATGTATGAAATTGAGTTTTGAAGATTTATGGAGAGCATAATTATAAAGCCCCTTTCTTGTGATGAATTAAAGTTTATGGTCTAACCGGAAATGATTTGAAATGCCCGTTTTATGGTTTGAAATTGGGTTTTATTGATTTCATAGTATTTGAACATGATTAAGAGATGATGAGAGGGAGTCTTATTGATATAACTATATCCTTGTTTTAAAGAGAAAGAATTTCATATGATTGAGTAAATTGACATGACCTCCCTATGTTATTGAAATATTGAAAAAAAAAGAGTTTCTTGCATGTGTTTACATGAGTTTAAAGAATGAGTTCTTTGAATGGATTTATTGAAATGGTGGTCCCAAACTTTATGTTTTGAAAGAAGAGATTTTGACATGCTATTAATGGCTCAGAGATGCGACTTGCAAGTCAACGGTATGACAATACCATATAAATGTATGCCATAACAGAGCTATAATTTTTTTTTAGAGTTTGATTTTAGAGAATGAAATGTCTTAAAGAGTTAAAAATGGGCTTAAAGAGGGTTAGGTGGTTACCCGAAGAAGGCTTGAGTTCAAGTAACTCTTAGCCTAAAACCATATTTTACCAATACGGGTATATTATTGTACGCTGGCGGCGACCCTATGGCGTAGTAGAGATAGAAACTCTGACCTTTGCGACAAACTTGGGTTGGGGGCTTGGCTACCGAATTAATGGCAGATTCCATATAGCCCGTACAATTTCAAAGTTGTAGGGTATACCACCTAGCACAGAAATAAAATAAAGAGTATGTCACAGATTTCATATGATTTTATAGAGTCTTTTAAATATGCCTATGTAATTCTTACCATACGATATATTTATGAACTGTTTTAAATTGCTCTCATATATTTTGAATATAAATTATTATTTTGGATTTTCTCTGCGTACTAGTACAATTGTATTGATCCCCTATCTCTCAGGGTCTGTGGCTTAATCTAGAGGGTCTGGATAAGCAGAAGAGTTTTCACATAGAAGCAGACTGTGCAGTGGGGAGCCTTCTTTATTCCAGAAGGCTTGTATTTATTTTGTTTTGGGTTTACTGGGGGACTTGTCCCAGATTCAGATAGCTGTCATTTGATTATGTCATAGAGATTTTACAGACTGGTTTAGATGTTGTTTAGTTATTGTTGGATTTTTTTCTTCATTGTTAAGTTGTATTCAGAGCATGACTCTTTATTATTTTACATTTCTGCATCTTCTTTTATTATATGAATATTGTGAATGACTACCAGATAGAAAATGACATCCGGGCATTTATGGTTCGGGATGCTCTTCACGGCCAGTGCCTTAGTTCGGATCGTGACAAACTTAGTATCAGAGCACGGTTCATGGTCCTAGGGTGTCTGCAAAATTGTGTGGGGTAGGGTCTTATTTATGGGTGTGTAGAGTGCCACACTTATAAGCAGGAGGCTACAAGGTGTTTAGGAATGTCTATCTTTCTTTTTGATCTAGTTCGTGCTATGGAGTCAGAATGTTCCTTCTTCATCTTTAGTTCATGCTATGGTATCACCCATACGAATGTAAAGTTATTCCAATTTCTTCTTTACTCTAATGTTCTCAGATATGTCTCATTATTGAGTTGATTCAAGTGCAGAAGTTTAGAATCTAAATGGTATGGTCTTTTTTGATTGATCCATAAATGATTATAAAATTGTGCAAGGACTTGTGAGAAGTCCGTTAGTGCTTCAGAGTGTATTGATTCTATCATAAATTTTGATCCTGATGAAATCGTACTTTTCAGCCTGAGGTATTTAGTGTATCCAGTCCCTTTCAAAAAATTTATTACAGGGAATGTTGTGTACCTGAATGTTGGAGCTTTATTTCCACCTGAGTAGTAGTGTATGTTAAAGTGTCATGCCGCAATGGTAGTGAGATGATCCAGAAGTTGGTGACATGAATTCACTAGGTTAGCAGTTAGAGTGAGGGTGACTATTGCGTAAATAAGTAGTTTTAGTCGTACAATCCTTTGATTTAGGGGTGGTTCTCTCTCTTTGATGGTGGTTGGATAAAATTATGGAAAGACTTGTAGATTGTATGGTCGAGTGTGGAGAAAGTGTTTGGCTTTGATTTTTTTTTTATTTATTCAAAATAGGAAAAGAGTCTAGAGTTGCTAGTTATGGTGGTTACAGAAATCCCTTATAGTTTGTGAATGAAGATGGTTAGATTAGCCAGTAAGTTATAAGTATAGACTCATTACTTTGTTGTATGTGTATTTTTCTGTGACAAGAAGAGAGGTTGTTTATGCTCATGAGATTTCATGTTGTAGGTTGATGATGGTAGAGGATAGCAAAAGGTTAAGAGTAGTGTTCTGGGAAAGCATTGCCTTTAGAGTATACTTAAAAAGGGAAAAGTTTAGCATTTATGTTTATGAGTGTTTTATGTACCTTGTTCGTGTTCTTAAAATTTTAGTAAGGAGACTCCTGGGGAAGACTAAGGAGTTATTGTATGGTGTTCGTTATAGCGGAATTGAGAAAAATGTAGGTAGGCAATATGTTCCTTTAGTATAGTTTCACAAGTTTTGGTTAAGTTTTATGTTGTGTGATTTGAGGTGTAAAGCTGGCATTTTAAGAGATTGAAGATGGAATGTTAAGTGTTTAGAAGCGTGGGTGTCTATGCCCATGAAAATGTTAGTCATAAGTTGATAAATTTGAGAATTAGAAGATATTACGATTAGTGTCCCTGAAGGTGATGTTCTAAAAAATAATTTAGTGTCTTTGTGTTAGATATTAATGAGAGTAGTTTGTGTTCATGTATACACTGATACCCCTTTTTGTGATAAAGAGTACTGCGGATGCGTTCGCTCATGGGAGTGGGAGTTATTGAGTGATGGCTATAGAGGCTAGCAGAAGTTATGAGTAGCATTTACGGAAAATGAAGGCCTTCAGAGTATAGTTCTTTAGGGAGAGTTTAGAGTTTAAGTATATAGTGATGTCTCATTGTGAAGATTTGTGGTTATAGATTTGATAATGGTATATGTCCGTAGTGTAGGATTGTGACTTTAATCTAAGGGGGAGATGGGGAATTAAGTTAGTTCTCGAATTTTTCTCAATGTGGCAAGTACAGGGAGGAGTCATGATAAATCTATTCCTACGAAAGCATACTCCTCCTAGTTCCGTTTCAGAGATTATTCTGCTAATGTCCTATGTCATGTGTTCAAGTCATGCCTATACCTATGGTTCGAGTTCTTTATGGACTTATGTTTACAATCCGACCTCTAAAATAAAAGCTATTATGTCTCTCAGTAACCCAGTCTTCCATGTATTCAAGTCATATGTTATGTTGTTCGGGATCCATGAAAATCTATGTATCTTAGCATGCTTGGTCCTAAGAAAAATATGTTTCTATATGTCACCGATTCATCCTATGTCGGGGATAAAGTTTATGCAAACTCATGACAAATCTTAGTTCCTTAAATGAGGGGCAATCGCTTCAAGCTGAAATCTTTGTCTTGGTTGTAATGTAAATCCCCGTAGTTTTTTTCGACATGATATCTCTTAGTACATGCTTAAAGAGATGAAACTAGAATGGTTCCATTTTTTTTCTAAGTATTAAAGAAAAGGACTTAGTCACATTTCGAGCTCCTAATCTTTGATGATTTTGTTTTCGACCTTCCCGGCCTTAGAATGATGATTTGTAAGTTGATTAATGATCGGGAGTGTCAAGGGGACATCACGGATAAATTTTCAAATTTTTGGACGAGCGTAAGGGTATGTTTGGAATCCCAAAACAGTAGCTTCATGCAATTTGCGCGCGACGCACACTCCAGTCCACAGATGGGGTAGCAAGAGATGGAGCATGCGCTGCACGCTCCATTCCGGGGTTCCACAGTGTGCGATGCACGTTCACCTACAGCTTTCAGCTTTCAGTTATATTTTTCCAGGGGCGTTTGGGTCAATTCCACTGATATGTGACAAACAAGGGAACACCAAAATTAGTCCAAAAAACAGTCCACAAAATGGAAGAAATCCATGAACCCTTTCGGAGACCAAGTCTCGGCTTCCTAAGAACACAATAACAAGAAGATAACAAGGTGTTTATTACATCAAATAAGTGGACAAAAAACTATATTAACAACATAATATGATGAATAAGAATGCACAAGATTCGGATTTAACAATAACAAAAAGAACACAAGATTACAACACAAACACTACACAAGATTGCAAGAAGGTAAAATGATAGATAGATAGACCACATGAAGGTATCATCTTAAGAACCTTAGAATGGACACTCTTGTACCCTTAACACTACACACAACAATAAACCTATCTATTACGTGACAAAAGATCGGATTTCACCTCTCTAGCATAAACGTTTCCAAGAAAGCAACAACAAAAGAGAATCCACCCTATTGTTGTATCCTAGTTTTGGTGGTCACTCTTCTCACTAGAGAGAGAGCTTGTTACAAGTATTACAAGACTCCCAAATATAATCCAAAAACTAAAATAAAAACCCTACAATGTTCCTTTTATAGTTATTACAAAATATAAGTTAAAATGACCAAAAGGCCCTTCAAAGAGTGGGCACCAATCTAGTATAATTTATGGGAAGATTTGGATGAATTTTGGGCCTCTTTTACACTTCAATTGCACATGCCAAGGCTCGGGTCCAGCATGAACTCTCCCAAGTCCATATCCGTGATTATTCCCGTATCATTCTCTCCATCTTGAGAGGAATTTATCCATAAATTTACGGCTTCACCTCATTCAATTGGTCACTTCAAAGGAAACCTACTCTAAAACAGTCCGCAAAACATGAAGATTACGAGAGCTCAATAATAACAAGGGACGTATCAAAAAACAAGCTAAAAACAGCCCACAAGAAATGCACAAAAATAGTCCACAAGCTAGCCAAACCCGAGAGCATAATGACTAAGTCTCGGATCCAACATCTTTATTTTGACCCTCGGCTTCTTCTCTCTCTTGAGATTGGCCTTCAATATCATCTGACTCAAGTCTCCTTCTATCATATAAGCATCTTCGTAGACTCCATATCCTTCATGTCTCTCTCTACCATGTTTCTTTGCTTGGATGTGTCGGTTTTTGGAAAGGGAAGTTTCGGTTGAGAGGCTGGATTTAGTAACGTGGAGCTTTGGTTGTGGAGCTTGGATGGGAGGAAATTGGCTTCCAAGTCCTCCTTATTGGACTTGATCAACTTTTGGGGGAATTAGTATATCTCGTTCTCGGTTTTGAGGGCTATTTGGAGCTTGGCTTGTGGCATTATGCGGTGGTCTTGGAGGATTGGTCATTGGAAGTAAAGTTTCGGGAGTAAAAGCATGAAAGTTCCTTCGACTATCCATTCGATTCAACCTCTCACTCACAGTCACGAAATCCGAGTCAATTTTTTTAATACCTATATTTGCCCTTGCAAGCTCTCGGGACAAAGCATCCAGGAGGGCTAAAATGATTTCCCTTATGGCCAAGAAGTTACCTACAAAACAATAATTAAGTTAGTTATACAAGAATGGTCCTCACACTCCCTCTCTATTGTTTTTTCTCTCATTTTTTCCAACTTTGATCTCATAAGTGTCATAACATTGCTTGTAATCCATGAGGCAATGAGAGGTGGACCAAGTAATACAACGACTCAAAATAATAAGACACACAAAGGAATGTATACACAAAGGACGGTTTGAAAACTAACTTACAATCTAAAACTAGCTTGTAAGTTAGTAATGGAATCAACAAACGAAACTAAAGAAAAAAACAATGAAAGTAGAAGATCAAATTTTGAGCTTAAAATTTTCTTGTGAATAGTAACTTGGGTGATGTGGAAGCATTCCATCGGTCACAGCCCCACCATTAGTCACTAGTTGAAGTTTACAAACTTTAGTTACTATGTAATGGAAACAATTGATTTTGGAGGAAAAGTATATGTCTTAAATCTTATTTAAGTCTAATCTTTAAAAGGAAAGACTTGACTTTGTAAAATTCCCACAAAACAGGGTCCCTTGAAACAAGGAAAGTGGTTGAAAAGTAGATGTCAAGTCAAGAAAGTGATGGCTCAAGTCTTCCCACAAACAACTTTACAACTTGTAGGTTCACCTTTTAGAATCTATGTTACACTTTTGGTTGTCTTAAGTTGTAAGATGAGATGAAGAAAAATATTTACACAACAACACCCTTCAAGAATACATCAAAAATTTCCACCCCACCGAAAACATTAACACACATCACGGCCAAGTTTAGTGTCAACACACAGCCAAGGTTCTTTTTGGTGTTGTATTTCGGTTTTAGCAAGGGTGAAGGTTGTGATGAATGCCAAGAAATCAACAAAAACTTTATCAAGAGCAACAACAACACCAAAAATGTCCAACCAATATTATAACAACAAGTCCACACGTCCAAGAACAACAACTTTAACATACAGCCATGATCTTGTTCACAACAACAACATCAATTTTTTTTAAAGCTCAAGTCTAGATCAACTCAAAGTATTAATGGACACGAATACTAACACTTGAAACAACAGCACAAGAAAAATAAATCCTAGACCTAGACACACAACATTCGGCCAAGACACAACAACAACAAATTCAACTTCTCGGACAAGATCTCAAGCTCAAGAACACATCATTTTTTTCTTAGAAAGAAAGCCCAATATTGGTATTGTAAGAAAAAAAACAAATAGTATTTGATACCAAATGATACGGGACAAACAAGGGAACACCAAAATTAGTTGAAAAAACAGCCCACAAAATGGATGAAATCCGTGAACCCTGTTGGAGACCAAATCTTGGCTTCCTAAGAACACAATAACAAGAAGATAACAAGGTGCTTGTTACACCAAATCAGCGGACAAGAAACTAGATAAAAAACATAAGATGATGAACAATAATACATAAGATTCGGATTTAACAATAACAACAAGAACACAAGATTACAACACAAACACTAAACAAGATTACAAGAAGGTAAAATGATAGATAGATAAACCACACGAAGGTATAATCTTAAGAACCCAAGAATGGACGCTCTTGGAACCTTAACACTACACAAAAGAATAAACCTATCTCTTGCATGACACAAGATCGGACTCCACCTCTGCAGCATCAATGTTTCCAAGCAAGCAATAACAAAAGAGAATCCACCCTGTTGTTGTATCCTAGTTTCGGTGGTCACTCTTCTCACTGGAGAGAGAGCTTGTTACAAGTATTACAAGACTCCCAAATATCATCTAGAAACTAAACTAAAATTCCTACAATATTCCTTTTATAGCTACTATAAGATATAAGTTAAAATGACCAAAAGGCCCTTCAAAGAGTGGGCACCAATCTAGTATAATTTATGGGAAGATTTGGATGAATTTTGGGCCTCTTTTACACTTCAATTTCACATGCCAAGGCTCGGGTCCAACACGCACTCTCCTAAGTCCATATCCGTAATTATTCTTGTATCATCCACCCACTTTAATTTGGCTCCTGCTTCCCATTATGGTATGTCCTAATTACTTATACTATGTTGTGTTATGCCAGAGCGTATCTTTATTTGCAATTTGAACACTGAATATATGAAGAACTTCGTGTCTATTCTATCTTTTCTTCACCTCATGTCCCTCCTTTAGTAGTGCAATAAGTTTAAGTTATGGTTTGACAAGGTTTATTTCCATTCATGATGTATATTCTTGGTCCCTCAATGACCCTTCGTATGTTATAGTGATGGTGATTGTGGAAGCATGGTGATGTGTTATTTAGGGGAGTAGATGTTCTTGAAGGTGAAAATTTCTTATGTGATTTCTTGAGCTAAGGCTATAGAAGAAGGGGGAAGAAGGAGATGAACTTTTATTTCATGAGATAGTTAAGAAAGAGCTATGTGGGAAAAATTTTAGTGAGGATGATTTAAGTGGAGGGTCTTAGTGGGGAGATCCACAAAGTGGTTGTAGTAATGATAGGCTTGAATGTTGTGATTGATGAAAACACAATCCGTGTACTATATGGTTAGTATTCCCTGAAATGAAATCCAATGGTGTTTTCCAATATTGATAAGGTGAGACAATACTTTTTGGGATGTAAAGTACAGGATCGTATAGTTTAAGTTAACACCTTGTAGCTCCGAGTTAGACTTTGACAGAGAAGCATATTAGAGTAGGAATCAAATTTGTGTGATTAGATGTGTTTGGGAAAATTGTAAGTTGGGAAACGATGAGACATGTATTTTATTGTTTGGGTCGTAGAAAAATAGTATCTCCAAGCCTAAGTCTTTTCATTGTATCTTGTAAGATAGAGAATGATAATATTCTTATGTTGCACGAGAATCCCATCTCTTGTCTTGTACTAATCACAATAGTCCAAGGATTCTTCGGAATAAAAAATTCATATATTACAATATTTTGATCATGCACCATAAAACACAAGCAAGATCATGTCGATATCATATTTCATTATCTCATGTTTCATGCTTACACGTTTCACTATGGGTTATCATGAAGCTCATTTGATGCCTTAATTTTGTTAAGGAAACAAGTTCAATGAAAATTATGTTCTTTAACCTACACTTGTAGAGCTTCAAAAGTTATCTACCCATCTTTTGGGGACAAATGATCTCAAGGGGGAGATAATGTAACACCCCGCATTTTTCGAGCTAGAAATTGAATCGTCGTTCCTACGTGCGTAAGCTCAAAATTTCCATATTTTATATTTAGATTAATGTGTCATGATATTTAACCTCGTATATGAAGTAATTATGAGGTGAAAATTATTCATAGAAATGGCCTAAAGCGAAGTTGATCTAAGAGTCAATCATTCATCCGAAGTTTGATATTCGATTCTACAAGGGTCAACTTTGAAAGTGTATAATTTTTTATAAAAATGAAATTTTCCTTATTAAGACCCAAAAAATTGTATATAATTGAATTATCTTTCCAACAATACCAACTTTGACAAAATCTGATACCCGGGTAAAAAGTTACAGCCATTTTTGTGAGAGAGGAAGTAACTGCGCGTGATTAGTGCGCGACGCACTATTGCACGCCCCAAATTTCCAGGTTTTATTTTCACATTTTTAAGGGAAATTTGGACCTTTAACTCACCCAAGGTCCTTCCATAACATAAGATTTGCGCCCTAATGGAATAATACACTCCCTAATTTAATTTCCTCTCAATCAAAACCCTAATCCAATCCCCAAAGATTAAGAACTCATCCCTAAGATCAAGAATTCCACGAAATGGATCAAGATCCGGGTTTCATATTTCAAATTCTATAATCTAAGGGACATGGGGTTTATCCTAACACTACATGGGCTTGTTGAAACACTTGAATATGATTTAATGTTTGTCAAGCATGAAATTACAAAGGGGTTTAGGAATCGATGTTTTAAATATTGCATCGTGAATGTTTAAATGCTAATATTGTCTTGGCCCTGAGTCCTTTCCCCTTAAACTGATTTATACTCATATGTTATGTATATGTATGAAATTGATTTTTGAAGATTGATGGAGAGCATAATTATGAAGCCCCTCTCTAGTGATGAATTGAAGTTTATGGTCTTACCGAGAATAATTTGAAATGCTTGTTTTATGGTTTGAAAGTGGGGCTTTTTTTATTTCATAGTATTTGAACATGATTTAGAGATGATGAGAGGTAGTATTATTGATATAACTATATCCTTTTTTTAAAGATAAAGAATTTCATATGATTGAGTAAATTGACATGACCACCTTATGTTATTGAAATGTTGAAAAAGAGAGAATTCCCTGCATGTGTTTACATGAGTTTAAAGAATGAGTTCTTTGAATTGATTTATAGATATGGTGGTACCAAACCTTATGCTTTGAAATAAGGTATTTTGATATGCTATTAATGGCTCATAGATGCGACTTACAAGTCAACGGTATGATGATATCATAGAAATATATGGCATAATAGAGCTAGAGTGTTTTTTTAGAGTTTGATTTTAGAGAATGAAATGTCTTAAAGATTTAAAAATGGGCTTAAAGAGGGTTAGGTGATTACCCAAAGAAGGCTTGAGTTCAAGTAAGTCTTAGTGTAAAACCATATTTTGCCGATATGGGTATATTATTATTGTACGTTGGCGATGACCCTGTGGCATAGTAGAGATAGAAAATCCGAACTTTGCGGAAATATTTGGTTGGGGGCTTTTCTGCTAAGTTAATGGAAGATTTCATATAGCCCATGGAATTTCAGAGTTTTACGGTATACCACCTAGTGCAAAAGTAAAACAAAGAGTACGTCACAGAGTTCAGATGATTTTATAGAGTCTTTTACATATGCCTATGTAATTATTACCATATGATATATATATATGAACTATTTTAAATTTCTCTCATATATGTTGAATATAAATTACTATTTTGGATTTTCTCTGCGTACTAGTACAATTGTATTGACCCCCGATCTCTTAGGGTCTGAGGCTCAATAGGTCCGACTAAGTAGTAGAGTTTTCAAACAGAAGCAACTATGTAGTGATGAGCCTTATTTATTCCAAAAGGCCTATTTCTTTTAGACTATGTTATTTATTTTGTTTTGGATCCACTAGGGGCCTTGTCCTAGATTCAGACAGTTGTCATTTGAGTATGTAATAGAGATTTTGCAAACCGGTTTAGACGTTGTCTAGTTATTGTTGGATTTTTATTCTTCATTGTTAAGATGTATTCAGAGTATGACCATGACTCCTTATTATATTACATTTCCACATCTTCTTTTACCATATGAATATTGTGCATGACTACCAGATAGAAAAGGGTGTCCGACCTTTATTGTTCGTGATGCTCATCATGGCCAGGGCCTCAGTTCTGGTCGTGATGAAACTACGGCTAGAAATGGTCCATATAGATTTTGGGGACCATCTCCTATTTCATTACTAGGTAGATCTAGATTCTATATCACCTTCATTGATGATTTCAGCAGGAAGGTATGGGTTTACTTCTTGAAACATAAGTCATATGTGTTTTCTACTTCGAAGAAGTGGAAAGTTGAAGTTGAAAATCATAATGGCTTGAAAATCCAATGCCTGAGGTCTGATAATGGAGGAGAATATGACAATTTAAAATTTAAAAAGTTTTGTGCAACTGAGGGAATTAGATTGATGAGGAAAGTTCCCAGGAAGGCAAGGAATAATGAAGTTGCTAAAAGGATAAATAGAACATTGAATGAGCGTGCAAGGATCATGAGGATACAATATGAACTACCTAAGACCTTTTGGGAAGATGTTGTGTGCACAACTGCATACTTGATCAACAGAGGACCATCAGTTCCTCTAGGGTTCAAGATTTTAGAATAAGTATGGATAGGAAAAGAACTCAAGTATTCTCACTTAATTACTTTTGGTTGCACTGCTTATGTTCATGTTAATCCAGAGAAGAGAGATAAGCTTGATGTTAAATCCATAAAGTGCTACTTCATAGGTTATAGTTCTGATATGTTTAAGTACAGGTTTTTGGATGACAAGAACAAGAAGATCCTAAGACATTATGATGTGACATTTGATGAAAATATCTTGTATAAAGACAGAGAGGAAAGGGTTCAAGAGACTACAAAGCAAGTGGGAGTTGAGATTGAGTTGCCGAAGAGTACACCCAAAGATATTACAGCATAAACTTTACAAATTCTAGAGACTGTCGTTGAAGAACCAGAGGTGGAACAAGTGACACCTGAGAAGGATGAGAGGAGATCATACAGGACCATTCGAGCACCAGATAGGTATTCACCATCATTACATTATCTGTTGCTGACTGATGATGAAGGGGAACCAGAGTTTATTGCTGAGGCCATACAGGTGGAAGATTCAATCAAGTGGGAGAAAAACATGGATGATGAGATGAGCTTACTTTATAAGAATAACACGTGGATGTTGACTGTGTTAACTACAGGGAAGAGAGCCTTGTTAAACAAGTGGGTGTTCAAAATCAAGGCAGAACCAGATGATAAAAGAAGGTTCAAGGCTCGGTTAATAGTTAAAGGATATTCACAAATAAAAGGTATTGATTATGCTAAAATATTTTCTCCTATAGTGAAATTAGCTACTATCCAAATTTTATTGAGTATTGTTGCACCGGAGAATTTTCATCTTGAGAAAATAGATGTAAAAACTATGTTTTTACATAGAGATTTGGACAAGGAAATCTATCTGCAGCAACCAGACGGGTTTGTAGTTTTAGGAAAGGAACATGGTGTGCAATTTCAATAGGAGCTTGTGTGGCCTAAAGCAAGCACCTAGATAGTGGTACAAGAAGTTTGACTCCTTTATGGGCAAGAGTGGCTTTCGTAGGAGTGAAAAGGATCAGTGTTGCTACTTCAAGAAATATACTGATTCTTATGTATTTTTACTCTTGTATATGGATGATATGTTGATTGCAGGATCCAGTATGAAAGATATAAACTCTCTGAAGGCAAGTCTGTCTTCTGAGTTTGAGATAAAAGATTTAGGTACAGCAAAGCAGATTCTTGGGATGAGGATTTCTCGGGATAGATCTGTTAGAACTTTGAATCTATCCCAAGAGCAGTACATTAAGAAGGTGCTGGCCAGATTCAGAGTTAATGATGTTAAACCCAGGACTAATTTATTGGCAAATCACATAAAATTTTCAAAGGAGCAATCACCGAAGACAGCTCAGGAGCGGGAGCACATGGCACTTGTTATATATGCTTCTGCAGTTGGGAGTCTGATGTATGTTATGGTTTACAATAGACCAGGCATAGCACATGCAATGGGAGTCGTTATCAGGTACATGGAAAACCCCGGGAAAGAGCAATGGGAAGCTGTAAGTGGCTTCTAAGATATCTGAGAGCTACATCCAGTACTTCACTTTGTTTTGGCAATAGAAAGCTAATTCTTCAAGGTTTTGTTGATGCTGAACTTGCTGAGGATATGGACTTGAGAAAGAGCACTTCTGGATACATTTACACCGTAGGTAGTACAACAGTGAGTTGGATGTCCAGGCTTCATAAGTGTGTTGCTCTTTCATATACTGAGGCAGAGTATGTGGCAATAGCTGAAGCTGGAAAGGAGATGATATGGCTGGCAGATTATTTGGAAGAGCTAGGCAAGAAACAGTGTGAGAAGATTCTTTACACAGATAGCCAGAGTGTCATACAGCTAGTGAAGAACCTGGTCTATCATTCAAAGATGAACCACATTAGAAGACGGTACCATTTCACTCCCCGACCAGTGGAAGAAGGTGATATGTGTTTGGAAAAGATAGAGGGTGCAAAGAATCCAGCAGACATATTGAAAAAATGTGTTGATGTTGGTAAACTAAGGTTGTCAAAAACGTTAGTTGCCTTTCTGTAGTTGTGTCTACAGATGTTACGGTGTGGATAACAGATTGATGATGGAGGAATATTGTTTATTTTTTTGATAATGTAATTCTTTGATGACAGAATCACTCTCCAAGTAGGAGAATCGTTAGGTTGTGGATCCTGTACATACTCCGAGTCATTAATATAAATAGCCCATCCGCCATGGAATTTACTCATAGGTGTTACCATGTAATTCATCATCACTTCTCTCTCTCTCTCAAGAACATTCTCTGTAGTTTTCTTCATCCTCTCTATAGATTTAATGTGTGTGCACGTAAATCAATCCTAACACTTTTTGCCCTTCATTAAAAGTCTTTACTTTATACAAAATATTCTTTACACTATATTTCTCAAATAATATATATTTGTAAAAAATAAAGTCCTAACAAAATGTAAACTCCATAATTATGTGTTTTGGTAAAATACAAAATTGATGTTTTTCTTTCGTAAAATACAAAATTTCATTCTATGTTCAAGATTTAGGTAGGTACCATTTTGGTATTTCAGCTACTGAAAGTTAAAGCAGCAAGCATTATAGTACAGATAGAACAACTTGAGGATTTTTTGCTTCTTTCATGTAATGTATGAGAACCAAAATATATGGCAAGGCATACCTGTGTCACGCGTTGATACTGCAAACGTTATGGTTACGGGAGGTCAAATTACAATAGAATGGATTATGGTTTGATAATTATTGGTAGTGCACATTATATATAATTTATGACTCAGCGTCCAGGAGCAGATTAGGCTATGTTTCCCTTTTCCTCATTTTCCTTCTCTCCCATACCTTTTATACAATCTCTAATTTCCTATTTATTGATGCTCATAAATAAGTGTGATCTTTTGGTCATTGAGTGTTGATAATGTTATTTCAACAACATACATTAGAAAAGAGGGTGCTCCAAAAGAACATGAACTTCTATGTGGTTGTCTTATTGATCTGCCCATAAGAATACTTTTCTATTTGTATTTTACCATTAGGTGCAGGTAAGATGGTGCTTTTCCACTGCAATCAAATAGATAGTAATAGTTTGTTTTAAGGCTATAAGCTTCTTTGTCTCACATTATCCTTTCTTTTTCTCCAAGCAATGGAAAGTGTGACAATACAATGCAATGTATTGTATTGTATTGTATTGTGTTGTATTCTTAGTTAAAATATAATGTAAATACTTCCAATTTTCTTCTATCACAATTTTTAGGTTGTCATATTTTGCTTTACTATAGTCATTTTTTTAAACTTTAGGTTGAGAAAGGACAAAAGTGAAATATTTGGAGTGTAAATTTGTTAGATTAAATAAATATTTGGGCCGAGATAAACATTTGGGCAGTAGCAAACAAGAACATGGGCCAACATAGAATAGAAGGCTTCTTATTTTAGGTTAGAGGAGAAGCTTTTTAGTATATTTTGTCTTTGTTTAGCATAGTAGAGAAGATTCTTTAACTTGTATAAATAAAGATGATTGGGAAGGAATAAGAAGAATAGAAAATTCCTAAACACTGTCTTGATTTACATGGTATCAGAGAGGTAGCTTCTTGCATACAAATCATCTTCTCGATTATCAATTTCCTTCATCTAACCTATCTCTACAATGGTATATGAATTCACAACTTCTTCAGCATCTTCTGGTTCTACCACCAGAACTCTACCATCTATGGATCCCACTCATGTTTATTATCTTCACTCTTCAGATTCACCTGGAATGGCCTTGGTTAACACTCTCTTTGATGGAAAAGGTTATCAAGAATAGAAGATATTACTGCTTATAGCACTGTCAGCCAAGAACAAACTTGGTTTTATCACTGGTACTAATACTTCACCAGATGCTCAATCTCCAGATCTGCAATCTTGGAGCAGATGCAATGACATGGTGACATCTTGGCTCCTTAAATCTCTTTCCAAGGATATTGTTGATAGTGTTATATACTCTAGGACTGCTAAGGATTTATGGATGAGTCTAGAGCATAGATTTGGACAATATAATGAAGCCAAATTGTTTCACCTGCAAAATGAACTAAATAGGTCAGTTCAAGGAAATAATGACATTGCAAGATATTTCACTAAACTTAAGAGACTTTGGGATAAGCTGGAGTCTCTCAAGTTTGATAAGTGCACCTGTGTGTGTAACTGTGAAAGTAAAGTTACGCTAGAAAAATCTCTTAAAGATGAGAAGCTTATACAATTTTTGATGGGTCTAAATGATGCGTATGCTCAGGAAAGAGGAAACATCTTGATGATGAATCTGCTACCCAACATAAATGTTGCTTACTCTCTAATTCTGCAAGATGAAAATCAGAGAGAAACCTATATGAATGGGTTGATCCCAAATTATTCTTCTTCTTTTATGGTAAACAATGTGAACCAAAACAAATTTGGCAAGAAAGTCCCGAAACCCCCTGGTGTTATGCCTAACTTTGGAACTAGATCATTCAATTATCTAAGGATGAACAATCATCAGTAATTATCTAAGTAAATAAGGATAGACCAGCCACAACAGAAATTTTGGGTTAAGAAGAAGTATAATCCTAATTTATCCTATGATTTTTGTGGTAAGACTGGACATGTTGATGATGATTGCTTCAGGTTACATGGTTTTCCTGAAGATTTTCAGTTCACAAACAATAGAGATGGACAGGTTTAGATCAGAGGGAAGGCTATTATATCTGGAGAAGAAGGTGACAATGAGCATAAGATTGACATGGATTTAATTAATCAACATTTCACCAAAGAACAATTCAAGCATTTCATTCAAATGGCAAAACAGAAATCAATAGAGGGATCATCCCTGAACAAGGTATCTGAGATAAATGCTAATGCAGTTGCTGGTACTGTGGTTAAATATATTGGAACTTGACTTTCAGCCTTTAATTCTGGAACATAGGTAATAGACTCAGGTGCTTCTGAGCACATGTGTTACAACTCTAATTATTTCCTTTCCATGACAGCTCTTAAAGTTCCTGTTAACATTATTTATCCCAACTCTCAGTCCATCCTTTTGACTCACATAGTAAGTGTTCTAATTCCTATGAACCTCATAATGCATAATGTTCTTGTCACGACCCGAGCTTAGGCCCTAGCCGTGATGAGCATCCCGAACCATGAAGGCCCGGAACACCCATTCTCTATCTGGTTATCATGCACAATATTCGTAATCATAATAAAATGCTGAATTGAAATTGAGTACAGAAAACATGGTCAAGTTCTGCAACATGTCTGAATAATATTATCTGACATCAGTCTGCGGAATCTGTACTAAGAACACAAACATCTGTCTGAAAAGAAACTGGGACAAGACCCTCAGTAAACCAAAAACATAGTAAATAACATAACATCTGACATAATTAGGCCTTCCAAATAATAGAAGGCTCACCACTGTGAGATCAAGTCTGAAAATCCGAGAATGTCTACTGAGTAGTTGGACCCCTAGACTGTGCCTCAGAACCTGGAAGAAGGGGAAGGGGGGTCAGCACAAAAGTATTGGCATGCGAAGCAATCCAAAAGTAGTATAATGGAACATATATATATATATATATATATATATATTAAGTGAAAGAAATTTTTCATCAATACATCATGTATAAAACTGTTTCTGAAAAATACATGGGCACTTTCTGAAAACATGCAACTTGTCTGTTCTTTTCAAATCATGATCTGTGTTTTACTTCTGAGTTAGGTGGTATTCCCCTACAAGTCTGATATTCCACGGGCTGTATGGAATCCGTCATTGACTCGGCGGGGAAGCCCCTAACCCAAGTGTGCCGCAAGGGTTGGAGTCTCTGAGTCTGATACGCCACAGAACATTTAAGTCAGCGTATAATAATATACCCGGGTCGGCAAACCACGGTTTTAGGCAATGAGCCGCTCGAACTCAAGCCCTCTTCGGGGAACCACCTAACATCTCTGTATGCCCATTTTTAACCTTTTCTGTACATGCAACATTCTGAATGTCTAAAATCATGAAAGTCTAAAATGTCTGTTAGTCTGAGTCTGATATGGTATTTTTCTAAGTTGGTATCATCATACCAAGACTTGCATGTCCTATTTCTGAGCCATAATGTATTAAGCAACAGCTTTCATTCAAAACATAGTTTGGACCACCAAAACATGTAGTTTGCATTTAAAGACGTCATGTTCCGAAACTCAAGTCAAATCCAGGCAAAACTTTCATCAAACATATGGTGGTCATGTGCACTTTGGAAAAACCATGCATTCTTTCATTACATGCTTATTCAACATTCATACCCTCTCTTTCGTGTTCAAAATCATATTCCAAACCAATTTATATTACGTGAAACATGAAAAACTTTACATTAAGAGAGGGGTTTCATGAAAATCATGCTCTCAATTCATATTTCAGGACAAACACCTATATACATATACATATAGTTTTCAAATCACTTTGGGGGAAAGCCAAAAGGCCAAAACAATATCATTAAAGCTTCTAAAACATGAGTATGTACATGAATTCGAAAACCCAATTCTTAAAACATGATTGCTATGCCCATGAGATTTTAGGAAAACCCTGCATACCTTGTTCTCCACGAATTTTGGGTGTCTATTGAAGACTACGTCGAGAGGATTCCAAAACTGTAATTTTTTTCATGAATAAGTTTTGGAATGATCGGACCTTGAAGCTTATTTTTCTCAAACCATAGTTGCTTTTTCTCTTAAGTTCTTGAAGGATTAGATTTTGGGAATTTATAGGAGGCTTCAATGTTGTTAATAGGCCCAAATCCGTTTAGGAGTGGGTAAGGACGATTTTTGGGTTTTGTAAGGACTAACTTGCACTTAAAGTAACTCAAAACGAGGTGTTTTCGTCACCTGAAACCACAAGATAGGTGCCGCCCTTTGCATTGCATAGACTAGGATAGACGCCGCCCTTTGCATCGCATAGTTTAAGGTGTGCGCCGCCTTGTGTATCGCATAGGCCAAGCTAGGCTCCGCATTGTGCATCACACATCCAGTCCAGTGGCTATGTGCGATTTGTTAGGCGATGCACTCTACTTTGAAAAGACATAACTTCTTGCTCGAGTGTCGGATTTTAGCAAAATTGATATCGTTGGAAAGCTAACTCGAAGACCTATCATTTGACATGTAGTAGGTTCTCTAATTCGACATATACCTAGAGTTATGGTCGATGGAATCTGTCAAAAATTACAACGTCCACTAACACTTAAGTCTAAAACTTAAAAATTTCAGTCTAATACATGCATGACTTTTACGGGGTGTTACATTATCCCCCCCTTGGGATCATTCGTCCCCGAATGATGGATAGGAACTTGTTGAAGCCTTAAAGGTATGGAATAATGCGGACATGACATGTCCTCTAATAAAGAATACACTGATCTGAAACGTGACTATAAGACTGGAACTACAGATGTTCTGAATTCTTATACCGGACATGCACATCTGATGCACGGGTCTGTGTCTGAGTTGTCCTCATTAACACAGGACTGAATACACTGATAAGCTGAACTTTTTCTATTGAACATGCATTTCTAATGCAGGCATATCTGACTGAACTGACACAAGAACGTATGACTGAATACGCAATAACAATTGATACAAAGATTGTAATAAGAATCTATGCATGCAACCGAATGGGGTATCTCCCCCTTGGGATCCTATATCCCTCTATGAGTGCTCAATTCACTAAGATACTCGGAAAACGGAGGCAATGCACACAGCACCTACGATTTGATTCATAACTGAACCTCTGGAATTTGAATCTAATCCATGACGCATGAACTGAGCTATACTCGCAATTACTAGTAGACTCTATCTTGGAATAGTATCATGTCTGAGATTTCAGGTAGCATGAATAAATGAAAAGACAAGAAAAAAAGTCATGCAAATCTGACTGCTAAACTGACTTACTGGCTATACGGACTGAATTGTGCTGGACCCTCATACTTAACTGGAGTATCTCTTTAACGCTCTCTCTAAAGAAGTTCTAGCCATAAATCTTAGGTATGGATTACACAAGACATCCCACTGAGGAAATCACAACATTGACACTGCTCTGTAGTTTGGGATATAGACATATAACTCCTCAATTAGGATAGAATTACCAGACCTTTGGCAATACAACTTCTTACTTTCAAGCTTAGTACACTTCTCGAATATCCCTTAACTATACTATTCCCTATAAGTATCATATTCATTCAATTCAGCTTAAACTTCTCATATGAGCATTGACAAATTTTTTTACTAATGTCTAAAATAGCTTAATCCTTACACCGCGATCAAGCCTAACTCTAAGTCACAAAAATACAACATGCTACACCACGCTATTATTCTAAACCATATGATGCCACCTTCTATACCTCTTTTTTTTTAAAATTAAAAGTATCATTCGAGGTTTGAGAGTTTCTGGGCTCTCCCACCCGAGATGATCAGAGGTTGAGCTATGCACCCCCAAGCCTTATTATTAATAAATGAGAAATAGGAATGGAAAGTACACGGAGGGGGACATAAACCTGACCTCCAAGCCTATGGTGGTTTCAAGTCGACTGACCGTCGAGGGATAGTCGACTCGTCCCCAATACTAAAATGGAAACCTAGTGCTATGCACCTAAAAGCGAGGACTCCTCGCAGTACAAAGTAAACTAGGTATATATAAATAAGGGAGACTCTCCCCTTACAAGTAAGAGAAAATACAAAATAAACATGACGACTACAGAAAGTCTGTGAAATGCAGAAATGCTGAACCGAAGAAGTAACTTCAATACCTACCATGGAACAGTGAAAGTAACACCCATACTTGGAAGAAACAAGATAGTGGATCAAGGTGGTTTCTTTATTCGCTTCAGCTTTCGTCGTCGAAAGCTTATCATGCCAAGCTTGTCTAGAATAAAGTACCCTTTTGCTTCTCTAGGCAGCTGATGGTGAGTGTAGTAGTGCGGAGGAATGTCATGGTGGTGGCTATACTTCGACAGAGCATCCGCTGTGTAATTAGCTTCCCGGTAGACATGATGACACTGAAATGACTCGAGCTGACAGATGAGATTTTGAAGTTCTTGAATGTTGTTATCAAGACACCAAGGTGGTTGGATGTTGTGATTGAGCCATTTGATAAGAAGCTCGAAATCCACTTCTAAGATAAGCTTGTTATAGCCATGTTGGATGCACCAAGAGACGCCAAAGATAGTCGCTTTAACCTCAGCCTGGTTGTTCGTGCCAATGCCGAAAGGAGTAGAGAAAGCATAGATTAAGTTCTATACCTCTTTTAAAGATCACATTCTGAGCATAACATGCCTTACCACTTTAATGACTACTCTGAACTCTTAATATGAAGTCGCTAATGCATACTGCAACCTTCCACTACAATCCCTAAACGTCATTCAAGCCTAATTTATAACCACAAGTTAACTTCAAGGCAAACACCCATAAATACATACTTCACATAGTTTCTAAACTATTATCAATATAACTCCCATGCACTATCCTAAAAACATACACACACAAACTTTTCCACTAAACATCACATGAATCAAAGATTGGCCCCAAATCTCACTTTATACTTATGGCCTTATCTAAGCAAACGTACTATGATCTTCTATTAACAAGAACATTTACATCATCACCACTATCATTGCATAGGGAGGTCACTAAAAGGTTAAAACATAAGACCCTGAAGCATGAGAAGATTTTTATATGGGACTGAACACACTATAAAGAGTGAGTACATGTGTCATGAGTTGCATGACCTCAATCAGAGTTCCTAACATAAGGAATGTAATTCTGACTACTTGAATGGACTAGAACTCATTATCTTGGAACTGGAAGAGTACATGACTCTTTATCATATACAGGAATCACGAACTATGATCACGGAACTAAAATGTAAAGCTTGAGTAGGCATTGGGATCACTGAAAAATACTAAGATAAGAATGGGTTGAGTCTCACCCTCACTTTCTTACGTTCTAAATCATACTGCATCACTACTATAATCTGAGAGCCTTACTTGGTCATTCGTTCTGTCATCTCCCCCTTAGTTTCAAGTCATCATCTAGAATTTGGGAGATCCTTTACCAGATTCTAACAGAACTACACTTACTACACTCTAGGGTATGAAAAATAAAAATACATGCATATCATAGAACTTAGCCGGAATGACTACCTTCCGGGATACACTCTTTCTCTAGCCACCAATAGTCATAGTATAATGCTTGCACACTTATTCTATCGGTTCAACCTTCAAAATTCAAGCTTAGATGCTAACACTTAACATGGATATCACCAAGCCTTTGATGAACCATATCTCTTTCTATAGAGAATACCACTATTGCGACTCCAAATTTATATCTCTCTACTATGAGAATCAAGATCACCGCAAAAGGCCCAACACTATCAATCAAAACACCTTAACATGGCTATTTAGATCACCATGTACCATCTAACTAGTCTTTCTCCACTTAACAATTCAATGGTACCACTAGCAACGCACAATAAGTAATAGCCTTAAAAAAATGCCGCAACCTCATGTCACCTTAGGAATACTTCTACATCATACATGCAATATCATACACCACTACGAATCAAATAAACTTACTCTATTGTATGCACCGTTTAAGTATATTAGATCACTTCTATACAACTAGAATTCATTAACCAATAAATCTTCACATCCACCTTCATGGACATCAACTGTTCAAACTTAATATCTAGTGCTATGCATGATTTACAACCCAATCTTACACAAAATTTTCACTTGGAAACTATGAAATAAATATCACGAAACACTAGTGCACTAGAACTTCATAACCACAATAATCGATCATGACCTAACGGTTTTCCTTATCATAATCCATTAGTATGTACTATTTCAGCACATCAAGCCTGCTAATTTAATCCCACAAAACATGCATCATCGAACTCGTGCCACTATTTACCACCACGCCATTTAAATTCAAGCCTATAGTTTAGTATCAATCATTTACCACCAATGAAGAATGAAACATAATATAAATATACTAATCCATCAAATTGGGATATTATACCCAAATATCTCAAAAATCTACTACATACCTTCTCACAAGTAGCACTAGTTTACAACTACCAACGAAAAGAGGGTCAAGGGGGGTTAAAGCCTTATAATAGACATGGTCAACCTTATCCTTATATTATAACCCCGTACAATCGTATCTACTTATACTTCTTTCTCACATCACAATTACTTACCCAAGCATACATTTACACTACCTTCAAAATCCACAACAACCATGAGTCTATACTTATAACCTATTGGCTAATCTGGCTATTTTCATACTTCAAGCAAGGACAATTTACCTCGCCTAATAACTCATTCTCTGTCTTCTACTAATAAACTAACACACAAGGACGAATCGCTTTGTTACCAACTCTATCTCATGAAAAAAATTCAGCTATATATATATATTCAACCAACACAAGAACCATACGTTGAATGACAAATTGCTAGTGAATCCAAATAGGCCTCACCCGGCTTCATTAGACTTTGATTTTTTTGTAGTTTGAACAAGAAAATAAGAAGAATGACAAGGCAACTATGCTAGTGAATCGAAAGAGCCCCACACGGCTTCACTAGACTTTTTAGTTTCACCAACACGATGATAAAATATTTTCAAGAGATAGAAACTTGTCACACAAAATTCCATAATCTGAGAATACACATCTTACTTTGTATAGATAAAAGAAAATCTGAGTCAAATATTTCACCAACAGATTATCATACAATCCACAAACGCTACTTGCTACCAATAGGTCATGACACCGACACTTTAACTTATACTACTATTTGGGTGGAAATACAATTCCAACACTTCTACTACACATCTTTTCCCTTAAGCATGATATCTGCAACATAAATTTCTGAAAAGGGTCGAATATACTCAATACAGAAGGCTGAAAAGCACGATTTCATCAAGATCAAGGTTCACACTAGAACCCATACACTCTCTGAAACAATAACGAACTCTTCTCAAGTCCTTGCACAATTTTAAGATCTTTTATGACGCGATCCGAAGGGACAATACCATTTACACTCTAAACTTCTGCACTTGATTCACCCCAGAAATGTGATGGGTCTGAGAACATCAGAGTAAGGAAAGAATTTGGGATGATTTTACTTTCGTATGGACGTCACCATAGCACGAATTAGAGTATGAAAGAGGAACATTCTAACTCTATTGCACGAACTAGAACATGAAGAAAAAAAGACATTCCTAAACGCCTAGTAGCCTCCTGCTTATAAGTGTGGCACGCTACACACCCATAAAAAAGACTCTACCCGACGTGATTTCGCAGACACCCTGGCACCATGAACTGTGCTCTGATACCAAGTTTGTCATGACCCGAGCCTAGGACCTAGCCGTGACGAGCATCCCGAACTATGAAGGCCCGGAACACATATTCCTTATCTGGTTATCATGCACAACATTCGTAATCATAATAAAATACGGAATTGAAACTGAGTACGGAAAACATGGTCAAGTTTTGCAACATTTCTGAATAATACTATCTGACATCAGTCTGCGGAATCTCTACTAAGAACACAAATATCTGTCTGAAAAGAAACTGGGACAAGGCCCCCAGTAAACCAAAAACATAGTAAATAAGATAACGTCTGACATAATTAGGCCTTCCGAATAATAGAAGGCTCACCACTATGAGATCAAGTCTGAAAATCTAAGAATCTCTACTGAGTAGCTGGACCCCTAGACTGTGCCTCAGAACCTAGAAGGAGGGGGGTCAGCACAAAAGTACTGGCACGTGAAGCAATCCAAAAGTAATATAATGGAACATACATATATATATATATATATATTAAGTGAAAGAAATTTTTCATCAAGACATCATGTATAAAACTGTTTCTGAAAAAGACATGGGCACTTTCTGAAAACATACAACCTGTCTGTTCATTTCAAATCATGATCTGTGTTTTACTTCTGAGTTAGGTGGTATTCCCCTACAATTCTGATATTCCACGGGCTGTATGGAATGCGCCATTGACTCGGCGAAGCCCCCAATCCAAGTGTGCCGCAAGGGTTGGAGTCTCTGAGTCTAATACGCCACAGGATATTTAAGTCAGCGTATAATAATATACCTGGGTCGGCAAACCACGGTTTTAGGCAATGAGTCGCTCGAACTCAAGCCCTCTTCGGGGAACCACCTAACATCTCTGTATGCCCATTTTTAACCTTTTCTGTACATGCAACATTCTGAATGTCTAAAATCATAAAAGTTTGAAATGTCTATTAGTCTGAGTCTAATATGGCATTTGTCTGAGTTGGTATCGTCATACCGAGACTTGCAAGTCCTATTTATGAGCCATAATGTATTAAGCAAGAGCTTTCATTCAAAACATAGTTTGGACCACCAAAACATGTAGTTTGCATTTAAAGACGTCATGTTCTGAAACTCAAGTCAAATCCAGGCAAAACTTTCATCAAATATATGGTGGTCATGTGCACTTTGGCAAAACAATGCATTGTTTCATTACATGCTTATTCAACATTCATAACCCTCTCTTTCATGTTCAAAATCATATTCCAAAACAATTTATATTACGTGAAACATGAAAAACTTTACATTAAGAGAGGGGTCTCATGAAAATCATGCTCTCAATTCATATATCAGGACAAACACATATACATATACATATAGTTTTCAAATCACTTTGGGGGAAAGCCAAAAGGTCAAAACAATATCATTAAAGCTTCTAAAACATGACTATGTACATGAATTCGAAAACCCAATTCTTAAAACATGATTTCTATGCCCATGAGATTTTAGGAAAACCCCGCGTACCTTGTTCTCCACGAATTTTGGGTGTCTATTGAAGCCTACATCGAGAGGATTCCAAATCTGTAATTTGTTTCACGAAGAAGTTTCGGAATGATCGGACCTTCAAGCTTATTTTTCTCAAACCCTAGTTGTTTTACCTCTTAAGTTCTTGAAGGATTAGATTTTGGGATTTTATAGGAGGCTTCAATGTTTTTAATATGCCCAAATCCGTTTAGGAGTGGGTAAGGATGATTTTTGGGTTTTGTAAGGACTAACTTGCACTTAAAGTAACTCAAAACGAGGTGTTTTCGTCACCTGAAACCACAAGATAGGCGCCGCCCTTTGCATCGCATAGACTAGGATAGGCGCCGCCCTTTGCATTGCATAGTTTAAGGTGTGTGCCGCCTTGTGTATCGCATAGGCCAAGCTAGGCACCATATTGTGCATCGCACATCCAGTCCAGTGGCTATGTGCGATTGGTTAGGCGACGCACTCTACTTTGAAAAGCCATAACTTCTTGCTCGAGTGTCGAATTTTAGCAAAATTGATATCGTTGATAAAGCTAACTCGAAGACCTATCATTTGACACATAGTAGGTTCTCTAATTCGACATATACCAAGAGTTATGGTCGATAGAAGCTACCACAAATTACAACGTCCACTAACACTTAAGTCTAAAACTCAAAAATTTCAGTCTAATACATGCATGACTTTTACGGGGCATTACAGTTCTTTATGTTCCAAGTTTCAGATATAATCTGCTATCAATTCATAGATTTAATGTCCAATACAATTATACTCTATCTTTCACTTTTAATAGTTGTGTTTTGCATGGCCTTTTAATGAAGAGGCCTCAATATTTTGGTGAAGTGAAGGAAGGTCTATACTTGATTCAATTTATTCCTAAGTATTCTAGTGGGAACCAAGATATTTACAAGGATTCTAAAGTCCTTTCTAACTTTAACAGCACTGTTTCTAGTCCCAGTTCAGTTTTACATAGTTTTCCAATTTGTTCCAATGTTAATTCTGATATAAGGTTATGGAATGTAAGACTTGGAAATTTTCCTTATTCATCATGAAAAAAGTCCATTTCCTTACAATTCTCTCTAATTATGATTTTCATTGTGAAATCTATCCTTTAGCTAGGCAAGCTAGATTACATTTTTCTATCAGCCAAGTTACTTCTCAGTCTATTTTTGATCTTTTTCATATAGACACTTGGGGTCCCTACAAGTCACCTACTCATAGCAATTATAGGTTTTTCTTGACTATAGTAGATGACTACAGTAGAGGAACCTGGACATACCTATTAGCAACTAAGAGCAATGCATTTTCTATTATTTAATGTTTCTTGAAAATGACTGAATAATAGTTTCACAAAAGGGTAAAGGTTATCAGATCTGATAATGCAATGGAGTTGGGTAAGAGTGCAGAGGCATCAAATTTTTTAACATCTCAAGGAATCATACATCAGACATCTTCTGTTTCTACTCCACAACAAAATGGTGTAGCTGAGAGAAAGCACAATCACTTGCTTGAAATTGCTAGGTTTTTGATATTTCAATCTAGAAATCCTATGATTTATAGGGGTGAGTGTATCCTTATTGCCACCTACTTGATCAACATATTAACCTCTAAGGTTCTTCAAGGTAAAATACCCCATGAACTTTTGTTTGAAAAACCACCATCTTATCAGTCATTGAAATATTTTGGTTGTTTATGCTTCGCAAACACCTTGTCACATGGGAGAGGAAAATTTGATCCTAGATCCACTAGGTGTGTATTCGTAGGGTATCCAATTATTAAAAGGGATAAAAACTCCTTAACATATCTTCTAAGAAATTCTTTGTGTCCAGAGATGTCCATTTCTATGAAGATGTTTTTTCTTTTGCTGTCGATTGTTCCCATATCCCCTCCCCTGTTTTTCCTATTCCTTTAGGAGAAGATCATTCCTTCATTTCCTCTCCTACTATTGATTCAAATTCACCACCTTCTAATTCTCAAGACAGATCCAGTTCTCCTCTTGATTCATCATCTGATTCATCCATACCAATATCTTCTGAATCTGCTAATTTACAACCCTCTCCACCTTCTAGGAGATCTTAGAGGACAAACATTGGGAATTTACCTTCTCACTTAAAAGATTACATTTGTAACACTGTTTATCTGAGTGATGTTACTGACTCATGTTTTACTGTGCCTGTTATTCCTATTTGTTTGTCTGTCTCTGCCCTATCAACTCCTAATAAGGTTGTTCTTAATTCTATCCCCTTTATTACTGAACCTACTAGTTATTCATAAGCTTGTACCCATGCTGTTTGGGTACAGGCAATGAAAGATAAGATTGATGCCCTATTACTCAATCAAACCTAGGAAGTTATCCATTTACCACAAGGCAGAAAGGCATTACCTTGCAAGTAGGTGTATAAAGTTAAACAACATACAGATGGCACTCTTGAGATTTTAAAGGCTATATAGGTGATTCGTGGTGACATTCAAAAGAAAGGGGTTAATTTCAATGACTATGGGTTGAAGAAAGCTTTCAGGCAATGGTATGCCCAGCTTGTAGGGGCTTTAAATTTCAAAGGTTATACAGCTTCACTTAATGACTATTCCTTATTCTTTAAGCACTCAGGGGATTCCATTTTAATGGTTGCAGTATATGTTGATGATATCTTAATTGCAGGAGATGCTACGGATGAAATAAAAGAACTCAAGGCTTTCTTTCAAGCTAAGTTTAAGATTAAAAATCTAGGTCCTTTGCATTATTTTTTAGGAATGGACGTTTTAAGGGAGGACCAAGGAATTATTCTAAGCCAACGGAAGTATACCTTAGACTTTCTTAATGAATTTGATGTTTCCCATCTTCCTCCAGCTTCCTCTCTCATAGATCCTACAGTGAAATTCCGTACAAAATCCACCAATCTTATGTCAGATTCCAGTCTTTATATACATATCATTGGAAAGCTTAATTATTTAACTCATACAAGACCAGATCTATGCTTTGTTGTATTGACCCTTAGTTAGTATATGCAACAGCCTAGTCTTGACCATTACAAGAAGTCCTGAGAGTGCTCAATTACTTGAGAGCTTAGCCAAATCAGGGGATATTCCTTAATGCTTCTTCATCTTTTTCTCTTCATGCGTAATGCGATGCCGATTCGGCTTCTTGCTGGACTACACGCTGATCGGTTAGTGGGTTTTTCATTAGCTTGGGTGGTTCACCAATTTCTTGGAAGTCGAAAAAGCAATCCTCCGTCTATCTTTCATCTACAAAAGCAGAATACCGCTCAATGCGATGATTGGTTTCTGAATTGACCTGGTTAACAAGATTACTCATTGATCTGGAAATCCCTCCACCAATTCATTTTCCAATTCACTCTGACAGTCAAGAAGCCATAAATATAGCTCGAAATCTAGTTTTCCCTGAACGAACAAATCATGTTGAGCTTGACTTCTACTTTATTTGTCAACAATATCTCTCTGGGTTGATATCTCTTTCTTTTGTTCCATCTAAAGATCAACTCGCTGATATCTTCACCAAATCCCTTACCGAACCTCCTCACTATCAGAATTTGTGCAAGTTGGGTGTCACTTCTTTCCCCTCCAACTTGAGGAGGGATGTTAGACGAAATAAACATTTGGGTCGAGATAAACATTTAGGCAGCAGCAAACAAGACCATAGGCCAACATAGAATAAAAGGCTTCTTATTTTTAGCTTAGAAGAATTTCTTAGTATATTTAGTCTTTGTTTAGCATAGTAGAGAAGATTTTTTAACTTGTATAAATAAAGATGATTGGAAAGGAATAAGAAGAGTAGAAAATTCCCAAACATTATCTTTGTTTACAAAATTTGGTGATGTCATCCATGAGGTAGACATGGAAGTAAGGTGTGATACACAATTTATCTCCAAAAGAGACTCGTCACCCAGTGAGGAGGTTTGAGAAGTTTGATATATGTAAGGGTACGGAGATAGGTGGCGGTAAGTCTAATATTTTTTGAAAAAAGGTGATTAGACAAGACATCCATAGCTTTGTATTACCGAAGACCAGTGGCGGAGCCAGAATTTTTGTCCAAGGGGTTGGACATATAAAGAAGTAAGAATATATTAAAGTACATTAACAAAATAAAGTGTACACCCACTAAATTTTAACTTGCCTTATCATATCCTTTTAACATTACTTTCATGTTTTACTTTACGAGCCTCATAAAAAGTAGTGTCTTTTATTTCTTTCACTTTATAGTTTTATTTTATTTTAATTTTGTTCATTCAAATTAATACCCTCACACACAAAAAAGGTTCTTGAAAAGTGTAAGCATTGAATTGTTTATATTATAATATATATATTTTGTATTCAATAAAAAATACTGAACAACATTAATATTAATATGTTGAATAATAAAATATATTTTAAAAGAACAAACTATGTAATTCGATAAAATAATCTGTAAACATTGACACAGCAAAAAATTTGTATATTATGTAAGACTAATCAAGTATATGAGCTATTTTGAACAAACGTGACACATAACATATAAACAGAAATATGCATAGTATTTTTATTTATTTATTTGTGGTGGGAAGGGGGTTGAGAATTAATTTGAAAATTATATAATTCTAGACTTTAAACTAGTATTGAGAGTATCGAAAAAGAAAAAGTTGAAATACCCAAATACTTGAAAAATAATAAATAAATAATTTTTAAATAAATATATAATAAATACACATATTTCTGTTATTTAGGCCCAGTTGCCAACAATGGAACAGCCAAAGCCCAATTGGGCATTAAATAATAAAAGGAGTGAGAAGTGGAAAAGTTGTTAAAGAATTACCAAAAGAGATGGAGAAAACGGGATTCGAATGCGCGGGGTGGGTCCCAAAATGAACCCGCTGGGCCAATGAGCTACGCTTTTATATTTTATTAAGGGGTTCATTAAATACTTTATATCCTTATACTTCAACTTTTACCTTATATAGATAAGGTAATTTTTCGGTTGAGGGGGTCCCAACGTAGATCCGCCCCTGCCGAAGACATGACTTTAGATGGAAAAATGTGGTGGTGAATTAAAGTAGAAGGTTGATAGATAGTAGAGTGTTATCATATTATGCAAAAGTTTAGGCCTGTTGGTATTTGTGTATGTCGTAGGAGGTTAAAAAGATTGGTGGTGGCACATTATGACACTGAATTTTGTTTGAAGCATACCAAAGATCATGTGAAAATTTTGAAACCTCAATGAATAAAAATTAAGAAGATGAAGGAGAAGTCCAAAAATATACGGAATTGTGCATAACCATAACATTAAACAAGTTCCCCTTTTAGAACTTGGAAGGGGTGGTCATTGAATTGTTGAGTAGTATTTTCTTCATTATTTAAAAGTCTAAAACACACAAAAACTTATTTAGAAACAGAGAGGGAGTATATGTAACTAACAAAAAAGTCCCTATTTAATTTTTGCATGAGATGTGTTAGTATGGTGTCTATGTGCTTTAATAGAAGCGAAGAGATGGGGTTCATCATATACCATTCATGGATATATATATATAGTATATGTAGGGTAGAAACATGCAGGACACGAGCATGAAGTGATTGATTTTTACCCTTTGTAGGATAAGAGTCGTGAAGAAATTGAGTACTAGAAAGAGTCCGTATACTTTTTCTTACACATTATTACTCCTCCTAGTCCTATTACTTCAATCCAAAGTCATCCATTGGAGATTAGCATGCCAAATTAATTAGATACTCCCTCCATTTATTTATCGTATATATTGACCAAAAAAGATATTCCGATTCAACAATGAATTGATCATGTATAATTAACAATTTCTCATATATTTTAATGATCGAAGAGGGAAATTATATTGCACAAAAATTATAATGTAATGCTTTTTATTTAGAACTTTAAGAAATAGTTTAATAAAGAGTTAGGATAAAGAGACATACACAAACGTGAAGGAAGAATCCTATATCATCATTACTAGAAGTTATATCTCTTGAAACAAATAAAGTATAAATAAGGTAACCAAAACAGATTCAAAATTAGCTTAAACAAAATTCAAATAAAAAAATGTTATTTTATTCATAGATCATAAGTGAATTAAATTCAATCATTTTTTATACCTAATTCGATGAGACAAAAAAGTGACTTAGGATCTTGATTTTGAAAATAGTTACATATTCGAATAGTATGTTTTGAAACAAGGTAAACTAAAGAGAGATTAAAATTGAGGCATTACAATTTTTTTTTTCTTTTTTTCTCTTACATTCAGGAGATATTAGAATTAAATCATCACTTTTTTCCATCTTATGATTGATATATTTTTCTCTATGTTTTTATTTTTCCATTTATTATTTGAACTATTAAACAAGTACGATAGTAATAAATGAAATCAACCAGTAATTAAAGGTTTAAAAATAAAATAAATTGACAATAATTTCATAATGAGTATAAAAACGAATACATCTCAGATCTTAAAACGAATACAAAGTTTTATCTTCATGCGTGTAAACAATATAATTTCTTTTTCATTTTTTATAGTCATGTTTATTGAAGGTTCACATAACTTTTCACTATCAAAATTAAATGCTACTCTATATTAATTTATTTTTCTTATATACAGTTTTATTGATTAACACAAGACACGCGTGCAAAAGGTGATTAGTCTAATGAGACGTCAAAACCATTTATCAAATATTATATCAAAATTGTAGTAACTTATAGCATAATCTATAATTTATATCTATAATCTATAATCTATATCTATATCTATGTCCTATATAATCTATACCTATAATCTATAATACATTAAAAGTATGAAGGGCCTTATAAATGTTGTTTGAACTTTTTGCTCTTCATTAAAAATCTTTGTTTTAGACAAAATTATCTTTTCACCTTCTTATATTATTTTAGTGATATTAAATATTGACTATATTAAAAAAAAAAAAAAAAAAAAAAAAAAAAAAAACTAACTTTCCTTACAAAAATAAGATGTCTTTTCCACCATTTAAAAAAACTAACCATTCCTAATTAGAAACGGACAATTCATAGACCTCCAAAATCATAAAATAGGCTTTAACGCAATATTAATTGTATTTCGAAAAAAAAAAAAAGAACTTTTCCTTATAGATTAAGATGCTATTTTCACCATATAAAAAAATTAATCATTTCTAATTAGAATAGGACAACCCAAAATCGAAAAACAACAATCTTATCCCATGTTAATTAAATAGCCTTTAACGTACCTTTTGTCAATTTCTATTCTATAAAAGACATGCTAATTTCATTTTTTTACGTTTTCACTATATTGTTCTTTCATCGACAATTTTTATGCATATAAAGAAAATAACAAAAGCTCAAGCAACAATATGACTTGAGAGAAAGACCCTTCTAAGGATATGATATTTACTTTAATAAGCGTTGTTGTAACATAATTTTATCCCATGTGAAATAGGCTTTAACGTACATTTTGCCAACTTCTATTCTATAAAAGTCCTGCTATTACTATATAACCAAAAAAAAAAAATTGTTATAAAAATAGAATATTTTTTTCACCATCTAAATAGACTAACCATTTCTAACTAGAATAGAACAACCCAAAAATGAACAAACAACAACTAATCCCATGTTAAATATTCTTTAATGTACCTTTTGCCAACTTCAATTCTACAAAATTGATGTTAATTTCGTTTTTATGTTCTCACTATATTGTTCTTTCATCGTCAATTTCTACGCATACAGAGAAAATCACAAAACCTCGAGCAACAATATGACTTGAAAGTGACTCTTCTAAGGATGTGATGTTTACCTTAATAAGCGTTGTTGCAATATAAAAAACATATGTATTGAGGGAGTAATTCACAATTATAATCTTTTATTTCTACAATCTCAATTTAAAGCTATTGTAAAGTGTAATTTATAATCTATGTGAGAAAGCGCATGACTATATTTGGAGCGATGAAAAAGATATGCCACTCATTTGATCAATAAGAGGTATTAAGTGGCATGAAGTTTTTAGGACAAATTTTACACTTTCTTAATGGAATCAAGTCAAGTTGCACAATTTTATGGATTAACAAGCGCTAATTATTGGCTTGTGAACACATCAAGGTAATTTAAGGGATTGTTAATTTATTCCGCCTACCTTAGTTGTATCTTAAATATCGAGAAATATTATATAATTAATTAAATAAGTCTCCATCTTTACACGTTCAAAAGATGTTAAATTTAATTATTATATACATGTTTATTATTCAAATAAATAAATTATTTGCTTTAATGCTTGAACTCATTAAAATAAAGTACACGCGCGAGGCGCGTACACCTAAACTAGTTAATTATAAGGCTATAAATCATAAAGCAAGCATGTCAATAAAGAATTACTATCGATCTGTCCATCCACATAGTAGTGTAATCTCACAGGTGAAGTTTAGGGAAGACAGGATGTACGAAGAGTTGCGCAGACCACCCATTTACTTTCTGGTAAGCAATTATATCTACATAAATTAGCTTCTGCTCCTGTATCTATCATAGGCGTATAATATCTACTGTAATATCTATTTTATGATCTAGTTATCCGCACCCCCTACAAATGGTATCAGAACCCAGTAATTTGAAAAGTACGGAAGTGAGATATATGTTAGAGTTAGTTAAATTTAACCTATCTTTGTGAGGCAGGTCTACGTGAACTTACTACTACTCAGTATGTGATGAATCAATTGGAATATATACTATTAACCATGTGTTTAGATATAGTATTTAATAAAAAATAATTATTTATTCAATTTATTAATTCAAGTATGTGCAACAAACATACTATTAACAATGTGTTTAGATATAGCATTTAAATATAAAATAATTATTTAAGTTGTAAAAAAAAAAAAAAAAATCCTTAGAACCTTTTACCAATAAGTAGAGCTGTTAAAGATAAGCCCACTAATAATAATTGGACATTTAGAAAAGCACAATATAAAAAGACAATTCACAAGACTACTTTAAACTAAAAGTCATCTCATACATTTTTGTTTTAGTCTAATGGTGAAAGTCCAAAAAGTCATTTACACACTAATATTTTACGATGATTTTTACATAAAGTATTTAATTGGCTTTTGAGGGTTGTACTATATCACATCAAACGAGAATAGGGGATAAGAAATTGTCCATAAAGTATTATTATGTAAATGACTTTTAAGCCTACAGAAGGGTAACTTATGTCTTTTCCCTTTAATAAAGGTAAAATGGTTCGATAGACCCTTGTACTATGTCCGTTTTGTAATGTGAATACTTTTACTTACATGTTTGCCATATGGATCCTTGAACCCACTAAAAAGCAACATTTTAAATACTTTTTTGGTGAGTGTAACACACTTGCCCCACGTCAGCTGCCATGACATTTTAAATACTACATTAAATTCCACATCATTTTTAAAATGCCGCATAAGGTGGTTGACGTATTTGTTTAACGACATTTTCAAGATGGCGAGAATTTCTAAGGCTTGGAGATGGAGTACGATGATTCTGCTTTATAAAAACAAGGGTGACATTCAGAGTTACAACAACTATAGGGGTATTAAGCTGTTGAGTCACATTATGAAGATTTGGGAGAGAGTAGTTGAGCAAAAATTAAGGAGGGTCGTGTCTGTTTCGGAGAATCAATTTGGATTTATCCCTGGTCGTTCGACAACAGAGGCAATCTATTTGGTGAGGAGATTGGTGGAGCAGTATAGAGAAAAAAAGAGGGACTTACACTTGGTGTTCATCGACCTGGAAAAGGCGTATGATAAAGTACCGATGGAGGTTCTTGGAGGTGAGAGAGGTCCCGGTGGCGTACATCAGAGTTATTAAGGACATGTACGATGGAGGAAAGACTAGGGTGAGGACGGCGGGAGGAGACTCAAACCACTTTTCGGTCGAGATAGGATTGCATCAGGGATCGACTCTTAGTTCGTTTCTATTTGCATTGGTGATGGACGTGTTGATGCGGAGTATTCAGGGCGAGGTGCCTTGGTGTATGCTATTTATGGATGATGTAGTGCTGATTGATGAGACGCAGAAGGGCGTGAACGACAAATTAGAGGTTTGGAGGCAAACTCTTGAGTCGAAGGGGTTCAGGTTGAGTAGGTCCAAGACGGAGTATTTAGAATGCAAGTTTTGTGACTTGAGGCAGAAGGACGATGTAGTGGTGAGGTTGGACTCCCAGGATGTTTGTAAGCGGGATAGATTTAAGTATCTTGGGTCTATGATCTAGGGGAATAGTGAGATTGACGGGGATGTCACTAATCATATAGAAGCAGGTTGGATAAAGTGGAGGCTCTCCTAGAGAGTGTTGTGTGACAAGAAAGTATCCATTATGCTTAAAGGCAAATTCTATAGAGTAGCAGTCCGTCCGACCATGTTGTATGACGTGGAATATTGTCCAATCAAGCACTTCCACATCCAAAAATTGAAGGTGGTGGAAATGAGGATGTTACATTGAATGTATGGTCTTACTAGAGGAGATGGGGTTAGGAATGAGATTATTCGAGAGAAGATAAGAGTGGAATCGGTGAAGGACAAGATACGGAGAGGAAGGTTGAGATGATTTGGACATGTGATGAGGAGGGACACAGATGCCTCAGTTCATAGGTGTGAGAGGCTAGCATTGGATGACTTCAATAGGAGTAGAGGTAGGCTAAAGAAATACTGGTGGGAGGTGATTAGACATGACATGGAGTAGCTGCAGCTTACTGAGGATATGACCCTAGATAGAAAGGTATGGAGGCCACGAATAAGGGTAGAAGGCTAGCGGGAGAGTATGGGTTGTAGCTAGCCAGTAGGAGAGATCTTGTATAGCTGGGTTAGTAATTCTAGGACTGTGTTCATAGGTGTCTATGGCTGTGAGTATTTCTTACATCTACGTGGGTGTCCCATTCATAATTTCTCAGTTGCTATTTTCTTATTTCGTGTTGCACTATCTCTCGTATTTTCGTATTGCTCCGATTTTCTTTTTATTATTCTTTATGCCTTCTTCTGTTATGTAATCCATCTCCTTGTCTACGATTCTTTATCTTGAGCCAGAGATCTATCGGAAACAACCTCTCTACTTCTTCATAGGTAGCGGTATAGACTGTGTACATCTTACCCCTAAATTTTTTGGCCAAATCTCCAGAAGTAGTGACCAAAACAGAAGTAGCACGTTGCTTGGTTATCGTAGAGAACACAATCAGATATGTTTTATTGATGTTGTAGTGTTGTTTTTTGCTAATGATGTTGTTCGTTGTTGTTTCACGGACAATCGTAAAGGGGAAGGGAAAGAAGAAGAACTGGTGTCACTATGTTGGTCTAATTCGGTTTATCGGAGCTAAAAGCTCCTCACTGGAGCAAACAAAGGAAGCGAAGGGGTTTGTTTGTTAATGGATTTTGCCGGATTCGAGGCTGGTGCTGATTTGTTTGTTGGTTTTAGAAGAGATGATGGTGGTGGTGAAAACAATAGTGGGAAAAATGGTTTTTGTGTTAAGGGCGTGTTTGGCGGTGATAAAGAAGAAAATGAGAATTTAGGCTGAGGTTGAGGTTGAGGTTGAGGAGAAGAGATGGGTGGGTGAGTTATGGACGGCGGTGGCGGTGGGGGACTGGTGGATGGTGGTGGGGTGGGATGGGGGTGCTGGACTGGGGGAGGGAGAGGGGGAGGACCTTTTTTATTTATTTTTTTTAAATATTACTTTTTAATTTTTAAAAATATTTTTAAATTAAAAAAGTTGTACTTGGGGGATTTTTAATTATTTTAATATAAAATTCACCCCCACTCACACCCTAGGTCTGTGCCTATACGCGTGTCATCCTAGTCAGTCATTTTAATGCCACATAGGTTCGGTCAACGGTCAAGGGTTTAAAATGTTGCTTTTTCATGGGTTCAAGTGTCCAGATGACAAACATAAAAGTAAGAGTGTCCACATTACAAAACAGACATAGTATAAGGGTTCACTGAACCATTTTACCTTTAATAAATGGACATAATTTGTGAAATCTATGTTCTTGATATCATATTTATATGTTGTTTTTCATTACCATGAGATCTAATGTATTATCAAATTCTTGTAAATGTTGCAGATGTAATCTTTTGTTACAACAAAACATGAAACTAGCAAGTCCCAATGCCTAATTTGGAATTGGCGCACATAGATTGACACCTTAACTTAGCCTCAACTGACAATTAAACACTCCGACTTACAATATGATCATCTAAACACCTTTTGAAATGTATGTGTCACATCAGCATCGGATGTCGATAAGATATAATATGGATGAGTTGAGGTGTCTAGATGTACATTCTTAAAGTTGGTGTATTTAATTTTCAGTTAAGGACCTATTTAAGTAAAATATATTTTAGTGGACAGGACACGAGTATTATAACTATTTCAAAGAATCCGCCCATAATACATATTTCATAAGAGTTAGTACTAGTATTATACTTGATGATGCATAGTCACTAATATACTACGCTTTGTTTTGATGAATTGACCAGTTAAGGAACCAGAAATGCATAAAGCCTATCTCAAGGGAAACAAGGAAATTAAGATCTCAAGAGAAACAGGAGAATAAGTCAAGAAGGAATGTTCATTCGAGAGGAACTATCTCTAATCTTATTTCATAAGGACCAAATGAGGGACCAAGTTTCGCACTAGGCCGAATTGTATAAGTCAACTCCCATACCAGTCCACAACAGTCCAGAGTTGTAAAGATGTCGACAACTGTGACAGTGCTACAGAAAAGTTGTTATGGTATCTTATTTCATAGTACCAGATACACACACCAGGTCGATCTGTACGAGTCAACAGAAAATTATTGACGACTATAAAGTTGTTGTCACTTCTGCAGAAATACAGCAGTGCAAAAAAGCTACTACAGTCCTCCTCTCTTGTCCAATGCTCAAACTTTTCACCTCTCTCATCCTTCATATATACTCAACATACCAAGAGATGAAAATTCAAGTCTTGCAAAATCAATGTATCCATATTCTCTTTGCAAAGCTTCAAGGTGTTCAACTAGATAAAGCTTCAACAAACAAGGGACCAATTTTCTACAACTGAATGTGTCTTTAATTCTAGGTTGGTGAGTCTATATCTTTTGTTCTTCATCATAAACCAAATCCTCATTTTGAAAAGCTTGTATAGATATTTCATTTTCACTCTTATATTGTAAATCTGAGCTGAGGACTAGAGGTAGCCGTTGAGTTGTCAGCAAGAGTTAGCCATAGTTATGTCAACTAGAGTTAGTTGATAGAGTAGGCAAGAGTTAGCTAGGTGATGTCAACTAGAGTTAGTTGATAGAGTAGGCTAGAGTAAGCTTGGTTGTGTCAGCTAGAGTTAGTTGATAGAGTGGGCTAAGTTAGCCCAGTGGTGGTTAGCTAGAGTTAGTTTAGGGTTAGACTGCAATATAAGTATTGCAGTGTAGGTCGTGATGTATTATTATAAGGGGATGGAGGTTAAGAGGTTAACCTTAGAATTATCGGAATCTATAATTCAATATCACTCTTATTTTAATGGAATTTATTGGTGAAAATCCTACTAAATAAATCGTGATTTACTCCCTTAAATATGGAAGTTTCCACATAAAGATCGTATGTAGTTTGCTATTGTTGTTCTTGTTGTTTTCACTTTACCATTTGTTGTCATTTTCAGTCAAAGGATGGTCCTTTAACTAATGGTGGATACATATAATCCTACAACACTTCATTCGTCTCATATTATCTATTGTATTTTTTTAACAGATTTATTATGAAAATATTAATTAAGAAGGACCCATGCCTTATTTATCACTTCCTATATATCTACCTCCTGCCCCCTCTGTGCAATAATATTTATTCACTATACTAAAAATAGATGTCTAACAATATTTGTCCAGTTTTAAAATACAATGCATAGTTTATTCCTTTCTATCTATTTATCATTGTTATTAAATACTATTCAACAAAGGGTAATATGATAAAATCTCCTATTATTTATTATTTATTAATCGGAGTGTCAAGTTAATAGTGGACAAGTATTGTTGGACGAAGGTAGTACTAGTTAGAGTAACAATAAAACTCACTGTTATTAAATTCTCTTAAAATTTAATAATAAAAATAATATTAAAAAATATAATAAAATTCTCTTAATTTCATAAAAAAATAACTTAATTAAATAAGTAATTCTAGAAAGAAGGTTAACTATGTTGGAGGAATTACAACACCTACTAATGCACTACCGAACCTAGAAGAGTCACTTTCTGCAACACATAATAATGCACTATCAGATAGTGACTACCTAGTGGCAAGAGTCAATTTTTACAACACATAATAATGTACTATTCATCTATTTTTTTCATTTATTTTTACTTGTTAATATTGATTAATTTAATTTAATTTATTATTTTTAATAAATTAAGAAAAGATAATTTTTTTGTCTTATACCTTTTGCACTAATTATAATTTTTAAAATTAATTTCAAGACACTGTAATAAAATAGCTATGTTAATAATAATTTTTTTAATAGATGTTTCAAGTGAAAAAATGACATGTAAAAGCTAGGGGTACAAGAGTCACTTTTCAACCTCCCATTTTTTAATGGAAAGAGGTATTAATTTGCTTAGATCAGCCTCAATGTACAAACGGTTAATATGGGAAACTCTTCCAATAACGGATGAAGCATAATTCACCTATTGGACTCTAAAGTTGTCAGTTTTAGCAATGTTTGGATAGGAAAAAAAAACTTTTATTGTTTTAAGTGATTGACATACTAAAAAAAGATTGTCCTAGATATTAAAGTTTTCACTATGCACAATTTTCAAGAAAGGGCTCCACCATAAGCGTATATTGTATGCAGTCTTACCTTGCATTTTTATGAAAAGCTGTTTCTAATGCTTGAACCCGTGACCTTCTGATCACGTGACAATAACTATTCTATTAAAAAATAAAATAAGGTGTAAGTCTGTAAGGAGCGAACCCGGAACCAAAATATTCCCTACAACTAATAAAAGAACCAATATATGTCATATAAAAAAAAAAACCAAAATAGGCTTTGTGCACTTATTAAGTGCACAATGTCTTTAGATTTGTAACGGATAATGGCTGATGGCGTTAGAAAAGTGGAAGTTGATATTGCGAATTTATTAAGTGCACAATTTATTTTTTTTAAGGATTGTGTACTTATTAAGTGCACAATCCATTCTTAAAAAAATGGATTGTGCACTTAATAAGTGCACAATATATTTATTAATATTGTGTTTCACGTGTCACTTTTTAAAGATTGTGCACCTTTTAGTCCACAATCTATTAATAAATAAATTGTGCACTAAATAATTGCCCAATTCATTTTCTTATGGATTGTGCACTTATTTAGTGCACAATTCATTTATTTGTATTGTTCCTTTTTTGCACAATTGTGTAGTTTTTAATAAATAGAGTAATAATTTATATAGATACAATTAAATTCTTAATAGAAAAAGTTATTGATTTCAATAAAACAAGTAAACTAAACCTTAGCTCCGTCATTAATTGAAATGCTATGATTTAATTACGAATTATATGCGAGCAATTGAATTAAAAAAAAAAAACTTAATTTAAAAATCATACAAATTTAAAGTTAAAGTTTAGCTAGATATATAATTTGAATATCTTTAATTATATATTTTTTTCTCATAAACATGAAAATTGCCCAAATAGTGAATTTATCAAAGTTTGTCCAATTTCTTATGATATAATCTTACTCGTTTCGTCCATTTTTATTTTTTCACTTTTTCGTTAACACAAAAATTAAGAAATAATAAATGATAAGTATAATTCACCATATTACCTATTGAATATAATTAATTTAATACTTTTAAAATATATTAAATAATAATATTAATGTTAAGAATAAAATAATATAAATAAATAAAGCAAATTATTATTTATAAACGTTATATCAAAATACCCGCGATCCCAACAGTCTAACCTACAAGGTTTGAAAATTTAATAAGCAAACTCAAATGGTACACAAAGAGACTCACTGACATATGGTTGACATCCATGATTATCACGTGCTTGGTCACACTTAATTTTCTGAGTAAATGATAAAAGAAAATATCTCGATAACGAAAAATAATGAATCTGAGTATTAACTATCTCAATAAATAAAAGACACTATTTGTAATTTTTTTTGGTAAAAACACAATCTGGGTGACTGGTAAATCTTACTAGAGTACTAATAAAATGCTGAGAGGAAAGACCTCTTAATGTTCAAATTTTCACCACTAACCATAAATTAGTATTTGTTTGGAGATTATTTGACATTAGATTAATAAATAGATTGTGCACTTATTAAGTACATAATTTATTTTTATTTTTTTTTTAAGAATGATGCACTTAATAAGTGCACAACCCATAAAAAAATAAGTGCACACCCCATAAAAACTTGGATTGTGCACTTAATAAGTGCATAATCCATAAAAAAATGGACTATGCACTTAATAAGGGCACAATCCATAAAAAAAATAGATCGTGCACTTAATAAGTGCACAATGTTAATTTTTACTTTTCTAACAGTGTCAGCCATCATCCGTTACAAATTTAAAGGCATTGTGCACTTAATAAGTGTACAAAATCTATTTTGATATCTCTTTTTTTATATGGCATATATTGATTCCTTTTTTAGTTGCAAGACATATTTTGATTCCGAATTCGTAAGAAGCAAATCATAGATTACTCAATTATTGGGTAATGCAAATACCAAAAGAGGAATTTCACAGGTCAACTAATGAGGAGAAGAAATTAAATCCATTGGGACACTGGACCGTCCCAGCTTTACTTGTGAAGTCATGTTTTAATGTGATGTGCTTATTATACTTACTCACATAAGTGATCGATTAATTATATTTGATTATCTTAATATAATATTTGGTTTTGACTACATCGTTAATCAATCGATCACTAGATTAAAAAAAAAAAAAAAAAAAGATGTGGTCGCTGTTTTAAAAAAAAAAAATTCTGACCACAATCTGTGGTCGGTTTTTCAATTTTTTTTAGTAGTGAGTGATCTCATAATCTCCAGGAAACAGGTCTCAAGACACAATTTGTCAATCATCAAACTAAGGACTTTAACACTAACTCAACTTGTTTCAATTACTAAGAGATAAGTTTAATATTGTACTTCCAGTGTTATCATTCCTCACTATTACTCAAACTCTCTAAAATATCGTTGTGTGTACTATATATAAGATTTTTCATTAGTAATACATATTTTTAGAGGACAGCACACGAGTATTCTAACTATTTCAAAGAGTCCGCCCAAAATACATATTCCATAAGAGTTAGTAGTAGTATTATACATGATGATGCATAGTCACTAATGTACTATGCTTTGTTTTGATGAATTGATCGACAAACCGAACGAGGGACCAGTTGAGGAACCAAACATGCATTAGGCCGATCTCAAGGGAAACAAGGAAATTAATATCTCAGGGGAAACAGGATAATAAGTCAAGAAGATCTCAGGAAACAGGATAATAAGTCAAGAAGGAATGTTCATACGAGAGGAACTATATGTCTTAGAGGATCTTATTTCATAAGGACCAAATAAGGGATCAGCTATTCGCACCAGGACGGTTTGTACAAGTAAACTCTCACACCAATCCACAACAGTCCATAGCTGTAAAGATGTTGGCAACTATGACGGTGCTGCAGAAAAGTTGTTATGGTATCTTATTTTGTAGTACCAGATACGCTCACCAGGTCGATCTGTACGAGTCAACTATGAATTGTTGACTGCTGTAAAGTTGTTGTCACTGCTGCAGAAATGCAGCACTGCAAAAGGGTATTGCAGTGCGGCTCGTGATGTACTATTATAAGGGGATGGGGTTAAGAGGTTAACCTTAGGACTATCAGAGTCTATAATTTAACATCGCTCTTATTTTAGTGGAATGTGCTGGTAAAAATCCTATGAAATAGGTAGTAGTTTACTTCCTTAAACAAGAAAGTTTCCATGTAAATATCGTGTGTAGTTTGCTTTTGTTGTTCTTGTTGTTTGCACTTTATTGTTTGTAGTCAAGTTTGCTTTTGTTGTTCTTGTTGTTTGCACTTTATTGTTTGTAGTCATTCTCAGTCAAAGGATCGTCCTTTAACTAGTGGTGGATACATATAAGCCTATAACACTTCATCCGTCTCAAATTATCTATTACTGTATATTTTTCTTTTAAAGATTTCTTAGGAAAATATTAATTAAGAAGAACCCACTCCTTATTTATCACTTTCTATATATCAATCTCCTGCCCAATAATATAATACTCCTTCTGTACAATAATATTTATCCATTATATTAAAAAATAGATATCTAATAATATTTGTTCAGATTGAAAAACCAATACATAGTTTATTCTTTTCTACCCATTTAACCCTTATTATTAAATACTATTCATCACTCAATGCATTTTTCAAGACATCTAATTTATTATGTTTAAAGGGTAATATGATAAAATTACTCCTATTATTTAATATTTATTAACTGAGTGTCAAGTTAACAGTGGACAAGTATTGTTGACAAAGGTAGTACTAGTAAGAGGAACAATAAAACTCATCGCTACTAAATTCTCCTGAAATTTAATAATAAAAATAGTATTGGAAGAACATAACAACATTTTGTTAATTTAATAAACAAAATAATGAAATTGAAGCAAATAATTTTAAAATAAGGTACAACTATTTTGGAGGAATTACAACACCTACTAATGCACTGCCTAACCTAGAAGAGTCACTTTCTACACCTCATAATAATGCACTACGCTACTACCTACGGACAAGAGTCAACTTTCACAACACATAATAACGTACTATTTCATTTATTTCTCAGTTCATTTCTACCTGTTATTATTTTTTTAATTTTATTTTTATTTTTATTTATCACTTTTGATAAATTAAAAAAAGACAATTTTTTTTCTATTATGCCTTGTTGGGTTCATAGTCTGTTGAATGGAAAATGGAGAAATCAAGTGAAGGGAAAGAGACATCCAAATTGAAAAGTGTACTCTTTAAATTGAAAAGTTTACTCTTCTCCCACATTGGTGGAAGAAGAGAACTTTAAAGTGTTTATAAAGTGAAACACTTACTTCACATGGTAAGTGAGGCAAGGAAATAGTGATGCCTCGCTCTGATACAACTCTTCAATTCGAAGTGATGCACTGTTTCACGAAATGGTATAATATTTCAGAAATATTACTGCAATGGACATGCATTTTCAGGAAAAGACACACACCTTTGAATTGAACCAATGCCACCTTTCTGAAAAGGTATGGTATGGCTATAAAAACCTGGTTTCACAAACCACAGGTTTTAAGAAAAATCAGTTTTTTAGATTACAAGCTTCTCTTCTTGTCTTAAAAATACTCTAAGTGTGATCATTCTAACCGTGAGTGTGTTCGAAGAATCCGCCTGTTTGAGGTACCGCTATAGTCGGATTGAAGGCCATTTTATCCTGGGAGGAAGATTCCACAACCTCGGGTACAATGACGGGAATTATTTCCTTAAGGAAAGTCCGTGAATTCGGACGACTTGGCCTTAACAAACTTTCTGTTTCATCTACTTTCCGAAAAAAGAAAAAAAAAATACCTCTTTGAAAGATCATTTTGATCTTGTGTTGATGGTATTTGTTCAACTTCTTTGTGTTCTTGTTCATACTTGAACTCAAAAGTTGAAGTTGTTATTCTATTATACAGATTCTACGTACCCGTATTGTCGAGACAACATGCTTTTTGCATTAATTACATTTTTTTCAAATTAATTTCAAGACACTATAGTAAATGTAATTTAATAAAAATATTATGACAAAATAGCTAAGTTAGTAATTATTTTTTTTATAAATATTTTCTGTAAAAATGTAACATGTAAAAGCAAAGGGAGTACAAGAATCACTTTTCAACCTCCCATTTTTTAATGGAAAGAGGTATTAATTAGCTTGGATCAGCCTCAATATCAAGTTAATATGTGAAACTCGTCAATAACGGAGGAAGGATAATTCACCTATCAGACTCTAAAGTTGTCAGTTTTAGCAATGTTTGGATAGAAAAAAAAATCGTATCGTTTTAAGTGATTTACACCCTAAAAACAGATAAGTCTGATGTACTAAAGCTTCCGCTTTGCACAAGGTCCAAGAAGAGACCAACCACAAGGGTATTGTATGCTACTTTATCTTGCATTTCTGTCAAAAGGCTGTTTTCAATGCTTGACCTCTTTGACAACAACTTTACATTACTCCAAAACGCTCCTTCAAATAATGGAATAGATTACACCTTATTCTATTAAAAAATAAAATAAGACAAGGTGTAAGTGGTCACGAGCAAATCATAGATTGCTCAATTATTGGGTAATGTAAATGGCAAAAGAGGAATTTCACAGATCAACTAATGAGGAGAAGAAATTGCATTCTCCATTGGGACACTGGGCAGTCCCAGCTTGACTTGTGGAGTCATGTTCTTACTTGTTCAAGGTTTGTTGCTAATGAATCCATTTTCGTAAAATCTGTTTTGTGCTGCTTGACATGAGCTGAGAGTCTTTTGAAAATAACTTGTCTAACTTCACTAGATAGACGTACAATCTGTATACATTCTGCCCTCACGAGAATGTAGATGTTTGTTGTTGTAGATGTCTTCAGTTTCTTGTGTTCTTTTTTCTACTTGTTCTCTTACGGTTTGTGTAATTTTTATACATGATCAGATCTTGACAACTTGAAAGGAAAACTACATACATGGAAAGAGAAAAGGAAAATGAAGGGAAAAGAGAGGACGGAGAAGCAAACAGCTCATCGGTATTGTTATACAATGTTTTTTTTATATTTTTACATAATTAATTTAGTCTTGTGTATGCTTTTTTTTATTTTTTTTTCTGGAGCTTAATCAACTTAAACATGTTAATCACCTTTTTTAAAAAAAGTTTCTTGTAGTTTGTATATAAGAAAAATGATTTTGTTTTCCTGTGGAATAACTTGTTTTAAGCGCAGGGATTCAATTTGGGTAACGTGTGCTTTTTATGGTTGGGTTTGATGAGCAAAATAATGCTTGTAACGATTTGGCACTTGGCCTAACTCAACCCAAAGAATATAAGAACCCCAAACAGTGTTGAAAATCAAATGACTATGTTCAATATATGTATTCTTTTTCTTCGATTTGGTATAAAATCATCTGTACTAGTTAATATACTTCTTAAGTGCACCGAGTAACTAACTAGTATATATGTGGACGGACAGATTGATCAGTAGAAATTTTTTATTGACATGCTTGCTTTATGAGTTTTGTCGATGTTGTCATTCAATTTTTGAACCAAAACAAAATTTGGGCTGCCATTGATAATGTTATTGAGCAGTTGAATACCACCTGAATGTGTAGGGTGGTTTTCTATTACAAATCAAAGACAAGTGACTTTCTCGAACAATTTTTATTAGTCTAGTCACCTTCTGAGAAATCTAATTCTTGTTTATCATATGAACTGTAACAATAGAACAAATATTTAGCTTATGCAGTAGGTTATTTTGAAGAAGGCCCACCCTCTATATTTACGTTTGTTATAGTAAAATTTGTCATGGCGAATATATACTGAAAATTTTGATGCTTGTTGGTCTTTTAGCACGTATCATCTGTAGTGCTTCGCGAGGACATTGTCAACCTTCTTGATTTCATAGAGAGGTTAAAGAATGAAGAATATCAAATTGTTCTTGATACGAATCAAATTGAAAAGCTGAGATTGGAGCTGACATTTTTGTCGGCATGCTTACAGCTTTGTTATTACATTTCGGATGGTTCTAATGCTGACATGTCTTGCATATCATATGAGGTTCATGATCTGGTTCAGTCACTTTTTCATCAGAGTGGAGATGACATGCTGGTTAAGTTAAAGGATCATGTCGTTCCTCGCCTCCTTGAAAATATCAAAAGTTTTATCATCTCAGATCGTCAATCTGAATCAAGTGCCACCATGACTGAGGATCAGTTGGTTGAACTTTTGGACGCGGTCCTTGTGAATCTCCATTATCTTCCCAAGGTTCGTGCTGAGTTGTTTTTGCCCTCAATGACTCAATATGAGCTTCTTCTGAATGTATTTGGCAATTTAAGAGATTCCCATAGGCTGAAAGTAAATGGTTTCGTTGAGCATAAGGAAATTGAATATGCCTTACCGCAGCTTCAACTTATGGCTGAGAGAGTAGGAACCTTCTGTTTTGTCCTTTTGTCTTATCAACTTGACAAGACAGATGAAACAGATGAAGATGGAGCAGATGAAGAAGATGAAGATGGACTTGATGATGTGCTTTTGAAGTCATCTACTTTTGAAGTCTCTCAAGTCAAGTCCATGCTAGTTCATCTACTTTTGAAGATAACTCCGGTTTCACTGGAGGTTATGCACATATGTTCTACAATATTGGAAACTTCGAAGTCATCTGAAGTTGGACACTTCATTAAGAAGCTCCTAGAAGCATCTCCAGACATTCTTAGAGAACATCTGATTCATCTACAACAGCACATGGTTAATGCTATACCTCGTAGCACTTCAGCGTCCAACATTCATGTCATGATAGAGTTCCTATTGATTATTCTTACAGATATGCCAAAGGACTTTATTCATTATGAAAAATTATTTGTTCTATTGGCACGTGTTGGATCACTTATTAGGGAGGTGTCCATTCTCATTCGAAACTTAGAAGAGAACTCAACGGATGAAGAGAATATGAACAAAATAAGTTGTGCAGGTCAAGACTTGCTGGAAAATATTGAACTTTTGAAGGAAGATCTCAGACATGTTTTCTTGAAAGCCCCTGCAGACTCATCTCAGCGCTGCTTCCCCATGAGTGATGGACCGCTCTTCATGACTCTTCTACTCAGAAACATACAAGACTTGGTCAATTCCAATGCTTATTCAGTTGCTTTGATAAAAGAAGAAATCAGTCGGGTGAAAGAAGACTTAGAACACATAAGATCGTTCTTTGGGAATGTGGAGCAAGAATTGCATAGAGAACTTTGGACTCATGTTCTAGATGTGGAATATGAGGCGGAACATGCCATTAACTCGACTCTTGCTGGAGATCGTGGTCTGTTGCAGCTTATCTTCTTACTTCCTAAAACCGTAGGAAAGACCAAGCTTGTAAAAAAAGAGGTACAAGAGAAGATCTCCAAGAACATATCATTTTTGTGAACTCTCCAAACAAACCAGTTATAAACAAGTCATCAATACCTAGTAAAATAATTGTAGGTTTTGAGGAGGAGACAGAGTGGATAATCAGGAAGCTCACCAGTGGACCAGCTGAGGTAGATGTCATCTCCTTAGTCGGCATGCCGGGGCTTGGGAAAACAACTTTGGCTTACAGAGTATATACTGAAAAGTCCGTTGTTGGTAATTTCGACGTTCGTGCTTGATGCACAGTTGAACAGGAACGTAATGAGAAAAAGTTGTTGCAGAAAGTTTTTCAATGAAGTTATTGGTTTGAAAGAAAGAGTCCGTGAGGATGACATAGACTATGACGTTGCTGATAAGCTACGGAGACAACTGTTTGGAAAGAGGTACCTTATTGTCTTGGATGACTTGTGGGATACCGCAACATGGGATGAGCTGACAAGACCCCTATACGCCATTCCATCTGAATTTCAGAAAGGCAGCAGAGTTATTTTAACGAGTCGAAAAAAGGAAGTGGCTTTGCATGGAAAATGCCACAGTGATCCTCTTGATCTTCGATTGCTAAGACCAGAAGAAAGTTGGGAGTTATTCGAGAAAAAGGTGTTCGGAGAAGAATGTTGCCCTGATGAACTGAAAGATGTTGGAGTGAAAATAGCGAAAAGTGTGATGGGCTTCCGTTGGTACTTGATTTGATCGGCGGAGTCATTTCAAGAAAAGAAAAGAAAGAGGCTTTGTGGCTTGAAGTTCTCAATAATTTGAGTTCCTTTATTTTTAAGGATGAAGAGGAAGTGATGAAGGTTATACAATTAAGTTATGACCATTTGTCAGATCACCTAAAGTCGTGCTTTCTGTACCTTGCAAGTTATCCAAAAGGACGAAGATATTGTTATATACTTTGTTGAAAGAGTTATGGAGTATGAAGGACTTGTGGAACCAACTGATTTGAAGAGTGTGGAAGAAGTAACGGAGATTTATGTGGGTGAGTTAATTAAGTAAAGAATAGCAGAAGAAAGGTATATTTAGGAAACCTTCTGCTAGCCCAAGATCGTTAACTAAAATCGGAAGATTCAACTAAGAAGACGAAGCTAGAAATGTGAAGGAAAATATTAAAGGAGAGAACTTTGGAAGAAGACTACTTAATATGCTTTGTATTTGATTTTTGGATGGTTACAAATGTTCAAGACCCCTCTCTATTTACACTAGTCTATGGATGATTCTAGAAATTCTTCTAGATACATCTATAAGAAATATCTAGCAAACTTATCCACTACAATGCTCTAGAATATCTAGATTATTTCATCAAGAATATCTATACTAGGACAATCTAGATAAATCTATATTTTTTCCAAAAAAAAAAATCATCTTTAGCTTTTTTTCACACTCCCCCTTAAAGTGATATTTTGGAAATTACCTCAAGCTTGTCACGGAAGAACTCAAACGACACTTTAGGAAGTGACTTGATGAAGAGATCAGCAATATTCTCTTGACTTCTTACTTCCAAAGTATTTATAATTCCATCAAGAACCTTTTCTCGGATGAAGTGATGTTCTACCTCAATGTGCTTAGTTGTTGCATGAAATACTAGATTGTTTGCGAGCTTGATGGCACTTTGATTGTCTCCAAAAATTGCAGTTTGATTTGTTATAGGTAGTTTTAAATCTTCAGCAAGTCTTTGTAGCCATACACGTTCTTGAGCAATAAGAGTTGCTGCTTTATATTCTGCCTCCGTAGTTGATAAAGAAACAGAGTCTTGCTTTTTACTGCACCAAGAAATACCTGTTCCACCACAGAGAAAAATATAGCCCGATGTAGATCTTCGGTCATCCATATCGCCACCGAAATCAGCGTCAGTATAACCCACTAATATCAAATCATTCTTCTTTTGAAAGAATAGACTCATATCTAATGTTGAGTTGATATATTTCAAAATTCTCTTTGCATCTTCCAATGTGGATTGTGATTGCATAAATCTGATAACATATCCAACCGAAAAGGCAGTATCTGGCCTTATAATATTCAAATAGAGAAGACTTCCAACTAGAGCTCAAAAGGGTTTGGGATCTGCAAGAAGTGAGCCTTCTTCATGCCTTAACCTCGTACTCGTCTCGAGAGGAGTAGAACATTTCTTGCTATGTTTTATTCCAAACCTGTCAACAAGCTTCTTGGCATACCCTTCTTGAGTAACAAAGATTCATTTACTAGTGTTTGTCCCCTCTAATCCAAGAAAATGATGTAGTTGACCCAATTTCTTGATTTTAAATCTTATGGCCAGCTCTTCTTGAAGCCTTGCAACTTCATCATCATTGTTTCCTATTATTATCATGTCATCCACGTACAAGAGAACAACTATATGCAAGTCTCCTTGTTTTTTAACAAACAAACTAGGATCTGAATGTGATGCAGCATATCCACAAAAATTTAAATATTGAGCAATTTTTCCATTCCATGATCGTGGATCCTTCTTGAGCCCATAAAGTGCCTTTTTAAGCTTACAGACATAATTAGGATGTAAGCTAGAGGCGTACCCGGGAGGTTTCTCCATATAGATATATTTGTCAAGTTATCTGTATAAGAAGGCATTTTTTACGTCAAGCTACCACAGTTTCCAATCATGTGAGGCTGCCATGGCTAGTAAAACCCGAACTGAGATCATCTTAGCCACCGGACTGAAGGTTTCTTCATAGTCTTCAACATATTTTTAAGAAAAGCCTCGAGCAACCAGCCTTGCTTTACATCTGTCTATGCTGTCATCATCCATCTGCTTTTCTTTTAATTTTGTACACCCATTTGCAAGACACGGGTTGTACATCTTTTGTCTTTGGAACAAAGCTCCAAGTTTGATTTTTCACTAAATCCTCCTTTTCATCATCCATGGAAAGCTTCCATTCTTTGACTCCTTTAGCTTCTTCAAAGGATGGAGGTTCTTCATCATCAATTGGCCCTGGAAAAAAACAATAATATGTACTAATAAAGTTTTCATCTCTGAAGCTGCCTGGCTTAACAATAGCTCTACTTGGTCTTTGAGAACCAAGTAAATTTTCTTCTTGATGAGTTTCACGTTGTTGAGTCTCTAGGCTCTACCTTTCACTTAGCTCCTCAGTAATTTCTCTGGAGAGATACTTGTGATATGTAACTTTGAAACTCCAGGTTAAATGATTTCAAACCCTCTCCTTCCAACGCAACTCCATAATACAAGGAAATTTCATCAAATACGACTTCTCTAGAAACAATAAAACGATGAGTTTCCGGGTCCATACACTTCCAACCTTTTTTCCTTTCATCATATCCAACAAATATGCATTTTCTTTCCTTAGGATACAATTTGCTCCACTGAGAATCCAGAATACGAACATAACAGATAGAGCCAAAGACTCTAAGGTGTTTAATGTTAGGCTTTTCTCCAAACATCAATTCATACGGTGATGCCATGTTGTTTGGAGAAAACAGCATCCTGTTGATCACATATGCTGCACATTTCATACCTTCAGCCCATAGGGCTCTAGGTAATTTTTTTGGCATGAATCCAACTCTTACATGTCTCAGTCAAGTGGCGAATTTTTCTTTCAGCCACTCCATTTTATTGTGGTGTGTCAGCACAAGTAAGTTCTCTTTTAATACCATGTTGTCGGCAAAAGGAGAGGAAATATTCAGAAGTGAACTCGCCACCGTTATCCGTTCGTAACCACCTTATCCTTGAACCAAGCTCGCCTTCAACAGTTTCCTAAACTCCTGAAACTTGTTGAATACTTCTGACTTTTGCTTCACAAAATAAACCAATGTGAATCTAGTAAAATCATCAACAAAAGTAGCATATAAGAGTAACCATAGAACGAAGGAGTTCTTGTTGGCCTCATCAAATCACTATGAATTAGTTCTAGAGGAGTTGTGCTTCTTGTCAAGGATCTATCAAATGGAAGACATTGTGCCTTTCCATATTGAAATCCTTTACAAATCTCTCCCCTGCCAAAATTGCTTAAGTTAGGTAATCCTTTTACTAGATTCAATTTTACCATGGCTTTTAATTTATCTGTATTACTATGCCCAAGTCTAGCATGCCATAGATATGCAGTATTGTTACTACTCATCTTCTTGATATATGAGTTAGAGGCAAATAAGACATATAACTCTCTTATCGGTATGGATGATATCTGCCTTGAGTTCTTTGATATTTTGAAGGAACTTCACGTCATGTGGGCCAAATAGGATATAACTTCCCGCATCTACGACATTTGCAACTGAAAATAGATTTTTCTTCATCCCTGGAACATGAAACACACTGTTAAGAGTGATTGAGTCGTCCTGCTTCTCGTTGATGACAACTGTGCCTTCTTTCTCCACGTGATGAACCGTATTATCTGTTGTTACGATGATATCACGACCATTGTATTCCCAAAATTTAGAGAATCTAGATTTATCTCCCGTGACATGATGCCCACATCCTGAATCCACGATCTAGTCCCTTTCAAAATTGATAGAGGTCATGGCGTCAATCGCTCGGCGCTCAGCCATGAAGCACTTTCCCCAGTCTTCTTCTTCTTCAACAGCTTTCTCAGTTTGATCCATATTAGTCTCCTTGGCTCGGCAATATATTTTTATGTGTCCTATTTTACCACACCGATAGCATTTGAGAGTCTTATTGTTATTTGTAGACTCTCCCTCCTTTTTTGGTGAGCTTGAACCACCTGTGGATTGATAGTGTGGCATATCTCTTGCTGTTTTTCCTTTAAAGTTCCTCTTGCCAGCTACAAGAGCATTTCCTTCTCCTTCTTTGATTGATACCCCAGCCATTTGTTTGGCTAGTAACTCCTGTGACGATAATAAATTTTCAAACTCCTCCAAGGTTTGTTGTTGATCCCATCCTTGAATTGATGTTACAAAGGGAATATATTCTAACTTCAAACCACTAATAATATTTCTTCTTATTCGTGCTTCAGAGATAGCCTCATCCAGATTTAGTAAGGACATCTCAGAACATAAATTCTTAATTTTCTAGAAATACTCGGCAATAGACAGATTACCTTGGTTGGCGTTAGCTAATTCATTCTCCAATATCTGCAGCTGAGCTTTATTTTTCTTGTTGAATAACTGATTGAGGGTCCTCCATATTTCATGCGATGATTTGCACCTTATAATATGATCAAATAAACTGGAGGAGATGGATCTCTTTAAAATGAACTCAACCTTCGCATTAGTCTGCTTCCACTTCTTGTATGCATTACTATTCTCCGGTCCGTCTTTCGCAGGACTTGTGTTACTCCCATTAACAACATCCCACAAATACTCCCCCTCGGTATGATTCCATACAAGTCTTCCATACCTTAAAATTGGACTGATTCAACAACTCCATTCGTAGTCCATTAACGCGACCACTTAAATCCATTAGGACAAACTAGTTGAATCGATCACAAATCTAATCTTGAAATAAACTTCAGAAGCCAACGTGTGGCTATGGCTCTGATACCATGTAAAGAATAGCAGAAGAAAGGTATATTTAGGAAATCTTCTGCTAGCCCAAGATCGTTGACTAAAATCGAAAGATTCAACTAAGAAGTGGAAGCTAGAAAGGTGAAGGGAAGTATTAAAAGAGAGAACTTTGGAAGAAGACTACTTAATATGCTTTGTATTGGATTTGATTTTTGGATGGTTACAAATGTTCAAGACCCCTTCCTATTTATACTAGTCTATGGATGATTCTAGAAATTCTTCTAGATACATCTACAAGAAGTATCTAGCAAACTTATCCACTACAATGCTCTAGAACATCTAGATTATTTCTTCAAGAATATCTATACTAGGACATTCTAGATAAATCTATATTTTTCCAAAAAAATCATCTTTATCTTTTTTTCACAAATTTCTAGTAGCTTGGTAATTGTGAGAGGTGGTAGCTAACAGAGTTGCCAAATTCATGATCTTGTGCATGATTTTTGTTCGATAAAAGCTAGATAGGAAAAATTGTTTGATTTGACGAGCTCAATTGTTCTGTCTTCATCTTCTTCAGATCTGAGGCTGCGTCGACGGACCATTAGTTTTGATGAGGGCATTCATTCGGATGATTCTTCCTTTTTCAGTCCAGAAAAGAGAAATCCTTGTGCTAAACACCTCCTCTCTTTGAAGATAGAATCTGGATTTCTGTATAACTGGCACCTAAGATACCTGAGGCTTCTTAAAAGGTTGGAACTGTGTTATATAATGTTGACAGATACTGCACTGAATGAAATAGGCATGCTTGTTCATTTGAGGTGCTTAAGGACTTGGATGGATCCAAAAGTTCTCCCTCTGTCATTTTCAAACCTCTGCAATCTAGATACTCTGGTGGTGGAAAACAGTGAACCAAACCTGGTATTATCCCCTACTATCTGGAGTCTAGCAAAGCTACGATATGTGCAGATCGAAAGGACTTGTTCTGTCTTTGGTTCGGATATTCACAAACCAATAAAATTAGAAAATCTGACTACATTATCTCTTCTAAAGCTTTCCTGTTTGGTAGACTCAGAAAATATTTTCAAAAGGTTTCCCAATCTTCAAACCCTTGATTTCAGAATGGAATGTTCAGCACCGGAACAGATTTATTTTCCAAGATTGGATGTCCTTAATAAACTTGAAATGGTGAGTGCAAGTTTTAAGTGCCGTGGGTGTACTCATGTACATCAGTTTGATTTTCAGATGAACTGTCAAGAATTGGGAGATCACTACCCAACCTTCAAAAGCTGGACTATATGGAGAAAGTATCGAAGGGGGGAAAAAATGGAAAATGGAACAAGTCACCTTCCACAATATCAAATCTCTACAACTGGTTTATATGTTTTTTTTCTGAATGGCAGGTTATTGCAGACGAATCCTTTCCCGTGCTCGAGAAATTATATATACCATATTGTACTGATCTTATGAGATCCCAGAGAGTTTTGGAGATATTGCTTCATTAAAGTTTATCTCAGTGTCGAATAGCCCTCAGCTTAAAGAGTCAGCAGTCAAGATTAAGGAATATGTAAAGAAATGACCGGAGAAGACAATCTTGAAGTAGAGTTCTAGAGAAGGACATAAATTTTTCATTGTCTTTGAATTTTTTTTCACTTTATTTGAAAATTAGTATTTGGGCATGACATTTCAAATAAAATTTTAAGTAATATTGGGAATTTGGAAAAAAAAAAAAGCCAAAACCCTATTTTCATTTTTATTTTTTAAAAAAAGAAACTTAATTTTTTTTTTATTTTCAAAAAATAAACCCATTTAAATTATATTTCATGTCTAAATCATATTTGATGTTTTTTAGTAAAATATATTAAATTTTAAATTTTTCTCCTAAAATTAAAATTATGTCAACAACAACAACAACAACAAACCCAGTCTTGAGCCGAGGGTCTATCGGAAACAGCCTTTCTACTTCTTCAGAGGTAGAGGTATGGACTGCGTACATCTTACCCCCCCCCCCCCGATTCACAATTTTAAATTTTTTATTTAGCAACTATTATTTTGTGAATTTGTCTCATTTGTGTTATGACAGGATGTGATGGAGCAGTAAGTGAACATTCATTTTTAACCAGATGTCTAGTATTCGAGTTTCACTAAGAACGGAGCCGCTTTTGTTAGGGAGCGCAGTGGGGCTTTAATGTGGATATCGGAGCGGGTGAAAAAAATTATTAAAAAGAAAAAACTTGGATTCTGGTATAACCTAAGTTCATTATCAAAGCCTAATATAATTTTGAGTTTGTGATGTAAAATGTATTTAAATTTTGAGATTTTTATACCCTCCTTATCACTACATTGGAATCTTTACCAATGTTAGAGGAATTCAATGTAGTTTGTATATTAAAAAAAATAGAGAAAATACTCAATTACCCCCTGAACTATACCCTAAAAAGTTGTGACACACCTCAACTTCAAGGGGGTCCTATTACCCCCTGAACTAATTAAAAGTGGAATTTTCACCCCTTTAGTGCCTATGTGGCACATATGTGGCACACCCGTGTGCCTACGTGGTGTGTGCCACATATGTGCCACATAAGCACTAAGGGGTTAAAATTCCACTTTTAATTAGTTCAGGGGTAATAGGACCCCCTTGAATTTGAGGTGTGTCACAGATCTTTCGGGTATAGTTCGAGGGGGTAATTGAGTATTATCTCAATAAAAAATATATTTAAGGTACTCATGTACACTATTTTTTTCAGACTCTGTTTTATGAAATTATGTGAAATATGTCGTTAATATGATTTTTCAACAAAAGATATTCAATTCAACCTCTTATCATAGCTCCACTATTGATCAGTAATAGGAACTTCTCAATGTTTAGATCACCTAAAATGGTGCTTATTGTACCTTGCTAGTTATCCAAAGGACTAAAATATTACAATCTCTTCGTTGAAAGATTTATGGAGTGATGAAGGACTTGTAGAACCAACTAATATGAGGAGTGTGGAAGAAGTAACAGAGGTTTATGTGGATGAGTAAATTTCTAGTCGCTTGTAGAACCAACTAATTTGAGGAGTGTGGAAGAAGTAACAGAGGTTTATGTGGATGAGTAAATTTCTAGTCGCTAGGTAATAGTGAGAGGTGGTAGAGAATAGAGTTTCCAAATTCATGATCTTGTGCATGATTTTCGTTCCATAATCCCACAAAGTTTCATTATTGATTATGAGTACTGGTTTACTTAAAAGTTCTGGTTTGCCGCAAAACTTATGGGGGGGAGACTATCCTTACAGGAAATCGTATACTCAACCGAGTTCCCCATAGTAAGACAATCAATTCCTTGTGAAAAAATGGAAAGGAAGGAAACCAAACTTGAAATATTTTAAAGTGTAGGGGTGTCTAGCAAAGGTCCATGTTCCTATGCCTAAAAGGGTTAAGATAGGATCTAAGATGGTGGACTGTTTGTTCATATGATATGCTAAAAGTAGTAAAGCATGTCAATTTTTGGTTCATAAATCCAAACATCCGGATATTAATGAAAATACAATAATTGAATCAGATAATGCTGAATTCTCTGAAAATATTTATCCGTATAAAACTATACATGAACAGTCTAGTGGGGGGTCTAAACGACCTCGAGATAAACCAAGTGAGAATCTACATAATGAAGAAAATCCAAGATGTAGTATATGTCAAAGAACATCTACTTCGTTTGGATAAGATTTTGTAACATTTCTCTTAAAAAATGAGCCTCAAACATTTAAGGAAGCGATGACATCTTTGGACTCATCCTTTTTGAAAGAGGCAGTCAATAGTGAGATTGATTCAATCTTAAGCGACCATACATGGGAATTGGTTGATCTTCCTCCAAGAAATAAACCTTTAGGTTCTAAATGGATCTTCAAAAGGAAAGTAAAAACAGATGGTACTATTGACAAATACAAAGCAAGACTTATTGCAAAAAACTTCAAGTCATTGTATGGACAAACGCAAGCACCTAAACAATGAAATGCGAAGTTTGACCAAACCATGTTGGCAAACGGGTTCAAAATAAATGAATGTGATAGATGTGTTTATATTAGAGACATTTCTGACATAAATGCAACGAAACTAATGCTTGAGAGCAAGTTTGATATGAAATACCTAGGAGTTGCGGATGTGATCTTAGGTATAAGAATACATAGAACTCCACAAGGGTTGGCATTGTCAAAGTCTCATTATATCAAAAATGTACTTTACAAATTTAAGTATATGAAATTCGGTATTGCCAAGAGTCCTTTGGATGTGAGCTTTGCACTTCGAAAGAATGAAAGTGAAAGTGACTCACAATTGGAGTATGCAAGAGTATTGGAATGTTTAATGTATATGATAAATTGTCCATGATCGGACATAGCATGCGCTATTAGTAAGTTGAGTCGGTACCTAAGTAATCCCGACAAAACTCATTTGATGGCAAGAAATAGAGTTTTGGGGTATCTTAAATATACTCAAGACTATGCTTTGCATTATAATAAATATCCCTCGGCACTTGAAGGATATAGTGATGTAAATTGGATCACCGGATCGAACGAAATAAAATCCATAAGTGGATATATATTTACTATCGGTGGAGGTTTCGTCTCTTAGAAATCATCCAAACAGACATGTGTTAATGGAATCTTAATTTATTGCATTAGATAAAGTCGGTGAAGAAGCAGAATAGCTCTAGAGTTTCTTGGAAGATATTCCTTATTGGCCCAAACCAGTGGCACCAGTATGTATACACACTGTGGTAGCCAAGCGACAATAGGTAGGGCAGGGAGCATGATTTATAAATGTAAATCTCATCACATATGATGGAGACATAACACCGTTTGGGAACTTCTCTCTAGTGGAATTATAAATATTGACTATGTGAAGTCAAAGGATAATGTGTCCGATCCACTTACAAAAGGCCTATCTAGAGAAGGAGTAGAAAGGACATCCAAGGGAATGGGTTTAAGGCCTAGGACAAGTCAGCATGGCGGTAACTCTACCTAACAGACTGGAGATCCCAAGAGCTAGGTTCAAAGAGATCAAACAAAGTTATGTCTGACAGGTTCAACATTGTCAATTACCCAACTCATTCTCATGATATAGGCAATGTATAGTAAACAAGGATAAGATTTAAAGTGAAAAGTCTTTTAATGATTACCTAAATTTGACATATTTGACCAAATAGTTTAATCTATAGGATTGAACGTTTAAAAATCACCTATGTGAGGGCGAAGTGGAAGCCGCTTCAAAGATAATGTTAGTAAAGGCTCTTCTCTAAGCTCTCACTAAACCGAGACGTGTTCATGGATAAAAAGAACAAAACCGTGAGAACCATAGATAGTAAGAGGCTGGTTGTGTGACATGTGTTGTCTAGGTATATATTAAAGCTCGTCGGTTCAAAGATATTAAATCTACCAATTGACCGAGTGCATCCGATGCATGTTCACTACAAAAAGTTCAAAAGGAAACCTACTTATCCAGATGTAATTAGTCTTTGTTAAGTGATCACATATTTGTCCTTAAATTCGTCAAAAGATAGTCATTCACCATTCATGTGGGGGATTATTGGGTTCAAGGTGTATATGAATGAAAAATAAAGGAAAATGGTTGAGAGAAGGGAGACACCAATTTAGAAAGTGTACTCCTAAATTGGAAAGTTCACTCTTTCTCCCACATTGGTGAAAGAAGAGAACTTGTAAGTATTTAAAATAAGGAAAACTAACTCCACATTGATAGTGATGAAAGAATTAGGTGATTATTCACGTCGTCGTTGTCGTCGCTCACTCGACTCATCTCATCTCGGCTTCGGCTTTGAATTTGGATTTGGATTTGGATTTGGAAAATGATTCATCAATGAGATCTAATTTTTTAGACAAAATTTATTTGGAACTTTTTTATAACTTGAAATTTTATTCCAATGCATACATAGCGCACATCACGAAGGGATGCGACCCTTTGAGAAAAGGCACACTGTTTTACGTGCTGAGCGATCTATAGACACATACACTCACTGGATTTTGCAAAGCGTCAAATGCGGCTACAGTTCTAACACTGTCCAAATGTAGGTATGTTACTATTGCATAAAAGGTGTCTTTCTGCTGAACCAATGCATCCTTTATGAAAGGATACACTTAAGGCTATAAATACATAATATTTTCCTCAGGTATGGGGATCAATTTTGACAGCAAAAATACTTATTTTCTTAACAAAAACTCTATGTTATCATTAAGTTGTTGAGTGAGTTCATTGAATCCAATAATTTGAGGTACCGCTATTATTTGGATTGAAGGCCATTTAATCCTAGGAGGAAGATTCCATAACCTCGGGTAATGTGAGAAGAATTATTCCTTAAGGACACTCCGTGAATTTGGGGGACTTGGCCTTACAAATTCTGTTTCATCTTACTTTTGAAATTAACATACATCCAGGATAGATTATTAAGTAATCTTGTGTTGAAGGTGTTAAACAACTTCATAGGTGTTCATGTTTATATATGAAATTGTTTTGAAGTTGGTGTTGCATTTTGTAAGGTCCCGCAAAGTTCCCTCATAGTTTGAGCCTTAGAGCGTGTCATGAAGTGTAATTTTGGCCCTAAAAGATTGAGAAGAGACTTTCCAGGTGTTTAGTGTTTAATCTTGTTGAATTCTCCTGAAAATGACTTCCTATAGTGTAGGAAATTAAGTTATCTTTCCAATGGTACCCTTTTTGTTAAAATCTGATGTCGGAAAAAAAAGATAGGGCTTTTTCCAGAAAGTAGTAAAGTCGCCCAGGTGAGATGGAGGGTTCCTACGGACCGTAGAACACCACCGTCGCAGAGAGGCAAACAGTTGATTCACTGGCCAAGTGCGATGGAGAGGGCCGAAGGTTCTACAAAGCTAGGGTTTCTCTCTTAAGATCAAATCTAAAACCCTTCTCCAAGAAATTCAAGAGCTCATCATAGATTCTACAAATTTAGTTGCGAATCAAGTTTCCCAAGTAAAGTGTTGCAAGAACCCTTTCTCTCAAGGATAAGAAGAAGAGTCTAGAGCAAGCTTATTCATCCAATTTCATAATCTAATGTAATGCCCCATAAAATTCGTACACGGATTAGCCTAATAAAATGTGCTCTTAGACTTAAGACTTGAAATTTTTTCTAAGTGTATGGAGGACTTAGAGTCATTTTAGCTGACAATATTTGTGATACAACTTTTCAACATTCCCGATATCCGTTTTTGGATTTTCTTGTTGTGTTGTGATGGGGCAAGGTTGTAGTATGCCTCGGAAGAGTTTTAGAATTTTTAGACGGGCTTAAGGACATTCCATTCCAGTATCTGCACGCGATTGTCCCGCAGCGCCTGCTGCATTGTGTGTGCTAGACCAGGAGGCGCCTGGTGGATCTCCCCAGGCCCTTTTTAGTGAGTCCTCTGAATTTTTAATAGCATTTTTGTAATTTACCTTTCCCCTATCAACTTGAACACGAGATTTAATCCCTCAAACACCAAAATAGAGTCTTATTCCTCAAATTTTCTCAAGAACATTATCTAGGGTTTTAATATAGAATCCCCAATAACTCAAGATTCAATCAGGAGTTTTAGAAGAAAATTAGAGATTCGGAATCCCCAATATGCAAGCTTCAAGAAGCACCCATTATCTTTGGAAATAGAGGTACGTGGGATTTGTCCTAAAAACTACATGGGCTTGAAATTTGTTAAAGGCATGATTTAAATTTGTATGCACATATTTTATGGGGGTTTTGAAAACTAAATTACAGATTTTTTTCTTTCGAAGGATTAAATGCTATTATTGCCTTACTATTGTGATTTCCCCCTTTATTTGAATTATATGTATACGTATATGTATGAATTTGAGATTTATAAATATTTGAGAGCACAAATCATGAATTCCCTCTCTTGAGCTGATTTAAAGATCATGACTTTAGTGAGTTGAAAGATGTTTTTATAACAACCTGGCATTTGATCATGTTTTGAAAGTATTGAGAGGGTGTTCTAATATATATATATGTACTTGTACTTGTAAGAAAGAATTGCATATGTTTATACAGAGATTTATGACAGTTTAAAAATGGCTCAGAGATTTGACTTGCAAGTCATTGGTATGACAATACTATACATAATTATGCTAATACAAAGTATGTTTTCAGAGTATGTGTTTAGAATATGGTTTTAGAGTATGTTTTCAAAGAATGCATGTTTTCATAGAGTTTTTAAAAGGGGCTTAAAGAGTGTTAGGTGGCTACCCAAAGAAGGCGTGAGTTCAAGTAACTCTTATCCTAAAACCATTTTTGCCGATACGGGTAGATTATTATTGTACACTGGTGACGGCCGTGAGGCGTAGTAGAGTTAGAGACTCTGACCCTTGCGGCAGACTTGGGTTGGGGGCTTAGCTACTGAGTCAATAGCAGTTTCCATATGGCCTATGGAATTTTCAAGAATTGTAGGGTATACCACCTAGCGCAGAAAAGTATAAAGAGTGTCACAGATTTTAGATGTTTTTCACAGAGTTTCTTAAAGATGCCCATGAGATTTCCTACTATACGATTGTTTATGAATTGTTTTAACTGATCTTATATATGTTAATTATAAATGGTTGTTTTTGGATTAGCCCTACGTACGAGTACTGTTGTGCTGACCCCCTCCAACCTCTCAGGTTCTGTGGCTCAGTCTAGAGGTCCAGATAAGCAGTAGATATTCAGACTTGCAGATCAGATTTTGCAGTGGTGAGCCTTCTTTACTCCAGAAGGCCTGCAGATTTTTCAGAGTATTATTACTAGTTATATTTTGGTCTACTGGGGTCCTTATCCCAGTTTCTTTTTCAAACAAATGTTGAGTTCTTAGTAAAGATTTTGCAGACTGATTTCAGATATTACTATTCAGATACATTTTGAGATTTGACCATGTTTCCATATTAGATTTCAATTCTGCATTGTCTTATGTTTTTATGAATGTTGTGCAGATTACCAGATAGAGAAAGGGTGTTTCGGGCCTTCATCGTTTGAGATACTCGTCACGGCTAGGGCCCTGGTTCGGGTCATGACAAACTTAGTATCAGAGCACGGTTCATGGTCCGAGGGTGTCTGCGAAATTGCGTTGGGTAGAATCTTATTTATGGTTGTGCAGCACGCCACACTTATAAGCAAGAGGCTACTTGGTGTTAGGAAATATTTCCCTTCTTTGTGATTTAGTTCGTGCTTCAGAGTCTAAACTATTCCCTAATCAATGATCTTTTGTATTTTGGAAACACAGTTATGCCTCCCCATAGCAATATTGATCAAAATGCTCAGATAAATGAGGTTCGTCCAACCCATTGGATGTAGACCCATAACAGAGTTCCCACTCTAGAGCCTGTCCCTACACCAGGAGTTCCTCCTATCCCAACCAGTCCACCTCAGGCTTCATGGACAAATGTTAACCGTCCCCCGACTAATCAGAGAGATATTTGAAATACAGAGTTTAGGCAGTCTATTCATATTTTGACATGGTCGGTGGTTGCACAGACAGAAGAAACTGGGTCTGCATCTATTACTTTTGAGGCTACTCAAGTGAGCCAATTCATGAGGATGAATCCTCCCAAATTCAAAGGTACTAAGGTAGAAGTGGACCCGGAGGAATTTAAAGATGAAATAGAGAAGATTTTCAAAGTGATGCATGTTGATGAGGTAGAAGGGGTGGAATTGGCAGCCTACCAGCTGAAAGAGGTATCAAATCTGTGGTATAACGATTAGGAAGATGCGAAGGGCGATAATGTTGAGCCCTCGATATGGAATGAGTTTATTAATGCTTTTGTTGATAGGTTCTTCCCCCTAGAGCTAAGGGAGTCTAAGGCAGAAAAATTCATAAACCTCAAGCAGGGTAAGATGAGAGTGAACGAGTACACTTTGAAGTTTAATCAATTGGCCCATTATGCTCCTGAGATGACAAATAGTATGAGAGCCCAAATAAGGAAGTTTGCTTCCGTCCTTTCAGATAATCTAGTGCTTGAGTGTCAGGGAGTTATGCTGAACAAGGAGTTGGACTTTTCTAGGCTGACAGTTCATATGCAGCAGGTAGAGAAGAAGAAAAAGAAGATTTCTAAAGCTAGAGAGAAAGAAAGATAGGCAAAAAGAGCCAGATCTGTAGACCAGGGTCATAGTCAGTAGTAGGGCGATAACTGGGGTAACAAATGGCAAAAGAGAAAGCATTGGGGTAATGCACAGTCAGCAGCCAGTGCTCCGACTCCTAGACCTCTAACAAATCAGTGACCCCAAAGTTTTCAGTCTGGCCAAGGGCCCCGAGTGTAGGGTACGCAGTCTCAGGGAAGTGTAGCTCAAACATTTTGACCATATCCTGGTTATGAGAAGTGCAGAAGAAATCATCTCAGAAAATGTCAGTTTGGTACCCTAGTATGTTAGTCTTGTGGTCAACCAGGCCATATTCAAAGAGAGTGTCCGGCAGCAAAACGTAGCGCTAGGGGAGCCAGGACACAGGTACATTCTCTTGCACTACCACCTCAGAAGGGTGCCACTTCATCCATCGGGAATGGCCGCAATCGGTTGTATGCTTTGACCAACCGCCAAGAGGGTGTAGATGGCTTTGTGGTATACTGTGATGCATCTCGTATGGGACTTGGTTGTGTACTTATGCAGCATGGGAAGGTAGTAGCTTATACATCTAGGCTGTTGAAGTTTTAGTAGCGAAACTACCCCACTCATGACTTAGAGTTGGCAGCCGTGGTGTTTGCACTTAGAATCTGGAGGCATTATCTCTATGGAGTGCATGTTGATATTTATACTGACCACAAAAGTTTGTAGTATGTTTTCTCGTATAAAGAATTAAACCTCAGGCAGAGGCGCTGGATGGAGCTTTTGAAAGACTATGATATGAGCATGCATTACCATCCGGGCAAGGTAAACATTGTAGCCGACGCTCTCAACAGGTTGTCTATGGGCATACTTGCTCATGTAGAAGAGGGGAAGAAAGAGATGGTGAATGATATTCACCACCTTAGAAATCTGGGAGTACGACTCTTAGATTCCAAGACGGAGGGGTGATTGTTCATGAGATAGCTAAATCATCCCTTTGTGCCGAAGTCAAAGAAAAGCAGGTCGAAGATCCCATCTTGTTGGAGATTAAGAGAGATGTGGGTCAACAAAAAGTAATGTCATTTGAGATTGGTGGCGATGATATTCTGAGATATCAGGGTAGATTATGTGTGCCTGATGTAGACGGGTTGTGGGAAAGAATCCTTGATGAGGATCACACTTCACCTGGGCTCTACTAAGATGTATCATGACTTGAAAGCCATATGTTGGTGGAATAATATGAATCGTGATGTGGCTAAATATGTTGCGAAGTGTTTGAATTGTCAGCAAGTCAAGGTGGAACATATAAGGCCAGGAAGTACTTCGCAAGAGATAGCCTTACCGTTGTGGAAATGGGAGATGATCAATATGGACTTCATTATAGAACTTTTGAAGTCCCAAAACCAGTATGACTCTATATGGGTGATTGTAGATAGGCTGACCAAGTCAGCGCACTTTCTGCCTATCAGGACTAACTATTCAGGAGAGGATTATGCTAAGTTGCTCATCGCTGAAATTGTCCATCTGCATGGGGAACTTGTGTCCATTATTTCTAACCGAGGTACGCAATTTTCTTCTCAGTTTTGGAGATCGTTTCAGAAAGGTTTAGGTACCCAAGTGAACCTAAGTACAACGTTCCACCCTCAGACTGATGGGAAGGCTGAATGCACTATCCAGACCCTTGAGGATATGTTCAGGGCCTGCGTGATTAACTTTAAAGGTAGTTGGGTAGATCACTTGCCATTGATAGATTTTGCTTATAATAACAGTTTCCATTCTAGTATTCAGATGACACCGTTCGAGGCACTGTATGGTGGGAAATGTAGGTCTCCGATAGGGTGGTATAAAGTAGGTGAGATACAGATGTTTGGGCCTGATATTGTTCATCAGGCGGTGGAGGATGTGAAGATCATTAGAGAATGACTTAAGACAACTCAGAGTCATCAGAAATCCTACGCCGATGTTAGGAGAAGAGATTTAGAGTTTGAAGTTGGAGATTGGGTATTTCTTAGAGTTTTTCCCGTGAAGGGAGTTATGCGATTCGGGAAGAAAGGTAAGCTGGGTCCTTGCTATAAGGGCCATTTTAGATCGTAAAAAGGATAGGTGGAGTTGCATATGAGTTAGAGTTTCCTGCAAATTTGGGTTCTGTTCACCCAGTATTCTATATATCCATGTTGAAGAAGTGCATTGGAGATCATTCTTTTGTATTGCCTGTTGAGGTAATCAAAGTGACAGACTCCTTGTCTAATGAAGAAGAGCCTATATCAATCTTAGATCGCCAAGTTAGAAAATTGAGGAGCAAAGAGATAGCCTCGATAAAAGTATTGTGGAGGAATCAGAAAGTTGAAGAAGCAACATGGGAATCAGAAGATGATATAAGAAATAGATACCCACAATTATTTGATCTGGTGACTGATGTGATGGAAGGTACAATTCTTGCCTTATGTCTTCTTTTCTATATCAATGTATACCTAAAATCGTGCGTGACTATATTTTGTGTCATCATTTGGGGACGAATGATCCCAAGGAGGGATAATGTAACGCCCTATGAAAGTCGTGCACGGATTAGCCATGAACAATGTGCTCCTAGACTTAAGACTTGAAAACTTTTCTAAGTGAAATGAGGATTTAGAGTCATTTTAGCTGGCAATCTTTGGGATACAACTTTTCAACCTTCTAGACATCCGTTTTTGGATTTTCTTTTTTCATTATGATGGGGAAAGGTTGTAGTATGCCTCGAAAGAGTTTTAGAATTTTTAGACGGGCTTAAGGACATATTTGGGATTCCATTCCTGTAGCTGCACGCGATTGGCCCACGGCGCCTGTTGGATTACGTGTGCTGGACCTTAGCCCGCGATTGAGCGGGCAGCTCCTACTTAATCGTGGTGCTCTAGACCAGACGCTGCCTGGTGGATCAACCCAGGCCTTTTTCAGTGAGTCCTCTAAATTTTTAATGACATTTTTGTAATTTACCTTCCCTTATCAACTTGAACACGAAATTTAATCCCTCAAACACCAAAATAGAGTCTCATTCCTCAAATTTTCTCAAGAGCATTCTCTAGGGTTTTAAAATAGAATCCCCAATAACTGAAGATTCAACCGAGATTTTTAGAAGAAAATTAGAGATTGAGAATCCCCAATCCGCAAGCTTCAAGAAGCATCCATTATCTTCGGAAATAGAGGTACATGGGGTTTGTCCTAAAAACTACATTGGCTTGAAATTTGTTAAAGGCATGATTTAAGTTTTTATGCACATATTTTATGGGGGTTTTGAAAACTATATTCTAGATTTTGTGTTTCGAAGGTTTAAATGCTATTATTGTCATACTATTGTGATTTCCCCCCTAATTCGAATTACATGTATACCTATATGTATGAATTGAGATTTATAAATGTTTGTGAGCACAAATCATGAATTCCCTCTCTTGAGTTGATTTAAAAATCATAACTTTAGTTAGTTGAAATATGTTTTTATAACAACCTGACATTTGACCATGTTTTGAAAGTATTGAGAGGGTGTTCTAATATCAATATGTACTTGTGCTTGTAAGAAAGAATTGCATGTGTTTATACAGAGATTCATGACAGTTTAAAAATGACTCATAGATTTGATTTGCAAGTCAATGGTATGACGATACCATACCTAATTATGCCAATACAGAGTATGTTTTCAGAGTATGTGTTTAGAATCTGCTTTCAAGTATGTTTTCAGAGAATGCATGTTTTCATTGATTTTTTAAAAAGGGGCTTAAAGAGTGTTAGATGGCTACCCGAATAAGGCGTGAGTTCAAGTAACTCTTAGCCTGAAACCGTATTTGCCGATACGGGTAGATTATTATTGTATGCTGGCGACGGCCGTGTGGCGTAGTAGATTTAGAGACTCTGACCCTTGCGGCACACTTGGGTTGGCGGCTTAGCTGCCGAGTCAATGGAAGTTTTCATATGGGCCATAGAATTTTCAAGAATTATAGGGTATACCACCCAGCGTAGAAAAGTATAAAGAGTGTCACAGATTTTAGATGTTTTTTACAGGGTTTCTTAAATATGCCCACGAGATTTCCTACTATATGATTGTTTATGAACTGTTTTAACTGCTCTCATATATGTTAATTATAAATGATTGTTTTTGGATTAGCTCTGTGTACCTGTACTTTTGTGCTGACCCCTTCCCCTCTCCAACCTCTCAGGATCTGAGGCTCAGTCTAGGGGTCCAGATAAGTAGTAGATATTTAGACTTACAAATCATATTTTGCAGTGTGAGCCTTCTTTACTCCAGAAGGCCTTCAGATTTTTCAGAGTGTTATTAGTAGTTATATTTTAGTCCACTGGGGGCCTTGTCCCAGTTTTTTTTTTCAGAAAGATGTTGAGTTCTTAGTAGAGATTTCGCAGACTGATGTCAGATATTAGTATTTAGATACATTTTCAGATTTGACCATATTTCCATATTAGATTTCAATTTTGCATTATCTTATATTTTTATGAATGTTGTGCATGATTACCAGATAGAGAAAGGGTGTTTCAGGCCTTCATGGTTTGGGATACTCATCACGACTAGGGCCTCGGTTCGGGTCGTGACATCTAAGGTATGTAGGGTTTTGAACAAGGGTAACCCTTTCACCCTTGTGCCCAAAGGCTTATTTAAACTATGATTTTCTACAACCTATGAGATTTTACATGAATTTGAATTGGGGGTTTTCATCCATTATTATTGATTACTATATTTTGATGCTTCCCATGAATTGAGAGCCTAATGGCATGATTTTCACATGTTTTCTTGACAAATTGCAGTTGGGTCTTTACCCTATGATTTAATCCTTGAAAATGTTAATAGTTGAAATGTTAGAGATACTGAACTGTATGAGTATGTTCAGATTTAAAGATAAATTGCTGAAATTTCCAAATTTCTACATGAATTATGAATCTATATGCTATATATTATGCTTTTGATAAGTTTTAACTTTAGATTGAATTATGGGTTATTAAGCCCTACTTGAGACTTGAGATTTTATGAACTATTTGCTATAAGCACCCATGAGTTGATCTTTCCAAGATTATCGAGAAATGTTTTGACCTAATGGTCATTGAGTTTTGAAATCTACTCTACTACATGCGATTACAGATTTGATTATTGGGTTCTTATTTAACCATGAGATTATTCTAAAGTGAATTTTCATAAGATGAGCGAGATAATCTAAAGAGAGTAGTATTTAGCACCGAGTTGGGTAAGCTACTACGGTTTCTTACCCTGGAAATATGTGTCACCGTAGGTTGGGCCTAAGGCTAAGATGATTATTGGGCCTAAGGCCGAGATATTGGGCCCAAGACTGAGATAAGTGATCACTGAATTGAGGTTATACTCGCTAGAAAAGAGTATGATACTCCTTCCCAACATGGGGTCTCTTTCTTAGGAGGACAAAGACTCTGTGTAGCTCGCATTGTTTATGTCGGTTAACAGAACCTCCCTTGATATGAGTTATTTTCCTTAAAACTAAAGCGTTGAGATAAATTATTTCCTTAAGACTAAAGTATTTTCCCTTATGTTCCCTAAAGCTTGAGATGAGATATTTTCCTAAAATGAATGAAATGCCTTCAAGTATGTTTCAAAGTTATGTGATTCCGAATTCCAAGTACTTGAGTTCAAAAGAGTATGAGTTTTTGAGGTTTAAAGAAGTTTTACTCTCCATGAGACATATGCATAAGTTGAAAGTATTGTTTAAAGTTTCCTTTAGCCTTGATTAATGATAATAACAGAAGAGTACAGATTTCAAAGCTAAAGTATAATGACTCTCGAGATTTGTGTTACATGTTCCATTCTACATGATTCATGAGCTTTACATTTTTATGCTTATTCAAGCCATGTGAGTCATTAATTGTTGTATGCATGATTTGATTAAAGAGTAATGATGTTGTTTTATACATATGCATGGACCCCCACATATTCAATACATTCTTAAGTGTTAATCTACATATACGTCTATGTGTTACATTGTCTTATAGTGTAGGTTCAGGTGCTCAGTCCCAACCTCGTCAGTGATTTTTGAGTACCACTATCTATATTCCTACAGTGGTGAGTCCTCATGGTTCGAGGGCCTGTATTCAGACATTTCAGTATTTGAGAGACTGTTATTATTTTCAGTTCATTTCGAGTCAATTGGGGACCTGACCCAACGGCTCTCTAGTTCATGGATTAGTAGAGGCCTTGTCAGAGTAGCTATCAGATTTTGGTTGTGTTGAGGTTTTTGGTTGCTTGGACTGAGTATTTTCTCTGTATTTCCTTTCATATGATATGACTATGCTAGTATTTGAATTATTTCATCTTGAAATGAGTGTTATTAGTAGAAATCGGCTCAAAGGGTTAGCTTGGGGCTACTTGTAGCCTTAAGCACCGTTTGACGTACCGGGAGGTGATTTTGGTTCATTACACATTTCTACAGATTCATGTACCCGTAACTACATATAATAACATGCAGAAGCTCTCCCTCCATCATTTTCAAATCTATGCAATCTAGAAACTTTGAATGTGCGTACCAGTGGATCAGACATGGTGTTATCCCCTACTATCTGGAGTCTGGCAAAGCTATGATATGTAATCATCTCTAATTGTTCTGTCTTTGATTTGGATATTTAGAAACCAAAAAAGTTAGAGAATCTGACAATATTTAAGTTTCTCGATCTTTCCTGTTGGGTAACTCGGAGAATATTTTGAAAAGGTTTCCCAATCTTCGAACCGTTGGATATTAACTTCCACATACACGCAGGATGTACACACTACATAAATAGATAATCACATAACTATGTAAATATAAATTACTACGTTTTTACTCCTTTATATAGGAACTATTCCTTTTTAATTGCAAATACAAAATCAGTTACTATTTCATTCCAAATCTTCTTTATATATATATATATATATATATATATATATATATATATATATATATATATATATATATATATATATATATATATATATATATAAATGATATGGGCATTCAAATTTTATTTCTTCTTCGGCAGAAAAACAATGCAACAAATCATCCATCATTTTTCTTCCTCCTCTAGGCAAATATTTCCTTCTAATTCCTCTCCTCACCAGTATTCACCAAGATAAATATCTTCTTTCTCATAATTAAAATTTGTTTTATTGATATTTTATGTATCTGTGTATTCATTATCACACTTTATCCCATCATAAATTTGTTTGATGACAAGGATAAAATAGGAGTAAGTCTCCTTCTACAGTAAAATACATCTTCAAATTTGCTCGAGGTTTAATGAAATCCCCTTTGATATGGGTCAAAGAGGCATCTTAGCACTCTAGGACCTAATGAAAGCCAATACGTGAAGACCCGAGCTTGTGGGGGCTGCCCAACCAAGAGGACAAGCTTTGAAGTGTAGAGAACAAGTTCCAACCACTCCAAAGACGCCCATATGCCACTCCAAGGCGGCCCCTTTGTAAGGGCTCATTAAGGGCCTTTTGGTCATTTTGTAATAAGTGTTGCCCTAGTCTATAAATAGAATCTTTAGGTCATTTTGTCCATTAAAATTTGATGATATATTTTGAATACTCTTTGAGAGTGTCTTGCAGGGTGGAATCCTTGTGGCAAGTGTAGACAACACTTGTGTTGATAACAACCTTAGAAATGGTGGTTGCTTGGGAATCCAATTCCTTTGAGGTCCCGTATGAGTGTAGGTGTTTAATATTACTTGTTGTTTGCATTTTGGTGTTTAATATATACCTTAGTGCTTACACTTGTAGTATTTCATGCCTCACTATCTATCCTTTTAGTTATTGTTATCTTGTATCCGTTTGTGTTGCTTATTCTTCTCACTTTGTTGACTATTTTGTGTGTTCTTGGGCTGTTTTGATATCATTTGGTATCAGATTCATCTTTGATTTTGTTCTAGAAAGATCAATCTTGGACTTGAGAGTGAAAAAAAATAAAAAAAATAAAAAGATTTGGTGTTCTTATTGTGTTTGGCCGAATTGTTTTCTAGATTTACGTGTATTTTGTTGTCTTATTTTATTTCTTGTTTGGGTTTTCTTTATCCTCAGCACATATTGGGTGTAAGGTCTAATTTCTTGAGCTAAGTTCAAGTGTGTAGTGGTGATAAGTGGACGATTTTGTATTTGTGATGGTGGTGTTCATCTTGTGTTCTTGAAGTTGTGTTAAAAAAAGGTTGTTGTTGATCTTGAAAACCACATAAAGAAGAGAAGGCTTTTTGTTTATGTTGAAATCATTTTCAAGACAACACCAAAGTAGTAAGAAGACCAAAGACTTCCAAAAAGTATAACTACCAAAAGAAGAAAAAACACTTTTCAAGGATTGTCCAAAGGGGAAAGGGGACAAGACATCCAAAACGATTGTCTTGCCAATTTGGTGCAAGTAGGTGAAAGACTGTATGAATCTTGAAAGAGGAGTCTAGACCTTTTTTTCCCCTTACCTTGGCCGAAATTCTCTTATTCCACACATGAAATTGAACAACTAGTTTCTTGAAACAAAAATTTTTCAACATTACAACATCCAATAGTTAAGTGTCACGTCATCAAAGAGCCTAAGAACATTGAGTTTCCTAGTTTCACTTTCTTGTTTCTATTGGTTTCTAATTTTGTTGACTCTTATCTAATTGATCTCTAGTAAATACCTACTAAGTTGTAGATTAGTTTTTGAATACGTTCTTCATGCTAGCATTGTTTTTTGTGCTTTAATTTTCTTGTTTTTAAATTGTAGTAACTTTTTTTGTTCAAGTTCGTACATTACTTTTTTTGTGTCATTTAAAATAAGAATCTAATCCAACCTCGATCCACAATTGGAAACCAGTGACCTCATTGGAGTATAAGTATGTTATCAACACTTGTGAGGCCAATAGAGTGAAAAATTCAAAAGTATGAGCTTGAGAGTTGGCGGACTTTTTTGAGGCGATTTGTGGACTGATTTTGCTAACCTTTAACTTGTTATTATTTGTGTTTTGTTTAATCTTTCTTATTAGGTATGATGGCTTTGGGTGAAGGTAGTCCAATAATATTGAGAGAGGTAACCATGGATGCTTTGTTGGCGGCCATAATGAGCGTGAAACATGATTTTAGCAGTCGAATGGAAAGAATGGAAGCAAGAATGGAAGGGAGGGAAAGCTCTCTTTGCAAGAAGTTGGAAAACTTGATAGAGCATCCACGTTTTCCTAATCGAATTACCGTAAGTATCCTTGCTCCAAATATGCTACAAGGTAATCAAACTAACCCTTGTACTCTAGTGAAGGAGGAGTGATAGATTAACTTTAGATGCGCCAAATGTGCCTTCAATTTGTGGAGATAATGTACAACTTGAAATTGTGGATACACTAGTTGATCCACCTAGTTTTGAATCCATTGTGCCAAGTGATAGTACATTGTCTTATGGAAGTCATGAATACCAACTTATGTGTGAAAATGATGATGATGAACATGTTGGCTGATTGACTAAGGATGAACTTTTAGTTGTTTTTGCTGTAGATTATGCTAGTATAGGGGGGACATTTGATCGTAATTGTAGTAGTCTTAGGGTAAGGAAGTATGTTCCCAACCCTTAACCATGGACATTCCACCCATTTGACCCCAATGATCATTTGAAATATGGTGATGATGTCTTTTGGAATGACTTGAATGTGCATAGAATGTATGACTTTCCTATCTCGGCTTTCAAGTCCATTTGTTGTTCCCAGAAGAGTCTATGTTTTCCACTTGATAAGAAACTCTTGTTCCTTGTTTCTTGTCATACTTATGCTGATAGAATAGTTGATTCTTTCTTGGGAGGGTATTCGGGTAAGAGGGATGCTTGGTTATATGTGAAGTGTGAGCCAACTAGGCAAGATACTATGATTGAATACACTAACCCTAACCTTCATACCTTGAGGAACTTGTGTTTGCTTGTCCTTCCTATTATTTTGCAAGGTTCAGATTCGAGGACGAATCCTTTCCAAGGAAGGGAGGATGATACGGGTCAAAGTGGCATCTTAGCACTCGAGGACGTAATGGAAGCCAAGACGTGAATACCCGATTTTGTGGGGGATGGAAAACTAAGAGGACAAGCTTTGAAGTGTAGAAAACAAGTTCCAAACTATCACGACCCAAGCTAGGGTCCTAGCCGTGACGAGCATCCCGAACCGTGAAGGCCCGGAACACCCTTTCTTATCAGGTAATCATGTACAACATTCATAAAACAAAAGATAATGCGGAAATAGAAATCTAATACAAAAACATGGTCAATATGAATGTGATCATAATACTGAAAGCTGTAATCCAAAATATATTTGAATAATAATGTCTGACTCAGTCTGCGAAATCTTTACTATGAACTAAACAAACTAAGCAGACCAAAACATAACTAAAGATAATTATCTAAAATAACCAGGCCTTCTGGAACATAGAAGGCTCACCACTGCACAATCTGATCTATCTGAAATATCTACTGTTTATCTGGACCCTAGACTGTGCCCCAGAACCTGGAAGGAGGTTGGGGGGGGGGGGTCAACACAAAAGTACTAGCATGCGAAGCAATCCAAAATAGTGTATTTGTATACGTATAAAGTAGATGACAGAAATTTAACAAAATATCATGGATAACATAGTTTCAAAAACACATGGGCATCATTTTGAAACATTCTAAAACATTTATGTCAAAATAGTTTCTGATCTTTGTATTACTTCTGAGTTTGGTGGCGCTCCCCTACAAGTCTGATATTCCACGGACTATATGGAATCCGCCATTGAATTGGTGGGGAAGCCCCCAACCCAAGTGTGCTGCCAGGGTTGGAATATCTGATTCTGATACATCACACGGCTCTAGGACAACGTAATATATAAAGCTGGATCAGCAAATCACGGTTTTGGGCAATGAGTTGTCTGAACTCATGCCTTCTTTGGGGAACCACCTAACATCTCTTTATGCCCTATTTTACCCTTTTCTGAATATGCATCATTCTGAAGTTCTAAAACATGCAAATCTGATAAATTCTGATTTCTATATTAGTCTGTGTTTGTTATGGCATTTTCTGAGTTTGGTATCATCATACCAAGACTTGCAAGTCCTATTTCTGAGCCATAATGTCATAATCATGATCTTTCATAAAAATATAGTTTCAGACCACCCAAACATGTAATTTGCATAAAAGATTTCATGTTCCGAAACTCAAGTCAAAACCATGCAAAAAATTTCATCAAACATATGGTGGTCATGTGCTTTTGGCAAAACCATGCACTCTTTCATTATATGGATATTCAACATTTGTCAATACAAACAATCCTCTCTTTTCAAAGAAAAAATCATAATCCAAAATCATTATTTAAGACTTTTCATAACATGCTTTTCAAGATGTATTTCGAAATAATCCATATCATGTGAAACATGGAAAAATTACATCAACAGAGGGATTTCATATATATCATGCTCTCAATTCATATTTCAAGACTTAAACACCTACATACATATATGTATAACTTTCAAATCACTTTGGGGGTAATCCAAAAGGCCAAAACAGTATCACTAATGCTTCTAAAACAAGAATATGTACATGAATTCAAAAATCCCTTTCTTGAAACATGATTTCTATGCCCATGAGAATTTAGGGAAACCCTGCGTACCTTAATTTATGACTCTTGAATGATTTCTATGCCCATGAGAATTTAGGGAAACCCCGCATACCTTAATTTATGACTCTTGAATGAACTCGTGCTTTAGGGATGCTATTCGAACAATTGATGGGTGCTTCTTGTAGCCCTCACAATGGGGATTCCGAATCTCGAAGAATTATTGAAAATTCACGGTGAAATCTTAAGAAATTTTGATCATTAGGTTGAAACCCTAAGAAGTGTTCTTGGTGATTTTGAGAGAGAGTGACCTTATTTTGGTGTTTGGGAGATTTAATCCCATGTTATGTCTGAATAGGGGGTGGAAAATACCACTTTTTCCATTAAAAACGTGAAAAGAGGACCTGGAAATTGGGTGCGTGCGTTGCACGCTAATTGCGCGATGCCACTGTCTTAGTCACGAAAATGGTCATAACTTTACGTTTGGGTATTGGATTTGTACATAATTGGTATCGTTGGAAAGATAATTCGATGATATTTCATTTGATATATAGTAGGCCACCCATTTTGTCATATACAAGAATTTATGGTCGATTGAAGTTGATCTAAGTTTCGTCACTCACTAACACTCGAACGATAGGAAAGCTTTCAACTTGACTTTGAGTTAGGGGAACTCTATGATCTCAATTCATGCTCAAATTGGTTCCGAAACTACATAATATATTAACATACAAAATTTTTATAGGATTTATGGCTTTTGGAATATCAACGCATAGAAATGACGGTTTTCGTTCTAGCCCGAAATGTGGGGTGTTACACAAACACTCCAAAGCCATCCATATGCCACTCCAAGGCAGCCCCTTTGTAAGGGCTCATTGAGGGCCTTTTGGTCATTTTGTAATAAGTGTTTCCCTAGCCTATAAATAGAACTTTTAGGCCATTTCGTCTATTAGACTTTGATGATATATTTTGAATACTCTTTGAGAGTGTCTTGCAAGATGGAATCCTTGTGGCGAGTGTGGACATCACTTGTGTTGATAACTACCTTAGAAACGGTGGTTGCTTGGGAATCCAATTCCCTTGATGCCCCATAAGAGTGTAGGTGCTTAATATTACTTGGTGTTTATGTTTTGGTGTCTAATATACACCTTAGTGCTTAAACTCGTAGTATTTCATGTCTCACTATCTATCCTTTTATTATTGTCATCTTGTATCCGTTTGTGTTGCTTGTCCTTCTCATGTTGTGGACTGTTTTGTATATTCGTGGACTGTTTTGGTATCACCCTCTTCGAAAAAAAGTGAGAAAACACTAACATGCTCCTCAAAAAGCATGAAAGAAGGCATAATTTCAATGCCGAAAGGTAAGTTGTGTTATAGCACATAATATTAATTGTAAAAGTGTTGAGGATTTCCATGCACATAAACTTTTCACGTCTACTTACTTATTTGTTTAGAGTGAAAATTTGTTTAAAGGAAGAAAGAAAGTAGAATAAAAAAATAAGTCAAACGAAAAGAATAAATATAATAAAAAAAATGACAATTTTAATTTCCGAATTTTTTTTTTTACCAAAGTAAATTTTTTCAATATATATTTTTATTTTTTTAACAGTATTTTTATTGAAAGTTGATAACAGTATAATTTTATTTTGAAAGATAAAGTGTTTAGTTGGAATTTTTAATAAAAAAATGATAAAAGTAAAATGTATTTGAAAGATAGCGTGGTTACTAGGTTATACTGCTTGGTTTTATCCTTTTTAATGTATTATTAATTAATAATAATAATAATAATAATAATAATAATAATAATAATAATAATAATATGATAATGAAATTGAAATAGTATTTTTTAAAATGTATTTAATTATTAAATCAATTATAAATATTTACGGTGAGCTACATTATCTATTTGAGTGGATATCTCTTGAGAAATCAGTTTTTTAACCGCATATCTCTATCTCATACTCTTCCTCTTATCTTGCAAAAATATTCACAAACACTTTTCCTTCTTTTCCTTTAATTTCTTCCACATACGCCCTAAACAAAATAATGTTCTTAAATACAAAATATTTTTTATTGGAACTAAAAAATACTACATGAAACTGCATTTTTCAATCTTTTATGGTATTATTTAAAGTATTTGATTCGTTATAACTTAAAAATTTACTCGGTAACTTGTAGTGTTCCAAATTATGCAATATATTTATTGTACTTCTTTTGCAGAATATATTGGATGTCCAAGATTAGGAGACAGACACAAGTGAAAAAGATCTCAATCAATTTTGGAAAAATATAGGCTCTTCTCGATTATTATATACTTAAATATGTCTTATGCTTTGATACGAGTACGACCACGAGGATGGACTAGAACGAGTGCGTATTGAATCTGTCCAAGGAAGTGCACAAGTGAAGTGTGAGAGGGCCTCAATGCACTAAAAACAGCCCCTAAGTTACACTTGATGGGCACCTCACCCTTGAGGGGTATTGTGGTCATTTTGTATTCTATTTTGTAATACACTATATATAAAACCTCTATGGATTTTAGTCTTAGATGTTTATTGATATTGAAAGTTGTAAGAAGAACATTTCTCTCTTGTGAGAAAGGCCTATGGCCGAAACATTGTAACTAGGATTTCTAACTTGAGTGTGAAATCACTCGTGTTGGATTCATGCTTGGAACGTTGAGTGCTACAGAAGGTTGAGGTGTCCCTTGTGCTCACCGAAGAGATAAGTATTTGTAGTGTGTAGTGTTAAGGGCCCAATAGTGGAATAGGCTCTTGGGTTCTTAAGATTATACTTCACTTTGTCTATCTATCTATCTTTACATTTCTTGTACTCTTTGTTGTTGTTCTAGTAAAAAACCGTGTGTTGTTGTTTCCATTGTGTTAGTGTTCATCTTGTTCTTCATCTTGTTATCTTGATACTCTCTTTGTTAGTTTGTGGTGGCTGTTTTGGTGTCAAATACACCATTGCTATCTCGTATTGTTGTCGTTGTAGTGAATCCGAGAGTGGTCTCCAAAAAGGTCCTCGAATCCTTAAGATTAGTGGACTGATTTGGAGTGTGTTTTCGTGCTTCCGTTGTCTTTCTCGTATCATTTGGTAACTGAGCATGGCTTGATCTTGTTCCTACAAGATCAAATCTTGGAATAGCTACTTGAAAAATTTTAAAAAATGAAAAATCTGAAAATTCCAGAAAAAGAACAATCTGTTGATTTTGTATTCTTGGCTAAAAATTGTGTTTTTGTTGTCTTGGCCCAAATTTTTACTTGTCTTTGTTGTCTCTAAGTGTTAGTTTTGTTCCTCACTAACACATTGAGTCTTTATCTAGATTTGAGCTTTACAAATTGATGTTATTGTTATGAACAAAAAATGGTCGTGAGTTGAAGTTGTTCTCCAAATTTGGCCGTGTGGTGACCTTGCTGTTGGGCGTTGGTTGGTGTTGTTGTTGTTCTTTGTGGTTTTTGTTGTATTCTTATTGTTCATCACAACCTTCATCTAGTATTAAAATCGAAAATACAACACCAAAGAAACTTTGCCCTTTGTTGGTGGTTTTATTGTTGGACTTGTTGTTGTGTAATTAGGCGTTGGAACTTCTTGTTGTTCTTAGGAGAATGTTGTTGGTTGTTCTTGTTGTGGTTGTTGTGTTCTTGAAGTTCTTAGCCATATTCATCGCCTTGTTAACATAAAGTGAATGATAAATCCTAAAAGGTGAAGGAAAGAGGTGTAAGTAATTGTTAGTCTTGAAAGACCCCCAACCACCAAAAGACTTTACATCACTTCTGAACCACTTTCCCATGAAACAAGGGTCCATGTTTTAAGAGAAAGTACTACAAAAGTCAAGTCTTGAAATTTAAAACTTGAAAAAAAGGCTTCAAGACTTGTTTGAATTTCCTTTCCTTAAACGAATTCCCCAATTCCCAAATTGTAAATTGACCAAAGCTTCAACTTGAGAAATTAAAAATCTCCAAGAACCGCAGCCAATAGTGGACTGCCACATCATCAAGTTACTGTTCACACATCATTTTAGAGCTTAAATTCCAGATTTTATTAGTTTATTTTTATTGTTACGTAGTATCATTTGTTGGTTCCAATACTAATTGGAAAACTAGTACTCATCTACTAGATTGTTAGTTAGTCTTTGTGTTCGGTCATTCGTGTTTAGCGTTTGTTGTGTGCTTTTTTTTTTCTCTTTTGTGAATTTGTTGTGTCTTGTTGATTCAAGTCCATAAATAATTTTTTTTTTAAGTCAACTCGAACAAAAATCTATTATGGGTAAAGATAGACTCATCCCTCAATCACTCACGAAGTACAAGCCGGCTTTCAACACTTGTGAAACAGAGTGTGAGGTAAAACCAAGAGTGAGAGTGTGGTGAGGCATTTTGAGATAACAATTTTGTTTTGTTGTTTGTTGTTGTCCTTTGCTTTAGGTACCATGGCTTCCACTAATCTTGATGCCACATTTGATCGCATCAATGTTGATATTGAAGAAATGAAATGGCATGTGGAAAGGCTACGCCAATTGTTACCTAAACTTATCCCACAAAATCCAACTTCCCTTGTCAGAACACCTTGTGCCGAGAGCTTTCCGAAGGAAGAGGTAGGATTCCCCACACCAAGGTAAAGAGGAGATTGAAACATCTTTGGTACTTGATAGTGAACTTATAGAGAGTCAATCCCTTGCTAGTTCCAAATCTTTTCATGAGATAGATCATGCTCACTTTAGGTTTAATGTTTTGTTTGAAGATGATATAAACACTCCTAATGAACATAGTGGTGAAAATGATGGTATACCTTGCCTTGAAGGCTATAGCGGATATGCTAACCCAGTATGGTGTGACAACATTCCTCCTAAAGATGGAAATCACTTCTTGGAAGATGATAGTACTCTTATGGGCAAGGAATGTGTAGTCCCAGAAATGAGTACTCTTGGTAGTACTCTTGGTGTTCATGATAATCAATTTACTCTTAAATGTAGTTCACTTTTTGATCATGTGAATGAAAAGCTTAAAAACTCGCAAGTTAGTGATGGTGTCTATAGAATTGATCTTGATAATGCGCATGACTCTTTGAACATCTTGTGTGGTAAAAGCATTGCGATTAATTTTGTTCATAGAGATTATGTGTATGAAAATATTTTTGTGTGTGAATGCGGGAGTGACATTCTAGGATAAGGAAGGGCTAGCCTTGGCTTAGGCCCTTGGCTAATTCTTCCATTTGATCCCGGTACCATCTTAGGGTGGGAAAGGATGACTCTCGGCCTATTTTCCTTTTGTCTGATGCTTGTTCGAGCCACTTCCTTTGTAGCAATTATACTAATCTTTTCATGATTAAAACAAAGGACCCGTGGCTATACTTTAAATTTGTCCCGCCTCGGCATGGCATGTTGATGTGTTATTTTTAATAACCCTAACCCCTCATATCATGAGGATGTGTGCTTGTTTGTTTTCTCTTGATTTGCAAGGTACAAATTCGAGGTCAAATTGTTTTCAAGAAGGGGAGGATGATACGAGTACGACCACGATGATGGACTAGAAAGAGTGTGTATTGAATCTGTCCAAGGAAGTGCATAAGTGAAGTGTGAAAGAGGGCCTAAATGTACCAAAAATAGCCCCTAAGTTACACTTGATGAGAATCTCACCCTTGAGGGGTATTGTGGTCATTTTGTATTCTATTTTGTAATACAATATATATAGAACCTCTTAGGGTTTTAGTCTTAGATGTTTATTGATATTGAAAGCTGTAAGAAGAGTATTTCTCTCTTGTGAGAAAGGCCTATGGCAAAAACATCGTAACTAGGATTTCCAACTTGAGTGTGGAATCATTCGTGTTGGATTTATGCTTGGAACGTTGGGTTCTAGAGAAGGTTGAGGTGTCTCTTGTGCTCAACGAAGAGATAGGTATTTGTAGTGTGTAGTGTTAAGGGTCCAAGAGTGGAATAGGCTCTTGGTTTCTTCAGATTATACCTTCACATTGTCTATCTATCTATCTATCTTCACATTTCTTATACTCTTTGTTGTTGTTCTAGTCATCAACCGTGTGTTATTGTTTCCATTGTGTTATTGTTCATCTTGTTCTTCATCTTGTTATCTTGATACTCTCTATGTTAGTTTGTGGTGGCTGTTTTGGTGTCAAATGCACCATTGTTATCTTGTATTGTTGTTGTTGTAGTGAATCCAAGAGTGCTCTCCAAAAAGGTCCTCAGATCCTTAAGATTAGTGGACTGATTTGGGTTGTGTTTTTGTGCTTCCGTTGTCTTTATCGTATCAGAGCCATCTTTGATTTTGTTCTAACAAGATCAATCTTGGGCTTGAGAGTTGAAAAATAATTTTAAAAAAAAAACTGAAAACTGAAAAAAAATTCCAGAAAAGTGCAAATCTGTCCATTTTGTGTTCTTGGCCAAAAATTATGTTATTGTTGTTTTGGACAAGATTTGTTTGTTGTGTGTCTAGTACTTGTAGTCTTTTGTTCATTTAGAGTGTTTCTAGTGTTGGTTTCTTTCTCATCAACACTAAAAAGTGTCCAAATCTAAGATTGAACTTGAACTTGTTGAAGTTGCTGATGTCAACTAGTTGTAGCCGAGTTGGATGTTGTTGTTACCTACACCTTGGTCGATTTGCTGGTCTTGTTGTAGTGGAGTTGGAAACTGATATTGTTGTTGTTCTTGGAGTTGTTGTGTTCTTAAGGTTCTTCACCCTTTCATCATCTTGTTAATTCTTAAAGTGCAAACTAGATTTAAAAAGGTGAAAGACAAGCTTGTAGTAGTTGTTAGTAAAAGACTTGTCCCTATCGCTTCAAAGACTTTTGATCTACTTTTCCTTGATTTAAGGACCTTGTTTCAAGGAGAAAGTTCAAAGAAGTCAAGTTTTGCTTTTGAACTTTGAACAAAAGGGCTCCAAGACCACTTTTCCCTCCATTAACCAAATCCACCAATTCCAAATTGTATATTGATCAAGACTTGAAATAGGGAAATAAAATTTTCATAAAACTCGAGGCCAGTACTGGACTTCCAAATCACTAAAGTACTGTTCACGCAATATTTTGAGTTCAGATTTTAGATTTCTTAGTTTCATTTTATTGCTTCCTGGATTCCTTTGTTTGCTCGACGCTAATTGACAACCTAGTAATAACCTACTAGCTTGTAAGTTAGTTTTGTGTACTTTCTTTATGTAAACGTTGTTTGTTATGTTCTTTTCTCGTTTTTGAGTCATAGTATCTTTTTTGATTCAAGTTCATACATTACTTATTTGAGTCATTTCAAACAAGAATCTACTGCGACCTCTAGCCACAATTGGGACCAAGTAACCTCATTGGAGTATAAACGAGTTATCAACACTTGTAAGGCCAATAGAGTGAAAAATCCAAAGTGTGAAAGTAAGGGATTGTGGACTATTTTGAGATGCATTGTGAACTATTTTGTGATAAATTGTGGACTATTTTTTACTAATCTGTAATGTGTTTGTTGTTTTTGTGTTGTTTGCTTAGTAGCTCTTGATGGGTACAATGGCAAATGAAGCTGAAATGCCTAGTTGGGTTAAATCCATCATGGTAAGGCTTGATGCCATAGATCGGCGAATGATGGACAGAATGGAAGGAAAATTGGAAGGGACGGAAGGATCTCTGTGCAAGAAGTTGGATAACTTGATGGAGCATCCAAGCCTTCCTAATCAAATTCTCCTAAGTGGTCATGCTCCACATGAGCTACTAGGTAATCAAACTAACTTTTACACTCTGGTGAATGAGGATAATATCCAACTAAGTGTAAATGATAGTTTGTCTTTAAGTTAGCCGAATGTGCCTTCATTTTGTGATGATAATGGACAACTTGATATTGTGGATACACTAGTTGATTTACCTAGTGTTGAAGCCATTGTGGAAAGTGGTAGTACATTGTCTTATGGAAGTCATGAAGACCAACTTGTGTGTGAAAATGATGATGTTGAACATGTTGGCCGAATAACTAAGGATGACCCTCTAGTTGTTTTTTCTATTGACCATGATAGTATAGAGGGGACTTCTGATCATTATTGTAGTAGTATTGGGGTAAGGAAGTGTATTCCTAACCTGTGCCCGTGAACACTACACATTTGATTCCGGTGATCATTTGAAGTGCGGTGATGAGGATTTCTTTTGGAATGACTTGAATGTGTATGGAATGTATGGCTTTCCTCTTTCGGCTTTCAAGTCTAATTGTTGTTCCAAAAAGAGTCTATGTTTTCCACTTGATAAATGACGTTTGTTCCTTGTTTCTTGTCACACTTATGTAGATAAACTAGTTGATTCTCCCTTGGTATGGTATTCGGGTAAGAGGGATGTTTGGGTATATCTGAAGTTTGAGCCACCTTGGCAAGATGCTATGATTGATTACACTAATCCTAACCCTCATACCTTAAGGAACTTTTGTTTGCTTGTCCTTCCTATTGTTTTGCAAGGTTCGGATTCGAGGACGAATCCTTTCTAAAGAAGGAAGGATGATACGAGTAGGATTATGAACGGGGTCCAATGCGTTAATAATTGAGCTCGGGGGGCTGCCCAGCCTAGGAACAAGCTTTGAAGTGTAGAGAACAAGTCCCACAAGCTCCAAAACTGTTCACTGTTCATCCACATTCACTGTTCATCTGCCCTTTGTAAGGGTTTTTTTAGTCATTTGTAATAAGTTAACCTAGGTATAAATAGAACCTCATTAGGTCATTTTTGGGGGATTTTTGGAGAATATATTTTGTAGCCTCTTTGAGAGTCTTTATCAAGGTGTAATCTTTGGATAAGGTGGAATCCTTGTGCTGATCATTTGCTTATAAACGAAGATTGCTTTGGAATTTCGGTTCCATTGAGGTCACGTAAGAGAGAGGTTTAGGTTGTGTGTGCTATTAAAGGTCCTTTGTCTATATCTAGTGTAATCTGTTTGTGTTCTTGTCTTGTAACCGTGTATTGTTGTTATTGTATCTTGTTCATCAAATGTTGTTTCTATTTTAGTGTGTTTTACTCTTTATATCACTTCCCTTCTTGTTATTCTTGCGAATTCGAGAGAGGTTATCAAAAGGGTCAATAGTTCTTGAACTAGTAGACTGATTTTCGTGTTTGTGTTGTTGTGTTCTTGGGGAGTTGGGTATCATGCTTTGTTATAAACCAAACGGAAGAGCCCAACCCAAAAGACTAGTCTGATAGGTGGGGGAACCCATTTGGTCTATAAACCCATTAACATTTCTCTATTTTTCCTATGTTGGACAATTGGTTCATAACAATCGCTTCCGCTTGAGAACCAATGACCTCATTGGTCACAGACGAGCCAAGTTGGTCACGACTGGTAGCTTTCGTAGGTCCAAGCCACCACTCCGAGTCGTAACTCCACGCGTAACAATCGCTTTCTATCGAGAACCAACACCTCGTTGGTTACGGCTGAGTCATGTTGGTCACAGCTGGAACCCCTCTTGGGTCCAAGCCAACACTCCTGGTGCACAAGACACCACTACGAGTCACGGCTCCACGCATAAAAAGTGCTTCCTCTTGAGAACCAACTCCTCGTTAGTCACGGCTGGCACCCCTCTTGGGTCCAGGCCACCACTCCGAGTAGCGGCTCCACGCATGGATCAATCCTCGTTAGTCACAGCTACGAACTGTTGGTCATGGCTAGGTAAGACACGGTAAAATCTTCAATCTAAAATTCATCTCCTTAAGCTTTACAAGCTCGAACACTTAAAAATTTTTTGCTAAGTGTTCAACACTTAAATCTCATTTTAGACCTCCAAACTTTGTGGATTTATTGGATGACCTTTCCGACATCCGTTTTTCAATTTTCAAGTTGCGTTGCGATGGGACAAGGTCGTAGTACATTCTGGGTGATTTTTGGAATTTTTGAAGTAGCGTAAGGGCATCTTTAGTATGCCAAACCATAAGCAAAATAAGCTAATGAGGCACCGCCCAGCTTAGACCACCAGTCTAAGCAGGGCGCTGCCCAGCTCTTACCCCTTCTAAGAAGGGTGCCGCCCTGGTCTCTCCCAAGGTCTAAGCAAGGTGCCGCCCTATCTATAGCCCTGAGCCAAAATTTCATCTTCCAGTTCGTGGTATCAAGGGCAAATCTGTAATTTTCGAACCACTATATATATTTTTTAACACGAGATTCAGCTCATCTACACCCAAAATATAAGGTTTTCTCTCAATTTTTCCCAAGAACAAATATTAGGGTTTATAGTTCAAGACCCAAATCATCAAGATTTATTCATCAATTCACTCCAAATCAAGAAACTAAGGTATGCGGGTGTTGATTCTTGGGCTTCTTCCACCCAAGAAGTTCAACAACCCTTTTTCAAGATTTTAAAGTCTAAAATTTTATGAATTTTCATGATTTATGTGAATAGAAGTTGAAGTTCATGTTGTTGATAAGTTTTGATGTATGTGTTGAATATAAAGATCCAAGTTTTGACCTTAGTATGTGTTGATTATGTGATTCCCATGATAAAATCCCTTCAAGAAGCATGTTGAGTTATGTAATCATGTTAATTATGTGTATTGAATGTTGTATTACCAAAATATGCCTCCCATATGTTTGATATGTTTGATAGAATGCTTATATGAAGAAAATAGTACCGTTGTAGCATGTTAAGTATAAAATCCCCAATTTTGTGACAAGTAATGTATATCAAGTGTTTTTTGTAATGCCAAGATGAGTGAAGCATTATATGTTGCATGTGCTCCCTATTCACGTGGATTTCCTTGTTGAATAAGTTATGAGATGATAGCATGCCTCCATATACCATTACATGTTTAAGATTCCCCAGTGCTTGAAGAGATGTTATACTAAGCTATGTTGAATGATATTCTATTATTATGATGTTGATTTTGGCCATGCATTCAAGAAGTAATGTTTTGTCAGTTTCTTTCTATCGAGTCCTGGGGGTACTTGTGCCCAAAAATTATAGTTGTGTTCCTATAGCCGAGTCTCAAGATAATCTCAGTCGTGCTATGATCATTAGAACTCAATCGGTGACTGAACATTAAGAAAACTCATTAGTATTCAGTATCCAGTCAAGATTTCAGCAAAGCTCAGTATGATACGAAACTCAGTAGCACTCGTACAGAAAGTAGAATTTAGTAGCATTTTGTTAGATATGGAACAAAGATAATTCAGTTAGATAAGTCATGATCAATAATATATTCATCTCAGTCTAGTAATGTTAAGGATCAGTTCAGAGTCTTTCAGTTGGGAGTAGGAACTAGCACCGAGCGAGTACAAGGATGAAGCCTTCCCCGTTAGAGAGGTAGAGTCGTTAGCAGTAATCCTTGTACTCTAAAACTGGAAAAATTTTATTTTGAGTAAGACTCAACCAACAATAGTTGTATAAGGCTCTACTAACATCTTGACACGTGAATTGTGGGACCCATCTCACAAGTGAACAATAAAAATAACTGTACAGTAAAAAAAAAATGGAGGGAACCAGCAGTGATTTTTTCCTCATTAAAAGATTACTCTACTGATCATATATAATATTATTGATCACTTTCTTTCTCAAAGGAACACCAAGATCTATTACAATATTGTTGATGATTTTCTTTCTCAAAAAGATCAAATTTGTTACAAAATTATTGATCACTTTCTTTCTCAAAGAGACATCAGTTATATTCTCATCCATCAGAAAATTCTTCTTTATAGGTAATAAATTCATTACCTTTTTTTATTCTTCTTTTATTTTTATAACAACAAACTATGTATTCTAAATATAGTAAATATCAAATATGTACTATATACAACTTATTTTTACTCGTTATTCTTGTTATTTGAATCTACTTACTTATTAGTTAACTTTATTTTGAATGAGAATATCATCAAGATAATAGTTTCTATATGACTTGTAAACAAAATGTCCTTTATACAAAGCACTTCGTATATCAGTTGTTGCTGCCATGTGTGATCTTCGTGACTCATTGAAAAATTCTGTCAAACATAAAAGTATTTTGTAACGCTCCGTAAAAGCCCTGCATGGATTATCCTTTAATAGTGTGCTCTTAGACTTAAAACTTGAAAATTTTTCTGAGTGTACTGAGGAATTAAGAGTCATTTTAGCTGGCAATCTTCGGGATACAATTTTTCAACCTTCGCGACATCCGTTTTTGGATTTTCTTGTTGCATTGTGATGGGGCAAGGTAGTAGTACGTCTAGGAAGAGTTTTGGAATTTTAGACAATCTTAAGGACAAGTTAGTATTTCCAATCCAGTGGCAGCGCGCGATAGGCCCGCGCTGCCTAATGGATCGCGTGCACTGGACCTTAGCCCGTGATTGAGCGGGCGATGCCTGCTTAATCGCAGTGCACTAAGGCCCGCAGCACCTAGTGGATCGCGCCAGGCTTATTCTTCAACCTCCTTTAGGAAATTAATGGAATTTTGGTAATTTACCATTCCCCTATCAACTTAAACACAGGATTTAATCCCTAAAGATATAAATTACACTCATATTCACCAAAACCGCTCAAGAACTCTCTCAAGGGTTTTAAAAAACAAATCCAAACAACTCAAGATTCAACCATGGGTTTTTGAAATTGATTGCATATTTGAAATCCCTAGAATGTAGGCTTCAAGAAACACCTATTATCTTTGGAAATAGAGGTACGTGGGGTTATCCTTAAAATCTCATGGTCTTAGAAATTCATGTTTTAATAATGGGGGTTTGAAACTATGAATATAATCATGTTTTAAACGTTTCTATGATATTGTTTTGGTCTTTAGGCCTATTTCCGAAGTGATTTGATATATTATATATGTATATGCATGTGTTTCAAAAAGATGTTAACTTGAGAGCATGAATTATATGGAATCCCTCTCTTGATATGAATTTTTTTAATTTTCATATGATGTGAATTGTTTGAAAACACCTTGAAAAGCATGACATAAAATGTTTTGAAAATAGTTATGATTTGATATGATCTAGACTTGAAATGAGAGGGTTGTTTGTATTGAAACATTTTGAATATAATGGTTGAATGAGAAGAATGATGTGATATTGATGACTTGAAAGTCGGGTATGAAGATACCCTAAAGAATATGAAATGTGATTAAATCAAATGAAATTTGAATGCATTGATTTTACATGAGATAGGTGGATGCCCGAAGAAGGCGTTTGAGTGTAAGTGCTCATCGCTGAAAACTGTGTTTTTCGACAGGGGAAATTGGTACCATGATTTGTTGATACTGTGTACCTGATATATATATATATATATATATATATATATATATATATATATATATATATATATATATATATATATATATATATATATATATATACATCATCCCACTTTTGGACTATGGTTGGGAGCCCTGCTTTGAGATCCTGTGCACTACCATACTTTATTGGGTTGAAACACCCTGTTGTGTGATCTTTTGTGTATTCACCTCATGTATACTCTAATCTCGGTGGCAATTGAGGTTTGACAGTTGGTGTAAATGTGATATTGTAGGGTATTCCACCTATCTCAGTTGCATTGCATTGTTGTTGAAAAATTTATACATTATGCCCATGTGTTTTCAAATGATTTGATATGACACTGCTTTTCAATGGCTCTCGCTTACATTTTGTAAAAATATTGTATTTATATTTTGGATATATTTGTGTACCAATACATTATATTGACCCCTACCCTTCCAGGTTCGGAGGCACAATCTATGGGTCCGGATAACCAGTAGATTTCTTCCGACAGAGCGTAGAATCAAGTGGTGAGCCTTTTATATTTTGGAAGGCCTGATTTTTGTCATTTCATTGATCAGTTAGTAGTTTTTAGTTCTACTGGGGGCCTTGTCCCAGTTTTCAGAAAGTTATTTATCTCTTTCATGTAGTAGAGATTTCGCAGATGGTTTTTCAGTTGTTGATAGAGATTGTGAGACATTATTTCCCATTATTGTTTTCAAGTGATTTTGACTATGTTTCTGTAAAACTATTTATCTTCTGCATTTATCTTATCATATGAATTATGTGCATGATTACCAAATAGATAGGGGTGTTTCAGGCCTTTATGGTCCAGAATACTCGTCATGTCCAGGGCCTCAGTTCGGGTCATGAAAAACTTGGCATCAGAGCATGATTCATGGTCCCAAGGTGTCTGCAAAATCATGTTGGGTAGAGTCTTTTTTATGGGTGTGTAGCGCGCTACACTTATAAGAAAGAGGCTACTAGGCATTTAGGAAATGTTTTCCTTCTTTGTGAATTAGTTCGTGCTTCAGAGTCAAGCCTGTTCCTAATCCATAATCTTTTGTCTTACAGTCATGCCTCCTTGTCGCAATACTAATCAGAGTGCTCAAAATGACGAAGTCCATCCCACTCATGGGATAAGGACACATAACATAATCCCCACTCCAAAATCTGTCCCTACTCTGGGAGTCCCTCCAGTCCCAACTAGTCCACCTCGGGCTCCATGGACCAATATGAACCACCCCCTAACTTCTCAGGAGAACATATCAAACGCAGAGTTCAGGCAGTCTAGTCATATGTTAACACATTTGGTGGTTGCACAGACTCAGCGGTCAGAGGATATTGGGTCTGCATCTGTTACTTCCAAAGCTACTCGGGTAAGCCAATTCATGAGGATAAATCCTCTTAAATTCACAGGTACTAAGGTAGAGGAGGATCTACAGGTATTTGTAGATGAAATAGAAAAAATTTTCAATGTGATGCATGTTGATGAGGTCGAAGAGGTATAATTAGTAGTGTACCAGCTGAAAGAAGTGGCAAATCAGAGGTACAACAATTGGTAAGATGCGAAGGGCAACAATGTTGAGCCCTCGATATGGAATGAATTTGTTGATGCTTTCCTTGACCGATTCTTTCCTTTAGAATTGTGGGAGGCAAAGGATGAGGAGTTCATAAACCTTAAGCAGCGTAAGATGAGTGTTCGGAAGTATACTCTAAAATTCAATCAGCTGGCCCGATATGCTCCTGAGTTGACAGGTAGTATGAGGGCCCGAATGAGAAAGTTTTCATCCGGCCTTTTAGATGATTTGGTACTTGAGTTCTAGAGAGCTATGTTGAACAAGGAATTGGACTTTTCTAGGATGACAGTTCATATGCAATAGGTAGAAGAGAAAAAGAAGAAGATTTTTGAGGCTAGAGAAATAGAAAGACATGCAAAAAGAGCCAGATCTATTGACCAGGGTCACAATCGGCCTCAGAGAAGTAGGTAGGGAAATAAATGGCAGAAGAAGAACAATTGGGGTAATGCACAGTATGCTTCCAGCGCCCCAGCTCCCAGACCACCAGTAGACTGACGATCTTAGAACTTTCAGACTCATCATGGATCCAGAGCCCCAGATACTCAGTCATAGGGCAGTGTGGCCCATCAGCATCGTACTTATCCACGGTGTGATACTTGCAGAAAGAATCATCCAGGGAGGTGTTACTTTGACGGGAGAAATTGTTATACTTATGACAAGGTGGGTCATCTTCAGAGAGATTTCCCTTCTGCTGGAGGAAATATGAGAAGGGATAAGCCCCAAGCCACTTCCAGAGATCCTCCTCCTAAGGGTGCCCCATCAGTTGTTGGGAGCAGTCGTAACCCGTTATATTCTTTGACTAACCACCAGGAGGCAAAAGCTTCACCAGATGTTTTTACCGATACGTTACGAATTTTTTCCTTTGATGTTTATGTATTGCTTGATCTCGGGTCTACTTTATCTTATGTGACCCCTTATGTGGCTGTTGCTTTTGGGTTTGAGCCTGAAGTTATTGTAGAACCCTTCAGTATTTCCACTCCTGTAGGTGATTTAGTTGTTGCTAGAAGGGTGTATAGAAATTATGTTGTGTCTATTCTTAGTCGAGTTATTGTGGCAGACCTTATAGAACTTGATATGGTAGATTTTGATGCTATCCTTGGGATGGACTGGCTCCATTTGTGTTATGCCACACTTGATTGCAGAATCCAAAGGGTTAATTTTTCTTTCCCGAATGAGCCACCAATTGAGTGGGCAGGAAATTTTGTGGCACTTAAAGGTCACTTTATCTCTTATCTTAGAGCCCAAAAACTCATTTCCAGAGGTTGTATGTACCTTATAATCTGAGTAAAAGATTCCATAGTTGAAAATTTTCCTCTACAATCAGTCCCTACTGTGAATGAGTTTCCAAAAGTCTTTCCAGAAGATCTCTCAGGGATACCACCTGATAGGGAGATAGATTTTGGCATTGATGTGTTTCCAGAGACTCATCCCATTTCTATTCCGCTATATAGAATGGCTCCCACGGAACTGAAAGAGTTAAAAGAATAGCTTCCAGACCTCCTAGACAAAGGCTTTACTCGTCCTAGTGTTTCCCATGGGGTGCAGCCATACTTTTCTTGCGAAAGAAGGATGGGTCCCTTCGTATGTGCATAGACTACCATCAGTTGAATAAGGCCACTATTAAAAACAAAGATCCTCTTCCTAGGATTGATGATATTTTTTACTAGCTTCAGGATGTTAAGTGTTTTTTTGAAAATAGACTTTCGTTCGGGCTATCATCAATTGAAGGTTAGGGAGTTAGACGTTCCAAAATCAGCCTTCTGAACCTGATATAGTCACTATGAGTTCTTAGTCATGTCCTTCAGGTTGACTAATGCCCCTGCATCTTTCGTGGATCTAATGAATAAGGTGTTCCGTCAGTTTCTAGAATTGTTCATCATAGTATTCATTGACGATATTTTGATCTATTCCAAAAGTGAGGAGGACTAGTCCAATAACATCTGAATTATCCTTCAGTCCCTTAAGCATCATCAGTTATATGCTAAGTTCTCCAAATATGAATTCTGGCTGAATGCTATTGTCTTCTTGGGGCATATTGTATCTAGTGACAGTATTAGAGTGGATCCCCAAAAGATTAAGGAAGTGAGAAAATGGCCCAGACCTACGACTCCAACCAATATTCGGAGCTTCTTGGGCCTGGCGGGTTATTACAGAAGATTTGTAGAAAATTTTTCTTCCATAGCTTCTCCGCTTACTAAATTGACTCAAAAAAAAGTGAAGTTTGCATGGTCTGATCTGTGTGAAAATAGTTTTGAGAAATTGAAAGACAAGCTGACTACTGCTCCTATTTTGACCCTTCCCGAGGGTGTAGATGGCTTTGTCATTTATTATGATGCGTCCTGTATGGTAATTGGTTGTGTATTAATGCAACATGGTAAGGTGATAGCTTATATATCTAGACAGTTGAAGGTGAATGAGCGAAATTACCCCACTCATGACTTGGAGTTAGCAGTCGTGGTGTTTGCTCTTAGAATTTAGAGGCATTATCTCTATGAAGTGTATTTTAATATTTATACTGACCACAAAAGTGTGTAGTATGTTTTCTCACAGAAAGAATTGAACCTCAGGCAGAGGCGTTGGATGGAGCTTTTCCAAGACTATGAAATGAGCCTGCATTACCTTTCAGGCAAGGCAAATGTTGTAGCCGACACCCTCAACAGGTTATCTATGGGCATCCTTTCTTATGTAGAAGAGGGGAAGAAAGAGATGGTGAAGGATATTCACCGCCTTGTAAATCTGGGAGTGCAACTCTTAGATTTTGAAGATGGAGGGGTGATTTTTCATAAGTTAGCTAAGTCATACCTTTATACTGAAGTTAAGGAGAAGCAGGTTGAAGATCGCATCTTGATTCAAATAAAGAAAGATAAGGGTCAACAAAAGGTAATGTTATTTGAAATTAGTGGTGATGGTATTCTGAGATTTCAGGGTAGGTTATGCCTTCCAAATAGAAAGAATCCTCAATGAGGCTCACACTTTAAGGTATGTTGTTCACTCGGGCTCTACTAAGATGTACCATGATCTAAAAACTTTGTATTGGTGGAATAATATGAAACATTATGTAGCTGATTTTGTTTCCAAGTGTTTGAACTGTCAACAAGTGAAGATAGAACATTTGAGGCTGGGAGGTACTTCCTTAAAGATAGCTCTTCCTTTATGGAAGTGGGATATGATCAATATGGACTTTGTTACAGGACTTCCTAAGTCCCAAAACCAGTATGACTCTATTTGGGTGATTGTAGATCGGTTGACAAAGTCAGCCCACCTTTTGCCTGTGCGGACTAATTATTCCGTCTATATGGTTCACCTATGTCCATTATATCCTACCGAGGTACGCAGTTTTTTTCTCAATTTTGGAGATCGTTTCAGAAAGGCTTAGGTACCTAAGTGAACCTAAGTACAGCATTCCACCCTCAAACTAACGGGCAAGCTGAGCGAACCATTCAGACCCTTGAGGATATATTGAGATCTTGTATAATAGATTTCAAAGGTAGTTGGGTAGATCATTTGCCATTGATTGAGTTCGCTTACAATAATAGCTACCATGCTAGTATTAAGATGGCACCGTTTGAAGCGTTGTATGAGAGGAGATGCAGGTCTCTAATAGGGTGGTATGAAGTTGGTGACACGTGGTTGTTGGGGCCTGATCTTGTTCATCAGGCGATGGAGGATGTGAAATTAATCAAAGAACGACTTAATATGGATCAGAGTCATCAGAAATTCTATACCGATGTTTGAAGAAGAGAGCTAGAGTGTGAGGTTGGAGGTTGGGTATTTCTTAAAGTTTCTCCCATGAAGGGAGTTATGCAATTCGGGAATAAAGGTAAGTTGAGTCCTCGCTACATAGGACCATATCATATTGTAAAAAGGATAGGTGGAGTTGGATACAAGTTAGAGTTGACTACAAACTTGGGTTCTATTCACCCGGTATTTCATATATTCATGTTGAAGAAGTGCATTGGAGCTCATTCTTTAGTGTTGCCTGTTGAGGAAAACAAGGTGAACAATTCTTTGTCTTATGAAGAAGAGCCTGTAGCAATCTTAGATCACCAAGTTAGAAAATTGAGGAGCAAAGAGATAGCCTCGGTAAAAGTATTGTGGAGGAATCAGAAAGTTGAAGAAGCAACTTGGGAATCAGAAGATAACATGAAAGATAGATACCCAGACTTATTTGACCGGGTGAATGATGAGATAGAAGGTGCAACTCTTAGAGTATGAAAGAGGAACATTCTAACTCTATTGCACGAACTAGAACATGAAGAAAGAGAGACATTCCTAAATGCCTAGTAGCCTCCTACTTATAAGTGTGGCGCGCTACACACCCACAAACAAGACTCTACTCGACGTGATTTCGTAAACACCCTGGTAACATGAAACATGCTCCAAATTGGGGCCCTGGCCGTGATGAGTATTCCAAACCTTAAAGGCCAGAAACATCCTTATCTGTCTGGTGATCATGGTCAAAATCACATAAAAACAACAATGGGAAATAGTGTCCCACAATCTCTATCAATATATGGAAAACTGTCTGCAAAATCTCTACTACATGACTAAAATAACTAACTGTCTGAAAACTGGGACAAGGCCCCAATAGACCCAAAACTACTAACTGATAAATGAAACTGCCAGAATCAGGCCTTCCAAAATATAGAAGACTCACCAAGTGACTCTGCGAATTTGTCTGAGAAATCTACTGATATTCTGGACCCCTAGACTGTGCCTCTGAACCTGGGAGTGAAGGAGGTCAATACAAAAGTACTGGTGCATAGAGAAATCAAAATAAAAACAATATTTTTACAAAATATAGGTGAGTAAGTAGTTTCATATTAAATCATTTGAAAACACATGGGCATAATGTAATAGTTTTCAACAATGATGAATGCAGTTGAGCTAGGTGGAATACCCTACATATAACATTTACACCAACTGTCAAATCTCAGTTGCCACCGAGATTTGAGTATAAGTGAGGGGAAGACACACAAGATCACATAGCAGGGTGTCTCGACCCAATAAAGTATAATAGTGCACAAGATCACTTAACCTGGGCTCCTAACCATAGTCCCAATTTGGGAATGACATAAAGTCAGGTATACAAGATCACTTAGCCTGGTACCAAGTTCCCATGTCGGCAAACACGGTTTCCAACGATAAGCCTTTACACTCAAACACCTTCTTCGGACATCCACTTATCTTACGTAAAATCAATGCATTCAACTTCATTTAATTCAACCACATATCTTATCCTATAGGATATCGTCATACCCGACTTGCAAGTCATCAATATCACATCATTCTTCTTATTTAACCATTGAATTCAACATGTTTCAACACAAATAACCCTCTCGTTTCAGGTCAAAATCATATCAATTCTTAAAATATTTCATGTCATGCTTTTCAAGATGTTTTCAAACTATTTACATCATATGAACATTTGAAACAAATTCATATCAAGAGAGGGATTCCATATAATTCATGCTCTCAAATTAACATAGTTTCAAAACATAAGCATATACATATATAATATATCAAATTACTTTGGAAATAGGCCTAAAGACCAAATCAATAATATAGAAATATTAAAAACATGATTATATTCGTAGTTTCAAAACCCCCATTGTAAAATATGAATTTCAAAGTCCATGAGATTTTTAGGGTATCCCCATGTACCTCTATACGTGAAGATGATAGGTGTTTCTTGAAGCCTACGTTCTGGGGATTCCAAATATGCATTTAGTTTCAAAAACCCACAGTTGAATATTGAGTTGCTTGGGCTTTTGTTTTGAAACCCTAAGGAGAGTTCTGGAGAAATTTCGATGCATAAAGGTGTATTTTGGGGTATTTGGGGTTAAATTTAGTGTTAGAGATGGTAGGGGGACAGAAAATTACCAAAACACCCTTAATGATATGGAACTTAAAAGCTAAAAAATTCCCAGGCGTGAACAGACCATGAGTCGCATGCTATTTCCCACCGTAGTAGAGTATGCGACGCATGATATAACGCATGCTGGCACTATGCAATGGAGCATGCGACGCATGCTTATCGCATGGTGATACTGTTTTGAAATTCAAAAATGCCTCAAATGATGTCCAAAAATTCTGAAACTCAACCGAGACGTACTACAACCTTTCCCCATCGCAATGCAACAAGAAAATCTAAAAACGAATGTTGGGAAGGTTGAAAAGTTATATTTCGAAGACTGCCTGCTAAAAATGAGACTAAGTCTCTTTAACACTTTGAATATTTTTCAAAATTTTTAAGCTTCTCTTCTTATGCACATGCTATTACAAGGTAACACATTGCACGAAAATTACGAGATGTTACAAATATAGATGTGGATGCTTGGCTTGTATAAAATTTCAAATATCAAATGACATATGGGAAGTATGTGAATTTAATGATGTGCATAGACATTCAATTATAGAAGACAATTTAAGACATTTCATACAATCTGGTCGAAAGCTTACAAGTGCTACCAAAAATATTCTTGGTTCTATGGTCGAGGCTGGTATTCGCACTAAAAAAGTTGTTCGATATCTTCAAAATAAAGAAGGTGGAATTGAAAATACAAGATTTATTGAGCAAGATGCTAATAACTTCATACAAGCAAATAAGAGAAATATGATTAGTGGTGGAGATGCTCAAACTTTAATAAATCATTTTATGCATTTGCAATCGGAGGACTCAAATTTCTTTTATTCTTTTCAAGTTGATGAAGATGGCATATTGTGCAACTTTTTTTTGAGAGATAGAAAATCTATATTGCACTATGAGTGTTTTGGGGATGTGATGATTTTTGACACCACATATCGCACAAATAAATATAACATGATATGTGCTCCATTTGTTGGTGTAAATAATAATTGGAATAATATTTTCTTTAGATGTGCATTCTTGTATGATCAAATAATTGGCTCTTTTATTTGGCTATTTCAAACATTCCTAAAGGGAATGGGAGGAAAATCACCAACAACAATTTTTACCGATCAAGCTCCTGCTATAGCAAATGCTATTAGAGAAGTTTTTCCTGAAACATGCATCGGTTATGTGAATGGCACATTGAAAGCAATTCTCAGAAAAATATACTCCACCACAAGGATTTCGAAACTACTTTGATACTCTCTTATGGAGATGCAAGTCAGAACCAAAATTTGAAGTGACTTGGCAGAACATGATATCTGAATGGAATTGTGCAAATAATACTTTGCTTCAAAAGCTGTATGATTTTAGAAAGAATTGGTGTCCTGCATTTAGCCATTCCATTTTTTCAACACACATTAAATCAACTCAAAGAAATGAAAGCACAAACAGAGTTTTCACAGAAATGACATGCAAGACAATGAGTATAACTGAATTTGTGAAGCAATATGAGCAACGAACAACTGAAATGCATGACAGTGAGGCAATTCAGGATTATAAATGTCGAGGAAAGCATAAACCTTTCATAGAATACTATGGGATGTTGAAGCATGTTGGTAGTGTGTATACAAGATGAATTTTTACAAGGTTTCAACATGGATTTTTGTAAGGGACAACCAAAAAAGTAATCAATTTGGACACTAATGGGAATAAAACAGTATATACAATTTCAAAGGGTGAAAGTGAGCAAATTGAAACTGTTCAGTTCAATTCTCTTTATAATTCTATTGTTTGTAGTTGTCAAATATTTGAAACCATGGGTTGGCTGTGTTGTCATGCATTAAAAGTTTTATTCTTTGACTTAAATTTTTCTTGTATACCTGAGAAATACATTTTGAAAAGGTGGATTAAGAATGCCATGCATGGCAGTGGATTTGACGAGTACACCAAAAAAATGAGACAATGAAATCCTCAATGGCAATTCACTTAAATGGATTAATGAAGGAGCCTTTTACTGTTATGACTTTAGCGGAAAATGACTTGGACTCCGAGGAAATTGCCAAAAATTTTGTACCCGGCAAAGATTGAGATTATGAAGCATCAAAGTGGATTGTATACTGAAAATTATGAGAAGGATAAGAACAAGCTCAGTGGAATTGATCCTATTATAGGGTGTAAGGATCAAGTTTTGGATCCAATTAAGAAAAATGACCAGAGAAGAGGATACGGAAGAATGAAGTCAAGAGGTGAACAAAGAAAAAATAAGCTTCACAAAAGACATTGAAATATAAAGCAGCAGATGAACATCAGTCTTTTACTGCTATGGCACCGAGCTTTGAAACACAAATCAACTTCAATGCAAGGCTTCACTGAACTAAATTTTCAGGTTATTTTCCTTCATCAAACTAAATATTTTTAATCATTGTCTTACTACTTTATTTATCTTCTAATTTTGACTCTTTTTTTTTATTAAAATTCATTTACTAAAGTTGGTTTTTTTCCTTTTAAATTTAAACCTATAGGTACATGGAGATTTACAAAAACATTTCAGTCAACTATCAACACAAAACTTGAATCTGTCTTCTGCAGTGTCCTTTCAAAGTCAAGGTTCAAACAATGCATTAGAAAATGTTGATATCAATGAAAAGGGAATATAGTAGATCTGAGCAGCACATTTTGTAACATATTTCATCTTTTTAGAACATTACAAAAATTTATATGACAAGTATTTTGCTATTTTGGCATTAGAAATGACATGCAAACAAAGATGTGTGAAGATCTAAATTTTATTACTTATTTTATATAAAAAAATCATATTTATATGGATCTGTAGAAAAAACATTAATCATGAAGATGGAGATAGATTCGTACCTGAAATATGAATAATCAAAAATTGCAGATGAAGATGAAGTAACTGAGGTAGATTTGAGTAAACAATGAAAATTTGAGAACAAAGCTTCAATTTTTTTTTTATCTTCAACACATATCAATTTTTTTTCAACATTAGCAGCATCCCAAATTGCCAATGAATATCTAAATATTAGTATTTAAAGAAACTGTAAATTCAATATCAATAGATAAACATGCAATAAGGTTTTCTGATTTTCTGATGAAGGTGAATTGGAAAATTCAAGAACAACTTTTAATTTTAATAGTAGAAGTATTCAGATAAAAAAAAATGAAAGTGATGTTTTTTGTTTAGAAGAAAGGTTTTGTGATTTTTTGATGAAGATGAACTGAAAAAATAAAGAAACTTTCTAATTTTAATAGTAAAGGTGTTGAGATAAAAAAAATATGAAAGGTTTTTTTTTTTTTTGTTTAGAAGGAAGCTTTATTTGATGAAGATGAATTGAAGAAATCAAGAACACTTTTTAATTTTAATAGTGGATGTGTTCAGATAAAAAAGTGAACTTTTTTTTTGTTTAGAAGAAGGCTTTTTTGCTTTCCTGATGAGGATGAATTGGAGAAATCAAGAAACTTCAACTTTTTCGAAAATCGCACAAAATTTTTCATATACGTTATGTCCTCCACTGTTAAAGACTTCAAATATTTTAATTTATTTTTTTGTGGACCCGACAGTCCACTAACCATTTTTTACTCAAAATTTTAGTCTCTATGTTCTTTATTTTACTTTTCAATTTTAAATTATTAAAATTATCCCCACAATCCATGTGTCAAGATACTAATGGAACCACATACAATTTTTGTTTGTTAAGTCTTACTCAAAATAAAATTTTTCTAAAACTGTGTAGCCAGCAGGATCAGGAGTCATCCGATAGATGAAGGCTTGACTATCATGATGCCTTAGGCTTGACTTTCTGTTCAGGGTCACTCGTTAGAGAGACTTGACCATAGTAGTGTAACACCACGCATTTCAGGCTAGAATGAAAACAACCATTTTTATGTGTAGATGATCCAAAAGCCATAATCCTATGAAAATTTGATATTTTAATCAATTATGTAGTGTGGAAACCTATTTGAGCATGAATTCAGATCATTGAGGTCCCTTAATTCAAGGACGAGTTGAAAGCTTTCCTGTCGTTTGAGTTTGAGTAAGCGTCGAAACTTGGGTCATATTCAATCGACCATAACTCTTTGTATATAATTAATTAGGAGGCCTACTATATATAAAATGAAAGTTCTTTGAGTTCTCTTTCCGACGCCACTAGTTTCGCTTTAATTCGATATTAGAGTAGAAAGTTATGCTCATTTAACTTTGAAGTGTAAATATGACGATGAGGCTAACGACCTATCAGCTGTGTGATGGCCTGTCAGACCTGGTTATCAGCCTAAGGCAGTGAATGGTGAAAACTAGCTCTGGCTGATGACTTATCACCTAAGTGACAACCCCTCAACCCTGGTCGTCAACTGATGTATTTATGCAGTTGTTTTTGGGTTCCTTAGGGGTATTTTGGTCTTTTCCTTACTCCAAAAACCTTTCACATAAATTAAATCACCGCTTAAGTGCTATTAATCAATCACTATCAGTTTTAAAATATCAAAAACTTCCTCTTCACTCTCAAAATAAGATCAAACTAGGATTTTCTCTAAGAACAAGAAATTCAAGAAAATCAAGCCTTAAGTTTAAGATTTCCAAGGAACGAATCGAGATTTGAGTTCTTCTATTTAAACTAATTAATTTGAGGTATGTGGGGTTTATCCTAAAAACTACATGGGCTTGGAAACACTAGAACATTATTTAAAGATTTTCAAGTATGATTTTAGAAAGGGGTTTTGAAATACATGATTTTATTATGCATTATGAATGTTTAAGTGCATTGTTGATTTGACCCTTAGGCCTTACCCCTTAAATTGATTTACAAGTATCTGTATATGTATGAAATTTAAATTTAAGTTTTTGTTTGAGAGCACAGATTATGAAATCCCTCTCTTGTGATAAATTCAAGTTTATGATCTTATTGTGAATGATTTGAAATGCATAATTTATGGTTTGAAAATAGTTTTCTCAATACCATAGTGTTTGAGCATGATTTAGAGATGATGAGAGGGATCTTCTTGATATAATTATATCTTTGTTTTAAATAAAAAAGAGTTGCATGTGACTGAGAAATTTGACATGACCACCTTGTATTATTGAAATGCTTGACAAAGAGAGTTCCTTGCATATGTTTACATGAGGTTTGAGAAAGAGTTTTCTTTGAACTGATTTATTGATATGGTGGTCCCAAACTACATGTTTTGAAAGAAGAGATGATAATATGCTATAAATGGCTCAGAGGTGTGACTTGCAAGTCAATGGTATGACGATACCACACAAATATAAGCCATAACAGAGTTTGATTTCATAGAATGCATGTCTTAAAGAGTTGAAAACTGGGTTAATGTGAGTTATATAGTTACCCGAAGAAAGAACAAGTCAAATGATTCTATGTTGGAAACTGTGATTTGCTGACACAGGAACTTGGTAGCCTGCTATGTAATCTAGTGTACCTAGTATCTTGTCATCCCAAATCGGAACTATTGGTTTGGAGCCCTGCTTTGTGATCTTGATCCCAACCATGATATAATGACTTGATTGGGGTTGTGTACCCTATTATGTGATCTTGTGTGTTCTTCCCTCACTAGTACACCTATATTGGCGGCAACTGAGATAAGGTAGTCGGTGAAAGCTATGAAATTGTAGGGTGTACCACCTACTACAAAGTAGATAAGGAGTATATCCAAATTCAGATAATTTTACAGAGTCTTTTAAATATGCCCATGTAATTTCTTACCATAAAATATATGTATTATCTGATTTAAATTGCTCTCATATATGTAGAATATAAATTATCATTTGGGATTTGCTCTGCATACCAGTACATCTATATTGACCCCCTCCCCTACCTCTTAGGTTCTGAGGCTCAGCCTAGGGCTCCAGATAAGCAGTAGATAAATCTAACAGTAGATCAGATTGTGCAGTGGTGAGTCTTCTCTATTCCAAAAGGCATGTCCTTTCAGATTATGCCATCTATTACAGTTTTGGTCTACTGGGGACCTTGTCCCAATTTTCAGATAGTTACCAGATTCTCATGTAGTAGAGATTTTGTAGACTGTTCCAGATGTTGTTAGTGATTTTTGGATTTCATTCCTTATTGTTAAACTTAATCCAGAGTATGACCATGTTTCCGTAGTTGATCGTAATTCCACATTTTCATTTATTATATGAATGTTGTGAATGACTACCAAATATAGTAGGATGTCCGAGAATTCATAATTCGGGATGTCCATCACAGCCAGTCCCTAGTTTGGGTCATAACACTAATAGGTCTAGAGATCACCTATTAGATAGGCCTAATCTTAAGCTTAGTCAATCCTTATCATTATCAGAAGATTCAGAGATCACCCGCTAGATAGGCGTGATCTCATATTCAGATTTAATCATTCATTATCATTATTAATAGATTTGAAGATCATTCGCTAGATAGGTTTGATCTCAGTTTCATTCAGTTAATAGTAGCAAGCTCAGAATCAATTATCAGTAAACTCAGCTATTCAAACTCTCAGTGTTAGTAATAGCAGATATCAATAGTGGTAAGATCAATTGTTAGCAGTTCTAGTGTTCAGAAGTTAGTATACGGTGTTGCCATGACTTTAGTTATGATTTAAGCATTCATGCATGTATCCTCATTCAGCATGTTCAGATTATTTAGTCAGTATAGTTCATGCATAAGCCCTTGCATTTAGCCATACCTCATCTTGCATACCAATACATGCAATTGTACTGATGCATTTGCACTGGGGTATTTTACTTTATGCCATAGGTTCAGAAGCACGAGATCCAAGTACCTTAGCAGTCCAAATTCAGTCAGTAGTAGTAGACGTAGCATAGAGTCCTCTTCATTCAAGGATGATCCTTATTTTATTATTATTGCATTAGATTCAGTTTATTTTAGTAGACGGAGTAAGTTGGGGAAATGTCCCATCAACTCCACAGTTCAGACAGTTAGAGACTTTTCAAATAGATTTATAAGTATTAAGTCTTTAAATTTGTATATTTTAGATGTTGTGAACCTTATGGTAAGTCTTCGCTAGTTTCTGCATTTATTTTATAATATTATGTAGTGCTCAGGTACAGATATCAGAAAAGGGTTAGCTTGTAGTCCTTTGAGATCATAAGCACCGTGTGGCATTCTGGTTATATAAAATTGGGGCGTTACAAACTTGGTATCAGAGCCAGGTTCAATAGTGTCCTAGGAAGTCTTAAAAGCCACATCTAGTATAGTCTTGTGCATGGGTGTGTTGCACGTCATATTTATGTGCAAGAGGTTATAGGATATTTTAGGAATAGTCTCCCTTCTTTTAGTATTCATGTCGTGCCAGTGAGAAAAATCTCAAGTTGAACTCTAAGTCTAATCCTTACTCCTCTTCTATTTACAGAACATGCCTCCCAAGAAGAGAATAGAGAATCAGTCATCCCCTCAGCCAGTAGACCCCGACAATGAGAATATGTTACATGCAGAGTTTCGGGTAGCTTTTCAGAAGCTAGCCCAAGTTGTGACAACTAGTGTTTAGGATAATCGTCAAGCTGCAACCCCACCCCAGCAAGATGGGGATTCAACCATAGCTAGAATCAAAAATTTCATGAGGATGAACCCGCCATAATTCTTTACGTCAATAGAAAATGAGGACCCATAACTTTATTTAGAAGAGGTAAAGAAGATCACCCAAATTATGAATGTATCAGAGGAGGAGAGTGTAGAGTTAGTATCTTATAGGATGAAAGACATTTCTCATGATTGGGTTATAGCATGGAAGAAGAGTAGAGGGAAGGGTGCAGCTTCTATGACTTGCCAAGTATTTTAGGATGACTTTCTAGATAAGTTTTTCCCAATAGAGATTAGAGAATCTAAGGTACAAGAGTTTACGAACCTAAGGCAAGGATCCATGACAGTGAAGAAGTATTGTCTTAAGTTTAATCAGTTATCTAAGTATGCCCCTGACTTGATAGCTGACTCTAGAGTGAGTATGAGTAAGTTTGTGACTGGTGTATCCAAGTGGGTGTTGAAAGAGTGTATAACTACTATGATTAATAGGGATATGGATCTTTCTAGGTTGATGATGCACGCTCAGCAGATTGAGACAGATAAGACAAAGAAAAGGGAGAGAGTGAGTAAAAAAGCCAGAACAGGTAGTTATGGTTTCTCTCAGGCAGGGTCACAGGGTGGTAATCATTCTCACCATAGTCATAAGACTTCATTCCCAGCTCCATCCTCACTTAGTGTGCCCATACCAAACTTTATAAATGTCAGTCAGGATGGGGCGCCAGGATCTAAAGCGCAGAGTAGTGTTAGGAGCGAGCGCACCTATTCGCTTTATGAAGAGTGTGGCAAGAACCACCTAGGTGTGTGCAGATCAAATAGTCATGTATGTTTTGGGTATGGTAAGCCAGGCCACAGGATGCGAGAGTGCAAAGTTCTAGCTCATAGGGGTAGAGATTTACATCAGCAAGGCACCACTCCTAATACCGCTAGTGTCCAGTGTCAGAACCAACTCTATGAACTTCAGACTCACTATGATCAAGAATTTTTCCCTGATATAGATTCGGGTACGTTATGAGTCCTTTATATTCGTTATATCCATTGTTAGATCTCTTTCTCTCATTTGAGCTTATGTTTCAGCATGAGCTAACTAGTAAAGTCAGCATTCAGCTTAGCAGTCAGACAGTCAGATTCGCATAGTTTTTTTTAATCATATTTTCATCTATTTATGTTATTTGAAACCTCAAAGCATGTAAATATTCCAAGGTAAATGCCGTGTGCATCACCCCAATATATAAGCTAAGTAAGTGTTCTTAGAGGGACAAAGTGTCCCAAGGGGGATATACCTTATAACTCCCCGATGTTGTTAATTCCTTAAACCCGTCCAGTTTTATGCTCAGATTCTCATTACTAACTTTGCATCAGTTATCATTGCATAGTCAGTCATGCTTTCAAGAGTCAGTTCAGTCAGATACTTAAGCATTAGGTGTGCATGCTCTGTAGTAGAAAAAGTTCAACTTATCAGTGTATTCACTCATGCGTTCATGAGAACAACTCAATCATAGATCCATGCATCAGATGTTTATGTTCATTATGAGAATTTAGCTTATCAATAATTTCAATTGGGTATTCTATGCATCAGCTATGCATATTTAAGTAGAATATTTAGTGTGTCAGTAGTTCGCATCTCAAAGATATGTTTCATATGTTCTTGTCCCTTAAGTAAGTCCAGTCGATCAGTACTCTCAGCCTAACAAGAGACATTCGAGGACGAATGTTTCCAAGGGGGAGATATTGTAAGTCCCCGTAAAATCTTAAGTCTAAAATTCAGCTCCTTAAGCTTTAAAAGCTCCAACACTTAGAAATTTTTTGGTAAGTGTTCAACACTTAGTCTCATTTTAGACCTTCAAACTTTGGGGATTTATTTGATGACCTTTCCTATATTTGTTTTTCTATTTTCAAGTTGTGTTGCCATGGGGAAAGGTCATAGTACATCCCGGGTGAGTTTCAGAATTTTTAGAGTAGTGTAAGGGCATGTTTAGTGTGCCAAACCAGTAGAAAAAGGCACTGGTGAGGCTCCACCTAACTTAGACCATCGTTCTAAGTAGGGCGCTGCCCAGATTTTACCCCCTCACTAAGTAAGGCACCGCCCTGGTCTCTCCCAGGGTCTAAGCAGGGCACCGCCCTGTCTATAGCCCTGAGCCAAAATTTTAGCTTCCAATTCGTGGTTTCAAGGGCAAAGCTATAATTTTCCAACCACCATGTATATTATTTAACACGCGATTCAACTCATTTACACCTAAATATAAGGTTTTCTCTCAACTTTCCCCAAGAACAAATATTAGGGTTCATAGTTCAAGACCCAGATCATCAAGATTTCTCCATCAATTCACTCCAAATCAAGAAACTAAGGTATGCAGATGTTGATTCTTGGGCTCCTTCCACCCAAGAAGTTCAAAAACCTCTTTTCAAGATTTTAAAGTCTAAAATTTTATGAATTTTAATGATTTAGGTAAATAGAAGTTGAAGTTCATGTTGTTGATAAGTTTTGATGCATGTGTTGGGTATAAAAATCCAAACCTTAACCTTAGTATGTGTTGATTATGTGATACCCATGATAAAATCCCTTCAATAAGTATGTTGAATTCTGTAATCATGTTAATTATGTGTATTGAATGTTGTATGACCAAAATATGCCTCCCATATGTTTGATAAAATGCTTATATGAAGAAAATAGTACCATTGTAGCATGTTAAGTACAAAATCCCCAATTTTGTGACAAGCAATGTATGTCAAGTGTTTGTTGTAATGCCAAGATGAGTGAAGCATGATATGTTATATGTCCTCCCTATTCACATGGATTTCCTTGTTGAATAAGTTATGAGACAATATCATGCCTCCATATATCATTACATGTCTAAGATTCCCAAGTGCTTGAAGAGATGTTTTATTGAGCTATGTTAAATGATAGTCTATTATTATGATGTTGATGTTGGTCATGCATTCAAGAAGTCATATTTTTTCAGTTTCCTTCTATCGAGTCCTGGGGGTACTTGTACCCGAAAAATATAGTTATGTACCTAGAGTCGAGTCAGTCTCAAGATAATCTCATCCGTGCTATGATCAGTAGAAATCAGTCAGTCAGTGACTAAACATTAAGAAAACTCATTAGTATTCAGTATCCAGTCAAGATTTCAATAAAGCTCAGTACTATACGAAACTCGGTAGCACTCGGATAGGAAGTAGAATTCAGTAGCATTTCGTCAGAAACGGAACTAAGCTAATTTAGTCAGATAAGTCAAGTAATATGATCAATAATAGATTCAACTCAGTCTAGTACAGTTAAGGATCAGTTTAGAGTCTTTAAGTTGGGAGTAGGAACTAGAACCAAGCGCGTGTAGGGATGACAGCTTTCCCGTTAGAGAGGCAAAGTCGTTAGCAGATCCCTGTACTCCAAAACTACATAGCCAGTGCAGGATCAGGAGTTGCCCGATAGATAAAGGCTTGACTATCATGATGCCTTAGGCTTGACTTCCTGTTCAGGGTCACCCGTTAGAGAGGCTTGACCATAGTAGTGTCTTTAACCACGGCACGATACTGATATCCTTCCAGCTGGGGTTATAGGTTGGACCCTACTAGTTTAGATTCGGGGTATGTCAGTTAAGTGAGAACTCCCACAGTTGCAGCCACAGTTACGTTTAGTCTCATCCTTCAGAGTAGAATTTAGAAATTAGGACTGTCAAATACAGTCACCCAGCTCAGTAAGGAACTTAGATAGTTCCATTGATTTAGAGACCACCCGCAAGATAGGCCTGGTCTCACATAAAGTTAATCAGTATCAATACTAACAGCTCCAGAGATCACCCGTTAGATAGGCCTGATATTAAGCTCAATTAATCCTTATCATTATTAGAAGATTCAGAGATCACCCTCTAGATAGGCCTAATCTCATAGTCCGATTTAATCATTTATTATCATTATTAATAGATTTAAAGATCAGCCGCTAGATAGGTTTGATCTCGGTTTTAGTCAGTCGATAGTAGCAAGCTCAAAATCAATTATTAGTAGACTGAGCTATTCAGACTCTCAGTGTTAGTAATCACAGATATCAATAGTAGTAAGATCAGTCGTCAGAAGTTCGAGTGTATAGAAGTTAGTATTCAGTGTTGCCATGGCTTTAGTTATGATTTATTCATCGAGTGTTTAGAAGTTAGTATTCAGTGTTGCCATGACTTTAGTTATGATTTATTCATTCAGAAGTTCGAGTGTTTAGAAGTTAGTATTCAGTGTTGCCATGACTTTAGTTATGATTTATTCTTCAGCATGTTCAGATTATTTAGTCAGTATAGTTCATGCATAAGCCCTTGCATTTAGTCTTACCTTATCTTGCATACCAGTATATTCAATCGTACTAACGCATTTGCGCAATGGTGTAGCAGAGAGTCTTCTTCATTAGAGGATGATCATTATTTGATTATTATGCATTTCTGTTATAGAAAATTCGGGTGTTATAGGCTGGCATCCTCTTGGGTACAGGCCACCACTTCGAGTCACGGCCCAACGCGTGGGACTCTCAATGAAAGCACCAATGTAATAAACCAAACAGAAGACTCCAACCCAAAAGACTAGTCTGATAGGTGGGAGAACCCATTTGGTCTATAAACCCATTAACATTTCTCTATTTTTCCAATGTGGGACAACTGGTTCATAACATGCGCTCTCTTTTGTAAAGTATGTGAGATGAATACATCCTTAGCCTTGCCATGCTTCTGAGTGTAGTCTCTTACATAACGTAGCTATAATCAAGTGATCAAGACATCTCCTCCAATGAATGATACAATCAATGATATAATCTATTTTTATTTGCATCATAATAATCTTTTTAATATCTTCATCTCTCACTTCACAAAACTCTCCCATCATTTTCTCATAGCAAAAACTTGAAAGAAAAAAATTTTCATTTCACAATTTCCTTTTTCTTTGTCAGAACGTTGAAATTACAAGAATATGAGCAAAACATGAAGCCTCTCTCTTTCTTTCTGATTGTTTTTCTTCTCTTCTTGACTTTATAGTGTCTTTTCATACTTTATGGTAGAAAGCAAGAAGATAAATTATGAAAAAATGCAATTAATGTTAGCACAAAACAATAGGTATGGTACACTATATTTTTCTGTTTAATAGGTTAGGTTATTTTTTAATGTGTCGGTGAGCTTAAAAATGACTTTTTAACTTAATATAATTTTCAAAGTGCACATTTAGGGACACCAATGTACCTTTTATTGATAAAGTTTTTCTTTTGGTTTTGATGATTAGCAATTCATGTTCTTCTTTTTAACATTTTAGATAGATATTTCATAGTGGTGAAATCTCAAGCGTGTACATGGTGAATATTCCTTTCACATTTATTACAAATTTTAGTACTGACAACAAAATTCACAATAAATTTGGGTGAACGAATCGGCATTTTCTTGATAAGTTTAGACTGTTGATCATTTTCGTATCTCTATGAATTAATGAAGTATCTTTGACTATTTTACAGATTACCTGAAAAATAGAGAGAATCAATTTGTAAATCATGAACAATCCATAATTTTCTGTAAGCTATTAGAAAAAGAGACAAAATGCATAGAGGATAATTTTTTTTGAATTGCAACATATTCTGCGAACAAGTCTGACATAACGGGTGCAAATCACATCATTTAGTCCGACCTTAAAGCTTCATGTGCAAAATGCATTTGTTGAGACGATGTTGGGCCTTGACATGCAAACTAAGATGTGTCATTCTTGATTTAAAATTGCTATGACTATTTGTTATATTGATATTTCTATGTGTTTACTAAGACACTGCAATTTGGGGTATGCTAAGAAATTCGTAGCATTCATTTCTATATATTGTTCTACCTTAATTTTTTGTATATTTTTTAGGGTATATACACTCTATGAAGCATCAAAGCACAAAGCCACCGCAAAGATTGCTTATCTGTATTTGTTTGTGTTTCATTGTGTATTTTAATCCATCAATTATTTTTCCATTGCTTTCTTAGTGTATTTCAGAGAATTTGCTAATTACATTACTAAACATTTCTAAGTTTTGCATGCAACAATTGGAGTAAAATCTGCAGTGTGATTATCGAGTTTTATTTTATAGCTCTTTGACGATTTAAGTACAACCACTTTCTTAGTCTATTTCTGAGAGTATGCGAATCAAATAATTGAAAAGTTTAAAGCTTAAAGAAGTAAAATGTGCATTAGGTAGGAAATCTTTATATCATTTTGAAGTGAAGTAAGCAGAAATTGATATAAAATTATAATCTCTTTGCCCATAATTAATATTAAATCATTCTAAAATGTGCATTAGAGAGCAAGCAGTAATTCTAAAATGTGCATTAGAGAGCAAGCAGTAAATCTAAGGCATTTTATATACATAGTAGAAAATATGTTCTAATATATTAATTATAAGTAGTAGAATGCATTATAATTTAGCATTAGTATTGACGAGTTTTTAAAAGCTTTAAGTGGATATGAAGAAAATAAATAGTAAAGTAGATACCAAAAGCATGAAATCTTTTTTCTTTTTTACATATTATAAGAAATCATTTTTTCACATAATATTCCTTCCATTTTTGTGACTTTCTTTTCTTTGTTATATGAAAATTTCTTAGTAAGAATTAAGAAAAAACACACGTAGTGTGTGGCCTGTTAACTTTTGGTTGATAAATTCTCTTTTTTAGTAATAATAATAATATACCAAGGATTTCAATTCTACATAAGGTATTTTCTTAATTTGGTGTTAATTCTTTATGCAAGGAAAACTTTTACTTTAAAACAATCTACACTATTGTACTTAACAATAGTGAAAACATATTCAGTATAATTTCACGAGTGAAATTTAAAAAGGATAAAGTGTACACAAAAATTATCACTATCTTGCAATGAGCTATTTTTGCCCTCAAATCCAACCTTCAAAAGTACCTGAAATTTTTTAATTTTATTTTTAAAAAACATTATAACTATTTATGCTTTGAAATTTCTGTTCAATAGATGCATCAAAATTAAAGGTTTGATAAAAGTTCAAAATATTTTTCATCAACTTATATTATAGTCATTAAACTAAAAGAAATAATATCTTAATCATAAAACATATATGTAATTGTGTACTAATAAAAAAATAATAATTTAATACGGTTAAGCAAATATAATAATAGATTCATGATTTTTTTTTAAACATTGGCCCTCGCACGGGTACAAATACTAGTTGAATACTAAAAATAAAGATATCAGAAAAATTTGATAACGGAGTTCAGCCAAATAGGCTTAATATCCGAGCACCCAACCTTTTCTATTAATTGTGGGAGAAGAGAACAATAAATCTCTACCCTGGCTCAATTTCAATCCCACTAGAATACAAATCTTCTCAAACAAACAAATAATAAAAGAAAATCTTTTGCGGTGCTTCCAATTTTGCATTGTGAGGCGCCAACTTTAAATGTGCAGGATATGGAACAAGTCTAAACAATGTTCAAACTTGGGCCTTTGTAACCACCTTGATCAGTATATCAGCAGGATTCTCTGTAGTATGAATCTTCTCGAGAAGTATCTCCTCCTTTTTGAGAATTTCCCACAAAAAATGATAGCGAACATCAATATGCTTCGTCCGTGCATGAGAGACATGATTATTTTCTAAATGAATAGCACTTTGATTGTCAGAATATGCCTCAAATTGTTCCTGATCAACTCCCAAGTCTTTAAGCAACCCATGAAGCCAAATTGCTTTCGTCACAGCCTCTGTAATATCCATATACTCTGCCTTTGTTATAGACAAAGCCACTGTAGACTACAAGGTAAACTTCCAACTAACTGGCGCCTTTGCTAAAGTGAACATATAGCCAATTTTAGATCGTCACTTATCCAAATCACCTCCATAATAAGAATTACAATACCCAACTATGCATTGACCAAGTGTTTTATCCTGCTCGAATGTCAATCCAACATCTACGGTATTTTAGATATACCGCAGAATCCATTTCATATCTTGCCAATTACCCTTGCCCGGATCATGCATGTACCTTCTAATAACACTAACAGATTGTTAAATATCTAGTCTCGTATATACCATTGCATACATCAAGCTTCCAACTGCATTTGCATATAGAACTTTTGCCATGTATTCTCACTCTTCATTAGTTGTCGGAGATAATCTAATACTCAGTTTCAAATGAGGAGCAAATGAGGTATTTACAGGTTTTGATCATCATTCATACCAAAATGCTGTAGTACCTTCTTCAAATACTACTTCTGTGGCATCCAAAGTTTGCCGCTCTCTATCTCTGCTTATATCCATGTTGAGAATCTGATAGGCGAATTTACGCGCCTATATCAATATATTTTGCCCATATTTTAGCCTAGTTTTGAGAACAAATTATATATTTCATGCACTTTTAGTCCTTTTTCCTGTAAATGAGCTAACGAACATGATTAGTAAAGTTTCAGGTATAAATGATGCAGAATTCAGCATTTTATGGCTTACTTGATGCCAAAGAAAGCTCACGAAGGGAAGAAAGGGAGCTTGGACGCCTAAAGGACCAAAAGTGATGCATGGAAAATCTGTCCCGGGCTAAAACAACATTTCTGAAGACTTTGGGGACTTGCAGTAACTTAGTTGGATTTGGATAATGATACATTAGCCTAGTACAATTGGGTTAAGTATTTCATTAGTTTATTTGGATTAGGAGAATGTTACATTAACCTAGTACAATTGGGTTAAGTATTTCATTAGCCTAGTAGGATTTGGTTAGATATTTCATTTACCTAGTAGGATTAGGATATGGGTATTATAAATACCCTATCATGCTAGAGATTTTTCTTCATCCCTCACCACAATACATTCTTCCATCCCTCTCTTCTTCCACTACAAACAATTCTACAACTCCTCTAATCTTTCCATTAATTCTATTTTTCTTCTTCTATTCATCTATTCTTAAATTCTGCAATAAGAGAATCGTTACCTCGCTAAGGAATTCATGCCTCACGCCTACCACTTAAGCTACACAAAATTAATCAATCTTGTGGTATAACAACAATGTCAATCATGATCTCCTTCGCATTCATGGGTAACTAAACTTCTCTGTTGGGGTTATTGAAGCCGAATGAGATACTATCTATTGCTATGAGTTTGTGAGTTCGTGACACGTATGCTGCTTATATCATTATTCCCTTCATCTTAATCTAAATTCTTGTGGCAGCAGACGCATGGAATAACGCCAGTCTAACATTTAACTTGTTCGAAAGAAAGGTTATATGTCTGGAAAAGAGATAATGTCAAGGTAGTAGGGTCCCATCCCCTATAAAAAGTTAGTGTCGTAACTGGATTAACCTCTTAGAGAATTCGTACTGTTAGACACGCTTTAAGCTCGAAAGAGTTAAAGTGAAATAATCCTTGAATAGGTCGAAAGACGCCTGGATTTACCATCGAATACAATTCTCTATAAGCACATGCATGTCAGAATTCTACACACTCATAGCCAATAGAGACGTATAACTCAGAAGGTGGACATAACCCCAACTCCTAAATTCTCATTGTTTACAACTTACTAAACATTCCTTCTTTTTACTTTGCTATTTTTAGTTTTTGCTTTCATAATTCGGTTACACATTACAATCCCCCCATTATTATGAGACTTGCACTAAAAGTCTAGTAATCGTTACTTACTTGTTGACCAAGCTATTCTCTGTGGGATCGATACCCAACCCTGTTGGGTTCTATATTTGCTAACGACCGCTTTACACTCCTACGAGAGCTGTAGATTGAGCGTTATCAAAAATTGGCGCTGTTGCCGGGGAATACAAGTGTCAACTAAGTTCGTGATAATTACTAGACCCTTTGGTCAAAGATTCTCGTCCTTTTACTTGTAGTTGTTGTTTTTGTTTTATTCAGGTTTGTTCAGTGCATCAATGGATGCACAACGTGAAATTGAAAGGATGGTTGCTCAAGCGCGTCAACAGAATACTGATAAACCAAGGTGTGCAACAAATCCTAATGATAAGGACCTGGGCGATGAGGAGCTACTAAAATCATGGTATACTGCTGAGATGGAGGCACCCATGCAGAGGAGAGATCATCAAGCGCAATTTAGGCCCGAACGTTGAGCTGTGCACATACCGTTCGTTGATGATGATGATGATCTTGATGGAGATGGTGCCACAGGAGCTATTATTCTTCCGCCCTTGGCACCGGGAGCAATGTTTAATATCACTAGCGCCATGATTTAGCTTTTGCAACTCAAGGTATTATTTGGTGGACTAGCAGGCGATGATCCGAATATGCATCGGATCAACTTTATTTCTACATGCAAGTCATTTGACAATCCTGGTGTTGGTCAAAATGCAATTCGATTATGTCTATTTCCATTGTCTCTGTCTGGGGAGGAAAATCTATGGTTGAATGGGCTGACTCCTGATTCTATTACTAATTGGAGGCAATTGAAAGACGCTTTCCTAGAAAGATTCTTTCTGCCATCCAAAAGAGCACAGTTGAGAGATGAGATCACCAATTTTCGACAGCTTCAAACTGAAGCTCTCCACGAAACATAGGAGAGGTTTAAGACGAAGCTAATGCGATGCCCAAACCATCATATGACCAATGTCCACTTGATGGAGATATTATACAGAGCTTTGAGTTCGGTGACTAAGCCAGTGGTTGATAATGCGGCTGGAGGATCATTTATGGACCTCACCTTTGTTCAGGCAAGCAATATGCTAGACCGGATGACAAAGCAAAGTAGAGCTTGGCATACTAGGGATTCTGAGGTAGCAAGCCCCACTTTATCTATTGGCATGACTGTAGAACAAAGGAGAAGAGAAGAGGAGCGCGATCAAGATATAGCTCATATGAAAACACAAATGGATCTTCTTACAAAGCATTTATTATCAGGAAAGACCAAAAAAGTCAAAGCTGTTGCATCAAAAGGAAGAGAGGAATCCGACTCTGAAGAAGAAGCCAACTACTTGAATAATCAGGGGGTTTTCTGAGGCAATGCCCAAGGAAACCAAGGTCGGAACTATTATGATGAATCTTGATACAAAGACCGTAATCAAGGTGGTTGGAAGAATAATTCAGACAGGAGTGGTTTGTATATTCCTCCTACAAATCATGAGGCTGAGGCGTCTGGTTCCGAAAAGATGTCCATGGAAGATATGATGGCCAAGCTGCTGAAAGGAGTGGAGGCAACCAATATGGGCGTAACTGAGGTAAAGAAAAATTTGTCTTCAATGAATCAGTTGGTTGACTCACATTTCATTGCAATAAGACAACTAGAGCAGCAATTGAGTCAACTTTCAGCAGCAATTAATCAAAGAAAAGCCGGCACACTACCCAGCGACACTGTGCCAAATCCAAGGAACGAAGGATCATGCATGGCTATTATTACCCGAAGTGGTAAGGAGTTGGAAACTTCATCTAAAGGCAAGTCAGTGGTTGACGAAGTAGTGGACATTGATGATAAAGCGAAAGGGAAAGACGCCACAGTAGCTGGCCCTAACGTCCATGACGATTTACAGCCTAAAAAAGCTGAAAAACGGAAGCAAGAGGAGAGGAAAATCGTAGAGAGAACACTTCCATACCCACCACCACCTTTTCCTCAAAGATTGAAGAAGGTGGCGGATGATACAAAGTTCAGCAAATTCATGAATATGTTAAAGCAGCTGACCATTAATGTTCCATTGGTTGAGGCACTTGAACAAATGCCTGGGTATGCGAAATTCATGAAGGACCTTTTGACAAAGAAGTGGGCAGCAAGCTATGAGTTGAAAGATGATGTCCATCACTGCAGCGCAATCGCTACCCGTTCAATAGTTCAAAAGAAGGCAGATCTTGGAGCTTTCACGATTCCTTGCACAATTGGATCATTGGATTTTGCCAAGTCATTGTGCGATCTATGTGCTAGCATCAATTTGATGCCACTATCAATCTACAAGAAGACGGGGTTAGGCGATCCGACACTGATGATAGGCGAATTTACACGCCTATATCAATATATTTTGCCCATATTTTAGCCTAGTTTTGAGAACAAATTATATATTTCATGCACTTTTAGTCCTTTTTCCTATAAATGAGCTAACAAACATGATTAGTAAAGTTTCAGGTATAAATGATGCAAAATTCAGCATTTTATGGCTTACTTGACGCAAAAGAAAGCTCACGAAGGAAGGAAAGGGAGTTTACACGCCTAAGGACCAAAACTGCTGCATGGAAACTCTGTCCCGGGCTAAAACAGCATTTCTGAAGACTCTGGGGACCTGGACCAAAACTGCTGGATGGAAAATCTGTCCCGGGCTAAAACATCATTTCTGAAGACTTTGGGGACTTACAGACACAAAGCTGGATTTTGACAATGATACATTAACCTAGTACAATTGGGTTATGTATTTCATTAGTTTATTTGGATTAGGAGAATGTTACATTAACCTAGTACAAATGGGTTAAGTATTTCCTTAGTTTAGTAGGATTTGGTTATTTATTTCATTAGCATAGTAGGAGTAGAATAGGAGTATTATAAATACCCTATCATGCTAGAGATTTTAATCAAGTCCTCCCTTAGTGGAGGCAACTCCTCCCTTCATTCAAGAAATTCATTCTTAAACTATTAATTTTCTTCCATCTTTCTCATCTTCCACTACAAACACTTCTAATCTATTCTTCTATTCTTAAATTCCACAACAAGAGAATCGTTACTTGCTACGGAATCACCAAAACCACACGCCAAACACCTACTATTCACGCCATCCACCATGCAAAACGTGATATCCTTCGCATTCATGGGTAACTAAATCTCTTAGTTGGGGTTATGGAAGCCGAATGAGTTACTATCTATTGCTATGAGCTTGTGAGTTCAAGACACGTATATTGCTTATATCATTATTCTCTTCATCTTAAATCTACATCCTTTGCGGTTCAAACACAAGAACACGCCATTCTAACATCTAACCTGTTCGAGAGAAAGGTTATTTGTCTAGAAAAGAAGACGCATAGACCAACGCCAGTCTAACATTTAACTTGTTCGAGAGAAAAGTTATTTGTCTGGAAAAGAGATAATGTCAAGGTAGTAGGACACCCTTTCCTATTAAAAAGCTAGTGCCGTAACTGGACTAACCTCTTGGAGAATTTGTACCGCTAGACACACTTTAAGCTCGAGAGAGTTAAAGTGAAATAGTCCTTGTTTAGGTCGAGAGACGCTTGGATTTACCACCGACTACAATTCTCTATGAGCAATTGCATGTCAAGACTCTACACACTCATAGCCAATAGAGACGTATACTTCTGAAGGTGGACATAACCCCAACGCTTCAATTCTCATTGTTTACAACTTACGTGACAATCTTTCTCTTTTTACTTTGCTATTTTCAGCTTTTACTTTATTGTTTTGGTTACATATTACAATCCCCCCTTTTTTACGAGACTTGCACCAAAAGTCTAGTAACCGTTGCTTACTTGTTGGCCGAGCTATTCCCTGTGGGATCGACACCCAACCCAGGTTGGGTTCTATATTTGCTAACGACCGCTTTACACTCCCACGAGAGCTGTAGATTGAGCGTTATCAAAAATTGGCGCCGTTGCTGGGGAATACGAGTGTCAATCAAGTTCGTGATAATTACTAGACCCTTTGGTCAAAGATTCTCGTACTTTTACTTTTAGTTGTTGTTTTTGTTTTTTTTTAGGTTTATTCAGTGCATCAATGGAGGCACAACGTGAAATTGAAAGGATGGCTGCTCAAGTGCATCAACAAAATATTTATAACCGTAGGCGAGCAACAAATCCTGACGATGAGGATCTGGGCGATAAAGAGCTATTAAACCCACAGCATACTGCTGAGATGGCGACACCAGCAAACAGAAGAGATCGTCAAGCAAGATATAGGCCTGAACGTCGAACTGTACCAATGTTGTTCGATGATGATGAAGATGATCTTGACGAAGCTGGTTCCACAGGAGCTATTATTCTTCCTCCCTTAGCACCGGGAGCAAAGTTCAATATCACTAGCGCCATGATTCAGCTTTTGCAACTCAAGGGATTATTTGGTGGACTAGCAGGCGATGATCCGAATATGCATCTCATCAACTTTATTTCTACATGCAAGTCTTTTGACAATCCTGGTGTTGGTCAGAATGCTATTCGATTACGTCTATTTCCATTGTCTCTGTCTGGGGAGGCAACATTATGGTTGAATGGGCTGACTCCTGATTCTATTACTCATTGGAGGCAATTGAAAGACGCTTTCCTAGAAAGATTCTTTCCGCCATCCAAAAAAGCACAATTGAGAGATGAAATCAGCAACTTTCGTCAGCTTCCCTCTGAAGCTCTCCACGTTACATGGGAGAGGTTCAAGACGAAGCTAATGCAGTGCCCAAACCATCATATGACCAATGTCCACTTGATGGAGATATTATACAGAGCTTTGAATTCGGGGACTAAGCCAGTGGTTGATAATGCGGCTGGAGGATCATTTATGGACCTTACCTTTGTTCAGGCAAGCAATATGCTAGACCGGATGACAAAACAAAGTAGAGCTTGGCATACCAGGAATTCTGAGGTAGCAAGCCCCACTTTATCTTTTGGCATGACTGCAGAGCAGAGGCGAAGACAAGAGGATCGTGACCAAGACATGGCTCACATGAAAACGCAGATGGATCTTCTTACCAAGCACTTATTATCAGGGAAGACCGAAAAAGTGAAAGCTGTAGCGCTAAAAGGAAGAGACGAATCTGATTCTGAAGCGGAGGCCGACTACTTGAACAATCAGAGGGGTTTCCGTGGGAATGCCCAAGGAAACCAAGGTCGGAACCATTATGATAAATCTGGAAACAAAGACCAAGGTAGTTGGAAGACAAATAATGAAAAGAGTGGTTTGTACGTTCCCCCTGGTAGACGTGATACCACCACATCTAATTCTGGGAGTATGGAAGACATGATGGCTAAGTTATTGAAAGGAGTGGAAGCAACGAGCGCAGGAGTTAAGGAGGTGATTGATGATTTGTCCTCCATGAAGAAACTAGTTGATTCTCATTCCACTTCTATCAAGCAAATAGAGCAGCAATTGAGCCAACTTTCAGCAGCATTCAATCAAAGAAAGGCTGGCACCTTACCAAGCAATACTGTGCAAAACCCAAAGAATGATGGGTCATGCATGGCCATCACTACCAGAAGTGGTAAGGTGCTGGAAACTTCAGCAGAAGGCAAGCAAGTGGTTGACGAAGTGGTACGGTTTGATATATGCGAAATAATGAAGCAGCCCAGCGATATGAATGAGTCATCTGTAGCTGATGTTCATTATGAGGATATGAAAGCATTATCTATAGAGAAACAACCTACTGTTGAGCCATTGTCTGCTGCGCCACTGAATGTTGAGCATGAGGATAATGAAGATTATGAAGAACTTATGGGTGATCTAACAGAAATAGAGTCTTATACTCCTAAGAAACCGGATTGTGATCTCAAGAATCAACCAACAGCGAAGACTCACTTTGACGAGCCACCAATGCTAGAATCGCAAGAGCTCCCCGATTATCTAAGGTATGTGTTCTTGGAAAGTAGAAATATACTTCCAGAGAGAGCAGATGATTTAAGTGAACAGCACGTAGAAGCTCTCATCTCTGCTCTGAGGAGATACAAGAGAGCTATGGGTTGGACTATTGATGATATAATTGGTGACTCTCCGGAAAAACGTATGAGCCAGCTCGAAAAAGATCGCATGACCACAGGTAAGCCTCATTGTCGTCTAAATCCTTTTAGAAAACGATCCATCACTTATCTCGACGAAGTCTAAGTACTCGAGGTAACTACGTCGAGCCACGACAATAAATAAGGCGCTAGATGGGAGGCAACCCATCGTTTCATCATTTTTTCATTTTCTTTCATTCTAGTACTTGTTCTGTTTTATGAAAAATCCAAAAATAAGAGTCGTGCCACGACCAAAACTAAGGCGCTAGGTGGGAGGCAACCCATCGTACTAATCGTTTTCGTTTGGTTTTGAGCAAAAATAGGTGCAAGAAGTATTCAACGAGGAGATTGATTTCAATTGACGATTTGGACGCATTGTATGGTAAAGTTGGTAAGTTAGGAATGGTGATGCATAATGCTATGAATTGAGCCTTTCTCACGTCATAATAGGCCTCGAGAAAGGCTAGGACTTGGTAAAAATAGGCCACGAACGATGCACAACCTATTCTACAGCCTAAGGACTCGAAATCTAGTGTGTTATACACTATGCGCCGCCTATTCCTAGGTGTGCTTTTGACTATGCGCCGCCTATGCTATGGCATTTGAGATACTGAGACCAAATGCCATAGACTATGCGGCGCATATGTCTAGAAATGCCATAGGATATGCGGCGCATATGTCCCATTATGCCATGGACAATGCGCCGCATATGCCATTGATATGCCAAGAGATATGCGCCGCATATGTGGTGATTTTGTCCCCAAATCCGATTGTAAATGGGTCATAACCCGACCCATACTCTTCCTATATAAAGGGGACATAGTTTTACAACACAACCACATTAGAAAACACCCTAAAGGCGCCACATAACCTTCCAAATCTTCTCAAAATTTTCTTCTTTTGCTCTTCTAATTCACAACACCGTCTCCACAAGCTTCAAGCAAGTAAGTACTCTCTTATTCTTCATCGTAAGTACTACGTTGCTATGCTTATTATAAATTGCTAAATCATATAAGATTGTTGGTGATGTTCATGTGTTTGAATTGTTGTTACATAATCATGTGAGTGAACATATACGTAGGGAATTCTTGACTTATTTCCGACTTGAATTTGGTTTCAATAGCATTGTTATGAGCATGGTTTCAATAGCATTGTCAGATCTTGGAGCTTTCACGATTCCTTGCACAATTGGATCATTGGATTTTGCCAAGTCATTGTGCGATCTATGTGCTAGCATCAATTTGATGCCACTATCAATCTACAAGAAGATGGGGTTAGGCGATCCGACACTGATGATAGGCGAATTTACACGCCTATATCAATATATTTTGCCCATATTTTAGCCTAGTTTTGAGAACAAATTATATATTTCATGCACTTTTAGTCCTTTTTCCTATAAATGAGCTAACAAACATGATTAGTAAAGTTTCAGGTATAAATGATGCAAAATTCAGCATTTTATGGCTTACTTGACGCAAAAGAAAGCTCACGAAGGAAGGAAAGGGAGTTTACACGCCTAAGGACCAAAACTGCTGCATGGAAACTCTGTCCCGGGCTAAAACAGCATTTCTGAAGACTCTGGGGACCTGGACCAAAACTGCTGGATGGAAAATCTGTCCCGGGCTAAAACAACATTTCTGAAGACTTTGGGGACTTACAGACACAAAGCTGGATTTTGACAATGATACATTAACCTAGTACAATTGGTTTATGTATTTCATTAGTTTATTTGGATTAGGAGAATGTTACATTAACCTAGTACAAATGGGTTAAGTATTTCCTTAGTTTAGTAGGATTTGGTTATTTATTTCATTAGCATAGTAGGAGTAGGATAGGAGTATTATAAATACCCTATCATGCTAGAGATTTTAATCAAGTCCTCCCTTAGTGGAGGCAACTCCTCCCTTCATTCAAGAAATTCATTCTTAAACTATTAATTTTCTTCCATCTTTCTCATCTTCCACTACAAACACTTCTAATCTATTCTTCTATTCTTAAATTCCACAACAAGAGAATCGTTACTTGCTACGGAATCACCAAAACCACACGCCAAACACCTACTATTCACGCCATCCACCATGCAAAACGTGATATCCTTCGCATTCATGGGTAACTAAATCTCTTAGTTGGGGTTATGGAAGCCGAATGAGTTACTATCTATTGCTATGAGCTTGTGAGTTCAAGACACGTATATTGCTTATATCATTATACTCTTCATCTTAAATCTACATCCTTTGCGGTTCAAACACAAGAACACGCCATTCTAACATCTAAACTGTTCGAGAGAAAGGTTATTTGTCTAGAAAAGAAGACGCATAGACCAACGCCAGTCTAACATTTAACTTGTTCGAGAGAAAAGTTATTTGTCTGGAAAAGAGATAATGTCAAGGTAGTAGGACACCCTTTCCTATTAAAAAGCTAGTGCCGTAACTGGACTAACCTCTTGGAGAATTTGTACCGCTAGACACACTTTAAGCTCGAGAGAGTTAAAGTGAAATAGTCCTTGTTTAGGTCGAGAGACGCTTGGATTTACCACCGACTACAATTCTCTATGAGCAATTGCATGTCAAGACTCTACACACTCATAGCCAATAGAGACGTATACTTCTGAAGGTGGACATAACCCCAACGCTTCAATTCTCATTGTTTACAACTTACGTGACAATCTTTCTCTTTTTACTTTGCTATTTTCAGCTTTTACTTTATTGTTTTGGTTACATATTACAATCCCCCCTTTTTTACGAGACTTGCACCAAAAGTCTAGTAACCGTTGCTTACTTGTTGGCCGAGCTATTCCCTGTGGGATCGACACCCAACCCAGGTTGGGTTCTATATTTGCTAACGACCGCTTTACACTCCCACGAGAGCTGTAGATTGAGCGTTATCAAAAATTGGCGCCGTTGCCGGGGAATACGAGTGTCAATCAAGTTCGTGATAATTACTAGACCCTTTGGTCAAAGATTCTCGTACTTTTACTTTTAGTTGTTGTTTTTGTTTTTTTTTAGGTTTATTCAGTGCATCAATGGAGGCACAACGTGAAATTGAAAGGATGGCTGCTCAAGTGCATCAACAAAATATTTATAACCGTAGGCGAGCAACAAATCCTGACGATGAGGATCTGGGCGATAAAGAGCTATTAAACCCACAGCATACTGCTGAGATGGCGACACCAGCAAACAGAAGAGATCGTCAAGCAAGATATAGGCCTGAACGTCGAACTGTACCAATGTTGTTCGATGATGATGAAGATGATCTTGACGAAGCTGGTTCCACAGGAGCTATTATTCTTCCTCCCTTAGCACCGGGAGCAAAGTTCAATATCACTAGCGCCATGATTCAGCTTTTGCAACTCAAGGGATTATTTGGTGGACTAGCAGGCGATGATCCGAATATGCATCTCATCAACTTTATTTCTACATGCAAGTCTTTTGACAATCCTGGTGTTGGTCAGAATGCTATTCGATTACGTCTATTTCCATTGTCTCTGTCTGGGGAGGCAACATTATGGTTGAATGGGCTGACTCCTGATTCTATTACTCATTGGAGGCAATTGAAAGACGCTTTCCTAGAAAGATTCTTTCCGCCATCCAAAAAAGCACAATTGAGAGATGAAATCAGCAACTTTCGTCAGCTTCCCTCTGAAGCTCTCCACGTTACATGGGAGAGGTTTAAGACGAAGCTAATGCAGTGCCCAAACCATCATATGACCAATGTCCACTTGATGGAGATATTATACAGAGCTTTGAATTCGGGGACTAAGCCAGTGGTTGATAATGCGGCTGGAGGATCATTTATGGACCTTACCTTTGTTCAGGCAAGCAATATGCTAGACCGGATGACAAAACAAAGTAGAGCTTGGCATACCAGGGATTCTGAGGTAGCAAGCCCCACTTTATCTTTTGGCATGACTGCAGAGCAGAGGCGAAGACAAGAGGATCGTGACCAAGACATGGCTCACATGAAAACGCAGATGGATCTTCTTACCAAGCACTTATTATCAGGGAAGACCGAAAAAGTGAAAGCTGTAGCGCTAAAAGGAAGAGACGAATCTGATTCTGAAGCGGAGGCCGACTACTTGAACAATCAGAGGGGTTTCCGTTGGAATGCCCAAGGAAACCAAGGTCGGAACCATTATGATAAATCTGGAAACAAAGACCAAGGTAGTTGGAAGACAAATAATGAAAAGAGTGGTTTGTACGTTCCCCCTGGTAGACGTGATACCACCACATCTAATTCTGGGAGTATGGAAGACATGATGGCTAAGTTATTGAAAGGAGTGGAAGCAACGAGCGCAGGAGTTAAGGAGGTGATTGATGATTTGTCCTCCATGAAGAAACTAGTTGATTCTCATTCCACTTCTATCAAGCAAATAGAGCAGCAATTGAGCCAACTTTCAGCAGCATTCAATCAAAGAAAGGCTGGCACCTTACCAAGCAATACTGTGCAAAACCCAAAGAATGATGGGTCATGCATGGCCATCACTACCAGAAGTGGTAAGGTGCTGGAAACTTCAGCAGAAGGCAAGCAAGTGGTTGACGAAGTGGTACGGTTTGATATATGCGAAATAATGAAGCAGCCCAGCGATATGAATGAGTCATCTGTAGCTGATGTTCATTATGAGGATATGAAAGCATTATCTATAGAGAAACAACCTACTGTTGAGCCATTGTCTGCTGCGCCACTGAATGTTGAGCATGAGGATAATGAAGATTATGAAGAACTTATGGGTGATCTAACAGAAATAGAGTCTTATACTCCTAAGAAACCGGATTGTGATCTCAAGAATCAACCAACAGCGAAGACTCACTTTGACGAGCCACCAATGCTAGAATCGCAAGAGCTCCCCGATTATCTAAGGTATGTGTTCTTGGAAAGTAGAAATATACTTCCAGAGAGAGCAGATGATTTAAGTGAACAGCACGTAGAAGCTCTCATCTCTGCTCTGAGGAGATACAAGAGAGCTATGGGTTGGACTATTGATGATATAATTGGTGACTCTCCGGAGAAACGTATGAGCCAGCTCGAAAAAGATCGCATGACCACAGGTAAGCCTCATTGTCGTCTAAATCCTTTTAGAAAACGATCCATCACTTATCTCGACGAAGTCTAAGTACTCGAGGTAACTACGTCGAGCCACGACAATAAATAAGGCGCTAGATGGGAGGCAACCCATCGTTTCATCATTTTTTTGATTTTCTTTCATTCTAGTACTTGTTCTGTTTTATGAAAAATCCAAAAATAAGAGTCGTGCCACGACCAAAACTAAGGCGCTAGGTGGGAGGCAACCCATCGTACTAATCGTTTTCGTTTGGTTTTGAGCAAAAATAGGTGCAAGAAGTATTCAACGAGGAGATTGATTTCAATTGACGATTTGGACGCATTGTATGGTAAAGTTGGTAAGTTAGGAATGGTGATGCATAATGCTATGAATTGAGCCTTTCTCACGTCATAATAGGCCTCGAGAAAGGCTAGGACTTGGTAAAAATAGTCCACGAACGATGCACAACCTATTCTACAGCCTAAGGACTCGAAATCTAGTGTGCTATACACTATGCGCCGCCTATTCCTAGGTGTGCTTTTGACTATGCGCCGCCTATGCTATGGCATTTGAGATACTGAGACCAAATGCCATAGACTATGCGGCGCATATGTCTAGAAATGCCATAGGATATGCGGCGCATATGTCCCATTATGCCATGGACAATGCGCCGCATATGCCATTGATATGCCAAGAGATATGCGCCGCATATGTGGTGATTTTGTCCCCAAATCCGATTGTAAATGGGTCATAACCCGACCCATACTCTTCCTATATAAAGGGGACATAGTTTTACAACACAACCACATTAGAAAACACCCTAAAGGCGCCACATAACCTTCCAAATCTTCTCAAAATTTTCTTCTTTTGCTCTTCTAATTCACAACACCGTCTCCACAAGCTTCAAGCAAGTAAGTACTCTCTTATTCTTCATCGTAAGTACTACATTGCTATGCTTATTATAAATTGCTAAATCATATAAGATTGTTGGTGATGTTCATGTGTTTGAATTGTTGTTACATAATCATGTGAGTGAACATATACGTAGGGAATTCTTGACTTATTTCCGACTTGAATTTGGTTTCAATAGCATTGTTATGATATTTGCTGAATTGATATGGCTCAGAATATTGCTTAAGAGTGTTGTTTGGATGCTTACATGTTAGACTATCCCGGCCATCGGGATAAGATTATAGTGCCTATCGACTTAGGAGGTTGTGCTTGTTGTAAGAATAACGATTCCATGTAGTAACCCCTATGTAGTAGTGTTGCTATATCTACCATGAAAGTAGTCCAATGGCTGCAAATAAGTGATACAATGCTGATTTTCTTGATTGGAATACAATCCTAAAACGTATGTCGACGAAATCTGAGTAAATCGACTACGTCCACCTCGCTGATTTGTGCAACAAAACTAAGTGTGGGGTGGTACCCCTAGTACTTGCTTATAGATTGTATCAAGTGAGATTGTGCTGCAACTAACACTATTTCTAGTCTCAGGTACAATGGCACCTAAAGCGAGACAAGGCAAGGAGAAGGCTACCACCTCCCAAAAGGGCAAAAAGAGAAGTTGCAAGGACCAAGGAGAACCCTCCTCGCAGCAAATACCCCGACTCACGCTTGGAATTAAGTGGGATACTTATGAGGAACTTCTAAGGATGACGACTCTGATGATGATTCCAATGCAAGGGGTATGACCCCAGACATAGAGGATAAGTCCGACCAACCAGGTTCCTCGTATTTATTTTCCACTGAGGACAGTGTCCCGTTTAAGTGTGGGGTGGTGGTATCGCATGCTATACTTCTCTGTTTGCACCTATGTTTGTTTGTTTACTTTGTTTATTTGAGTTTGTTTTTTTTTTGTTTGTTTGTTTTGTTTGACGTTTTTTTTAAGTTTTTTTAGGAGTAAAATCTTTCTAGCTTCGCATGAAATTATTTTGATAGGCAGCATGAGGTTATAACAAGAGTATGTGTTACAATTGTGACTATTGAGACGTTTAGGCTCTAGTTGTGACTCATTATATGATATTGTGTGATTCAATTCCTTCACTTGTTGGGTTGAGAGTCTATATTACTTCCAATCAAGTCGACCATGTGCCTTGTGTGTGTGAGATAATAGTATATTCTATGTTTGTGGCTGATGCTAGAACTTGCCCGGTGTGTATGCAAAGCGAAAATAAGGAGTGTGAGTTTAGGAGATGATTTAGGCATTTCTTTGGCAACCTATATTTGTTTACCTTCAGTTTTACCTACCCATGGACATCATCCTAGTTAAACCCTTTTGAGCCTTTAGCCTATTTCTTTGACAACCTTGTATGTAAGCCTAATCCATTTCTTTCAAGACCGTAATTTGATCCAAATTCCTAAGTGCTTTAAAGTGAAAAAGTCATGTGACAACATAAGAGGAAATTGGGTGAGTATGATGCTTTAAATTGCAAGGGTGCTTGAATATGTTATGAAAAAGAAAGGGCTATCATAAGAGGTATGTTGTGAAAAGAAAAAGGACAAGAAAGCTGGAAAGTGAGTTGTGCTTAAAATTGAAAAACAAAAGATGATAACAAGGGTGGAAAAATAAAATAAAGAAAGGTTGAAAGAAAAAAGTGTCAATGATACAATGTGATGTATTAAAGTGCTTAGGAACCTAGTCACTATTCTTGGCCAAAATAGTCCTACCCGTCCCTTAGCTTACGTTACAACCATCAAAAGACCTACTTGATCCTAATCTTAACATTCCGACATTTAGTGGAGTACTACATTAAGGGCAAGCCTATGGTCATCAGTTGCTACATATGAATTCTTTGTGAGAGTGAGTGCAAGGATATTTTGATACCCATGTTTGAAAATATGCTATACTTGTGAGTGATTATGGGTACTATATTGTGAGACACACATGGTTGATGAGTCTTGGATAGTTGTATATGATTCTATGCACCTTAACGTTTGCATGCGAGTTGATCACCATCACGAGTCTATGCTTGAGGTTAAATTGTTTCTACTTATAATCGGAAAGCTACTCTTCGTTGATAATTGTTGTGCTTGTCTTGAAGAATGTTTTATGTTGTTGTTGTAAAACCCTAAGTTGATGTTTAGAAGGACATGATATTTTGTTCGAGGACGAACAAAGCTGCAAGTGTGGGGTGTTGATGATAGGCGAATTTACACGCCTATATCAATATATTTTGACCATATTTTAGCCTAGTTTTGAGAACAAATTATATATTTCATGCACTTTTAGTCCTTTTTCCTATAAATGAGCTAACAAACATGATTAGTAAAGTTGCAGGTATAAATGATGCAAAATTCAGCATTTTATGGCTTACTTGACGCAAAAGAAAGCTCACGAAGGAAGGAAAGGGAGTTTACACGCCTAAGGACCAAAACTGCTGCATGGAAACTCTGTCCCGGGCTAAAACAGCATTTCTGAAGACTCTGGGGACCTGGACCAAAACTGCTGGATGGAAAATCTGTCCCGGGCTAAAACAGCATTTCTGAAGACTTTGGGGACTTACAGACACAAAGCTGGATTTTGACAATGATACATTAACCTAGTACAATTGGGTTATGTATTTCATTAGTTTATTTGGATTAGGAGAATGTTACATTAACCTAGTACAAATGGGTTAAGTATTTCCTTAGTTTAGTAGGATTTGGTTATTTATTTCATTAGCATAGTAGGAGTAGGATAGGAGTATTATAAATACCCTATCATGCTAGAGATTTTAATCAAGTCCTCCCTTAGTGGAGGCAACTCCTCCCTTCATTCAAGAAATTCATTCTTAAACTATTAATTTTCTTCCATCTTTCTCATCTTCCACTACAAACACTTCTAATCTATTCTTCTATTCTTAAATTCCACAACAAGAGAATCGTTACTTGCTACGGAATCACCAAAACCACACGCCAAACACCTACTATTCACGCCATCCACCATGCAAAACGTGATATCCTTCGCATTCATGGGTAACTAAATCTCTTAGTTGGGGTTATGGAAGCCGAATGAGTTACTATCTATTGCTATGAGCTTGTGAGTTCAAGACACGTATATTGCTTATATCATTATTCTCTTCATCTTAAATCTACATCCTTTGCGGTTCAAACACAAGAACACGCCATTCTAACATCTAACCTGTTCGAGAGAAAGGTTATTTGTCTAGAAAAGAAGACGCATAGACCAACGTCAGTCTAACATTTAACTTGTTCGAGAGAAAAGTTATTTGTCTGGAAAAGAGATAATGTCAAGGTAGTAGGACACTCTTTCCTATTAAAAAGCTAGTGCCGTAACTGGACTAACCTCTTGGAGAATTTGTACCGCTAGACACACTTTAAGCTCGAGAGAGTTAAAGTGAAATAGTCCTTGTTTAGGTCGAGAGACGCTTGGATTTACCACCGACTACAATTCTCTATAAGCAATTGCATGTCAAGACTCTACACACTCATAGCCAATAGAGACGTATACTTCTGAAGGTGGACATAACCCCAACGCTTCAATTCTCATTGTTTACAACTTACGTGACAATCTTTCTCTTTTTACTTTGCTATTTTCAGCTTTTACTTTATTGTTTTGGTTACATATTACAATCCCCCCTTTTTTACGAGACTTGCACCAAACGTCTAGTAACCGTTGCTTACTTGTTGGCCGAGCTATTCCCTGTGGGATCGACACCCAACCCAGGTTGGGTTCTATATTTGCTAACGACCGCTTTACACTCCCACGAGAGCTGTAGATTGAGCGTTATCAGACACCAACCAATATGAGGCTCATGATGGCTGATAGGTCAGTAAAACGACCTGTGGGTATCTTGAATGATGTGTTGGTGAAAGTTTCTTCATTCATCTTTCCTGCAGACTTCGTCATTCTGGATTGTAAGGAGGATTCTGAAGTTCCCATAATCCTAGGACGTCCTTTCCTTACAACTGGAAGTGTGCTTATTGACATGAAAGATGATGAGCTTTGTTTCGAATTAATGACGAAGTGGTACGGTTTGATATATGCAAAACAATGAAGCAGCCCAGCGATTGAATGAGTTATCTGTAGCTAATGTTCATCATGAGGATACGAAAGCATTATCTATAGAGAAATAGCCTACTGTTGAGCCATTGTTTGCTGCGCCACTGAATGTTGAGCATGAGGATAATGAAGATTATGAAGAAATTATGGGTGCTCTAACAGAAATAGAGTATTATACTTATAAGCAACCGGAATGTGATCTCAAGAATCAACCGTCACCAACAGCAAAGACTCCCATTGAAGAGCCACCAATGCTAGGATCAAAAGAACTCCCTGATTATCTAAGGTATGTTTTCTTGGCGGATGAGTTAAGTGAACAACACGTAGAATCTCTCATCTCTGCTTTGAAGAGATACAAGAGAGCTATGGGTTGGACTATTGATGATATAATTGGTGACTCTCTGGGGAGACGTATGAGTCATCTCGAAGAAGATCGCATGCCCACAGGTAAGCCTCATTGTCGTCTAAATCCTTTCAGAAAATGATCCACCATTTACCTCGACAAAGTCTAAAGTACTCGAGGTAACTATGTCGTGCCACGACAATAAATAAGGTGCTAGATGGGAGGCAACCCATCGTTTTATCATTTTATCATTTTATCATTTTGTCTAGTACTTATTTTGTTTTGATAAATGAAAATCCAAAAATAAGAGTCGTGCCATGACCAAAACTAAGGCGCTTGGTGGGAGGCAACCCATCTTACTAATCGTTTTCATTTGGTTTTAAGTAAAAATAGGTGCACGAGGTATTCAACGAGGAGATTGATTTTAAAAGATGATTTAGACGCATTGTATGGTAAAGTTGGTAAGCTAGGAATAGTGATGCATAAGGCTATGGATTGAGCATTTCTCATGCCAAAATAGGCATCGCGGAAGGCTAGGCCTAGGTAAAACTAGGCCACGAACAATGCAAAACCTATCCTATAGCCTAAGGTCTCAGAATCTAGTGTGCTATACACTATGCGCCGCCCATTCCTAAGAGTGATTTAGACTATGCGCCGCCTATGCTATAGCATTAGGTCTCAGTATCTCAAATTTCATAGACTATGCGGCGCATATGTCCCTAAATGCCATAGACTATGCGCCGCATATGTCCCTAAATGCCATAGACTATGCGCCGCATATGTCATGCCTATGCAAAGCATTATGCGCCGCATATTGGCCTTTTTTATCTCCAAAACCGTTTGTAAATGGGTCAAAACCTGACCCATTCTTTTCCTATATAAAGGGGACTTAGTATTGAAACATAAACACATTGGAAACTTGACCTAGGCGCCGCATACCCTCTCCAAATCATCTCAAAATTTTTCTTTTTGTTCTTCCAAAGTACAAGAACATCTCCAAAGGCTGCAATCACGTAAGTACTCTTTTATTCTTCATCTATTTCTCATAAGTACTACGTTGCTATGTCTATTATGAATTGCTACATCTTGAAAGATTATTGGTGATGTTCATGTGTTTGGATTGTTGATGCAAAACCATGTGAGTGAATATATACGTTAGAATCATCTTGACTTATTTCCGACTTGAATTTGGTTCTAATAGCATTGTTATACTATTTGCGAAATTGCTATGGTTATGATCATTGCTTAAGATTGTTATTTGGATACTTACATGTTAGACTATCCCGTTCATCGGGATAAGACTTATAGTGCCTACCGACATAGGAGGTTGTGATTATTGAAAGTAACTATACCATGTGGTAACCCCTATGTAGTAGTGTTGTTACATCTAACATGAAAGTAGTGAAATGGCTGCAAGTAGTGATACATCACTGATTTTCTTGTCGGAATACAACTCCTAAAACGTATGTAGACGAAATATGAGTAATCGACCACTTTCACTTCACTGATTTGTGTCAACAAAACTAAGTGTGGGGTCGTACCCCTACTGCTTATTTATAGGTTGTATCGATTGGGATTGTGCTACCATTAATACTATTTCTAGTCTCAGGTACAATGGCACCTAAAGCGAGACAAGGCAAGGAGAAGGCTACCACTTCCCAAAAGGGCAAGAAGAGAGGTCGCAAGGACCAAGGAGAATCATCCTCGCTGCAAATACCTTGACTCATGCTTGGAATTAAGTGGGATACTTATGAGGAACTTCTGAGGATGACGACTCTGATGATGATTCTGATACAAGGGGTATGACCCCAGACATAGAGGATGAGTTCGACTAACCAGGTTCTTCTTATTTATTTTCCACTGAGGACAGTGTCCTGACTAAGTGTGGGGTGGTGGTATTGCATGCTATACTCCTCTAATCACATCCATGTTTGTTTGCTTTTGTTCCATTTTTGTTTCGTTAAGTTTTTTTAGTAGTATTAGTAGTAATTTTTTTTTACATAGCTTCACATGAAATTATTCTAATAGGCAGCATGAGATTATAACAAGAGTATGTGCTACAGTTATGACTATTGAGACGTTTAGGCTCTAATTGTGACTCATTATGTGATATTGTGTAGTTCAATTCCTTCAACTGTTGGGTCGAGAGTCTATATTACTTCCAATAAAGTTGACCATGTGCCTTGTGTGTGCGATATTAATAGTATATCCTATGTTTGTGGCTGATGCTAGAACTTGCCTGGTATGTATGCAAACCGAAAATAAGGAGTGTAAGTTTAGGAGATGATTTAGGCATTTCTTTGTCAACCTATACATGTTTACCTTTGTTTTACCTACCCATGGACATCATCCTAGTTAAACCCTTTTGAGCCTTTAGCCTATTTCTTGACAACCTTGTATGTAAGCCTAATCCATTTTTTTAAGACCGTAATTTGATCCAAATTCCTAAGTGCTTTAAAGTAAAAAAGTCATGTGACAATATAAGAGGAAATTGGGTAAGTATGATGCTTTAAATTGTAATGGTGCTTGAATGTGTTATGAAAAAAGAAAGTGCTATCATAAGAGGTATGTTGTGAAAAGAAAAAGGAAAAGAAAGCTGAAAAATGAGTTATGTTTAAAATTGAAAAACAAAAGAGGAGAACAAGGGTGGTAGAACAAAAGAAAGAAGAAAGATTGAAAGAAAGAATAAGTGTCAATGATACAATGTGATGTATTAAAGTACTTAGGAACTTAGTCACTATTTCTGGACAAAATAGTTGATCCTACCCGTCCCTTAGCCTACATTACAACCATCAAAAGACCTATTTGATCCTAAGATTAACATTCTGACATTTAGTGGAGTACTATACTAAGGGCAAGCCTATGGTCATCAGTTGCTACATATGAATTCTTTGTGAAAGCGAGAGCAAGGATATTGTTGATACCCATGTTTGAAAAATATGCTATACTTGTGAGTGATTATGGGTAATATATTGTGAGACACACATGGTTGATGATTTTTGGGTAGTTATATATGATTCCTTGTACCTTAACAATTGCATGAGAGTTGACCACCATCACGAGTCTATGCTAGAGGTTAAATTGTTTCTACTAATGATCGAAAGCTACTCTTTGTTGATAATTGTTGTGCTTGTCTTGACGAATGTTTTGTGTGAAACCCTAAGTTGATGTTTAGAAGGACATGATATTTCGTTCGAAGACGAACAAAGCTTTAAGTGTGGGGTGTTGATGATAGGCGAATTTACGCGCCTATATCAATATATTTTGCCCATATTTTAGCCTAGTTTTGAGAACAAATTATATATTTCATGCACTTTTAGTCCTTTTTCCTGTAAATGAGCTAACGAACATGATTAGTAAAGTTTCAGGTATAAATGATGCAGAATTCAGCATTTTATGGCTTACTTGATGCCAAAGAAAGCTCATGAAGGGAAGAAAGGGAGCTTGGACGCCTAAAGGACCAAAAGTGATGCATGGAAAATCTGTCCCGAGCTAAAACAGCATTTTTAAAGACTTTGGGGACTTGCAGTAACTTAGTTGGATTTGGATAATGATACATTAACCTAGTACAATTGGGTTATGTATTTCATTAGTTTATTTGGATTAGGAGAATGTTACATTAACCTAGTACAATTGGGTTAAGTATTTCATTAGCCTAGTAGGATTTGGTTAGATATTTCATTTACCTAGTAGGATTAGGATATGGGTATTATAAATACCCTATCATGCTAGAGATATTCATCCCTCACCACAATACATTCTTCCATCCCTCTCTTATTCCACTACAAACAATTCTACAACTCCTCTAATCTTTCCATTAATTCTATTTTTCTTCTTTTATTCATCTATTCTTAAATTCCGCAACAAGAGAATTGTTACCTCACTAAGGAATTCACGCCTCACGCCTACCACTTAAGCTACACGAAATTAATCAATCTTGTGGTATAACAACAATGTCAATCGTGATCTTCTTCGCATTCATGGGTAACTAAACTTCTCTGTTGGGGTTATTGAAGCCGAATGAGATACTATCTATTGCTATGAGTTTGTGAGTTCGTGACACGTATGCTGCTTATATCATTATTCTCTTCATCTTAATCTAAATTCTTGTGGCTGCAGACGCATAGAATAATGCCAGTCTAACATTTAACTTGTTCGAAAGAAAGGTTATATGTCTGGAAAAGAGATAATGTTAAGGTAGTAGGGTCCCATCCCCTATTAAAAAGTTAGTGTCGTAACTGGATTAACCTCTTGGAGAATTCGTACCGTTAGACACGCTTTAAGCTCGAAAGAGTTAAAGTGAAATAATCCTCGAATAGGTCTAAAGACGCCTGGATTTACCATCAAATACAATTCTCTATAAGCACATGCATGTCAGAATTCTACACACTCATAGCCAATAGAGACGTATAACTCAGAAGGTGGACATAACCCCAACTCCTCAATTCTCATTGTTTACAACTTACTAAACATTCCTTCTTTTTACTTTGCTATTTTTAGTTTTTGCTTTCATAATTCGGTTACACATTACAATCCCCCATTATTACTTGACTTGCACTAAAAGTCTAGTAATAGTTACTTACTTGTTGACCAAGCTATTCTCTGTGGGATCGATACCCAACCCTGTTGGGTTCTATATTTGCTAACGACCACTTTACACTCCTACGAGAGCTGTAGATTGAGCGTTATCATAATCTTCTTAGCTTTCCCCAAATCCTTCATCTCAAACTCTTTACTCATTTGAGCCTTTAATCTGTCAAACTCAACTTGGCTCTTTGCTGTAATCAGCATATTATAAATATATAAGAGTAAGTAGATATATTAACTATCTTAAAGTTTGCGCAAATACACACAATGATAACATTTACTTCTCTTATACTTTTAACCATTCATGAACTTGTCAAATAATTTGTACCACTGTCTCGAAGATTGTTTCAGTCCGTACAATGATTTTCTAAGTATACAAACCTAATCTTCTTTACCATCAACCTTATATCCTTCTAGCTGAGTCATATATATTTCCTTCTTCAAATCACCATGTAAGAACGTGATCTTCACATCAAGTTGAGCTAGCTCCAAATTCAACTGTGCTACCAAGGCCAACAAAATTCTAATGGAGAAATGTTTTATAATTGGAGAAAATACCTCATTATAATCAATTCCTTCTTTCTGAGCATAGCTTTTATCCACCAATCTTACCTTGTAGCGAATGTCTTCTTTATCAGGAAATCCTTCTTTTTTTGAAAATACCCATTTACACCCAATTTCCTTTCTTCCTTTCGGTAGTTGTGTCAGCTTTATCGTCTCGTTCTTCTTAAGAGATTGCATTTTCTCTTTCATTGCACCTGCCCAATTGGCACTTTTTGTGCTTCAAATGGCCTCTGGTTAGGTGGATGTAAAATCTTCATCAGTAACTGAAAGTGCATAAGCTACCATGTTAGTGAAACTAGTAGGCTTCTAAATTTCTCATCTCTATCTTCTACCTGCAATTGGTTCTGATTGCTGTAGAGGTTTTTGGGTTAGAACCTCTTTCTCATCTGACTCTTTTTCTGCCATAGTAGAGTTAGTAGCGGTGCTTCGTGCTGGGGTCACCACTGTTTGGTCAAACTCTACCTTCTTTGAATTACACTCTACTTACTTCGTAGTACTATCAGCTTTATCTAGATTTACCTTGTTCAACATGGCAGATTCATCAAAAGTAACATCCCTGTTGATAATTGTCTTCTTTGCTTCAAGACATCACAATGGTATCCCTTCACTCTATCATTGAAGCCCATGAAAAGAGCCTTCTTTGCTCATGGATCCAACTTTGATTCAATCACATGAGAATATGTAATCAAACCAAAAATATACAAAGATCATAATTAGTTGCAGGTTTTCTAGACCATACTTCTAATGGAGTATTGACACCTATAGTAGATGATGGAAAATGGTTGATGAGATATTGCGCGTACGTCGTAGACTCAGCCTAAAATTTTCTGCCTAACCCAACATTAGACAATATACAATGAACTTTCTCTACAAGTGTCTTGTTCATATGCTCTGACACCCCATTCTATTGCATGATTTTCTAACAGTGAAGTGTCGAACTATGCCACAGTCTTGGCATACATCCAGGAATGAATCATTCTTGTAGTCTCCTCCGTTGTCTATTTGGAGGACCTTGATATTCCTCCCTATCTTGTTTTCAAATTGAGTTTTCCACTTAAGGAAAATTCCAAGCACCTCATCTTTGTTTTTCATAGTAAACACCCAAACTCTCGTTGAAAAATCATCAACAAAGGTGAAAAAATATTGCCTACCTCTGATGGACGGAGTTTTGGCAGGTCCCCACACATCTGAGTGCACGTAATCCAAAATACCCTTGGTATTATGAATTGCAGTGCCAAACTTCACTCTACGTTTCTTTCCCAAAACACAATACTCAGAAAATTCAAGTTTACAAGTCTTCATATATTTCAACAATCCTTACTTGGCTAAAATTTGCATGGACCTTTCACCAGCACATTCCAACTGCATATGCCACAGCTTCGTTGCTTTAACATCTTTCTTGGTACTAGAAATTACTATATTTACTGTCCCCAATACTACACTAACTTAGTAGTAGTACAAATTTTTCTTCATCATGCCTTTGAACTTCACTAGTGCTCCTAAAGTTGATTTAAGAACTCCATATCGTACATCATAACTAGGACCTTAGATTCAAGAACCCCTACTGAGATAAGATTTTTCTTCAACTTTGGCATATACTGTACATCCCTTAAAATTCTGGTGGATCCATCTTGATTCCGCAGCTTGATTGAACCTATCCCAGTTTTTTTATATGGATTATCATTACCAATGTAAAAAACCCCATCATTGAGTTCCTAGAATTCAAAAAACCATTCTTGAATGGAATACACATGATAGGTACATCCTGGATCCAATATCCACTCATCTAGATGAGATGATGTTGAAGGCATAAAAACTAAGCAAATATCTAATTCTACATCACTTTTCCATTCTCCAACATTTGCATCTTCCATATTCTTCCCTTTCTTTTTCAACTTCGGACAGTGTTCCTTCCAATGCCCTTTATCATGACAGAAAGCACACTCATTTTTGGCAATGGCTCGGCCCTTTGATTTGGACCTTTCTCTTCTCCCCTTAGTCTAGCTTTGCTGATGACTAATTGCCACCAATGTTTTTTCAGATGTTTTTGATTTTGTTTCCATCTTATCCTGCTTTCTTAATTCATGACTATATAAATCTAAACAAACAACATTCAATGACACATTCTTCTTCCTGTGAAGTAACGTTGTTTCCAAATGTTCAAATTCATCGGGAAGAGATGATTACAACATCAAAGCCAGATCCTCGTCCTCAAATTTCATATCTAAATTCAACAGGTCTGCTACTAATTGATTAAACATAGTGATGTGTTCATTCATAGTAGTACCTTATTTATAATCAAATCGGAACAACCTTTTCTTCATAAGGAGCTTGTTATGATTATTCTTTTTCAGAACTTGTCCTCCAACGCCTTCCATAATTTGTGAGCAGAAGTTTTATTCTTGAAAGCAAACTTCTGCTCTCTGGACAGGCACTATCGAATTGTTCCATATGTTAACTGATTAATGATGTTCCAATCTCTATCTTCTACCTCTTCTGGTTTCTTTTGCTCAATAGCAATATCAAGACCCTGTTGGAAAAGAGAGTCTAAAACCTCTCCTTGCCACATGCCAAAATGGTTAGTACCATCAAATATTTCCACCACCAACTTCAGACTAGAACATGGGAACCTCAACCATGATGATGAGGAGCCCAATGATGTCACTACCTGAACCTAGGCCCTGGCCGTGAAGAGCATCCCGAAACATGAAGGCCCAAATGCCTCTCTCTATTTAGCAGTCATGCACAATGTTCATTTAATAAAAAAAGGCGAAAAGAAATATTTTTACGAAATCATGGTCATTCTGAATTCAGCATAAGGATGAAAACTACAATTCAAAAAGATCTAAATAATATCTGACTCAGTCTGCGAAATCTCTACTACACATAAAACAAAGCTATTTGAAAACAGGGACAAGGCCCCCAGTATACCAAAACCATAACAATGATAAATGACTGAAAATAATTAGGCCTTCTGAAATATAAAAGGCTCACCAACTAAACTCTGTACTTCTCCCGAAAGAAATCTACTGCTTAGTTGGACCGATAGATTAAGCCTCAGACCCTAAGAGGTAGGGGGTCAATACAGTTGTACTGGTACATAGAACAAATCCAAAATAATAATTTATATTCAACATATATGAGAGCAATTTGAAAAAAGTTCATATATATGAGAGCAATTTTAAAAACATTCATAAATATATCATAAGGTAAAAATCACATTGGCATATTTAAAAGACTATAAAATTATTTGAACTCTGTTACACTCTTGTTTTACTTCTGCGTTAGGTGGTATACCCTACAATTCTATAATTTCATGGGCTATATGGAATCTTCCCTTAACTCAGCAGCCAAGCCCCCAACCCAAGTTTGTCTCAAGGATCGGAGTCTCTGTCTCTACTACTCCACAGGGCCATCGCCAGTGTACAATGATAATATGCCTATATCGGCAAAACACGATTTTAGGCTATGAGTCAATTGACTCGTGCCCTCTTCGGGTAACCACTTAACCTTCTTTAAGCCCACTTTTAATTCTTTAAAACATGCAATCTCTGAAATCAAACTCTGAAAACTCTAGTTCTATTGTGGCATAAATTTATATGGTATCATCATACCATTGACTTGCAAGCCGCATCTCTGAGTCATTATTAGTATCTTATAGTCTCTGTTTTTCAAAACATATGTTTAGGACCACCATATCAGTAAATCATTTCAAAGAACTCTTTCTTCAAAGCTCATTTAAACACATGTAAGTAACTCTCTTGATCAACACTTTGATAATACAAGGTAGTCATGTCAAAGTTCTCAATCTCATGCAAATCTTTCTATTTTAATAAAACATAATTACATCAAGAAAACTCCCTCTCATTTTCTCCAAGTCATGCTCAAATACTATGATATTGAGAAACTATTCTCCAAACCATAATTCATTCATTTCAAGTCATTCTCAATGAGATCATAAACTCAAATTTATCACAAGAGAGGGATTTCATAATTTGTGCTCTCAACAATATTAAATTTCAATCCTTCATACATATACATATATGTGTAAATCAATTTAAGGGGATAAGGCCAAAACAATAATATCATCAAAACATCAATCATGTGAAAACCAAAAACATAAGTTACAAAACCCCTTTAAAATTCATGCTTGAGAATCTTTAAATTATGTTGAGAATCTTTAAATTATGTTCTAGTGTTTACAAACCTATGTAGTTTTAGGATAAATGCCACTTACCTCAATTTAGGAATTTAATGGATGATTTTTGAATCCTACAGTTTGGGGATTTCAAATATTCAATCAATTTCTAAAACCCACATTGAATCTTGAGTTATATAAAATTTTAGTTTGAAACCCTAAGGGGTGTTCTTGAGTAATTTGGATGAATTGTGGTAGATTTTGGGGTATTTGGGATTAAATCTTGTGTTTAAGTTGATAAGGGACTGGAAAATACCCAATACACCCTTAATAATTTGGGAGAAAAGCTGGAAAAGGACCAAGGTATTAGGCAGGGTACCGCTGATACGAGAATAACCACGGAGATAGACATATGTGAGATTTATTGAACCCGATACTTTGAGCGTGAAAGTGAAGTGAAAAGGAGGGCCTAAATAGTCTCTAAAACAGTCCACAAACTACACTTCAAGGGCACCTAAAGTGAAGCCTTTTACTAAGGGGTCTTTTGGATATTTCACACAATTTTTGTAACCTACTATAAATAGAATATGTTAGGTCATTTACTAATTAGACTTTGATGATATTTGTAAGTTGTATAACACTTTGAAAGACAAGTCCTCTCTTCTATTTAGGAGGAAACCCGAAATTTGGGTGGTACTAGTGTGGAATTACTAGTGTTGCATTCATGGCTTAAGACGTTGGTGTTTAGAGGAGGTAAAGTCCCTCTTGTGTCAACGTAGGAGTTAGGTTAACTGCCGCATATAGTGTTAAAGGTCCAAGAGTATCACATGTTCTTGGGTTCTTAAGATTATATCAACCAAGGTCGAACTATCTATCCTTTGTTTCTTTTATTCTTGTAATCGTTTGTACTAGTTTGTTCTCATTTCTAGGGAATTGGTGAGTTGTTGTTACAATATTGTTGTGTTCTTCTTATTGTTTTGTAACTTAGCTTGGTTGTTTTGTGCCTTTCCTAGCTTTTCTTGTATCATTTGGTATAAAATCTTGTGGTTGATTTTGTTTCAACAAAATCAATCTTGGGCTTGCTAGAAATAAAAAGGGAGAAGTATTCTTGTTGTTGACTTGGCCGAGCTTTTTATGACTAGATCTAGTATATTTTTGCTTGTCTAGTGTGTGTATAGTGTTGATTTCTTTCTCACCAAAACTAAAAGTGTCTAGATCTAAAGTTGAGATTATAATATTGATTAATGTTATGGTGATTTGAAGTTGGCCGTGTGTTGAAGATTGGTGTTGTTTTTGTTGTGTTCTTGAGAAGTTGTTATATTCTTGAAGATTTTTATTGTGTTCAGCTTGTTCTTCAGCTAGTCTTATAACTTAAACTACAAAAAGTGCAAACTTGATTCAAAAAGGTGAAAATAAAGTTGTAAAGTTTGTTGGTGAGAAGATTTGAACCATCACTTCCTAGACTTGACATCAATTTTTTCAACTACTAGCCTTAAATCAAGGAGCCTTGTTTGGTGGAACTAGTACAAGTCAAGATCATCTTTATTTTTTTTTGCGAGAATAAACTTACAAAAGACTCAAGACTTATACTTTCCCTCCAAAACTGATTGTCTTTTATTCTAAATTGTGTGAAGGTTGGAAATTTCAGATTTGTGACTAAGTCGTGTGGGCCCGAGACAAATAGCATACTTTCACGTCACCACATGCTACTGTTCACATCAATAATTAGGCTCAAATTTGGATTTTTCTAGTTTCTAATTGTTGATTTTTGGTTTCATTAGTTGATCCTAGAACTAATTAACAAACTAGTAAACTCCTACTAGATTGTCAATTAAGCCTTTACATCCGTTGTTCGTGTCTACGTTATTTTGTGCTTTTCTTGTATTTGAATCATAGAATTTCTTGGTTCAAGTTAGGTCATCATTTCCTTGAGTCTTCAAACAAAGAATCCATTCCGAACAAGGAGTAGACTCACCCTTCGACTCATCACGAACTACAAGCCGACTTGCAACACTTGTGAATCCAAGTGTGATACGATCAAGTGTGTGAGAGTGTGGTGAGGTTGTTCCGAACTAACTTGTGCTTTGATTTGTAGGCTTGTTCTTTTCTTTTTTTTAGGTACAATTACAAGGGAACCCGCGGCTTCAACCTCTCAACCCATGGACAACAATGCCACCAATGTTATTTTGGCCTACCTTGACACTATGTCCCAAAACCTAGCTATGGAAAATGAAAGGTTGGATCATATTGTAGGTCAAAGGGAGCAAGTGGGATGCCCAAAAACATCTCAAGAGAAAGGTCGTAGCTCATGTGAGCTATGAGGTAAAAATTCTATCGCCTACACACCTATGAACTTAGTATGATGTGTTGTGGCTAGTAGGAGCCAAGTAGGTGTAGTTGTGGCTTTGCCTAGAGTAGAGGTTCTTGGGTCGTCCTTTTGTGATACTCTCGGTGATGTTAGGTCGCGGGAGGACCAAACACTTGTTGTAAGTATACAAGAACTAGTTGATCCTTTAGATGATGAAATTGATTCTTCTAACAAGAATAATTTGTGTCCATCTAGTGCTAGCCCTTATAAATTGAGTAAGACTCCATTACCAATTGACGAGAGTATTCATACACTAGTTGGCACTTGTGCGAGCCAAGGTGAGTCTATGTTGGTATGTGAGTCTCCAACAACTAGTGAGGATGTGAATGAAGATCAGCTTACTCATGAATGTATTCCACTACTTAAGTATATGTGTGGTGTGCTTAAAACATCTCAAGTTAGTAATGGCGTTTATAGGGTTGATCTTGACAGTGCACGTGACTCTTTGAACATCTTGTGTGGTAAAAGCCTTACTAGTAGTTTTGTTCATAGAGATCATGTGTATGGAAATATTATAAATAATGGCATATGTCTTTTTGAGGTAGGACTTCTAGGCCATATCTCTCTATTCTTGAATATTATTCTTCTCTTAAAAGAAAATGTCATGCGTGATTGTGGGAGTGATATTCTAGGGGAAAAAAGGGTTAGCCTCGGCTTAGACCCTTGGCTACTTCTCCCATTTGACCCTGGCACCCTCTCGGAATGTGGGATTTTCTACATTTCCCACTTGAAACTTGGTCAGGAAGACAAGAAATGTTTGATTGTGGATGTTAATGAAGGAAGGTAAGGTTCTTCCTTACCTCTTTTTGTTGATAATGACGTCTTCCTTTGTGCCATTTATACTAAGGTTTTCATGTTCAACACAAAGGACCCGTAGGTATACTCCAAGTTTGTCACACCTCGGCATGGCATGTGATATGTGTATTTTTCTAATCCTAACCCTCATGTCATGAGGATATTTTGCTTGTTTGTCCTCCTTTGATTTTTCAAGGAGTCGATTCGAGGTCGAATCCTTTTTCAAGAGAGGGAGGATGATATGAGAATAACCACGAAGATGGACATATGTGAGTTGTATTAAACCCGAGACTTGGAGTGTGCAAGTGAAGTGCAAAGGAGGGCCTAAATAGTCTCTAAAACAGTCCATAAACTACACTCCAAGGGCACCTAAAGTGAAGCCTTTGACTAAGGGGTCTTTTGGACATTTCATACAATTTTTGTAACCTACTATAAATAGAATATGTTAGGTCATTTACTATTTAGACTTTGATGATATTTGTAAGTTGTATAACACTGTGAAAGAAAAGTCCTCTCTTCTATTTAGGAGGCAACCTAAAATTAGGGTGATACTAGTGTGGAATCACTAGTGTTGCATTCATGGCTTGAGACGTTGGTGTTTAGAGGAGGTAAAGTCCCTCTTGTGTCAATGTAGGAGTTAGGTTAACTGTTGCCTGTAGTGTTAAGGGTCCAAGAGTATCATATGTTCTTGGGTTCTTAAGATTATATCAACCAAGGCCTAATTATCTATCCTTTGTTCCTTTTATTCTTGTAATCATTTGTACTAGTTTGTTCTCGTTTCTAGGGAATCTGTGAGTTGTTGTTACAATATTGTTGTATTCTTCTTCTTGTTTTGTAACTTAGCTTACTTGTTTTGTACCTTTCCTAGCTTTTCTTGTATCAGCCACTCCCGCTGTAAGCAAGGCGCCGCCTTGCCTATCGCGGGGCTCGTCCCTAGGCAAGGCGTTAGCCAGGGCGCTGTGGGCTAATCGCCTCGGCTCACTATCTCGTCACCCCAAACGTACCCTTAAGCTAGTCTAAAAAGTTTGAAACTCACCCGAGATATACTCTTGACTTGCCCATCATACTTCAACAAAAAAATCATGAAGCGGAGGTCTAGAAGGTCGAAAATAAAATCCCCGAAGATTGGAAGCTCAAAATGATTCTAAGTCCTTTTTACACTTGGAAAAATTTTAAGTCCTCAACTCTAAATGCTAGCTATTATGAGATAACACATGTACGACTTTTGCAGGGCGTTACAAATGCCCCCGGTGTAACATTTGAAATAAGATCCTTCGTTTCTTAATCTTTATTTTTTATTACAGACTCAATAAAAAATATTCAATATTACAACTGCAAACAACCAAAGATTCTAAGAAGACCAAAGTAATTCTTTTCTGAGTGGAAGATCAGGCAGAACTTTTACCACAGAGCATACTCCGACAGAAGACCAAATGAATTATCTTCTGATGTGGAAGATCAAACAAAGCTGCATGAAACCATAGAACATACTCAGACAAAACCTTGGCTATGATACGATTTGTTGGGAAAATCGGATAATTGAAAAATTGAATCTGAACACTAACAAACAAATCCGACAAATGATATTGAATACTAAAAATAAAGACACCGGAAAAAATTGATAACCGAGTTCCTTTTATAACTCTAAAACCTCCTCCCCAAGTAGTAAAACTACTATGTGGGAGAAATGAGCCCAAAAACAACTTCCAGCATGTCTACCTGTTAAGGTTTCAAAATACTGGATGTATCCTAACATCGAACTGGTTGTTGTAATAATGAATAACGATCTTTATGTCACTTTTATCTCAAGTATTTGAAATGGAATTTGTTTAAGATCAAGTTGTTCCCAAGTACATTTCGGGCTTTTTAAAAGAAACTTAAATAATGAATAAAGATCCTTGAATCGTTCTAAAATTATTAGTTTGTCACCAACATTATATCTTCAAATTAGTGCTACTCATTCAAAAGATTTTTACCATGAGCTTTTGAACAATAACAGAGGACAAACGTTTGATTTTGCAAGAGCAAAACCACGGTGGATACGTTAAGAGTTACATATCTAAGATGCCTTTAAACTGTGGACTATTCTTGGATCTGAGGAATTAATTAAAAATTTTAAGAACAATGGAAGGTTATTTTTACCAATATGCAGTCTGTTGCATCTCACTTGACCTGTCCAGTGTTGTATACTAATGCCATTAATCAATTATATGAGTCATCTAACATGTTCCCTATTTCCTATGTCTATGTGGACTGAGGTACATTGGATCAAATTTTGATTTTTCTGAAAATAGGGAATGAGGCCCCACTAAGGCCGCCTCAGTTAGTAAGGTTGTGGAATCCCTAAACACTTCTCTGGAACAACTGATTTGGCAACAATTTGGACAAATCTAATATCTTTATAGCTGTGGGAGTAGAGGAGAGTATAACGCAGAGGCTCATGGAGATCACCAGCGAAATGGCACAAGTAGGAGTATCATCAACTCATGGAGGCTCATGCAGATCACCAACGAAATGGCACAAGTAGGAGTGTCATCAACTCATTGTCAAGATTGACGTAAGTGTAAAGATATGACATTTGGGCTTAACTCAACTCAAACTCAGTGTTTGGTATCAGCATAGAAATTCGATTAAATTTGAATTCACGCATTGTAAAACTTATTTTTAGGAGATGTTTTTAATATGATTTTTTCCATTACCAGCAGAAACTGAACTTGTTCAAATTATGAAAAGGAATAGTATTACCTTCCACTGGCAAAACTCAACAAACAAGACGACAATAATAGTAGTATTTTGTGGAGTTTAAAAAAGATGAAAAAGAATTAAATGATTAAAAAAATTTGACAATGTGTGGTGACTTTAATAAAGTGCAATGAATATTACAAGGGTCAATTTTAATTTTTTTTTAGGAACATTTTCGTGATCTAACTTTCGATTATGAAGCTTCCCACCTTTAATATAGTAAGATGATGATAATGTATATTTCCAATTACTTAAACGTTTATATTCATGTTTGCGGTGAGCTCATATGATTGTTGCAGATGATTTAGTTTTTTCCAGTACATTGATGCTGTTTCAGTTATTCCGCCATTTTAATACAAATACTGGGATAAGTTAATATCTCAAATCAAACATGATATAAATTAAATCTAAAAGGTTATTCCAAAATTGTTATCTTAATCCCACTTATCAAACAACCCCATCTAAACACCTTTACAGCTGTATTGGATTTCAGGCAAAAGGTTTGAAATTCTAATTTGGTCTGAGCGGTAAAGTAGAAAATTATGAGGGGCAGGTAACATGATCTTTTTTAAATTATCTTTTCAAGTTTCTTTTTAATTAAATAGATTATAAATGGTTTTTTAAGGAAAATGACCCACTTTTGAAATTTTTACTTTATTTGTGATTTAAAAATGATTTATAAGTTTTAGAAGTTACAAATTAGTCCACAAATCACCAACTTACAGAATTTAAACAAAATCACTTCCACCAAATCTTTTACACATTTTACAAATTAGTTCAAAACCTAATTTGTGATGGACAGATCTATTATTGATCTTACCGATATATGGACAGATTGATTATAGATTCGAAGAATCGATTATCATTCCGATTTATATATGGACATATCGATTATCAATCCGATAGATTGATATCGGATCGATTATCGATCCGACCTATATATGGACAAATCAATTATCAATCTGATAGATCGATTATCGATCCAACCTATATATGGATAGATCGATTATCGATCTGAAAGATCAATTATCAGTTCGAACGATATATGGACAGATTGCTTATCGATCTGACCAATATATGAACAAATCGATTATTGATCCGATCAATTATATATATACACACACACACACATAAACATTTTTCTCTTTGAAAAAAAATGGACTAAAATCAAAGCAGAGTAGAAAACTTACAAAATATTGAGAAATAAAATACTAGCTTCGAAAAGAAGAAAGTTGAAGAAACAATGAGTCTTAGTAAGAATGGAGGAGAAAAAAGTTAGAGAGAGAGGGAAAAAAGTAATTTGAAATTGAAAAGTTGAAGAAACAATGAGGTTTTAGTAAGAATGTAGGAGAAAAAAGTTAGAAAAAGGAAAAAAGTAATTTGAAATATGCCATCGGACTTCGAAAAAAGGCTTATCTATGTCATCCGTTTAAAGTTTGGCTCATTCATGCCTTTTTTAACAGTCTAGTTTGGTGATTTTTGGAAAACTATTTTGTACACGGAGTCAATAATTATTTGTTTACGTCATTAATTAAATGAGCCAAAAAAACTTGAAAGAAAATCTCAAATATATCATTGAACTATTCGAAAGGAAAAATTACATAGACTAGCAACCTTAAGACATTAATTACAAGTAGCAGCAGTAGTTTATCAAAATTACAACTACTAGCAAAAGTAGCAATATTTTACCTCTTTTTTTAACTGGCGCGTGTATTCCACCCAATTAATTTCACTTTACTATTTTCACGCTACTTTATCTCTTTTAACCCTACTTTCACGCCACTCTAAATATTTTAATTCCCTTCAATATCAATCTTCCGCTATTTTTTTTTTTAAAATCCGCAATTTTCTCTCTAAAGCTTGATAATTCTTCGTTCCAATTATTAAGGTAAGTTGATTTTTACAGTTAATGCATGTTATATTTTTCATATAATCTTTTTTTTTCGTCATTATTTTTGCATTTTTTCTGCGTTTTCAATTTGGGGTTTAGAGTTTTGGGGTTTAATTTTTGTGTGTTGAATTTTTTTTTCTATAATGGCAAAATATACAATATATGAATTTTGATGAAATACCATCTTTTTTCTTTTCTTTTACCTACACAGTAGTAGTAGTGGTTTATTCAGATCTCAAGATTTTATTTTTCTTTTACCTACACAAAATTATTTATTGCTCTTTTTATGTTGGGATCTGAAATTTACATGAAGGTGATTTTTTGAATTTATTTTTTTCGTGTTGTATTTTTTGGATTTTCGCCATAATAACAGAACATGCAAATAGTAATAGTTCAATTAGAGATATTCAATCGTTGAATTTAGTTTTCGATAAAATTTCATCATTTAATCTTGATATAACACAAGATGAAGACGTTAACTTGTGTTCTACTAGCATTGAAGAGTTGAGATGAAGCAGCGTAGTAATCCTGTAAAGACTGTGAAAATCATGAAATGAAAAGCATTGACAAAATATTAATCCCAAAAATCTACAGAAATTTAAAAATCGGTGGAAAAAAAAGTCGGATGAAAAAGCGGAATCCAATAAAATTGCAATTCTAATTCATTTGATTTTGAATCTGAAGAAGTGAAAGTGAAGGAGGCATTTTGATAGGTGTAAAGTTTTAAAATTTCTGAAAAAAAATGTTCATATATGTATTTTATATATACATTTTATAAGGTGTTAATTTTTTTAGTTTTGTTAAAATGTATTGATATGCATCTGTTATATCTAAGATTTTCGATTTGTATGTATACGATATTTGTAGTTGTTACTGATAAGGTTTGTAAAAAGAAGAAAGTCAAATGAAAAAGGAGAATGCAGTAAAATTTCCAGTCCCATTGCATCAAATTATGAATCTGAACAAGTGAAAGTGGAGGAGGTATGGTGATATTCAAAAATTTTAATATTGATATGAATTGTATATATTATATACAATATATTTTAAATATGTATTTGATATCTAAAATTTGTGTATGATATTTGTATTTTTCATTGGTAAGGATTTTATATATGTATTATTATATAAGTGTAATATGTTTTCTGAAAATACATTTGTTGGATTCGATTTTAAGTTGTATTTGATAGTGATTAGATTTTGAGTGTGATATTTAGTTCTTGTTTGTTGAAATATATTTTTTACAGATATAAGACCATTTCAATGAGGTAATTCTAAAATACTTATGACATTTGCATAAGATATTGTATTTATCCCTGACAAGGTTTTGTATACATATTTTTTATTTAGAAGTGTAATATGTATTCTGAAAATACATTTGTTATATTATTTGTATATGTGTTGTTATATTTTTTTCTTGTTACTTAAATTTGTACAATTCATGTATTCACAAAATACATATGTGTTTGTTGAAATATAATTGTAATATGTATTCTGAAAAGCCATACAATTTAGATATGTGTTTTTATATTTATCGCTAAGAATTGTATTCGATGTTAAGTTATATTTGGTAGTCACTAGATTTTTAATGTGATATCTAGTTCTTGTTTGTTGAAATATATTTTTTACATACATATTTATATTTGTTATTCATCAAGTGCAGAAAACTTTTGCATTAAAAATGTTTTGATAACTTAGATTAACTAGTTATGTATTCACAAAATACATATGATACATTTATGTATAGAATGTATAAACTAAATATAAGATCTATTTCATAAATATATATAAGACACTGTTTATATAAACTAATTTTAAGATGTATTTCACAATTACATATAAGTCACTGTTTTGTCATATAATTGTATGTTTTTTGTTGTATAGGTCATGCGTGATCAAATCTATATGGCACGAGTATTGCCCAAATTTTCTCCTCATATAGGATGTCATACGGTCAACGACATTGAAGATCGTATTAAGTCAATGCTAACGAAGAATCAGTACAAGATGTTTTGTACTAAAAGTATATTTGATTTCTTCATGAAGAAGAAAGATTGTGTTGTCCAAGCGCAATTAGGGAGATGCATTATGTCACTTGAAACTAAGAAAAGTTCTACAAGTGTCATAGTCATTCGTGCAAAGGGCATAATTCTTCATTTCACTCCTAGAGAGTTTTCTTTGGTGATTGATTTGAATTGTGTTACAAACAAGGATGATTTTGCAGGAATTTTGGTTTATATATAGTGACATATGCTGAGTGCCTTACTTTTGGTGACTGTGTTTCAAATATTGACTTTGATCTAGATTTTTTTCGTACGAGATATGTTTTAATGTTGTGAAATTATGCTTTGAGGAAAGAAGATGAGAAGGTTGAAAGTGATGATGAAGCACCAACCTTCTGTGAGTATCTTCTGTATTTTTTGTATTTGACTACATTGAACTTTAGGAGGACTAAGATATAGTTGAAAAATGATATCTTAATATTATTTTATGTGAGTATTATTTTTTTGCTCGTTATTCTTCTAAAATAGAATTGTTCGGTCTTACTTTATGTTATTGTTACGCATATTTTGGTACGAATATGTGATTTTCAGTTTTGAGTATAATTTTCAGTAATTAATATATGTGTTTCAGTCATCATATGTATTTTTCAATGATGTGTTTGTATTTTTCATTGTATGCATATGTATTTTTTTGTAATACATATAAGGTAAGGTGAGGTTGCATATAATATTTTTCATTGTATGAATATATATTTTTTGTAATGCATATGTATTTTGAATAATCCATATATTTTTTTTCGGTTATGCACATATATTTTCGAATAATACAAAGTTATTGTATTATTTTGCATAAGTCTAAGCATTTTTATGAAGCATATGTATTTATGATTCATATATACTTAGTTATTCGTATATAGCTATGAATAATGCATATTTATTTATGATTATTGCATATGTTTTCATAAAAAAAAAATGAATTTCAAGTTCTTTTTAAGTAATTGACAACTCATTTGATGTATTTTTAATTATTTTTATTTATTAAATAAATATATGTTAACTTATTTTTAGTTCTCATATATATTTTTCAAACCGAAAAAATTGGCTTGTGTGGTGTACACTCTTTTACGTATAAATAAATAATGGTATATGTCTTATAAAATATATTCATGATGATAACATTTGCAACAGTTTAACTACAAAAAGGTCAACATCATCAAAAGTTTATATCAAAATTTAGAATCATAAAATAATCAGTGAAAAAAATAATTATTTTTGAACTAAATATATCTGTAAACTTATCATTTATTATATTTCCTACATTGACACCGATGGTGACCTTTGAATCCACATGAACTACAATAATTTTTTACCGATGGTGACCTTTGAATCCACATGAACTACAATAATTTTTTTTCTTCCCCAACATATTTCTTGCCTATTTTCACGATCCTTCTTTCCAGGTCTTTCAGGAGGTCGCTTGTATTTTGAGACCAAAACTATCTCCTTCAATATCTCCTGTGAAATCACCCAATCATCTTTGTGTGGTATAGGATAAATAGAAAGATCATACGCTCTTGACACAATTTTTTGATTTCTATAGATCAGAGCAATATGATCCCTTTTGAAAATTCTTGCTACCAAGTACTGCAAAGTATGCACACACGGTATCTCGCCTTACTGAAATGCATGGCAAGAATTTTTTTTCCTTAAGGCGAATAATAAAATGTTTATCCTTATAGTGTACTGTATAGACATATTCTGAGGCTGGCATAACCTGAAATTATTAAAATAAAATTAAAATTATAACAATAATTATTCATTTGACATTTGGAATTGTTTCAGTTTAGCAATTGTATTTTTACCAACTCTGCATATGTATATTGCTTGTTTTAATATGTATTTTTAGAAATATATTGCCTGTATATTTAAAAAAAAAAACAAATACAGTCAAACACTTAAAACAGAGTGCATATGTATTTTTTTAATACATATAGCTGGCAGCATATGTAAACTTAAATACATAAAAGTAACTACAGTGATCAGATAAACAGACTGCATATGTATTTTACAAATACATATAGCTGGCAGCATATGTAATGTTAAATACATATATAAAAAGTACTTACCGACTCCGTCCATGGTATAAGCAGCTATAAAATTACCAGTATACAGTTTTCTGAGATGACTTGCATCAACAATTATTAATGGTCTACAATGTTAGAACCCTTTGATACAATAACTTATTAGTATAGACAAAACTTTAAAACGAAATCCAACAAGAACAAATTGTTTAATTGAAAACGAAAAAGAATACAAAATAAACTGTAACAATTGTATATCAATATGCAACCTACATAACACGATGAAAAACTCTAATTTGTAAAAAAAAAATTAACGATAAAATCAATTTATTCGAGAACTGGTCAAACCATTGTTGTTATGATTTTTCCAGCAATTTTTACAAATATAGTTCGAAAATTCACAAAGAAAATCATATTTGTTTATTGATGCCTGTATTTGCAGCATTATCTTATCAAACTTTTCTCAAAACATCAGACGATGAACATAAATTTTGGAAGCAGTCATTTTTTTGAAATTGATATGAGTTGCGGATTATGAAAAATATTTTTGAATTTTGAATTATGTTGCTGTAAAATAATGTTTATGGTTAAACTAGAGTCATTAAAGGAAAAGGTATCTGTAAAAGGTTAAGAAATCTATCAAATTAAATGTTTCTTAAATTAAGGAACCGTTTTTTCCATATTAAAATGAAACAGATTGGAGTTAAATTAGGAACAAAATCTTTAATTGTATATGTATGTAACTAGCAATAGTTTAACCAAATACAAAATATATATTACTATTTTTTGTAATTTTGAAAGGGTTGATATATATATAACTTACAATTAAAGCTCTACAGTTGCTATTTCTGAAATTTTTCCTATTAGAAGTGACTCATTTATGCCATCAGTTAAAAGTTCGGCTCATTCATGCCATTATCGTTATAAAATCAGTCCATCCATGCGATTACATTTTAACGGAGGATTTTTTCAAAAATAGTTTTGCCATGTGACATTTTATTAGAGGTACGCATCATTAATTAAAATAATTCAATATTAATTTCAAAATATCTTAGACCCACTAAAAAGAATCGATCCATTTAACATAACGCGACTCTCACCCATTAAAATATTCTCTTTCTACAACAGCACCTATTTTTTCTATTAGAAAAAATAGAAATTAGTGTATATCCTTTGGTTGTTTCTTGTTGATTCTAAACCATTGAAAAAATGAGTTAGGGTTTTATTTTTTTAAGTATATTTGTGAATATCTCCCATAATTTTTAATATGTAGTCATTGTGGTTCAATTCTTCCTTAAAGTTATATTTTTATTTTATTTTAAAATGATTAAATAGAAGTAGAACATTTTGTTAATTGGAAGCTTGAAGTGTCTTATTAGCCAAATTTTCTAGTAAATAACTTTTTACGTGTAACTTTTGTTTTTTCCCTTTAATCAATAGGCATAATTTGTGAAATCTAGTCCATAAATAATCACGCAGATGCAAAGCATGTGAGATTTGTCATGTAACGCTTTTGTGTCAACTTGTACACCTTTAACAAAAGGTCCAAGGGTCAGTCTTGAAAATGAGAAAAAGGCAGGCAGGAAATGTTTCTCTTTATTGGATCGAAATCTGAATTAGTGGAGCTAAAAACAAATTAAAAATAAAAAAGGAAAGAAAACTACACTTGAGTAAAAGTTATCAGTCCACCTTAGTGGGACAACTTTATTATGATTTTTTCCACCACTAACTTTGTGAATGTGTGTTTCGTTCTTCTTTCTTATTAGTATTATTGTAGTTCCTCTGTATCCATTTACTGAATCCCATCTTTTACTATTTCACACAGCTTAATCCTTGCCAGTTTTGCTGAGCTTTAAAGGTATGATTATATTTTCTTCAACCTCTTTTGTTTTAAAATTAATTCTTGCACCAAATTGTTAAAAATATGGTTGAAATTTTGTATCTCTAGTTTTTAATTATAAGGCTATAAATAGATGCATTAACAAAGTAGTACAATCAAATTTCTCTATAACATCATAGTTTGTCTGACTAATTTTGGACTGCTACAGCAAGATTGTGTTATAGAGAAAATATACTAGGAGTTACATAATATTAAAAATTATTTCTAAAAGAAAATTTGGTCGTTATAGTGAAATGTTGTTACAAAAAATAGTTGGTATTGAGAAGTCTAATTGTAGAAACAAATTAAATGCAAAATCCAACATGAAGAGCAGTACTGCAATCGTTTTGTATCAAGGGTAGGATCTAGGTAATCAGATGCTTGTTTCGAGGAACCTAGTAACTTTATGCTGAACTTGAATTTATATTGAAAAATCTGTTGAATATATAGAAATATTTGTTGGAATCCCATTGAACAAAGTAGGCTCTTGGTCCAATTGCAGAAATGGAACCTGTTCAAGCTTTATTAAACTTCCAATCCTAGATCCGCCTCGGTTTGTACATTCTACCCCCTAGACTTCACCTATGGAATTATACTGAGTACGTTGGTGTTGTAGATGTCTGGCTATATGATTTTTACTTCTTTCTTGAGTTTCTTAAGTTCTTTTTTTCTACTTCTCTTCTGATAAAAGGTTTATGTATTTTCTTATGCATGATCAGATTTTGAGAACTAGTGAAAACTACATACATGGAAACAAGAAAAGAAAACGAAGGAGAAAGAGAGGATGGGAAAACAAACAACTCATCGGTATGTCATACAACATTTATTTATACATATATATATATATATATATATTTTCATTTTCACATAATTAATAGTCTTTTTAGATGTTCATTTCTTTATGGAGCTAAATCGACCAAAGATCATCATCTTTTAAAAAAAAATCAAGTAGCTTCTATATAAGAAAAATGTTTTTTTTACCATTGGGCTAAGTTCTTTTAAGGACAGGGATTGAGATTGGTTAATGTGTCATTTTTATGGTTGGGTTTGATGTGCAAAATAGTGCTTATTACGATTTGGTACTTGGGGGATTGTCCAAGTTCATATAAGAAGACCACCAGACCGTTCTCCAACCAGTGTGGGACTATAATCCACTCTAACAGTGTTGAAAATCAAATGACGATGCCCGGTATATATTTGGTTTTCTTCAATGTTGTATTAAAGCATCTGTATTAGTTAATATACTTCTTCAGCGCACCGAGTAACTTAGTATATGTGGATGACTTCCCTGTTAGAGCGACTGAAGGTAGTCTATTGATAATGAACCTGCAGTAGACACATTCACCCCCAAAATTTCGATGGAACAACTGCCTAATTGAGTGGAAAATACTTTAGGACAGTAGTTAGACAACAAACTGAAAAAGATGTTGAGATAAACGGCACTTGGACAAATTGAAAAAGATGGTACCTAGGCGATCCAAGTAACATTACTGCAAATTGGTTAGCTGGTCGGGTCATGGCGGGGTTGATAAACAAATGCTACATCATCTAAATCCACTTGAAATACCACCTGAATTTGTAGGTTAAATGGTTAAATTAGAGCGATTTTTTTGTTACAAAACAAAGAAAGGTGACTTTCTCGAACAGCCTTCATTAGTTTATTGATCTTCTTAGAAATCTAACTCTTGTTTTTGATATAAACTGTAACTATTTTGAAGAAAGCCCTCTATATTTTGTTAGTTTCCTGTCAAATTATAGTAGGTGAATATGTGGCACTGAAAATTTAAATACACTTCTGGTCTTATAACAGGTATCATCTGCTGTGCTTCGCAAGGACATTGTCAATCTTCAAGATTTCATAGAGAGGTTAAAGAATGAAGAAGATCAAACTGTTCTTGACACGGATCAAATTGAAAAGCTGACATTTTTGTCGGCATGTTTACAATTTTGTCATTGCATTTTGGATGGTTCTAATGCCGAAATGTCTTTCTTATCATATGAGGTTCATGATCTAGTTCAGTCACTTTTTCATCAGAGTGGAGATGACATTCTGGTTAAATTAAAGGATCATGTTGTTCCTCGCCTTCTTGAAAATATCAAAAGTTCTAAAATCTCAGATCATCATTATGAATCAAGTGCTACCATGACTGAGGATCAGTTGGTTGAACTCTTGGACGCACTTCTTTTGAATCTCCATTATCTACCCAAGGTTCGTCCTGAGTTGCTTCTGCCATCAGAGACTCAATATGAGCTTCTTCCGAATATTTTTGGAAAATTAAGAGATTTTCATGATCTGATAGTAAACGGTTGCATTGAGCATAAGACAATTGAAAGTGTCTTACCTCAGTTTCAACTTATGGCTGAGAGAGTAGGACACTTTTGTTTTGGCCTTTTGTCTTATCAACTTGATAAGATAGATGAAACAGATGAATATGAAGATGAAGTCTCTCAAGTCCATTCCATGCTAGTCCATCTACTTTTGAAGATAATTCCAGTTTCACTGGAGGTTATGCACATATGTTCTACAATATTGGAAGCTTCAAAGTCGGCAGAACTTGGATGCTTCATTAAGAAGCTCCTAGAAGCCTCTCCAGACATTCTTAGAGAATATCTGATTCACCTACAACAGCACATGGTTAATGCTATACCTCGTAGCACTTCAGTGTCCAACATTCATGTCATGATAGAGTTCCTATTGATTATTCTTACAGATATGCCAAAGGACTTTATTCATTATGAAAAATTATTTGTTCTATTGGCACGTGTTGGAGCACTTATCAGGGAGATGTCCATTCTCATTCGCAACTTAGAAGAGAACTCAACCTATGAAGAGAATATGAACAAAATAAGTTGTGCAAGTCGAGACTTGCTGGAAAATATTGAACTTCTGAAGGAAGTTCTCAAGAATGTTTTCTTGAAAGTCCCTGCAGACTCATCTCAGCTCTGCTTCCCCATGAGTGATGGGCCGCTCTTCATGGCTCTTCTACTCAGAAACTTAAATGACTTGCTCAATTCCAATGCTTATTCAGTTGCTTTGATAAAAGAAGAAATTGGTTGGGTGAAAGAAGACTTAGAACATATAAGATCGTTCTTCGGGAATGTGGAGCAAGAATTGTATAAAGATCTTTGGAATCGTGTTCTAGATGTGGCATATGAGGCGGAACATGCCATTAACTCAATTCTTGCCAGAGATCATGGTCTCTTGCAGCTTATCTTTTTACTTCCTGATGCCGTAGAAAAGATCAAGCTCGTTAAAAAAGAGGTACAAGAGAAGATCTACAAGAACACGAGTATCATTTTTTCAAACTCCCCTACCAAGCCAGTGGAAAATAAGTCATCAATAGCTAATAAAATAATTGTAGGTTTTGAGGAGGAGACAGAGTGGATAATCAGGAAGCTCACCAGCGGACCGTCTGAGGTAGATGTCATTTCCATAGCCGGCATGCCAGGGCTTGGAAAAACTACCTTGGCTTACAAAGTATATAATGAAAAGTCTGTTGTTGGTCATTTCGACATTCGTGCTTGGTGCACAGTCGACCAGGAACGTAATGAGAAAAAGTTGTTGCAGAAAATTTTCAATCAAGTTATTGGTTTGAAAGAAAGATTCAGTGAGGATGACATAGACGATGACGTTGCTGATAAGTTACGGAAAGAACTGTTTGGAAAGAGGTATCTTATTGTCTTGGATGACGTGTGGGATACTGGAACATGGGATGAGCTAACAAGGCCTTTTCCAACTGAATTTCAGAAAGGGAGCAGAGTTATTTTAACAAGTCGAAAAAAGGAAGTGGCTTTGCATGGAAAATGCCACAGTGCTCCTCTTGATCTTCGAATGCTAAGACCAGAAGAAAGTTGGGAGTTGTTGGAGAAAAGGATATTCGGAGAAGAACATTGCCCTAATGAACTAAAGGATGTTGGAGAAAAAATAGCCCAAAAGTGTGATGGGCTTCCTTTGGTACTTGATTTGATCGGGGGAGTCATTTCAAGGATGGAAAAGAAAAAGGCTTTGTGGCTTGAAGTTCTCAATAATTTGAGTTCCTTTATTTTTAAGGATGAAGAGGAAGTAATGAAGGTTATACAATTAAGTTATGACCATTTGTCAGATCACCTAAAGCCGTGCTTTCTGTACCTTGCAAGTTATCCAAAGGACAAAGACATCAAGATCTCTAAGTTGAAATATTTATGGAGTGATGAAGGACTTGTGGAACCAACTGATTTGAAGAGTGTGGAAGAAGTAATGGAGATTTATGTGGATGAGTTAATTGCTAGTAGCTTGGTAATAGTGAGAGGTGGTAGCAAACAGAGATGCCAAATTCATGATCTTGTGCATGATTTTTGCTCGATAAAAGCTAGAAAGGAAAAATTGTTTGATTTGACGAGCTCAGTTGTTCTGTCTTCATCCTCTTCTTCAGATCCAATGCTGCGTCGACGGACGGTTATTAATGATTCTTCCTTTTTCAGTCCAGAAAAGAGAAATCCTTATGCTAAACACCTCCTCTCTTTGAAGATAAAATATGGATATTATATGTACAACCCGCACCTAAGACACCTTAGGCTTCTTAAAAGGTTGGATGTGCCGGCTAACAAATTGAGGTTGCCTGCTACTGTACTGAATGAAATAGGCATGCTTGTTCATTTGAGGTGCTTAAGGATTCAGATGGAGGTAAAATCTCTCCCTCCGTCATTTTCAAACCTGTGCAATCTAGAAACTCTGAACGTGAGAAACAATGGATCATCAAACATGGTATTATCCCCTAGTATCTGGAGTCTTGCAAAGCTACGACATGTGGACATCCCTAATGGTTTTGTCTTTGATTCGGACATTGACAAACCAGCAAAATTGGAGAATCTGACCTCATTAATGTTTCTCATGCTTTCCTGTGACTCTTGGGATATTTTCAAAAGGTTTCCCAATCTTCGAAATCTTAAATTCCACATGGATTGTTCAGCAGCAGAGCAGATGTATTTTCCAAGATTGGATGTACTTAATAAACTTGAAAGAGTTTATGCTGAATTTGAGTGCAGTGGGCATCTTACACATGTACATCAGTTTGATTTTCACTTCCCTTCAAGCTTGAAAGAAGTGCATTTGCATGGGTTCAATCTGACATCAGATGCACTGTCAGGAATTGGGAGATCACTACCCAACCTTCAAGAGCTGAACCTAAGCAAAACACGCATCGAAGGGGGGAAAGTATGGAACATGGAACAAGTTACCTTCGGCAATCTCAAATCTCTAATGCTATTTGATGTGTCTTTTTCTGAATGGCAGGTTATTGCAGATGAATCATTTCCCGTGTTCGAGGAATTATATATACTATATTGTAGTGAGATTATAGAGATCCCAGAGAGTTTTGGAGATATTGCTTCATTAAAGTATATCCTAGTGCACATTAGCCCTCAGCTTGAAGAATCGGCACTCAATATTAAGAAATATGTTGAAGAAATGACGGGAGAAGAGAAGCTTCAAGTAGAATTAGCGTAAGGCGAATGAAGCAACCGCTCCAAGCCCAAAATTTCTTGGGGCCCCAATTTAATACCTAGTAAACTTTGAGGTTTAAATTTATTGGAGATTAGTTTTCATTTTTTTTTTTCTAGATTCCACTTTGTGGGAATACACTGAGTTTGTTGTTATTGTTGTTGATTAATTTTCATTTTTAAAGATATTGAAAATTTTGAAGTAAAGAAGTCGAGCACAGTTTTTTTTATAAAAAAGGTAAGATAAGATTTTGATAGTAATTGACGTGGCTGTCCACACTTTAAATGTTAAAGGCTGAATGTAAATACTTGTTTTTTACTTTTAGGTCAAATTACTTGTTTACCATTCTTATACTTCCTTTCCTTATTCACTGATTTGTTTGCAAGGGCCCTTTTTTTTTTTTTTTTTTTTTTTTTTAACTTTTCTCATATGTCCTCTAACTTAATTTTTACTTTTTTTTTTTCGTTCTTTAATTTATTCAAATTCAAGTACTCTCTTATTTTTAAAAAGAATGACATAATTTAATTTGGCACAAAATTTAAAAAATTTTAAAAAAATTGAATCTTATAATCTTAAACTAAAGTTGTATCAAATGAATCAAAATACTCTTTAATCTTGTGGTTCTAAATATGTCATGTGAAAAGTTGAAGTTAAAGTATTGTAAAAAAAGAAAATAGGTCTTTTTTTTTTAACGGACTAAAAAGAAAAGTAGATCATTACAAGTTATATATATATATATATATATATATATATATATATATATATATATATATATATAACTTAAATATAAAAAAAATTTAGTAATATATAAGAATTGTATAATATAAGATTCAGTAAGATATAATAGTTAAAGGATGTGATTGAATTAAGATATTTGGTGTTCTTTTTATTTTTTGCTCACGTTTCAAGTGTTACAACAATTATGCTTGGTATATTTAGATATTAAGTTTTCAACTTTCTAAATCTAAACTTACCTAATTTTTCATCAAAAACTGCTATTTTAAATTTTTTATTTTATAGGTGTATTTTGCTTATAATTGTTTGTTAGAATCTATATATCTCAACGATTAACTATATTGTCAATTAAAAAATAATTATTAGAACTAACTATTTAAGAATTAGTCACACAAAATTCTAAAAAGATAAACTTCAAAATAAAATATTAAATTTTCATTTAATTTTTTTAAGGCCTCAAATTAATCTTTCACTTTAGGCAACGGATTTTTTTGAGCCGCCCCTAAGTAGAGTATTAAAGCAGGTGATAAATTTTTCATTTTCTCTTTGAATTTTTGTCACTTTATTTGAAAATTAGTATTTGGACATGACAATTTCAAATAAAATTTGAAGTTATATTGGGAATTTAAAAAACATCTAAAACCATATTTTCGTTTTTAATTTAAAAAAAAACTTAAATTTTTTATTTTCAAAAAATAAACTCATTTAAATTATATTTCATGTTTTTTTACAAAAATATATTAATTTCTAAATTTATTTTGCTCCTAAAATTAAAATTATGTCAGATTCACACTTTCAAATTTTTTATTTGGCAACTATTATTTCGTAAATTTCTTTCATTTGTGTTATGATAGGTTGAAGTTTATTTCTAGTTATTCTATCTTTAAATGTGAACATATCCGTTCCATAGAAGGAGATATTAGGACACAATGCACTGTGAAAAAAATATAAAAAAATCAAGAAGTTTGTATATAGGAAAGAGATAAATGCAAATCTAGAATTGTGGGATTCTATAAATAATTTGGGATAAATATATTAAAATAATTAATTATTCTAATCATAATTAGAGTTTTATTTTAATTTAAATCTCAATCATTAATTTTGAATTATGACATGCATCTTCCATCCAAGCTAGAACTTGAGGAAAACAAAGAGATTCGAAATGGAGAGGAGTCGAATCCATCATTTATGTAGTTAAAACTTAAGAATAATCTTTTTTATTCTACTTTTTTTCTTAGTTTTTTAGATGGGTTTTATCAATAATAAATTAAGAATATTTCTAATATTTATTTAGAATAGTCTTATCATCTAATTTTTCTCTTATTTTTGATTGAACTCAATAATATAATATTTAGTATACTCTCATAAATAGGATTTGGGAAGATAAGACATATGCAACCTTACTCCAATCTTAATAAGGCATGGAAACTGATTTCGACATATCACTATTAAAGATGGAGCTCTAGAACTTAAATTCTCTAGACTCACATTAAAGACTATGTATATCACTTTTGGTTCATTAAGCATGAACGTTAGAAAGAAATTTGAACATAAAACTTGAATACCGATCATCAAGTTAGAAAGTGCTCACTCATTTTTAATCAAAGGTTTTGGATTCGAGTCCCCCTGAATATGGAATCGTCTTTGTTAGGGAGCGCATTATCCTCCAATACTTGCGCAGATTCAAATTTAGTTTCAGTATGTGTATCAAATTTCGGGTGAATTTTTTTTTTCTTTAAAAGAACTTTGATTCCGATGTATCCCAATTTCATTATCCAAGCCCAATATAATTGTTAAGCATGTGATTTAAAATGTATTAAAATTTTGATATTTTCATAGCCTCCCTATCAATACATGCATTGGAATCTTTCTCAACATTAGAGGTATGTATTAGGTATACTATTTTCTTTTAGATCTCGTTGTCGTTATTATTGTAACATGATATGATTTTTCGACAAAAGATATTCAGTTGAACCTCCTATCATAGTTCCACTAGTGATCAGCAATAGGAACATTGCAATGTTCGGATATATCATTTGATGTTATGAATTGGAATTCTTCTTAAACTAAATGAGTTCTTGATTAATGAGTAATATATACATATTTTATAAATAAATTTATATGACAAATGTAAGTTTTAGGTCAAAAGTTAATTTGTTCAAATGAGCACATATGCGGCGGATCAAAGGAGGAGCTAGATTGTTGTCGAGGGTTCGGCTCCGACCTAAAAATTTTGGTTTAGACTTTGTATTGTCTTAAAAAATCTATTGAATGTGTACAAACAACTAATTTAAAACTTAGTTACTTAAAAGGATTAGGATTTAAATCCATAAGTTTCAAATCCCAATTTCACCTATAGCTGAATTTGCCCTACTTTTTTGACTCATTATAAAGCTCATTTCAGCTAAAGTATTTTAGATGGGTTAATGATCTACAAATTTATCAGGACTCAAAGTTTAAAAACCCATCAAAAGTACAATTACAATTTTTTAAGTAATATAATAAAAGAGTTTTCTACCTAAATTATCACAACTATTTATCAAAACACACTTTAACTACCAATTGTTCACTTTTCATACCTGAAATGTCTTTGTCGTTCAAGTAGGAAAAATGAACAATTGATAGTTGAGATGTGTTTTGATAAATAGTTGATGATAATTCAGATAGAAAACTCATGCACGTGATAATTTAACTATAAAAAACAAAAAATAAAATGTACTAACTCTGTCAATGAAATCCACCCATTTGACATTCTTAACGATAGACATACAAATTAATATTTACACCTCATTCTAGACCATAAATTTTGAAGCATGCCTTAGATTTGATTTCACAAGAGATTCTTTTCTTTGTATAATCAAATCTTTAAATAAATTAATGATAAAATTTACATACAGAATCAGAGAAGAATAATTTACGCGAATCTTATCTCTATTTGTTGAAAGTAGAGAGGCTATTTGGAAAAGATCCTCGGCTCAAGAACGATTAAAGTGGTCCGGTAAAAAGTACAAAATACTTGATTTATATTACGTATCATAGTGTAAAGATTTATTTTTATAGCATTGAATTTTAATACGTAATAATAGGTTAATTTTATTTTTATCGAGAATGTTTATTTTGGTTAATAACATTTTTTATCTTTCGTTATTGGTAAATTTTGATTGTAATCCTTGAATATACGACTAAACACATATACCCTTCAATCCAATTAAAATATACATTTTTTATCTCATCACTGGTAAATATTCATAATTAATTGTAACTACTAAATGTTCTAAATAATTTTTTTCTAAAAGTAGTCCGAATATATATATATTGAATAATTAAGGTCCAAAATACAGTATCATATATTACAAGGACTAAAGTTAAAATTTACCTATGATCGAGGGATCAAAATGGTATTAGCACTAAATATTTATGTATGTGAAGCTTTTTGGTTTGTCTCACTTTATCAATTTCATATTTCATTTTTGCAAGAGACATGTCACCATATACTTGTCCAAATTACAAGTTTCACATGTCACATTCACATTGATTGTGTCCAAATCACATGTATCTTCACCTCCTTTCAGTAGCCTCCTATGTCTATCGCCTCTTATCCCGTCTCTGCCTGTCATAGTATTATTTGTCAAGATTATATATAATGTTTTAAAAATCTATGCAGTCTTATTTTGCATTTTTGTCACAAGGATTTGGATCAGGATCAGATCACAAGAATTTATTGTACATACTGTCAGAAGTTATTTTTCGACTCAAACCGTGATGACTTCTTGATCACATGACATCAACTTTCGAACACACCTTAAGTTGTAAAATAAATAAATTAAAAACAAATAACTATTTGAAGGAAAAATGAAAAGAATAAATTAAATTTGGAGAAAAAGAATCTCGATGATAATAAGTGAGGGAACACATGACTGACAAAGACATTCATTCTTTGCATCGATTGGAAAATCTTAAATTATTTATGTTACAATTAATTATATCTTTTAAAATGGGGGTCCAACAACTAATCTGCAATTCAATTTTTTATTTTTCGGCTTCTCAAATTTGATGTTCAATATTTATATTGAAGTCTCGTTAAATTTGAATTTAAGTATTGCAAAACTTATTTTTAGGGGCAATGTTTTTTTATATGATTTTTTTTCATTACTAGGGGTTTGAACCACGCTGTATGTATTCTCATCGAAATCCGATTAAATTTGATTGCATAACTTATTTCTAGGGACGGTGCTTTTAGTAAGATTTTTTCTTTTCATTATTAGGGGGCTCGAACCCGAGATCTCTAGTTAAGGGTGAAGGGATATAAACTATCCTACCACAATTTTGTTTTTTTTAATGTTTCTCACTCATTTTTCGATATCCGCACTGAAGCTCGACTAAATTCGACGTCATGCATTGCAAAATTCATTCTAGATGTGGTGCTTCTAGTGGTTTTTTTTTTTTATCTATTCTTAAAGTCCCATACTTGAGAATCTCAAGTTAAGGATGAAGGGATCACAACCATCGCACCATAACTTATGTTTGATACAATTTTAAATTAATCATCTATTGATTTATCTTTGTAGCGTTTTTATTTATAACTATTTCACAACCAAACAAATCATATGTTTTCAGATCCCATACATACATTATTATTGCACCTGCAGCAACTTGGTCCTTCACTTTTTTTTTTTCAAGACTTGGTTTGAAATAAAATTTGTACACTAGCACTCGAGGTATACATCAAATTAATTTATTCTTAGGTACTTTATCTTTATCGTTTGATATTTTGATACACTTGTAAGAAAATTATTTGTACACTTGTAAGAAAATTATTTGATAACATACTAATTAGAATGGTTATTTGGATGAAGGGGTGGAACCACCTTAGAACTACTAAAAAGAATGGATATTCTCATCAGAATACCGTCAGAAATGTTTGACTTCTGGTATAAAATACATTGAAAACGTTTTGATTTCTAGCATAAAAATACATTGAAAACGTTTTTGGCAAGTCAATTTCCGACAACGATGGACTATGTCGGAAACTTCAAATTAATCAATTTGGACAGTTTTTGTTTCTTGATATCTAATTGATAAATTAATTTTTTATAACGTGCTTTATTTATTATCTTGGTAAAGAAACTAGAACTAGTATCCGTTGAGATTTTCTCAAAATTTTCTTCAAATTTCTCTGAGATAAATATTCAGGATATTTTTTCCCGAAAATTGGATCAATTACTAATTTATGATTTTACATGTACATAATGGAAACTTCACTCTCGATTCTACCAGAATTTCCTGCAGACGATGCGATGTGGACTAAGAAATAAAAGCTAAGGAGTTTGTGTCCAATATCCTCATCAAAGCCCAACTAAATCATTTTCTATGCTCGAGGAATTAAAATTAGAATTGTGTTATGAGCTTATGGAGATCTCAGAGAGTTTTGGCGATATTGTTTATGGAAAAAAACACTCTGCTTGAAGAGTCGGCCTTCAAGATTAAGAAATATGTTAGAAGAAATTATGAAAGAAAACAATAGCTTGAGGTAGAGTTGCAGATATCAAGTGTTACTGGGACTTCATTTCAATTCCTGTGAAGTGTTGCAGCTGTAATCTTTTGTTGCAGCAAATCATGAAGCTAGCAAGTTCCAATGCCTAACTTGGAATTGGGAATGCATAGATAGTCACCTTAACTTGATCTCAACTGCCAAATAAATACTCCAACTAACAATAGAATCATCTAAACAGCTTCCAAAATTTATGTGTTACATCAGCATCGGGTGTGGACAAGACACAATATGGATGAGTTGAGATGTCTAAATATGCATTTTCAAAGTTGAAGTATTTAATTGTCAGGGAAGGATCAAGTTAAGTTATCTATCTATGTATTATGCTTATAATAATGGTAGTCAATGTCTGAAAATGACAAGTTGAGAAATGTTAAGAATTCATGCCCTACTGATTTTCTTGTTTTCGCCTAATTTTTGATTATCGATAGAACGTGTTGCCTGACGTGTTCCACTGACGTGTTTCAAGGAAGCAGTAAACAGAAAGTAAAGAACACAATGATATTTACGTGAAAAACACCCGGCTCAAAAGGTGTAAAAAACCACGACCTGCACCTCTACAGGATTTAATCCCAACTTTACTAAAAAAAACTCTGAGCCTCAACAAAGACTGATTACAAAACTCTTGTAACCAATAAATAGGAATTATAAACTCTAATTCCTATAACTCAACAACTAGGAATTATAAAATCTAATCCTATAACTCAATAACTAGGAATTATAAACTCTAATTCCTAACTACACACACCCCTCCCAAAGTATGTGTTCCCAAAGTATCTGAGTTTTTCCCAACTCGAAGACTAGCTCCTAATTCAGTTTATCACACACTGAAACTAATATTACATAAGTATCTCAAACATAATGAACAACTCTAAAAATCAACGCTAAAACTCTTAGCTGGATTCTGTACTGAGGACCAGGTTTTTCAACGTGTTTCTTTAGTGATTGAGTAGCACTTCGTGAAGTCAATCTGTCGATTGAGCTTTTCTACTTTTTTAAGTGCGTGAATTATTCTGGCTGTTGTATCTTCTATTTAAGCACAGCTCTGCAAAGGGTCATTCTTTATTTTAAACTCCTTCTCTAATCAAAACTCTCATTGCATAGAGTTTTACTTCAAGTAAGACTCTTTCTTCAATTCCAACTCTTGTCTCCTTGGTGTTGTAGTCAAATTCCAATTCTTTAAATCAGCACATATTAATTTATCAGAATCTTTCTCCTCCCACACATTGGACTTCTTTTTCAACTCAACTTGTTTTTCCTTATCATCAAGTGTTTGAATCAAATTCAACTTGTTCTATTTCCCATGTGATTAGTAAGTTGATGTTTCCAATTGCATTAAATTAACTCATATCATCTTGTTTCATTCATATTGTCATTTATCAAAACTTCAAGGTTCCAACAAATTTCCCCTTTTTTATGATGACAAACCTCTTGTCTTTGTGCATTCAAATATCTTCACCTGTAGGCACTAAAGTATAAAATACTAAAATGAAACAACTTAGTCAATGGGTTATAAACATTACATAACCCTCTTATCTTTCCCCTTTTGGCATCATCGAAAAACCATTTCAATGCAATAATATACTAGCCAAAGTTATTTGTTATACTATTCATGGCCACTGGGGCTATCACCAAAACAATCAGACAAAGACTTTAGCCAACCTAGTAATGTATTAAAGAGAGCAAAAATTTGAGTCAATTTAGCAAAGATAACCATTCCATTTAACTGACAGAGCATGTTCCACATTAAAACTAAGCTAGTACTGAACAAAGCAAAACAATTGAGTATTAAAAAAATCCGATATAAAAGTAGGACATGGCTAAGGATAAAAATAGTGCGAAGCTGATGAGGATGGTGGAACAGGTGATATCAACTGTGTCAATTGATGAATTAATTCAATATTTTCATCCCTCTATCAATCAAGGTCAAGCTTCAAAGTCATGATCATAGCCTTAAAGACCTCTTATTCAACTTCATGACTGTCTTATGCAGCTTCTAGTTCAGATTTTTTTCTCAAATGAGTCTTAGCCCTCCTTATTGAAACGGGTAGAGCAACATGATTCATCTATTCAAGAACATCTTTTTTTTTTATATAAGTCAAACCTGATTTAGGACTAAGAAGCTCCAAAAAAAAATTACCAAATAGGAACTAAAAGGGAAAGCATGACCCTTTTCATTCTTCAGAAACATATGTTGCATGTGATTGATGATCGAGCTTGATGATCAATCTTGGAAAATACATGGTACCAACTGATATTTTGGTTGAGAAAGAAGAAAGAATTTTTGGTTTAGGATTAACAAACTTGTGCACACCCATTTGGAGAGAATCAAAGAAAGTTTGGTCAACAATTTATTAGCTTTATTAGACAATGAGAGGATGAAGTGTGTGGAATTGAATAGGTGTGCTCAACTATTTCAACTTAGACAACCTATGCTTATGTCAGTGTAGAACATGCCTGATAAGAAGAACTTTGTGGTCACAATTGCTTGCTTGTACCTATGTTTTTGCACAATGTAATACAAAATTAGGTTAAAAAAAGTCAAAAATCTGAAATTGGGACACACAACTAAATGTACAAGACTGAATAGAATAACTTTTTAGCTAATAAGATTAAAAAGAAAAATAATTATTCTAGTCAATCATTAAGGGGAGTTCATGCAATTTTAATCATCCTCAAGTCTAACCTATTCCTTTCAAAATGCTCTCTACTTAGTGTCTTTGGTGCTTCTCCAGTCAATTAAGTAACCCACATAGTCAATATTTTTATAGCCCCCAAGAGTGAAATTGTTTTCCTTTGGATATCATAGTCTCAAGCCATTGATTCCCATGAGATATTTCAAGATTCTTTTGACAACACCAATTTTTATGAACTACTAACAAAATTACCAGCAACTTGTGTTGGTTTTATTGATGTATTTATTTGTTTATTTGTTGTTCCCCTGTCAATATGCCCTCAGTCTGTACAACAGTTGAACTAGGTGGTACAACATGTTCCCCCTGTCAATATGTCCTCAGTACAACAGTTGAACCAGGTGGTACAACATGTTCCTATGCATGCACATCAGTTTCACAGTCATCCTTTTTTTTTAAACCTCCCTTGCTTCCCCCTTACACGAGCACTACAAATCTGGCCATCTTTCAAATGATCTATTTCCCCTTTAAATGTGGTGAGTGAAAGAAACTTTATTTTCTTCTAGTCTTATGCCTTGAGAAAGACTTATCCATGTACAAATTTTTCTTTCCTCCTTTCACTCGCACCTTCAAAACAAATTAGGGGTTAAATTTAGGCACCCAGACAAGCTTGGGTCCTTTCTGATGAGTAAATGGATGAATCAGATTTCTTCTAGCCCTGCTAGATCTTCTTTTGGAAACAACTGAACATTCAGTGGTTGGATGTCCAAGGTTACCACAAATATAACATAAATCTTTAGGAATATCAAAATTTTTATGGAATCGTAATCCTCCCTTTTCACTGTAATTTCTTTCCCCCAATTTGTGAATAATTCTTGAGGAGTTTGTCCACCTATTTGCCCTTTCAAGATCAATTTTTAGTTTAGAAACTTCTTGACTCAACTTATTCATTTTTTCTGTTAGATCATGACATTCTTGTTTGTATCTAACTAGCTCAAGTACAACATTTTCTTGATCTTTACTCATGGTCTTTTTTCCTTTTCAAAGAGTGTCAATTTTAGAACTTCAGACTTATGATCATTGTTTGAAGAATCAAGTTGCTCAACCTGTTTCTTGAGAGTGCAGTTTTCCTGTTCGACAATATTCTTGCAAGATTCTAAATCAATAAAATCAAATTTGATGCTTGCAAGACTGTTGAACAGCTCATCCCTATAAGAAGTTGATTCTTAGAAGTCATCAATTACTCCACTCATCAATGAAATAAGTTTTGTTTTAGAAAACAAATGCAACTTTTCTTTAAGTTCAAGTATACTTACCTCACAAGCATCATCTTCTTCCTCCAAGTCTGAATCTCTAAGAGCCATGAGTGTTGCTTCATCAACTTCATCATCATCTGAGTCAAATCCCTAAGCTGTTACCATTGTACATTCTTCCCTCTTTTTTGTTTTTTTCTTTCAATTCCTTTTCAGCCATTTCCTTTCTCCATCCTATTTTCCAGACTGGACAATCTTTGATCATGTGATCTATCTTCTCATACTTGAAGCAACCACCTTGAGACTTATCATTGGAACAACCCCTTCTACTTATTTCTTTCTTGTTCTGACGCTGGTCTTTCTTAAATTATTTTTTAAAGTTCTTGACAAGTTTTTTATCATCCATATCTGATTCTTCTTTTTTAGATGCCTTTAATGCTGGTGACTTATCCTTGGTTCCCTCTTTCTTTTTGAAGTTCTCCATATTCTTCTTATATCTATCCAGAAGAGTATCCCAAATTTGTTTTGTAGAAGTACAACCTGAGATCCTATTGTATTCCTCTATTCCAAGTCCACAAGTAAGAATATACTTGGCTTTAGCATTCTTTCTAAGCATCTTAAAGTCAGCCTCATCATACTTGTTCTTGTCCTTTAATACTTCCTTCTTTTCAACATCTTTCTTCATGGGGTATTGAGGTCCATCGATAATTATATTTCATAGTTCGTAGTCCACAGCCTGAAGGAAATCTTTCATCCTTTCCTTCCATCCTAAGTAGTATCATCCCTTGAACAACGGAGGCCTATTGATGTCTTTTCCTTCGTAGTATCCAGTAAGTGGTGTAGAATTCATCTTGGATCTTATCTTAAGGTGTTAGCCTTCACAAGATAACCATCTCTGATACCACTTGTTAAGAATGCATGCCCTACTGATTTTCTTATTTTTGCCTAACTTTTGCTTATCGATGGAACGTGTTGCCTGACGTGTTCCACTGACGTGTTTCAAGGAAGCAGTAAATAGAAAGTAATGAACACAATGATTTTTACATGAAAAACACCCGACTCAAAAGGTGTAAAAAACCATGACCTGCACCTCTACAGGATTTAATCCCAACTCTACTACAAAAACTCCAAGCCTCAACAACGACTGATTACAAAACTCTTGTAACCAACAAATAGGAATTATAACTCTAATTCCTATAACTCAACAACTACGAATTATAAACTCTAATTCTATAACTCAATAACTAGGAATTATAAACTCTAATTCCTAACTACACACACACCTCCCAAGGTATGTGTTCCCAAAGACTCTGAGTTTTTCCCAACTCGAAGACTAGCTCCTAATTCAGTTTATAACACACTGAAACTAATATTACATGAATAACTCAAAAACAATGAACAACTCTAAAAATCAATGCTAAAACTCTTAGCTGGATTCTGTACTGAGGACCAGGTTTTTCAACATGTTTCTTTAGTGATTGAGTAGCACTTCGTGAGGTCAATTTGTCGATTGAGCTTTTCTATTTTTTTAAGTGCGTGAATTATTCTGGATGTTGCATTTTCTATTTAAGAACAGCTCTCCAAAGAGTCATTCTTTATTTCAAACTCCTCCTCTAAGCAAAACTCTTATTGCATAGAATTTTACTTCAAGTGAGACTTCTTCTTTAATTCCAACACTTGTCTCTTGGTGTTGTAGGCAAATTTCAATTCTTTAAATCAGCACATATTAATTTATCAGAATCTTTCTCCTCCCACACATAGGACTCCTTTTTCAACTCAACTTGTTTTCCCTTATCATCAAGTGTTTGAATCAAATTCAACTTGTTCTGTTCCCCATGTGATCAGTAAGTTGAAGTTTCCAATTGCATTAAATTTACTCATGTCAACTTGTTTCATTCATATTGTCATTCATCAAAACTTCAAGGTTCCAACAGGAAAGAAGGAAGAGGGAACATAACTGAACATATATTTCAATTATCACAAAGTTTCACTTACAACTTATTGATCGAGGATTAATTAGCATGTGTTGTTTATATACTCCCTCCGTTTGCTTTTACTTGTCACTATTTTCTTAATTTGATTTTCATTTTTACTTGTGATTTTGAACAAATAACACCAATCCACAACAGTCCATAGCTGTAAAGATGTTGGCAACGATGACAGTGCTACAGAAAATTTGTTATGATATCTTATTTCATAGTACCAGATACGCACACCAGGTTGATCTGTACGAGTCAACTATGAATTGTCAACTACTGTAAAGTTGTTGTCACTGCTATAGAAATACAGCACTGCAAAGGGGTATTGCAGTGCAGCTCGTGATGTACTATTATAAGGGGGTGGGGGTTAAGAGGATAAGCTTAGGACTATCGGAGTCTATAATTCAACATTGCTCTTATTTTAGTGGAATGTGCTGGTGAAAATTCTACGAGATAGGTCGTAGTTTACTCCCTTAAACAAGAAAGTTTCCATGTAAATATCGTGTGTAGTTTGCTATTGTTGTTCTTGTTGTTTGCACTTTAATGTTTGTAGTCATTCTCAGTCAAAGGGCCGTCCTTTAACTAGTGGTGGATACATTTAAATCTATAACACTCCATCCGTCTCAAATTATTCATTACTGTATATTTTTCTTTTAAAGATTTATTAAGAAAATATTAATTAAGAAGGACCCACTCCTTATTTATCACTTTCTATATATCAATCTCCTGCCCAATATTATAATACCCCTTCTGTGCAATAATATTTATTCACTATACTAAAAATAGATATCTAATAATATTTGTCCAGATTGAAAAACCAATGCATAGTTTATTCTTTTCTACCCATTTTACCTAAGCCTGTCAAGTGGGCTGACCCGACCCACTAAAACAACCCAACCCGAAAATCCCTAAGGCTTTAGGGTTCCGGGTCCCGGGCCAGTTTTTTTTAATCTTAGACCCGGTTAGCTCGGACCAAGCTCGGTCCAGGCCCGCCGATTGACCGGCCCGACCCGGATTGTTTTTTTTTTTTTTTTTTTTTTAGTTTTGGGCCAAACTAGACCTTGGCCCAATGGCTAGATGACCGTTTTTGGGTCCAAATGGCTAGTTTGGGCCCTTTTATTAAAAAAAATAAAATTTTTACTTTAAAATATATTTTTTAATCCCAAAAAAAAATTCTATAAATACCCTACAACTTTAAATCATTTTCCACACAATTTTTCACTCTCTCAAATCTCATTCTCTCTCAAATGTCAATTCTCAATTCTCAAATATTCAATATATTTAATTTCTTAAAGTGTTCACTTTAATTTTTGAATTTTTCGTTTACAAAGTACGAGAGAAAGTTTCTAAAGCCGCAACCTTCGTATACTTCCAAAATTTGGTATTGTCGTTCCATCTCTTACGTTTAATTTTTATTTATTGTATTAATTGTTTTATATTTAATTTTATTATATTTGTTTATTTTGAATTTTTTAGTTTAATTTAATTTATATTATGGATAAATTAAGAAACCTCGCAACTAAAGGTGTTAAAATTTTTTGTCCCAAAAGCGGTAGTGATAGTAAAAAGCGAATTACTAGCGGTAGAGGTAGTTCAAGTAGTACATATACCTGTGTACCTCCGACACCGCTTAGTCAACTTTTTGAGGAAGAAGTAGGTGTACCTTTAGGTGTAGGTGCTCACGATATGGATTATGTAGAAGCTCAGAAAAATTACGGTATAGAAGAAGAAAATAAAGTAGATGCGGTTAATTTAGACGAAGATAATGGTAATTTTGCTGAGACACCCGCAGTAGAAAATTCTAACGTTAGATCTGAATCGGTTAATCTCCCTCCCCGTGCCCCGAGACCTCGTAAAAGAACTAGTGTTGCATGGCAATTTTTTGAACGTATATCAGATATTGAGGTGCAATGCAATATTTGTCAACAAATATATAAGCATAGAAGTGGAGGAAAGTAAGAGGGTACGGGTACGTTAATGAGACATATAGCTGAAGATCACAAAAGAGAGTTAAATATTGCACAAGTTGGTGGGGATGTTGGTGGGCCAACGCAAACTAGAATGGACCCAACAATCGGTCACGTAGCGAAGAAGTATAATAAATTGAGGGATCGGGAAAAATAGCTAAAATGGTAGTTGTGGGTTGTTTGCCTTTTAGTTTTTCTTCTTCTGATGCCTTTATTCATTATATACAAGCAATTTATAATACTATGTTTAACGGTATTCCTAGAAGTACTTGTCGGTCTGATATTTTTAGACTTCATTTACAATATTATTTTTATTTATCAACATTTTAAAAAAATATTCAATGTAGATTGTCCCTAACTTCTGATCTTGGTCGTGCTATAAATAAAAATAATTACTTTTCACAGAATGGATAGTAATTTCGTGATACAAAAACGTATTCTTGCTTTTATATATGATGAAGATCACAAACATACTGACAATTTATTGTTGATTCTATTGTTAAAATTGCCGAATATTATGGTATCGAAAATAAAATTTTATGTATTGCTTTTGATAATGCTTCTAACAACAAGACTGCTATAAAAAAATTAAAATCTACGCTATCTCCGTCGTTGCCTGAAATTTTTCATATTAAGTGTGCATGTCATATATATAATTTAATTGTAAAAGATGGTCTTGAGTTTTTTGAGCTTTATATTGAAAAAATTCGTCTTGCTGTTGGTTTTATTCAAGGAAATAATCGTAGATCGAGAATTAGAGAATTTAAAGTTAAATGTCAAGAAAATGGACTTACACCGATATTGATGCCCGAGGAAATTGATACGAGATGGAATTCTACGTATGATTTTTTAAAAACGTGTTATAAATACCGAATTCCTATTACATTAGTTTTTAACCAATATTGTGGTTCATTTACTGATTCTGCTGATTGCATGCTACATGATTCTGATTGGGTTTTAATTAATGATCTTGTTAAGTTTTTAGAAAAAAATTATATAGCTACGGTTGAATTTTTCAGTGCTTATTATCCTACTGTTTGTAATATTTTGGCATATATAGCCGATATTTCTGGTTTGCTCAAAGAATATAAAAATAAAGAAGGTTATAAAGAAGCTGTTAGTGTCATGTTTACGAAATTTAAAAAATATTTTTCCCGATTCCCCCTATTTATTTGGTTGGTGCTATGCTAAATCGGTGTATGAAATATAATAATATGTGCCACTTTAGTACTCTTATTTATACTAACTTAGAAATAAATACTAACCATGATTCTGAACAATTACAACCTGATTTGTGGACGGCTACGGCTGATGCAAAGGTTTACATAGAAAAATTATATAATCACTATGCTGATTTATTTGATTTAACCGTACCTACAAATATCACTCCAACTGTCGCTCCTCATCCCCCGGGGAGCCATCATCTTCTAAAAGGTAGGCACATAGTGATTTTCCTGATTCATTTTTTGATTTAAATTGTTGGAACAGTATTGATGAGAGAACTTACACATTAACTTATCGGGAAGAGCTGAAATATTATCTTTGGATGGCACCAGAGGATCGCAGATGATGGATCAACACGTTGGATTGGTGGAGGAGTAATGAAACACAACATCCTGTGCTTTCAAGATTAGCTAGAGATATCTTGAATGTTCCAATGTCAACCGTTGCATCAGAGAACACCTTCAGTCAGGGACGACAACAGCTTGGAGACAACCGACACTCATTGGGAAGAAATGCAATGAATGTTATAGTTTGCCTCAGAGATTGGATTAGAGAAGAAATAAGAAACCAAAGAATGGAACCGGAGCCGAGCGACGAGCTGAAACTTGAAGAAATTATGACTTCATGGGAGAACTCAGCAGAATCAAGTCCAATGCATGGTTTTGCCCGCTTTGACTTCGACTATCCTATGCAAGTTCCCGTTAATATTAACATGAATGAGTTGTAAAAAATGATGCATAATTTGTAGATTTTTCATTCATGTAAATTATAAATTTTGGATTATTTTGCAATTAATAAAATTTCCCAAATTCATTAACTCCTTAGTCCTTGCTTTTTATATATTTTTTCATTTAACGATTTAAAATTTTAAATTGAATTTCTAGTTTTCTACTTCAAATTAAAAATTTACTTATAATATATTATTAATTTATTATATTAAGTAGCATATGTTTTATATAATTGTGTATATATCTTCTATAGAAGTGTATATTTAACGTATACATATGTATATGTTTTATAAATTAGTATATAAGTATATCTATATATAGTGTAATGTATATATATTGTAGTATATTTTATAAGTAGTAGTATATATACATTGAATGGTGCGTATCACGTGTATGTATCTTTTATAGAAGTGTATATTTAACGTATACATGTGTATATGTTTTATGAATTAGTATATAAGTATATCTATATATATTGTAATGCATATATAATGTAGTATATTTTATAAGTAGTAGTTTATATACATTGAATGGTGCGTATACACGTGTTTATATCTTCTATAGAAGTGTATATTTAACGTATACATGTGTATATGTTTTATAAATTAGTATATAAGTATATCTATATATATTGTAATGTATATATATTGTAGTATATTTTATAAGTAGTAGTATATATACATTGAATGGTGCCTATATATGAGTAATTGACTAATTGTGTATATGTGTATATATTTTTTAAATTCTAATGTAGTATATACTATATATATATTCTACATATATTATTTAACGTATTTAGAATGTATATAGGTGGGTATATGTAATGTATATTGAAAGAATTTTTTATTTTTTTATATTTTTGATCGGGTTTGACTGATATTTTAACCAGGTTTAGGTGAGTTTGACTGAGTTGAGTTAAGTGGGCCGGGTTCGGGTGCTTTTTAATTTTTTCACTGTTGGGCCTGGCCTAGCTAGCGCCAAACCCGGCCCTTAAGCGACCCTCAATCCGGTTAAAATGGAATGGCCGGTTTCGTGTTGGCCCGGCCCGGCCCGTTTGACACTTAACCCTTATTATTAAATACTATTCATCACTCAATGCATTTTTCAAGACATCTAATTTATTATGTTTAAAGGGTAATATGATAAAATTACTCATATTATTTATTAATTGAGTATCAAGTTAATAATGAACAAGTATTGTTGGACGAAGGTAGTACTAGTCATAGGAACAATAAAATTCATCACTACTAAATTCTCTTGAAATGTAATGATAAAAATAGTATTGAAAGAATATAATAAAATTTTATTAATTTAAATAAATAAAACAGTTAAATTGAAACAAATAATTTTAAAATAAGGTACAACTATTTTGGAGGAATTACAACACCTACTAATGCACTGCCTAACCTAGAAGAGTCACTTTCTACACCTCATAATAATGCACTACGCTACTACCTACGGACAAGAGTCAATTTTCACAACACATAATATCGTACTATTCATTTATTCCTCAGTTCGTTTCTCCCTGTTATTATTTTTTTTAAATTTTTTTATTTTTATTTATCATTTTTGATAAATTAAAAAAAGACAATTTTTTTCTATTATGCCTTTTGCTTTAATTAAATTTTTTTCAAATTAATTTCAAGACACTATAGTAAATGTAACTTAATAAAAATATTATGACAAAATAGCTAAGGCAATAATTTTTTTTTTTTATAATTATTTTCTGTAAAAATGTAACATGTAAAAACAAAGGGAGTACAAGAATCACTTTTCAACCTACCAGTTTTTAATGGAAAGAGGTATTAATTAGCTTGGATCAGCCTCAATATCAAGTTAATATGTGAAACTCGTCAATAACGGAGGAAGCATAATTCACCGATCAGACTCTAAAGTTGTCAGTTTTAGCAATGTTTGGATAGAAAAAAAATCTTATCGTTTTAAGTGATTTACGCCCTAAAAACAGAAAGTCTGATGTACTAAAGCTTCTGCAATGCACAAGGTCCAAAAAGAGACCAACCACAAGGGTATTATATGCTACTTTATCTTGTATTTCTGTCAAAAGCTGTTTTCAATGCTTGACCTCTTGGACAACAACTTTACATTACTCCAAAACTCTCCTTCAAATAATAGAATAGGTTACACCTTATGCTATTAAAAAATAAAATAAGATAAGGTGTAAGTGATCACGAGCAAATCATAGATTACTAAATTATTGGGTAATGCAAATGGCAAAAGAGGAATTTCACAGATCAACTAATGAGGAGAAGAAATTGCATTCTCCATTGGGACACTGGGCAGTCCCAGCTTGACTTGTGAAGTCATGTTCTAACTTGTTCAAGCTTTGTTGCTAATGAATCCATTTTCGTAAAATCTGTTTTGTGCTGCTTGACATGAGCTGAGTGTCTTTTGAAAATAACTTGTCTAACTTCACTAGATAGACGTACAATCTGTATACATTCTGCCCTCACGAGAATGTAGATGTCTGTTGTTGTTGTAGATGTCTTGAGTTTCTTGTGTTCTTTTTTCTACTTGTTCTCTTACGGTTTGTGTACTTTTTATACATGATCAGATCTTGACAACTTGAAAGGAAAACTACATACATGGAAAGAGAAAAGGAAAATGAAGGGAAAAGAGAGGACGGAGAAGCAAACAGCTCATCGGTATTGTTATACAATTTTTTTTTTTATATTATTACATAATTAATTTAGTCTTGCGTATGCTTTTTTTTTTTGGAGCTTAATCGACTTAAACATGTTAATCATTTTTTTTTTTTTAAGTTTCTTGTAGTTTGTATAAGAAAAATGATTTTGTTTTCCTTTGGGCTGTGGGATAAGTTGTTTTAAGCGCAGGGATTCAATTTGGGTAACGTGTCCTTTTTATGGTTGGGTTTGACGTTCAAAATAATGCTTGTAACGATGTGGCACTTGGCCTAACTCAACCCCAAAGACGATATGAACCCCAAACAGTGTTGAAAATCAAATGACTATGTTCAATATATGTATTCTTTTTCTTCGATTTGGTATAAAATCATCTGTACTAGTTAATATACTTCTTCAGTGCACCGAGTAACAAACTAGTATATATGTGGACGGACAGTTCAGTAGAAATTCATTATTGACATGCTTGCTTTATGAGTTTTGTCGATGTTGTTATTCAATTTTTGAACCAAAACAAAATTTGGGCTGCCATTGATAATGTAGACACATCCATCCCAAAATTTTGACGCCTAACTGAGTGGAAAAGTTATTGAGCAGTTGAATACCACCTGAATGTGTAGAGTGATTTTATAGGTGAAAAGGTAAAATTAGAGTGGTTTTCTATTACATGGTAAAATTAGAGTGGTTTTCTATTACAAAACAAAGACAAGTGACTTTCTCGAACAATTTTCATTAGTCAAGTCACCTTCTCAGAAATCTAACTATTGTTTATCATATAAACTGTAACTATAGGACAAATATTTAGCTTATGCAGTAGGTTATTTTCAAGAAGGCCCTCTATATTTACGTTAGTTGCCTGTTAAGAGTAAAATTTGTTAGGGCGAATATGTGGCACTGAAAATTTTGACACACTTTTGGTCTCATAGCAGGTATCATCTGCTATGCTTCGAGAGTTCATTGTCAATCTTCGTGATTTCATAGAGAGGTTAAAGATTGAAGAGGACCAAATTGTTCTTGACACAGATCGAATTGAAAAGCTGAAACTGGAGCTGACATTTTTGTCGGCATGTTTACAGCTTTGTTAGTACATTTCGGATGGTTCAAATGCCGAAATGTCTTGCAGATCATATAAGGTTCAGGATCTGGTTCAGTCACTTTTCATCAGAGAGGAGATTACATGCTGGTTAAATTAAAGGATCATGTCGTTCCTCGCCTCCTTGAAAATATCAAAAGTTTTATCATCTCACATCGTCAATCTGAATCAAGTGCCACCATGACTGAGGAGAAGTTGGTTGAACTTTTGGATGCGGTCCTTGTGAATCTCCATTATCTACCCAAGGTTCGTGCTGAGTTGATTTTGCCATCAATGACTCAATATGAGCTTCTTCAGAATTTATTTGGCAATTTAAGAGATTTCCATGGGCTGAAAGTAAATGGTTGCATTGAGCTTAAGGCAATTGAATATGTCTTACCACAGTTTCAACTTATGGCTGTGAGAGTAGGACACTTCTGTTTTGTCCTTTTGTCTTATCAACTTGATAAGACAGATGAAACAGATGAAGAAGATGGAGATGGAACAGATGAAGAAGATGAAGATGAAACAGATGAAGAAGATGAAGATGAAACAGATGAAGAAGATGAAGATGGACTTGATCATATGTTTTTGAAGTCATCTACTTTTGAAGTCTCTCAAGTCAATTCCATTCTAGTTCATCTACTTTTGATGATAACTCCGGTTTCACTGGAGGTTATGCACATATGTTCTACAATATTGGAAGCTTCAAAGTCAGCTGAAGTTGGACACTTCATTAAGCAGCTCCTAGAAGCATCTCCAGACATTCTTAGAGAACATCTGATTCACCTACAACAGCACATGGTTAACGCTATAGCTTGTAGCACTTCAGCGTCCAACATTCATGTCATGATAGAGTTCCTATAGATTATTCTTACAGATATGCCAAAGGACTTCATTCATTATGAAAAATTATTTGTTCTATTGGCACGTGTTGGAGCACTTATTAGGGAGGTGTCCATTCTCATTCGCAACTTAGAAGAGAACTCAACGGATGAAGAGAATATGAAAAAAATAAGTTGTGCAAGTCAAGACTTGCTGGAAAATATTGAACTTCTGAAGGAAGATCTCAGACATGTTTTCTTGAAATCCCCTGCAGACTCATCTCAGCTCTGCTTCCCCATGAGTGATGGACCGCTCTTCATGACTCTTCTACTCAGAAACTTAAACGACTTGCTCAATTCCAATGCTTATTCAGTTGCTTTGATAAAAGAAGAAATCAGTCAGGTGAAAGAAGACTTAGAACACATAAGATCGTTCTTTGGGAATGTGGAGCAAGAATTGCATAGAGATCTTTGGACTCGTGTTCTAGATGTGGCATATGAGGCGGAACATGCCATTAACTAAATTCTTGCCAGAGATCGTGGTCTCTTGCAGCTTATCTTCTTACTTCCTGAAACCGTAGGAAAGATCAAGCTTGTCAAAAAAGAGGTACAAGAGAAGATCTCCAAGAACATGAGTATCATTTTTGTGAACTCTCCCAACAAGCCAGTTATAAACAGGTCATCAATAGCTAGTAAAATAATTGTAGGTTTTGAGGAGACAGAGTGGATAATCCAGAAGCTCACCAGTGGATCAGCTGAGGTAGATGTTATTTCCATAGTCGGCATGCCGGGGCTTGGGAAAACAACTTTGCCTTACAGAGTATATACTGAAAAGTCTGTTGTTGGTCATTTCGACGTTCGTGCTTGGTGCACAGTTGACCAGGAACGTAATGAGAAAAAGTTGTTGCAGAAAGTTTTCAATGAAGTTATTGGTTTGAAAGAAAGAGTCAGTGAGGATGACATAGACGATGACGTTACTGATAAGCTACGGAGACAACTGTTTGGAAAGAGGTACCTTATTGTCTTGGATGACTTGTGGGATACTGCAACATGGGATGAGCTGACAAGACCATTATACGCCATTCCATCTGAATTTCAGAAAGGCAGCAGAGTTATTTTAACAAGTCGAAAAAAGGAAGTGGCTTTGCATGGAAAATTCCACAGTGATCCTCTTGATCTTCGATTGCTAAGACCAGAAGAAAGTTGGGAGTTATTTGAGAAAAAGGTGTTTGGAGAAGAACATTGCCCTGATGAACTAAAAGATGTTGGAGAGAAAATAGCCGAAAAGTGTGATGGGCTTCCTTTGGTACTTGATTTGATCGGCGGAGTCATTTCAAGAAAGGAAAAGAAAGAGGCTTTGTGGATTGAAGTATCTCAACAATTTGAGTTCCTTTATTTTTAAGGATGAAGAGGAAGTGATGAAGGTTATACAATTAAGTTATGACCATTTGTCAGATCACCTAAAGCCGTGCTTTCTGTACCTTGCAAGTTATCCAAAGGACAAAGATATTGATTTCTGTTGGTTGAAAGAGTTATGGAGTGATGAAGGACATGTGGAACCAACTGCTTTGAAGAGTGTGGAAGAAGTAACGGAGATTTATGTGGATGAGTTGATTTCTAGTAGCTTGGTAATAGTGAAAGGTGGTAGCGAACAGTGTTGCCAAATTCATGATCTTGTCCATGATTTTTGTTCGATAAAAGCTAGAAAGGAAAAATTGTTTGATTTGACGAGCTCAATTATTCTGTCTTCATCTTCTTCAGATCTGATGCTGCGTCGACGGACCATTAGTTTTGATGAGGGCATTCATTCATATGATTCTTCCTTTTTCAGTCCAGAAAAGAGAAATCCTTGTGCTGAACACCTCCTCTCTTTGAAGATACAATCTGGATTTCTGTACAACTGGCACCTAAGACACCTGAGGCTTCTTAAAAGGTTGGAGCTGCGTTATATAATGTTGACAGATACTGCAATGATTGAAATAGGCATGCTTGTTCATTTGAGGTGCTTAAAGATTTGGATGGATGCAAACGCTCTCCCTCAGTCATTTTCAAACCTCTGCAATGTAGAAACTCTGGTTGTGGAAAGCACTGAACCAAACCTGGTATTATCCCGTACTATCTGGGGTCTTGCAAAGCTACGATATGTGCAGATCCAAAGGACTTGTTCTGTCTTTGGTTCGGATATTCACAAACCAGAAAAATTAGAAAATCTGACTACATTATCTCTTCTCAAGCTTTCCTGTTCGGTAGACTCAGAAAATATTTTCGAAAGGTTTCCCAATCTTCAAACCCTTGATTTCAGCATGGAATGTTCAGCACCGGAGCAGATTTATTTTCCAAGATTGGATGTTCTTTATAAACTTGAAATTGTGAGTGCACGTTTTAAGTGCCGTGGGCGTACTCATGTACATCAGTTTGATTTTCACTTCCCATCAAGCTTGAAAGTCGTGCACTTGGTTGGGTTCCATCTGACATCAGATGCATTGTCAGGAATTGAGAAATCACTACCCAACCTTCAAAAGCTGAAACTATTTGGAGCAAACTTCGAAGGGGAAAAAGAATGGAAAATGGAACAAGTCACCTTCCACAATCTCAAATCTCTACAACTGGTTTGTATGTTTTTTTTGAATGGCAGGTGTCACACCCCTTTTTTATGTGCTCCAAAAGATTTATATTTTAAGTTCGAAAGGGTTTTTATTAAAGTGACAAGAAATGAAAATTTATTTCGGAAAAGGATTATTTACATTTTTTACTCAGAGTCGCCACTTGGCATAATCCGGTGTGTCAAGTCACCTTTGGAAAATCCTTTTCGAAACCATTTGACTCTTAAACTGGTTTGCGAACAGAGACTCCGACTAAGGAATTCTATTGACCGAGGGGAAGGTGTTAGGCACCCCTCGATCTCGTGGTTCAACCACGGTCGCTTGGTAAAGTGTATATAAACAGCACAAAAAGCACGCAAAATAGTCAAATAAAGCAAAACAATTCGAATTGTAAAGTCCAGTTCAATTATTACAACCCGAAATAAAAAGGGACCGAAAGTAAACCTACACTAGTCCTAAACTAATGCTCTACCCGATGCCTCAGGCCTTCACAACGAACGTCCTTTGGGTACATGATACCTCAGGGCATTCCCCGGTGAATAAATATATACAGATACTTCGGGGCATTCCCCGACCAAATCATACAATTGAATTAAATACGATAAACTAGAAAGAAACATTCACACACACATTCCAACATCCAATCAAAACATCAATCTTAAATTCTTGTCTACCTGAACCTATATTGCCTATCCATTTCTACCTAAACACGATCCAATCATGTTCACAAATTTAAAATTTCATTTCGGACTAAACAGAACAACCGACAAACTAACATTAATCTAAAATCATTCTTTTTATCAATTTCTCGATCCCGCCCCGCTAACTTCATTTTTTTATCAATCACATTATGCATATAATCATCACATCAGAACTTCAACAAAAATCCACCAACCATGGTTGCACCAACATAATCAAGACAATTCAACAAAGCAAGGTAAAGAAAAAGGGAGTTAAGAGAGCGGACCTTTCGATAATCAATTTCAGTTGAATAATGATGTTAAAGAAGCCCGAATTTCAAATCCCGAATAGAAGACCTCAATCGAAAAAACTCCCAAGCTCGGTATCGCCAAAATTGAAGCTCTAAACTTATTTCAATGCGTGTCTCGATGTTCGGTAAATCTAAGCTTTAAATGAGCTTTTTGTGCGTCAAATTTCACAATCGAAAGACAGAGCCCCACCTGAACGTCGACTAACCAGATTTTGAACCAACAACAATGATAAAACCGAACCTATTTCGCACCTCCTAGCTACTGTTTTGACCGATTTTCGGCAGACTTCACCGGATTCGAACCAACAACGACGATAAGACAAGACGGAGCCCCAACCCGAACATCGACTAACTGGATTTCAAACCAACAACGACGATAAGGCCGAACCTATTTCACACCCCTAGCTAGTGTTTCGATCGATTTCCGGAGACTTCACCAGATTCGGGTCTGGTTGGGCTGATCTTGGTCACAGATTGCTTCTCTGTTCATCCCCTTTTTGTTGATATGGTCTCCGTTCCAGTGAGTCCTTTTTTTGTGTTTTGTGTGTGTATATGTCTGAGAGAGTATGCGTGTGTTGTGTAAATAGTGAGGGTGAGTGTCGATCGAAAGAAAAAGACGAAGATGATGCTGAGTGCTCTGTTCATTTTGGTTACTGATGGTGCCAAAATTCCCTCATTGTGAGAGTATGTGTGTGTTTTTTATTGTGAGGGTCACGTGGGTGGGTATTGAGGTAGGGTAGGTGGGGTAGATTTTGTTAGTATAGGGTAGGTAGGTGTTGTTTTTTTAATTGGGTGGGTTGTTAGAATATTAAGATAAAACAAAATTAGTTAGGGGGTTGTTATTTTTGTCATTTTGTGGAGGGATTATCACATAGGTGCGGGTACACAGTAGGATAAGGTAAACAATAGGTAAAAACGATATCGGGGAGGGACGAAATTAGGTGTCTACATCATGCACCCTTTGAATGTAAACAGGAAGTGTTTTCAGGCAAAGAAGTAGACAGCGAGACCAAATTTTGACCCGACCATTATTCAAAAAAAGAAACAAAAGGAAGAAGGACAATCGGTTCTTGACTTAAGACATCCTTCCTACCCAAGTTATGAGAGAATCAACTCACGGGTATTTCAAAGGATTGGAAAAGAAGTGGACTATATCGAGTTGGAGAGTCGAGTGAGGTTCCATCGAGGTTCCGGTCCGCGGCTCTGTTATTACATCAAAAATGAAAATTACAAGTTAAAACATAAATAAAACTATAAAAATCCTATCTATACAGCTTCTATTGGTTCTTGACTCGACTTTCATCACCCTATTCTTCAGGCGGGCTCCTGACTTGCAATTTCTTTCAACTTGTTGCTTGGCTTTCAATTGCTTCGCTTTGTTGCTTGACTTTTCGTTTCTTCACCCTATTCTCCAGGCGGGCTCCTGACTTGCTATTTCATCACTTTGTTGCTTGAATTTCATTTCTTTGCTCTGTTCTCCAGGCGGGCCTCTGACTTGCTATTTCATCACCTGATTCTTCAGGCGGGCTCCTGAAACCCAAAATTAAAACTAGAACAAAAATTATCCCAAACAAGAATTATAATAAAGTAGTATTTCATTTTTGCGTTATCCCATTTTCCAGGAGGGTCCTGAATTGAAAGTAAATTTCCATTTTTCAGGAGGGTACTGAATTGAAAATAAATTCCCATTTTCCAGGGACATAAGGTAAAATCCCATTTTTCAGGAGGGTCCTGAGCAGAAAATAAATTCCCATTTTTAAGGAGGGACCTGAACATAAAGTAAATTCTCATTCTTCAGGAGGGTCCTGAACAAAAGTAAAATCCCATTTTTCCGGAGGGTCCTGAACATAAAGTAAAATCCCATTTTTCAGGAGGGTCCTTAACATAAAGTAAAATTTATTTTTTTCAGGAGGGTCCTGAACAGAAAGTAAAATCCCATTTTTCAGGAGGGTCCTAAACAGCAAGTAAAATCTTATTTTCAGGAGGGTCCTGAACAAAAAGTAAAATCCTATTTTTCAGGAGGGTCCTGAACATAAACTAAGATCCCATTTTTCAGGAGGGTCCTGAACAGCAAGTAAAATCCCATTTTTCAGGAGGGTCCTGAACAAAAAGTAAAATCTCCCGGATGTGCATTTCCAGTGGTAGCTGAATTAAGTGAAGCGAACTTGCTCCTATTTCATCAAAGAAAATTTGTCAGTTAACAACTTAATGGTGGCTTGCAACTCTTGGCTTCTCACCCAACGCTCGTTCCTTTCATCTTTCTTCCAAATTGCTGACACCTGCCCTGTCTTGCCGCATCATTGACCCAGATCCAGATTAAGGAAAGTGAGTTCTGACTCGCATAATGGGCTTTCATTTTACCATGCCTCTGAGGTGCACCCTTTTCCTAAATCTGAATGTTTCCACGAATCCAACATCCTGTCAGTTGATAGACTTCCTTTGTTTCGTGTTGAATTACAATCATATTTCTTTCCTGTGCTGTTCCTTGGCTTTTCATCGTATAATTGGAAAGACCGGTAGTAAATTTTGAAATCCTTTCTCGCTTGTTTTTACACAGACTTGACTTAAAATATAAAGAAATGATGGTGACTTTTATTTTGATAAATGACATAAAAGACAAAAATCATGAATATGTAAAAGAAAAAAAAGGGCAATGTCCTATATTCAAAAAGAAAACTTATCTGAATACGACAACAAACTCCAATGAGTATGATATGCATTTTGGATTGAGCTGCCCAATCTTCCTATCCAGACTCCCCATTTGTTGTTGAGTTCTGTAACAACCCATACTTAATACGTGTATTAGCCATGGTTATATGTGTTGGAGTATAAGTATTGATCCTAAGTTAGGTATATATGAATTTAAGTATGAGTATTGATTATTTTGAGATGGTTTCAAGTGTATAGTTTGATTATATGTGTATAGGAATTGACTTTATTTATACCAGAATTTTCCCGTCGAGGTTTTCATACGAAGTTTATTGAATAAGCTTTCCAACGATATAAATATTTCAAAAAACGGATAAGTTTCGGATATAATCGAGCATGTTCGAAACTATAAAACGGCGGCCGGGATAATTGTGAACAGTAAATGTGCAGGAAATTACAAACTACTGAGGCCTGCTAGTTTTTTAGGTCGACTTTGAACGATCATAACTCCCTCAATATAATGAACTAGGAGAGCTTCGACATATCAAAAGAAAGATCTTTGAGTCTTGTTTTCAATGCAATTGGTTTCATCCAAATCCAACATCGGAGTAAGGAGTTATACTCATTTTACTTCAGTCTCTCAAAACAGCTTTTTAGGGTTTTTAAGGGCAATATAGTCATTTTCCATCACATCTTGGACGAAAATTGGTCATTATATAGATATAATTGGTCTCATATCCATCAATTAACATCATATTATTGAGAATAAGGAAACCCTAGCCTAAGTTCACCTCCAATTATCTTGTGATTCAACCGTAGAAAATCCAAATTAATTCCGTAGTTGTGTTCACCATCTCGAGGGCTTCGAGAAGCACCCCTTATTTGTTCAACAGGACTTCAAAATCAAAAGGTCCATTTTATGGTAAGAATGTAAATTATGTTGGTGTTATTTATATGGATATGTATATATATATATATATATATATATATATATGCATGTGAGCATAAGAAGTATGTTATTTGATTGTTGTTGAAAGATGATTGGGAAATGATGTTGGATTATGTTGAATTGTGAAGGGATGATGTGGTATTGATGATGTGGTGTTGAAATGATGATTATATATATATATACACATAAACCTATTGTTCAAGTTGATTTTTGGAATGTTTTGCAAATAGTGGTTGTATGGAATTATGGAAGAGAATTGTGGTGTTGGGTTGCTAATACTAGATGCCAAATATTTCATTGTAGATAAGTGATTTGTAAAGGTGGGAAGTTGTGCTGAATTGGTATCCGAATCTACAACGAGGTATGTAAAGCATACTCTAACGATGTTCTTTTGCATGAAAACACCAACGTTCCATCAAGTAAGATTCCGAGGTTGTCCAAAAACATGTATTGTTCTACATTACCAATGAAGTTGTTTCCATTCTATAAAGTGTCAAAATGTTTCATTGATATACCAAAAGACTCCTATTTCATTGTTGTGATATTGATGATTCTGAAACACATTGTTGATGTACCAATGAGTCCTTATTACATCGTTATTGTATAGAAGGTCTTTTACTTGATTCCTATTGATGTATGGTTGTTCCAAAGGTACTATAATGGCATGAACACTAATGTAATAATCTCAAAAGATTTTGAACTAAGTTATTGAAAAGATCTCTTATGTGTGTTACTTGATAAATGTGTGGGTGGTTTCCCAGGGGCATAAGCCTAGCATGGGTCGATCCCTAATTATGTGTTTATGGGTGGTATCCCAGGGGCATAAGCCTAGCATGGGTCGATCCCAGTTGATATGTAATGGAGGTAGCCTAATGGTCACAGTACGATACAGTATTAATTATTGTTAGGTGGTTGGAGGTTCGGGAGGAGGAGGTAATGGCGAATGATAATTGTAAAGAATGAAATGAACGAATGTATACCGTTTCACAAATGTGTTTGAATTCAAGAACCCAATTCAGATTAATGATAATGTACATGATCCTAAAAGTGTTTATGAAGTGTGGTTCACTTCTATTATGATTGATTCACTTACTTCTAATTTTCTTGATCCCCTATATCACATATGATTATTTACAGCTTTACATACTCAGTACATATTTCGTACTGACGTCCCTCACGGGGGACATATATTTCATGCTGCAGGCACAGGTGCTTCAGCTCATTCACAGCATAGATACGAGCCAGGTTAAACAACTATTGTTGGTGAGCTCCAGTTTGCTTCAGAGCTTTCCGAGTCTGTTCCTTATGTTTTGTTATTGTACAGGAGTCATGTGTGGGCGGGGGTTTGGCCCGACCCTAGTTATGTCATGTATATCCTAGAGGCTTTGTAGACATAAGGAAGGGTCAAGTCATGGGAGTTTATATAGTGATGTTATATTTGTCTACGTGGTGGCCCCGACGGCCAAGTAATATATATATATATATGTGTGTGTGTTGTGATGATACAGGGAATTAGACCCTTCTATATGTAACGAAATGCTGCCCAAAGTTTTGGTGAATGTAAGCGAAGGTACAGGTATTTGAACGGGTTCTCCCGGGCCTTCTCGGCTTCGGGTGCCAGTCCGGCCCGATAGGATTTTGGGGCGTGACAAAAGTGGTATCAGAGCGGTTCATCCTAGTGAGTCTACAAAGCCGTGTCTACGTAGAGTCTTATTTATCGGTGTGTTGTGCACCACATCTATAAACAGGAGGCTATGGACATTTAAGAATTGTTTCTTTTCTTCATGTCTTAGATCGTGCGATAGAGCTTATATTGTATATGAAGTCATAGTTGACCACTGAATCAGTTTGTTCCTCTTGTTATAGTAATGATGCCTGTTACCAGAAGCAAGAATACCGGTAAGCAAGTAGATGTGGCTGCCGGAGAGGGGACTAGTAAGTCACCCACTATACCAGCTAATCAAAGTGAGGCTCCAGCTGAGCATGCATCAGAAACTTCCCCTAGTTCGGAAGAAATAAGGGGGAGGAGAACTATATCCCCAGAGCCACCTATTAATGCTGTTGATCAAGATCTTAGAAATGCAGTACAACTTTTGACTCGTATAGTTGCTGGGCAAGTCCAAGGGCAAGCTATTCCTGCCGCGGGTTTTAGCAGTACTGATAGGGCGGCTAGTCTTTGGATGCAAGATTTTCTTAAGATGGATCCGCCTACTTTTACCAGATCCAATCTTAACAAAGATCCGCAGGACTTTATTGATCAAATCCAAAGGGCCCTAGAGGTGATGCATGTATCAGGCAGAGAGACAGTGGAGTTAGCCACATATAGATTCAAAGGTAAGTCTATATATTGGTATGAAGACTGGAAATGGTCAAGGGGCATTGATGCACCCCCAGCTACTTGGAAAGAGTTCAAAGAAGCATTTATTGATCATTATCTTCCATATGAGACTCGTCAGGCCCTTGCAGATCAGTTCTTAAATCTTCGGCAGGGTAATACAAGTGTGAGGGAGTATAGTCTTCGATTTAATTCCTTGTCCAGATATGCTCCTAATGTTATAGCTACTATGGATGACAAAGTTCATCGGTATATGAATGGATTGGATCTGTATTTGGTTAGGGATTGTACTATTGCTGCACTGAATAAAGATATGGATATAGCTAGGATCCAAGCATTTGCACAGAAAATGGAAGATCAGAGGCAAAGAAGAAGAACACAGGAATTTGAAAGTGCATCTTCTAAGAGGGCCAGATCTATAGGGCAGTTTATGGCGCCTCCCGGAGGTTTTAGACCACAATTTTCTGCTAGACCACCTAGGCCATTATTTTCTTATTCTGTAGCTAGTGCTCCACCACAGCATCAAGGGTTTAGAGGCAGTCAATTTGGGCAAAGAAGTGAGGGTCATAGTTCGCAATCTGTGGGTTATCATGGGCAAGGGAATATGAGCCAATCGACACCTCCTCGAGATCCATGCAATAAATGTGGAAGGCATCATATGGGCGTATGTCTAATGGGAACAAATGTTTGTTATTGGTGCGGTATGACGGGGCATATGATAGGAGAATACCCACAAAGGGGCGCAGGTGGCATAGCACGACCTTCAGAATCAGCTATTGAATCATCATCACCGGTATCTTATTCTGGTAGGGGTGCACGACCTGCGGGTCACGCTAGCAATGAAAAAAGAGTCGCCAATTCCAGCGGGACTCAGAATCGCACTTATGCTTTAGCAGATCAACAGAATCTAGAGGCTTCCCCAGATGTGGTTACGGGTACGTTGTCCATATTTGATGTATATGCTCTAATTAATCCCGGTTCTACATTATCATATGTTACTCCTTTGGTTGCTGGAAAGTTCAAAAGGACCCCCAAATTGTTAGATAAACCGTTGGAAGTGTCTACCCCGGTTGGGGAATCTATTATTGCTAGAAGAGTTTATAAAGATTGTGTAGTAACTGTGTGTGGTCGAGACACGATGGCCAATCTTGTGGAACTAGAAATGGTAGATTTTGATGTTATAATGGGTATGGATTGGTTGGCATCTTGTTATGCCAAAATTGACTGTTGTACGAAAAAGATGTATTTACATTTTCCTGATGAAGCAGTTATTGAATGGCAAGGTAAGATTGGCACACCAAGAGGTAGATTTATTTCTTATTTCAAAGCGAGAAAAATGATTTCCAATAGCTACATATGTCATTTAGTTAGAGTAAAGGATACAGAATCGGAATCATCAGATCTTCACACAGTACCTGTGGTAAATGAATATCCTGATGTATTCCCTGAAGATCTTCCAGGTTTTCCTCCTGAACGAGAAGTAGAGTTTTGTATTGATGTAATACCAGGAACCCAACCAATCTCCATTCCTCCGTATAGAATAGCCCCAACAGAATTACGAGAATTGAAAGAGCAATTGAAAGATTTGGTAGAGAAGAGATTCATATGGCCTAGTATGTCCCACTGGGGAGCACCAGTGTTATTTGTGCGCAAAAAGGATGGCTCGCTGAGGATATGCATTGATTATCGACAATCGAATAAGGTGACTATTAAGAATAAATATCCTCTCCCAAGAATTGATGATTTATTTGATCAATTACAGGGTGCCAAGTGCTTTTCTAAGATTGATTTGAGGTCAGGTTACCACCAAGTGAGGGTCAAAGAAAAAGATATACCCAAAACAACCTTCCGAACAAGGTATGGTCATTATGAGGTTCTAGTTATGTCATTTGGGCTAACAAATGCACCTGCAGCTTTTATGGATCTGATGAATAGGGTGTTTAAGCCATTCCTGGATGTATTTGTGATAGTTTTTATAGATGATATTCTAGTTTATTCTAGATCAGAAGAGGACCATGCCAATCACTTACGACAGACATTGCAGACTCTTCGTGATTATAAGCTTTACGCAAAGTTCTCTAAATTTGAGTTTTGGTTAAAGTCGGTGGTATTTTTCGGTCATATTGTATCTAGTGAAGGGATAAAGGTTGATGCTCAAAAGATAGAAGCTGTGAAGAACTGGCCAAGGCCCACAACGCCGACGGAGATTCGTAGTTTTCTCGGGTTGGACGATTATTATAGGAGGTTTGTTAAAGACTTTTCTTCTATTTCAGCACCCTTAACCAAGATAACCCATAAAGCATCCAAATTCCAATGGAATGATGCGTGTGAGGAGAGTTTCCAAGAATTGAAGAATAAGTTGAATTCTACACCCGTATTGGTACTTCCAGAAGGTACAGAAGGGTATACAGTGTATTGTGATGCTTCCACAATTGGTTTGGGATGTGTATTGATGCAGCATGGTAAGGTAATAGCATATGCTTCTAGACAATTGCGGCCACATGAGAAAAATTATCCTACACACGATCTTGAGATGGTAGCAGTTATTTTTGCTTTAAAGATATGGCGCCACTACTTATATGGGGTTCATGTTGATATATATACTGACCATAAGAGCTTGCAATATATTTTTAATCAGAAGGATCTAAATTTAAGGCAGCGGAGATGGCTTGAACTATTAAAGGACTATGATGTTGATATCTTGTACCATCCAGGGAAAGCAAATGTGGTAGCTGATGCGTTAAGTCGTAAGGCTATGATGGCGCCTATAGAAAGGCAAGGGATGGTTAAAGATCTTCACCAGTTAGCTAGTTTGGGAGTTCGCCTTCTTGAAACTCCGGACAAAGAGCTCATCGTACATAATACTGCAGAATCTTCATTAGTAGCTGAGTGAAAGAGAAGCAATATGTAGATCCTATTTTATTATAGCTTAAGGAGAACGTTCAGAGTGGTGCGACCAAGGCATTTGAGCTTACGCGAGAAGGAGTACTTCAGTTCCAAAACCGATTGTGTGTGCCGGATGTAGACGGGCTAAGAAAGAAGATTATGACAGAGGCACATTTTTCAAGGTATTCGATTCATCCAGGATCAACCAAAATGTATCAAGATTTGAAAGATATATATTGGTGGAATGACATGAAGAAGAGCATTGCAGAATTTTAGCTGAATGTCCAAATTGTCAAAGAGTTAAAGTTGAGCACCAAAAACCCGGAGGCTATATGCAATGCATAGATCTTCCAATTTGGAAATGGGACATGATCAACATGGATTTTGTTACGGGCTTGCCTCGTACAGCTCGAAAATTTGATTCTATATGGGTGATTGTGGATAGGCTTACTAAATCAGCACATTTCTTACCCGTTAAGACCACTTACACGGTTGAAGAATATTCAAAGCTATATGTTAAAGAAATAGTCCGATTACATGGAGTGCCAACTTCTATTATATCGGATCGGGGAACTCAATTTACCGCAAACTTTTGGAAGTCTTTCCAACGGAGTTTGGGAACACAAGTTAATTTGAGTACAACTTTTCACCCTCAGATGGATGGACAAGCAGAGCGCACCATTCAAACACTTGAAGATATGCTACGAGCATGTGTTATAGATTTTAAAGGCAGCTGGGATGATCATTTACCTCTTATTGAGTTTGCCTACAATAATATCTATCATTCAAGTATCAAAATGGCACCATATGAAGCTTTATATGGGAGAAAGTGTAGATCTCCAATAGGATGGTTTGAAGTAGGTGAAACTCTTATGTTCGGACCGGACCTTGTGTATCAAGCCATAGAAAAAGTCAAGGTGATTCAGCAACGGTTGAAAATAGCCTAAAGTCGGCACAAGTCATATGCAGATAGTAGAAGAAGAGGGATAGAATTTTTGTTAGGCGATTGAGTATTTTTGAAGGTATCGCCAATGAAAGGGGTGATGAGATTTGGCAAGAAAGGAAAGTTGAGTCCACGGTATATAGGCCCGTATAAGATTATTCGAAGATGTGGGAAAGTTTCTTATGAATTAGAGCTACCTCAGGAACTCTCATCAGTGCATTCAGTATTTCATGTATCGATGCTTCGAAAGTGCATCGGAGATCCGTACCTTATTACTTCTACTGAAGATATGCAAGTAACAGAAGATCTTACCTATGAGGAGATGCCTATTGCTATATTAGATCGTCAAGTTAAGAAAATGAGAAATAAAGAAGTAGCATCGGTGAAAGTACTTTGGAGAAATGAACAAAGGGAAGAGATTACATGGGAAGCGGAGGAAGCAATGAAATCGAAATACCCTTATTTGTTCAAAGGTGAAAAAGAAGTGCAAGGAGTGTAACTGGGACACTAACAAGTGAGTTTTTACATATGCATAATATCTATATGATGACGTGAATATCAATTATGAATTCGAACTTGTTTCGGCTAAATAACTACATTTACATTCGAAGACGAATGTCCTTAAGGGGGGAAGGATGTAACACCCCATACTTAATTACGTACATTAGCCATGGTTATATGTGTTGGAGTATAAGTATTGATCCTAAGTTAGGTATATATGAATTTAAGTATGAGTATTGATTATTTTGAGATGGTTTCAAGTGTATAGTTTGATTATATGTGTATAGGAATCTACTTTATTTATACCGGAATTTGCCCGTAGATGTTTCCATATGAAGTTTATTGAATAATATTTCCAACGATATAAAGATTTCCAAAAACGGATAAGTTTCGGATATAATCGAGTACGTTTGAAACTATAAAACGGCGGCTGGGATAATTGTGAACAGTAAATGTGCAGGAAATTACAAACTACTGAGGCCTGGCAGTTTTTTAGGTCAACTTTGAACGATTATAACTCCCTAAATATAATGAACTGGGAGATATTCGACCTATCAAAAGAAATATCTTTGAGTCTTCTTTCCAATGCAATTGATTTCATCAATATCCAACATCTGAGTAAGGAGTTATACTCGTTTTACTTCAGCCTCTCAAAACAGCTTTTTAGGGTCAACTTCAAACGATCATAAATACTTGTACAGGACTAACTTGGTGTACTACTTTATATTAAATGAAATACCTTTGAATTATCTTTCCAACGATACCAATTTCACCCAAATACGATATCGGATCTAAGAGTTATGGCCGATTTAATTTAGCCTGTCAAAACAGTCCACCATGGACAGATTCGGATTTACTTAAATTTTTAAGGGAAATGTGGTCATTTTCCATCACCTCTTGGACGAAAATTGGTCATTATATAGATATAATTGGTCTCATATCCATCAATTATCATCATATTATTGAGAATAAGGAAACCCTAGCCTAAGTTCAACTCCAATTATCTTGTGATTCAACCGTAGAAAATACAAATTGATTCCGTAGTTGTGTTCACCGTCTCGGGGGCTTCAAGAAGCACCCCTTATTTGTTCCAAAAGAACTTCGAAATCAAAAGGGCCATTTTATGGTAAGAATGTAAATTATGTTGGTGTTATTTATATGGATATGTGTGTATATATATATATATGCATGTGAGCATAAGAAGTATGTTATTTGATTGTTGTTGAAAGATGATGGGGAAATGATGTTGGATTATATTGAATTGTGAAGGGATGATGTGGTATTGATGATATGGTATTGAAATGATGATTATATATATATATATATATATATATATATATATATATATATACACGCACACATAAACCTGTTGTTCAAGTTGGTTTTTGGAATGTTTTGCAAATAGTGGTTGTATGGAATTATGGAAGAGAATTGTTGTATTGGTTTGCTAATACTAGATGCCAAATATTTCATTGTAGATAAGTGATTTGTGAAGGCGGGAAGTTGTGTTGAATTGGTATCCGAATCTACAACGAGGTATGTAAAGCATACTCTAACGATATTCTTTTGCATGAAAACACCAACGTTCCATAGTAAGATTCCGAGGTTGTCCAAAAACATGTATTGTTCTACATTACCAATGAAGTTGTTTCCATTCTATAAAGTGTCAAAATGTTTCATTGATATACCAAAAGACTCTTATTTCATTGTTGTGATATTGATGATTCTGAAACACATTGTTGATTTACCAATGAGTCCTTATTACATCGTTATTGTATAGAAGGTCTATTACTTGATTCCTATTGATGTATGGTTGTTACAAAGGTACTATAATAGCATGAACACTAATGTAATAATCTCAAAAGCTTTTGAACTGAGTTATTGGAAAGATCTCTTATGTGTGTTACTTGATATACGTGTGGGTGGTATCCTAGGGGCATAAGCCTAGCATGGGTCGATACCTATTTTTGTGTTTATGGGTGGTATCCCAGGGGCATAAGCCTAGCATGGGTCGATCCCAGTTGATATGTACTGGAGGCAGCCTAATGGTCACAGTACGATACAGTATTAATTATTGTTAGGAGGTTGTAGGTTTGGGAGGAGGAGGTAACAGCGAATGATAATTGTAAAGAATGAAATGAACGAATGTATACCGTTCCACAAATGTGTTTGAATTCAAGAACCCAATTCAAATTAATGATAATGTACATGATCCTAAAAGTGTTTATGAAGTGTGGTTCACTTCTATTATGATTGATTCACTTACTTCTGATTTTCTTGATCCCCTATATCACATATGATTATTTACAGCTTTACATACTCATTACATATTTCGTACTGATGTCCCTCACGGGGGACCTGTATTTCATGCTGCAGGCACACGTGCTTCAGCTCATTCGCAGCATAGATAGGAGCCAGGTCATACAGCTATTGTTGGTGAGCTCCAGTTTGCTTCGAAGCTTTCCGAGTCGATTCCTTATGTTTTGTTATTGTATAGGAGTCATGTGTGGGCGGGGGTTTGTCCTGACCCTAGTTATGTCATGTATATCCTAGAGGCTTTGTAGACATAAGGAAGGGTCAAGTCATGGGAGTTTATATAGTGATGTTATATTTGTATACGTGGTGGCCCCGACGGCCAAGTATTTTATATATATATATATATATATTTATATTTGTGCGTGTTGTGCTGATACAGGGAATTAGACCCTTCTATATGTAACGAAGTGCTGTCCAAATATTTGGTGAATGTAAGCGAAGGTACAGGTATTTGAACGGGTTCTCCCGGGCCTTCTCAGCTTCGGGTGCCAGTCCGGCCCGATTGGATTTTGGGCTGTGACAAGTTTGTACCTTTTTCCGCTGGGTCGCTTCTTCAAATCTATTGGACTCATACATCACATTCGATTGACAATATTTTAAAAAACTTTCGCCAACAAATCTCTTTCTTCTCACTTTTCACTTTTCTCTTAAACTCTCCATCGCCTTACGGTGCTCGTGAGGGTTTTCACCAATAAGACTCTCTTATTTTTATTTATCTCCACTCACCATCGCCTTATGGTGCTTGCAAAGGTTTTCACCAATAAGACTCTCTCATTTTCATTTTCTCTCAACTCACCATCGCCTTATGATGCCCACGGGGTTTTCACCAATAAGACTCTCATTTTTGTATTTCTTTCCTGATTTGTTATGCTGTGGAGACAAGTGGTACTTCACAAAGTATCATCATATCCATTGCATTCTTAGCCTTAACATTATTAAAAATTGATCTGAAGGACTTTCTTTGGTTATAACTTGGCTTTTGGTTAAGGTTAGAAAAGATGGTAAGGGGCTCAAACGATACTTGAAGTGGGGGTGGGACTTACAACTTTTGGAATCGACTCAAATAACATATTAACTCATGCCCCAGTTTTGTTGACTGGTGAATCTTAAATATTTATTTGGTTAAACCAAGCCCGAAATAGGGAAGCCTACGTATCTCAACTCCCGAGAGAGGATAATCAGGTCGCACGTAGTTCCATCAGCTTGTTCTTTGTTTTGATTTGATTTTGATTTTTTTCGAACTCTTTCTTTTGTTCTTATTTCCTCGACATTTATCTTTGACTCTATTTTGATTCCAAAAGAGGGATATAAAAGAAAATTAAAACAAAGCTCAAATGGGTAAACAAAGGATGACACAATGTTTGGATAGAAATATAAAATGCCTTCATCATATCAATCTTCAAAAAGTGCAAGTACTAAATATGCAATAAAATCAACAAAGGATCAAATATCATACGTAATATCTTTTGACCGCATCAGCATTGATAGTCATTTCTGCCATTTTGCCTTCAGTATCTGTCAAATATAAGGCTCCATTGGGCAACACTTTCTTCACAATGAAGCGACCTTGCTAGTTAAGGGAGAACTTGCCTTTCGCTTCAACCTAGCTGGGAAGGATACGTCTCAATACTAACTGACCAACTTCAAAATTCCTTTGAAAGACCTTTTTGTTATACGGCCGAGCCATCCTCCTCTGATACAACTGGCCATGAGACACAAACGTTAACCTTTTTTCCTCAATCAAACTCAAATGTTCCAGTTGGGTTTTTACCCATTCATCATCATCAATCTCTGCTTCTACAATGACTCGAAGAGAGGGAATTTAAACTTTTGTCGGGATGACTGCTTCTGTCCCATACACTAATAAATTGGAGTAGCCCCTGTTGAAGTGTGAACAGTGGTGAGATAACCTAGTGATGCAAACGACAACTCTTTATGCCACTGTCTAGACCCTTGTACCATTTTTCGTAGTATCTTTTTTATATTCTTGTTGGCGATTTCTACAACACCATTGGCCTTTGGGTGATATGGAGTAGAATTTCGATGCGTGATCTTAAACTGTTGACTTACTTCTTGCATCAAATGGCTATTGAGATTGGCAACATTGTCTGTAATGATCATCTTAGGAATTTCAAATCTACAAATGATATTGGCATGAACAAAATCTAACACAGTCTTCTTTGTTACTAACTTGAAAGTTACTGCTTCTACCCACGTTGTGAAGTAGTCAATGGCTACCAAAATGAACCTATGTTTATTTGATGCCTTTGGCTCAATCGGTCCAATCACATCCATTACCCAAGCCACGAACGGCCATAGAGCGGCCATTGCATGCAACTCAACATGAGGAGAACGTATCAGATCACCGTGCACCTGACATTGATGACACTTTCGAACAAATTGAATAGAATCCCTTTCCATAGTAAGCCAGTAATAACCTGCTCAAAGAATTTTCTTTGACAAGACATAACCATTCATATGCGACCCGCATAATCCAGAGTGTATTTCAACCATGATTGCCGAGGCTTTTTTTGCATCTACACACCTTAAAAGTCTCAGATCTGGGGTCCTCTTATACAAGAATCCCCCACTTAAGAAAAATCCACTAGCCAAACGCCTAATAATCCTCCTTTGATCGTTGGTGGCATATGATGGGTATTCTCCTGACTGAATATACCGCTTGATATCCAAGAACCAAGGTTCTCTATCGAGCTCTTCTTCAACCGCATTACAGTAAGCATACTGATCACGACTCTGTATATGCACTGGATCGATGTAGGCTTTATCATGATGTTGGAGCATAGAAGACAGAGTGGCTAAAGCATCAACGATTTCATTGTGAATCCTTAAAATATGCCTAAATTTTACTAACACAAACCGTTAACATAGCTCCTGCAAGCATTGTCGATACGGGATGAGCTTCAAATCTCGCGTCTCTCAATCGCCTTGAATTTGATGGATGAGCAAATCCGAATCTCCCAACACTAATAATTCTTGGACTCCCATATCAACAGCTAACCTCAAACTAAGAATGCAAGCTTCGTACTCTGCCATATTGTTAGTATAGTAGAATCGAAGTTGTGCTGTTATTGGGAAATGTTGTCTCGATTCAGAGATAAGAACCGCACCTATTCCGACTCCTTTCATATTGACAACTCCATCAAAAAATAACCTCTAACTTGGATCAACATCTATCGCGAATTCATCGACACATGACACTTCTTCGTCAAGAAAATATGTCTTTAATGGCTCGTACTCTTCATCGATGGGATTCTCAGCAAGATGATCTGCCAAGGCTTGGTCTTTCATGGAGGTTCGAGTCACATATACAATGTTGAACTCGGTAAGCAATATTTTCCACTTTGCGAATCGACCCATTGGCATAGGCTTCTAAAAGATATAATTCAAAGGATCCATGCGGGAGATGAGATAAGTAGTACATGATGATAGATAGTGCTTCAACTTATGTGCTACCCATGTTAGGGCACAACACACCCTTTTAAGAAGAGTATACCTGGCCTCATAAGTGGTGAAATTCTTGCTAAGATAATAAATAGCCTGCTCCTTTTTGCCTGTGACATCATGTTGACCTGGGACACAACCGAAAGAATTGTCCATGACTGATAAATATAAGATCAAAGGCCTACCAGGCTCCAAGGGTACCAGCACGGGCGAATTTGACAAATATCTTTTGATCTGATCGAATGTTTTCTGACATTCTTCAGTCTATTTTACCGCAACACTCTTTTTTAACAAATTGAATATGGGTTCACAAGTGGTCGTGAGTTGAGCAATAAACCTGCTAATATAGTTTAGTCTACCAAGGAAACTCATCACCTCTGTTCTATTCTTGGGCGGGGACAAATCCTGAATGGCTTTGATTTTCGAGGGATCCAATAATTCCCCGACGGTTGACCACAAACCCCAACAGCTTTCCTGATGGAACTCCAAATACATATTTTATCATTTTGAGTTTGAGATTATACCTGCGAAGCCTTTTGAAGAACTTTTTTAAACCTTTAACATGGTCGGCCTGACTTTTTGACTTAATAATCACATCATCCACGTAGACCTCAATCTCCTTATGCATCATATCATGAAACATAGTGGTCATGGCTCTCATGTATGTTGCTCCAGCATTCTTCAAATCAAACGACGTCACTCGATAACAATAAGTTCCCCATGGTATGATAAAAGATGTCTTCTTCGCGTCTTCATCATCCATAATGATCTAGTGATATCCGGCATAGAAATTCACAAAAGAGGCAACCTCATGTTTAGCACAATTGTCTAACAAAATATGGATGCTGGGTAGTGGAAAATTATCTTTCGGACTTGCTCTGTTCAAATCACGGTAAGCAACACACACTCGAATTTTGCCATCTTTCTTTGGTACGGGAACAACATTGGATAACCACATGGGATAGTGAGCTACTCAAATTACTTTGGCTTCAAGTTGTTTCATGATTTCCTCTTTAATTTTAATACTTACATCCATTTTAAACTTCCTCAACTTCTGTTTGATAGGAGGGAATGTGGGATCAGTTGACAATTTGTGAGCCACCAATTCAGTGCTTAAACCAGGCATATCATCATAAGGCCATGCAAAAACATCCTTATAATCCATTAATGCTTGAATCATTCCATCTTTTAGCTGTGGTAAAGCATGTACACTGATTTCAATTTTACTAATATCTTCTTGATCCCCTAGATTTATTGGCTCAGTCTCATTTAAATTAGGATTCGATTTGTCTTCAAACTGTTCCAACTCTTTGCTTATTTCTTCTAGTGTTTTTTCTTCATCATATTCCCCATCCTGCTTCATTACATCTTGATTAGTTTAGATTTTAAGATCAGGCTGAAAATTCGGCATGCATGTCATGTCATTAGAATCAGCATAAAGAGAACTGTGTAAAAAAGGAAAATAAAATATATTAGTCACGAAACAAAAAGGGACATTGCATTTCATTAAATAAAAGATAGAAGGGTTTAAACATAGATGCCAACATAACATAAACAAACTAAAATCTGAATTACAACCCTGAAATAACTCGAATAAACAGAAAGAAAAACAAAATAAACTACCAAAACTCCCTCTTGACGGAAAGAGGAGCGACTTCCCAATTATTGAGCCGGACAGCTGGACCTATGAATTGCATGTCTGCCATACTGGGACCTTCTCCTGCTTCGACCATATCAACTTCAATAAAAAGGTTCTAACAGACAACAACCAATTCAACTTCAAATTCCACATGCTTCGTGACACCGCTCTTAACAAATGATTCACTGAGTAGTGTTATTGGGCGAGGGAGTGACCATGTTTCCTTTTTCCTTCCCTTGGCTTTCTTCAGATCTTCAGTCGTAGCCTCAAATCCTAGGCCAAACATGCCCACATTCTCACTCGGACATATGGGATGAACTATACCGTGCAAAGATGCTCCCAAACCCTTTCCTGGCTTATATCCATATTTCCAAAGTTCACTCACCATCATGATAGAAGCAGAAGACAATTACGGTCCTGGTATAACCTGCCATTCGAGGATACGCTTCACTGGCACTGTATCAAAAGTTTGATATACGAATGTCTCCTCTACGCTATTTGCTTCAATAAGATCTAAGGGAGAATCTCCGTAGGTAGACAAATCTCCTTTACCGTGATAACTACTTCTTGCTTATCATGCTCAAACCTAATCATTTGGTGCAGTGTAGATGCAACTGCTTTGGACTTGTGTATCCACGAACTTCCCAATAGTATATTGTAAGAGGAGTCTACGTTCAATAATTGAAACTCTATGGTGAACTCAACAGGCCCTATGATCAACATTAGTTCTATTTTGCCAATGGAATTTGATTTTGTACCATCGAAAGCCCTAACACATTCATTGTTGGGCCTGATCCTATCAGCACCAATATTCAAATTTTGCAAAGTATAATTAGGGCAAATATTTGCACCTGAACCTCCATCAATCATAACATGAGTGATGTTGAAATCTTCACACTTCACTGTAATGTAAAGGCCCCAGTTATGCCTTGTACCTTCAACAGGCAATTCATCGTCAGAAAAACTGATCCGATTGACCTCAAAGATTTTTCCAACCATTTTATCAAGTTGGTTGATTGTAATCTCCCTAGGAACATATGCTTTATTTAATACCTTTAGAAAAATATCACGATGCTCCTTGGAGTGCAACAGCAAAGATAAAAGGGAAACTTGAGTAGGGGTTTTCTTCAACTGGTCCAATATTGAATTCTCTGGCAATTTTATCTTTTTCAAAAATTCTTTGGCTTCTTCTTCGGTGATAGGTTTTTTGATAGATGAAGGTCCACTCACCGTTGGCTTGGAATTTCTTAAGCTTTTAGGCAAGAAGCATCTTTCTGACCTAGTCAAACCCCCTACCTCATCTATATCTTCCACTACTTCTTTCCCATGATAGGTCATCACCGTCCACCCATAATTCCAGAGAACCCTTTTAGTATCAACTATTGGAGGTTGGGTCACCGGTTTGAGGACAATAGGCGCTGCTAGTGCTCCTTTCACCGTCAAGATGGGCTGACTCAGAGCTCCCACCACCGTCAACTTAGGTTTATCCTGACTTAAATCAACAGACCTTTTGGCGCCTTGTACTGTGATCAGGGGTTTCTTTGTACTTTCTCAGGCTTTATCTTCTCTCATTCCTTTCCGATTCAATGACAATCTTTCAAAGACTCTGCTAGATTCACCGATTTCTCCTCAATGGTCTATATCTTAACAATAGGCTTATAACCCCTCGAAGACTCTTTCCCATCATATATCAATTCTAATATATTGGCCCTCTGGGGCCTGGACCAGCATCTGATTTGTGTCAATTAAATCTTGGACAGCTCTCTTTAAATGCCAGTATTTCTCGATATCATGGCCTGGCATATCAGAATAGTACGTATACCTCAAAGAATAATCGAGATTCCTTGGCGGCGGATTTAAAAGCCTTCCTTAAATTGGGCTAAAAAACTTCAACTTTATCAACCTATCAAACAAGATAGCATATGACTCCCCAAGAGGTGTGAATTGATTTTTAACCGCCTTCTCCTTCTTATACTTGGGCCTAGGCTGATAACTAGGTCTGGAGGGGTTTCGGTAATTTGGTGGAGCGAATGGACGATTTTGTGGAGCTTGCACGCGCCACTGTGGGTAAGAATTGGTTTGGGCATATGGTTACGCGCTATATACTGGGTACGGGGGTGGTGGAATAAAATATAAAGGGTTTTGTGGAGGGTAGTAATGGTGGGGAGAAATATATGGAGCTTGGGCGTAGACTTGGGCTTGGGATTGGGGATAGGGGCGAGGTGGTCTTTTGGGATAGGAATGGGTTCCAGCTACGACAGTCGCTACATCCTCTTTCTTCTTTTTACCTCCAAATGCGCCAGATCTACCTTGAATTTCTTGTGTGGTATTTTTTAATGCGGCAAAACTCACTATTCGGCCGGTCTTAATTGCGTCCTCTATCATCTCCCCTATTTTGAGGACTTCCATAAAAGATTTTCCCATTGCCAGAAGTAAATGCTGAAAATAGGTCTCATCCTGTGCCTGAATGAAAACTTCTACCAATTTACTTTCTTTCATTGTAGGCTTTACCCTGGTGGCCTGTTCACGCCACCTTATCGCGTATTCCCTAAAACCTTCGGTGCTCTTCTTCTTCATGTTGACCAAGGATTTTTCATCCGGAATCAGGTCGATGTTATACTAAAAATGTTGAATGAATTCAGAAGCTAAGTCATCTCATCTGTTCCATTTATTGATATCTCGATTAGTAAACCATTATGACGCCAGATCAGAGAGACTCTCGCCAAAGAAAGCCATGAGCAGTTCTTTTTTCCTCCTGCAACCCTCAACTGGTTGGAATAATGTCTTAAGTGTTCCACGGGATCACTGTGTCCTGCATACTTCTCGAACTTAGGCATCTTAAAACCGAGGAGAAGGTTGATGTCGGGGAACATGCAAAGGTCTTTATAGGAAACACTCTATAATCTCCGATTCCTTGAAAATTCCTCATAGCCTGTTCTAAACTTTTCAATTTCTGGGCTATGATATCTGTTCCTCTGTTGCGACAGGTTTCTCCGTATCAAATGGAAATGCAGGCGGCTGAGTGTACCCATACGGTTCATTCATTTGCAAAGTAGGCTCTAGGGCATAATAGTGACTATCTGAAACCTTCAGTACTGGCTCACTAGCAGACCTAGGAAGCCTCATTGTGGGACACACAACATATATGGGAGTTTCATGTGGTGGTAGAGCCACGAATATCGGTGTGATCGGTGGCGCTGGCTGAGCAGCTGGTCTTGATTGGGGAGCTGCCAAGGGCACACCAGAACTGCCAGGATAATAATGTCGCGGAGTGAATCCTGGCGCGTGCTCAGGTGACTCAGTAGGAGTAGAAAATTGCGCCTAAGAGAGCGGTGAGAAATTAGAGATATTCGCAAGACCTTCAGGGAGCGGAGAAGGAGGCATTCCGCTGGCCCATGCCCGGTGTAAATATATCAATTGTTGCCTGAACCTTACTACCTCATCATTATGTTCAGAACTTTCTTCCCTGTGATCCTGATGAGCGAATTTTCAATCTCCTTGCTAGCCATGGCGAGCTTTGCTTTGGATCTAGTGAAGCATGGGTGACTAGCCAGAGTGCTGCAAACCTACCATTGTTATATGAAAGAACATGCTCATCAAAGATGACATCCGTTAGGATTAGGTCACACAACAAGCATGGGAATCACATTAGTAAAATTGTCCTAACTTTATGTTCATTTCTTCCAGCTTTTAAGGGCAGTGAGGTCATTTTAACATCTTCCTGATTTTTGTCTACACTTATTTTTTATCTACACTTATTATTATTATTATTATTATTATTATTATTTCATATCCATCTCTGCTCTTTTCTTTTCTCTCGTTATCTATCTTTATTTTATCATTCTTTATGGTTTTTGTTTTTTCTTTAAAAGAGAAAAAATAATGAAAAACAATGAAACAAAATGATTAGATCGAACCCAAAAATAGGCTGTCTACGTATCATGTTGTACATGAATCAGATCTTGCATATTTCGGACAGCATGTGCATAAACATCGCCCACTTTTTTTTTTTTTTGCAAAAATGATAGTAAACAAACCAAGAAAAGATGTAACGTAATAAAATTTTGAATAAAGAAAACAACAAAAACGTACAAAAGTTTGGGACCACTTTTAAAACTAAACAACAAAATATGAAACAAAATTATAGACCCCTCAGAAGACATAGGTGAAATTACTAATAAAGACCCTAGTACCAAAAACAACTTGAATTTGACTTAAAGAAGACACCACCCTACAATGACAGACACATAAAAGACTCAAACTGAATAAAGATAAGAAGTGCTCTTTCAGACTGGTGCTCTGCGTGATGACCCTGGCTGATATGGACCTGCCTCTGAAGTTCTCTTTCTCCCATTTAAACTTTGTAGCATATCCTGTAAAGACACCCTGATACCGGGGAGGAAGCTTTAGGCCCGTAATCCTGCTTCATGAGGAGTACACTTGGAAAGATTATTCTGACACCTTTCTACCGTCTTGAACAAATCTGCTAACTGAACTCTCAGTGTTTCCACTTTGGAACCTACACTTTCATCCTTATGGTCGTCTACTATGCATTCTTCCTGTATTCTCCCTCTAAGCTGCACTGGTAAGGGTTGACTAATACCCCGAAGGATAGATTGAAGCCAAAACCCATATCCTTGAGTGTAGCCTAGATTATCCAAACTTTTTTTGACTGTGTCCACACCTAGCTTTGTTGAATGCTTCCAAAACTGCTCGTACTTGATCTCACCTAAGGATCGGTCCTTGAAGTACTCAATATACTTCAGAAGATCCACTGCTGGTGGCACATACTGCAGCCTACCCAACTGGCATATTACCCTAGAAGGACTGTATGGTCTAGTGCAATTGAGCCCTAACATAACTAAAGGGAGCTGTGTCTGACAACCCAACAAGATTACCTTCGGTCGAAGCCACAAATAAGTCCACAAAATGTTATTCCCGATTCTTGATTCAAGAAATTCAATCCAAGCCTCGACTTCCACAGGTAGTGAGAACTTATCCAAACGCAACCTGGAGTCCATGGCTTTCACTCAATTGGGAATACAACGATCTACCACGTCTGGTCTAACTAAAAAAGGCCCATGCAAATGCTCCATCATCCATAACTGCAATATCAGGTTACTGCCCTAAAAAAATCTCATCCCCCCTTTCACTTCAGTTAAAGCCTTATATATTTCTGTTAAGATCATGGGTATGAGAGTGAACCTGCCCTTTTGATTAATGCCCTTGTCGCTCTGATCCTTATGAAATAGAGCCATCACTACAGATTGCAAACGGGTATTAATACGTCTTTCTTCTAGTGGAAACACTAGAATACCTAATAAAGCGAGGGTGAAGACTTCAAGATGCTTTCTCTCCCACTTCTCCTTAGTAATATGAAATTCATTCCAAAAATAAATCAAAACCTTCCGAGGGCCCGAATCTAGCGAACAAAAAGTCTAAGGAAACCTACGAATCACTTAAACAACCCAAATGGATACCTTTACTTTTTAAACCATAAGACTTCAAAAATTTCACGCAGTATGATTTCGTGCTCGGATCATATCCCTCTCGATATAGGGAAAATGCAACAAACCAGATATTTCTGCCAAAGTAGGAGTCATTTCACATTTCCCAAACCTGAACACCAAACTACTTGGATCCCAAAAGGTCAACAATCCCTCTATTAAATCTGGACAAGGGGTAATATGCAGAAGTTCTGTAAGATCACCTAATATTTTAATTAGTTTATGCTGATCAATATAGTTAAACATTCCCCACCACTTGATTAACATTTTGGGCACCTTGACAACCATAAGAACTATAGACTTGATGGACAAATCCATCCTGTAAAAACACATAAGACGTTATCTCAAAATTCGATAGAAGTAGAAGATTCCTAACCCTTGGGATTTTTTATGCAAGTACATGTCGATGGGACAGACCACATTCATGACTCCTATTTGCCGAACAGAAGTACTGAGCGAAATCAGTATACTTGGAAAACAACTCTAGATTATGGGGCCAGAGACCTAGGCTAATATTAAGACAAAGGCCAACACAAAGAATACCGGACCCACCGAGGGTTGCCTACATATCCCAACCCAAGGGAAAGGAATCAAGTATGTGTAGTTCATCCAGATTGGACAACTAACGATTAACTAATAAATGGACCCTAACTTAAGAGACACTACAAAAAACAAAAGAAGAAAAAACTTTTGGATTTTCAGCTAGACACTGACACCACCAATTATGAAGAAAAATCTTTTTGGTATTTTTGTTTTTGACAAATAAGCAGAAAAGGCAAACAAAACTTCTTTTTTTTTTTATCTATTTTTTATTTTTTTCTAAATTTACGGTACTTTGAGAAGACAAATGTAAACCGTAAAAAAATCTTTTGAGTTTTTGGATCGTTAAGAACAAAAGTCATAAAGAATTCTAAAATAAACTACAACATTCTTTTTTTTTTATTCTTTTTGACTCACTTTTTTTCTATTTTTTTTCTTTTTCATTTTTGCCTACGCACCTTACTCCTAATATTTTTTTTTCAAAAATCAGTCCGTCAAATGACCACGTTACCCTTAAAAATGCAGCATTTAGCATGTAAGGATGCTTTAGAGGTGAGTCTCCTATAAATGGCCCATGTGGGTCCCGCTAGGTCTCCGTATGATGCACATAAGCATGACCTAAAGGCTGACCTACGTTATGGTTCACTAACAAGGTTGTTGGGGGAGCGTATGGTCGATAGTGGCTTCTTTGCTTTCCACCTACTCCATAACACCGACGGCTCCCCTCTAAAATAAGGGTGACTCAACTACAGGTTGTGTACAACATGTGTACTACGGACTTGTTGCAGAAAGAAGGCCGGGGGGGGGGACTCATGATGACAGATATAAAGTGGTAACACATAGGATAAATACTATAAACAAAGAGCATGAAAAACACACAAAAGTTCAAACAATAACCCAAACAAAATCACAAACAAGCTTATACACTCTTAATGCCAAACAAAGCCGATACGACTCCCAAAATAGCTCAAATTCTGAAAACTTGTCACAGTTCCCCAGCAGAGTCGCCAGAGCTGTCACACCTCATTTTTACGTACTCCAAAAGATTTATATTTTAAGTTCGAAAGGGTTTTTATTAAAGTGACAAGAAATGAAAATTTGTTTCGGAAAAGAATTATTTACATTTTTTACTCAGAGTTGCCACTTGGCATAATCCGGTGTGCTAAGTCACCTTTGGAAAATCTTTTTCAAAACCATTTGACTCTTAAACTGATTTACGAACAGAGACTCCAACTAAGAAATTATGTTGACCAAGGGCAAGGTGTCAGGCACCCCTCGATCCCGTGGTTCAACCACGGTCGCTTGGTAAAGTGTATCGACTATTTTTTGACAATACGAAGTGTATAAAATGCACAAAAAGCACGCATAGTCAAACAAAGCAAAACAATTAGAAATGTAAAGTCCAGTCCAATTATTACAACCCGAAATAAAATGGAACCGAAAGTAAACCTACGCTAGTCCTAAACTAATGCTCTACCCGACGCCTAGGTCCTTCATAATGAACGTCCTCTTGGTACATGATACCTCGGGGCATTCCCCGGTGAATTAATATATACAGATACTTCGGGGCATTCCCCGGCCAAATCATACAATTGAGTTAAATACGATAAACTAGAAAGAAACTTTCACACACATATTCAACATCCAATCAAAACATCAATCTTAAATTCTTTCCTACCTGAACCTATATTGCCTATCCATTTCTACCTAAACACGATCCAATCATGTTCACAAATTTAAAATTTCATTCCGGACTAAATAGAACAACCGACAAACTAACATTAATCTAAAATCATTCTTTTTATCAATTTCTCGATCCCACCCCACTAACTTCATTTTTTTATCAATCACATTACGCATATAATCATCACATCAGAACTTCAACAAAGCAAGGTAAAGAAAAAGAGAGTTAAGAGAGTAGACCTTTCGATAATCAATTTCAGTTGAATAATGATGTTAAAGAAGCCCGAATTTTGAATCCCAAATAGAAGACCTCAATCGGAAAAACTCCCAAGCTCGGTATAGCTAAAATTGTAGTTCTAAATGCATTTCAATGCGTGTCTCGATTTTTGGTGAATCTAAGCATCAAATGAACTTTTTATGCATCAAATTTCACAATCGAAAGACGGATCCCCAACCCAAACGTCGACTAACTAAATTTCGAACCAACAACGATGATAAGCCCGAACCTATTACGCACATCCTAGCTACTGTTTCGACCAATTTCCGGCAGACTTCGCTGGATTCGAACCAATAACGGCAATAAGATAAGACGGAGCCCCAATCCGAATGTCGACTAACCGGATTTCGAACCAACAACTACGATAATGCTGAACTTATCTCGCACCCCTAGCTACTGTTTCGACCAATTTTTGGCAGACTTTATCGAATTCGGGTCTGGTTTGGACGATCTCGATCACAGATTGCTTCTCTATTCGTCCCCTTTTTCTCGTTATGTTCTCCGTACCAGTGAGTCCTTTTTTTATGTATTGTGTGTGTATGTGTCTGAGAGAGTATGCATGTGTTGTGTAAATGGTGAGGGTGAGTGTCGATCGGAAGAAAAGGACGAAGATGATGTTGAGTGCTCTGTTCTTTTTGGTTACTGATGGTGCCAAAATTCCCTCATTGTGAGAGTATGTGTGTGTTTTTATTGTGAGGATCACATGGGTGGATATTGGGGTAGGTTGGGTGGGGTAGAGTTTGGTAGGATAGGGTAGGTAGGTGTTGTTTTTTTAATTGGGTGGGTTGTTAGAATATTAGGATAAAACAAAATTAGTTAGGGGCTGTTATTTTTGTCATTTTATGGAGGGATCATCACACGGGTGAGGGTACACAGTAGGATAAGGTAAACAATAGGTAAAAACGATATCGGAGAGGGACGAAATTAGGTGTCTACAACAGGTTATTGCAGATGAATCTTTTCCCGTGCTTGAGAAATTAAAAATACAATATTGTACTGAGCTTATAGAGATCTCAGAGAGTTTTGGAGATATTGCTTCATTAAAGCTTATCTCAGTGTCGAATAGCCCTCAACTTGAAGAGTCGGCACTCAAGATTAAGGAATACGTTGAAGAAATGACCGGAGAAGACAAGGTTAAAGTAGAATACTAGAGCAGGACATAATTTTTTCATTGTCTTTGAATTTTTTTCCACTTTATTTGAAAATTAGTATTTGGGCATGTCAATTTCAAATAAAATTTGAAGTTATATTGGGAATTTAAAAATCAGCCAAAACCCTATTTTCGTTTTTATTTTTTATTTTTTAAAAAAGAAACTTAAATTTTTTTTTTTCAAAAAATAAACCCATTTAAATTATATTTCATGTTTTTTAGAAAAATATATTAAATTCTAAATTTATTTTTCACCTAAAATTATAATTATGTCAGATTCACACTTTTAAAATTTTTATTTGGCAACTATTAATTCGTAAATTTCTTTCATTTGTGTTATGATAGGTTGAAGTTTATTTCTAATTATTCTATCTTTAAATGTGAGCATATCCATGCCATAGAAGGTGATATAAGGACACAATGCACTGTGACAAAGAAAGAGAAGAAAAATCGAGAAATTTGTATATAGGAAAGAGATGAATGCAAACCTAGAATTGTGGATTCTATAAATAATTTGGGATAAATATATTAAAGTAATTAATTATTCTAATCATGATTAGAGTTTTATTTTAAGAGATAATATCCTATTACCCTCTGAATTATACTCAAAACGGCAGAGACATATCTCAACTTAAAGGGGTCCTATTACATTTGAACTAATTAAAAGTATAATTTTGACACCATTAGTGCCTACGTGGCACACACGTGGCACGTAGGCACACGTGTGTGTCATGTAGGCACTAAGGGTGTCAAAATTACACTTTTAATTAGTTCAGGGGTAATAAGACCCCCTTTAAGTTGAGGTGTGTCTCTGCTATTTTGGGTATTGTTCAGGGAGATAATATTAATTACTTAAATCACAATCATTAATTTTAAATTATGACATGCATGTTCCATCCAGGCTAAAACTTGGGGAAAACGGAGAGATCGGAAATGGAGAGGAGTCGGATCCATCATCTATGTAGTTAAATCTTAAGAATAGTTTTTTTTTATTAGTTTTTCAGAGAGGTTTTATTAATAATAAATTAAGAATTTTTGTAATATTTATTAAGAATAGTCTTATCACCTATTTTCCTTTTATTTTTTATTGAACTCAACAATATAATATCCAGTATACTTTCATAAGGAAGATAAGATATACGCAATCTTACCCTAATCTTAATAAGGCAGTAAAACTGATTTCGACAGATCATTATTAAAGATTGAGCTCTAGAACTTACATTCTCTAGACTCACATTAAAGACTATGTATATCACTTTTCGTTCATTAAGCATGAACGTTAGAAAGAAATTTGAACATAAAACTTGGATCCCGATCATCAAGTTGGAAAGTGCTCACTCATTTTTAATCAGAGGTCTTGGATTTGAGTCTCCCTGATATGAAATCGTCTTTGTTAGGGAGCGCATTATCCTCCAATTCTTGCGCAGATTCAAATTTAGTTGGGCTTCAATGCGTGTACCAAATGTGGGGTGAATTTTTTTCTTTAAAAGAACTTTGATTCTGATGTAGCCCAATTTCATTATCAAAGCCCAATATAATTGTTAAGCCTCTGATGCAAAATGTATTAACTAAAAATTACACAAATACACAACTTATGTTTTCAATATTACAAAAAATCTCAACTCTCTAAACATATTACAAAAATCCCACATATACACAGAATGCTATGTATATGTCAGCTATGTTATGTATATTAATAGGGAGAGGGAGTAAAGTAATTGAAAAAGTGGGAGATAGTGTAATCACTTTTAAAATGTTGGTATTTATGTTATTTATACATGTATTAAAACTTTGATATTTTCATGCCCTCCCTATCAATACATTCATTGGAATCTTTCTCATTGTACTCTATTTTTTTCAGACCTCATTGTCGTTGTTATTTTCACACGATATGATATTTTGACAAAATATATTCAGTTGAACCTCTTATCATAGCTCCACTAGTGATCAGTAATAGGAACATTGCAATGTTTGGATATATAATTTGATGTTATGAGTTGGGAACTCTAATTCTTCTTAAACTAACTAAATTGCAAATTAATGAGTAATATATACATATTTTATAAATAAATTTATATGATAAATGTAAGTCTTAAGTCAAAAGTTAATGAGTTCAGATGAACTAGTAAGCGGCGGATCAGAGGAGGAGCTAGATTGTTGTCTACAGGTTCGGCTCCAATCCAGTAGCTTTGGTTTAGCCTTTATATTGTCTTTAAAACCTATTTAATGTGTACAAATAATTAATTTACACCTCTAGTTACTTTAATGGATTAGAATTTAAAATTCATAAGCTTCAAATCCCAACTCCACCAATTCGCCCTACCTTCCTGACTCATTATTAAGCTCATTTCAACCTACTTGAAGAGTCGGTAATCAAGATTAAGAAATATATTGAAGAAATTATGGGAGAAGACTATAGCTTGAGGTGAAGTGCATATATCAAGTGTTACGGGACTTCATTTCAATTCCTGTCTATTAGTAGTATTTTCTTGGTATCTTATGTATGCCTTCATTACCATGAGATCTGATTTATTATCAGATTCTTGTAAAGTGTTGCTGTTGTAATATTTTGTTGAAGCAAAGCATGAAACTAGAAAGTTCTAATGCTTAACTTGGGCACAAAGATGAACACCTTAACTTGGTCTCAATTGCCAAATAAATACTTCAACTTACAATAGAATCATCTAAAACAGCCTACAAAATTTATGTGTCACGTTAGTATCGAGTGTCAAAATGACACAATATGGATGAGTTGAGGTGTCTAGATGTGCATTCTCAAAGTTGGAGTATTGAGTTGCCAATTGAGGATCAAGTTAAATAAGTTGTCTATCACTTATTTTGCTTATAATAATGATAGTCAGTAAAAGCAAGTAGAGGGGTAACTTGGGATGAAGGAAGAAGAAATATCTCATGATATTAATGTATTCCACCTTCTATATGGATAGTAATTTCCCATTTTAGTACAAATAGTGAAATAAGATAAATTTGGGGATTAACTAATACCTCAAACCAAACATGGAAAAAATTAAATCTAAAATTTTATTCTGAAATTGTTATCCTTTATCCCTGTTAAGATGCAAAGAGTTAGCTGGTTTATATACTTTACTGTTCCATTGCAGTTAGTCAAAAGTAGTTAGTTGTTAGTTGGCTAGTGGCAGTAGTTAGTTGGCTAGTGGCAGATCAAGTTGTTGATGAGTCAGCTCAAGTTGTTAGGGAATTAGTTAGGAATATTCTAGAAGGTCATGTGAGGATTATGCGAGTGAGTCTATAAATATCTCATCTAATGATCTCATTATAACCAACTCCATTCAATAAAATTTCTATTTTATGTATACCTTCCCATGCAATACTCTAGTTATGTAGAATTTATGTAAGATTTGAGAGGTGTTTTACTGTATTTTAACATGGTATCAAAGCCACTATTATGGAGATTTAGAGGAAGGCATTGATCGTATTGATAGCACCATTGTTACAATTTTTAGTTGTTGTTCAGTGAACTTAAAAGAGAGTTTAGATTTCTATCTTAAGAAGCTGTAAAATTTGAGTTATTTTACTCTTTTGTTTGATTTCCTGTGTGAAATCCAAAAGGATTTAGTTACTTGCTTATCATCACATGTTAACTCACATGACTGGGTATTAGAATCTGGTGCAACACACCATGTTGCAGCACATAAAGACATGTTTTCACATTGCCACAAAATAGTACATACAGAGAGAGATAAGGTGAATCTACCTACTGGAGATAAGACATATATATCACATGTTGGGGAAGCACAAGTACTTAGGGATGAAGTTGTGAGAGATGTGTTATTTGTCCCTGACTTCAAGCTGAAATTGTTGTCGATATACAAGATGACCAAACAACTTTCATGTTTTATTTCATTTTATCCTGATTTTTGCATATTTCAGGACCTTCACGGTGGAAAGGTGAAGGGGATTAGTTAGGAGAAGAGAGGATTGTACATCCTAACAAATGTCTGTAGATTGAAAGGTAATGATAATTAAAAGATAGTTGCAAAGGTGGATATGTAGGACTGCAGCCTATGGAACAAAAGGCTTAGGCATTCCTCTTCTAAAGCATTGGTATCCCTCAGTTTGTTAAGACACAAAACAAACTTAAAACTATTGAATAAGTTTCATGTGTGTCCATTAGCTAAGCAAACTAGACTAGCATTTCCTAGTAGTGATTCTAGAGATGCAAAGTGTTTTGATGTTGCCCACATGGATCTTTGGGGACCTTGTAAAAGTTCAAACATTTGATAAGAAACACTGTTTATTAACTGTTGTAGATGATCATAGCATATATACTTGGATTCATTTGTTGCAATTAAAGTCTGAATGCATTGTGGCTATTAAAAACTTCTTGAATATGATTCAGAATCAGTTTGGTGCTCAAATAAAAGTTCTTAGATCAGATAATGGAAGGGAATTTCTTAATTCTCAGTGTAATGGCTTATTTCAGTCTCTAGTAATACTACATCAAAGTAATTGTCCTTATACACCACAACAGAATGGTGTAGTTGAAAGGAAACACAGGCAAATATTAAATGTAGAAAGAGCAATTAGATTTCAATCTCAAATGCCTATTAGATATTGGGGATTAAATGTGAAAGCTGCAGTTTATCTCATTAATGGATTTTCTTCTTCATCTATTGGTGGTAAGAGGCCTTATGAAGTAATGTTTAGTAAGGTTCCATCTTTGACATCCTAAGAGGTCACATATGGAAGCAACAAACAGGATAATAAGATACTAAAAAGGAACTGTAGGTCAAGGTATCTGGCTCAAAGCTCAACCTACTGCAGATCTGATATGTTGGTGTGATTCTGATTGGGCTGCTTATCAAATACTAGAAGGTCCATTACTGGTGATATGGTTCATTTTGGTGACTCATTAATATCCTGGAAATTAAAGAAACAACAGATAATCTCCAGGAGTTTAGCTGAAGCAGAATACAGAAGCATGGCTTCAGCTTTGGCAGAAATTACTTGGTTAGAAGGCTTATTTTTAGAATTGGGAGTGCCTATTAGAAAGCCAATTATAATATTTAGCGATAGCAATTGTACTATTCAGCTTGCAGCTAATCCCATTTATCATGAAAGAATAGAACATATTGATATCGATTGCCACTTCATTAGAGACAAGATTAAAGAAGGGCTGGTACAACCCATGCATGTTCCAACGCATCATCAAATTGAGGATATTCTTACTAAAAGTGTAAGTCAAGACCAACACCTACACCTCCTAGGCAAGCTTGGTGTGCTCAACATTTTGCACCCTGCAGCTTGAGGGGGTGTGTTAAGATGCAAAGAGTTAGCTGGTTTATATACTTTACTGTTCTATTGCAGTTAGTCAAAACTAGTTAGTTGTTAGTTGGATAGTGGCAGTAGTTAGTTAGCTAGTAGCAGATTAAGTTGTTGATGAGTCAGCTCAAGTTTTTAGGGAGTTATTTAGGAAGTGATACTAAACTCCCCAAGAACACAACAACACAAACACCAAAATCAGTCCACTAGTTCAAGAACTATGGACACTTTTGATGACCTCTCTCGGATTCGTAAGAAGAACAAAAAAGGGAGTGATATCAAGAGTAAAACACACTAAAAATAGCAACAACACATGATGAACAATATGAACACAAGAACACAACTTACAGATTCAACAAGACACAAAAATAATCCGCTACAAACATTCAAAGTGCAATAAAATAAAGATAGATAGATAGATAGATAGACCAATGAAGAGGTAATATTAACAACCCAAAAGATTATTCCACTTTTGGACCTTTAATATCACACACAACCTAAACCTATCCCTTACGTGACCTCAAGGGAATTGGAATCCCCAAGCAATCTTTGTTTCTAAGTGATTCATCAACATAAGGATTCCACCCTGCCCAAGGATTCCACCTTGCTAAGAGGCTCTCAAGAGAGGTTACAAATATGTCATCTAAAATCTTAAAGACAAAAGACTTAACATGTTCTATTTATAGCCTAGGTTACACTTATTACATAAAATGACTAAAAAACCCTTAATGAGCCAATACATAGGGGTGGCTTTGGAGTGGGCTCTTGGATGGCCTTGAGTGTTTAGAAGGCCTTCTTGACACTTCAAGGCTTGTCGTCTTTGTTGGGAAGACCTCGGGCTCGAGTCTTGACGTATTGGTCCCCGATCATAATCGTACTTGTATCATTCTCCCCCTCTTGAAAAGGATTCGACCTCGAATCCAAACCTTGCGAAACAATAGAGGAGACAAAAGAACACATATTTCTAATGACATAAGGGTTAATGTTAGCACAATCAATAAAAGTATCAACGACCAATGTGCATACTTCACATGCCGTGGGACTTTAGGGAATAGGATTATAGCATCTTGCCAAGGTGGCTCAAACTTCACATATACCCAAACATCCCTCTTACCCGAATACTTTCCCAAGAAAGAACCAACTAGACTCTTCTTGGAACAACAAATATACTTGAAAATTGAGATAGGAATTCCATACATTCCATGCACATTCAATTTATTACCAAAGACATCAACATCACCATGTTTCAAATGATCACCGGGATCAAATGGGTGGAGTATCCATGGGCACGGTTTTAGGACACACTTCGTTCCCCCAACCCTATCACTAGTACAATCATATGTCCTCTCTATACTAGCATGGTCAACAACAAAAACAACTAGAGGGTCATCCTTAGTCAAGAGGCCAACATGTTCAACGTCACTTTTTTCACACACAAGTTGGTCTTCATGACTTCCATAAGACAGTGTACTATCACTTGCCACAATGGATTCAACACTAGGTAGATCAACTAGTATATCAACAATTTTAAGTTGTACATTATCATCAAACAATAAAGGCACATTCGGCTCACCTAAAGACAAACTATCATTCGCACTTAGTTGGTTATTAGCCTCATTTAATAGAGTGCAAGAGTTAGTTTGATTACCTTGTAGCTCATTTAGAGCATGGACACTTACGGGAATTGGATTAGGAAAGCTTGGATGCTCTATCATGTTATCCAACTTCTTGCAAATAGAGCTTTCCATCCTTTCTATTCGTCCTTCCATTCTATCCATTATTATTTCCATTCTATCCATTCGGCTATTAAGATCATGTTTCATGCTCATTATGGCCGCCATCAAATCATTCATGGTCACTTCTCCCATTGCCATGGTACCTAACAAAGAATTGCTAAACAAAACATAAACAACAACTAGTTAAGGTTAGCAAAAATCAGTCCGCACGATGTATCAAAACAGTCCGCATACTCTCAAGCTCACACTTTTGAAGTTTTCACTCTATTGGCCTCACAAGTGTTGATAACTCGCTTATACTCGAATGAGGTCACTTGGTTCAAATTGTGGCTCGAGGACGGATTAGATTCTTTTTTGAAACGACTCAAAAAATAATGTACGAACTTGAACCAAAAAAGATACTACAACTCAAAAACGAGAAAAGAACACAACAAAAGCTAAACACGAATGAACGAATACAAAGACTAACTAACAATCTAGTAGATGAGTACTAGTTTTTCAATTAGTATTGAAACCAACAAAATTGAAACTAAGAAACAACAAAACGAAACTACAAAATCTGAAATTTGAGCTTAAATATGTTGCGTGAACAGTAAAATGAGATGACGTAGCAGCCACGTATTGGTCTCGGTCCCATACTACTTTTGATGTCCAATTTCAAGTCCTGGTCAATTTTTCAATTTGGACTTTGGTGGACTTGGTTTTAGGAGGAAAATTAAGTTTTGTAATCCCTTTTCAAATTTAAAAGAGAAGACTTGACTTTCTTGGTACTTCTCCTTAAAACATGTATCCTTGAATCATGGAAGCTTGTTGGAAAAGTGGTTGTTAAAGTATGAGAGTGATGGGATTTGGTTTTAAAAATCTTAAGAGGTCTTAAATTTTGGAACTTTGTCTTTCAAGACTAACACAATACACACTCTCTTTCTTCAACTTCAAAGATCAAACATCCATTTTTTTTTCAACAATAGATGAAGAAGTGAAGAACACCAAGAACAAACCTTTTTGAATCTTGAAGTTCTAAGGCTCAAGTTGGACACCAAACATCAACAACACATGTTCAACCTCAAATCCACAATACAAAACATGTCCAATCTTGAACAACAACAATATTACACGGCCACAACAATGTTCACAACAACAACTTTCAACAAGTTCAAGCTCAAGTTTAGATCTAGACTCAAAAGTGTTAGTGAACAAGAAAACTAACACTAGAAACGACAAAACAAACAAGAACACTACTAGATCTAGACACACAACAAAAAAATCTTGGCCAAGACAATAAGAACACAATTTTCGGCCAATAAACAAAAATGGACAGATTTCAACTTTCTGGAATTTTTCAGTTTTCAGTTTTTTTTTTTTTTTAAATTTTCGTCCAAGAGAACCAAGGTTGGTAGTGTAGGAACACAACCAGCCTTGATTTGATACCAAATGATACCAAACTTCCCAAGAATACGACAACACGAACACCAAAATCAGTCCACTAGTTTAAGAACTATGGACTCTTTTGATGACCTCTCTTGGATTTGCAAGAAGAACAAGAAAGGGAGTGATATCAAGAGTAAAACACACTAAAAAACAACGACAACACGTGATGAACAATATGAACACAAGAACACAACTTTCGGATTCAATAAGACACAAAAATAATCCACTACAAACATACAAAGTGCAATAAGATAAAGATAACTAGATAGATAAATAGGCCAATGAAGAGGCAATATTAACTACCCAAAAGCTTATTCCACTTTTGGACCTTTAATATCACACACAACCTAAACCTATCTCTTACGTGACCTCAAGGGAACCGAAATCCCCAAGCAATCTCCATTTCTAACCGATTCATCAACACAAGGATTCCACCTTGCCCAAGGATTCCACCTTGATAAGAGGCTCTCAAAAGAGGCTAAAAATATGTCATCTAAAATCTAAAAGACAAAAGACTTAACATGTTCTATTTATAGCCTAGGTTACACTTATTACACAAAATGACTAAAAAACCCTTAATGAGCCAATACATAGGGGTGGCTTTGGAGTGGGCTCTTGGATGGCCTTGGAGTGTTTAGAAGGCCTGCTTGACACTTCAAGGCTTGTCGTCTTGGTTGGGCATCCCCCGGGCTCGAGTCTTGACGTATTGGTCCCCAATCATGATCGTACTTATATCAAGAAGATTCTAGAAGGTCATGTGAGGATCATGTGAGTGAGTCTATAAATATCTAATCTAAAGGTCTCATTGTAACCTACTCTATTCAATTAAATTTCTATTCTCTGTATATCTTCTCAAGCAATACTCTAATCATGTAGAATTTGTGTGAGATTTGAGAGGTGTTTTACTACATTTTACCAATCCCACATATCAAAGGACCCATCTGACTAAATAGGAGTCCCACTAATCAGACTTTTTACTATTAGTGGGCTTATCTTAACACCTTTACAGTTGTATTGGATTTCAAACTAAAGGTTCTACATTCTAACAAAAGGTTTAGTGGAATTGGAAAGCTACAAGGTGTATGTCTAATTAGATGAGGTTCCTAATTGGTCTGAGCTGCAAAGGTTTTAAGCAAAGTAGAAAAAGCAATGAGGGGTAAATGACTTTTACGTGTAAGTTATGTCTTTTTCCTTTAATCAATACACATAATTTGTGAAATCTGGGAGTTAATAACTCAAATGGTCATTCAACTTATCAAGTTTCTCTCAGAAAGTCACTCAACTTTGTTTCTTACTCCAAAAGTCACTCAACTTAGGATTCTTCTCTCAGAAAGTCATCCAACTTTAATTTTTACTTCAAAAGTCACTTAACTATGAATATTTTACTTACAAAGTCACTCAACCTATTTAATTAATTATCTATTAATTAAAACTTGCTAACATGAGATTTTATTTAAAATCAAAATTCTAAAAAAACTAAAAAATCATTTGAACCATATTATTACATATTCTCATGTTTACTTTATAACTAGCTGAAATTTTAAAATATCATAAATAGTTTATATCAATTCACTTATAATGTTAATACTAATTTTTAAAATTTTCAGAATCATATTAATGTAGCTGATTAAATTTCAACGTGATACTTATTTATGAAATTGATTTTTCAATCATAATTTAGTTTTTTGTATTACCACTTGTATAATATACAGATACATCAAATAAATACAATGAATTTTATTCCTAATAAGTTAACAAAAGGGAACTTTATAAATTTTATACTAAAATGATACGATATAAAACATTAGCAAATGTTATTAAACATTAGTAACAATATAATATATACACTACAACGAGGTAAAATTAAGAACAAAAATTATAAAATTAAATGCTTATGATTTTTGGATATTAATTGATGATTTGTATGATTATATATACTTTAGAGTAGAGTAATTATTGGACAAGAAAATTACAAAATATAATAGTAAAATCAAAATTCTAAGAAAAAAAGAGATATTCTTTTAAATCATTTAAATGAATTTTGGATTTTGGGGGGGGGGGGGGGGGGGGAGGGGGCGATTAAATTGACTGTTTAAATGATTTTTTTTATTCTTAAAATTTTTAAAATAAAAATTTTATGTTAGCAAATTTTAATGGAAAAAATTAATTAAATAGTTTGAGTTACTTTGTGAGTAAGTCACTCATAGTTGAGTGACTTTTAAAGTAAAAAGTAAAGTTGAGCGCCTTTTTAAGAAAATAACTCATAGTTGAATAACTTTTGAAGTAAGAATCAAAGTTGAGTGACTTTTTGAGAAAAAAATATAAGTTTAGTGACCATTTAGATTATTAACCCTGAAATCTGATCTATAAATAATTGCATGAGATTTGTCGTGTTGGACGTATGTCTACTTTTTCTCCTTTTAGGGAAAGGTTTAAGGTTTATTGAATGAGAATCTGAATTAGTCAAGATTTAAAATAAATTGAAAATGAAAAAGAAAAAGGGTACACTTGAGTCAATTTAACAATCAAAACAGCAAACCAAAGTAATCAATCCACCTTAGTGGGATAATCGTATTCACCTCCACGACTTTATTATGATTTTTTTCCCCACAACTTTATTATTCTCTTCGTCCTATTTTATTCGTTTTAAATTGGGATGAAATAGCTATTAAAAAAATAATAAATAATATGGTTAATTTATTATAATATTCTTATTAAATGATGTTTATATTTTAATTTAAAAAAAAATAATTAATGTAAAGGATAAAATATAAAAAAAAATTATCTTGTTGATAAGTAAAAAATGATAAGTAAAAGGACACAAATTAGGAAATTTGGTACGGTAAAACGGGACGGAGGGAGTATGATTCTTCTTTCTATTATTATTGAAGTTCCTCTTTAGCCATTTACTGAATCCCATTTTTAACTATTTCACACAGCATAATTCTGGCCGGTTTTGCTGAACTTTAAAGGTATGATTATATTTTCTTCAACCTCTTTTATCTTAAAATTAATTTTTGCACCAAGTTGTGAAAATATGATTGAAATTTTGTCTCTTAAGTTTTTAATTGTAAGGCTGTAAATAGATGCATTAACAAAGTAGTACAATCAAATTTCTCTATAACGTCATACTTTGTCTGACTAATTTTGGACTGCTACAGCGAGATTGTGTTGTAGAGAAAATATATTAGGAGTTACATAATATGAAAAATTAATTCTAAAAGAAAATTTGGCCATTATAGTGAAATGTTGTTACAAATAATAGTTGGTATTGAGAGGTCTGACCGTAGAAACAAATTAAATGCAAAATCCAACATGAAGAGCAGTACTGCGATGTCTATCGTTTTGTATCCAGGGTAGGATCTAGGTAATCAGATGCGTGTTTCTCGGAACCTAGTAACTTTATGCTAAACTTGAATTTATATTGAAAAATCTGTAAAATATATAAGAAATATTTGTTGGAATCCCATTGAAGAAAGTAGGCTCTTGGTCCAATAGTAGAAATGGAACCTGTTCAAGCTTTATTAAACTTCCAATCCTAGATCCGCCCTAGACTTCACCTATGGAATTATACTGAGTATGTTGGTGTTGTAGATGTCTGGTTATATGATTTGTGCTTCTTTCTTGAGTTTCTTGCGTTCATTTTTTCTACTTCTCTTCTGATAAAAGGTTTATGTTGTATTTATACATGATCAAATCTTGAGAACTAGTACATACATGGAAAGAGGAAAAGAAAATGGAGAAAGAGAGGACCGGAAAGCAAACAGCTCATCGGTATGTCATACAACATTTATTTATATTCTTTTTTCATTTTCACATAATTAATTGTCTTTTTAGATGTGCGTTTCTTTATGGAGCTTAGTCGACCAAAGATGTTCATCATCTTTATAAAAAAAGCATGTAGTTGCTATATAAGAAAAATGTTTTTATTCATCGGGTTAAGTTCTTTTAAGGATAGGAGTTCAGATTGGCTAATGTGTCATTTTTATGGTTGGGTTTGATGTGCAAAATAGTGCTTATTACGATTTGGTACTTGGGGGGTTTGTCCAAGTTCATATAAGAAGACCACCAGACCGTTCTCCAACCAGTGTGGACTCTAATCCACTCTAACAGTGTTGAAAATCAAATGAAGATGCCCGGTATATATTTGTTTTTCTTCAATGTTGTATTAAAGTATCTGTATTAGTAAATATACTTCTTCAGCGCATCGAGTAAGTAACTAGTACATATGTGGATGACTTCCCTTTTAGAGTGACTGAAGGTAGTCTATTGATAATGTACCTGCAGTAGACACATTCACCCCAAAAACTTCGCTGGAACTGCTGCCTAATGAGTCGAAAATAGTTTAGGACAGTAGTTAGACAACAAACTGAAAAAGATGTTGAGATAAACGGCACTTGGACAGATTGAAAAAGATGGTACCTAGGCGATCCAAGTAACTTAGAGTGATTTTTTTGTTACATCATCTAAATCCACTTGAAATACCACCTGAATTTGTAGGTTAAATGGTAAAATTAAAGTGGTTTTTCTGTTACAAAACAAAGAAAGGTGACTTTTTCGATCAGTTTTCAATAGTTTATTGATCATCTGAGAAATCTAACTCTTGTTTTTGATATAAACGGTATCTATTCTGAAGAAAGCCCTCTATATTGTGTTAGTTTCCTGTTAAATTTAGATACACTTCTTGTCTTATAGCAGGTATCATCTGCTGTGCTTCGTGAGGACATTGTCAATCTTCGTGATTTCATAGAGAGGTTAAAGAGTGAAGAAGATCAAACTGTTGTTGACACGGAACAAATTGAAAAGCTGACATTTTTGCCGGCATGTCTACAGCTTTGTTATTACATTTCGGATGGTTTTAATGCCAAAATGTCTTGCATATCTTATGAGGTTCATGATCTGGTTCAGTCACTTTTTCATCAGAGTGGAGATGATATGCTGGTTAAATTAGAGGATCACGTTGTTCCCCGCCTTCTTGAAAATATCAAAAGTTCTAAAATCGCAGATCATCATTATGAATCAAGTGCTACCATGACTGAGGATCAGTTGGTTGAACTCTTGGGCGCACTTCTTGTGAATCCCCATTATCTACCCAAGGTTCGTGCTGAGTTGCTTTTGCCATCAAGGACTCAATATGAGCTTCTTCAGAATGTTTTTGGCAATTTAAGAGATTTTCATGGTCTGATAGTAAACGGTTGCATTGAGCGTCAGACAATTAAATGTGTCTTACCTGAGTTTCAACTTATGGCTGAGAGAGTAGGACACTTCTGTTTTGTGCTTTTGTCTTATCTAAAAGATGAAAAAGATGATGAAGAAGATAAAGAAGAAGCCTATTCCATGCTAGTTCATCTACTTTTGAAGATAATTCCGGTTTCTCTGGAGGTTATGCACATATGTTCTACAAATCTGAAAGCTTCAAAGTCAGCTGAAGTTGGACGCTTCATTAAGCAGCTCCAACAAGCCTCTCCAGACATTCTTAGAGAATATCTGATTCATCTACAACAGCACATGATTAATGGCATTAATCCTAGCACCTCAGCTCGAAATATTCGTCATGATAGAGTTCCTATTGATTATTCTTGCTGATGTGTCCAAGGACGTTATTCATCATGACAAATTGTTTGTTCTCTTGGTACGTATTGGAGAACTTACCAAGGGCGTATTTGTTCTTGCTCGCAACTTAGCAGAGAACTTAACGAATGAAGAGAATGTGAAGGAAACAAGCAGTGCAAGTCTAAACTTGCTGGAAGATATTGACGTCCTGAAGAAAGATCTCAAGAATATTTTCTTGAAAGTCCCTGCAGACTCATCACACCTCTACTTCCCCATGAGTGATGGACTGCTCTTCATGACTCTTATACTCAGACACTTAAAATGACTCGCTCAATTCCAATGCTTATTCAGTTGTTTTGATAAAAGAAAAAATCAGTTGGGTGAAAGAATATTTAGAACACATAAGATCGTTCTTTGGGAATGTGGAGCAAGAATTGCATAGAGATCTTTGGACTCGTGTTCTAGATGTGGCATATGAGGCGGAACATGCCATTAACTCAATTCTTGCCAGAGATCATGGTCTGTTGCAGTTTATCTTTCTACTTCATGATACCATAGAAAAGATCAAGATTGTCAAAAAGGAGGTACAAGAGAAGATCTCCAAGAAAACGAGTATCATTTCTGCAAACTCTCCAAACAAGCCAGTTATAAACAAGTTATCAATAGCTGGTGAAATAGTTGTAGGTTTTGAGGAGGAGACTGAGTGGATAATTAGGAAGCTCACCAGCGGACCATCTGAGGTAGATGTCGTTTCCATAGTCGGCATGCCAGGGCTTGGAAAAACTACTTTGGCTTACAGAGTATATAATGACAAGTCTGTTGTTGGTCATTTCGACGTTCTCGCTTGGTGCACAGTCGACCAGGAACATAATGAGAAAAAGTTGTTGCAGAAAATTTTCAATCAAGTTATTGGTTTGAAAGCAAGTTTCAATGAGGATGGGCATAGACAATGATGTTGCTGATAAGCTACGGAAACGGCTGTTTGGAAAGAGGTACCTTATTGTCTTGGATGACTTGTGGGACACTGCAACATTGGATGAGCTGACAAGACCTTTTCCGACCGAATTTCAGAAAGGGAGCAGAGTTATTTTAACAAGTCGAAAAAAAGGAAGTGGCTTTGCATGGAAAATGCCACAGTGATCCTCTTGATCTTCGATTGCTAAGACCAGAAGAAAGTTCGGAGTTGTTAGAGAAAAGGGTGTTCGGAGAAGAACGTTGCCCTGATGAACTAAAGCATGTTGGAGAGAAAATAGCCCAAAAGTGTGATGGGCTTCCTTTGGTACTTGATTTGATCGGCGGAGTCATTTCAAGGAAGGAAAAGAAAGAGGTTTTGTGGCTTGAAGTTGTCAATAATTTGAGTTCCTTTATTTTTAAGGATGAAGAGGAAGTGATGAAGTTTGTACAATTAAGTTATGACCATTTGTCAGATCACCTAAAGCCGTGCTTTTTGTACCTTGCAAGTTATCCAAAGGACGAAGATATCAAGATCTCTAAGTTGAAATATTTATGGAATGATGAAGGACTTGTGGAACCAACTGATTTGAAGAGTGTGGAAGAAGTAACGGAGGTTTATGTGGATGAGTTAATTTCTAGTAGCTTGGTAATAGTGAGAGGTGGTAGCAAACAGAGATGCCAAATTCATGATCTTGTGCATGATTTTTGTTCGATAAAAGCTAGAAAGGAAAAATTGTTTGATTTGACGAGTTCAATTGTTCTGTCTTCGTCATCTTCTTCAGACCTGATGCTGCGTATATGGACCATTATTTATGATGAGGACATTCATTCGGATGGTTCTTCCTTGTTCAATCCAGAAAAGAGAATCCTTATGTTAAACACCTACTGTCTTTGGATCTTAAATGCACCTATCTTCCCCACAACAGCCACCTAAGACACCTTAGGCTTCTTAAAAGGTTGGAGCTGCGGGGTGAAATTCTGAGAGATACTTTTCTGAATGAAATAGGCATGCTTGTTCATTCGAGGTGCTTAAGGATTTCGATGCAGGCAAAAGATGTCCCTCCGTCATTTTCAAACCTCTGCAATCTAGAAACTAGAAACTCTGGTGGTGGATAACAGTGGATCAAACATGGTATTATCCCCTATTATCTGGAGTTTTGCAAAGCTACGACATGTGGACATCAAAACTTGTTCTGTCTATGATTCGGATATTGACAAACCAACAAAGTTAGAGAATCTAACTACAACAATGCTTCTCAATCTTTCCTGTTCGGTAGACTCAGGGGACATATTCAAAAGGTTTCTCAATCTTCGAACCCTTGATTTCTTCATGGATTGTTCAGCAGCAGAGCAGATATATTTTCCAAGATTGGATGTCCTTAATAAACTTGAAAGAGATTATGCTCTTTTTCAGTGCAGTGGCCGTCATACACATGTACATCAGTTTGATTTTCACTTCCCTTCGAGTTTGAAAGAAGTGGAAATGGATGGGTTGAAGAATTGGGATATCACTACCCAACCTTCAAAAGCTGCAACTCTGGGGAGCAAGCATCGAAGGGGGAAAAGAGTGGAAAATGGAACAAGTCACCTTCCACAATCTCAAATATCTACTTGTGAGTGGAATGTCTTTTTCTGAATGGCAGGTTACTGCGGATGAATCATTTCCCGTGCTCGAGGAATTAGAAATACTATATTGTAATGATATTATAGAGATCCCAGAGAGCTTTGGAGATATTGCTTCATTAAAGTATATCTCAGTGTGTGGTTGCCCTCAGCTTAAAGAGTCGGCACTCAAGAATAAGGAATATGTTGAAGAAATTACAGGAGAAGACAAGCTTGAGGTATACTTTAGAAATTACTGAGGCTACTTTGTTTTTTATTATAGTGAATGATATATATATATATATATATATATATATATATATATATATATATAATTAGGCAATATTTTTAAAATTATTTGTTTTGATTCTAAAATTCTGCTATATTTGAAATATTTAAAAAGTAATTGTATTATTTATATTGTTAAATCTTAAAAATAGTCTTTCTTCTCAACCTTTTTAGAGGGGTTCTATTAATAATAAATTAAGAATATTTGTAATTTTTATTAAGAATAGTCTTATCATTTAATTTTCTCCTTTTTTTAAAATTGAACGTACTAGGGTCTTGGGTCTTATATAGGTAAATTAGTAATTTTCCAAACATTTTAATCATTAATACATATTTTTCCATATTTTTCCATAAGAGTTAGATTAAATAATTTGTGGCCTAGTTCATCTGAAATTTGTATCCTACGAAACCTAAATATAAGGAAACCTGATTCAGGCTAAAGACCTCTTTTTTATCATATATTTAGAATTTCTTTATTTTAAATATTATAGATATAATTATATAATAATTGAAGGAAATAAGTAAATAAACGATTTTGTCTATTACGAATATTAATAAAGAGCAAAAAGTTCAAATGTAGATAATCAATATGTACACCATGTACATGTTTAGAATATATACAATTATTATACACTTTATATATTTAAAAACATCCAAACGGTAATGTACAAGTTAAGTTGAAATATACAAGAATCATATACATTTTATGAAATAATGAATTTTTATATGTATATATGTATATACACGATCATATAGATACCATTTTATACGACAATGATATAGTTTCTTTATATATCCTGTACAAATACATACAGTATACAACAATGATATAGTTTATATACACATCATGTACGAAATATATATTCTATAACAACAATTAAATCATGTTTATACACGGATTTATAGACATTCTATACAACCTTTAACTACAATGGTTATTCATACAAATTTTGTACAATAATTATACAATTTTTATACACATCCTATATAGTTCGTATATATATCTTATATAGATATATATATTTTAGGCAATAGTTATACAGTTTCAATAGATGTTCTATACAACCTTCATTTCACCAATTACTAATAAGAAATTGAAAGGAGGGGAGCAAAACCGTCTCTTTGTCTATAACTATTTTCATTCTATTATAAAGAAAAAAATGCTAAAAATTGTATTTGATCAAAAAAGAGAGGAGCAATTAGAAGAGCACATTTTTTAAAGGAAAAAAATGTCATCGACAAAGAAAAAAATAGTGAAAAATAGGGGGAGAGAGAGAGACAAGAGAGGGAGAGAGGGGAGAGATTGACTAAAAATTGTCCTTATTTTGCCCTAAAGTATGTATAGTGAGTGCGGATGAGTTAAACTTAGGTCATTATTTTTCCTAAGGAGAAAGGACACAAATGACCGGTCGATCAAAACATATCTATCCAAATAGCCTAAGAAATTGAATGTTGTAGCCACATGTTTGATGTCAGCCGCTAACGCAAGCCTGATAATGTCTTTTTTTTTTTTTTGGACTTTATTACTTTTTGATTGGTCAATGCTTGTTTTTTCTTTCTTTTTTGTCACTGGTTTACTTTTTTCCCCTTATTTCAAAGAATAATTGATCTACTTTTTTGAAAAACATTCTATCAAAATAAAAAACTATCAATAATTATCGAAATTAAATTATTATTGTATGAAAGACCCATTTGTTTTCAAATACATATTAGATATCAAATACTTTTACATATTTTATACAAATAATGATACAACTTATATACATATTATAACAATAATTTTATAATTTTTGTACACATTCTATACAATATTTAGCTACAATAATTATTTAGATACAAATTTATACAACATTTATGCAGTTTATATACACACTATACATATACATATTCTATACAACAATGATACAAATTCTATACAGATCATACATAAAAAAATATATTCCATATAATAATTATATTGTTTCTATACACGTGACACAACAATTATACAGTTTCGATGCACATTCTATACATTTTTTAGCTACAATTATTTTTTAAACGGAAAAGGTACGAATATACCCCCGAACTTTGATTAATGGTACAGATATACCCCTCGTTATACTTTAGACACATATATATCCTCGCCATTAATGAAAAGATACAAATATATCCTTATCACTAACGGAGGGACACGTGTCGATTTCCCATTCGCTAGCCTTTTTAAATTAAATTCAGTTAAAATAAATCCCATATCCAACCCAAATTAAAATCAAAACCGACCCAAATTAAAATACCACCCAACCCGGTCACTTGAACATTGAAACGCGTCTCTTGAATGTTCAGAATTGTGAGATGCCAAACTTTAACGGTTCATAATTCTTTAGAAGGTATACATTATTAACAAATAGATGAGATAATGTAAGGCAAAGCTGAACCAATTATTTTAAGCAGATTTTACATTTATTGCCTCAACACCTTAATGTAACTTTATTTCAGAATGCAGAACAAAACTATTGCTTTTATTGGAGATTCACTTGGGAGACAGCAATTCCAGTCTCTAATGTGTATGGCTGCTGGTGGAACATAATCACGACCCGAAACAGGATCATGACCAGCGCTAAGAAGTTTAGGACTCCAAAGCAAGCCTCGTCAGAATTCTACAGAAAATCGGGCAAAATTTCCCTTGTTTTGGGGTCTAACAAGAAAATTTCCCTGTCTCATATCAACAGCACCACAACCAACGCTTCAACAACAACACAATCCACCAAACGACATCATAAAATCTATCTCCAAAACATGAGAGGAAATCCAATATTCCACAAATCCAAAATAACGAAAGGTTCAAAACTCTAAAGACATGAATATGGAGCAAACTAAGAATTTTTCAAGAAAAAGAAACATAACGAACATATAAACTATAGCCCACGCGAACAATTGCGGGGCTCACCAGGAATATGCCACTCGGATCCTTTAGCCAACGCAATCCTCACCGTCACGTGCGTTCTCTGAAAAAAATAATAGCGAGGAGTGAGCCGCTAGCTCAGTGAGTAATAAACTTAACCACAACTGTTTTAATGGGGACAAGTCAAAAAACATCATGAAATAAATGTTCAATCAGAAAATAGTATCAATAACCAATATCATTGTTTCATGTAAACAAAGTGAACTAATAGTTCAGTAATAAACTTCGAAAAAGATCGCATCATATCAAATATTACATAGTTGGGAGTTTTCCAAGAATGAATCATGTAAGCAGTGTGGTATTCTTCTTTATTAAGAATAATCCATAATAGTGGACCCCTCATAAAGGAGTCAAATCATATCATCAGTGTGACCATTCTTCTTCATTAAGAATAATCCATAACAGTAGACCCCTCATAAAGTAGTCAAATTATATCAGTATCAGTATGCTAGTTCTACCTTTCCACTAGCGAGGGCTGTAACATTCATCAGAAAATAAAAGGTGCACCGGGTCTAATGATCCCGACGTTAGCTATGAGATTCAAATCAAGGTCTATTCCCACTTATAAATTCTTTGTAAATAATAGCATATTCATATGAAAGAATTTTTTTTTCCTGAATAATACATATGATTAAAGTTCATATCAAATCATGTTACATATAAACTTAAATAAAAACACATGTCAAAATGCTTATTTCTCATGCAAGTGAAAATATTCACTGTAATAATATCATATCTCAAAATAACCATTTCAATATCATATCAAGATCATATCTCAAATAACCTTTATCATATCAAGATCATATCTCAAATAACCTTTATCATATCAAGATCATATCTCAAATAACCATTTCAATATCATATCGAGATCATATCTCAAATAACCATTTCAATATCATATCGAGATCATATCAAAAATAACCTTTTCAATATCATATCAAGATCATAGTTCAAATAACCTTTTCAATATCATATCGAGATCATAGTTCAAATAACCTCTTCAATATCATATCAAATAAAGACTTGTCCCACATACAATTTCAAAGTATTATCATAACTCATTGTTTTATCAAAACATGTATAAATATGTAATTTAATAAACACAAATCGTGATAAGATTACTACTCACAATACAACTTTTGAAATACCAACTTGTCACCTCGAATAATTGATAGGACTTCCTTCGATCGAATCTTAAACCCCAAAGAATTTTTTTTTGATCAAACCTTAAGCTTCCCTTTTTTTTTTCCTTTACACTGTAGGAACTTGCTCTCTTATTTTTTTTTTTATCTGATTCGTATAGTTAGCAGAGTACTGGCTTTTGCTAAGGCAAGACCCTTAATATATATCTACTACTCTTTAACATTCTCAATATAAAATAATTAAGAAAATGGTCTCACATGCTTTCTATATTTTTTCCTTTTCCTTTTTAGAAATTGGATTAGGCGTGTGCTTTAACCCCCTTTATAAATATAGTAATGTTTCCATTCCATAACGGATTCGGATATGGCACCGCCCCACTATTTATTATTTCTTTACAATTCATTTTTTTTTTCTTTTGTAAATATAATTTCTCACTAATTAAAATTTGGGTATTACATTCTCCCCACCTTAAGAAATTCGGTCCCCGAATTTAAAACAAGTACAAAGACTGAAACAAGTGAGGGTACTTAAGTCTCATATCCTTTTCTGACTCCCACGTAGATTTTTCAATGGTATGATTCTTCCATAAGACTTTCCACGTACACAACTCTTTTGAACGTAACCTTTGTCAATGCACATATTTAAAAACTGCCACTTGTTTTATTTATTGCTTTGAATGTTTCAAAGTAGTTTCCTAGTTTTTAGGATTTAGTTATTCCATGATTCAATAGTTAGTGTTTGTTGCTAGATTTTAGGATCTTTGTTGTTTTTTAGGTCTTTAAATGTAATTCTGAAAACTGAATGAACAACTCTCTTCAGCATCAGTAGTGTGTGTCATCTTTCTTTTTTCTTCTCAGCCAACTTAGTTTTACTGCAAAAACACCAACAAATTGGTGTTATAAACACCTTGAGTTTGAATGATTTGAGATGATGAAGAATCTTTGACCTTTCGATCGTAAAAAAAGGTGTTTTTGAACCCGAGATGAGAAAACAAATCCACTTTTATTGATTATTATGAAAAAGGTAGCAAGATGGATCCCGTTGTGAATTGTTGAACTATTTATTAGTGGATTTTCTTTTGAAAAGATCTGAGCTATGTCCGGGAGTAGTCTCTAGCACCATGCGGGAGGTATAACTGTTTTGGTACTTCCCAAGAACTACGTGCCCGCGTAGGATGTGAGCCTAAGGATGATTTATATAGTGATCACTAGTGTTTGGATTGATGATTTAAGATCCTACTCCGATGGCAAGGATAGGACAACTCTCCCCAACGTGGGTTAGACGTTGGACTCCATGTATCTCACATGGTTTATGTCGGTTGTAAGAGACTCCCAATGTGTGTGTGTGTTCTCCTATCTAATATAAAAAGTCTTATTCTTCTATTTGAGATGAAAACATATTTGTTTGAAAGACTGAGTTTGAGAAAGTAATTATTTTCGAAAAATTTAATGAACATATATTCCAAAGAGAATTGTTATGAGATTTGATTGCTTTGATAATTTGGAATCGAGATGGAAGTGACTTGATATTTATTATGATGACTAACATGTTTCACCTGATATATTTTACTCTCTTATGATTATGATGATTTTAATTCGAGCTAAGTGAGTCATTTATATCAGCATGCATAATTTTTATAAACTGTGATGATATTAAGATATTATTTTATATATGCATTGCACCCCCATATTCTTGGTACGTTTCCATGGTACTGACCCACATATTCGTATGTGGGGCACATTTTCTCAGAATGTAGGTACAAGGTATAGTCTACATCTTTAGAGCCAGTCAGTTTGCGACATCCAGTCAGCAGGTGATGAGTCCTTTTGATTCAAGGGCTTGAGTTAGTTATACAGTTCGATAAGTGTTGTATTGTCTTTATCCAGCCGTATTGAGTTGGGATAGTCGAGAGTCATGATCCAGCTACCTATAGTCAGTACTAGTAGAGGCTTCATAGACAATCAGTAGAAGTTGATGTATTCCATTTTAGTTTTGGTTGTAAAAGCAGAGTTGTAATCTTATAAATTTAGTTTTGTATCTATCATATTCAGAAGAGAGTTATTTTCCACAGAATTGTATAGATTTATACATTTTGTTAAGTTTGTTATGAGTTATGACAGTAGAAGGGTTAGCTTGGGGTCACTTGTGATCCTAAGCGCCGTGTGACGTCTCGAAACCCAATTTCAGGGCGTTACAAACTTGGTATCAGAGGACAGAGTTCAAGTGTTCTAGAGTATCTATTATGTCATGTCTAGTAAAGTCTTGCGGAACGATACGGAGACGTCTATTCTTTTCTTCGAGAGGCTACAGGGAGTTTAGGAAATGTCTCTATTCTTTCAAGTCTCAAATCGTGCTATAGAAAAGTTCTCCAAGAAACTTATAAAGATTCTCATCTTATTCTAGTCAGGCCATCTATGCCTTATTTCCAAGGTATCAGAAATAGTTGGGCTTAATTCTCCATAGATAGTTGTGGAATTGTAAGAGAACAACAAAAGTATCCTATCAGTACTTTTGAGTTCCGAAAATTGAAGTGCTTTATCAGGCCTGTATAAATCGTGCACTAAGCCCGAGTCAGTTATGCTTTCAAATTTCTCCTCAGAATCCATAATGATAATCTATACTTGTCTATCTATGTACTGTTCTTGAGGTAACATATTTGGCAAGTTCCAATTTCCTCCCCAGTTAATCCTCTTATATTTGCTGGCAGATGTTTCAGAAGTTTCATAAAGTGGCTTAAGATGAGCCTTCTAGTGTGTTATAAGTCCTTCAAATTTAAGTTATGCCCTCATTGTTATGAGTTATTTAATTAAGACAGAGTAAGGTGTATTCTTAGATCGTTGAATATTGGGTGTCAAGTTTCTATCTCTTGTATTATGTAATCTTGTTATCATTATGTTTGTGAAAAACCAAAGTCTAGTGAAGCCGTGCGAGGCCTATTTTGATTCACTAGCAACTTGCTGTTTATCTTATTTTTCTGGTGTTAGTTGAAAGTATGGGTTTCTGTGTAGTGACACAAGTAGTAACGTTTAGTTGAAAGTCTTATGTTAGTTGAACTTGTGGGTTTAGAAGTGTAGTGGCAAGAATGGTGGTAAGGGCAATTTCTTGAATATGTATAGCTGAATTTTTGCTTATGATTTAATTAGTAGTGAAGTGAGATACCCTTGTTTGTTAGTTTAGTGAAGTTAGATAAGGAGATTATTAGTTAAGGTGGATTATTGTTTGCTTGAAGCATGAAAAGAGTTATTGATGATATTTGTTGTGCTAGGAAAGTATAGGTTTTGATGGAAGTACTTGGTGGTTGAGTATTGTTAATTTAGGCTTTCCTGAGATTGCAAGAGGAAGTTTAGTTGAAATTTATAGAGCTATGAAATTAATTTAGGTGTGAAGATGGGTAAATAGTAATGATGTGAAGAAGGAGGACGTGTTAACAGATTATGAATAAGATAGGCCATATGATTATGTTCGATTGTCATTGTGTACTAGTTTTTCTTAATGCTATGTTCTGTAGTTTTGAAGTGAAAATTGTGTGTGTGATTGGGTTGTAAATCATGTTTAGATCTAGACATTAAGTTTGAACAGTTGATGGTTCAATTGTTGATTCTAGTTATATAGAGGTGATCTAGTAGGACTAAACAGTGTATGCAAGAGTGTAAGATCATGAGTTCATAATTAGGTATGATGTAGAGGTGTGCCCAAGGTGTTATAGGGCTGCATTATTTTTCTAGGATTATTGCATATTGTGTGGTTAGTAGTAACGTTGAGTTGCTAGGTGGAGAAAGGCTAGTTAGATAATTTCTGATGTTCTTGATAGCTAAGTTAAGGAGTTATGATTGAAGATGTAGAGCCCTTTAAGTATGATTATTTTTTCTCATGATTTGGAGAAAATATAAGTATAGAAGTATGATCTTGGTAGGCTATGATTATGTTATTAGAGATGTAGGTATGGTTTCAAATGAAAGTGTAAGTCTTTGATGATGATTATTGAAGCTAGAAAGTTAAGAATGACATATGGATGGGTTGTTCAAGAATGAAGTCGGTAAGTTCGAAATTAGTTTATTCTTGTGAGTTTAGCATTTATGTGTAGATATTAGAATGATGAAATTATTGATTAATCTCGAGGATATGGAGTAGACCATCATGCTTAGAATACCAGCTTTGACCTAAGGGGGAGATGGTTTGTAACGCCCCGAAAAACGGGTCCCGGAGCGTCACACGATGCTTGAGGCTACGAGTAGCCCCAAGCTAACCCTTTGAGCCATTTTCACTCAGTTCAATATAGATCAACGGGGTTTACATAAATAACCCTCAAATATCAACAGAGTAATCATCATCCAAGAATAAAAGAATTTCAGAAAGATAACAAAATGACTTATTAGTCAACTCCCAACATCTATACTAGTCTGACAAGACTCTAAGAAAATCAATAGAACTAGTGAGTCATTGAGACATGCCCCGACTGACTCATACTCAGTTATCAAATGTAAACAATTCCGTGAAACCAATATCAGACATCACATCCTCGGAACATGAGGACTCACCACAACAGAGGATGTAGAACAGCGTGCCAGAAGAATCACTATCGAACCTCGAACTGAGCACCTAAACCTACATTCTGAGAAAATGCAGCCCACATCCGAAGATGTGGGTTAGTACCATGGAAAGTAACCGAGTATATGGGGGTGTATGCATTTTTATAAATATCATCATCATAAATATCCATAAGAAATATGCAGGATGTATGAAAGACTCACATAGCCCGAAGAAAATCATCATAATCATGGGAGGATTAAATAAGTACAATAACACATGTGAGTCATCATATAATTTGTCAATCACTTTTTGTTCATCAAGAATATCAATTCTCATAATGTAAATATCATTTAAATCTTTTGAAAGAATAACTTTCACAATTCCACTTTCAAATCACTTCACCATTCGCCATAGATAGAAGGAAACACACACACACACAGGGAGATCATATAACTGATATAAACCATGTGAGCTACGTGGAGTCCAATGTACAACCCACGTTGGGGAGAGATTTCCTATACTTTCCATCTGAATAGGACTATCGATATCAAATCCACACAAACTAGTGATCACTATATAAATTAGCCTCAGGCTCACTCTTATGGGGGCACGTAGTTCTAGGGAAGTAAGGTCACTTTATACCTCCCACTCAGTGCTAAAGATTTCTCTTGGACTTAGCTCAGATCATTTCAAAGACAATCCACAACAAAATAATTTCAATAATATATAAATATACATCGGGAGCCATCATGCTTCCCATCTATCAAAATCAACCACGTTGAGGATTTCTTTCACACTCGAGTTCAAAAAACTCCATTAAGACCAAAAGGTCAAATCATTCAAAATATCTGAAATATTCAACATGAAAGTGCTTATAACACACACTTTCTCAAAAAAAAAACACAATTTTCAATGGGGATTCACGACCCAAATATCAAAATCATGATAAAATCATTCAAGATTCATGTTTTATAGCACCACATGTAAATTCATCTTTCTAAATCATAAACATCAAGATTTCATAATCATCATCATAAGATATGGGTTCATGCTTCAAATTCATAAAAATCAAATAAAAATCATGCTTTTGTAAAGAAAATTACTTTTGGGCACAAGAACGAAAGAGAGTTCTTGTTGAAAAACTCCACACACCTTGAATGATGAACGTAAGATTGATACTCGTTTTTGAGATGTTAATCGTGCCTTTGAATGATGATTCTTGGAGTTATCGAACTAGGAACTTGAAATCTTGAATAAATTTGCAGAATCAATGGTGAACTTTGGAGGTTCTTGAAGTTCTTGAACTAGGAACTTGGAGTCTTGAATAAATTTGCAGAATTAATGGTGAACTTCGGAGGTTCTTGAAGTTGGATGTAGGAGCTTAGGGTTTTCTTTTTGAGGGAATTTGATTAAATATAACATATAATGCTTCTAATAGACTTTAATATAGGGTTTGGATGGATTTTGGGAGAGGGGAAAATGACCAAAACGCCCCTAAAAATCAAATAATTCTCGAATCTATCCTTTGGTGGACTGTTTTGAGAGTCTGAAGTAGATCAACCATAACGTTTTACTTCGATATCAAAATTGGATGAAACCAATTTCATTAGGAAGAGGACTCTCATATATTTCCGTTGATATATAGTATATCACCCATATCATTGTGTACGAGGAGTTATGATTATTTGAAGTTGATCCAAAAATTCACTTTTGATAGGTGAAGTAGATCGACCATAATGTTTTGCTTCGCTAGACAAATTGGATGAAACCAGTTTCATTAGAAAGAGGACTCGTAGAGATTTCCTTTAATATATAGTAGATCACACATATCATTATGTACAAGGATTTATGATCATTTAAATATGGAGCAAAAATACGCCAGACCTCAGTACTTTTTCTTGCATGTTTTACTGTTCACTACTATTCACGATTCGATCGGAATGTTCATAACTCGTCGCTCGGGTGTCCGTTTTGGATGACACACATATCTTTGGAAAGCTTATTTGATAATCTATGCAATGGTTGTTGATAATCTAAGACATTCCAAAAAAAAATTTATAATTCATTCAAGAAGATAGAACCCAACACGTTTATGCACAAAATTTCAACGAAAAATTTCTCGGGGTATTACATCATCCCCTCCTTGGAAACATTCATCATCGAATGATGATAGACATGCCAAGATTAGATAGGGAATAGAGCATACAACTGAAACCATTCATTAGACTCATCACCACATCGTTTCTCACTTCGAATGTAACATAAAATGCATAAATTCAAGAAACTACAACTGAACACTTAATAAATGACAGCTGAACTGCTGCAACATTTATCAAAAGTGCATGATTTAGGAAATAACGGTACCTTCGGCTTGATCAGAGTTCGCGGAAAATAGGTGCGGGTACTTGGATCGCATATCCACCTCAGATTCTCAAGTTGCACCCTCAACAGATTGGTTTCGCCACAACACCTTGACCAAGGGAACTTCTTTGTTCCTTAGTCTTCGGACACTGAAATCAAGAATCTCAACAGGAATCTCATCAAAAGAAAGATTTTCTTGAATGTCAGCACTCACAGAGGAATCCACTACCACAACATCGATAATTTGCTTTCTAAGCATGGAGACATGGAATATTGGATGAACAGAGGACAACTCAGAAGGTAACTCAACCTCATAAGCTACCTTACCAACACGACTAAGAATTTTGTAAGGACCAACATAACGGGGACTAAGCTTCCCCTCCTTTTCGAATCTCTTCACCCCCCTCATGGGTGAAATTTTCAGATACACTAGGTCACCAAATTCAAACTCAAGGTCTCTCTTTCTAACATCCGCATATGACTTCTGACGACTCTGCGCAGTTTTCAACTTTTCACTAATCAACTTAACTTTTTCCATAGCCTCAAATACCGAATCAGGACCACTCACAGCCGCTTCACCCACTTCAAGCCAACCTATGGGTAATCTATACTTCCTTCCATATAAGGCTTCAAATGAATCCATGCCAATACTAGAGTGGAAACTGTTATTGTAAGCAAACACTATCAACGGTAAGTGATCATCCCAACTTCCCTCAAAGTCAATTGTACAAGCTCTCAACATATCCTTTAAGGTCTGGATGGTCCGATAAGCCTGACCATCGGTCTGCGGATGAAAAGAAGAACTCAAAAGCACTTGGGTACCAAGACCCTTCTAAAAAGCTTTCTAAAATTGTGAAGTGAACTGAGTACCCCTATCCGAAATGATAGACAAGGGAACTTCATGCAATCTGACTAGCTCTCGAATATACAATGTAGCATAATCCTCAGCAGTATATGAAGTATGAACAGGCAAGAAATGAGCAGACTTAGTCAACCTATCAACCACAACCCAAAAGGAATCACGATGGTGTCGGGAAAGAGGTAAACCAATCACGAAGTTTATATTTATCTCTTCCCACTTCCAGGTGGGAATACTAAACTCTTGCATCATACCACCAGGTCTTTGGTGTTCAACCTTAACCTGTTGGAATGTTGCACACTTAGATACAAACACTGCTATATCTTTCTTCATGCCACTCCACCAATAGATTTCCTACAAGTCTCGGTACATCTTGGTGGCACCAGGATGAATAGAATATCACACCCCATGCGCTTCAGCCATAATACTCTATCTCAGATCATCACATTTGGGACACACAATCTACCCTGCAATCTCAACACACCATCTCCCCCTTGGGATAAAACCTCTACTTTGGTCCTTGACAGACTTCTTCAGTCTGACCGAACTAGCATCTAAGTATTTCTTTTCCTTCACTTCTGAAACCAAAGAGGATTCAGAACTACTCTGAACCCCTATACTACCTTCAGCAGAGTCAAACAACCTAACCCCCAATCTACCCAAATGATGTACATAACAAGCCAACTCTTTCTTACCTTCTACCACATGCGAAACACTACCCATGGACACTGTACTTAGGGCATTCGCCACAATATTGGCCTTGCCCGGATGGTACAACACACTCATATCATAGTCCTTTAATAATTCTAACCATCGTCTCTGCCTGAGATTCAATTATCTGTTGGTAAACACATACTGCAGACTCTTATGATCAGTGAAAACATCAACATGGACACCATACAAATAGTGTCTCTAGATTTTTAAAGCAAACACAACAGCAGCCAACTCAAGGTCATGGGTGGGGTAATTTTTCTCATGGGGTTTTAACTGTCTAGAAGCATAAGCTATCACCTTACCTTTCTGCATCAATACACAACCCAAACCAACTCTCAAAGCATCACATTACACCACAAAACAATCAACACCATCAGGCAAAGTCAAAATAGGGGCTGAAGTGAGTCGAGTTTTCAACTCCTAAAAACTCTTCTCACAAGATTCGGACCACAAGAACTTCACTTTATTTTGGGTCAACCGAGTCATAGGAGATGCTATAGAGGAGAAACCCTTAACAAAATAGTGGTAATAGCCTGCTAAACCCAAGAAAATTTGGATATCAGTTGGAGAAATAGGTCTAGGCCAATTTCTAACAGCTTCGGTCTTTTGGGGATCAACTCTAATACCCTCGGAAGAAATGGTATGACCCAAAAAAGCAAATGACCTTAGCCTAAACTCAAACTTATTGAACTTGGCAAACAACTTGTGATCTCTAAGGGTTTACAAGACAGTTTAGAGATGGTCAGAATATTTATCCTCACTACGGGAGTACACCAGTATATCATCGATGAACACTATGAAAAACATATCCAGATATGGTCTGAACACTCGATTCATGAGGTCTATGAAAGCTGCTGGGGCATTAGTTAACCCAAAAGACATAACAAGAAACTCAAAATGGCCATAACAAGTTCAAAAAATAGTTTTTGGGATGTCACACTCCCTAACTTTGAGTTGATGATAGCCAGAATGAAGGTCTATCTTTGAGAAATAACTTGTACCTTGCAATTGGTCAAACAAATCATCTATTCTCGAAAGGGGGTACTTATTTTTGACGGTGACTTTATTCAGTTGACGGTAATCAATGGATATATGCAAAGAGCCATCTTTCTTTCATACAAACAACACAGGAGCACCCCAAGAAGAAACACTAGGCCTTATGAAACCCTTATATAGTAGATCTTTGAGTTGCTCTTTCAAATCCTTAAGTTTTGCAGGGGCCATACGGTAAGAAAGAATAGAAATGGGCTGAGTATCGAGAAGAAGATCAATCTCAAACTCTATCTCTCTATTAGGAGGTTTCCCTGGGAGATCATCCAGAAAGACATAAAAAAACTCATTGACGACATTAACAGATTGGAGAGTTGGAGTCACAGACTTAGTGTCTTTGAATCTAACCAAATGGTAAATACACCCCTTGGAAATAAGCTTTCTAGATTTAAGGTAAGAGATAAAATGACTCTTGGGCGACACAGAATTCCAAGACTACTCAAACACGGATGCACACGGAAACTGAAACTTGACCACTCGGGTCCGATAATCAATAGAGACATAAGAAGAATACAACCAGTCCATACCCAAAATCACATTAAAATCTACCATGTCTGACTCAATCAGATTATCCAAAAAGACTCGTAAAGGCATATTTCTGAAATAGGAGAGCACAAATCAATAGCAGAGAGAGACACTTTAAGTACGATAGACTTCTGAAAGAAAGAATCAATTTTCCTAAAATGTCTTGTAGCCTCTTGCTCATAGATGTAGTGCTCTACACACCGATGATCAAGACTCTACTTAACGCGGCTTGTCAGACTCCCTAGGATACCTTAAAGCCTTAGGATTTGATACCAAGTTTGTATCGCCCCAGAAAATGGGTCCTAGAGCGTCACACGGTGCTTGAGGCTACGAGTAGCCCCAAGCTAACCCTTCGAGCCATTTTTATTCAGTTCAACACGAATCAACGGGGTTTCCACAAATAACCCTTAAATATCAATAGAGTAATCATCATCCAAGAATAAAAGAATTTCAGTAAGATAACAAAATACAACTTATTAGTCAACTCCCAACATCTATACTAGTCTGACAAGCCTCTAAGAAAATCAATAAAACCAGCGTGCCATTGAGACATGCCCCAACTGACTCATACTCAATTATCAAATGTAAATAATTTCGTGAAACCAACATTAGACATCATATCCTCAGAACATGAGGACTCACCACAACAGAGGATCTAGAACAGCGTGCCCAAAGAATCACTTTCAAACCTCGAACTGAGCACCTGAACCTACATTCCGAGAAAATACAGCCCACATCCGAAGATGTGGGTTAGTACCATGGAAAGGAACAGAGTATATGGGGGTGTATGCAGTTTTATAAACATCATCATCATAAATATTTATAAGAAATATGCAGGATGTATGAAAGACTCACATAGACCGAAGAAACTCATCATAATCATGGGAGGATTAAATAAGTATAATAACACATGTGAGTCATCATATAATTTGTCAATCACTTTCAGTTCATCAAGAATATCAATTCTCATAACGTAAATATCATTTAAATCTTTCGAAAGAATAACTTTCACAATTCCACTTTCAAATCACTTCACCATTCACCATAGATAGAAGGAAACACCCACACACACTAGGAGATCCTATAACCGATATAAACCATGTGATTTGTATGGAGCCTAACGTATAAATCACGTTGGGGAGAACCCTCCTATCTTTGCCATCTGAATAGGACTATCGATATCAAATCCACATAAACTAGTAATCACTTTATAAATCAGCCTCAGGCTCACTCCTACGGGGGCACGTAGCTCTAGGGTAGTAAGGTCGCTTTATACCTCCCACTTGGTGCTAAAGATTTCTCCCGGACTTAGCTTAGATCATTTCAAAGACAATCCACAACAAAATAATTTTAGTAATATATAAATATACATCGGGAGCCAACATGCTTCCCATTTATCAAAATCAATCACTTTGTGGATTTCTTTCACATTCGAGTTCAAAATAACTCCATTAAGATGAAGAGGTCAAATCATTCAAAATATCTCAAATATTCAACATCAACGTGCTTATAACACACACTTTCTAAAAAAAATACAATTTCAAATGGAGATTCACGACCCAAATATCAAAATCATAATAAAATCATTCAAGATTCATGCTCTATATCACCACATGTATATTCATCTTTCTAAATCATAAACATCAAGATTTCATAATAATCATCATAAGATATGGGTTCATGCTTCAAATTCATAAAAATCAAATAAAAATCATGCTTTTGTAAAGAAAATTACTTTTGGGCATAAGAACGAAAGAGAGTTCTTGTTGAAAACCCCGTACACCTTGAATGATGAACTTTAGATCAATACTCGTTTTTGAGATGTTAATCGTGCGTTTGAATGATGGTTGTTGGAGTTCTTGAACTAAGAACTTGGAATCTTGAATAAATTTGCAGAATTAATGGTGAACTTTGGAGGTTCTTGAAGTTCTTGAACTAGGAACTTGGAATCTTGAATAAATTTGCAGAATTAATGGTGAACTTTGGAGGTTCTTGAAGTTGGATGTAGGAGCTTAGGGTTTTATTTTTGAGGGAATTTGATGAATCTAACATATAATGATTCTAATAGGTTTTAATATAGGGTTTGGATGGATTTTGGCTGAGGTGTAATGACCAAAACGCCCCTAAAAATCAAATAATTCTCAAATCTATCCTTTGGTGGACTATTTTGATAGTCTGAAGTAGATCAACCATAATGTTTTACTCTGATATCAAAATTTGATGAAACTAATTTCATTAGGAAGAGGATTCTCATATATTTCCATTGATATATTGTATCTCACCCAGATCATTGTGTACCAGGAGTTATGATCGTTTGAAGTTGACCCAAAAATTTGCTTTTGATAGGCTGAAGTAGATCGACCATAACTTTTTGCTCCGATAGACACATTGGATGAAATCAATTTCATTGGAAATAGGACTCACAGATCTTTCCGTTGATATATAGTATATCACCTAGATAATTATGTACTAGGAGTTATGATTTTTTAAAGTTGGAGCAAAAATACACTAGGCCTCAGTACTTTTTCCTGCACGTTTTACTGTTCACTACTATTCATGGTTCGATCGGAATGTTCATAACTAGTTGCTCGGGTGTCCATTTTGGATGATCCATATATCGTTGGAAATATTATTCGATAATCTAATCAATGGTGGGTCATAATCTAAGATATTCCACACGAAAAAATTTATAATTCATTCTAGAAGATAGAACCCAACACGTTTACGCACAAAATTTCAACGAAAAATTTCCCGGGGTATAATATCGTTAGAGAAAAACCAAACCAAGTTTTGAGAATTAGATTGTGATACATGTGAATAATGAGTTATGATGAGATAGTGATCCTTTCTAACTCTAGAGTATTCCTTGGATTTCAGTTATTACAACACCAAATCCAGCAGTTGCTTGACAAATCTATGCCATAGGTCTATGATTATACCTATCATGTGTGCTCAAGCCCATTCTCAGCTTCTAGCAAGCATGTAACAACTTTACTCTATGATTCGAGTTATCTCTTATGAATCTATGAACTCTAGTCTTATGTTGAATAGCTCATGATAAGTGTTAACTCATGTTTCAGAGACCAGTTTTTAAACTCATGATACTAGTGAAGTTCACATTATACCATGCATTTCCTCATCTTAGATATCTTTAATGAATCCATGCCTTTGATATTTTATTCCGCAGGATAAAGATATATGTTAATGTTATGTATTGTAGTTTTTGTGCTTCTGGTTCATATGTGTTAGCCCTTCGGTGACCTCTTCCTATGTTAAGATGGTGGTGATGATAGTGGATAAGCAATGGTTTAGATGTGAGAGAGAAAGATTATTTATGCTTTTCTATCTAAGGCTAAAGTGTGAAGTAAGATTGAGGCCAAGTCTTTGATACATGTCATGGTTAGTTAGAAATTGTGTGTATGTTTTTAAGAATGGTGCAAGAAAATTATTGTTGATAAAGATTTAGAGAATATACGAAGTATGCCTTTAGGGGTATTTGCCTTAAAGTTATATGTGATTTTTAATGATAGACTTGAATGTCATGTTGGGTGTAAGATGATGAATTCAATATGTACTAGTGAATCCATATCAAAAGTTTTAAATTAGTCACTGACGTGGTAAGGCATGTTATGCTTAGGGTGTGAGCTCTAAGAAGATATAGAATATTGAACCTTGTGGTTTAGACTAGTATTATGGTTTGACATGTTGTATCTTGTGATTTAGTGTTAGGTTTGATCATGGTAAGAGAACTTAGTTTAGTTTAGACCTTAGTAGAAAGATTTCCCAGTGCCAATATGAGAATTATAAGTTCAATCAAATGAGTAAGGTATTTAAGGGGAATAGTATAGTTGAGAGAGCATTTGAGAGGTGATGCTAAGCTTGAAAGTAAGAAGTTGCGTTGCCTGCGACCTAGCAATCCTATCCTAGTTTATAAGTTATATAATTATATTCCATGCTATAGAGTTATATCAATGTTGTAATTCCTTAGTCAAATGTCTTGTTCAGAGCATGCCCAAAATTCTTTTCTTCCTAATGTCAATAGAATTTTGTAGAAAAGTACTAAAGAAATAATTCATTTGAGTATGGGTAGTCAGTATCATCCAGTCCATATAGCTTTAATCTAGTTTAGCAAGCAAGGAGATAAGCTCCTATAGATTCTTAATTTTCCAGCTAGTCTTACTATCCGCAGTCTTATACGTATGTACATTCCAAGAGGAAATGTGTTTGTGTCCAATTAAAGTATGAATTCAGATTAGTTCATGCATCAATTTCAGTTTCAGATATTAAGTCATGATTCAGTTCGTATGTATCCTGTGTAGTATCACAGTCTCTTCCTAGTATTTTCACCAAATTATTATCATTCGGGGACGAACGATCCCAAGAGGAGGTTGTTGTAATACCCCGAGTTTTCATGTCATAAACCTCTCATCCTTTCTCATGAGATCAGATCCAGTGCAAAGTAATGGTTACTCATAAGTTGACACTCTCATTTATATCTTAGCCATATAGTTATTTTTCTTGAGGATTCATGCACTTGCACTCCAGTTCAGTAGCTCGTTATTCTTGAGATCCAGTGATTCAGTTCTATCAGCTACACATGATATCTTGAAGACTAATATTCCTCTGTGTCTTAGGTTAATTATCCACATTCGAGGACGAATGTTCCCATGGGGGAAATAATGTAATACCCCATGTTTTCGTGCTAGAATTCTAATCGTCGTTCGTGCGCGTCTAAGATCTATTCCAAGTGATTCTCACGTGAATACAAGTTGCATGATCATTATCCTAGTCTATGGAGTAGTTTAGAGGTGGAAAATGTTTATAGCAATGACCTAGAACAAGTTGAGCTAAGACCAATCGATTCATCCAAAGTTTGACATTCAATTCTATAAGGGTTAACTTCAAACGTGAATATCTCTTAATATACATGGAGTTCATTCATCCCAATACCTATAAAATTGTAGATAATTGAATTATTTTTCCAACGATACCAATTTAGCAAAAATCTGATACCCGAGCGAAGAGTTATGCCTATTTTTGTGAGAGTCAATAAGGGTGTGCGATGGGCAATGCACCGCCCAATCAAATATGTACGATTGGGAATGCGAGGCACAATTAAATGTCTGCCATAAGGTGTGTGTCGCACACCTTAAGGTCTGCCATGGGTTGTGCGCCGCATACCTCACTTCCAAGTGCTAAAAACACCCCTATATATGTCTATAACACGGGATTAAACTCCCACAACATCAAAATAAGTTTACTTTCTCTCAAAATCACCAAGAACAACCTTAAGGATTTCAAAATAAAACCCTAATAGATAGAGATTCAACTGTAAGAATTGTATAATTTTTACATATTCGAAATCCCCAATACGAAGGCTACGAGTGACACCCAAAAGTTCATGAATAACATTACGTCATTCAAAAAGTCATTCAAAGTTTCAATTTTAAGGTATGTGGGTTTTTTCAACAAGAACACTCTTTCGTTTTCGTGCCCAAAAATACTTTCTATTAGAAAGTTATGGATTTCATATGTTTTACTATGATTTTGAAGCATGAACTTATATCCTATATTGATTATCATGAGATTATGATATTTTTGATATTTTTGATATTGATTATCACATGGTTTATGTCGGTTGTAAGAGACTCCCAATGTGTGTATGTATTCTCTTATCTACTATGAAAAGTGTTATTCTTCTATCTGATATGAAAACATATTTGTTTGAAAGACTGAGTTTGAGAAAGTCATTATTTTCGAAAGATTTAATGAATATATATTCCAAAGAGAATTGTTATGAGATTTGATTGCTTTGATGATTTGGAATCGAGATGGAAGTGAATTGATATTTATTATGATGACTCACATGTTTCACCCGATATATTTTACTCTCTTATGATTATGATGATTTTAATTCGAGTTAAGTGAGTCATTTATATCAGCATGCATAATTTTTATAAACTGTGATGATATTAAAATATTATTTTATATATGCATTGCACCCCATATGCTCGGTACGTTTCCATGGTACTGACCCACATATTTGTATGTGGGCTACATTTTCTCGGAATGTAGGTACAAGGTATAGTGTACATCTTCAAAGCCAGTCAGTTCGCGGCATCCAGTCAGCAGGTGATGAGTCCTTTTGATTCAAGGGCTTGAGTTAGTTATACAGTTCGAGAAGTGTTGTGTTTTCTTTATCCAGCCGTATTGAGTTGGGATAGTCGGGAGTCATGACCCAGCTACCTATAGTCAGTACTAGTAGAGGCTTCATAGACAATCAGTAGAAGTTGATGTATTCCATTTTAGTTTTGGTTGTAAAAGCAGAGTTGTAATCTTGTAAGTTTAGTTTTGTATCTATCATATTCAGAAAAGAGTTATTTTTCGCAGATTTGTATACATTTATACTTTTTGTTAAGTTTCTTATGAGTTATGCCAGTAGAAGGGTTAGCTTGGGGTCACTTGTGAACCTAAGACCGTGTGACGTCTCGGGACCCGATTTCGGGGCGTTGCATATATCCACAACCTTGCTGACTATTATATATCTTAGTTGAAAAATTTTATTTAGTTCACTTGTGGTCGGTAAAATATCACATGTTTCATCGTATAGGCAATGCCTCAAAATCATAATCACAAGTTTGATTGTAATCATTTTCAAATTATGAGTGGACTGGTTCTACTCCTGCTTACCTAGTTTTCTCGAATAAGCTATTAAATCACCTTTTATTTGCGAACATACCCTAATTCCACCCTTATAAGGCATCACGAAATACTATGAATACTCCAGATTCTGACAAAAATTCTACACAGGTATGGTCGTTAATAGTATCGAGCTTTTGTAACCTCTACTTACATTTCTTCATCCACAAAACTTTGGATTTTTTTCCCGTCATCATAGGATCCATCGTAATGCTGCAATACTATCATCCAGATACATTACGCTTGGGAAATGTCACTGAATCTAGTTAAAACCTATACGTGAAGAACTTGGCCTAAGGTTGATATTCTTGTCGTGTAATTTGAAATATAACCTTGAGGTGCTCCTTATGTTCTCCCAGGAACGAGGATATACTCGAATATAATCCATAAACACTGGTGCAAATCTTCAAGACAAGTATTGAAAATCACATTCCTCAAGTCCATGAAAGCAAGTGGTGTATTAGTCATCCCGAAGATAGCATAAGGAACTTATCATGCATTCATCGTGTTCTAAAAGCTATCTCAGAAATATTTATATCAGATCCTAAGATTATGATAAACAACCAAAAGCAAATATTCGGAAAAAAAATTGGATCTCTCTTTGTAACTAATCACATAAATCATCTTTATGAGGTAATAGTAACCTATTGCATAGTTCAACCTTTAGCAATCAATGTATACTCATGTCTCATGCCTTTCTTCTTTCCCCCTTTTTTTGTCCACAAAAAGTATCTGTTCACGATTAGTTTCTATAAGGCCTTTTTCAGTAAGTCACAACAATGTTCCTTTATCTCTCTGAACTCAAGGTGCCATACGATATTGAGGTATAGATATGGGTTTGGTGTTAGGTACCAAATTATTATCATACATTACTTCTTCCACATGAGGTAGTCAACAAATTTTCATAACAAATGCATTATCCTACACTCTTACTAATGTCACTTTCCCAACAAAGTGTAAGATCTATTGTATGCCTTACCATCAATAGGAGAGAGTACCATTTCTTGACCATAGGTAGGGAGGCATAACTATTTTTCTACACAAATCGTTATAATAAAAGACATAACGTTACTCATCTGTACAACTCCCTTTTTCTTTTTTTCCTTCTTCCCTTAAAAAGTTGGTTTATTGGTTCTCAGGCATCTATGTTCTTGTGGCAATTGAAAGTACTTTCGTGGGACGATAACTCATCCATACCGAACGACATACCAAATTACTCATATAAATACAATCTGATTAGTAACGGTCAACTTGATATTGACTAGTATTATACACAAGTTCAGCTAAAGAAAGAAAATCCCACAAAAGTAGCAACCATTACATATTTTCGGGTACGAATACCCCCAGGACTCAATGGAAAGAAACTGACACAACATGACTGACTTGATCATAAGATTGGAGTCCACAATTCACATTATCATAAATAGAGGATATTATACATCATGTAGTTCCTCAACATATTAAGCATGGTAGGGAGTGCATAACTATATTTCATGTGCATATTGTATATCTCCATTATCATACATGCTTCATACCACAACAATAGCAACACATGAAAAGCATGGAATTCATATTAAAGTATATTGCTAACATGAAATTGTCATTTAGACATCATGGAACCATATAAACATGAATTTCTAGCATCCTAAGCATTTTATCGAATACCCTACATGCAATCTTTAAGGCATAGGTGTGTTTCATAACTTGTACCATTTTACACCATCTAAGGTTCATAGTTTTCAAGTAACAAGCATATATATTCCATGAAAACACCGCTAGATATCATATTGAAACTTAAACAACAATCATCAACATATACATACTCATATCACCACAAAAAGATTACAAAATAATATTTAAAACACGGTTCTTGAGCTCTATGAATAGATTGGATCCATGGATGAACACTATGCGTACCTTAGAAAGGAAACCTTGATGATTTGCTGGAGAGTTCTTGGTTTGAGAAACTTAATTCTTGATTATCTTGGAAAAAGGCTTGAATCTTGCTTTTGAGAGATGAGTTTGATGGAAATCCTAATCTTGTGGTTAAGAGCATAAGAGAGGGTTTTTGAGATGCATAACTGAAGAAAAATGGGAAAAATTACGCCTCTTTAGGGTTATAAGTTATGGGAAGTGAAGGGAAAAGACCAAAATACCCGTATGAAATAAATTCGTAGTTTCTGAAAATAATAGCTAATGATATTTGTGACAAGGCATCAAAAATGTGGTAATCCATCAAAAATATCATCACACAAAAGCTGTATTCTACCTAAGGTTGACGATATTTGTGACATGGCATCAAAAATTTGGTAAGCCTTAAAAAATGTCATCACACGGAAGCTGGATTCTGCCTGAGGCTGGCTGCATTTATGACATGGCATTAAAAATGTGGTAAGCCATCAAAAATGTCATCACATAGAAGATGGATTCTGCCTAAGGCTGACGATATTTGTGATATGGCATAAAAAATGTTGTAAGCCGTCAAAAATGTCGTCACACAGAAGCTAGATTCTGCCTAAGGCTAAAGACATTTGTGACATGGCGTCATAAATGTGGTAAGATACCACGAATGTCGTCACACTGTTTCCAGACTGACATGCTGGATTAAAATAGGAATAACTCTTTGCTCCAATAGTGGATTTAGACAAAATTGGTATCGTTGGAAAGATAATTCAATTATTTATCTGTTGATAGGTCATGATCTCAAAAATTCCAAGTATAATGAGAGATATACTCATTTGAAGATTACTATACCAATATCCTTCTCAAGAATTCAAGTGTAAGGAATATTTTGATTCGTCTGAAAGCTGGGAGTTATTTGAAGCCATAATATACATCTAATTTAATCATAAAACTATAAAAGAACCATGATGTACTATGCATGAGCTTGGTACATGGCTCTAATATTGGTTTGGATTTTTTTGGGGTATTACAATATCTCCCCCTGGAAACATTCGTCCTCGAATGATGACTGCTTGAGAGGGGAGAAAAGATAAAATGATGCATATATAGCATGAATAACTGATCATGATTTCATGGATGACATGAATGAAAATTGAGCATATCGTACTATACATGCATATCTGATGCATGGGTAGCTGATTTATGAATGTAGGACTGAGTGTTCTGATAAATTGAGTTTCTCAAACTGAGAATGCATATCTGATGCTTAACTAATAAGTTGAAACCATGCATATCTGATTCATGATTATATGACAGACATGATACATGCATGCATGACTAAAAGTACTGATAAGCTGACCACGTATATTTGATGCGTGAATACATGACTGAACTAACTCACTAACATGTGACTGAACATGCAATGGTAAAGGCATTAAGATTGAGCTAAAACTTGAGAACATGACTGAGTCTGCTACGTGACATATGGACTAAACATCATGAACTGAAAACTAAGCATGGAACTGAATACCAAGTTTGTTACTGAAATCTGAACATGATAATGGGTAACTTCAAGAAAGGTTGTTACCTTGAACTAAAAATACCGATGAGTCTGAGACTAATTACTCAGTATGAATGAGTGGAAATATGAGAACACAACTAGGTTTGGAGCGTGATACCTAAATTAAATTGAGTCTAAAATGCATGACATGGATAGAGTATCGTATTATGGACTAAACTGAGCCATGAGTACATGGCTTTTTGCTATGTTTTGGAGCTAGAGGTTCAACTCATAAGTAACACTTTATCCAAGATAGGTTCATCAAAGAAAATGACATGTTTAAATCATAAGCGTTTGGGGGCTATAATGTATCTCCCCCTTGGGACACTATGTCCCTTGAATGATGCTAGATTGAAATTGATAAGATATTAAAGAAGTTGAGGTGATGCACAAGGCATTTACGAACTAGATTATAACTAATATTTGGGAGTCTGAAACTAATGCATGATACATGAGATGAACTGAGGATATACATGACATAGTCTTGATATATCTAATCAGTGGAGACATAGCATGAGTCATGGAGACTGAGTATACTGGGGAGCATGATATATGTACATGAGTCATGAGCTGCATGACCTGATTCTGGAATATCTGAGTTCGTGGAACATAATTTGTAACACTAGTGATCTAGGTCTAAATTCTCTATACTGGGAACTGAAAGTGCACACGATTCTATGGAATGCATGTGAATATAAGAAGTATTTATGAAATATGAGACATGAAGCATGCATAGGAATTATTCCAACTAAAGTAGGAAGCTTTATGCTGAGATAAGGATGGGTTGGGAATCATCTTCCCTAACAACTTTTCTATACATACTGGCACTATTACTGGAATCTGAGAACCTAACTTGGGTACTTGATCTACCATCCCCACTTGGATTTAATCCATAATCATAATTTTGTGAGCACTAAACTAAACTCTGAACTAAACTACAATCATTATCACATACTTACACTCTGATTAGCACATGCTTGCCTTACTAAACACATCATCTGCCCCAGTTTCCCTCACATACTACTAGTATCACATTTACATCTTCATGCTTAATTTTGAGTCAATAAACTTAAATTTCTAACTCACACTGTTCAAGCCTATTAATTCATTCTGGCACAACTATCCCCATGAATACATAGTTTGTTCAATCTGGATATCATTATCCCAACTCTACTACTACTAAACTCCTGGGTTCATGCTTCTAACTCTAGTCATATGCTATCATAGGATTTTGAGAAGTGATCTGCTGGAATATCTGAATATGGGTTCGAGAATGAGTTTTAATGATCATAAATAAGATCCGTACAACTTTGGGGTATAACTAAATTGATGGGATACTTTTGAGCATGAGGGAAATCTAATAGCTATATATAGGGACTATTTGAGAAACCCTTATCTATAGGAGTTGAGATTCACTACTTCTGTTACTTTAAAAGTAAGGTAAAGTTGACATGACTAAAGCATGATGAGAATCAATATGAGTTTTCTTATAGAACCTTTCTATAGCACGATATGAGATATTAAAGAAGGGAAACTGTTCCTAAACCATCTCATAGCCTCCTGCATATAAGTGTGGTGCACAACACACGCATGTACAATACTCTACTATATACGACTTTCAGACTTCCTAAGACTCTATTGAACCTTTGTCTTTGATACCAAGTTTGCAACACCCCAATTTTCTGAATCGGAATGCTACGCGGTGCTCATGGCCCCAAAGGACCACAATCCAACCCATGACTGATATTTGTAGTTGTATACTACATAATATATCATAAAATATGGAAATATTAACATGAAAGGTCATAAGGTTCGAACTAAATAAATGCTTGATAACAAAATGTCTGAAAAAGGTATAACAATACCAAAACAAGTCATAAATACTAAAAATAATGAGATCTGAATATCTAATCTGACATCTAGTTTAAGGAGTTGAAGGAACATGACTCTAACTAAATCCATCTAGAAACTGAATAGTGAATGTAGAAATAATTATATCGTCCTCAAATGAGAAGGACTCACTGCAAACTCTGAAAACTGGAATGCTACTGCTAATCTGGAGCTCATGCCTCTGAACCTATGGTGTAACATAAGAGAAACCACCATACCTCAAATACTTCAGTACGTTTGAATGTACTGATTATATGAGTGAGGTAGACTAAATGCAAAGGGTTATATGTATGAAAAATGCTGACTAATATGAACATGAGAATACATACATGCTTACATAACTGTAACTGAACTCGTAAAGATACTGACTACTGAGTCTGAATACTGACAACATGAGTGTACTGATACTGAGATACTGAATAGATGAACGACTATTTTTGATAGTTTGAATTATGAAGAACTGGTTTGGTTGACTATGTCTGACAGTGTTGAAGCTCAATACTGATATCATGAATTATGATAATTGATATGACTGATACATGAGTTCAGAAAACTGATATAACTGATATAACTATGATGATCGGCCTAACTGATGTAACTGAGCTACTGTATCTGACAGTCTAAGTACTGATGGAACTATCTGAGTTCTGTTTTATATAGAGTAACTAAATTTGAGATCAGTCCTATCTAGCGGGTGATCATTAGTATACTAATAATAAGGATGATTTGACTTAGTTTGAGATCACTCCTATCTAGCGGGTGATCTTTAAATCTAATGATTCTGATACTAATTAATCATAGTTAAGATCAGTCCAAGCTAATAGGTGATCTTGAAGTCTATTTACAATGGTAAGAATTAATTGTATCTAAAAGTATTAAATTTGTACTACTAAGCTGAGTTGACTGTGTCTGAGAGTCTTGAATCTGTAACTAAAACTGTGGGATGTGTTCATCTAACCGATATACCCCAAGCTAAGCTAACTGGGGTCCAATCTCTACCCTGACTAGAAGGGTGTTAGTACCACGCCACCAGTAAAGACATCTGTTGTGGAGTTAGTCCTAATTTAGAGGGTGACTCCTGGGATCAGTCCTATACATATAAATGTGCTAACGGGTGACCCCTGGGTATGTCATTCCTATCTAATAGGTGATATCTTGTACCTACGCTGGCAATGTAGTTCTCGAACTTAGGGATTACTTCTAGGGATCTCAGTCCTATTCTAGCAGGTGAGCCCCTATCCCTAGGTTCGATCGGTGCGGAATCCTACTCCCATCTGAAAGACACTGAGCTAAATAACTAGGCTGAACTGAATAACTAAACTAAACTGATTAGCTAAACTGATACTGATTAACTAGACTGATACTAGTGGTATTGTTTAGCAGAGATAAAACTAAGTTTACTGGATTCTGATGACTGACGAAATATACTAAATTATGAGGACTGGATGAGAGTACTGAAGTTACTGAGATTGACTTTGAATACTAAGGTTACAGTTATTACTGAGTATGAGATCGCTGAGATTACTGAACTACTGAGATTACTAATTTTTTTTCCTAAGTCATATGATTGACTGAATTCTATAGATCATGGTTTGGCTGAGAGTATCGTGATATCATGATATGGCTCTAGGCACACAACCATATTTTTGGGTACGAATGCCCCGAGGACTTAATAGAAGGAAACTGACACAACATGACTGACTTGATCATGAGATTGGAGTCCACAATTCACATTATCATAAATAGAGGATATTATACATCATGTAGTTCCTAAACGTATTAACCATGGTAGGGAGTGCATAGCTATATTTTATGTGAATATTGTATATATCTGTTATCATACATGCTTCATAACACAACAATAGCAACACATGAAAAGCATGGAATTCATATTAAAGTATATAGATAATACCATTCCCTTTAATCATGACATCTACAACATAACTTTTTTGAAAGGGACTGAATACACTTAATACCACAGGCTCAATCAGAAAGGACTATACCATTTAGATTCTAGACTTCTGCATCTGAATTACTTCAACAATGAGACATATTTAAGCATATCAAAGTAAGAAAAAAATTGGGATGACTTTACTTCCGTATGGATGACACCATAGCATGAATTAGAGTATGAAAGAGGGACTTCTGGCTCTATAGCACGACCTAGAACGTGAAAAAAAGGAAAACATTCCAGCCTAGTAGCCTCTTTCTTATAAGTACAGTGTAATACACACCCATAAATAAGACTTTACCTGACGCAATTTTGCAGACACCCTAGGACCATTAACCGTGATTTGATACCAAATTTGTCATGACATGAACTTGGGCCTGGTAATGATGGACATCCCACACCATGAAGGCTCGAACATCCTACTCTATCTGGTAGTCATGTACAATATTCATATAATAAGAGAAGATGTAGAAATACAATCTGATATGGAAACATGGTCATTAACTCTGAGATTCAAGCTATAAGAACGAAAGATGCAATTCAAAACATCTGAATAAGTTCTAACTCAGTCTGCAAAATCTCTACTACATCTCAAAAGTGTTCTAAAAACTTGGACATGGCCCCAGTAGACCAAAACAGCGGAATAACATAATCTGAAATAATAGGCCTTCTAGAACAAAGAAGGCTCACCACTACACGGATCACTTCTCTCTAGAATCCTCTACTAATTAGCCGAACCCTTGGACTGAGCCTCCAAGCCTGAGAGGTAGGGTCAAAATAGATATACTAGTACTCAGAGAAAATCTAAAATAATAATTTATATTCAACACATATGTGAGCAATTTAAAATAGTTCATAAACATATTATCTAGTAAGAAATCTCATGGGCAGTTTTGAAAGACTCTGTAAAATTATCTGAACTCTGTGACACTCTTTGTTTTATTTCTGTGCTAGGTGGTATACCCTGCAACTCTAAAATTCCATGGGCTATATGGAATCCACCATTGACTCAGCGGGGAAGCCTGGAACCCAAGTATGTTGCAAGGGTTGGAGTCTCTGACTCTGCTATGCCACACGATTGTTACCTGCATAAAAATATTATACCCGGATCGGAAAATCATAGTTTTAGGCTAAGAGTTACTTAAACTCTAGCCCTCTTTAGGAAACCACCTAGCTCTCTTTATACCCATTTTTAACTCTTTAAGTCATTCATTCTCTGAAAATATACTCTAAAAACTCTAACTCTGTTATGACATACATTTATATGGTATCATCATACCATTGACTTGCAAGTCATATCACTGAGCCATTTTAGCATATTCCCATCTCTGTTTTCAGAACATAAATTCGAGACCACCATATCAATAAATCATTTCAAAGAACTCTTTCTCTAAAACTCATGTATACACATGTATTCAACTCTTTTTGTCAAACTTTCAATGATGCAAGGTAGTCATGTCAAAGCTCTTAATCTCATGCAAATCTTTCTCTTTTAACAAAATATATTTACATCAAGAAACACCCTCTCTTAAATCTCTAAATCATGCTCAAGATACTATGGCATTTGAGTAAATTATTTTAAAGCCATAAATCATACATTTCAATCAATCACCATAAGATCATAAACATAAGGTTATCACAAGAGAGGGATTTTTCATTATTTGTGCTGTCAAACAAATCTTCAATTTCAAGTTTCATACATATACTATATATAAATCAATTTAAGGGGATAAGGCCTAAAGGATAAAACAACTATATCATTAAACATACATAAGGCATAATAAAATTATGGATCTCAAAACCCCTTTAAAAAATTCATTCTTGATGATTTTTAAATTATAATTGGGTATTTTCAACAAGCCCATGTAGTTTTAGGATAAACCCCACATACCTAAATTTAGAAATTTGATGGATGATTCTTGAAGCGTACGATTTGGGGATTCCAAATTTTCAATCAGTTTCAAAAACCCATGGTTGAATCCTGAGTTATTTGGGTTTTTAGTTTGAAGACCTAGAGAGTATTCATATGAATTTTTGAAGAAAATATGAATAATGTGGTTACTTGGGACAAAAATCCCGTGTTTAAGCTGACAGGGGTGGAAATTACCCAATATAATCTTGATGAGATGGAATAAAATATAACTGGGAGCCTAATTTTATGGGCCACCGCGACGCGCCACTATCGCGGTGGCTTATGGGGAGTTGACGAATGGGATTCTTGGGGTCCCCACGATGCGGTGCTATCACGTTGTCCCACTTATTGGGACCTGAAACTTCAACATGAGGTTCCATAATCGCGCTAGGCTATTGAAATTTTAAAATTCTTAAATAGACCACCTCTGCGAAGTGCCAAGCACCCAAATAATGGTGTTTTATGACTAGGACTTAAATTAGACATAATATTTTATTTGGATATCAGATCTGGGTGAATCTTATATCGACGGAATCTTATATCAACATAATTGATTAACATGGAAAATTTATATGGATATATTACTTTTGGATCATCTACGCATAGAGATGATGGTTTTTGTTCTGGCCCAAAATGCGGGGTGTTACATTAGCGGTCAGAGTGAGGGTGTCTTTTGAATTAAATTTGTAGTTTTAGTTGTATAATCATGGATTCAGGAGTAGGTTTCAATTGTATAGTGATAGACTAGTGTGGTAGCAATAATTGTCGATTATATGGTAGTCTGTGAAGGAAGTGACTGGTTATGATTATTATGTTTTCAAAAAAGATAAGGAGCTCAAAGTGGATAGTTATGGTGGTTGTATAAATCACTTATAAGTGGTAAGTAGAAAGGAGTATATTAGTTAATAAGTTGTAGGTAGAGGCTCATTAGTGTTTACTGAATTTTGAAGATTTAGGTAAGTAAGTTTGATATAAGGAATTAGAGTATATTGATAATATTGAAATGGGTCATATTATAAGAGTATGATCAACTAATCCTATCATGCGACTTTACCCCTTTGATGGTCTTTTTCTTTAAGTAGTAGTAAATTAATACTTCATGTGAGAAGGAATGTAGTGGATTTTGAGTTGTAATAATGAGGTTATGGTGGGGTTGTGATTGTAGGTAGTAGCTAAGCGAAGTGGAGTATTTCGGTTGATTTCCCCAATTTGATGGACTAGTATAGAATGTGGCATACTTTATTGGTGGAATATAATTGAGGATAGACAATAGGCTTGAACTTTAGATGTGGAGTTTAGGTGTGACATGTAGTGGTGAGAATAATAGCTTAAGATTAATGATGTATGTTTTGTGGACTAACTAGTAGGATTAATGTGATGTGTGAAATAGCCTAGGTTGGCAATTTGTGAAAAAAGAGTGGATAAATGGTGATATATATATATATTGGAGGACTAGCGATAAAAATGATGTATTATGGTTGATTCATTAAATTGATAAGAGTGATAGTATTATAAGAATAAGTTGAACCCAAGATAGCATGTTGTTAGATAAGGTTGTATTATATAAGTGTCATGTGTACCCAGCTTGTGTTTTTGAATTTTGTAGCACGGAGAAGTCTGGGGAGTTGTTGTATAGTGTTCGTTAAAGTTGAATTCAGGAAATGTAGGTAGGCAGTATGCACCTTTGGTATTGTTTTACAAATTTTGTTAAGTTAAAGGTTATGTGATCGGAGGTGTAATGATAGTATTCTAAGGAATTGAACATGGAGTGTTAAGTGTTTAGACGCATGGGTGTCTATGCCCATGAAAATGTTAGTTGTAAGTTTATGACTTTGGGAGTTAGAAGATATTACGATTAGTGTCCCTGAAAGGGGATGTCCTAGAAAATAATTTAGTGTTTTTGTATTAGAGATTAACGAGAGGAGTTTGTGTGAATGTAGATAATGATACTCTCTTTTATGATAAGGAGTGTCAATACATGCACTCATGAGAGTGGGAGTTGTAGAGTGATGTCCATAGAGGCTAGCGAAAGTTAATAGTAGCATTTATAGAAAAGCAAGGCCTTCAGGGTATAGTTTTTCAAAGAGAGTTTAGAGTTTAAGTATGTGGTGATGTCTCCTTTATTTTGAGAGTTGTGACTATAGATTTAATAAGGTGATATGTCCGTAAGTCTAGAATTGTGACTTTGATCTAAGGGGAAGATGGGAAATTAAGTTAGTTCCCGAATTTTTCTCAATGCGGAAAGTTGCGGGGAGGAGTCATGATAAATCTATTCCTACTCTATCATACTCCTCCTACTTCTATTTTAGAGATTATTCTGCAAATGTCCTATATCATGTTTTCAAGTAATGCCTATGCCTATGATTCGAGTTTTCTACGGACTTATGTTTATGATCTGACCTCTAAACTAGAAGCAATTATGTCTCATAGTAATCCAGTTTTTCATGTATTCAAGTCATATGTTATGTTGTTCGTTATCCTAAAAATCTATGTCTCTCAGCATTCTTGGTCCTAGGAAAATATGTTTCTATATGTCACTGATTCATCCTATGTCGGGTTTATCCAAAGTGATTAAGTTTATGCAAACTCATAAAAAATCTCAGTTCCTTAAATAAGGAGCAATCGCTTCAAGCGGAAATCTTTATCTTAGTTGTAATGTAACATCTCGTAGCATTCTCGACTCAATACCACTCTTGGTTGCATATATGGAGAGTTGACAACCTGAAAATTTTTCTAATTGTTAAAATACTTAGTCATATTTATGAGCTCTTAACTTTCATGATTTTTAAATTGATCTTCACTACCCCGAAACGTAGATTTTTTTAGTTGATTCATGATCAGGGGTGGAAAATAGGTGTCTCAGGAAAGTTTCAGAATTTTCAAACAATGTTTGAGGCATGTTTGGATGATCAAAATAGTGGACCAATGCAATGTCGACATGTCGTGCCAGTAATCGCATCGGTAGGAACCGACGGGTGCCCAGTTTGTCTTACTGATTTCCATTTCCAGGAGGATAATTCAATATTTTCCCTCATTTTATCTTTATATGTGCATCAATGCTTTCTCACTGTCCTCTATCCTATGAATTCTTGCGGTATGGTGTTTCTTCTAAGCGATTGTCTACTTATGATTCAGATACTTGATATATGGGGCACTTCATGCCTATTTTGTCATATCTTTACTTCATGTCCCGCCTTGAGTGGCGTAATATGTATAAGTTATGATCTAATAGTGTTACTTACATTCATGACGTTTATTCTCGGGTCCCTTAATAACCCTTCGTATGATAGTATGATGGTGACTGTAGAAGCATGGTGATGTGTTAGAAAGAGGAGTAGATGTTTTGAAGGTGAAAATTTAATGTGAATTCTTGAGCTAAGGTTATAGGTGAAAGGAAAAAGAAAGCGATGAACTTTTGTTGTGTGAAATAGCTAAGAAAGAGGGATGTGGAGAAAATATTCGTGAGAGTGATTGAAATTGTTGGTCTTAGTTCGGAGATCCATGTTGTGGGTGTAGTAATGAATAGGCTTGAATGTTGTGGTTGCTGAAAATACAAACCTGTGTGCTATGTGGTTAGTACTCTCTAAATTAAATCTCGAGTGTGTTTATTAGTAGTGATAAGGTGAAGAAGTCTTCTTAAAGGGATGTAAAGTACAGGTCCCCGTACCTAAAGTTAGCACTTTTAACTCTGAGTTAGGCTATAACATAGCATTACTAAGTAGTGAAACTCAAACTCTTGTGGTGAGATGTGTGACAGGAGTATTGTAAGATGGAAAGGACGAAATATGTTATTTAATGTTGGGGGAATAAATGAGTGGTACCTTTAAGCTAAGTCTATTTGTTGTATCATAAGAGGTAGAGAATGCTTCTATCCCAATCTTCTATGAAATATTAGTTCATAATTAGTACCAATATAAATCAGGTGATATGATCATCAAATAAACAGCTGCCTTATGTTGTAATGATTAGGACTCATCAAACCCGTATGCAAGATCATCCTATGTAAAGTCTCATTATCCCATGTTTCACGCTTACATATTTCACTCGGGGTTATCATGAAATTTGTTTGATGTCTTTGTATGTTTTGTTGAGGAAAACTATTCAATGCGAGATTAAGCTCTTTATTCAGGGGCGAATGATCCCAAGGGGGAGATAATGTAACGCCCCATATTTTTGAGCTAGAAATTGAATCGTCGTCCCTTCTTGTGTAAGCTCTAATTCCATGGTTTATTTTTAGATTCATGTGTCATGATCTTTTGCATAGTATATAAAGTGATTATGAGGTGAGAAATATTCATAGAAATGGCCAAGAGCAAAGTTAAGCTAAGAACCTTTCATTCATCAAAAATTGGATATTCGATTCTACAAGGGTCTACTTTGAACGTGTATAACTTTTGATACACATAGAATTTTGCAGCTCAAGACCCACTAAATTGTATATAATCGAATTAACTTTCTAACGATAACAATTTTGCCAAAATCTGATAACTGAGTGAAAAGTTCTGACATTTTCCGCGAGAGGTAGTAAGCCGATGCAACACGATGGCCTGCGTGTTGTGGAGCTATTTCACACGCTATTTTAGTTTCCAATGGGTCTAGGGCCATTTTGGTCATTTTTACTCACCCAAATTCCATTCCTAACATAAAGTTCATCCCCAAGAAGCATCAATTGCATCCTTATTCATTTTTCTCTCAAACTAAAACCCTAACCACCTCCAAGAAAAAGAAATCAAGAACCAATCCTTAAGTTTAAAATTTAAGAAGACAGATCAAGATTCCGGGTCCATCTTTCAAATCTTATAATCTATGGTATGTGGGACTACTTGGGCATAAGTTTAATTGTTTTATCAAGATTAAAGATCCCTAATTATGATTTATAATGAAATTGTCGATATTATCTTTAAAAATTATGCATCATGGGGTTGTTTTGATGAATATAAGTGTTGTCTTGAACCACTTTTTATGGAAGTTGATCTATAACTAGGGATATATGATTTTGTCTGTTTGTAAATTTTAAATAAGAGAATGAATGATCAAAACTCCCTCTTTTATCATGATATTGCCGATTTTGATTGTTATGGGTTGCTTAAAGGCATGAACTTTCTAAACGAAAACTAATAGATTAATGCCTGATAAATGATCATGGTTGGGTACTATTGTTTCCATGTTGAGAATATGTTTTCATTTGATAATTTTTATTGTGTCAAATTAACACCTTTCTTCGATGTTGAAAGAAATTACAAAGACGAGGTGACCATCTATTGATTCTGTGATTGGGAGGAGAATGTTTTGATGAAGGTTTTGAATGAGAGATTTATTGCATAACTCTCTCTCATTTAAAAGTGAGGGTGGCCACTAATATGATAATAAGTGGAAAAAGGCTACAGATTGATATGATGTGATTTGATTGACTTGCAAGTCAGGGTATGACGATACCCGGTGATTACATGCCCTTAACAAGATAAGGATTGAATGTTTTGAAAATATGATGCATGTTTGTTTTAAATAACTAAAAGTTGGGCTTAAGAGGGCTAGTAGGTTACCCGAGGAAGGTGTTTGAGCGTAAGGGCTCATCGCTGGAAATTATAGTTGCCGATGCGGGACTTATAATATTGTGTCCTATATGAGAGGATGATAAAAATTATTAGGACATCTCACATAGGGGATTCTTGCGGTGTTCTCATATAGGGGGCATTACCATCTCCAAATTCTGGCGGCTACTTGGATTGGAGGTTTTGCCGCTGACTCAAGGTTGGGTTCCACATAGCCCGTGGAATTTCAAATTTGTAGGGTGTACCGACTAGCTCACAAGAACAACACAGAGTGAGTCAAGGTTGTCAAGAATTGATTTGAAATTATTAAATATGCCCATGTATTTTTACTTATACAATGTTCAGTGTAATTGTAAAATGCTCTCACCTATTTTTGTATAAATGGATGCTATTTTGAGTTGTTTCACATACTACTACATCTGTATTGACCCCCTATATTCCAGTAAACGAGGCACAATTCTGCAGTGCCATGCAGCAGTAGATCTGTGTGTCTCAAAAGTTGCATTTGGTAAGCCTTCTCTTTTCTGGAAGGCTTAATTTTCAGATTTCATTATTTCTTTATTTTTAATGGTCTACTGGGGACCTTGTCCCAGACAAATGTCATTTTCACTTGTTAGAGATTTCGAAGACTGATGTTAGACGTTATTAGAGGTTTATAATTTCCATTCCAGATTGTTCAGTTGAATTATGATATTGGCCATGATTCTATATTATTTTATATTTCTGCATTTTTCTTCATATTATATGAAAGTGTGTATAATTGCCAGATAAAGAAGAGTGCTCGGGCCTTCATGGTTCAGGATGCCCATCACGGCTAGGGACCTGGCTCGGGTTGTGACATTATTACATTCATTAGGGGTTAGGGTTGAAATACACTTGATTCTTAATCTTGTAATAATCTTTGTCTCACTATCTATGCTTTTCATTCTTGGAAACTTGTTGTGTTATTCTTGTTCTCTACTCTCGGTTTGTGTCCGTTCTTGTTGGCCGAAATTGTTCCCTTCTTGTTCTTCATTTTATGTTTTGTTAAGATAATTTGGATTGGATGAAATAAGTGTCAAACACCTTGTTATCTTCTTATTCTGGTGTTGTGTTGTGAATCCGAGTGAGGTCTCCAATCGGTCCAAGTATCATTGTTGTGAACTTGAAAACTTGATAGTGTTTTGAACATTTTTGTTGTTGTGGCTTCACTTTGGCCGTGTGGTATCCACCTTGTTGTTGTTCTAGGCTTAAACACATGATTTTATTGTTGATTTGTGGACTAAGGACCATTTTGTTGAAGTTGTAGTTGTCTTGGCCAAGTGTTGAAGATATTGTTACTGTGGAATTTGGAAGTGGCCGTGTGAAATTGTAGTTGTTCTTGAAGAATGTTTTTATTATTCTTGGTGGATGTTGTTACTTTTCTTGGTGTTCATCACCACCTTCATATATTTTTGAAGATAAATTGAGCTTTAGATCCATTAAGGTGAAGGAAAAAGGTGTGTGACTTCTTAGTCTTGAAAGCCACTACAACCACCAAAGACTTTATCAACCATTTTCCAACAACTTTCCTTGATACATGGGTCCATGTTTTTAAGGAAAGTATTACAAAAGTCAAGTCTTGAAATTTGAAACTTGAAAAAAAGGCTCCAAGACTTATTCTTCCCTCCTTAAAACAAATTCCACCAATCCAAATTAAAAATGGGTCAAGACTTGGATTTTGGAAAATAAAATTGTAGAAATCGCAACGAATACGTGGCTGCCATATCATTATTTTACAGTTCACACAACTTTAATTAAGCTCAAATTTTAGATTCTTAGTTTCATTTTATTGTTTCATTAGTTTCATGTCTTGATTCTATAATGAATTAACAACTAGTAATAACCTACTTATTTGTAGATTAATTGTTGACTCTGTTTCCCTCTTGTCTTCGTTATTTGTGTGCTTTTCTCATTTTTAACTCGTAGTAACTTCTTCGTTTCAAGTTCGTAAGTAAATTTTATTTTTGTTTCTTGAGTCGATCAAACAAGAATCCATTCCGTCCGTCAAGTAGAATTGACATCCTATTGACAACCAGAGTATAAGCAACTTTCGATATTCGCCGCGCCAATTGTGAGAATCACAAAGGTGAGTGTATATGAATGTTGGTAAGGATCTTTTACTATTAATCTTGTTTGTTCATTGTGCAGGTACAAAGGTGATATAAGGGGAACATGTCTTCGATATCCAAGGATTATTGTGACTAGAACATGGGAGAATAGGATTGTAGTGAGGGATTTTGTGGCTGTGAGGTTGAGGGAGATTACGGAGGCTATGAAAATTGCCATGATAAAAAATTGGGCAGATTTGAGGGACACGGTTTTAGGGGAGAAAATGAGGGGAATAAAGTACCTACTTCTTATGGTGAATTTGGAGATGATATGGGACCTTGTGATGCTTCTTGTGATGACGTTGGGGCATGTGAGAAGTCTTACACTCCCCACTCCGAACCTTGATTTGGTGTTTGGTATAACCCTTTCATTCGCAAAGCCTATGAGAGCTATGGTGAGAGTACACATAAGGAGTGTGAAGATCCATATTCGTCACCTTGTAGTACATCATATCAAGGTAAATATAGTGTGAATGGTTATACTAGTTCAAGTGGAGGTTGTCCAATGAGAAGAAGAGGGTGTGTATCTCCAAAATCGAGGGGTACTTGTGTGCCTTATAATGTTGATTGGAGAAGGAGTATACACTCCAGAAAGGTTACCATTTATGGGATACTAGAATGCCTTATTGTGTTGAATTATATGTACTATAGAAACTACATCCTTCCGTCCATGGTTGACTACTTGGTTGCTTTGAGAGCCTTTACTTGTTCCATACTCATGCACGGGTTAAAGGTTACCGAGAGGGTAAAAGTTGTCTTCTCCCAATATGAATTCCACGAGGAGGTGTGGTGTGATATTCTTCCCTTGGCCTATGGTCATGTATACTTAGGTACCAATTGGTTTGCACGAAATCAAGTTCCTAACGTGCAAAATTGGCCTAATGTTGTAAGAGATCAATCGGGGAATCGCCTCATGACTTACTTTCTACCAAAGCCACAAAAAGAATTGTCTACCTTCTCCAATTAGAATTATTATGAGAGACAAAATATTGAAAGGAGTAAGTTAGTGAAAGGTGTTAATCCGAGAGTGGAAAAAGGAGAGGTTGTGTGGAATGAAGTGAGGAGATTACCACCAAACTGTGCTAACATTAGTTGTCCTTCTTTTTCTAAGAAAATTTGTGTAGGTACCAACATGGCAAGAGAAGTTGAACAATACCGAAAGGAAGTTGCTTCCCAATCTTGTGGAGGACGTTCACACCCCGGCAAAGAAAAGTCTACTCAAGATCTTCAAGGAAAAATAGCTAACTCTTACACTTTGGTGCATGTGATTGATAATTGTGTGGCTAGTATCCCATTGAGTATGAGTCGTATCTTACTTACATATGAGTCTAATGGTTCTTTTCCACTTGTGGATGATGTACATGTTGTGCAAGTGGATACACTAGTTGATCCAATAGATGACCAAATTGACTCTTATCGTAAGGTTGATTTGTGTCCACCTAGTGTTGAAGAAATTGTGTTGAATGAAAGTACATCGTCGTGTGAAGATTGTGTTGTCCCACTTATTTGTAAAAATTTTCCACCACTTGAGTATGTGTGTGATGTGTTTAATAGAACTCAAGTGAGTGAAGTACTTGAAATTGTTGGCCAACAAGATAGGTGTGAACCCGAGAGGTATTCTTAGGGTAATCTTTTGCGTGAAACCTCCTTGAAACTTTACAATTGTCTTTTAAAGAGTAAAGAACTTAATTTTTCCAAACCTTCCCATAGGTTATATCATGCTCTCTTTAGGTATAATGTCTCGTTTGAAGATGATATAATCACTCCTAATAAAACTAGTGGTGACAATAATGGTACAACTTGCCTTGGAAGCTATAGCCAATATGCTAACCTACTACGATGTGACAACATTCCTCCTAAAGATGGAAATCTCTTTTTGAAAGATGAGAGTACTCTTAAGGGTAAGTAATGTGTAGTCCTTCTTGAAAACCTGAGGAAAAAGGTGTCATTGACTCCTTGGGGTAATGTTTCTAAATGCGCATCCCTGCTTGACACACTTGTTCTTGAATTATGTGAATATCAACTAGTAGATGCTGATTTGTTTATTTGTTTGAAGGAAGGAAAGTGTATGTGTTTAAAAGGTTTGTATTCATCTGTGTATGCCTCTACACTTGTTTCTTTCCTGTACTACCTCTTTGCCTATGATGACATTCATACTATTTTTGGATTTGTTTTATGTAGAGGTAGGAAATTTGTTGGTAAGTCCACTTGTGTGAGTAATAATTCTAGATGTATCTCATGGAATTTAGAACCAATTGAATCACCACCCTTATTGTGGTCTCTTGAAGGGATAAAAGGGTAATTGTGTCTTGCGGCTCATGAGATCCTAATTCTATCTTTAGGACCAAGTGATGCCATTAGGACCCTTGTAGCTTCTTTATGTCTTTGTGATTCCCGTAACAAAATCCTTTGTACAAATTTTATTGAGATTTTTAATATTTAATTCAAAGGAACCTTGGTTATATTGCAAATATGTGCAACCTTAGCATGTTGAGATGATTTGTTTTGCTAACCCTAATCCTCATGCCATGAAGTGTTTGTATTTTTTTGTCCTCTCTTCATTTTTGCAAGGTTCGAATTCGAGGTCGAATCCTTTTCAAGAATGGTAAGATAATACAATTCAAATGCCCATCTTATCTTTTGATGACATATTTAGAGGACAACACCTAAAAAATCAAGATGTGGTTATCTCGAGGACACATGGGCATGCATGGAGGACCCACTTTTAGCATAAACAAGGCCATGAGTGGAAGATTGATTGGAGCATTGAAGACTTGAGGACTCACGAATTTGGATAACACTTAATGGCTCACGATTTGGTCATCTCATTAAGGGAATTTTGGTCACTTCACTTGGCCCAAATGCACTCCATGGCCACCCTACCCATTAAGGGTATTGTTGACATTTTTGTCTTGCCTTGTAATAATATAAATAGAACATTTTAGGTCTTTTCTCATTAGTTTATAAATGATGAAATATTGAAACAATGTGATACAAGTAAAATGGACGCCTTAGATTTTGATGACTTCTTTGATGGCCAACACCTAAAGGCTCAAGACTTGGTATTTTCGAGGGAACGAGAATATGCAAGGAAGGCCCATTTTAAGCAAGACATAAAGCAATCTCGTGTGTGGAAGATTGCTTGGATGCTTGCCTTGATTCTAAGATGAGGATCATAAGCCTTGAATAATGAACCATCCTCAATTTTGAGAGCATGAGCGAGGCGCCATTCATCAAGTCCAAGCACACAAGGTGCCATTTATGAAGATAAAGGCTCGTGAGAGTATGTGGCATTCATCCAAGGGAGTGTACTTACTAATATGTGAAGAGGGACCTTGAATATACTCCAAGGAAGCCTTGGATACACTCCAAAGGCACCTCAACTTAGGGGTATTATGGTCTTTTGAGACTCCTCTTTTACACTTCAAAGGAGCACTTTTCATTAAGGGTATTTTAGTCTTTGTTTGTAATAAGTATAAATAGACAATTAAGCTTCTATTTTCATAAGTTTTGAAGAATTAATTGAGTGAAACTCAAATTTTATTTTCCTTCCTTAATGTAGGGCTTGGAAAAGCCATTGTAGTATAGGTCTTGGAAAAGACATTGTAACTAGGGTCATCATTGAGTGTGGAATCACTCTTGTTGACATTTTGGCAAGAACGGTTGGGTGCTTGAGGAGTTGATACCTTTATGTCCACCTAAGAATGACGTGTTATCCATCAATGGTGAGGTGTGTTTAATATAAACTTAGGTGCTAATCATTAGAGTTGGTGTATGTTTCATTACTATCTTTCATTTAATGCAATTTTCTTCTTGTTTCTACCTCATCTCCTCTTTCTTTAGTTGCTGATGTTTTACTTCTTTAGTCTTGAATTTAGGTTATATATTTGTTTTAGCTATCATTTGGTATCAAAGCCTTGTATTAGAGTTGTTACCACAACTCTAAGTCTTGGATACAAGAATCTTCACAAAAAAAGTCTAGAGTCAAAAAATCCATAAAAAAAGGTCAAAAATCCAAAAAACTCAAAAATTGCTTGTGTTGTCTTGTTATGGGTATTAGATCCTAATTTCACAACTTAGATCTACTATTTTTTTTATCTTGTTTTGATATTTTCTAGTGTTAGATTCTTGTTCTCTAGAACTTAAAGGGTCTAGATCTAAGGTTAGAACAAGATTTGGTTGTTTTTTAGCTAGTTCCACCTTTGTTGTGGCTTGTTTGAAGATTTTTGGAGGTGGTGACGTTTTAGGTTTGTGTTGATGACATGATTTGTGGCTGATTTTTTGTTGATTGAGCTTGCCTTGGCCTAAGGAACCTAGATCCAAAAGAAAATTTGAAATTAGGGTTCATTTGCTTGTTGGTCAAACTTGGTCAACTCTTGAATATTCATCTTGTTCTTCTATCATCTTGTTTGAAGAATATTCAAAAGCTTGTTTGATCCAAAAAGAGGGAAGAAAGATATTGTACTTGTTGTTGTTGTTTGTGAAAAACTATTCCTTAGCATATTCATTGTCATCCAAAAGAAAGAAGAGACAATGGAAATAATCAAGTACAATTGAAAGTACAAGGGTGGACCAACACATTTTGAATTCATTGGAAGCTCCAAAAAGGGCTTCAAAACATTCATTTTCCCTATAAAACCGAAATCTTTCTTCCCTAAAGGAGTGTTTGGCTGAAACAAGAGATTTTGAAGTTGAAAAAAATTAATTTAAAAAGTTATGCCCAATCATAAACTGCCATATCATCACTTTTGTGAACGACCAAATGAATTTCTAAATTAGATTTCTAAGTTTCTATTTGTTGTTTCAAGTTGCTATTGTGTTGATTCTACTACTAATTACAAAACTAGTAATTACCAACTAGGTTGATAATTAGAATAGAGTTCTTTGTTTCGTGTCTACGTTTCTTTGTGCTTTTATCATTCGTAATTTGTTGTAACTTGTTGATTCAAGTTCGTAAGAAATTTTCTTTGAGTCATATCAAACGAATATCTATTTCGGTCCTAAGTAGAATCATCTCTCATTCACTTGCCAAGTACATGCCAAAGTTTCAACACTTGTGAGACCAAGTATGAGGTAAGAATCTGAGAGTGAGAGAGTTGGTGAGGATATTTGAACTAACTTGTTTGTTTGTTTTGTAGGTTTGTTTATTTCTTTTAGGTACCATGGCTGTCAATAATTTTAATGCCACATTTGATCGCATCAATGACCATTGTGATAGCTTCATTGAAGATATACGCCAAATGCTTAGCGCACTAAATCCCAATTTTGGGAAAAAAGATGAGAGGTGAAAGAAAGGAGAGGACTTGACAAACTCCCTTGTGATGCGAGATTCTCAAAGGATAAAGTGGGCTTCTATTATCCGAAGAAAGGCAAACAAGAATATGCTCAAGAACATAAAGGTAAAATAGCAAACTCTTACACTTTTGTACATGTGAATGATGATTGTGTGGCTAGTATCCCATTGAGTGTGAATGGTAGCTTATCTATTTGTGAGTCTATTGTTTCTTTGTATCTTGATGATGTACATATTGTGAGTGTGGATACACTAGTTGATCCTATTGATGACCGAATTGACTCTTCTTGTAAGATGAATTTAAGTCCACCTAGTGTTGAAGCCAATGTGATGAATGAAAGTATATTGTCTATTGATTCTTTGACTATTGTTGATGATGTACATATTGTGAGAATGGATACAGTAGTTTATTTTATAGATGACCGAATTGAGTCTTCTTGTAAGATTGATTTGTGTCCACCTAGTGTCAAAACCATTGTGTTGAATGAACATACATCGTCTTGTGAAACTTGTGTTGATCAACTCATGTGTGAAAATTGCCCACTACTTGAGGTTATGTGTGTTGTAATTAATAGAACTCAAGTGAGTGAATAATTTGATAATGTTGGTCAACAAAATTGGAGTACTCTTAAGGGAAAGGAATGTGTAGTCTTGGAAAGGAATATCCAAATGGGTGATGAATGCTTTGATTTGCTTGAATATTTAAGAAACCCAATAGGCGGTTTTTCCTTAAAAAATGATTGTGGATGTGATCCGTTGTATGAAACCCCACCTTTGTTTTATAATTATGAGGATGAATTGCTTTCTTCTTGTAAAGACTTAAGCAATAATCCCTTTGATTTTTGTGGTGGTATGTGTCTACTTAATGGACCTTCTATAAGAGGAGAAAGTGTCTATAGCTTTGAAATTACTTCTTCTACTATGTGTGACCTTATTGTTGAGAGTACTTATGGCGATGATGTTGAACTAGTGGTGAGTACATACATGAAGACACCTTAGTAGATGTTGACTTGAGTGATACCTTTCTTTACTCTCTACTTTCTTTTGATGACATGTATGCTATTGGGTAGACTCAGAGAATATTTTGGAAAGGTTTCCCAATCTTCGAACCCTTGAATTCCTCATGGATTGTGACACAGCATATCAGTTTTAGTTTCAAATATTGGATGTCCTTAGTAAACTTAAGAAAGTCTCCGCACAATTTCATTGCCAATGGCCTACACATGTACATCAGTGTCAGTTTAATTTTCACTTACCCTCGAGCTTGAAAGAACTGAAATTGGATGGGTTCAATCAGACATCAGATGAAATATCAAGAATTGGGAGATCACTACCCAACCTTCAAAAGCTGGAACTAGTAAGCACAAGAATCCATTTTGAAAAGAAATGGAACATGGAACGAGTCACCTTTCCACTACCTCAAATTGCTGAGATTGTATGGTGTGTCTTTTTCTGAATGGCAGGTTATTGCAGATGAATCCTTTCCTGTGCTCGAGGAGTTATAAATAAAATATTGTAATGAGATTATAGAGATCCCACAGATTTTTGGGGGTATTGCTTCATTAAAGTTAATCCTAATGTGGGAAAACCCTCTGACACAAGAGCGACCTATGAAGTGCTAAAAAAGCCCACGAAATGGCACAAAATAGTCCACTATCATGAGATGAACAAGCAACACCAAATGGAAAACAAGATGACTATAACTAAGCATTATAGGCACTAAGATGTTTATTAAACATCAAAACACAAACAACATGAATAAAAGACACCTACACTCTTACGAAGACCTCAAGGGAATCGAAACTCCCAAGCAACCACCATTTCTAAGCAAGTTAACAGCACAAGGATTCCACCTTGCCAAACACTCTCAATGAGTTTACAAGATATATCATAAAAGTTCAAAATGAAAAAATGACCTAAATATTCTATTTATATACTAGGGCAACACTTATTACAAAAATGACCAAAAGGCCCTTAATGAGCCCAAACAAAGGGGCGGCCTTGTAGTGTACTCCTTGGACGGTTTTGGAGTGTTACGACTTGTTCTCAACACTTAAAAGCTTGTACCTTGGATGGGAATACCCACAAGCTCGGGTCTTCATGTCCTTGAGTCCTAAGATACCTCTTTGACCCGTATCATCCTTCTCTCCTTAGAAAGGATTCATCCTCGAATATAAACCTTGCAAGATAATATAAAGGATAAGCAAACAAATTCCTCAAGGTGTGAGGGTTAGGATTAGTGTAATCAATCATAGCATCTTGCCAAGGTGGATCAAACTTCATGTACAACCAAGCATCCCTCCTACCCAAATGGCCTCCCAAGAAAGAATAAATTAGGAAACCCATATAAGTATTACAAGAAACAAGGAACAAGAGTTGCTTATCAAGTGGAAAACGTAGACCCTTCTTGGAACAACAAATAGGCTTGAAATCCGAGATAGGAAAACCATACATTCTATGCACATTCAAGTCATTCCAAAAGACATCATCATCGTATTTCAAATGATCATCGGGATCAAATGGATGGAGTGTCCATGGGAACGGGTTGGGGACATACTTCCCAACCCCAATTCTACTACAATTATGATTAAATGCTCCCTCTATACTTGCATGATCTACAAAAAAAACAACTATAGGGTCATCCTTAGTCAATCGTAAAACATGTTCAACATCACCATTTTCACGCACAAGTTGGTCTTCATGACTTCCATAAGACAACATACTATCACTTGCCACAATGGCGTCAACACTAGGTCGATTAACTAGTCTATCCACAATCTCAAGTTGTACATTATCATCACAAAATGAAGGCACATTCGGCTCACCTAAATACAAACTATTATTCACACTTAGTTGGTTATTAACCTTATTAACTAGAGTGCAAGAGTTAGTTGGATTACCTAGTAGCTCATGTGGAGCTTGGCCACTCATGGGAATTGGATTAAGAAAGCTTGGATGCTCTATCAAGTTATCCAACTTCTAGCAAATAGAGATCTCCATTTTTTATATTCATCCTTCCATTCTATCCATTATTATTTTCATTCTTTCCATTCGTCCTTTCATTCTCTTCATTGTCCCTTCAAAAGATCCCAAGCGGTTATCCATGACATCAAGCTTAGCCACGATGGATATAAACCAACTATGTATTTCACCTCCATCCGCCATTGTACCTATCAAGAACTACTAAACAAATAACACAAAAATAGAAAACATATTAAAGGTTAGCAAAATTCAGTCCACAATTCATCTCAAAACAGTCCGCAATCTCTTAAGCTCACATTTTTAAAGTATTCACTCTATTGGCCTCACACGTGTTGATAACTCTCTAATACTCCAATGAGGTTACCTGGTCCCAATTGTGGATCGAGGTCAGAGTCGATTCTTGTTTGAAACAACTCAAGAAATGATGTTTGAACTTGGACCAAAGAAAATACTTACTTAAAAATGAGAAAAGCACACAATACAACGCTTAACACGAAAGACAACGTACTCAAAAACTAATCTACAACCTAGTAGATATTTACTAGTTTGCTAATTATCATGAGAATCAAAAAAATTGAAACTAATGGAAACAAGAAAGTGAAACTAGAATATCCAATGTTCTTCTGCTCTTTGATGATGTGGCACTTAACTATTGGACGTTGGAATGTGGTTGAAGTTGACAACTTTTTATTTTATGAAACTAGTTGTTCAATTTCATGTATGGAAGAGGAGAATTTAGGTCAAGATATGGGAAAAACAAGGTATAGAATCCACTTTCAAGACTCATAAATTCTTTCACCTACTTGCACCAAAATGGCAAGACAACCTTTTGTGGAGGTCTTGTCCCCCTTTCCTCTTTTGGCTTGTCTAGAAAAATGAATTTACTCCCTTTTGGTATGAAGACTTTTGGGAGGTATTTTGTTCCTTTTCCCCTTTTGTAATGTCTTGAAAGTTGTTTCAAGACTAACAGAAACCCACATTCTCTTTCCTTTGAATTTGGATCAAACAACAGTTTTTTACAAGACTTCTTCAACCCAACACAAGAACTCCAACAACAACAAAATCGTCCACTCTTCCCGCAACAACTTGCAATTTTTTTGGCTCAATAACTTGGGTTAGACTCAAATAGTGTCATAGATAAAGAAAGTCAACACAAAAAACAACAAATACAATCAATATAACACCTAAATCTAGACACAAATTTGGCCAAACAACAACACCACTTCGACCAAGACAACAAACTCATAGAATAACTTCTTTTTGTGAGATTTTCGACCTTGGACACCCTTATAATGTTACCAAACAAAGATCTGACACTATAACACACAAAAATCACAAGAAAACTAGGCGTCAAACTTTGGGCCAAACACAAAAACGTGGACAGATTACTATTTTTGACTTTTTCATATTTTCAACACTTTTTTTTTTTAATTTTTGAGTGAACAAAATCAAGATTGATCTCTTGGGAACAAAATTAATGATGGATTTGATATAAACTGATACAAGAATGACCTATGAAGTGCTAAAATAGCCCACGAAATGCCACAAAATAGTCCACTATCACGAGATGAACAAGCAACACAAAATGGAAAAGAAGATGACTATAACTAAGAGGATAGATAGAGAGACATAATGTACTACACATTATTGGCACTAAGATGTTTATTAAACATCAAAACACAAACAACATGAATAAAAGACACCTACACTCTTACGGAGACATCAAAGGAATCGGAACTCACAAGCAACTATTGTTTTTAAGCAAGCTAACAACACAAGGATTCCACCTTGCCACAAGGATTCCACCTTGCCAAATACTCTCAATGAGTTTATAAGATATATCATCAAAGTTATTAATGACAAAATGACATAAATGTTCTATTTATAGACTAAGGCAACACTTATTACATAAAGTACCAAAAGGCCCTTAATGATCCCAAACAAAGGGGTGGCCTTGTAGTGTACTCGTTGGATGGTTTTTGTAATACCCCGGGAAATTTTTCGTTGAAATTTTGCGCATAAACGTGTTGGGTTCTATCTTCTAGAATGAATTATAAATTTTCCATGGAAAATGTATTAGATTATGACCCACCATTACGTAGAGTATCGAATAATATTTCCAATGATATATGGATCATCCAAAATGGACACCCGAGCTATGAGTTATGAAAATTCCAATCGAACCGTGAATAGTACTGAACAGTAAAACGTGCAGGAAAAAGTACAGAGGCCTGACGTATTTTTTCTCCAATTTTAAACGATCATAACTCCTTGTACATAATGATATGGGTGATCTACTATATATCAATGGAAAGCTCTGAGAGTCCTCTTTCAAATGAAATTTGTTTCATCCAATTTGTCTATCGGAACAAAAAGTTATGATCGATCTACTTCAGCCTACCAAAAGTTCATTTTTGGGTCAACTTCAAATGATCATAACTCCTCGTACACAATAATCTGCGTGAGATACTAAATATAAATGGAAATATATGAGAGTCCTCTTTCTAATGAAATTGGTTTCATCCAATTTGAATATCGGAGTAAAACGTTATGGTTGATCTACTTCAGACTATCAAAATAGTCTACCAAAGGACAAATTCGAGAATTTTTTTAATTTTTAGAGGCGTTTTGGTCATTCTGCCTCATCTAAAATCCGTCCAAACACTATATTAAATCCTATTAGAAGCATTATATATTATATTTCATCAAACCCCCTCATAAACAAAATCTTAAGCTCCTACATCCAGCTTCAAGAACCTCTAAAGTTCACCATTAATTCTGCAAATTTATTCAAGATTCCAAGTTTCTAGTTCAAGAACTCCAAGAACCATCATTCAAAGGCACGGTTAACATCTAAAAAACGAGTATCGATCTAAAGTTCATCATTCAAGGTATGTGGGGTTTTTCAACAAAAACTCTTACAAAGGCATGATCTTTATTTGATTTTTACTAATTTGAAGCATGAACCCATATCTTATGATGATTATTATGAAATCTTGATGTTTATGATTTTGAAATATGAATTTACATGTGTGGTGATATAAAGGACGAATCTTGAATGATATTTATTATGATTTTGATATTTGGGTCGTGAATCCCCATTGGAAATTATGTTTTTTTTTTCGAGAAAGTATGTGTTATAAGCACGTTGATGTTGAATATTTGAGATATTTTGAATGATTTGACCTTTTGGTCTTAATGGAGTTGTTTTGAACTCAAGTATTAAAGAAATACACAACGTGGTTGATTTTGATAGATGGGAAGCATGATGGCTCCAGATCTATATTTATATATTACTGAAATTGTTTTGTTGTGGATTGTCTTTGAAATGATCTGAGCTAAGTTCGGGAGAAATCTTTAGCACCGAGTGGGAGGTAGAAAGTGACCTTACTTCCGTAGAACTACGTGCCCACGTAGGAGTGAGCCTGAGGCTGACTTATATAGTGATCACTAATTTGTGTTGATTTGATATCGATAGTCTTACTCCGATAGCAAGGATAGGATAGCTCTCCCCAACGTGGGTTGTACGTTGGACTCCATGTAGCTCACATGGTTTATGTCAGTTATAGGATCTTCCAGTATGTGTTTGTTTCCTTGTGTCTATGGTGAATGGTGAAGTGATTTGAAAGTGGAATTGTGAAAGTTATTCTTTTGAAAGATTTAAATGATATTTACATTATGAGAATTGATATTCTCGATGAACTGAAAGTGATTGACAAATTATATGATGACTCACATGTGTTATTGTACTTATTTCATCCTCTCATGACTATGATGATTTTCTGCAGTTTATGTGAGTCTTTCATACATACTGTATATTTCTTATAAATATTTATAATGACGATGTTTATACAACTACATACACCCCCATATACTCGGTTCCTTTCCATGGTATTGACCCACATCTTCGGATGTGGGCTGCATTTTCTTGAAATGTAGGTTCAGGTGCTCAGTTCCAGGTACGACAGTGATTCTTTGGGCATGCTATTCTACATCCTCTGTTGTGGTGAGTCCTCATGTTTCGAGGACGTGATGTGTGATTTTGGTTTCACAGAATTGTTTATATTTGATAACTGAGTATGAATCAGTTGGGGCATGTCTCAATGGCTCGCTGGTTTTATTGATTTTCTTAGAGGCTTGTCGGACTAGTATAGATATTGGGAGTTGACTAATAAGTCATATTTTGTTATCTTTCTTAAATTCTCTTATTCTTGGATGATGATTACTCTGTTGATATTTGAGGGTTATTTATGGAAACCCCATTGATTTGTGTTGAATTGAATGAAAATGGCTTAAAGGGTTAGCTTGGGACTACTCGTAGACTCAAGCATCGTGTGACGCTTTGGGACCTATTTTTTGGGGCATTACAAACTTGGTATCAGATCCTAAGGTTTTAAGGTGTCCTAGGGCAACCTTTCAGGCACTGGACCAAGCTGTTACTGCAAATGTTCAGGCCAACCCAGCTCTAGTTCCACAGCAGTAGGGAGGTGATTCCGCTACTGCTAGGATCTGTGACTTTATGTGCATGAATCCACCAAAATTCTATGGGTCCAAGTCTAATGAAGATCCACGGTTGTTTTTAGAGGAGGTGCGGAAGATTACTCAGGTGATGCATGTATCTGAGGAACATAGTATGGAGTTGGCTATGTATAGGTTTAAAGACCTTGCTTATGACTGGGTTGTTGCTTGGAGGAAAGGTAGAGGTGAGGGAGCTGTCCCTACAACTTGGCAAGAGTTCCAGGATGCATTCCTGGATAAGTTTTTCCCTTTGGAGATGAGAGAGGCAAAGGTGGAAGAGTTTATTAACCTGTGACAGGGCTCTATGACTGTTAGGGAGTACTTTCTAAAGTTCAATCAGTTGGCCAAGTATGCTCCTGACTTAGTGGCTGATAATCGGGCTAGTATGAGTAAGTTTATGACTGGAGTGTCTAGTTATGTGGTTAAGAAGTGTAGGTCTGCTATGCTAAATAGTGAGATAAATTTTTCTAGGCTAATGACTCATGCCCAAAAGATTAAGGCAGACAAGATTAAGGAGAGAGATAGAATTAGAGGGAATAAGAGAGCTAGGTCCGAGCAGCACAGACAGGGTCAGACTAGATCACAGGGAGGGAGTCTCCCTCAGTATCTGGATCATTAGTTTATGCTAGCACCATTATTTTCTAGTTCTACTGTGCCTAGATGTAGGTAGGAGCAAGGTACCAGGTCATATGCATCCAGGTCCCACTACAGTGCTAGCAGTAAGCCAAATCGTCCTCTGTGTCCTAAGTGTGGTAGGACTCATTCAGGTGAGTGTTGGGGTGAGAAGAGAGGTTGTTTTCGGTGTGGTGACATGGGTCACAGAGTTAGAGATTGTCCATAGAATGGACAAGGGCATCGTGACTATCTCCCTCAGACCCAGACTCAGACTGTTAGTGCTCTAGTTTGATGTTGGGCGTATTTACACGCCTAAATACCATAGTTTACCTATGTTTTAGCCAAGTTCGGAGGACTGAATATATAATTCCTGCACTTTTAGTCCATTTTCCTGTAAGTGAGATAACCAACGTGATTAGCATGTTTTAAGGTATTTATGATGAAGATTTTAGCACTTTGTGGACCTTTTGGTAGCAAGGGAAATTTCACGTAAGAAGGAAGGCAGCTTTTGGAAGCTTGTGGACTGAATGTGATACATGGAGAATCCGTCCCGGGCAAAATTAGTAATTCATAATACTTAGGGGTGCAGCAGTAATCCAGTAGGACTAGGACAAGGATAAAAACCCTATTTCAGTAGGATTAGGACAAGGATGTTATAAAAACCCTATTTGCTGAATTTTTCAGCAAGCTTTTCATTCATGCTTTTCATTATTCACGAATTCATAGATGCTTTGGATTAGTCATTTGACTTGCTAGTTTTATTCAGTTTACTGATTCTGTAAGTTTTAATAGAGAAAAAATGCTAACTTGAGGGAAACGTCTAAGAGGGCAAAAACGTCAACCTAGTTTGACGCCACACCCATCTTCAACGTAAGATTCTTGGAGCTTTGGTACGATGATGATGTTTATTGTGATCTCCGTTGTGATCATGAGTAGCTAAACTTCTCTGTTAGGGTTATGGAAGCCTTATGATATACTATCTATTGCTATGAGTTTGTGAATTGTTGATGTGTGTGCTACTTATATCATTACTCTCTTCATCTTAATTAAATTCTTGTGGTTGCAAACATATAGAATACGCCATTATAGCATTAACTTGTTTGAAAGAAAAGTTACATGTTTGGAAAATAGAGTGTGACAAGGAAATAGGGCTACCAACCCCTATATACAAGTTAGTGCCATAAGTGGATTAACCTCTAGGAGAGTTCATACCATTAGGTATACGCTTTACGCTCGAGAGAGTTAAAGTGAGATAATCCTTGATGGTCGAGAGACACTAGGATTTACCATCAGAATACAAATCTCGATAAGTGCATACATGTCTGAATTCTGCATTACTCATTGTTAATAGATACGTAGAACTCATAAGGTGGACATAACCCTAACTTACAATTCTCTGTGATTTAATCTTACTAAACAAAGCATTCCAGTGTTACTTTAATACTTTTTATTCACGTCATAATCAAATCCCCCCTTTCCGTAGAATTCTCGACAACAGTCTACTAGTAGTTGCATACTTAGTGTCCAAGTATTCCCTGTGGGATTCGACACCCAACCCAGTTGGGTTCTATATTTGACAACGACCGCTTACACTCTTACGGGAGATGTAGTTTGGGCGTTATCAAATTTTGGTGCTGTTGCCGGGGAATACGGTTGTCAACTAAGTTCGTGATAATTACAAGACCCTTTGGTCAAAGATTCTCGTATTTTACTTTTATTTGTTGTTTTTGTTTTATTCAGGTTCTATTTAGTGCATGCCAAATACTCGAAGTTCTGGTCAGCCATTACTACCCATAAATCCTAAACCTCAACTTATTGGCAGAATGGATGCACAGTGTGACATTGACAGAATGGTGGCTCAACAGGAGCAGGCTAGATTAGCTGCACTGGCAGCTGCTCAAGTGCATCAGCAGAATATTGATAACCCAGGGCATGCAACAAATCCTGATGATGAGGACCTAGGTGATGAACAGTTACTGAATCTTAGGCGTACTGATGATGTGGCAGCACCTATGCATAGGAGAGATCATCAAGCTAGATTGAGGCCTGAATGCCGAGCTGTGCAGATTCCTTTTGATGATGATGATGATGATTTGGATGGAGCTGGTGCCACAGGGTCTATTATTCCTTCACCCTTGGCACCTGGAGCCAAGTTTAATATCACTAGCACCATGATTCAGTTATTGCAGCTCAAGGGGTTATTTGGTGGACTTGCAGGAGATGATCCGAATATGAATCTGATTAACTTTATCTCAACATGCAAGGCGTTTGACAATCTAGGGGTTGGACAAAATGCGATCCGGCAGTGCTTATTTCTATTGTCTCTATCTGGAGAGGCATCTCTATGGTTGAATGGGCTAACTCCTGACTCTATTACTAATTGGAGGTAACTGAAAGACGCTTTCCTAGAAAGATTCTATCCGCCATCCAAGAGAGCACATTTAAGAGATGAGATAAGCAGTTTTCGACAGCTTCCAACTGAAGATCTCTACGAAACATGGGAGAGGTTCAAGAAAAAGCTTATTAGGTGCCCAAATCATCATATGACCAATGTCCACTTGATGGAGATATTATACAGGGCTTTGAATATGGTGACTAAGCCAGTAGTTGATAATGCTACGGGTGGGTCATTCATGAACCTTACTTTTAATGAGGCAAGTTGTATGCTAGATCGTATGACAAAGAAGAGTAGAGCTTGGAATACCAGGGATTTCGAGATAGCAAGCTCTACTGTATCTATTGGCATGACTACAGAACAAAGGCGAAGAGAGGAGGAACGTGATCAAGATATGACGCACATGAAAACATAGATGGATCTTCTTACCAAGTATTTATTATCAGGGAAGACCGAAAAAGTCAAAAAGATTGCGTCAAAAGGAAGAGATGAATCCGATTCTGAGGAAGAAGCTAACTAGTTGAATAATCATGGGGGTTTCCAAGGCAATGCCCAAGGAAACCAAGGTCGGAACTATTATGATAAATCTGGAAACAAGGACCGTGATCAAGGTAGTTTGAAGAATAAGACTGACAGGAGTGGTTTGTATGTTCCTCCTGGAAATTGTGAGGCTGTGGCATCTGGCTCTGGGAAGATGTCAATGGAAGATATGATGGCCAAACTGTTGAAGGGAGTCGAGGCAACCAATACGGGAGTAAAACAGGTTAAGAATGATTTGTCATCAATAAATCAATTGGTTGATTCGCATTCCACTAAAATAAAATAGTTGGAACAACAATTGAGTCAACTTTCAGTGGCATTCAATCAAAGAAAGGCTGACACTTTACCTAGTGACACTGTGCAAAATCCAAGGAACGATGGATCATGTATGGCTATTACTACCAGGAGTGGTAATGTGTTGGGGAAACCCTCTAAAGGCAAGCAGGTGGTTGATGATGCAGCAGATGATGTTGTTGATGTAGATTGTACAAATGCCGAAGAAGTAGAAGTGAATGCTAATGACATCACCCCTAGATGTCTACAGCCTGAAAATATTGATCATCGGAAGCCAGACACAAAGGAAGCGGTAGAGAAAACTATTCCCCTACCAACACCATCTTTTCCTCAGAGACTGAAGAAGAAAGCTGATGATACCAGGTTCAAAAAATTTATGACTATTTTGAAGCAGCTGACTATTAATGTACCCTTTGTGGAGGTGCTAGAATAGATGCCTGGGTATGCGAAATTCATGAAGGACCTTTTGACGAAGAAGCGGGCAGCAAGTTATGAGTTGGCAGATAATGTTCATCATTGCAGTGCAATCGCTACAAGATCATTGGTTTAGAAAAAGGCAGATCCTGGTTCTTTCACTATCCCTTGCACTGTTAGATCTTTGTATTTTGCCAAGGCATTATGCGATTTGGGGGCTAGCATCAATTTGATGCCGCTATCCATCTATAGGAAGTTGGGGTTGGGCGATCCTATGCCAACCAATATGCAGCTTGTGATGGCTGATAGGTCGGTAAAAAGTCCTGTTGGTATCTTATATGATGTATTGGTGAAGGTTTCTTCCTTCATTTTTCCCGCAGACTTTGTTATTTTGGATTGTGACGTGGATTCTGAAGCTCTCATAATCTCGGGTCGTCCTTTCCTCATAACCGGAAGTGTGCTTATTGATTTACGAGCCAATGAGCTTTTATTTTGAATAAATATCGAAGTGGTTCATTTTGATGTATGAAAATCGATGAAGCAGCCTAGAGATATGGATGTGTTCTCTGTAGCTGATGTTTATTATGAAGATATGGAAGAATTATCTGCAGAGAAGCAGCTTATTGATGAGCCATTGTCTGCTGTGCTGTTGAATTTTGAGCGTGAGGAGGTTGAATAATATGAAAAACCCGCTTGTGCTCTAACAGGAATAAGGTCCTATTCTCATGCCCCTAAGAAGCTGGACCTTGATCTTAAGAATCGAACTTCACCAACAGTGAAGACTTCTATTGAAGAGCCACCAGTACTAGAATCGGAAAAGCTCCCCAGTCACTTAAGGTATGCGTTCTTGGAAAGTGGAAATACACTTCCGGTGAGTGTTGTGGCTTATTTAGGTAAATAGCATGTAGAGGCTCTCATCTCTGCTATGAAGAGGTACAAGAGAGTCATTGGTTGTTCTATTGATGATATAATTGGTATCCCTCCTGGGATATGTATGCACAAGAGTTATCTCGAAGACGATTGCATGCCTACAAGTAAGCATCAGCGTCGTCTGAATCCATTCAAAAAATGATGCACCATATATTTTGATGAAGAATGAGTAATCGAGATAGCTATGTCGTGCTGCGATAATAAATCAAGCGCTACATGGGAGGCAACCCATCATTTTTAATTGTTTTGTTTTCCTAGGAGTTTGTTTTATAAAAATTCAAAAGAAGAGTCGAGCCATGACCAAAACTAAGGCGCTTGGTGGGAGGAAACCCATCGTTCTAATCGTTTTTGTTGTTTTTGAGTAAGTGTAGGTGGAAGACGTATAAAGGAAGAGATTGGTCTCAAATTTTAATTTGGAAGTGTGCTATGTTAAAGGTGGTAAGTTAGGACTGAAGAAGCAAAGACTATCAGTTAGGCATTGCCTATGCAAAACTAGGCAATGGTAAAGCAAGGCCTATGTAAATCTAGGCAACGAACAAGGCAAGGCCTATTCTATGGCCTAAGCTCTCAGAATCTACAATGCCATAGCATAGGCGCCGCCTATGCCCAACAATGCCATAGCATAGGCGCCACCTATGCTCAACTAGGCAAAGCATTAGGCTCTGCATATGCCAAAGCCTTTGGTCTCTGAATCTATAATGCCATAGTATAGGCGCCGCCTATGCCAAGCATAGGTAAAGCATTAGGTACCGCCTATGCTCACTTTTTGGTCTTCTAACCTGATTTTTAATGGGTCAAACCAGACCTAAGCCTTGGTCTATAAATAGAACTTCATCCTTAAGGCAAAATCACATAGTTTACTCAATCTAAGCGCCGCATACCCTTCCAAAATCTCTCAAACTTTTCTTTTTACTCATCTAACCTTGCAAGATCATCTTCCAAGTCCATCACCAAGTAAGTTCTTCTTTTATATTCCATAAGGGTTACAATACTATGCTTATAATGATTTGTTAGATCTTGAATTGGTGTTGGTGATTTTAATGTGCTTGGTTTGTTATGATACATCTAGTTGAGTAAAAGAATACGTGTGGGTGTTCTTGACTTGGTTCCAACTTGTATTTGATACACTGTCATGCATTTGCGAAATCGACATGGTGAAGTAATTGCATAAACGTCAAAATTGAATGCTTAAAATTCTTGAATGACTCGTCCATCGAGATAAAAATCATGATTGAATACAAGTATGAGATGTTGTGATTATTTCTATGACATAACTTGATATGATCTCTACGTAGTAGTCTTGTTCAAAAGGTCCATTAATCCAAACATGAAAGTATAATCAAGATTACATGAAATAGAGTTGCATAGGATAGTTAAGATGACATGAAAGTATGACTGTGCTGAACATATAGTTGGAACATATCGCCTATACGTAAGACGATGAAGTCTGAGTAATCGACATCACTCACTTAATTAGTTTGTACCAACAAATTAAGTGTGGGGTGGTGCCACTATTGTTTTGTTTTTCGATTGAATCTTCCGAGATGAAACTAACATGACTCTATTAGGATCTCAGGTAGAATGGCCTCAAAAGGACGACAAGGAAAACAAAAAGGGCCTACCTCATAGAAAGGTAAGAAAAGAGAAAGAAAAGAGCAAGCTGAATCTTCCATGCTGCAAATACCTCGACGCACTCTTAGAATTAAGTGGGGTACTTTTGAGGAACTTCTGAGGATGACTACTTTGATGATGATTCCGATGTAGGGGGTATGACCCCAGACATAGAAGAGGAGTTCGACTAATCAGGTTTTCCTTATTTATTTTCCACTAAGGGCAGTGTGTCCCATCTAAGTGTGGGGTGCTGGTATTTGTATGTTGTACTTCTTTACCTACATTTATTTATGTTTGTTTGTTTGAATTAGTCGTAGTTAGTTTAGTTAAAAAAAATTTATTAGATTTTTTGCATGAAATTGTTCTGATAGACGGCATGACATTATGGCAAGAGTTTGTGCTAAAATCATTACTATTGAGACGTTTATGCTCTAAGTGTGACTCACTATTTGATAAGTGTGTGGTTTAATTCCTTCATCTGTTGGGTCAAGAGTCTATACTGCTCCCAATAAAGTTGACCATGTGCCTTGTGTGAGTGAGAATATAGTATATTCTGTGCTGTGACTGATGCTATAACTTGCCTGTGGGTGTAAAGAAAAATAAAGAGTGTGAGTTTAGGAGATAATTTAGGCATTTCTTTGGCAGTCTATAATTGTTTACCTACTTTTTACCTACCTGTGTACCTTATCCTAGTTAACCCCCTTTGAGCCTTTAGCTATTTTCTTTGACAGCCTTATATGTAAGCCTAATCCATTTTTTTTCAAGACCATAATTTGATCCAAATTCCTAAGTGCTTTAAATAGTAGAGTCATGTGACAAAATAAAAGGAAATTGGGTAAGAGTGATGCCTCAGAGCATATTGGTACATGAAATTGTTGTGAAAAAGCGTGACTATCATAGAAGTGCTATCATAGAGGTGCATTATAATATGAAAGAAAAAAAAACAAATAAGAAAAAAAAGAGAAATAGAAATATAAAAAAAAAGATAGTTATGTTTATAATTGAATAACAAAATAGGTGAAAAAGGGGTGGTAGATGAAAGAAAGGTAGCAGGATTGTTAAAAAGAGAGTGTTAATGGAATAATGTGATGTATTAAAGCGCTTAGGGAACATAGTCACTATTTCTGGCCAAAATAGTCCTACCCGTCCCTTAGCCTACATTACAACCTGTAAAGACCTATTTGATCCTAAGCTTAGCATTCTGATATTAGTAGAGCATTACACTAAGGGCAAGCCTATGGTCATCAGTTGCTACATATGAATTCTTTGTGAGAGTGAGAGCAAGGAGAATCTTGTACCCATGTTTCAAAAAAATGCAAAACTTGTGAGTGATTATGGGTGATATCTTGTGAGACACACATGATTGATGAGTTTTGGGTAGTTGTGGATGATTCTTTGTTCCTTAACTTGTGGATACAAATTATCCATCATCACGAGTCTATGTTGGAGGTTGAATTGTTTCTAGTAATGATCAAGAAACCCACTCTTTATTAATAATTGCCTTGCATGTCTTGTTGAACATTTTATGTTGCTACTGTGAAACCCTAAGTAGATGTTTTTATGGACATAATATTTTGTTCGAGGACAAATAAAGCTTTAAGTGTGGGGTGGTGATGTTGGGCGTATTTACACGCCTAAACACCATAGTTTACCCATGTTTTAGCCAAGTTCGGAGGACTAAATATATAATTCCTGCACTTTTAGTCTATTTTCCTATAAGTGAGCTAAACAACGTGATTAGCATGTTTTCAGGTATTTATGATGAAGATTTCATCACTTTGTGGACCTTTCGATAGCAAGGGAAACTTCACGTAAGAAGGAAGGCAGCTTTTGAAAGCTTGTGGACTGAATGTGATTCATGGAGAATCCGTCCCGGGAAAAATCAGTAATTCATAATGCTTAGGGGTGCAGCAGTAATCCAGTAGGACTAGGACAAGGATAAAAATCCTATTTCAGTAGGACTAGGGCAAGGATGTTATAAAAACCCTATTTGCTGAATTTTTCAGCAAGCTTTTCATTCATGCTTTTCATTATTTACAAATTGATTGATGCTTTGGATTAGTCATTCGACTTGCTAGTATTATTCAGTTTACAGTTTCTGTAAGTTTTAACAGAGAAAAAATGCTAACTTGAGGGAAACGTCTAAGAGGGCAAAAACGTCAACCTAGTTTGATGCCACACCCATCTTCAACATGAGATTCTTAGAGCTTTGGTACAATGATGATGTTTATTGTGATCTCCGTTGTGATCATGAGTAGCTAAATTTCTCTGTTAGGGTTATGGAAGCCTTATGATATACTATCTATTGCTATAATTTTGTGAATTCTTAATGTGTATGCCACTTATATCATTAATCTCTTCATCTTAATTATATTCTTGTGGTTGCAAACATATAGAATATGCCATTATAGCATTAACTTGTTCGAGAGAAAAGTTACATGTTTTGAAAAGAGAGTGTGACAAGGAAATAGGGCTACCAACCCCTGTTTACAAGTTAGTGCCGTAACTGTATTAACCTCTTGGAGATTTCGTACAATTAGGTATACGCTTTAAGCTTAAGAGAGTTAAAGTGAGATAATCCTTAATGGTCGAGAGACACTAGGATTTACCATCAAAATACGAATGTCTATAAGTGCATGCATGTCTGAATTTCGCATTACTCATAGTTAATAGATACGTAGAACTCATAAGGTGGACATAATCCTAACTTACAATTCTCTGTGATTTAATCTCACTAAACAAAGCATTTCAGTGTTACTTTAATACTTTTTATTCACGTCATAATCAAATCCCCCTTATCCGTAGAATTCTTGACCAACAGTCTACTAATAGTTGCATACTTAGTGACCAAGTATTCCCTGTGGGATTCGACACCCAACCCAGTTGGGTTCTATATTTGACAGCGACCGCTTACACTCTTACGAGAGCTGTAGTTTGGCCGTTATCACAGTTCCAGCAACTCGCCCAGCCTCAGCTCAGGGCGCCTCTTCTAGAAATACTGGCAGGCAGCACCAGAATAGATTTTATGCTTTACCTTTCCACCAGGAACATGAGGAATCTCCCGATATTGTTGCTGGTATGCTTCGTATATTTTAGTTTGATGTGTATTCTTTGTTGGATCCTAGATCCAGTTTATCATATGTTACACCTTTGATTGCTGTGAATTTTGAAATGAGTCCTTAGATTATTCCTGAGACTATCCTAATTTCTACCCAGTGGGTGATTTGATTGTTCCCCAGAAAGTGTATAAAAAGTGTCCAGTTACCGTTCATCATAGAGTCTTGTTGGCTGATCTGATTGAGTTAGACATGGTAGATTCTGATATGATTCTGGGTATGGATTAGCTATATTTTTCTTATGCCTCTATTGATTGTCGGACCCGAGTGGTCAAGTTTCAGTTTTTGGGTGCATCCGTGTTTGAGTGGTCTGGGAATTCTGTGTCACCCAAGATTCATTTTATCTTTTATGTCAAAGCTAGAAAGCTTATTTCCAAGGGGTGTATTTACCATTTGGTTAGAGTCAAAGACACTAAGTCTGAGACTCCAACTGTCCAATCTGTTAACGTCGTCAATGAGTTTTCTGATGTCTTTCTGTATGATCTCCCAGGGATACCTCCTAATAGAGAGATAGAGTTTGGGATTGATCTTCTTCCCGATACTCATTCCATTTTTATTTCTCCTTACCGTATGGCCCCTGCAGAACTTAAGGAGATGAAAGAGAAACTCAAAGATCTACTAGATAAGGGTTTCATAAGGCCCAATATTTCTCCTTGGGGTGCTCCAGTATTGTTTGTGAGAAAGAAAGATGGCTCTTTGCGTATGTGCATTGATTGCCGCCAACTGAATAAAGTCACCGTAAAAAATAAGTACCCCCTTTCGAGAATGGATGATTTGTTTAACCAATTGCAAGGTACAAGTTATTTATCAAAAATAGACCTTCGTTTCAGCTATCATCAACTTAAAGTTAGGGAGTGTGACATCCCGAAAACCACTTTCCAAACTCGTTATGGCCATTTTGAGTTTCTTGTTATGTCTTTTGGGTTAACTAATGCCCCAGCATCTTTCATGGACCTCATGAATCGAGTGTTCAGATCATATCTGGATATGTTTGTCATAGTGTTCATTGATGATATACTGGTGTACTCCCGTAGTGAGGATGACATTCTGATCATCTCCGAACTGTCTTGCAAACCCTTAGAGATCACAAGTTGTTTTTCAAGTTCAGTAAGTATGAATTTTGGCTAAGGTCAGTTGCTTTTCTAGTTCATACCATTTCTTCCGAGGGATTTAAAGTTGATCCCCAAAAGACCGAAGCTGTTAGAAATTAGCCTAGACCTATTTCTCCGACTGATATTCAAAGTTTCTTGGGTGTAGCTGGCTATGACCGCCATTTTGTTGAGGGTTTCTCCTCTATAAAGTCTCCTATGACTCGTTTGACCCAAAATAAATAAAGTTCTTGTGGTCCAAATCTTGTGAGAAGAGTTTTTAGGAGTTGAAGAATCGACTCACTTCAGCCCCTATTTTGACTTTGCCTGATGGTGTTGATGGTTTTGTGGTGTACTGTGTTGCTTTGAGAGTTGGGATGGGTTGCGTATTGATCCATAAGGGTAAGGTGATAGCTTATTCTTCTAGACAGTTAAAACACCATGAGAAAAATTACCCCACCTATGACCTTGAGTTGGCTGCTGTTGTGTTTGCTTTGAAAATCTGGAGACACTATTTGTATGGTGTCCATGATGATATTTTCATTGATCATAAGATTCTGCAGTATGTGTTTACCCAGAGAGAATTGAATCTTAGGCAGAGACAATGGGTAGAATTGGTAAAGGACTATGATATTAGTGTACTGTACCATCCGGGCAAGGCCAATGTTATGGCGGATGACCTAAGTAGAGTGTCCATGGGTAGTGTTTCGTATGTGGTAGAAGGTAAGAAAAAATTGGCTCGTGATGTACATCTTTTGGATAGATTGGGGGTTAGGTTGTTAAACTCTGCTGAAGGTAGTATAGGGGTTCAAAGTAGTTCTAAATCCTCCTTGGTTTTGGAAGTAAAGGAAAGCAATACTTAGATGCTAGTTTGGTCAGACTAAAGGAGTCTGTCAAGGACCAAAAAGTAGAGGTTTTCTCCCAAGGGGGAGATGGTGTGGTGAGATTGTAGGGTAGATTGTATGTCTCGAATGTTGATGATCTGAGACAGTGGATTATGGATGAAGCGGATGGGGTACAATATTCTATTCATCCTGGTGCCACCAAGATGTACCGAGACTTGAGAGAAATTTATTGGTGGAGTTCCATGAAGAAAGATATAGGAGCATTTGTAGCTAAGTGTACAACATGCCAACAGGTTAACGTTGAACACCAAAGACCTGGTGGTATGATGCAAGAGTTTAGTATTCCCACCTGGAAGTGGAAAGAGATAAATATGGACTTCGTGATTGGTTTACCTCTTTTCCGATGCCATCATGATTCCATTTGGGTTGTGGTTGATAGGTTGGCTAAGTTTGCTTATTTCTTGCTTGTTCATACTTCATATACTGCTGAGTATTACGCTAGATTGTATATCCGAGAGCTAGTCAAACAGCATGGAGTTCCCTTGTCTATCATTTCGGATAGGGGTACTCAGTTCACTTTGCAATTTTGGAAAGCTTTTCAAAAGGGTCTTGGTACCCAAGTGCTTTTGAGTTCTTATTTTCATCCGCATACCGATGGTCAGGCTGAGTGGACCATCCAGACCTTAGCGGATATGTGGAGAGCTTGTGTACTTGACTCTAAGGGAAGTTGGGATGATCACTTACCGTTGATAGAGTTTGCTTACAATAACAGTTTCTACTCTAGTATTGGCATGGCTCTGTTTGAAGCCTTATATGGGAGTAAGTGTAGATCACCCATAGGTTGGTTCGAGGTGGGTGAAGCAGCTGTGAGTGGTCCTGATTCGGTATTTGAGGCTATGTAAAAAGTTAAGTTGATTAGGGAAAGGTTGAAAACTGCGTAGAGTCGTCAGAAGTCATATGCGGATGTTAGAAGAAGAGACCTTGAGTTTGAAGTTGGTGACCTAGTGTATTTGAAAATTTCACCCATGAGGGGGGTGAAGAGATTTGGAAAGAAGGGGAAGCTTAGTCCCCGTTATGTTGGTCCTTACAAAATTCTTAGCCGTGTTGGTAAGGTAGCTTATGAAGTCTAGTTACCTTCCGAGTTTTCCTCTGTTCATCCAATATTCCATGTCTCCATGCTTAGAAAGCATATTAGCGAAGCTGTGGTAGTGGATTCCTCTGTGAGTGCTGACATTCAAGAAAATCTTTCTTTTGATGAGATTCCTGTTGAGATTCTTGATTTCAGTGTCCGAAGACTAAGGAACAAAGAAGTTCCCTTGGTCAAGGTGTTGTGGCGAAACCAATCTGTTAAGGGTGCAACTTGGGAAGCTGAGGCGGAACTACGATCCAAGTACCCACACATACTTTCCATGAACTTCGATCAAGCCAAAGGTACCGTTATTTCCTAAATCATGCACTTGTGATAAAAGTTGCAGCAGTTCATATGTCATTTATTATGTGTTCAGCTGTAGTTTCTTGAATTTATGCATCCTATGTTGCACTCAAAGTGAAAACCGATGTGGTGATGAGCCTAACGAATGGTTTCAGCTGTATGTTCTATTCCCTATCTAATCTTGGCATGTCTAGCGTCATTCGAGGATGAATGTTTCCAAGGGGGGATGATGTAATACCCCGGTAAATGTTTTTTTGAAATTTTGTGCGTAAACGTGTTGGGTTCTATCTTCTAGAATGAATTATAAAATTTCCATGCAAAATGCCTTATATTATGACCCACCATTGAGTATAGTATCGAATAATATTTGCAACGATATGTGGATCATCCAAAACGGACACCCGAGCGATGAGTTATGAACATTCCGATTGAACTGTGAATAGAAGTGAACAGTAAAATATGCAGAAAAAAGTACTGAGGCCTGACGTATTTTTTCTCCAACTTTAAACAATCAAACCTCCTTGAACATAATTATTTGGGTGATCTACTATATATCAACGGAAAGCTGTGCAAGTGCTATTTCCAATGAAATTGGTTTCATCCAATTTGTCTGTCGGAGCAAAAAGTTATGGTCGAACTACTTCAGCCTATCAAAAGTGAATTTTTGGGTCAACTTCAAACGATCATAACTCCTCGTACACAATGATTTGGGTGAGATACTATATATCAACGGAAAGATATGAGAGTTCTATTTCTAATGAAATTAGTTTCATCCAATTTGAATATCGGAGTAAAATGTTATGGTTGATCTACTAAAGACTATTAAAACAGTCCACCAAAGGATAGATTCGAGAATGTTTTTGATTTTTAGGGGCATTTTGGTCATTCCCCCTCACCCAAAATTCATCCAAACCCTATATTAAAGCCTATTAGAAGCATTATATGTTATATTTCATCGAACTCCCTCAAAATGAAAGCCCTAAGCTCCTACATCCAACTTCAAGAACCTCCAAAGTTCACCATTAATTTTGCAAATTTATTCAAGATTCCCAGTTCCTAGCTCAAGAACTCTAAGAACCATTATTCAAAGGCACGATTAACATCTCAAAAATGAGTATCGATCTAAAGTTCATCATTCAAGGTATGTGGAGTTTTTCAACAAGTACTCTCTTTCGTTCTTGTGCCCAAAAGTAATTTTCTTTACAAAGGAATGATTTTTATTTGATTTTTACGAATTTGAAGCATGAACCCATATCTTATGATGATTATTATGAAATCTTGATGTTTATGATTTTGAAAGATGAATTTACATGTGTGGTGATATAAAGCATGAATCTTGAATGATATTTATCATGATTTTGATATTTGGGTCATGAATTCCCATTGGAAATTGTATTTTTTTTTGAGAAAATGTGTGTTATAAGCACGTTGATGTTGAATATTTGAGATATTTTGAATGATTTGACCTTTTGGTCTTAATGGAGTTGTTTTGAACTTTAGTGTGAAAGAAATCCACAACGTGGTTGATTTTGATAGATGGGAAGCATGATGGCTCCCGATATATATTTATATATTACTGAAATTATTTTGTTGTGGATTGTCTTTGAAATAATCTGAGCTAAGTCCGGGAGAAATCTTTAGCACCGAGTGGAAGGTATAAAGCGACATTACTTCCCTAGAACTACGTTCCCCCATAGGAATGAGCCTGAGGCTGATTTATATAGTGATCACTAGTTTGTGTGGATTTGATATCGATAGTGTAATACCCCAGAAAATTTTTTGTCAAAATTTTGTGCGTAAGCATATTGGATCCTATCTTCGAGAATGACTTAATTTTCTTCTGTGTGTCATTTCTTGGATTTCGACCCACCATTTCATAGAGCATAGAATAAACTTTCAAACGATATGTGGATCACCCAAAACTGACACTCGAGCGATGAGTTACGACCATTCCGATCGAACTGTGAACAACAAATGTGCAGGAAAAATAAATACTGCAGCCAGGCTATATTTTTGGTCAACTTCAAATGATAATAAATCCTTGTACATAATGAAATGTGTGAGCTGCTATATATCAACTGAAATCCCTGAGAGTCTTCTTTCCAATGAAATTGGTTTTATTCAATTTGGACATCGGAGTAAAAAGTTATGGCCAATTTACTTCAGCCTAACGGATAGATCACTGAAGGACAGATTCGGGTTTTACTTGTTTCTTAGGGGTATTTTGGTCTTTCACCACTATTTTAAACCTCTATAAATACCCCATTCAGCTGAGAACTTGTATTATTTTTCTCTCATTTCTCTTATATATATATATATATATATATATATATATATATATATATATATATCAAGTTAGGGTTAGGGTTTTGAATTGGGGAAATTAATTGGAGGCTTCGATTCAAGAATTCCTTCCGTCAATCTCTTCTGGCCACGAAATCTAAGGTATGCAAGTGTTTATCTATGGACTCCTTTCGTCCATGGAGTCCACGAATCCCTTTTTGAATGTTTAAGTTATATATATTTGTATATATATATATATATATATTCTAGACTTTGATGATGTGTATATATATATGTTGATTGATATTTGATGGTTGAGATATATATGAGGATTATGTATGTTACTTGTTATATATATATATATATATATATATATATATATATATATGATGATTTTGCATGTTGGTTGATATATATATATGTGTGTGTGGTGATGGTGTATGTAGGTTGATACATGCATGTGATGATTATGTGTGTTGGATGAGATATATGGGGTGGCGAAAAACATGAGAATTTGATGAATTTACCAATGCCTAAAAGTGCATGTAAGGTGTTTATGGAATTGTCTAAGAGGCTATAAATTTACGTTCTTAGGATATAATAAGTTCTAAATGACTAGACTACTTTCTATGTATATGTTCAACATAAACTCCATGTTATTGTTTAAAATTGGGGGTGTTGTGTGGAAGACTTATGATATGGTTGTAAGTGCGGGCGAGGGATTTATTTGGTGGAATTAAGATGAATGATGGTATTGTAGCACATGTAATTTTTCATACTGACCTATGCCTCAATGGTGCATGCAAGTTAATTGTAGAAATGCCTAGTTGAAGAAGAATGGATCGTATGACCCCTTGTGATCGAAGTGATGAGTTCATAGCATACATGCATGATACGTGTTTACTATGATGCTTGAGGGAAATGGTAAGGCCATTAGGCCACGCTAAGTGTGAAATGTCTAATTATGGGTCGAATTGCATATATCAAGATCTTAAAGGAAAGAACCTTGAGAAGTGAACCATGATGTGTTGAATGTATGTTATTTGTCTGTATCCCGATTGGATGAACTATGTTATGTTGTATACTTCCTTAACTATATGCATCCATGTTGAATGATCTACGATGTAATGGCATGAGATCCCAATATTTGTATATGAATATGATCTTCAATTGATTGGTGTGAGGTGTTAATGAATGCATGGTGCATGATGGCCTGTGGGCATGTGAGTATGCATTGTTGTTTACTACGTATTACTTATGTTATTAATTGCTGGGGGTACGTATGCCTGAAATAGTCTGCTGGTCTAGAGCTGAGTCAGTTCTGCGATAATCTTAGTTGTTATCCAATTGATGAATTTCCGATGATTTGAGAACTTAACATGAATTCCATGAGAACTTAGTATGTGGGGTTTTGAACAAGAATATCTTTTCATTCTTGTGCCCAAATAATTGATTTTATCATTAGAATTTCATAATTTGTAAAGTGGGTAAATACACAAGATGTTTTAATGATGAATTATAAGGTTATGTAAAATATAAATTGCTTAATCTTTGATGTACATGATTACTTTAATATTCCCAAGTTATGATTTGATATGGTGAATTTCATATTTCTACCATGAGTTGATATTCCAAGTGTTTTCAAGATATGATTTATGAAACTTTGAATCGTCCAATATTGGTATACATAATAACCTTACTATCTTGTTTTCTTGAATTGAGATTTTATGCCATAAATTGCATACCACTACTATGAAATTATGTTTTTGAGGATTCTTGATATAGGAGCCATGATTTGAGTAACATTACGACATACAAAATCTTACTATGATTTGAAGACCTTAAATGCTTTTCAAAAGCTATTGTCATGATTTGAATATTGAAATGAAAGAATGATCATTTGAAAATATTGATTTGCATCCGCAGAGTCGGGATGATTTATATTGATTTTAAGCTCGCAGAGACGAAATGCTATGTCATTGATACCATGTTGATGTTGAGGAAAATTAAAATGTTTTGAGCTAAAATATGTTGAGTTAGGAATCCACAAATTGATATGACTTGATAAATGAGAAAGAGATTTGATTTGATCTTTATGATAGACCCTTGTGATGTTGTGGTAGATTTTCTAACGCGTTCTGAGCTAGTCGTGGAGTATTACTTCGCACCAAGAGGGAAATTTGGTATTTTTCCAAACCTATGTGCCACCGTAGGTTTGTTGATGATGATATTGTTGGCTAGAGAGGCGAATTATGATTATGAAAGCTTTAAGGTTGTACTCCCTGGCAAGAGTACAATACTTCCACCAATGGGAGTGCTCTGGTGAGACAACAAAAGACCACCTGGATAAGACAACACTTCAACACCAAGGAAATAATGGAGTGGACCAAGATCCTTCACTGAGAATCGGGTTGCAATATTGTTAATAATGCTTTGAACTCCACTAATCTGATTACCAGTTATGTCATCATAATATACTAGGACATAAGCAATAAACTCAAAATGCTACAGGATGAAAAATGAAGAATCAAATGGGGACTTAATAAACCCCAATGTAACCAAATAATTTTTGAGTTCAGTGTACTAGTACCTGGGGGCCTGTTTGAGTCCACAAATAGATTTTTGCAGCTTGCAAACATGAATCGGGTGTGTAAAAGATTCAAAACCAGGTGGTATAGACACCTAATTTTGTCCCTCTCAAAATTTAATTTTATCCATTTTTAGCTCACCTTACTACATACCCTTAGCCATGTGATTATATCCCACAAAAACACAAAAATTAACCACCCTTAACAAACCCAATGCCCAATCCCCAAATATTCTCTTGGTAACAAATATTATCTCATACAACTCACACCTCACTACCCTATCCCATCCACCTACCCACATTACCCCCCTCCTCAAATTTCTTGTCCACAAAGAAAAAAGATAAACATACACACAACAAAAGAGAGAGACAGATACTCATCATCATTTTTTTCCATTTCCAAATACAGAACCCACAAGCGAAACATTGTTAAGGGATTTGGGTTTCTTCTTCACCATCATACACGAATACAAAGGGAGAGAGTAATGAAGAAGATATATAGGAGAGAGTAACAAAGAGAGAGAGAGTAATGGAGAGAGAGGGAATGGATGCAACAAACTATTTTTCGTGAGTATTTTACCAAAATTGGAATACCCCATGAAATCAATTTGTTCGTAGCCCAAAAATCACCATTCTTCTATTTTTTTTTGTTTTTCTCTATTGAAATCTAACTGGAGAGAGAGCCATTTCATTGTCTATTGGGTTTGCCAGAGCTTCAGCATGATAGAAAATGATAATCTGAACTCGATTCCGGTGATCCGTGTAATCCTAGTTTGAAATGAGTGATTTGGATTTTGTTTCGGGTTTTCCTTGTTGGTTTTTGGTTGATTCTTTTTTGAGTTACGGTTTTGGTTGTTGACTGGTTAGGTTTGACTCGAGGTTGTGGATGCGGTTCTATCAATTTTAATTGGAATAATACATTGATTTTGAAAGCTTTATTGGAGGTCCAATTCTATCTCTTCTCATTTTTATTTCATTATACGTGTTTGATTTGTGTGAAGCATGATATATGATATGAATTTTCGGGGATTTGATTTGTCATTTGATTTCATTGATATTCGTTATGGATTGTTAAAGGTAGTAATTGTGAATTGTTACGTTGGAACCTTGAGTAGAATTTGGGGTGGAATTAAGAATTTGATAAATAATGAATATAAATTAGTTATTCTGATTCACTGTTATAGTTACTTTTGTGTCTATTTGTCAATATTCCGATAGTATCATGATAGGTCTAACTGGGTAGGCAAACTTTAGAATTTATGGATTATTGAGTAATGTGGAATGTTTATTGAATGGTTCTCTTTTTCTCATATGGAAAATGTATTCATTTAGCCGGGGAATGCCCCGTGGTCATTTGTACTTATTTATCAGGGAATTCCCCGACGTATCATATATGCAAAAGAGGTTCGTGATAAAGGCCCAAGGAATCAGGTAAAGCATCAGAGCTTAGTCTACGATTAGTTTAGAATAGGATTTATATTTTCGTATTTTTCTATTTTTTTTGCACTGTATAACTTGGACTGGACACTGTATTTTTTATTCACTTTTTTTTATTTGTTTTATACTCGTTCTATGTGTCTTATGTGGGTTGTACATTTGTAATGTCAGATTATCCGATACGCTCCACCAAGCAACCGTGCTTGAACCACAGGATAGAGGGGTGCCTAACACCTTTTCCTCAGTCAACAGAATTCCTTAGCTAGAATCTCTGTTCACAAATTAGTTTTACAGAGTCAAAGCCACTTTGAAAAAAGGTATCCACGGGTGAGTTGGCACACCCGATTTATGCCAAGTGCTGACTCTAAATCAAAAATTGTAAATAATCCTTTTTTGAAATAAAACTTCATTCTGTCACTTTAATAATTAAAACACTTTTGAACTTAAAATTTAATGTTTTTGAGTTAAAAAAGGGGTGTGATAGCTCTGGTGACTCTGCTGGAGATTTTTCAGAATTCGAGATTATTTTTAGAGTTGTATTGGATTAGTTTGATATTATGGGTGTATAAACGTTGTTTGTGTTATCATTTGTGTTTATTTTATAATTGTTGAGTGCCTACATGCTACGTGTTTACTGTCTTTCTTTATATTTTACCGCTTTATATCTGGCATCATTTGCATAAATCGAGTCAATTCTTTCTGCAACAAGTCCCGGAGTGCATGTCTTGTACACGAACTCTAGTTGAGTCACCCTTATTTTAAGAGGGGGAGCCATCGGACATATGGAGTGAGTGGAAATCTTTCGCAGCCACTATCGACCATATGCTCCCCCGAACAACCTTGTTAGTGGACAACAACGTAGGTCAGTCTTTAGGTCATGTTTATCTGTATCATAATTAGACCTAGCGGGACCCACTTGGTCCTTTATAGTAGACTCACCTTAAAAGCATCCTTACGTGCTAAATGTTGCATTTTTTAGGGTTATGTGATCATTTGACAGACTGATTTGGGAAAAACATGTGATAGAATTAAACAAAGGTGTGTAGGCAAGAAAAAAAATCAAAAATCAAAAGAGCAAAGAGTGAACAAAAAAGAAAGTTTCGTAGTTTTTTTAGAGTTCTTTATGTCTTTTATTTTTCACAATTCAAAAATTCAAAAAAGATTTTCTTACATTTTTTACGCATTTACTCAAAAAGATTTTCCCTTTATCTCCTTTAGCATGCATTCGTAATTCGAAAACTCCAAAACAATTTTTTTCTTAGGAGCTTTTATAAAAGGAAAATTCAAAAAAAAATGGTAGAAGTTTTTTTACATTTCATATAGCGAAAATACCAAAAAGATTTTTCTTTCATAGTTGTTGGTGTCATTTTTATGTGAATTGTCAAATTGAAAACTCGAAAAGATTTTACTAATGTTGTTCATTGTCTATCTTTGATCGTATCTCTTAAGTTAGGGTTCAGTTTGTCATTTAATCATTAATTGTCCCATCTGGACGAACTATGCAACCCTGATTCTCCTCTTTCGGGAGTGAGATACGTAGGCGGCCTATTATAAGTTCGATGATCTTATTTAAAAAATCCAAAAAAGGTTTTTCTTCACTCTTCATTTAGAGTGGGTGTTTCATACATGTCTTGCAAAGAATTTTCTTTAATAGGTTCAATTTTCATTTTTCATATGAAATTCAAAATTCAAAATCCAAAAAGATTTTTCTTTGGTAATCATAGGTTTCATTTTGTATAGGAATTTTAAACGTAAAAAATGCAAAAAGAGTCGACTCTTTTGACAATTTGTTATTTTCTTCTCTTTTTAAGGACTCAAGAGAAAGAAAAAAATAAATAAAAAAATTTAATTGGCCATTTTTGCAAGACTTCAGGAACTACTCACACCTGATTCTCTCTTTTCGGGGGGTGAGATACGTAGGTGCCCTCCTTGGATTTGGCGATCTTTTCAAAATGAAAAAAAAAAGATTTCAGAAAGTGTTGAACTCTAACGCATTTTCTATCTCTTGTCCAGATAGTTTAAAGTGGTTGGTTTGTGATATTTTTGGTTGATCCTTCATATTGCACCTAGACGAAGAGAAAGTTATGGCCAACAAGGATACTGAGATTGTGGTCACTAATCAGGTAGGGAGTTCAGGGAATGAGAATTTAGGAGCTAATGAAGAGATTCGAAATTTAAGGCAACAAATGATAGAAATGCATCGAGCTTGGACTAATGGGTTACCATCTCCTCCATTTCTCACTGATAATCTGGAATATCTTTCTAGCTTGCCTCCTGTGTCACATGCTCAATTCCCTATTTTTATTGACACGACACATCATGCATCAGTATTGATTCCAGGGAAAGAATATCCAAACGCTTCCAATGTTCATTTCCTCAATCCTCAACACAAAAACACCACATGCTCGGCTCCACCCACTGTTCATGTTTTTTGCAGCAGCACCCCCACCTAAAGCTCCTAATTTTAAGGTTTGTCCACCGGTTGTGCCTCCCCACTCTTCAAGTAAGCCTATATTGAATATTTGTAGTGATCAGTATTATGCTCCACTACCCATATTTAGGTCGCCCGGTCCTTATGGCTACACTCATTCACCTAAATTTCCTCCTAACACTGAGAAGCCTATTATGACAGAAGAACAAGAGGAAATGATAAAAAAATTGAGAAGTTTGGAACTAGCTATGAAGAACTTGCAAGGGCTTGAGGGTTACAAAAGTGTCTCGTATAAGGACTTATGCATGATTCCCGGTGTCAACCTTTCCCTCATCTTTAAAATTCAGAAATTTGAGAAATATGACGGACACGGGGATCCGATGGTGCATTTGAGACGTTATCGCAACCAATTAAGAGGTGGTGGAGGCAAAAAAGAACTGATCATGGATTACTTTGGTGAGAGTCTTTCCAGTCTAGCCTTAGAGTAGTTTATTGATGAGGATATTGATAGGTGAAATAGTTGGGATGATTTAGATAATGAATTCGTGCAACAATTCCAATACAATATGGAGTTGATTCCTGACAAGAATCCCTAAGTAATATAAAGAAAAAAAGTACTGACACTTTCACAGAGTATGCGATTAGATGGCATGAACAAGCTGCTAGGGTGAAACCACCAAAAAAAGAAAGTAAGATAGTGGAGGTTTTTATTCAAGTGCAATATGAAACATATTATCAACACTTGTTACCTGCATTAGGCAAGCCATTTATTGAGGTCCTACAAATAGGGAAGATGATAGAGGATGGAATTAAGACCGGTCGCATTATGAGTTTTGCAACATTGAAAGTGACTACTCAAGCAATTCAAAAAGGTTTGGGAAGTGTCGGAGGAAAGAAGTATGAGAAAGATGCATCTGCCATTGTAGTTGGACAACAAGCACAAGCAAGAGGACCACACCATTACTATCCACAGGCTCAAGCCCAAGCTTATGCCCAAGAACTACAGAATCACTCCCAAAATCCACTATACACCATTCATCAACCTCTATATCCAGTATACAATGCACAACCATATGTTCAATCCCCTTCTTACTTACTATGGCGTGAACCAACTCATCAAATTCATATTCAAACTCCACAAACATACCAAAGCCCTTCTAAGCCAGATTTTTAGTCTAAGGAAAACACTAAAGTGAGGATGAAGTCGAGAGATAACTTCACACCAATTAGAGAGTCGTATACTGATTTATTCCAGAGATTGGTACAGTGGGACATGATCACTCTTCTCCTTGGGTATACTCCTGATCCACATTCATGAAGTTTTGACCCTAATGTACGATATGCATGTCATTCTGATGTTCAGGGTCACAATATTGAAGATTGTCAGTCTTTGAAAAGAGGAATTGAAAATATGATTCAAGATAGATCAATTATGGTGCAGAATAATGACAGTGAGGAAAGATCTAGTCACGTTTATGTGTAAACCAGTGGCTAAGATGTCAGGTTGAGCAATTGAGAAGTCACCCCTCTTCCTCTTAGGAAGATGTATGGTAGTTTGTTTTATTTTATTTTCTGTTATCTGAATTATTTCAGGTTGTAGTTCAGGATCTATCTTGTTTTGTTCATTTGTAATTATGTTCAAACCCTTCTATCTTTCTTTTTAATTAAATAGAGTGTCTCTTTTTTCTTTGTGTTTTAAATATGTGTTTGTTTTCTTTCCATAGTACATTTTATGTTGACTCTAGTGATATGACATGTTATCAGAATTTTCAGCCAAATCTTAAAATCCATTATAAGCATGAACATTGAATCAGAGGGCCAAAGTTAGAAAAATAATTGAGAAAATTGGTATAGTGTCGAGACATTTGGTGAAGTCTTCTTTAAAAACTGAGGCAATTATTTTGAAAATCATAAGAATTACGTGGATATCAATTGAAAGACATATCTCAATTAGGTCAAACAGTGATTGTGTGATAGTATATTAAGAGGAACAAATAGAAAATCAGCTCCACAAAAGCATGAATCATTAGATGTGTGGGATGCATTACAAAGGTGGAGTTTTATGATAGAAAAGTTTTATGCTAGAAAAGCGCAGAAGAAGTAGTGATGCATAGACTCAGTCAAAGTTAATGTTGTAAACTATGTCACACATGATCTTCATCTCCAACTTTCAAATTTCATGTTATGTACTTGCATTTTAAAGGATTGATACGACAAAGGCATTTCATTCTGTTATCCAAACATTGTGTCATCCTTTATTTACCCTATTTGAGCCTTAGTTTTATTTTCTTTCATACACCTCTTTTGGAATCAAGATAGAGTCAGCAAAGCTCAATAGAAAAATATCGAGCAAAAGAATAGAGTCAGAAAAAATAAGAAAAAATGTGTCCAAAATGGAAGAAATGAGTGTTAAGAAAATTAGAGTCAGAATAATCACAAAGAAGAAAAGAGTCGAAAGAACAAAAAAGAAGAAGAAGAAATCAGAATCAAGCAAAACAAGATGTCAGAACTATGCATGACTTGATTCTCCTCTCTCGAGGGTGATATACGTAGGCTGCCTTACTAAGGGCTCGGTCCAACCAAATAAACAATTTAGAATTTCCCAGTCAAAAGAAACTAGGGCATGATTCAATCCTCATTGTTTGAGTCAATTCCAAAAGTTGTAAGTCCCACCCCACTTCAAGTATCGTTTGGACCTCATGTCATCCTTTTCTTCTAACCTTATCCAAAAGCCAAGCTACAATCAAAGAAAGACCTTCAAATCAATTTTTGTGAATGTTAATACAAATCATTCAATGAATGTGATGACGCACTGTGGGAACTACTTGTCTACCTTAGGAATAAGAATCGGGTGAGAAATAAAAATGAGAGAGTCTTATTAGTGAAAAACCTCATGGGCACCGTAAGGCGATGGTAATTTGAGAGAAATAAAAAATAAGAGAGTCTTATTGGTGAAAAACCCTTACGTACATAAAGGTAATGGTGAGTTGAGAGAAAGGAAGAGGCTTTTTGGCGAAAACCCTTCAAGGCACCACTAGCCAAATAAGGTCTAAATGCAATTGACCGTAGGAAGCAACTCAGTTTCGAGGAAATTAACTCAACAACAATTGGCAAAAAGTTTGGATGAAAAGATGAAGCTGCTTAATCCAAAATGCATGAAATATTCATTAGAGTTGACTGTCATTTAATAGATGAATTTTTCATCTGTTTTTTTTAAAGGGGGATATTCATTGTCTTTTCTTTCTTCTCTTTATTTTTGTTTTATCTTTCTTGAGTTAGTTATCCAAATATAAAAAAATTGTCATTTTTTTCTTTTCTTGTCTTTGAGTCAAAACCGTGGCAAAACAAGTGAGAAAATATTGTAAAACAAGATACCAACTTTTTCAATTGCACAAAACAAGATAAAATGGCCAGCACATAAAAAGACATGATTGTGAGCTAAAACAAAGAATGGAGGAAATTTTGTCAACAGAAAAGTCCTAGAACTCATGAAAATACAAAGGTTCAAAGGTTTTATCTAAGAGGTATGGCAAAGCAGAGATTATATGCCTGTTTCAGAGTCACTCTTAATAATCTAAGCTCGGGTCAATAATGTAGAAAGTCAGTGACACATGGTAATGGTTGAAAGTAAGATTAAATGTGATAGGTTCAAGAGCGATTGCCATGAACTCTAAAGCCACAATCCATCCACCAAGTTTTTAAACTCACAAGTTTTCATGAAACAGGAAACATATTACCTTCAAAGGTTGTAATGCTTCACTTTCACAATTGCAGGAGACAATGTTTTTGCACAAATTTGGTAATCAAAACCATGGTAAAACCTAATCATACAATATCTTTAGGAGACACACTTCCTTGTCCGGGTGATTCAAGTTCCATTTATTAGGTGATGCACTTCCTAAATTGAATCTTCAATCCTAGAAGTCACGCTTTCTAGGTAAGTCCTTCCACTTAACCCCTAAGAGACGCACCTCCTTATCTGAGTATTCCAGGTTTCATTTATTAGGTGATGCACTTCCTAAAATTCAACTTCACTCCTAGAAGTCACACTTTCTAGGTAAGACCTTCCACTTAACCCCTACGTGACACACCTCCTTATCTGAGTAATCCAGCTTTCATTTATTGGGTAATGCACTCCCTAAATTGAACCTTAACTCCTAGAAGTCGCATGTTCTAGTCGAGTCATTTAAGTTGACCCTTAGGAGACACAAATTCTTGTTTTGATTATTCAACCGGCATTTGTAAGGAGATGCACTTCCTTTTTTTGGTAATTCAAGCAATATTTGTAAGGAGATGTACTTCTTTATTTGGGTAATTTAAGAAACATTTGTAAAGAGATGCACTTCCTTGTTTGGACAGTTCAAGAAACATTTGTAAGGGGATGCACTTCCTTGTTTAGGTGATTCAAGCAACATTGGTAAAAAGACACACTTCCTTATTTTTGTAATTCAAGCGGCATTGGTAAGGAGACGTGCTTCCTCATTTTGGTAATTCAAGTGGTATATGTAAGAAGAAGCATTTATTTGTTTGGGTAATTCAAGCGGCATTTGTAAGGAGACACACTTCCTTCTTTGGGTAATTCAACCGGCATTCGTAAGGAGATGCACTTTCTTATTTTGGTAATTTAAGCAACATCTGTAAGGAGAAGCACTTCCTTATTTTGGTAATTCAAGAGGCATTTTTAAGGAGACACACTTCCTTGTTTTGATACCTCAAGCAACATTAGAGCCCGCTCAAAGCACGGGGAAATAAATGGAAAGTCAAACAACAAGGAAAAAAAATTGAAAGCCAACAAACAAGTTAAAGAAATTTCAAGTCAGGAGCCTGCCTGAAGAATAGGGTGATGAAACTCAAGTCAAGAGTCCAAAAGAAGCTGCATAGATAGTATTTTTGTAATATAATTTATGCTTTAACTTGTAATTTTCATTTTAATGTAATGACAGAACCGCTGATCGGAACCTCGATGGAACCTCACTCAACTCTCCAAATCGGTACAGTCCACTTCTCCTTCCAACCCTTTGAGAAACCTGGGACTTAATTTCGTCATAACTTGGGTGGTTAGGATGTACTGATATAGACTCGGTTTCACTCCTTCCTTCTATTTCATTCACTTTGAATAATGGCCAGGAAAAAATTTTGTCTCGTTGTCTACTTCTTTGTCTGAAAACACTTTGTGTTTTCATTCAAAGGGTGCATGCTGTAGAAACCTAATTTTGTCCTTTTCAAAATTGAATTTTATCCATTTTTAGCTCACCTTACATATACCCTCACCCATGTGATTATACCCCACATAAATATAAAAATTAACAACCCTTAACAAACCCAATCCTCAATTATTCTGTTGGTAACAAATTTTATCTCAACTAACTCATACCTCACTACCCTACCCCACCCACCTACCCATGTGACCCCCTCCTCATATTTCTTGTCCACAAAGAAAAAAAGATAAACATACACACTACAAAAGAGAGAGAGATACTCAACATCATTTTTTTCTATTTCCAAATACAGAACCCATACGTGAACACACTGTTAAAGGATTTGGGTTTCTTCTTATTCACCATCATACACATATACAAAGGGGGAGAGTAATAAAGAAGGCATACAAGAGAGAGTAACAAAGAGAGAGAGTAATGGAGAGAAAGGGAACAGATGGAGCTGACTGTTTTCTGGTGCATTTTTCCCTGAAATCGAAATACCCCGTGAAATCATTTCATTCGTAGCCCAAAAATCATCATTCTATTTTTTTGGTTTTTCTTTGGTGAAATCTAGCCTGAGAGAGAGACATTTCGGTGACTGTTGGGTCTACCAAAGCTTCTGGGTGATAGAAAATGATAATCCAACCTCAATTCATGAGTCTTGTAATCCTTGTTCAAAACGAGTGATTTGGGTTTTGTTTCGGGTTTTCCTTATTGCTTTTTGGTTGATTCTTTTTCGAGTTACGATTATGGTTTTTGACTGGTAAGGTTCAACTCTAGGTTGCGGACAGGGATTCTATCAATTTTATTCAGAATAGTACATTGATTTTGAAAGCTTGATTGGAGGTCCAATTCTATCGATTCTCATTTTTATTTCATTATACATGTTTGATTTGTGTGAAGCATGATATATGAAATGAATGTTTGGTGATTTTTATTTGTCATTTGATTTCATTGATATTGGTTATGGATTGTTAAAGGCAGTAATTGTGAATTGTTACGTTGGAACCTTGAGTTGAATTTGGGGCGGAATTAAGAATTTGATAAAAAATGAATATAAATTAGTTGTTTTGATTCACTGCTATCATTACTTTTGTGTATAATAGTCAATTCCCTGATAGTATCATGATAGGTCAAACGGGGTAGGCAAACAGTAGGTTTGGATAGGCAAAATTCAGAATTTATGGATTATTGAGTAATGTGGAATGTTTATTGAATGATTATCTTTTTCTCATTTGGACAATCTATTCATTTAGCTGGGGAATGCCCCGTGGTCATTTGTATTTATTTATCGTAAAATGCCCCGACGTATCATGTATGCAAAGGAGGTTCGTGATGAAGGCCCGAGGAATCGGGTAAAGCATTGGAGCTTAGTCTAAGATTAGTTTAGAATAGGATTTATATTTCCGTATTTTTCTATTTTTGGATAGTATAACTTGGACTGGACACTATATTTTTTATTCGCTTTGTTTTATTTGTTTGTTTTTCGTTTTTTGTGTTTTATGTGGGTTATACATTTGTAATATTAGATTTGCCGATACGCTCCACCAAGCGACCGTGGTCAAACCACGGGATTGAGGGTTACCTAACACCAAGCGAGCTTTGAACCCATCAACAGAACCATCAGGATGATATTTAACCTAAAAAACCCACTTACAATTCATCATATTTTTTGAAGGATCACATGGTACTAGCTCCCATTTTTGATTCTGAACTAAGGCATAAAATTCATTTTTCATAGCTTCATGCCAATGTGGGACTTTTTGAGCTTTCTTAAAGGTTCTACATAGGGAGTAAGCCGTTTGAACAATAGTGTAGGATTTCATAGGTTTAAGGCTATTGGTCTTAGATCGAGTAATCATGTTATGAGTGGGCAATGATGTAGATCTAGGGGTAATAAGAGAAGGTTATGGGGCCATAAGAGATGAGACAAATGATGAGGAAGAGGGTTGTACCATAGGGTTCTGGGTCAAAGGACCAGTAGACTTATTTTGACGCTAGTAAGTGATTACTATGGCTTGCGGATGCCCATTTAAATGGGGAAAAGAATGAACTAGCGAGGCCACAACATTTAGTTGAGGTGAATTGTGGTTGGAAACTGAATTTTGTATGGTGAGGGAATGGGGAAATGGAGATGCTAGAGAAGAAGTAACAGATAAGGGAGAAATTGAATTACCTGAGATGGTGGTACCTATTGGAGCCGAGGAGATGGGTGAGTGCATGTCCACGAGCTACTGCACATTGTGACCAGGAAGCTCATAAGAATCATGTAAATATTCAGTACTATCTGTTAGGGTTTCTTCCCTGATTTCCTTATCAAAATTAAGTTTTACTTTTTCTTGAAAGAAATAAAAATGACAATAATTACTTTTACTTTTCTTGAAAGGAGAATATAAAACTTTCCATATTTGGCAAACCTCTTTCTAAGAGAATAGGTTTTGGAACTTTATAAATAGAAGACCCCTCTTCTCATACCACAACACAATAGCATCCACAATGTAGTCGTTTGATGGGTCTTGTTTAGAAGGAGATTTTCTCCTAATACTTTTTTTTATGTTTTTGACATTAGTTTCCAATATGTAGGTCGCTTGAACAAATAATATCAATAATATATTTTATAGTATTATTTTTTTTGTCATTGATTTATCGTCTTATAGTTTGCAATGAATAGCTTCTGAATGATGCCCTCTCAATTGCAAACCGAACAAGTGATATCAGAGTCTATGGTTCAAAGGTCCAATGGTTTGGTAAAATGATATTAATTAGGTTCAAAGTTGTTTCAAATCAAGATGCAAGTAGTTTGGAGATAATGATGATTTTGAAGACCACCTCCGCGGTATGCCAAGCACCAAAAAATTGGTGTTTTACGACTAGGACTTAAATCAGCCATAACATCTTGTTCGGGTATTGGATTTAGGAGAATTTTATATCGACAGAAAGCTTATTCAATTTACCACACTACAAAATTGTTAATGTGGAAAATTTGCATAGAATTTATGGCTTTGGGATCATCTACGCATAGAAATAATGGTTTTTATTCTATCTCAAAATGCAGGGTGTTACATTAGCGGTCAGAGTAAGGGTGAATTTTGCATAAAACTTTTAGTTTTAGTTGTATAATCATGGATTAAGGAGTGGGTTTCCATTGTATAGTGATAGACTAGTGTGGTAGCAATAATTGTAGATTGTATGGTAGTTTGTAAAGGAAGTGACTGGATATGATTATTATGTGTTCAAAATAGAGAAGGAGCTCAAAGTGGATAGTTATGGTAGTTGTAGAAATCATTTATAAGTGGTAAACGGAAAGGGGTCTATTAGTTAGTAAGTTGTAGGTAGAGGCTCATTAGTGTTTACTGAATTTTGAAGATTTAGGTTAGTATGGTATGAGGAATTAGAATATTTTGATAATATTAAAAAGGGTTATATTATAAGATTAAGATTGACTAATCCTATCATGTGACTTTACCCCTTTGATGATCTTTTTCTTTAAGTAGCCGTACATTAGTACTTCATGTGAGAAGGTACATAATGGATTTTGAGTTGTAATAATGAGGTTATGGTGGGGTTGTGATTGTAGGTAGTAGCTAAGAGAAGTGAAGTATTGCGGTTGATTTCCCCAATTTGATGGCCTAGTATAGAATTTGGTGTACTTTACCAATGGTATATAATTAAGGATAGACAATAGGCTTGAACTTTAGATGTGGAGTTTAGGCGTGGAGTATAGTGGTGAGAATAATAGCTTAAGATTAATGATGCATGTTTTGTGGACTAACTAGTAGGCTTGATATAATGTGTGAAATGGCCTAGGTTGATAATTTGTGAAAAAAGAGTGGATAAATGGTTATATATTTATACTGGAGGACTAGTGATAAAAATGTTGAATTATGGTTGAGTCATTAAGATGATAAGAGTGATAGTCTTATAAGAATAAGTTGAACCCAAGATAGCATGTTGTTAGATAAGGTTGTATGGTATAAGTGTCATGTGTACCCAACTTGCGTTTTTGAATTTTATACTATAGAGAAGTCTGGGGAGTTGTTATAGTGTTCATTAAAGTTGAATTCAAGAAATATAGGTAGGCAGTATGCACCTTTGGTATTGTTTTACAAATTTTGTTAAGTTGTAAGTTATGTGATCGGAGGTGTAATGATAGTATTCTAAGGAATTTAAGATGGAGTGTTAAGTGTTTAGTAGTATGGGTGTCTATACCCATGAAAATTTTAGTCATAAGTTGATGACTTTGGGAGTTAGAAAATACTACGATTAGTGTCCCTGAAAGGGGATATCCTGGAAAATATTTTAGTGTTTTTGTATTATAGATTAATGAGAGGAGTTTGTATTCATGTATATACTGATACTCCCTTTTATGATAAGAAGTGTGGATGTATATGCTCATGAGAGTGGGAGTTGTAGAGTGATGGCTATAGAGGCTAGCGAAAGTTAATAGTAGCATTTACAGAAAACAGGGCCTTTAAGGTATAGTTCTTCAGAGAGAGTTTAGATTTTAAGTATGTGGTGATGTCTCCTTTATGTTGAGAGTTATGACAATAGATTTGATAAGGGGATATGTCAGTAATTCTAGAATTGTGACTTTGATCAAAGGGGGAGATGGGGAATTAAGTTAGTACCCAATTTTTTCTCAATGCGGCAAGTTGTGGAGAGGAGTCATGATAAATCTATTCCTACTCAAGAATACTCCTCATATTTCCATTTTAGAGATTTTTCTGCAAATGTCCTACGTTATGTGTTCAAGTCATGCCTATGCCTATGGTTCGGGTTCTCTATGGACTTATTTTTATGATCTAACCTCCAACCTAGAAGCAATTATGTCTCACAGTAATCCAGTCTTTCATGTATTCAAGCCATATGTTATGTTGTTCGTGATCCATGAAAATCTTTGTCTCTCAACATGCTTGGTCCCCGGAAAATATGTTTCTATATGTCACTGATTCATCCTATGTCGGGTTTAGCCAAAGTGATTAAGTTTATGCAAACTCATGGCAAATCTCAGTTCCTTAAATGAGGAGCAATAGCTTCAAGCGGAAATCTTTATCTTAGTTGTAATGTAATACCTCATATCATTCTAGACTCAATACCACTCTTGGTTGCATATATGGAGAGTTTACAACCTGAAAATTTTTCTAATTGTTAAAATGCGTAGTCATATTTATGAGCTATTAACTCTCCTGATTTTTAAATTGATCTTCACGACCCCGAAACATAGATTTTTTAGTTGATTCATGATCAGGGGTGTAAAGGGGGTCTCAGGAAAGTTTTAGATTTTTCAGACGATGTTTGAGATATGTTTGGATGATCAAAATAGTGGACCAATACAATGTCGACACGGCGCGCCAGTAATTGCATCGCTTAACGCATAGGGTGCCCAGTTTGTCTTACTGATTTCTATTTCCAGGAGGGTAATTCTATCTTTTCCCTAATTGTATCTTGATATGTGCATTAATTCTTTCTCACTGTGCTCTATCCTAAGAATTCGGGCGGTATGGTGTTTCTTCCAAGCGATTCATTACTTATGATCCACATACTTGATATTTGGGTCACTTCGTGTCTATTTTATCATATCTTTACTTCATGTCCCTCGTTGAGTGGCGTAATAAGTATAAGTTATGATCTAATAGTGTTACTTCCATTCATGAAGTTTAAAATTGGGTCCTTTAATAACCCTCCGTATGATAGTATGATGGTGACAGTGAAAGCGTGGTGATGTGTTAGGTAGAGGAGTAGATGTCTTGAAGGTGAAAATTTAATGTGAATTCTCGATCTAAGGATATAGGTGAAAGGGAAAAGAATGAGATGAACTTTTGTTGCTTGAAATAGCTAAGAAGGAGAGATGTGGTGAAAATATTTGTAAGAGTGATTGAAATTGTTGGTCTTAGTTGGGAGATCCCTGTTGTGGGTGTAGTAATGATTAGGCTTGAATGTTGTGGCTGCTGAAAACACAAACCTATGTGTTGTGTGGTTAGTACTCTATAAATTAAATCTCTAGTGTGTATGATGGTAGTGATAAGGTGAAGAAGTCTTCTTAAAGGGATGTAAAGTACAGGTCCCCGTAGCTCAAGTTAGCACTTTTAACCCTGAGTTAGGCTTCAACATAGCAGTACAAAGTAGTGAAACTCAAACTCTTGTGGTTAGATGTGTGACAGGATAATTGTAAGATGGAAAGGATTGAATATATTATTGTATCATAAGAGGTAGAGAATGCTTCTATCCCGATCTTCCACAAAATATTAGTTCATAACTAGAACCAATTTAAATCAGGTCATAGGATCATCAAATAAACCCCTTCCTTATGTTGTAATGATTAGGACTCATAAAACCCATGTGCAAGGTCATCCTATGTAAGGTTTCACTATCCCATGTTTTACACTTACATATTTCACTAGGGGTTATCATGAAATTCGTTTGATGTCTTTGTATGTTTTGTTGAGGAAAATTATTCAATGCGAGATTAAGTTCTTTATTCTACACTTTTAGATCCTCAAAAGTCCCTACCTTTCATTATGGTACGAATGATCCCAAGGGGGAGATAATGCAACGCCCTGCATTTTTAAGCAAAAAAGTGAATTGTCGTCCCTATATATGTAATCTCTAATTCCATGGTTTATATTTAGATTCATGTGTCATGATCTTTTGCATAGTATATGAAGTGATTATGAGGTGAAAAATATTCATAGAAATTAGCCTAGAGCAAAGTTAAGCTAAGAACCTTTCATTTATCCAAAATTGAATATTCGATTCTGCAAGGGTCTACTTTGAACATATTTATCTTTTGATACACATAGAATTTTGCAGCTCAAGGCCCACTAAATTTTATATAATTGAATTACCTTTCCAACGATACCAATTTTGCCAAAATCTGATAACCGAGTGAAAAGTTATGATATTTTTGCGTGAGGCAGTAAGCCGACACGACACATCCGCCTGCGCATTACGGAGCTGTTTCACATGCTATTTCAGTTTACAATAGGTCTAGGGCCATTTTGGTCATTTTCCCTCACCCAAATTCCCTCCCTAACATAAAATTCGGCCCCAAGAAGCATCAATTGCATCCTTATTCATTTTTGTCTCAAACTAAAACCCTAACCACCTCTAAGAAAAAGAAATCAAGAACCAATCCTTAAGTTTAAGATTTCAAGAAGACAGATCAAGATTCAGGGTCCATCTTTCAAATCTTATAATCCAAGGTATGTGGGACTACTCTAAAAACCTTGGGCATAAGTTTAATTGTTTATCCAGATTAAAGATCCCCAATTATGATTTATAATGAAATAGTCGATATTATTTTTGAAAATTATGCATCATGGGGTTGTTTTGATGAAAATATGTGTTTTCTTGAACCACTTTTTATGGAAGTTGATCTGTAAATAGGGATATATGATTTTGTCTATTTGTAAAGTTTAAATGAGAGAATGAATGATCAAAGCTCCGTCTTTTATCATGATATTGCCGATTTTAATTGATGGGTTGCTTAAAGGCATGCACTTTCTAAACGAAAACTAATGGGTGAATGCCTGATAAATGATCATGGTTTGGTACTATTTTTTGCATGTTGAGAATATATTTTCATATGATAAATGTTTATTGTGTCAAATTAACACCTTCCATGAATTTTTAAAGAAATTACAAAAATGAGGTGACCATCTATTGATTCTGTAATTGGGAGGAGAATGGTTTGATGAAGGTTTTCAATGAGAGATTTATTGCATAACTCTCTCTCATCTGATGTTTAAAATTTAGGGTGGTAACTAATATGATAATAAATTGAAAAGGGATATAGATTGATATGATGTGATTTGATTGACTTGCAAGTCAGGGTATGATGATACCTGATGATTACATGCCCTTAACAAGATAAGTATTGAATGTTTTGAAAGTATGAAGCATGTTTGTTTTAAAGAACTAAAAGTTGAGCTTAAGAGAGCTAGTAAGTTACTCAAAGAAAGAGTTTGAGTGTAAGGGCTCATCGCTGGAAATCGTAGTTACTGATGCGGGTCTTATGATATTGTATCCTACATAAGTGGATAATAAAAATGATTAGGACATTTCACATGGGGGATTCCTGCAGTGTGATCACATGGGATAACTACCATCTCCAAATCCAAGCGGCTACTTGGATTGGAGGTTTGGCCATCGAGTCAAGGGTGGGTTCCACATAGCTTTAAATTTGTAGGGTGTACCGACTATCTCAGACGAACAATACGGAGTAAGTCAAGGTTGTCAAGAATTGATTTGAAATTATTAAATATGCCCATGTATGTCACCTATTTTTGTTTAACTTCATGCTATTTTCAGTTGTTTCACATACCAGTACATCTGTATTGACCCCCTATATTCCAGGATCTGAGGCACAATTCCGTAGTCCCATGAAGCAGTAGATCTGTATGTGTCAGAAGATGTAGTTGGTGAGCCTTCTCTTTTTCAGAAGGCCTGATTTTCTGATTTCATTGTTTCTTTCTTTTTAATGGTCTACTGGGTACCTTGTCCCAGATTTCAAACAAATGTCATTTTCACTTGTTAGAGATTTCGTAGACTAATGTTAGATGCTGTTAGAGGTTTATGGTTTCCATTCCAGATTGTTCAATTGAATTATGATACTGGCCATGATTCCATATTATTTTATATTTCTGCATTTTTCTTCATATTATATGAAAATGTGTATCATTGCCAGATGGAGAAGGGCGCTCGGGCCTTCACAGTTTGGGATGCCCATCACGGCTAGGGCCCTGGCTCAGGTCATGACAGTATTACATTCATTAGAGGTTAGTGTTGAAATACACTTGGTTCTTAATCTTGTAATAATCTTTGTCTCACTATCTATCCTTTTCATTCTTGCAAACTTGTTGTGTTGTTCTTGTTCTCTACTCTCGGTTTGTACCTGTTCTTGTTGGTCAAAATTTTTTCCTTCTTGTTCTTCATTTTATGTGTTGTTAAGCTAATTTGGATTGTCTGAAATAGGTGTCAAACACCTTTTTATCTTCTTATTCTAGCATTGTGTTGTGAATCCGAGAGAGGTCTCCAATTGGTTCAAGGATCTTAGTGATTTTTGGACTGTTTTGAAGTGTATTTGATGTTCTCCTCATTTTCTTGTATCACTTGGTATCAAAGAATGGATGAATGGATTGATCATGTTCCCACAAGATCAATTTTGGGCTTGTTAGTTGAAAAATTAAAAAAAAAGGGTTAAAATCTAAAAAATAAAAAAAGAAGTAAATCTGTCCATTCTTGTGTTCCTGGCCGAAAGTGTGTTCTTGTTGTGTCTTGACTGAGATTTTTACATGTATTGAGTGTTTCTAGTGTTATTTTTACCCTTCACTAACTCTTTGAGCTTAAATCTAAGTTTGATCTTATATTGTCGATATTGTTGTGAAGTTGAAAACTTGTAAGTGTTTTGGACATTTTTGTTGTTGTGGCTTCACTTTGGCCATGTGGTATCAACCTTGTTGTTGTTCTAGGCTTAAACACGTGATTTTGTTGTTAATTGGTGGCCTAAGAACCATTTTATTGAAGTTGTAGTTGTCTTGGGCAAGTGTTGAAGATATTGTTATCGTGAAATTTGGAAGTGGCCGTGTGAAATTGTTGTTGTTCTTTAAGAATGTTGTTGTTGTTCTTGGTGGATATTGTTATTGTTCTTATTATTCATCACCACCTTCATATATTTTTGAAGATAAAGTGAATTTTTGATCCCTAAATTTGAAGGAAAAAGGTGTGTGACTTGTTAGTCTTGGAAGACACTACAACCACCAAAGACTTTATCAACCATTTCCCAACAACTTTCCATGATACAAGGGTCCATGTTTTTAAGAAAAGTACTACGAAAGTCAAGTTTTGAAATTTGAAACTTGAAAAAAAGGCTCCATGACTTATTCTTCCCTCCTTAAAACAAATTCCACCAATCCAAATTAAAAATGGGTCAAGACTTGGACTTTGGAAAAAAAATTGTAGAAACCGCAACCAATATGTGGCTGCCATATCATTATTTTACTGTTCATGCACATTAATTAAGCTCAAATTTTAGATTCTTTGATTCATTTTATTATTTCATTAATTTCATGTCTTGATTCTAGAATTAATTAACAACTAGTGATGACCTACTTAGTTGTAGATTAATTGTTGACTCTACTTCTCTCGTGTCTTTGTTATTTGTGTACTTTTCTTATTTTTAACTCGTAGTAACTTCTTTGTTTCAAGTTCGTAAGTAAATTTTGTTTTTGTGTCTTGAGTTGATCAAACAAGAATCCATTCCGACCGCCAAGTAGAATTGACATCCTATTGACTACCAGAGTATAAGCAACTTTCAATATTCGCCGCTCCAATTGTGAGAATCACAAAGGTTAGTGTATACGAATGTTGGTGAGGATCTTTTACTACTAATCTTGTTTGTTCATTGAGTAGGTACAAAGGTGATATAAGAGGAACATGTCTTTGATATCCAGGGATTATTGTGACTACAACATGGGAGAATATGATTGTAGTGAGGGGTTTTGTGGCTATGAAGTAGAAGTAGATTGCGGAGGCTATGAAAACAGCCATGATCAAAACTTGGGCAGATTTAATGGACATGGTTTTTGGGGAGAAAATGACGGGAATGAAGTACCTAGTTCTATTGGTGAATTTAGAGGTGATATGGGACCTTGTGATGCTTCTTATGATGACGTTGGGGTATGTGAGAAGTCTTACACTCCTCACTCCTAACCTAAATTTGGTGTTTGGTATAACCCTTTCATTCACAAAGCTTATGAGAGCTATGATGAGAGTACATATGAGGAGTGTGAGGATTCATATTCTTCACCTTGTAGTACTTCTTATCAAGGTTAATATAGTGTGAATGGTTATACTAGTTCAAGTGGAGGTTTTCCAATGAGAAGAAGAGGGGGTGCATCTCCAAAACTGAGGGTTACGTGTGTGCCTTATAATGTTGATCCGAGAAGGAGTATACACTCCAGAAAGGTGACCATTTTTGGGATATCGGACTGCCTTATTGGGTTGAATTATAGTTACTATAGAAACTACATCCTTCCATCCATGGTCGACTACTTGGGGTTGCTTCAAGATCCTTTACTTGTTCCATACTCATTGGACGGGTTCAAGGTTACCTAAAGGGTAAAAGTTGTATTTTCCCAATATGAATACCACAAGGAGGTGTGGTGCAATATTCTTCCCTTGGCCTATGGTCATGTATACTTATGTACTGATTGGTTTGCATGGCATCAAGTTCCTAATGTGAAAAATTGGCCTAATGTTGTAAGAGATCAATGGGGGAATTGCCTCATGACTTACTTGCTGCCCAAGCCGCAAAGAGAAATGCCTACCTCCTCCAATTAGAACTATTATGAGAGACAAAAGATGGAAAGGAGTAAGGGAGTGCAAGGTGTTAATCCGAGAGTGTAAAAAGGAGAGGTTGTGGGGAATGAAGTGAGGAGATTACCACCAAACCGTGCTAACTTTAGTTGTCCTTATTTTTATAAGGAAATTTGTGTAGGTACCAACATGGAAAGCAAAGTTGAACAATGCCGGATGGAAGTTAATTCCCAAGATTATGGGGGACCTTTACACCCCGGGAAAGAAGAACCTACTCAAGATCTTCAAGTAAAATAGCTAAATCTTACACTTTGGTGTGTGTGATTGATAATTTTCTGGCTAGTATCCCATTGAGTATGAGTTGTAGCTTACTTACTTGTGAGTCTAATGATTCTTTGCCACTTGTGGAGGATGTACATGTTATGCAAGTGGATACACTAGTTGATCCTATATATGACCAAATTAATTCTTCTCATAAGGTTGATTTGTGTCCACCTAGTGTTGAAGCTATTATGTTGAATGAAAGTACAGCATCGTGTGAAAATTGTGTTGACCCATTTATTTATAAAAATTGTTAACCACTTGAGTATGTGTGTGATGTGTTTAATAGAACTCAAGTGAGTGAAGTACTTAAAATTGTTGGCCAACAAAATGGGTGTGAACCCGAGAGCTATTCTTGGGGTAATCTTGTGCGTGAAACCTCCTTGAAAGTTGACAATTTTCTTTTAAAGAGTGAAGAACTTACTTGTTCCAAATCTTCCCATGGGTTATATCATTCTCTCTTTGGGTACAATGTCTTTTTTGAAGATGATATAATCACTCCTAATGAACCTAGTGGTGATAATGATGGTATAGCTTGCCTTGGAAGCTATAGCCGATATGCTAACCCACTATGGTGTGACAACATTCCTCCTGAAGATGGAAATCTCTTTTTGAAAGATGAGAGTAATCCTAAGGGTAAGGAATGTGTGGTCCTTCTTGAAAACTCAAGGACAAAGATGTCATTGACTCCTTGGGGTAATGTTTCTAAATGTGCATCCTTGCTTGACACACTTATGCTTGAATTATGTGAATATAAACTAGTAGGTGCTGAGTTGTTTATTTTTTTGAAGGAAGAAAAGTGTATGTGTTTACAAGGTTTGTATTCATCTGTGTATGCCTCTACACTTGATTCCTTTATGTACTACCTCTTTGCCTATGATGACATTTATACTAGTTTTGGATTTGTTTTATGTAGAGATAGGAAATTTTGTTGGTAAGTCCACTTGTGTGAGTAATAATGCTAGATGAATCTCATGGACTTTAGAACCAATTGAATCACCACCATTATTGTGGTCTCTTGAAGGGATAAAAGAGCAATTATGTCTTGCAGCTCATGAGATCCTAATTCTACCTTTTGGACCAAGTCAGCCATTAGGACCCTTGTAGCTTCTTTATCTCTTGGTGATTCCCGTAACCAAATTCTTTGTTCAACTTTCATTGAGCTTTTAATATTTAATTCAAAGTAACCTTGGTTATATTGCAAATATGTCCAACCTTGGCATGTTGAGATGATTTGTTTTGCTAACCCTAACCCTTATGCCATGAGGAGTTCGTATTTTTTTGTCCTTTCTTCAGTTTTGCAAGGTTGGAATTTGAAGTCGAATCCTTTTCAAGAAGGGGAGAATGAAACAAGTCAAATGTTCGTCTTCTCTTTAGATGACATATTTAGAGTCCAACACCTAAAAAATCAAGATATGGTCACCTCGAGGACACATGGACATGCATGGAGGACCCGTTTTGAGCATAAACAAGGTCATGAGTGGAAATTTCTTGGAGCATTGAAGACTTGAGGACTCATGAATTTGGATGACACTTAATGGCTCACGATTTGGTCATTTCACTTGGACCAAATTCACTCCATGGCTACCCCACCCATTAAGGGTATTGTTATCATTTTTGTCTTTTCTTTTAATAACATAAATAGAACATTTTAGGTCTTTTCTAATTAATTTATAAATGATGAAATATTGAAACATTGTGATACAAGTCAAATGGTTGCCTTAGATTTTGATGACTTCTTTGATGGACAACACCTAAAGGCTCAAGAATTGGTCACTTCGAGGGAACACAAATATGCAATGAAGGCCCATTTTGAGAAAGACATAAAGCAATCCCGTGTGTGGAAGGTTTCTTAGATTCTTACGTTGATGCTAACTTGAGGATCATAATCCTTAAAGAATGAACCATCCTTAATTTTGAGGGCCTTAAAGAGGCGCCATTCATCAAGTCCAAGCACACAAGGTGCCATTTATGAAGATGGAGGCTCATGAGAGTATGTGGCATTCATCAAAGTAAGTGTACTTGCTAATATGTGAAGAGGGACCTTGAATATACTCCAATGAAGCCTTGGATACATTCCAAAGGCACCTCAACTTAGGGGTATTATGGTCTTTTGAGACTACTCTTTTACACTCCAAAGGAGCACCATTCATTAAGGGTACTTTAGTCTTTTTTTGTAATAAGTATAAATAGACAATTAGGTTTCTATTTTCATAAGTTTTCAAGAATTGATTGAGTGAAACTAAAATTGTATTTTCCTTCCTTAATTTAGGTCTTGGAAAATCCATTGTAGTATAGGTCTTGGAAAAGACATTGAAACTAGGGTAATCATTGAGTGTGGAATCACACTTGTTGACATTTTGGCAAGAACGGTTGGGTGCTTGAGAAGTTGATCCCTTTGTGTCCAACTAAGAATGATCCATCAGTGGTGAGGTGTGTTTAAGTGTTTAATATACACTTACGTGCTAATCATTAGAGTTGGTGTATGTTTCATTACTATCTTTCATTTAATGCTATTTTCTTCTTGTTTCTACTTCATCTCCTCTTTCTTTAGTTGCTGATTTTTTGCTTCTTTAGTCTGGAATTTCGATTACAGATTTATTTTAGCTATCATGTGGTATCAAAGCCATGTATTAGAGTTGTTCCCACAACTCTATGTCTCGGATCTAAGAAAATCTTCACAAAAAAAGAGTCTAGAGTCAAAAAAATCCACAAAGAAAAGAGTCAGAAATCGAAAAAACTCAAAAAAAATTGTGTGTTGTCTTGTTGTTGGTAGTAGATCCAAATTTCACAACTTAGATCTACTATTTTTGAGCTTTTTTTTTTATTTTATTGTGTTTGATTCTTGTTCTCTAGCACTTAACGGGTCTAGATCTAAGTTTAGAATAAGATTTGTTTGTTTTTTTGCTAGATCCACCATTGTTGTGGCTTGTTTGAAGCTTTTTGGAGGTGGTGACATTTTAGGTTTGTGTTGGTGACGTGATTTGTGGCTGATTTTTTGTTGATTGAGCTTGCCTTGGTCTAAGGAACCTAGATCCAAAAGAAAATTTGAAATTAAGGTTCATTTGCTTGTTGGTCAAACTTGGTCAACTCTTGAATATTCATCTTGTTGTTCCATCATCTTCATATCTTAGGGAAGAAGAATATACAAAGAGCTTGTTTGATCCAAAAAGAGGGAAGAAAGAGATTGTACTTGTTGTTTGTGAAAGAATATTCCTTGGCATATTCATTGTTATCCAAAAGAAAGAAGAGACAAAAGAAATAATCAAGTACAATTGAAAGTACAAGGGGGGACCAACTTATTTTGAATTCATTTGAAGCTCCAGGAAGGCTTCAAAACATTTATTTTCCCTATAAAACCGAAATCCTTCTTCCCTAAAGGATTGTTTCGCCGAAACAAGAGATTTTTAAGTTGAAAAGAATTAATTAAAAAAGTGATGCCCAATCATAAGCTGCCATGTCATCACTTTTATGAATGACCAAATTAAGTTCTAAATTAGATTTCTAAGTTTCTATTTGTTGTTTCTAGTTGCTTTTGTGTTGATTCTACTACTAATTACCAAATTAGTAATGACCTACTAGGTTGATAATTAGTCTAGAGTTCTTTGTTTTGTGTCTACGTTTCTTTTGTGCTTTTATCATTTGTAATTTGTTGTAACTTGTTGGTTCAAGTCTATATGAAATTTTCTTTTAGTCATATCAAACGAATATCTATTTTGGGCTAAACTAGAGTCATCTCTCATTCACTTGCCAAGTACATGCCAAAGTTTCAACACTTGTAAGACCAAGTGTGAGGTAAGAATTCGCGAGTGAGAGAGTTAGTGAGGATATTTGAACTGACTTGTTTGTTTGTTTTGTAGGTTTGTTTCCTTATTTTAGGTACCATGGCTGTCAATAATTGTAATTACACATTTGATCGCATCAATGACCATTGTGATAGCTTTATTGAAGATATAAGCCAAATGCTTAGTGCACTAAATCCCAATTTTGGGAAAAGAGACAAAGAGGTGAAAGAAGGGAGAATACTTGATAAACTCCCTAGCGATGCGAGATTCTCAAAGGGGAAAGTGGGCTGCCATGATCCTAACCAAGAAAACAAGAATGTGCTCAAGAACATAAAGGTAAAATAGCAAACTCTTACAGTTTTGTACATGTGAATGATGATTGTGTGGCTAGTAGCCCATTGAGCGTGAGTGGTAGGTTATCTATTTGTGAGTCTATTGTTTCTTTGACTCTTGATGAATATGTACATATTGTGAGTATGGATACACTAGTTGATCTTATTGATGACTGAATTGACTCTTCTTGTAAGATCAATTTAAGTCCACCTAGTGTTGAATCCAATGTGATGAATGAAAGTATATCGTCCATTGATTCGTCGACTATTGTTGATGATGTACATATTGTGAGAGTGGATACACTAGTTGATCCTATAGATGACCGAATTGAATCTTCTTGTAAGATTAATTTGTGTCCACCTAGTGTTGAAGCCATTATGTTGAATGAATGTACATCATCTTGTGAAACTTGTGTTAATCAACTCTTGTGTGAAAATTGCCCACTACTTGAGGTTATGTGTGTTGTAATTAATAGAACTCAAGTGAGTGAAGAATTTGATAATGTTGGTTAACAAAATGGGAGTGAACCGGAGAGCTATTCTAGAAACAATCACTTGCTTGAAACCTCTTTGAAACTTTATATTGATCTTTTAGAGAGTGAAGAACTCACGTGTTTTGAATATTCCTACGGATTAGATCATGCTCTCTTTAGGAATAAATGTCTTGTTAAAAGATGATATAAACACTCCTAATAATCCTAGTGGTGAAAAGGATGGTATAGCTTACTTTGGAGGCTATAGCCTATATGCTAACCCACTATGTTGTGACAACATTCCTCCTAAAGATGGAAATTTCTTCTTGAAAGATAAGATTACTATTAAGGGTAAGGAATGTGTAGTATTGGAAAGGAATATCCGATTGGGTGATGAATGCTTTGATTTGCTTGAATAATTAAGAAACCCAATAGGCAGTTTTTCCTTGAAAAATGAGTATGGATGTGATCCTTTGTATTATACCCTACCTTTGTTTGATAATTATGAGGATGAATTTCTTGCTTCTTGTAGAGACTTAAGCAATAATCCCTTTGATTTTTGTGGTGGTATGTGTCTACTTGAGGGACCTTCCATAAGAGGAGAATGTATACATTGCTTTGAAATTACTTTTTCTACTATGTGTGACCTTATTGTTGAGAGTACTTATGGCGATGATGTTGAAACTAGTGCTGAGTACATATATGAAGACCCCTTAGTAAAAGTTGACATGAGTGATACCTTTCTTTACTCTCTACTTGCTTTTGATGACATGTATGCTATTGTAGAGAGTATGCCGTGTAGTTTGGGTGAAGCCTATGTGAAATGGGAGTGTTGTCTAGACCTGTGTCTATGGCCACTCTTCCCATTTGACCCCGATGCCAAATATAGAATTGATAATGTTGATGCACCCAACTAGTTTTTGGTCTATATTATAAGAAAAGTGTCACTTTTGGTGAATTCCATAACCAAAACCTTTGTGCATCTTTCATTGAAATTTTAATATTTAATTTAAAGAATTCTTGGTTATATTGCAAATATGTGCAACCTTGGTGCGTTGAGATGATTTGTTGTGCTAACCCTAACCCTCATGCCATGAGGAGTTTGTATTTGTTTGTCCTCTCTTTGGTTTTGCAAGGTTTGGATTTGAGGTCGAATCCTTTTCAAGAAGGAGAGGATGATACAAGTCAAATGTCTACCTTAGCTTTTGATAACTTCTTTGATGGCCAACACCTAAAGGCTCGAAGACTTGGTCACTTTGAGGGAACAAGAATATGCAAGAAAGGATTATTTTGAGCAAAACATAAAGCAATCCTATGTGTGGAAGGTTTGTTGGATTCTTGCCTTGATTTAACTTGAGGATAATAAGTCTTGAAGAATGAACCATCCTTGATTTTGAGAGCATGAAAGAGGCACCATTCATTAAGTCCAAGCACACAAGGTGCCATTTATGAAGATGGAGGCTCGTGAGAGTAAGTGGCATTCATCCAAGGGAGTGTACTTGCTAATATGTGAATAGGTAACTTGAATATACTCTAAGGTAGACTTGGATACACTCCAAAGGAACCTCAACTTAGGGTATTACGGTCTTTTGAGACTCCTCTTTTACACTCCAAAGGAGCACCCTTCATTAAGGGTATTTTAGTCTTTGTTTGTATTTTAGTCTTTGTTCGTAATAAGTGTAAATAGACAATTAGGCTCCTATTTTCATATGTTTTGAAGAATTGATTGAGTGAAACTCAAATTGTATTTTCCCTCCTTATTGTAGGGCTTGGAATATCCGTTGAAGTATAGGTCTTGGAAAAGACATTGAAACTAGGATTATCATTGAGTGTGGAATCACTCTTGTTGACATTTTGGCAAAAAAGGTTGGGTGCTTGAGGAGTTGATCCTGTTGTGTCCACCTAATGATGAAGTATTATCCATCAATGGTGTGGTGTGTTTAATTATTTAATATACACTTAGGTGCTAATCATTAGAGTTGGTGTATATTTCATTACTATCTTTCATTTAATGCAATTTTCTTTTAGTTTCTACTTCATCCCCTCTTTCTTTAGTTGCTGTTTTTTTGCTTCTTTAGTTTTGAATTTCGGTTATAGCTTTGTTTTAGCTATCACTTTAAAAGTCCTCTCTTTGAGGGTAGAACACCTTGGTTTAGTATTTGTTCGGGCTTGGAATAGCCATTTTAGTTTAGGGCTTGGAAAATCTAGTATTGACCTTTTGCTTGGAAACGGTGGATCTTGAGGTGCGTTAGTTCCCTTGGAGGTTACCGTAGGAATGTGGTGTTGATTATTACATTCATTAAGGGTTAGTGTTGAAATACACATTTTTCTTAATCTTGTAATAATCTTTGTCTCACTATCTATCATTTTCATTCTTGCAAACTTGTTCTGTTGTTCTTGTTCTCTACTCTCGGTTAGTGTCTTTTCTTGTTGGCTGAAATAGTTACCTTCTTGTTCTTAATTTTATGTGTTGTTAAGATAGTTTGGGTTGGCTGAAATAGGTGTCAAACACCTTGTTATCTTCTCTTCTAGTGTTGTGTTGTGAATCCGAGAGAGGTCTCCAATCGTTCCAAGGATCTTAGTGATTTGTAGATTGTTTTGGAATGTGTTTTGTGTTCTCCTTGTTTTCTTGTATTATACTAGATGTGGCATATGAGGCGGAAAATGCCATTAACTCAATTCTTTCCAGGGATCATGGTCTCTTTCAGATTATCTTATTACTTTCTGATACAGTAGAAAAGAACAAGTTTGTCAAAAAAGAGGCACAAGAAGAGATCTCCAAGAACACAAGTATCACTACCGCACTCTCTCCCAACAAGCCAGTTATAAACAAGTCATCAATAGGTCATAAAATAATTGTAGATTTTGAGAAGGAGACAGAGTGGATATCTCCAAGAACACAAGTATCACTACCATAGTCTTTCCCAATAAGCCAGTTATAAAGAAGTCATCAATAGCTCGTAAAATAATTGTAGATTTTGAGAAGGAGACAGAGTGGATAATCAGGAAGCTCACCAGTGGACCAACAGAGATAGATATCATTTCTATAGTTTGTATGCCAGGGATTGGAAAAACTACTTTGGCTTACAGAGTAAATAATGATATGTCTATTTTTGTTCATTTTGACATTCGTGCCTGGTGCTCAGTCGACCAAGTACATAATGAGAAAAAGTTGTTGCAGAAAAATTTCAATCAAGTTATTGGTGTGAAAGAAAGATTCAATGAGGACTTTTAGAGTACGAGCCCTACTAATTGCCTATCTGTGGAACAAGTAAGTAAACGTGGTTCACAGAAGTAAATACAAAACACAGTGTTTTTATGTGGAAAACACCCGGCTCAAGAAAGGTATTAAAAACCATGAACTGTATCTCTACAGGATTTAACCCCAACTTCACTATAATACTTGAGCCTCAACAATCTGCAGAATTATAGGACTTCTTGTAAACTACGAATTAAAACGTCTAACTCCTATCACTACAAAAACACAAATCTTTCCAAGATAAGTGTTCCCAAGTCTTCGAGTTCCCCAACTTGAATAAAGTATTCCTAACTCTGTTTATACATCACTGAGACTAGAAAAATGACTCATTACAACTCAAAGAACCTACCTACTACACATAGTGTATGACTTGCTAATTAAGAGACCAGGTTCTTCTTCAAGTATGTGAACTAATATGTTGATTGTTGATTTCCTTTTTAGTGCTTGAGTGCACAACCTTTTAATTCCTTTTGTTGTATTTAAGACCTCCTCTGATAAATACCTTTTTTATGTCTACTTCTATTTTCAGTAGGACTCTTATCAAGTGACTCTTCTACTTGTTGCTGCAACCTTTTTCTCTCTTAGATTTAATAGAACTCTTTCTTCTCTTATTGCTGAACTCCTTGATCAACCCAACGGCTGCACTATTTAATTTTTCTCTTAATCTTGACTAGGAATCTTTTGTAGAACTTCTCATTCCACTCAACTTCTGATGTGATAGATATTATCCATTTCTGTTTGTACGCAGAGACATCTTATCAATGCCTTGTCTGCAGCTTAGCTTTGTTTACTTGGATGGATCAGCTTTTACAACATGTTTCATTCACATGTCTATCATCAAAACTCCACATGTCCTAACAAATTTCCCCTTTCTTATGATGACCAACATAGCAGCACAGCACAGCACAACACCACCTGACATAAACTTACTAACAAATATAAGTAAGAGAAGCAGAATGAAACACGGGTTAGTCCAATTGAGTTATAAGAATTTCATTGCCTAATCTTCCCCCTTTTGACATCATCGAAAAGCTGGCTTAACAAGTGAAAATGTTTTATAATTCATGGACATTAAGGCTATCACTAAGACAATCAAAATTCAGAATAATATAACATGAATGCAGTATGAGGGAATAGAAGCAGAAAACATTATAACAATCAAGTCCATTTCATTAAGTAGCAGATATGACTACATATACCAAAAGTAACTAAAGAGAAAATAGGTTACCCAGAGAAGCAACATAAAGAGACAGTTCTAGGAGGTCATAAAAGACTAAGTAGAAGAGCTAAGTAGATGAAGAAGAGGGAAGAAGATAGGTGAGTCTCCTAATGACATCAACATTCTCAACTCTCTCCTTTTTCCAATAGTGAAGTAAGGAAAGCAATATGAGCTTGAAGAATCCCCTTTTCTTCTTCATGAGAAGACTGTGCAGCCTCAAAAGCTGCCTGAGAAACTTCCACCTTAGCTTGTTTATCAGCCAGTGCATTTCTTAACCTTTGCATTGGAGTATCAACACTCATCATCAAACCAGGTAGCATTATATGGTTCATAGGTTCTATGATATTCTTGATAGTCTATGAAGACCACAGTTGGGAAGCAATACCAAACACTTCATATATATGGGTGATCCAGAACATATAAGGTAGGGCATGTCCATTAATCTCCTTGAGGAGAACCCTTTACATGTGCTTCAGGATCAATCAAGGAAAATCAATTCTCACCTCAGTCTCCAAAAGTTCCATGAGTGTATGATCAATAAAAATAGCCACACACCGTCTCTCCTTCCTAGGAATAATCATTTTGTGGACCAAATCAAAATAAAGCCGATGTAATGGTGATATCTCTCTCTTAAGAACTCTTCTATGGTGGAACAAGTTAGGATTTCCAGAAAACTTTCTATATATATCGAAGGTAGAGGTAAGATTATCTAGAGGTGGCAAAACACCCTTTGCATAGTGACCCCATCCCCCAAAGGAAATACATAAAATCCTTGCAATGTCAGCAACATAAAGGTTCATGGTAACCTTTTAGATAGTAGAGGAGAATAGATCACCAATTCCCACCCCATTCATATAAAACTCATATACTTCAGGTTTAGAAAATCTACGCTGAAGATCACCCATAAGAAATAAATGGGACCAACCATGAAAATCTAATTTTTCCAGTAATATTTGCATATCAGCACTTCCAAAACAACTAACTACCCTTATTCTAGATAATTTTTTCTTTTGAAAGTAAAGATGCTGAGCCTCATGAGTATCCTGATGAGAAGATGGGTAGGGAACTTCAAACTCAGGTTCCAACTCATTAGTAGCATCTAGGGTAAATTCAAAGTCAGATGAGTCAGAAGGAACAGGTGTGGTGATCTATTTCTTGGGACTAGTAGAAGGCTTGGGAGGGGAAATTTTGAGGAAGTAGATCCTTTGATAGTGGAAGGGAATTTTAAGGAGGAGGAGGCTTTTTGAGTAGGTTTAGAAAAGGGTTTCGTGGGCAACAAGGGTTTTGGAACTTTGGCCATGATAGTCTTTATCTTTTTGACAGATCGAAGTAGAAGATCATGAGAAGATGAATGAGAAGGGATGGGATCAGATATAGCGACATATTTCTTTTTGTTTCCTCGAAGAGACTCAGCAAAGGATGCATCTTCTCATTGATATATGACCTTTTTCAACATTATCTCTAAGAAAGTGATGTCTAATATCAATATGCTTGGTTCTTTTACGTTGAACAAGATTTTTAGCTATTTTAATAGCACTTGTATTATCAAAAAAATAGGAACACAACCAACATCTATACCAAAGTCCATGATTTATTACTTAACCCACAACAATTGAGGACAACAGGAACCTGTAGCAACATATTCAGCTTCAGCAGTAGACAAAGCTACTGAATTTTTCTTTTTTATGGACCAGGAAATCAAACATGATCCAAGGAAGTGTGCCATTCCTGTAGTGCTTTTTTTGTCCACCAGGTATCCTGCATAGTCAACAACTGAGTATCCTACCAAATTAAAATTGCTATCTTTGGGGTACCATAATCCAAGATCAACGGTTCCCTTCAAATATTTGAAAATTTTCTTCACGGATTGTAGATGTGACTCTTTGGGTTTTGCTTGAAACCTGCCACACAGCCCAACACTGACCACAATGTAAGGCCTACTTTCTGTGAGGTATAATAATGATCCTGTCATAACTCTATACATTTTTTGCTCTACATCTGAACCTGTTTCATCCAAATCCATCATTGCGATAGTGGAAATAGGAGTACTGATCTCCTTTGCTTCTTCCATAGAGAATCTTTTGAGAAGCTTTTTGACATACTTTTGTTGGTGGATCATTGTCCTTGATGCATACTATTTTATTTGTAACCCCAAAAAATAACTCAGCTTTCCAATCATGCTCATCTCAAATTCACTAATCATGAGTTTGTCCAATTCATGTGTCATATTCATGTTGGTTGATCCAAAAATAATGTCATCCACCTATACCTGCACAACTAAAAAATCCTTCCCATTATTTTTTAAGAACATGTTATTATCAATTTAACCTCTAGAATGACCATTCTCCAGTAAAACCTTGACAACCTCTCATACCAAGCTCTAGGTGTTTGTTTCATCCCTTACAAGTCTTTATTCAGTTTATACACATGATCAGGAAACTTCTTGCTTTCGAATCCTGGAGGTTGCTTGACATACACCTCCTCTTTGAGAAAGACATTTAGAAATACACTCTTCACATCTATCTGATAAAGTGTAAACTCCTTGTAGGCAGCAAAGGAAACAAGTAATCTTATAGTTTCCAGTCTTGCTACAGGATCAAAAGTCTCATCAGAGTTGATTCCTTCCTCTTGGTTATTTCCTTGGAACACTAACCTTGCCTTGTTTCTTATGACTGTTCCATGCTCATCAACTTTATTCCTGTACACCCACTTAGTTATAATTACTGATCTATATTTTGGAAGAGGAACTAAATGTCATACTTTGCTTCTTTCAAACTTATTCAGCTCTTCCTGCATAGCTATGATCCAATCAGCATCAAGCAACGCTTCAGTTATCTTCTTTGGTTATAGCTTTGTTTTATCTAACACATTGAAAGTCCTCTCTTTGAGAGTAAAACACCTTATTTTAGTCTTAGTTAGGTCTTGGAATATCCATTTTAATTTAGGGCTTGGAAAATCTAGTATTGAACGTTTTTTTGGAAACGGTGGATCTTGAGGTGCATTGGTTCCCTTGGAGGTCACCGTAGGAGTGTGGTGTTGATTATTACATTCATTAGGGGTTAGTGTTGAAATACACTTGGTTCTTAATCTTGTAATAATCTTTTTCTCATTATCTATCCTTTTCATTCTTGCAAACTTGTTGTGTTGTTCTTTTTCTCTACTCTTGGTTTGTGTCTGTTCTTGTTGGCCGAAATTGTTGCCTTATTGTTATTCATTTTATGTGTTATTAATCTAGTTTTTGTTGGCTATCTTCTATTCTATAGTTGTGTTGTCAATCTGAGAGAGGTCTCCAATCGGTCCAAGGATCTTAGTGATTTGTGGACTTTTTTGGAGTGTGTTTCCTATTCTCTTTGTTTTCTTATATCATTCTAGATGTGGCATATGAGGCGGAAAATGCCATTAACTCAATTATTACTAGAGATCATGGTCTCTTTAAGCTTATCTTTGTACTTCCTGATACAGTAGAAAAGTTCAAGTTTGTCAAAAAAGAGGTACAAGAGAAGATCTCCAAGAACACGAGTATCACTTCCGCACTCTCTCCCAACAAGCCAATTTTAAAAAATTCATCAATAGCTGGTAAAATAATTGTAGGTTTTGAGGAGGAGATAGAGTGGATAATCAGGAATCTCACTAGTGGACCAACAGAGATATATATCATTTCCATAGTTGGTATGCCAGGGAATGGAAACACTACTTTGTCTTACAGAGTATATAATGATATGCCTGTTGTTGTTCATTTTGACGTTTGTACTTGGTGCACAGTCGACCAGGAACATAATGAGAAAAGTTGTTGCAGAATATTTTCAATCAAGTTATTAGTGTAAAAGAAAGAGTTAATGAGGATTGTTAGAGCACAAGCCCTACTAATTGCCTATCTATGGAACAAGTAAGTAAACGTGGTTCACAGAAGTAAATACTAACCACTGTGTTTTTATATGGAAAACACCCGGCTCAAGAAAGGTGTAAAAAAACATGAACTATAACTCTACAGGATTTAACCCCAACTTCACTGTAATATATGAGCCTCAACAATTAATAGAATTACAATACTTCTTGTAAACTAGGAATTAAAACTTCTAACTCTTATCACTATAAAAACACAAATCTTTCCAAGATAAGTTTTCCCAAGTCTTCAAGTTCCCCAACATGAAGACACAATTCCTAACTCTGTTTATAGATCACTGAGACTAGAATAATGAATCATTACAACTCAAAGAACCTACCTACTACACACAGTCTACGACTTTCTAAGTAAGAGAACAGGTTCTTCTTCAACTATGTGAACTAATATGCTGATTCTTGATTTCCTTTTCAGTGCTTGAGAGCCTAGCCTTTTAATTCCTTTTGTTGTATTTAAAACCTCCTCTGATAAAGTCCTTTTTCATGTCTACTTCTATTTTTAGTAGGAATCTGATCAAGTGACTCTTCTACTTGTTGTTGCCGCCTCTTTCTCTCTTAGATTTAATAGGGCTCTTTTTTCCCTTATTTTTGGACTCCTTGATTAACCCAACTTCTTCACTATTTCATGTTTCTCTTGTCTTCTTGACTAGGAATCTTTGTTTACTTGGATGGACCAGATTTTACAACATGATTCATTTACATGTCTATCATCAAAACTCCACATGTCCTAACAAGGATAACATAGATGATAATGTTGCTGACAAGCTACAGAAATGGCCATTTGGAAAGATGTAATTGGATAAAATGTGGGATACTGCAATATGGGATGAGCCGACAAGACCTTTTCCAACTGAATTTCAGAAAGGGAGCAAAGTTATTTTAACAAGTCGAAAAAAGGAAGTGGCTTTGCTTGCGAAATGCTACAGTGATCCTCTTGATCTTTGATTGCTAAGAACAGAAGAAAGTTGGGAGTTATTATAGAAAAGGGTATTCGGAGAAGAACACTGCCATGGTGAACTATTGGATGTTGCAGAAAAAATAGCCCAAAAGTGTGATGGGCTTCCTTTGGTACTTGATTTGATCGGTGGAGTCATTTCAAGGATCGAAAAGAAAGAGGCTTTGTGGATTGAAGTTCTTAATAATTGGAGTTCCTTTATTTTTAAGGATGAAGAGGAAGTGGAAAAGGTCATACAATAAAGTGATGACCATTTATCGGATCACCTAATGATGCAAGAAAAAGAAAGAGGAACACAAAACAATCACAAAACAGTCCAATACACCCTCCAAAATAGTCAACAAATCACAACAAATCGTGGGCCAAATGGATACCTCACTCGGATTCGACAAATACAACAAAAATACAAGAAACAAAGGTGTATTTGACACCCAAAACAGCCACAAAACGTGAAGAACAAGATGACAACAAGAACACAAATTTTTGGATTCAACAATACACAAAAACAGTCCACTAAAAACAAGATTACAAGAATAAAAGGATAAAAGGATAGATAGAGAGATATAGATTTGTTACAAGACTTAGGAACAAAGTGTGATTCAAACAATAAACCCCTAATTAATGTAACAACAACACCACACTCTTACGGTTACCTCCAAGGGAATCACTCACATTAAGATCCACCATTTCCAAGCAAAAATAATATTGGCTTTTCCAAGCCCAGTACTAAGGATGACTTTTCCAAGCCCTAACTAAGAACTATACTAAGGTGTTGCACTCTCCAAAGAGAGAATAAGTCTTTCAAATGTTCATCATTCATTAACTAAAGAGAAATGACCTAAAATAAACTATATATAGTATATTAAAAAATAAAGATAAAATGACTCCAATGACCTTAATGAGGTTGGTGGCAATGGAGTGTCATTTAGATAAGGATAAAAGACCAAAATGACCTTGAGACTAACTGACCAAAATGACCTTAATAAAAGGGGCTAAAACCATGAACCATCAAATGTGGTCCAAACCCGTGAGTCCTCTAATCTTCAAGGCTCCAAGAAATCTTCCACACACGGGTTTGTTTGATGGCATGCTCAAAATAACCCCTATAAGTATGATCCTGTGCCCTCCACAGGACCAAAGCTTGATTCTTCACGTAGTGTCATTGAATGATGCCATCAAAAGCTAAGGCGGCCATTTCACTTGTATCATCCTCCCCTTCTTGAAAAGGATTGGACCTCAAATCTGTACCTTGCAAAACAAGAGAAAGAACAAACAATCACAACATCCTCATGGCATGAGCGTTAGGGTTAGCACAACAATAAATGTCATCACGCCAAGGGGGTACATACTTGAAGTATAACCAAGAATCCTTTGAAGTGAGTATTAAAAACTCAATGAAATATGTACAAGGGATTTGGTTATGGGATACACCAAGAGTGATACTTTGCTTGTCATGTAGACCAACCAACAAGTTGGGTGCACCAACATCACTATTTCTATATTTGGCACCAGGGTCAAATGTGAAAAGTGGCCATAGACACGGGTCTAGACAACACTCCCCTTTTCCATGTTCTACACCCAAACTAAATGGCATACTCTCTATGATAGCATACATATCATCCAAAGAAAATAGAGAGTAGAGAAAGGTATCACTCAAATCGACTTCTACCAAGGTGTCCTCTTGTGTGTACTCCCTACTAGTTTCCCAATAATAATCATGAGTACTCTCAACAATAAAGTCACACAAAGTAAAAGAAGAAGTAGCTTCTGAAACTACACATTCCTTACCCCTAATAGTACTCTCATCTTCCAAGAAGAGATTTCCATCTTTAGGAGGAATGTTGTCACACCAATGTGGGTTATCATGTAGGCTATAGCTTCCAAGGCAAGTTATACTATCATTTTCACCACTAGCTTTATTAGAAGTGTTTAAATCATCTTTAAACAAGACATTACACCTAAAGAGAGTGTGGTCTACCTCACGGACAGATTTGGAACAAGCAAGTTCCTCACGCTCTAAATGATCAATATCAAGTTTCAAGGATGTTCCGAACAAAAGATTACCCCAAGAAGAGATCTCGGGTTCTCTCCCACATTGTTGACCAACATTTTCATATACTTCACTCAATAGAGTTCTATTAAGCATATCAAACACATACTCAAGTGGGGGTAATTTTCACAAACAAGTTGATCAAAACCAATTACACAAGATGATGTACTTCCATTCAATATATAGGCTTGAACACTAGGTGGACATAAATTGATCTTACAAGAAGAGCCAATTTCGTCATCAATAGGATCAACTAGTGTATCCAAACTCACAATATGTACATCATCAACAATAGGCAAGGCATCATTAGACTCATAAATAAGTAAGCTACTACTCACACTCAATGGCTTAATAGCCACACAATTGTCATTCACATGCACTAAGGTGTAAGATTTAGCTATTTTACCTTTAAGATCTTGAGTAGACTCTTTCTTGACGTGAGGTGAAGGTCCTCCATAATCTTGGACAGCAACATCCTTTTGGCATTGTTCACCTTCGCTTTCCATGTTGGTACCTACACAAATGTCCTTAGAAATGGAAGGACAACCAATGTTAGCATGGTTTCGTGGCAATCCCCTCACTTGGCTCCACATATTATCTCCTTTTTCCCCTCTCGGATTACCACCTTGCACTCCCTTACTCCTCTCAATCTTTTGTCTCTCATCATAAATCAGATTGGAGTAGGTACGCATTTCTCTTTACGGTTTGGGTAGCAAGTACGTTATGAGACAATTTTCCCACTGGTCTCTTACAACATTAGGCCAATTTTGCACGTTAGGAACTTGATGTCGTACAAACCAATCAACACCCAAGCTCATATAACTGTAGGTTAAGAAAAAAACATCACAACACACCTCCTCATGGTAATCAACTTAGGAGAACACAACTTTTACCCTCTCAGTAATCTTGAACTCGCCCAAGTAGTATAGAACAAGTAAAGGCTCTTGAAATAACCCCAATTAGTCAACCATGGATGGAAGAATGTAGTTTCCATAGTACCTATAACTCAACACCATAAGACAACCCAGTATACCACAAATAGTCATCTTTCCGGAGTGTACACTCCTCTTTGGATCAACATTGTAAGGCACATGAGTACCTATCGATTTCCCCTTTTCTTACAACCTCTAGTATATCTGGTATAACCAACCACACCATGTCGACCTTGATAAGAAGTACTACAGGGTGAAGAATATGATCTTTCACACTCCACACGCGTACTCTCATCATAGATCTCATAAGCTTTGCGAATGAAAGAGTTATACCTAACACCAAATGTAGGTTCAAAGTTATACTCCTCACCTTCCCCAACTTCATCATAAGAACCATCACGAGGTCCTACATCATCTCCAAATTCACCATAAGCACTAGGTACATCATTCCCTTCATTTTCTCCCCTAAACCCAAGACCCTCAAATCTCCCCAAGTTTTTATCATGGCTATTTTCATAGCCCCCACAATCTCCCTCTACTTCATAGCCATAAAAACCTTCACTACAATCATAGTCTCCCATATCGTAGTCACAATAATCCCCGATTATCGAAGACATGTTCCCCTGATATCACCTTTGTACCTACACAATGAACAAAAAATATTAGTGGTAAATCTTTCGTACCAACAGTCGTATATACTAACCTTTGTGATTCTCACAATTGAAGTGGCGAATATTGGAGGTTTCTTATACTCCAGTAGTCAATAAGATATTAATTCTACATGGAGACGGGAATAGATTCTTATTTGATCGACTCAAGACACAAAATAAAATTTACTTACGAACTTGAAACAAAGAAGTTACGACGAGTTAGAAATGAGAAAAGTACACAAACAACAAAGACATGAAAGAAATAGATTCAACAATTAATATACAACTAAGTAGGTGATTAATAGTTGTTAATTAATTCTAGAATCAAGACATGAAACTAGAAAACAATAAAATGAAACTAAGAATCTAAAATTTGAGCCAAAATTTGTTCTGTGAACAGTAAAACATGATGTGGCAGCTTCGTATTGGCTGCGATCGTAACAAATTTATTTTCCAAAATTGGAATTCTTGATCAATTTGTAAGTTGGGAATGGTGGATTTGGTTTTAGGAGGGAAATATAAGTCTTGTAATCCCCTTTCAATTACAAAAAGAGAAAACTTGACTTTGTTGTATATGTTCCTTAAAACAAGATCCTCAAAACATGAAAGGTTGTTGGAAGTTGTTGTAAGTCTTTGAGTGTGAAGGAAAAGTCTTTGAGCCACAAGTCTTACACCATAAATCTTGGATTTATGTCTCACAAGACTAACATCAATTAACACTCTCTTTCTTCAACTTCTAGGATCAAAACCCATTTTTTCTTCAACAAAATATAGAGATGGTGAAGAACACTAAGAACACCAAGAACATAAACTTTGAGTCTTGAAGTTCTAAGTTTCAAGTTGGACCTCCCAAACAACACAAAACCTTTTCAAGCTTAAAATCCACAACACAATTCCAAAAACACACGTTCAAACTTGAACCAACAACACATCACACGTTCAAGTCTTGAATCCACAACAACAATCCCAACAAAAATCGGCCAAGTCCAAGTTCACAATAACATCAACAACAAAGGCTCAAATCAAGATATAGGCTCAAAGTGCTAGTGAAGAATAATACTAGCTCTAGAAACACTTAAGGAAAGTAAAAATCACGGCCAAGACACAACAAGAACACAATTTTCGGCCAAGAACACAAAGTGGACAGATTTCTATTTTCTGGAAATTTCAGTTAGTTTTTTTTGTGTGTGTGTGTTTTTCAAGTCTTAATCCCAAGATTGATCTTGTTAGAAAAAAATCAAAGATTTCTTTGATTCCAAATGATACAAGAAAAACAAGAGGAACATGAAACAACCACAAAACAGTCCAATACACCCTCCAAAAAAGTCCACAAGTCACAACAAATCGTGGGCCAAATGGATACCTCACTCGGATTCAACAAATACAACAAGAATACAAGAAACAAAGGTGTATTTCACACCCAAAACAGCCACAAAACGTGAAGAACAATATGACAACAAGAACAAAAAATTTTGGATTCAACAAGACACAAAAACTGTCCACTACAAACAATAACAAGATTACAAGAATAAAAGGATAGATAGTGAGATATTGATTTGTTACAAGACTTAGGAACGAAGTGTGATTCAAATACTAAACCCGTAATTAATGTAGCAACAACATCATACTCTTACAGTGACCGCCAAGGGAATCACTCGCCTCAAGATCCACTGTTTCCAAGCAAAGAACAGTATTGGCTTTTCCAAGTCCTATACTAAGGATGACCTTTCCCAAGCCCTAACTAAGAACTATACTAAGGTGTTGCACTCTCCAAATAGAGAATAAGTCTTTCAAATGTACATCATTCATTAACTAAAGAGAAATGACCTAAAATAGACTATATATAGTATATTACAAAAGAAAGATAAAATGACTTCAATGCCCTTAATGAGGTGGGTGGTAATGGAGTATCATTTAGACAAGGCTAAAAGATCAAAATGACCTTGAGTCTAAGTGACCTAAATGACCTTAATAAAAGGGGCCAAAACCGTGAACCATCAAATGTGGTCCAAACCCGTGAGTCCTCTAGTCTTCTAGGCTCCAAGCAATCTTTCACACACGGGTTTGTTCGATGGCATGCTCAAAATAACCCCTACAAGTATGATCTCGTTCCCTCCATGGGACCAAATCTTGATTCTTCATGTAGTGAATTTGAATGATGCCATCGAAAGCTAAGGAATCTATTTCACTTGTATCACCTAAAGCCATGCTTTTTGTACCTTGCAAGTTATCCAAAGGATAGAGAAATTATGATCTATCAGTTGAAAGATTTATGGAGTACTGAAAGACTTGTGGATCCAACTGATTTAAAGACTGTGGAAGAAGTATTGGAGGTTTATGCGGATGAGTTAATTGCTAGTATCTTGGTAATAGTGAGAGGGGGTAGGGAATAAAGTTGCCAAATTCATGATCTTGTGCATGATTTTTGTTGATAAAAGTTAGAAAGGAAAAGTTATTTGGCTTGACGTGTTCAATTATTCTCTCTTCCTCCTCTTCTTTAGATCTGATGCTTCGTAGACAGATCATTCTTTTTTATGAAGACCTTCATTCGGCTGATACTTCTTTCTTTTACAATCCAGAAAAGGGAAATCCTTTTGTTAAACACTTCCTTTCTTTGGAATGTAACTACCCTTACCTATAACTATCACCTAAGACACTTGAGGATTCTTAAAAAGTTGGATCTGAGGAGAGTAAAATTGACAGAAAAGGGAAATTTGATGGATACTTTGCTGAATGAAATAGGCATGCTTGTTAATTTGAGGGGCTTAATCATTTTGAAGACAAAAGTTGTCCCTCCATCATTTTCAAACCTCTGCAATCTAGAAACTCTAGAGATAAGTTATTGGATTCCACATATGGTATTATCCCCTACTATTTGGAGTTTTGCAAATCTACGACATGTGGACATTGGTTATATCTCTATCTTTGATTTGGATATTGACAAACCAACAGAGTTAGAGGATCTGACAACATTGAGGTTTCTCAACCTTTCCTATTGGGTAGAATTGGAGATTATTTTGAAAAGGTTTCCCAATATTAGAACCATTGAATTCCTTATAGATTGTGACACAGCATATCATTTTTAGTTTCCAAGATTGGATGTCCTTAGTTAACTTGAGAAAGTCTCCGCACAATTTCATTGCCAATGACCTACACATGTACATCAGTGTTAGTTTGATTTCCACTAACCCCTCAAGCTTGAAAAATTGTAATTGGATTGGTTTGATCAGACATCATATAAACTATCAAGAATTGGGAGGTCACTACCTAAACTTCAAAAACTGGAACTAGTAAGTGCAAGAATCCATTTTGAAAAGGAATGGAACATAGAACGAGTAACCTTTCATAACCTCAAATTCCTGATATTGTACAGTGTGTCTTTTTCTGAATGGGAGGTTATTGCAGATGGAATTACAAATAAAATATTGTAATGAGCTTATAGAGATCCCACCGAGTTTTGGGGATATTACTTCATTAAAGTTAATCTTAGTGTGGGAAAACCATATGACACAAGAACGACCTATGAAGTGCTAAAACAGCCCATAAAATGGCACAAAATAGTCCACTATCACGAGATTTACAAGCAACGCAAAATGGAAAACAAGATGACTATAACTTAGAGGATAGATATTGAAACATAATTTACTACACATTATAGGCACTAAGATGTTTATTAAACATCAAAATACAAACAATATGAATACAAGACACCTACACTCGTACGGAGACCTCAAGGGAATTGAAACTCTCAAGCAACCACCGTTTCTATGCAAGTTAACAACACAAGAATTCCACCTTGCCAAACACTCTCAATGAGTTTAAAATATATATCATCAAAGTTCAAAAAGATAAAATGACCTAAATGTTCTATTTATAGACTAGGGAAATACTTAATACAAAAATGACCAAAAGGCGCTTAATGAGCCCAAACAAAGAGGCGGCCTTATAGTGTACTCCTTGGATGGTTTTGGAGTATTACAACTTCTTCTCAACAATTAAAACCTTGTTCATTGGATGGGCAGACCCAAAAGCTCGGGTCTTCATGTCCTTGAGTGCTAAGATGCCTCTTTGACCCATATCATCTTCTTATCCTTAGAAAGGATTCGTCCTCGAATCTAAACCTTGCAAAATAATAGAAAGGACAAGCAAACAAATTTCTCAAGGTATGAGGATTAGGATTAGTGTAATCAATCATAGCATCTTGCCAAGGTGGCTCAAACTTCATATACAACCAAACATCCCTCTTACCCAAATACCCTCCCAAGAAAAATAAATTAGGCAACCCACATAAGTATGACAAGAAACAAGGCATAAGAGTTGCTTATCAAGTGGAAAACTTATCTTCTTGTAACAACAAATAGTCTTTAAATATGAGATAGGAAAACTATACATTCCATCCACATTCAAGTCATTCCAAAAGACATCATCACCATATTTCAAATGATCACCGGGGTCAAATGGGGTGAGTGTCCATGGAACGGGTTGGGGACACACTTCCTTACCCCAATACTACTACAATTATGACCAAATGTTTCCTTTATACTCACATGATCTACAAGAAAAACAATTAGAGTGTCATCTTTAGTCAATTGGCCAATATGTTCAACATCACCATTTTCACACACAAGTTGGTCTTCATGACTTCCATAAGACAACGTACTATCACTTGCCACAATGGCTTTAACACTAGGTGGATGAACTAGTGTATCCACAATCTAAAGTTCTACTTAATCATCACAAAATGAAGGCACATTCAGCTCACCTAAAGACAAACTATTTTTCACACTTAATTGGTTATTAGCCTTATTAACTAGAGTGCAAGAGTTAGTTGATTACCTAGTAGCTCATGTGGATCTTTGCCACTCACGGCAATTGGATTAAGAAAGCTTGGATGATCTATCAAGTTATCCAATTTCTTGCAAATAGAGCTCTATTCGTCCTTCCATTCTATCCATTATTCTTTAATTCTTTCCATTTGTCCTTCTATTCTCTCCAGTTTCCCTTCAAAAGATCCCAAGCGGCTATCCATGACATCAAGCTTTGCCACAATGGATTTAAACCAACTATGCATTTCACCTTCATCCGCCATTGTACCTATCAAGAACTACTAAAAAAACAACACAAAAATAGAAAACACATTAAAGGTTAGGAAATATTAGTCCACAATTCATCTAAAAACAGTCCGCAATCTGTCAATCTCACACTTATAAAGTATTCACTCTATTGGCCTCATAAGTGTTGATAACTCGCTTATACTCCAATTGTGGATCAAGGTCATAGTCGATTCTTATTTAAAACAACTCAAGAAATGATGTTCGAACTTGGGCCAAAGAAAATACTATGACTTAAAAATGAGAAAATCACACAATACAACGCTTAACACAAAAGACAAAGTACTCAAAAACTAATCTACAACCTTGTAGGTATTTCCTAGTTTCCTAATTAGCATGAGAATCAATAAAATTAAAACTAATGGAAATAAGAAATTGAAACTATAATATCCAATGTTCTTGTGATCTTTGATGACACGGCACTTAACTATTGGACGTTGGAATATGGTTGAAGTTGAAAAATTTTGTTTCAAGAAACTAGTTGTTCAATTTCATGTATGGAAGAGGAGAATTTTGGTCAAGGTATGGGAAAAACAAGGTATAGACTCAACTTTCAAGACTCATAAATTCTTTCACCTACTTTCACTAAAATGGCAAGACAACCTTTTGTGGAGGTCTTGTTCCCCTTTCCTCTATTGGCTTGTCTAGAAAAATGAATTTACTCCCTTTTGGTATGAAGACTTTTGGGAGGTGTTTTGTTATTTTTACCCTTTGGTAATGTCTTGAAAGTTGTTTCAATACTAAAAAGAACCCACATTCTCTTCCCTTTAAATTTTGATCAACAACCTTTCACAACACTTCTTCAACACAACATAAGAACTCCAACAACAACAAAACTATCCACTCTTCCCACAACAACTTGCAATTTTTTTGGCTGAAGAACTTGGGTTAGAATCAAATAGTGTCATAGATAAAGAAAACCAACACAATAAACAATAAATACAATAAAAAAACACCTAAATCTAGACACAAATTTGGCCAAACAACAACACCACTTTGACCACGACACCAAACTCATAGAATAACTTCTTTTTGTGAGATTTTTGACCTTGGACACCTCTTATAATATTAGGAAACAAAGATATAACACTATAACATACAAAAATCACAATAAAAATAGGCATCAAATTTCAACCCAAACACAAAAGCGTGGACAGATTACTATTTTAGAGTTTTTCAGCTTTTCAACACTTTTTTTTTTAGTGAACAAAACCAAGATTGATCTTGTGGGAACAAAATCAATGATGGATTTGATATAAAATGATAACATAACAACCTATGAAGTGCTAAAATAGCCCACTAAATGGTACAAAATAGTCCACTGTCACGAGATGAACAAGCAACACAAAATGGAAAACAAGATGACTATAACTATGAGGATAGATAGTGAGACATAATGTACTACATGTTATAGGCACTAAGATGTTTATTAAACATAAATAAAAAAACATGAATAAAAGACACGTACACTCTTACGGAGACCTCAAGGGAATTGAAACTCACAAGCAACCACCGTTTTTAAGTAAGTTAACAACACAAGGATTCCACCTTGCCATAAGGATTCCACCTTTCCAAACACTCTCAATGAGCTTACAAGATATATCATCAAAGTTATAAATGACAAAATGACCTAAATGTTCTATTTATAGACTAGGGCAACACTTATTGCATAAATGACCAAAAGGCCCTTAATGAGCCCAAACAAAAGGGTGGCCTTGTAGTGTACTCCTTGGATGGTTTTGGAGTGCTGGGACTTTTTGTCAACACTTTAAAGAATGCTTCTTGGATGGGCAGCCCCATAATCTTGGGTCTTTACTCAAGTCTTCATGTCCTCGAGTACTAAGATGCCTTTTTGACCCGTATCACCCTCAGCTTAAAGATTCGAAACTCAAGATTAAGGAATATGTTGAAGAAATGATAGGAGAAGACAACCTTGAGGTACTCGGTTCTTGATTGGTTGTCAATTCATTATTTTATAGAAAGAACTATATTAGTTGATACGATGAGAAAATGGGATACACATTTTGTACGTCAAATAGCTAGTTGATATATATTGTGTGAAATAGATAGTTACTTTGTAATTTTAGTGATAAAGTTTGATTTCCCTTAACCTTCTTATCTTCTTTCTTCCTTAAAAACATTGTCGCCGGGTATGTAAAGAGATAGAGTGTAGAAGATGGGGAAAATTGTAAGTTATTAATTGAATGACCACTATTTAAAGAATCTATACAAGAATATATGCAAGACCTATATCAACAACAATAGACTTAAAAATATAACAACCATAAGAACACTGCAACTAGGTGTCTAGTAATTATCCATTATTACACCTCCGCAAGTTGGTGGTATCAACTACACTCAACTTGGAAAAATGCTTGACAAAAGAGACTCCTGGAAGTGGTTTGGTCAGTAAATCTTCCATTTAATCAATCGAGTGAAGGTGCTGAACTACGATATCCTTGTTTTGAACTTGTTCATGAACAAAATGAAAATCAATAGCAATATGCTTCATCCGACTATGGAACACCAGGTTGGCACAAATGTAGGTTGTGCTAAAATTGTCACAAAATATTCAAAAAATGTCTGATATACAAAGCCAAAGCTCATGGAGTAAACTTGTTAGCTAATTGATCACAAAAATAGTAGCTGCAACAGCTCGATATTCTGCTTCTATAGAGGAATTAGAGACAGATCTTTGCTTTTTAGAGGACCATGATATCACAGAGCTGGCAAGGTAAACAACATAATTTATGGTGGATGTTCGATAAGGAGGATCTCCAGCCCAGTTATAATCTAAGTAAGCTAGAAGACAGTGGAGTTTACCGATGATCCACCTATAAAGAGAGCCATCCACTAGCGAATCTTCCGCGGACACTGGGAAAGTTATAGTAGAAGTTGTAATTTTTCATATTAACTTCCTGCAAAAGGTCTGAAATTTATTTTTTCTAAGACAACAAAAGACCACCAGGATAAGACAACACTTCAACACCTAGGAAATAATGGAGTGGACCATGATCCTTCAGTGAGAATTGGGTTGCAATATTATTAGTAATGCTTTGAACTTCGTGAATCTGATTACCAGTAACAATTATGTCATCAAAATATACTAGGACATAAACAATAAACTCAAAATTCTGTAGGATGAACAATGAAGGATCAAATTGGAACTTAATAAACCCCAAAGTAACCAAATAATTTTTGAGTTTAGTGTACCAGGCCCTGGGGGCCCGTTTGAGTCCATAAATAGCTTTTTTCAGCTTGCAAACATGAATCGCATGTGCAAAAGATTCAAAACCAGGTGGTGTAGACACCTAATTTTGTCCCTCTCATAATTGAATTTCATCCATTTTTAGCTCACCTTACTACATACCCTCACCCTTGTGATTATACACCACAAAAATACAAAACTTAACAACCCTTAACAAACCCAATCACCAATTATTCTCATGGTAACAAATTTTATCTCAACCATTTTACACCTCACTACCCTACCCCACCCACCTATCCACGTGACCCCCCCTCCTTACATTTCTTATCCACCAAGAAAAAAAGATAAATATACACACTACAAAAGAGAGAGACATATACTCAGCATCATTTTTTCTCATTTCCAAATACAGAACCCACACACGAACACACTGTTAAGGGATCTAGGTTTCTTATTCTTCACCATCATACATACATACAATGGGGGAGGGTAATGAAGAAGGCATACAAGAGAGAGTAACAAAGAGAGAGAGTAATAGAGAGAGAGGGAATGGATAGAGCTGATTGTTTTCTTGCAAGTTTTTTGCCGAAATCGGAATACCCCGCAAAATCAGTTCGTTCATAGACCAAAAATCACCATTCTTCTATTTTTCAGTTTTTCTCCAGTAAAATATACCCAGAGTGAGAGCTATTTCGTTACCTGTCGGGTCTTTCAGAGCTTCGGCATGATAGAAAATGATAATCTGACCTCGATTCTAGTGAGCAATGTAATCCTAGTTCGAAACAAGTGATTTGGGTTTTGTTTCGGGTTTTCCTTGTTGGTTTTTGGTTGATTCTTTTTCGAGTTACGATTTCAGTTGTTGACTGGTGAATTTTGAATCGAGGTTCCAGATACGGTTCTATCAATTTTAATCGGAATAATACATTGATTTTGAAAGCTTGATCGGAGGTCTAATTCTATCTCTTCTCATTTTTATTTCATTATACGTGTTTTATTTGTGTGAAGCATGATATATGATATGCATATTTGGTGATTTTGATTTTGTTGTTTTATTTCATTGATATTGGTTATGGATTGTTAAAGGTAGTAATTGTGAATTGTTACGTTGGAACCTTGAGTTGATTGGGGTAGGAATTAAAAATTTGATAAAAAATGAATATAAATTAGTTGTTTTGATTAATTGTTATCTTTACTTTTGTGTCTAATTGTCAATTCGCCGATAGTATCATGATAGGTCGAATGGGGTAGGCAAACAGTAGGTTTGGATAGGCAAAATTCAGAATTTATGAATTATTGAGTAATGTGGAATGTTTATTGAATGATTCTCTTTTTCTCATTTGGAAAATATATTCATTTAGCTAGGAGTGCCCTGTGTTCATTTGTATTTATTTATCGGGGAATGCCCCGACGTATCATGTACGCAAAGAAGGTTCGTAATGAAGGCCCGAGGCATCAGGTAAAACATTGGAGCTTAGTCTAGGATTAGTTTAGAATAGAATTTATATTTCCGTATTTTTCTATTTTTTGGATTGTATAAATTGGACTGGACACTATATTTTTTATTCGCTTTGTTTTATTTGTTTGTTGCTCGTTTTATGTGTTTTCTGTGGGTTATACATATGTAATGTCAGATTAGCCGATACGCTCCACCAAGCAATCGTGGTCGAACCACAGGATCGAGGGGTGCCTAACACCTTCCCCTCGGTCAACAGAATTCCTTAGTCAGAATCTCTATTTGCGGATCAGTTTTACAGAGTCAAAACCACTTTGAAAAAGGATATCCATGGGTGACTTGACACACCCGATTTATGCCAAGTGGTGACTCTGAATCAAAACTTGTAAATAATCATTTTTTGAAATAAATTTTTATTTTGTCACTTTAATAATTAAAATCCTTCCGAACTTAAAATTAAATATTTTTGGGTTTAAAGGGTGTGACAGCTCTGGAAACTCTACTGGGAATTTATCAAAATTCGAGCTTATTTTTAGAGTTTTATTGGCTTAGTTTGAATTATGGGTTTATAAACGTTGTTTTTGTTATCGTTTGTGTTTATTTTATCATTGTTGAGTTCCTACATGCTACTTGTTTACAGTCTTTCTTTATGTGTTACCGCTTTATATCTGGTATCATTTGCATAAACCGAGTCAATTCTTTCTGCAAAAAGTCCCAGAGTACACGTCTTGTACATGAACTCTAGTTAAATCACCCTTATTTTAGGAGGGGGAGCCATTGGATGATGGAGTGGACCATATTAACCACTTTCGACCATACGCTCCCTCGAACAGCCTTGGTAGTGGACCTCAATATACGTCAGCCTTTAGATCATGTTTATCTACATCATACTGAGACCTACCAGGACCCACTTGGTCTTTTATAGGAGACTCACCTTAAATGCATCCTTACGTGCTAAATGTTGCATTTTTTAGGGTGATGCGATCATTTGACGGATTGATTCGGGGAAAACATGTGATAGAATTAAACAAAGGTGTATAGGCAAGAAAAAAAATCAAACAGAAAAAGAAAAAAGAGTGAAAAAAGAGAGTTTTGGAGTTTTTTTAGAGTTCTTTATGGATTTTATGTTTCACAATTCAACAATTCAAAAAAGATTTTCTTACCTTTTTCACGCATTTACTCAAAAAAACAAAAAAAAACTCAAAAAGATTTTCCCTTTATCTCCTTTAGCATGCATTCGTATTTCGAAAACACCAAAAATATTTTTCTTTTAGGAGCTTTTATAAAAGGAAAATTCAAAAAAAAATGGTAGAAGTTTTGTACATATCATATAGCGAAAATATCAAAAATATTTTTCTTTCATAGTTGTTGGTGTCATTTTTAAATGAATTGTCAAATTGAAAACTCAAAGAGATTTTACTATTGTTGTTCATTGTCTATCTTTGATCGTATCTCTTAATTTAGGGTTTGGTTTGTCAATTAATCATTAATTGTCCAATCTGGATGAACTACGCACTCCTGATTCTCCTCTTTCGGGAGTGAGATACGTAGGCAGCCTATTATAGGTTCGAAGATCTTATTTAAAAAATTCAAAAAAAAAAGATTTTATTCATTCTTCATTTAGAGTAGGTGTTTCATACATGTCTTGAAAAGAAAAATACAAAAAAAAAAAGATTTTCCTCAATAGTCGTAGGTTTCATTTTTTGTTGATCTTATCTCAAAAATTCAAAAAGATTTTCTTCACTCTTTATTTGGAGTAAATGTTTCATATACATCTTTAAAAGAAAATTACAAAACGATTTTTATTTAATAGGTTCAAGTTTCATTTTTTCATATGAAATTCAAAATTGAAAATCCAAAAAGATTTTTCTTTGGTAATCATAGGTTTCATTTTGTATAGAAATTTTAAAAGTGAAAAATGCAAAAAGAGTTGATTCTTTTGACAATTTGTTATTTTCTTCTCTTTTTAAAGTTTCAAGAAAAAGAAAAAAAGTTTAATTGGTCATTTTTTCAAGACTTCAGGAACAACGCACACCGCACACCTGATTCTCCCTCTTTTGAGGGGTGAGATGCGTAGGCGCCCTCCTTGGGTTCGGTGATCTTTTCAAAATGAAAAAAAAAAAGATTTGAGAAAGTGTTGAACTCTAACGCATTTGCTATCTCTTGTCCAGATAGCTTAAGGTGGTTGGTTTGTGGCATTTTGGCTGATCCTTCATATTGCACCTAGTCGAAGAGAAAGTTATAGCCAACAAGGATCGACTCAACATGCATTAAGAGCGAATCCGGGGCAAGAATATCCAAACACTTCAAATGTTCATTTCCTTACTCCTCAACACAAAACTACCATATGCTCGGCTCCACCCACTGTTCATGTTTTTGCAGTAACACCCCCACCTAAAGCTCCTAATTTTGTGGTTTATCCACCGGTTGTGCCTCCACACTCTGCAAGTGATCCTATATTGAATATTTCTAGTGATTAGTATTATGCTCCCGTGCCCACATTTAAGTCGGCCGGTCCTCATGGATACACTTATTCACCTGAATTTCCTCCTAACACTGAGAAGCCTGTTATGATAGAAGAACAAGAGGAAATGACCAGAAAATTAAGAAGCTTACAACTGGTTATGAAGAACTAGTAGGGACTTGGGGGTTACAAAAGTGTCTCATATAAGGACTTATGCATTTTTATCGGTGTTAACCTTCCCCTCGGCTTTAAAATGCTGAAATTTGAGAAATGTGACAAACATGGGGATTTGATGGTGCATTTGAGACGTTATCATAACCAATTAAGAGGTTTTAGAGGCAAAGAAGAACTGCTCATGGCTTACTTTGGTGAGAGTCTTTCCGGTCTAGCCTTAGAGTGGTTTTTTGATCAGGATATTGATGGGTGGAATAGTTGGGATGATTTAGCTAATGAATTCATGCTAAAATTCCAATACAATATGGAGTTGATTCCTAATGAGAAATCCCTAACTAATATGAAGAAAAAGAGTACTAAAACTTTCAGAGAGTATGCAATTAAATGGCGCAAACAAGCTGCTAGGGTAAAACCGCTAATGAAAGAAAGTAAGATATTGGAGGTGTTTATTCAAGTGCAGTATGAAACATATAATTGACCGTTGTTACCTAAATTAGTCAAGCCATTTATTGAGGTCCTCAAAATGGAGGATATGATAGAAGATGGAATTAAGAACGGTCGCATTGTGAGTTTTGCAACATTGAAAGTGACTATTCAAGAAATTCAAAAAGGGTTGGGAAGTGTCGAACGAAAGAAGTATGAGGAAGATGCATCTGCCATTGTAGTTGGACAACAGGAACGGGCAAAAGGACCACCCTATCATTATCCACAGGCTCAAACCCAAACTTATTCCCAAGCTCTACAGAATCACTCCCAAAATCCATTATACTCCATTCCTCTACCTTGATATCTTGTATACAATGCACAACTGTTTGTTCAATCCCCTTCTTACTCACTATGGTGTGAACAAACTCATCAAAGTCATCCTCAAACTCAACAAACATACCAAATCCCTTCTAAGCAAGATTTTCGATCTAAGTCAAACACTGAAATAAGGCTAAGGTTGAGAGATACTTCACACCAATTAGTGAGTCGTATACCAGTGTATTATAGAGATTGGTATAGTGGGGCATGATCACTCCTCTCCTTTGGTATATTCCTGGACCATATTCAAGAAGTTTTGACCCTATTTTACGATGTACATATTATTCTGATGTTTAGGGTTACAGTATTAAAGATTCTCAGGCTTTGAAAAGAGAAATTGAAAAGATAATTCAAGATAGATCAATTATGATGTAGAATATTGATAGTGAGGAAAGCTCTAGTCATGCTGATAGGCAAATCAGTGGCTAAGATGTCAGACTGAGCAACTGAAAAGTCACCTCTCTCCCTCTTAGGAAGAGGTCTGGAAGTTTGTTTTATTTTATTTTTTGTTATCCAAATTATTTTAGGGTTGTAGTTCGGGATCTATCTTGTTTTGTCCATTTGTCTTTATGTTCAAACCCTTCTATATTTCTTTTTAATTAAATAGAGTGTCCCTTTTTCCTTTGTGTTTTACATATGTGTTTGTTTTCTTTCCATAGTACATTTTATGTTGACTCTAGTTATATGACATGCTATTGAAATTTTCAGCCAGATCTTAAAATCTAGTTTAAGCATGAACATTGAATCAGAGGGCCAAAGTTAGAAAAATATTTGAGAAAATAGGTATAGTGCTGAGATATTTGGTGAAGTATTCTTTGAAAATTAAGGCAATTATTTTGAAAACCATAAAAATAACTTGGCCATCAATTGAAAGATATGTTTCAACTAGGTCAAACAGTGGTTGCGTGGTCCTATATCAAGAGGAACAAACAGAAAATCAGTTCTACAAAAGCATGAATCATTCGATGTGTGGGATTCATAACAAAGGTGGAGTTGTATGCTAGAAAAGCGCAGAAGAAGTAGTGACACACAGACTCAGTCAAAGTTAATGTTGTAGAAGATATCACGCATGATCTTCATCTCCAACTTTCAAATTGCATGTTATGTACTTGCATTTTCAAGATAACGAAGGCATTTCATTCTGTTATCCAAACATTGTGTCATCCTTTGTTTACACTATTTGATCCTTAGTTTTATTTTCTTTCATACACCTCTTTTGGAATCAAGATAGAGTCAGCAAAGCTCAATAGAAAAATATTGAGCAAAAGAATAGAGTCAGAAAAAAAGAGAAAAATGTATCAAAAAAGAAAGAAAGGAGTTTTAAGAAAATTAGAGTCAGAATTATAACAAAGAAGAAAAGAGTCAAAATAAAAGAAGAAGAAGAAGAAGAAGAAGAAATCAGAATCAAGCAAAACTAGATGTTAGAACTACGCATGACTTGATTCTTCTCTCTCGGGGGTGAGATATGTAGGCTTTATTAGTAAGGGCTCGGTCCAACCAAATAAAAAATTTAGAAGTGCCCAGTCAAAAGAAACTAGGGAACGAGTCAATCCTCATTGCTGGAGTCGATTCAACAGATATAAGTCCCACCCCACTTCAAGTGTCGTTTGGGACTCATGTCATCTTTTTCTTCTAACCTTATCCAAAAGCCAAGATACAACCAAAGAAAGACCTTCAGATCAATCTTTGAGAATGTTAAGACTAAGTATGCAATGAATGTGATGAATCTTTTTTTGAACTAATTGTCTACCCCAACAATAAGAATCGGGAGAGAAATAAAAATGAGTGTCTTATTGGTGAAAATCTTTACGGGCACCGTAAGGCTATGGTAAGTTGAGAGAAATAAAAAATGAGAGTCTCATTTGTGAAAAACACTCACTGACATAAAGGCAATGGTGAGTTCAGAGAAAATAAGAGGCTTGTTGGCGAAAACCCTTCATGGCACTACTAGCCGAATGAGGTCTAAATGCAATTGACCTAAGGAAGCAACTCAGTTTTGAGGACATTAACTCAACAACAATTGGTAGAAAGTTTTGGTGAAAAGATCAAGCTGCTTAATCCAAAATGTATGACTTATTCATTAGAGTTGACTGTCACGTTTTAGATGAATTTTTCATTTCTTTGTTTTAAAGGGGGACATTCATTGTATTTTATTTCTTCTCTTTATTTTTGTTTTATCTTTCTTTAGTCAGTTATCCAAATATAAAAAAATTGTCATTTTTTTCTTTTCTTGTATTTGAGTCAAGACCATGGCAAAACAAGTGAGAAAAGATTGTAAAACTGGCTACCAGTTTCTTCAATTGCGCAAAGCAAGATAAAAGGGCCAGCATATGAAAAGACATGATTGTGAGCCAAAATAAAGGATGCGGGAAATTTTGTCAACAGACAAGTCCTGGAATTCATGAAAATACCAAGGTTCAAAGGGTTTATCTAAGAGGCATGGTAAAGCAGAGATATTGTGTCTGTTTCAGAGTCACTCTTAATAATCTGAACTCGGGTCAATGATACAGCAAGTCAGTGACACATGCTAATGGTTGAAAGCAAGATTAAATATGAAAGGGGTAAGAGTGATTTCCGCGAAAGCTAAAGCCACAAACCAACCACCATATTTTTAAACTCACAAATTTTCTTTGATGAAACAGAAAAAATGCTACCTTCAAAGGCTGTAATGCCTCACTTCCATAAATGCAGGAGACAATGTTGCTGCACAGATTTAGTAATCAAAACCATGGTAAAACCTCATAATCCAATATCTTTAGGAGACACACTTACTTATCCGGATGATTCAAGTTCCATTTATTGGGTGATGCACTTCTTAAATTAAAACTTCCCTCCTAGAAGTCGCACTTTCTAGGTATGTCCTTCCACTTAACCCCTAAGAGACGCACCTCCTTATCTGAGTATTTCAAGTTTCACTTATTAGGTGATGCACTTCCTAAATTTAAACTTTACTCTTAGAATTCGCACTTTCTAGGTAAGCCCACCTCCTTATCTGAGTAATCCAGGCTTTATTTATTGGGTGATGCACTTCCTAAATTGAACCTTCACTTCTAGAAGTCGTATGTTCTAGTTGAGTCATTCCAGTTGACCCTTAGGAGACACACTTCCTTGTTTAGATAATTCAATCGGCATTTGTAAGGAGATGCACTTCCTTGTTTTGGTAATTCAAGCAATATTTGTAAGGAGACGCACTTCCTTATTTAGGTAATTCAAGAAACATTTGTAAGGAGACACACTTCGTTATTTGGAAAATTCAAGCGATATTTGTAAGGATACATACTTCCTTGTTTGGGTAATTCAAGCAGCATTGGTAAGGAGACACACTTCTTGTATTGGTAATTCAAGCAGCATTGGCAAGGAGACGCACTTCCTTATTTTTGTAATTCAAGCGGTATTTGTAGGAAGACACATTTCTTTGTATGGGTAATTCAAGTGGCATTTGTAAGGAGACGCACTTCCTTGTTTGGGTAATTCAACTGGCATTTGTAAGGAGATGCACTTCTTTGTTTTAGTAATTCAAGCAACATTTGTAAGGAGATGCACTTCCTTGTTTTGGAAATTCAAGAGGCATTTTTAAGGAGACACACTTCATTGTTTTGATAACTCAAGAAACATTGGAGCCCACCCGAAGCACAGGGCGAATAAATGGAAAGTCAAATAACAAAGTGAAGAAATTGAAAGCCAAGCAACAAGTTGAAGAAATTGCAAGTTAGGAGCTCGCTTGAAGAATGGGGTGATGAAACTTAAGTCAAGAGTACAAAAGAAGTTGCATAGCTAGTATTTTTGTAATTTCATTTATGCTTTAACTTGTAATTTCATTTTGATGTCATGATAGAACCGCGGATCGGAACCTCGATGGAACCTCACTAAACTCTCCAACTTGGTATAGTCCACTTCTCCTTCTAACACTTTAAGATACCTGGGACTCAATTTCTTTATAACTTGGGTAATTAGGATATCGTTATGTATACTTGGTTTCACTCCATCCTTATGTTTCATTCTCTTTGAATAATGGTCGGGACAAAATTCTGTCTCGTTCTCTACTTCTTTGTCTGAAAACACTTCGTGTTTACATTTAAAGGACGCATGCTGTAGACACCTAATTTTGTCGAAATCAAAATTTAATTTTATCCATTTTTAGGTCACCTTACTATATACCCTCACCCATGAGATTATATCCCACAAAAATATAAAAATTAACAGCCCTTAACAAACCCAATCCCCAATTATACTCTTGGTAACAAATTTTATGTCAACTAACTCACACCTGACTACCCTACCCCACCCACCTACCCACATGACTCCCCTCCTCATATTTCTTTTCCATAACGAGAAAAAGATAAACATAAACACTACAAAAGATAGAGACAGATACTCAGCATCATTTTTTTTCTATTTCAAAATACCGAACCCACACGCGAACACACTATTATAGGATTTGGGTTTCATATTCACCATCATACACACATACAAAGGGGGAGAGTAACTAAGAAGGCATACAGAAGAGAGTAACAATGAGAGAGAGAGTAACGGAGAGAGAGGGAACAGATGGAGCTGACTATTTTCAGGCAAGTTTTTATCCGAAATTGAAATACCCCGCGAAATTAGTTCGTCATAGCCCAAAAACCATCATTATTTTATTTTTTGGTTTTTATCCGGTGAAATATAGCTGGAGAGAGAGCCATTTTATTTACTGTTGAGTCTGTCGAAGCTTCGGTGTGACAGAAAATGATAATCCGACATCGATTTCAGTGAGCCTAGTGATCCTAGTTTGAAATGAGTGATTTGGGTTTTGTTTCGGGTTTTCCTTGTTGGTTTTTGGTTGATTTTTTTTGAGTTATAGTTTTGGTTGTTGAATGGTGAGGTTCAACTTGAGTTTGCAGACACTGATTCTATAAATTTTAATTGGAATAATACATTGATTTTGAAAGCTTGATCGGAGGTCTAATTCTATCTCTTCTCATTTTTATTTCATTATACATGTTTGATTTGTGTGAATCATGATATATGATATGAATGTTTGGTGATTTTGACTTGTCATTTGATTTTATTGATATTGGTTATAGATTGTTAAAGGTAGTAATTGTTAATTGTTATGTTGGAACCTTGAGTTGAATTTGGGATGAATTAAGAATTTGATAAAAAATGAATATAAATTAGTTGTTTTGAATCACTATTATTGTTACTTTTGTGTCTAATTGTCAATTCCCTTATAGTATCATGATAGGTCGAACGGAGTAGTCAAACAGTAGGTTTGGATAGGCAAAATTCAGAATTTATGGATTATTGAGAAATGTGGAATGTTTATTGAATGATTCTCTTTTTCTCATTTGGAAAATGTATTCATTTAGTAGGGGAATACCCTGTGTTCATTTGTATTTATTTATCGGGGAATGCCCCGACGTATCATGTATGCACAGGAGGTTCGTAATGAAGGCCCGAGACATCAGGTAAAACATTGGAGCTTAGTCTAGGATTAGTTTATAATAGAATTTATATTTCCGTATTTTTCTATTTTTGGGATTGTATAAATTGGACTGGACACTATACTTTTTATTCGCTTTGTTTTATTTGTTTTTTGCTCGTTTTATTTGTTTTATGTGGGTTATACATTTGTAATGTCAGATTAGCCGATGCACTTTACCAAGAGATCATGGTAGAACCACGAGATCGAGAGTTGCCTAACACCTTCCCCTCGGTCAACAGAATTCCTTAGCTAGAATCTCTGTTCGCAGATCAGTTTTATAGAGTCAAAAACTCTTTGAGAAAGGATATCCATGATTTACTTGGCACACCCTATTTATGCCAAGTGGCGACTCTAAATCAAAAATTATAAATAATCATTTTTCAAAATAAATATTCATTTTGTCACTTTAATAATTAAAACCCTTTTGAACTTAAAATTTAATGTTTTCGGGTTAAAAAAAGGGGGTGTGACAGGTGGTTGGCACATATAGACTTCCACATCAACACGACCTTGAAGGAAGGCATTATTGATATTAAGTTGATGAATGGGCCAGTATTTTTGTGTTGTAATTGAAAGAAATATTTGAACGATTGATGGCTTTACCACAGGGCTGAAAGTGCATTGGAAGTCAAGTCCAGGTCATTGGGTGAATTTTTTGGCTACCAAGCGAGCTTTGAACCCATCAACAAAATCATCAGGATGATATTTAACAAAAAATCCGATTACAGTCCACCACATTTTTTGAAGGATCACATGGTACCATCTCTCATTTCCGGTTCCGAGCTAAGGCATCAAATTCATTTTTCATAGCTTCACGCCAATATGAGACTTGTTGAGCTTTGTTAAAGGTTCTAGGTAGGGATTAAGTGGTTTGAACAATAGTGTGGGATTGCTGAGGATTAAGGCTATTGGTCTTAGATCGATTAATAATGTTATGAGTGGGAGATGATATAGATCTAGGGGTAATAAGAGAAGGTTATGGGGCCATAAGAGATGAGACAAATGATGAGGAAGAGGGTTGTACCATAGGGTTCTGGGTCAAAGGACCAGTAGAATTATTTTGGCGCTGGTAAGTTTTTACTATGGATTGCGGATGCCCATTTAAATGGGGAAAAGAATGAACTGTAGAGGCCAAAACATTTGGTTGAGGTGAATTGCGGTTGGAAATTGAATTTTATATTGTGAGGTAAGGGGGAAGTGGAGATGCTGGAGAAGAAGTAGCAAATAAGGGAGAAATTAAATTACCTAAGATGGTGGTACCTATTGGAGCCGAGGAGATGGGTAAGTGCGTGCCCAGGGGCTACTGCACAATATGAGTAGGAAGCTCATAAGAATCATGTAAATATTGAGTATTATTTTTGCCGTGATTTTCATATCAAAATTAAGTTTTACTTTTTCTTGGAAACAAAATAAAAATACCATAATTACTTTTACTTTTTTTGAAAGGAAAATATAAAACTTTTCTATATTTGGAAAACCTCTTTCTAAGAGAAAGGGTTTTGGAACTTTATAAATAGAAGACCCCCTTCTCATACCACAACACAATAGCATCCATAATGTAGTCGTTTGATGAGTCTTGTTTAGAAGGAGATTTTCTCCTAATAGTTTTTTTATGTTTTTTATATTAGTTTTCAATATGTAGGTCACTTGAAAAAATCATATCAATAATATATTTTATAGTATTATTTTATTTGTCGTTGATTTATCATCTCATAGTTTGTAACGAATAGCTTCTGCATAACGCCCTCTCAATTTTGAACCCAAAAAGTGGTATTAGAGTCTTTGGTTCAAAGGTCCAATGGTTTGGTAAAATGAGATTAAATAGGTTTAAAGTGGTTTCAAATCAAGATGCAACTAGTTTGGAGATAATGACGATTTTGTCTAACTACATGTGGAGACAAACGTCAATCATATTTCAACAATCTTGTTGTCACATATTTGAAAATAAAGCTATAATATCCTAGATTTTCTTTAAGTCAATTTTCATCTTTATACAAGATCAAACACACAACATGGATTCAAGAGATCTACAATATCAACAACAGTAGAAAATCAAAGGCCCCACTCGGCTTCTCTATGTTTTCAAGACAACAACAACAATATTCAACAAAGTAGATGGAGAATACAAGATTACAAGGACTATAGTGAATCGGAGAGGCCCCACACGTCGTCACTATTTCAACACATAAACAATAATATTACAACAGTAGGAAGGTTACGGGTACATTAACAACAACAAGGAACCACGGATTCTACGAGATACAAGATAAATAGTTAGACCAAATGAAGGGACAATGTTAAGAACCCAATAATTGTTACACTCTTTGCCCCTTAAACACTATCCGCGACACAAACCTAACTCTACGTTGACACAAGAGGGCCTTTACCTCCTCTAAACACCAACATTTCAGGCCAATATGCAAACACAAGTGAATCTTTACTTGTCTAGCCCTAGTTTCAATTGGAGCTCTTGAAAGAGAACTAAAGTGTTGCAAATGTTAAAAATCTCCAAAAGTGATAAACTAAGTGAATAAAACCCTAAGTGGTTCTATTTATATTACATTCCCCAAAAGACTTAAAATGACAAAGGTGCCCTTTTAATGAATAAGGTTGTAAGGCCACCCCTTTAGTGCACACATAGGGGTAATTTTTGGCTTCTCCCACACTTAATCTCGGGCCTTATCTTGGTTTCCTTTGACATACACAAAAAGGGTTCATCTACGAGATCACACTTGTATCATCCTCTCCATCTTTAGAGGAGTTTGACCTCAAACTCAAGCAATCTTCACCCGCAAGCTCTCCTCTTCGAATAATCTTTTCTCGGCTCCTTCCAAGGTTAGGATATTCAACCAAGGGTGTCATGAGATCATTAATCTTCCTCCTTGGGATTGTATGTCCTTCAACCTGCACATAAGAAGAATGGATGATAGATAAAGTTCTAGCATCTCAGTTAGTAAGCATCAAAGGGTCTTTGTGGGCAAATCCCACTTCTTGAACTCTCGGCTCCTCCTCTTCTTCATCATCCTCACCCTAGGTTTCCACTTATAAACCATCACTAATTATGATCCTCATTTCCATAAACAAGGGTTCTACACACTCTTCATCAACCGGCTAAATAACTTCCACACCTTCATCTATTTCTACCTCAGCTTCTTGCTCTCCATCTTGAGCGTTTTTATCACTCATTTGATGCGATCCCCACCTACTCACCAAGGTAATACAATTTTCCTTCCCTAAGGATTATATTTCTCCAATTTGGGCACTCATTATCCTTGATCCCCCACCTTTGACATTTAAAACATTGAAATACTTTAGGATGAAAAGTAGAATTCGATTTACCTTTGTTTCTCGGAAGATACCTTTGGGAAGCCTTGGTCTCAGCTTGGATCAGCTTGTCCTCGGGTTTCTCCTCATTGGATGAGTCAATCTTGTCCTTGTTCCAATCCGAGGGTTATTTCCCCTTGAACTTGCTACCTGTCATTTCCTGTATCTCTCTCTCAATCTTCAAGGTGGCTTGGAAAATGGCATCAATTGAGTCAATTTGTGTAAGGTCAACCGTGAAGAAATATCTCTATTAAAGCCCACCTTGAATCGTATGATTTCATGACTCACTTGTTCCCCTCTATGATCAAGTTTCAAGATGAGTTGTTGGAACTCATCATAGTAAGCCATGACGCTTTTGTTTCCTGGCCTCAAGTTATACAACTTGGCAAACTTGGCAAGGAGCTCTTGATAATATCTTTCAGGAAGGTACCTTTGTCTCATGAGATACCTTATCCGAAACCAAGGAGGGGTCTTCCCCTCTACCAACACATTGCCAAAATGCTTAACATACTCCCACCATGTAATAGAATAACCCTCAAAGTGAGCAATCACATAACAAATCTTTTTCTCTTCGGTAAGATCATTAAATTGGAAGACCCTCTCACATACGGATTCCCATGCAAGAAACTCTTCGGGATCACTATCACCCTTAAAGATTAGAAGCCCTATTTTGATGGTATTTAGTCCTACTTCATACATTTGGTTCCCTTGTTGGTTCCAATGACCAACTCTTTCTTCTCGGCCATGAACCTCCCTTGGATCAACATGGCTACATCGTACCTCTTCCCCGCTCATGTAACCATCAGCAAATGGACCATACCACTTATGCTAGATAGATCTATTTAGGTTAAGTGGAGCTTGTAGTGGCGGGTTTGTATTTGGTGGATAATAAGGTCTTTGGCCAAGTGGAGTTTGGCTTGGAGGGATTGGGTTGTAGGGTGGAATTTGGGTTCCAAGTCCTTTTTGTTGGAATTGGTGAAGTAGTGGTTGGATTAGCCTCTCATGGTCTCGGGTGAGGGAGTGTAGTGGAGTTTGATTTTTGACATTGGAGGGTTGTCTCAATGGATAGAACATTTGGTTCAAGGCCTCGGGAGTAGTGGTCGCGGAAATGTGTTGAGGGGTGGATGGTCGACTCCTTTAACTTTCCACACGCTCTAATCTCCCACTCATAGATGCCACATCCGTATCTAGTTTCTCAAAACCCACATTCAACCTAGCCACATTTTGGGATATAGTTTCAAGGCGAGCCAAAATGAGACTGATGGAAATACTATCCATTGTTTAAGCATTTGAAGCCTCGGGTTCCGTTTTAATGGTATCAGAATTAATCCTTCAAGTTATGATCCAACAAATCACCAAATTAGTCCACTATGTCATGTCACACTCCCTTTTTTACCAAAAAAGATTCATTTTAAGGTTTGAAAGGATTTTATTATTAAAGTGATAGAAGATGAAAATTTGTTTCGAAAAGGACTTTTTATATTCAAAACATAGAGTCGCCACTTGGCATAATCGGGTGTGCCAAGTCACCTTTAGAAATCCCTTTTCAAAATGGTTTTGACTCTAAAATTGATCCACGAACAGAGATTCTGGTTAAGGAATTCTGTTGGCCGAGGGGAAGGTGTTAGGAACCTCTCAATCCCGTGGTTTGACCACGGTAGCTTGGTGAAGCATTTCGGCTAATTTGGCACTATGAATACATAAACCACACAAAAACACGCAAAACAATCAATCAAGCAAACAAAACTCAAAAACCAAAATAATGTCCGAGTTATACATCCCAAAAATAGAAAAATACGGAAATATAAATCCTATTCTAAACTAATCCTAGACTCATGTTTTACCCGACACTTCAGGCCCTCATCATGAACGTCCTCCGGGTACAAGATACCTCGGGGCACTCCCCGGTAAATAAATACATACAGATATTTCGGGGCATTCCCCGGCCAAATAGTACAATTGATCCAAAAGCGATAAAACAAAACCCCTCATCCCCCATTTTAACATTCAACGCATTCAATCAACACATCATTTCTATCTTTTGCCTACCCGCACCTAAACATTTACCTATCCAATTCGGCCTAAAATATGGTATTATCATATTTGAGAGAATTAATAAATATTACTAATCAATTTAACTAACCAATAGAAATTAATATGATTCGTCTTTATCAAGATTAATATCTACCCCACCTCAAATTATTATCTATGAAGCATTCACTCAATTCTCCATCAAACAAACGTTTAACTCAAATAATCAATCAACATCAAAAAACACCTACGATGATTCAAGCATCACAAAATCAACAAAAAAAAACTTCATATAACATGAATTCATCACACAAAGCATCCAAAACTTGAAATTAATTGAGAATGAGCTGACAAATAAACCTTAGATGAATCTTTCGAAATTTGATGTATTATTCCGCTTAAACAAAGTAGGGCCCGCATCCAAAATCCTCGAGTTGAACCTCGACAACAAACAAAACCAAACTATGGAAGAACCTTTACTGTTTTTCACCAACACAAACCAGTAATTACAGAAAGAGAAGAAACTAGCCCTTGCTTATGCGATTTGGTCATCGGGTTTTATGGTTTTTCGGCGGGTTTAGATGGAACTGACTCAAAAGTTAAAAACAAAGTGCAGGATGGCAAACACGGGTTCTTCAATCCTTGCTGATGTGATATCAAACGAGAAACTCGCTGAAATTGACCGAAAACAGTTTATCTTGCCGTTGCCTCGCCGGCGATATCTGGTCGCTAAAATAGGCTCAACTATTTTTCTCTCTCATTCGCAGCTTCACTATCTCTCAAGATCCCTCTCTTTTTGTTTAACCTCTCTCTCTGTCTCTCTCAGTCGTATTTTTGTATATGTGAGTAATCCCATGAGTGAGGGTGAGTGTGTGTGTGTTTTTCGATTGAGGTATAACAGTAACTGTGTGTGAATCATGTGTATCTTGTGAGAAGGGGATGAATTCTTTTTCTTGTGTTGTTATTGTTGATCCATGGACCAAAAAATGGGGATTTTGTGTGTTGCTCTATGTTTATTTTTTTGAAGAAGAATTCCGCCTGTGCTTGTGTGTATTCTCTTTATGGATGTATATTTGGGAAGAGAAAAGTAAGGTTTTTTGTTTTGGTCAGCTCTTTTTTTTAGTGTATTGTATGGAATGGATATGGAAGTATGTTTTGTGAGGTGTATGAATGGAGAAGATGATCTTTTTCTATTTTTTTTGTATTGTGTTCAATTATATATTCTTGTTGGTAAAGAAATCAGTGGCGTCATATGTGTGGGTCCCCTCCTTTTTTTATTGTTGCTGTGTTTGTTAAAAAGGAATAAAAAATATGAGGAGTGGTGACGTGATGTCAACTTATATTTTAACTTTTCAAAACTATTCTCACAGGAGTCAGACCATACGAACTTCACCTTTTTTTGACTCAACTTAGTAAGTGGTGCAGCTATGGAAGAAAAACTCTCTATAAATCTTTTGTAATACCCTGCTAAACCTAAGAAGCTTCGAATATCAGTTGGAGTCGTGGGTCTAGGTCATTGTATCACTGCCTTAATCTTCTGTGGATACACAATATGCCCTAAGAAAGCACAAGCATTAAGCCAGAATTTACATTTGGAGAATTTTGCATGAAACTCATGATCTTTGAGAGTCTGAAGGATGATTCAGAGGTGATTGGCATGGTCCTCCTCACTCTTGAAATAAATCAGAATATCATCAATGAAAACTATAACAAACAGATTTAGAAACTGACGAAACACCCTATTCATAAGATCCATGAAATCCGAAGAAGCGTTAGTCAACCCAAAGGACATGACTAAGAATTCATAATGACCGTATCACGTTTCGAAACCTGTTTTGGGAATGTCTGACTCACTAACCTTCAACTAATAGTATCTCGAACGAAGGTCTACTTTTGAAAAAACAATTAGCACCCTAAAGTTGGTCAAAAATATCATCAATTCTACAAAAAGGATATTTATTTTTAACAGAGACCTTATTCAGCTGACGGTAATCTATACACATACTAAGGGAACCATCTTTCTATCTCATGAAGAGTACAGGTGAACCCCAGGGAGAAACACTAGGACGGATAAAACCTTTATCTGGAAGATCTACAAGATGCTCTTTAAACTCTTTCAACTCTGCAGGAGCCATTCTATATGGTGGAATAGAGATGGGATGGGTATCTGGCAAAAAATCAATACCAAAATCTATCTCTCTATCAAGTGGTATTTCTGGGAGATCATCTAGAAGAACTGAGAACTCATTCACCACAGGGAGGGACTGAAGATAAGGTCTTTAGCTATTCGAATTTTTAACCTGAATAAGATGATACAAACAACCCTTAGAAATGAGTTTACGGGCTTTGAGACAAGATATGAACTTCCCCTAGGTGCAAAAGAATGTCCCTCCCATTCTATTGTTGGTTCATTCTGAAAATATAAATAAACCTTTCGGGTTCTTCAATTTAGCATGACATAGTATGAATGAATCCCATCCATTCCTAAGATAGCATCAAAATCAACCATGTCCAAGTCTACGAGGTCTGCCGCAATATCCCACCAACAAACAGTCACCACATAATTTCTATACACCCTCCTAGCCAGAACAAAGTCTCCCACTGGAGTGGAAAGGGAAAAAGGTTTGAAAATTACATCGGGCTCAAACCCAAAACAACAACCACATAAGGTGTCAGTAAGACAGGGTAGACCTGGGATCAAGTAACACATAAACATCGCGGGAAAAGATTTGCAACATACCAACAAATACATCCGGTGAGGCCTCTTTCACTTGGTTATTGGTCAAGGCGTACAACCGGTTGCGGCCATTTTCGGTGGTTGAAGTGGCACCCTTCTGAGGCGGTGGTGGTGTAAAAGAATTAGACTGTGACTTGGCTCCACTAACATTACCCTTTGCTGCCGGAACGTATCGTTGGATATAGCTTGGCTAGTCACACGAATAACACACTATAGCGTCAAAATGACATCTTCCTTGATGATTCCTCCCTCATTTCTCATAGTGCGGGTATGTTCGAGAGGTTTGAGCTACACTTTCTTAAGGCTGTGAAACCTGTATTATCGGCCCCTGCCTATATTGAAAATCCTGAGTGCGCTATCCAGCTAGGGGTCTTGTCACCGAGGCACTGGCTGCAGACTGTGCATTACCCCAGTTCTTCTTCTTCTACCATTTTTTACTCTAATTCCCACTCTGCTGCTGACTATAGCTCTGGTCTGCTATTTTGGCTCTCTTTGCCTGTCTATTCTTCTCTCTAGATTCAGCAATTTTGTTTTTGTTTTCCTCAACTTGCTGCATGTGCACTAATAGTCTGGCAAAATCCATGTCCCAGTTCAACATTGCTCCCTAACATTCAAGCACTAAGTCATCTAAAAGGCTGGATGCAAATTTCCTCATTCGGGCTCTCATGTTACTAGTTATCTCTAGATCAGAATGGGCTAGATGGTTGAACCTCAGAGTGTACTCTTGGACATTCATCTTACCCTACTTTAGATTCATAAACTCTTCGGCTTTGGCCTCCTTCAGCTCAAGAGAAAAGAATTGGTCAAGTAAGGCTTCTACAAACTCGGCCCAAACTGTGGGCTCAGCATGCTCACTCTTTGAATCTTCCCACTCGTTATACCATTGGTTCTATACATCCTTAAGATTCTAAGACGCTAACTCAACCCCATCTACCTCATCTACATGTATTACCTTAAATATCTTCTCCATCTCGTCCACAAACTCCTGTGGATACTCTCCTACCTTGGTACCCATAAACTTGGGCGGCTTAATCTTCATGAACTGGCCCACTCTTGTAGCCTCAAACATAATAGATGCAGACCCAATATCTTTCGACCGTTGAGTCTGTATAACTACCAACTGGGTAAGCATGTGAATGGACTGTCTGAATTCTGCATTAGATACCTCTCTCTCGTGAGGCTGAGTGTAGTTAGTCCCCATTCGGGGAGCTCTGGGTGCCCTAGGTCGGCTGGTCTGAGTAAGTAGGACTCCCGGAGTAGCATCAATCTCCAAAGTCTAAGCTCTGTTTTGGGTCAATATCCCATGAGTGGGACAGACCTTATCTGTCTGTATATTCTGATCGATAGTACGGCGGGGAGGCATGATTGTTTTTCTGAAATACAAGAGATTACAAATTAGAGGACAGATTAGACTTTAAAGCACGAACTAGATTACAAAAAGGGGAAACATTCCTAAATGCCTGTTAGCCTCCTAATTATAAGTATGGCGTGCTACATACCCATATACAAGATTCTACCCGACGCGATTTCACAGACACCCTGTGACCATGAACCGTGCTCTGATACCAAGTTTGTCACAACCCGAACTAGAGCCTGGCCATAATGGACATCCCAAATCATAAAGGCCTGAACGTCCTACTTTATCTAGTAGTCATGCACAATATTTATATAATAAGAAAATATACGAAAATACAATCTGATACGAAAACATGGTCATTAACTATGAGTTTCAATATATGAGAATGAAAGTCACAATTCAAAACATCTGAATAAGATCTGACTGAGTCTACGAAATCTCTAATAATCTCAACACTATTTTGAAAACTGGGACAAGGCCCCCAGTAGAACAAACCAACAGAAATAACATAATTTGAAATAACAGGGCTTCTAGAACAAAGAAGGGTCACCACTAAATGGATCACTTCTCTCTAGTATACTCTACTGATTAACCGGACCCTTGGACTGAGCCTCTAAACTTTGGAGGTAGGGGGTCAATACAGATGTACTAGTACATAGAGCAGATCTAAAATACTAATTTATATTCAACATATATAAGAGAAATTTAAACAGTTCATAAACATATCATATAGTAAGAAATCCTATGGGCATTTTCGAAAGACTCTGTGAAATCATCCGAACACTAAGACACTCTTACTTTTACTTCTACGCAAGGCGGTATACCCTACAACTCTGAAATTCTGCGGGCTATATGAAATCCGTCATTAACTCGGTGGGGAAGCCTCAAACCCAAGTATGCCGCTAGGGTTGGAGTCTATGACTCTGCTACGCACACGGTCGTCGCCAGCATAAAATAATATACTCAGATCGGCAAATCACTTTTAAGACTAAGAGTTACTTAAACTAGAGCCATCTTTGGGTAACCACCTAACACTCTTTAATCCCATTTTTAACTCTTTAAAGCATGCATTCTCTGAAAATATATTCTGAAAACATACTTTGTTATGGCATACATGTTTATGGTAACGTCATACCATTGACTTGGAAGTCACGTCTCTGAGCCATTAATATAGCATATAATAATCTCTGTTTTCAAAACATAAGTTTGGGAACACCATATCAAGAAATCAATTCAAAGAAACTCTTTCTCAAACTTCATGTAAACACATGCAAGGCACTCTCATAATATGTGCTCTTAAACAAATCTTAAATTTCAATTTCATACATATAAATATACATATACTTGTAAATCAATTTTAGGGGGTGAGGCCTAAAGGCCAAAACAACAATATCAACAACATGCATAAAGCATAATAAAAATCATGGATTTCAAACCCCTTGAACAAATCATGGACCGCTAGAACTTACAATAGAAACACCATACTCTTACGAAGGCACGAGAGGGATTCCACCGCTCAAGCACCAACGTTTCCAAGCAATACATATTCACAAGTGTTTCCACACTTGCCATGCCCTAGTTTTCGGCCTAGAGAGCCTTCTCTCAAGTGTTCTTAAATCAATATTCAGCAACCAAATAAAATAAACCCTAACATGTTCTATTTATAGACTTATTACAATAATAGGAAAAATGTCAAAAGTGCCCCTTAGTCTTCATGATTGTACCCGTATCATCCTCTCCATATTGAGAGGAATTTGACCTCAAATTCACGGCACAAACCAAATTAAAATGGCTCCAAAACAGCCCACAAAATAAGAAGAAATCGAGAACAAAACAACTTCATTTTGAACCTCGGCTTTCTCTCCATCTTGAGATTTGCCTTCAATCTCATTCGGCTCAATTGAGTTTCATTCCAGGCCAAGATAGCATTAGGAAAGTTTTTATTCATTTTCGGTAAGAAGTTACCTACAAAACACAGATAAATTAGTTGTACAAGAAAGGTCCTTACACTCTCTCTTTATTTCTTTGCCTCTCGGATTCCTCACACTTTAATATCACAAGTGTTATAAGCTTGCTTGTACTCCGTGAGGTGTTGAGAGGTGAACCAAACATTTACAACGACTCCAAATAATAAGAAAAGAAACACACAAGGATGTAAAGACAAAGAACGGTTTCCAAAACCAACTCACAATCTAGTAAATGGTCACTAGTTTGTAAGTTGGTATTGGAATCAACAAACAAAACTAGAAAACAACAAATTGAAACTTAAGAGATCAAAATTTGAGTTTAAATTGTCGTGTGAACAATAAATAATAATGCGGCAGCCACGTATTGGTTGTGGTTTTTAAACAAGTTGTTATTTTTCAATTTGGAAGTCTTGGTCAATTTTCAATTTGGATGGTTGAGATTTGGTTAATGGAGGGAAACTACAAGTCTTGAAACTCTTTTCAATTTTCAAACAAAAGTCTTGACTTGACTAATACTATTCCCACAAAACAAGGTCCTTAAATCATGGAAGGTTATTGGAAGTGGTTGTAAAGTCTTTGTTTTGTGTAGGAAAAGTCTTGGAAGACCTTAAAACTTGGAAGATTGTTGGAGAAGGCTTAAGGGTGGTTGAAAAAGGTCTTCAAGACTAACAACAATACCACTCTCTTTCTTCTCGGTGTTAAGATAAAACAACACTTTTTCTTCAACAAGTTATGAAGGTGGTGAAGAACACCAAGAACACAACACTTGGAATTCTAAGGTTCATGTTAGGTTCTCCATCATCAACAACACATGTTCAACCTTAAATCTCCAACAACAAACAACAACAACCCAATGTCCAACTCCAAATCCACAATACAACACACGGCCAAGCTTGAACAACAACAATATCACACGACCACAACAATGTTCACAACAACAACTTTCAACAAGTTTAAGCTCAAGTTTAGATCTAGACTCAAAAATGTTAGTGAACAAGAAAACTAACACTAGAAACGATAAAACAAACCAAAACACTACTAGATCTAGACACAGAACAAACAAATCTCGGCCAAGAAAACAAGAACACAATTTTCGGCCAAGAAACAAAAAGGACAGATTTAAACTTTTCTGAATTTTCTTTTCAGTTTTTAGTTTTATTTTATTTTTCGATTTTCAAAGTAACAAACCCAAGATTGACTTCGTAGGAATGAAATCAAACTCGGCTCTGATACCAAATGATACGGGACAAAACAAGGAAACACGAAATTACACCCCAAAACAGTCCACAAATCACAACAAATCGCAGACCAAATGGGGACCTCTCTCAGATTCGACAAATACAACAAGAATACAAGATATGTAGGTTTATTTGACACCAAAAACAGAAACAACAACAAGAGATAATCAACAATATGGTAGGAAGAAACAACACTATGATAACAAGAACCAACGGTTACAAGATTACAAGAACAACAAGAACCATTGCTTAACTAGACAACACAAACTAAAACATGAAATGTAAAGATAGGAAAGGAGACATACACTACAATAAGATCCAATAACCCATAGACATATTCCATCTAAGGACTCCTATAACTTACAATAGCAACACCACACTCTTACGAAGACACGAGAGGGATTCCACCGCTTAAGCACCAACGTTTCCAAGCAATACACATTCACAAGTGTTTTCACACTTTCCATGCCCTAGTTTTCGGCCTAGAGAGCCTTCTCTCAAGTGTTCTCACATCAATATTCAGCAACCAAATGAAATAAACCCTAACATGTTCTATTTATACTTATTAAAATAATAGGCAAAATGACAAAAGTGCCCCTTAGTGTTAATGAACAAAATGGCTCCCATGGAGTGCAATAAAGGGACGACTTTTGATCCCTTTTCACACTCCAACTCGTACACTCTGTAGGTTGCATTCAACATACTAAAAAACGTCCATATTCATGATTGTACCCGTATCAGAGTATGATCATGTTTCCGTATCAGATTGTATTTCCGTATCTTCTCATATTATATGAATGTTGTGCATGACTACCAGATAGAGTAGGACGTCCGGGTCTTCATGGTTCGGAATGTCCCTCACGGCCAGGCCCTAGTTCAGGTAGTGACACTTTGATGCGTAAAATAGTGCTTATAAAGATTGGCACTTGGACCTAACTCAACCCCAACATAGTGCTCATGGGGTTAAGATGTTTTAACGGCAGGGACTCCAACCCACTCTTAACAGTGTTGAAAATCAAATGATATGTCCGGTATATATTCGTTTTTCTTGGGATTTTGTATTAAAGCAGATGTTTTCCGCAGCCTGGTCTACTGCAGAGAGTTCTTCCAAGGAATTATTTCTCCTTACATTCATCTTCCTAGTGAAGGCATTGATCACATGCTTCAGCCACCATTCTTTTCATTAGTAGCATAACTTAGACATCCAAAAACTCTCACGTGATTTAGTTTAGCACAGAACAAACTGGAAAAGATGTTGAGCTTAACAGTAGCAGTTGAGGGACCTAGGCGATACAAGTAACTTAGCAGCAAATTAAACTTCAGGGAAAGTACTAAACTGCTAGACAACTCAATTAATTTCTAAACTGCAAAAGATTGAAGTCTAATTGCTGAATGCCACATCATCTAAAACTACTTGAAATACCACCTGAACGTGTAGAGTAACTTTGTACGTGAAATGGTAAAAGTAGAGTGATTTTTCTGTTACAAACAAAGAAAAGTGACTTTGTCAAACAACTTTAAATAGTTTCCTTTTGATATAAATAGTAAGTACAGGGCAAACATTTTAACTTATGAAATAGACTATTTTGAAGAAGGCCCTCTACGTTAATGTTAGTTGCCTATTGATACACTTTTGGTTTCATAAAGGGTGTCATCTGCTGTGCTTCCTGAAGACATTGTCAATCTTCGTGATTTCATACAGAGGTTAAATATTGAAGAGGATCAAACTGTTCTTGAAAAGCTGAAATTTGAGCTGACATTTGTGGCGGCATGTTTACAGCTTTGTTATTACATTTCAGATGGTTCTAATGCCAAAATGTATGTCTTATATATCATATGAGGTTCATGGTCTGGATCAGTCACTTTTTCATCAAAGTGGAGATGACATGCTGGCTAAATTAAATGATCATGCCGTTCCTCGCCTCCTTAAGAATATCAAAAGTTTTGCCGTCTCAGATCATCAATCTGAATCAAGTGCCACCATGACTGAGGGTCAGTTGGTTGAACTTTTGGACGCGCTCCTTGTGAATCTCCATTATCTACCGAAGGTTTGTGCTGAGTTGATTTTTCCATCAATGACTCAATATGAGCTTCTCCAGAATGTATTTGGCAACTTAAGGGATTTCAATGGGCTGAAAGTAAATCGTTGCATTGAGCATAAGACAATTGAATACGTCTTACTGCAGTTTCAACTTATGGCTGAAAGAGTAGGACACTTCTGTATTAGCCTTTTAGCTTATGCACCGGAGGATATGAAACGAACTAAGTGGATGAAGCGGATCATTGAAGTCTCTCGTGTCAGTTCCATTCTAGTTCATCTACTTTTGAAGCTAATTCCGGTTTCACTGGAGGTTATGTACATTTGTTCCACAAATTTGAAAGCTTCAAAGTCAGCAGAAGTTGGATGCTTCATTAAGAAGCTCCTAGAAGTCTCACCAGACATTCTTAGAGAATATCTGATACATCTAAAACAGCACATGATTAATTCTATTAGCCCCAGCACTTCAGCTCAACACATTCATGTCGTGATAGAGTTCCTATTGCTTATTCTTACAGATGTGCCAAAGGACGTTATTCATCATGACAAATTGTTGTTCTCTTGGAACGTGTTGGAGCACTTACCAAGGAGGTATCCATTGTTGTTCACAACTTGGAAGAGAATATCAAGGACACAAGCAGTGCAAGTCTAAACTTGTTGAGAAAAGATCTCAAGCATGGTTTCTTGAAAGCCCCTGCAGACTCACTCAGCTCTGCTTCCCCATGAGTGATGGACCGCTCTTCATGACTCTTCCACTCAGAAACTTAAAATGACTTGCTCAATTCCAATGCTTATTCAGTTGCTTTGATAAAAGAAGAAATCAGTAGGGTGAAAGAAGACCTAGAACACATAAGATCGTTCTTTGGGAATGTGGAGCAAGAACTGCATAGAGATCATTGGACTCGTGTTCTAGATGTGGCATATGAGGCAGAACATGCCATTAACTCAATCCTTGCCAGAGATCGTGGTCTCTTGCAGCTTATCTTCTTACTTCCTGAAACCGTAGGAAAGATCAAGCTTGTCAAAAAAGAGATACAAGAGAAGATCTCCAAGAACATGAGTATCATTTTTGCGAACTCTCCCAACAAACCAGTTATAAACAAGTCATCAATAGCTAGTAAAATAATTGTAGGTTTTGAGGAGGAGACAGAGTGGATAATCAGGAAGCTTACCAGCGGACCAGCTGAGGTAGATGTCATTTCCATAGTCGGCATGCCAGGCCTTGGGAAAACTACTTTGGCTTACAGAGTATATAATGAAAAGTCTGTTGTTGGTCATTTCGACGTTTGTGCTTGGTGCACAGTCGACCAGGAGAGTACTGAGAAAAAGTTGTTGCAGAAAATTTTCAATCAAGTTACTGGTTTGAAAGAAAGAGTCAGTGACGATGACATAGACGCTGATGTTGCCGATAAGCTACGGAGACAACTTTTTGGAAAGAGGTACCTTATTGTCTTGGATGACTTGTGGGATACTGTAACATGGGATGAGCTGACAAGACCTTTTCCAACTGAATTTCAGAAAGGGAGTAGAGTTATTTTAACAAGTCGAAAAAAGGAAGTGGCTTTGCATGGAAAATGCCACAGTGATCCTCTTGATCTTTGATTGCTACAACCAGAAGAAAGTTGGTAGTTATTAGAGAAAAGGGTATTCGGAGAAGAACATTGCCCTGATGAACTAAAGGATGTTTTGAAAGAATAGCCCAAAAGTGTGATGGGCTTCCTTTGGTACTTGATTTGATCGGCGGAGTCATTTCAACGAAGGAAAAGAAAGAGGCTTTGTGGCTTGAAGTTCTCAATAATTCGAGTTCCTTCATTTTTAAGGATGAAGAGGAAGTGATGAAGGTTATGACCATTTCTCAGGTCACCTAAAGCCGTTCTTATTGTACCTTGCAAGTTATCCAAAGGACGAAGATATTGTGATCTCTTGGTTGAAAGATTTATGGAGTGATGAAGGACTTGTGGAACCAACTGATTTGAAGAGTGTGGAAGAATTAACGGAGGTTTATGTGGATGAGTTAATTTCTAGTAGCTTGGTAATAGTGAGAGGTGGTAGCGAACAGAGTTGCCAAATTCATGATCTTGTGCATTATTTTTGTTCGATAAAATCTAGAAAGGAAAAAATTGTTTGATTTGACGAGCTCAATTGTTCTTTCTTCATCCTCTCCTTCAGATCTGATGCTACGTCGACGGACCATTATTTATGATGAGGGCATTCATTCATATGATTCTTCCTTTTTCAGTCCAGAAAAGAGAAATCCTTGTGCGAAACACCTCTCTTTGACGATACAGTGTATGACTTTGCCAGATACTGTGAAATATGCATGCTTGTTCATTTGAGGCACTTAAGGATTGAGATGGTGGAAAAAGTTCTCCCTTCATCATTCTCAAACCTCTGCAATCTAGAAACTCTGGAGGTGGCTAACGGTAGGTTAAACCTGGTATTATCCCCTACTATCTGGAGTCTTGCAAAGCTACGACATGTGGACATCTTTACGTGTTCTGTCTTTGATTCAGATATTGACAAACCAACAAAGTTAGAGAATCTGACTAGATTAATGCTTCTCAAGCCTTCCTGTTCAGTAGACTCAGAAGATATTTTCCAAAGATTCCCAATCTTCAAACCCTTCGATTCATCATGGATTGTTCAGCAGCAGAGCAGATATATTTTCCAACTTTGGATGTCCTTAATAAACTTGAAAGAGTTAATGCAAACTTACTGTGCAGTACGGGTAGACATGTACATCAGTTTGATTTTCACTTACCTTCCAACTTGGAAGAAGTGGAATTGAATAGCCTCAATCTGATATCCGATGCACTGTCAGGAATTGGGAGATCACTACCCAACCTTCAAAAGCTGGAACTTAGAGGCAAGCATCCAGGGTGGAAAAGAATGGAACATGGAACTAGTCACCTTCCAGAATCTCAAATCACTCCTTTCCCGTGCTCGAGGAATTATATATACGATATTGTACAGAGCTAATAGAGATCCCAGAGAGTTTTGGAGATATTGCTTCATTAAAGTTTATCTTAGTGTGGGGAAGCCATCAACTTAAAGAGTCGGCATTCAAGATTAAGGAATATATTGAAGAAAATACGGGAGAAGACAAGCTTGAGGTATACATTTGAGTAATTTGAAGGTGGATTTAATTGTTTTTACCTCTATCAGTTTTTTTCTTACTGATTTTCTGGAATTTTGGGATGAGAAGCTGTGGTGTTGCAATGGATCAGGTGGGAGTTATGTGGAGTTTCGCTTTCCAGTTTTGAGAATGAAAAGAATAACTCATATGAAGCACTTCTTTTTATAGAAAGAACTATATTAAGTTGATACGATGAGAAAATGGGATATACATTTTGTACGTCAAATAGGTAGTTGATATATGTCATGTGAAATAAATAGTTGCTTTGTAAACATTTAGTGATAATACATAAATATAAATATGGCCCTAAATTTGACAAACATTTTATAACTTGGGAAAAGGCTTAAATATGTCACTGAACTATCAGAAATGACTCATTTATGTCATCGGTTAAAAGTTGAGCTCATTCGTGGTATCGCCGTTACAAAACCAACTCATCCATGTCATTACTTTTTAACGGTGGTTTTCAAAAACAACTTTGTCACGTGGCCATTTATTAGAGGTCCACGTCATTAATTAAAATAAGCGAAAAGGCTCAAATATGTCATTGAACTATCATAAATGACTCATTTATGCCATCAGTTAAAAGTTCTGCTCATTTATGCCATCACTGTTATAAAATCAACCCACTCATGCCATTACTTTTTAATGATAATTTTTAAAAATAGCTTTGCCACGTGGTTTTTTATTAGAAGTTCACGCCATTAATTAAAAGAAATCAATATTAGTTTCAAAACATCTGAAATTAGTTAGTATCGGGATTATTTATCTGAAATGATTTTTCAATAATGTATACTCCCCTAATTCGTGATGGGAGAATGGAGAAGTTGTATTGGTACGCCTCTTTCTTTTTTTTGCTTGCCCTAATCGTTCATTTACTTATTTTCTTACAACTTCGGAGTATATATTGGAGTCACTGGAATTAAAACTAATAAGTTACTATAGGATAGAATTTTTGAGGTTTCTGTTAAGTGTAACATTTATAATGATTTAGAATGAACTAGAAATAGCCAAAGGATATACATTAATCACTATTTTTTCTGATTAGAAAAATAGTTGTTGTTGTAGGAAAAAAATACTTTAATGGGTGTGGGTTGGGCTATGTCAAATGAATTGGTTGTTTTTAATGGGTCTAAGATATTCTGAAATTAATATTGATTTATTTTAATCAATGTCGCAGACTTCTAATAAAATGTCACATGGAAAAACTATTTTTGAAAACCCTCCATTAAAAAGTAATGACATAGGTGAGCTGATTTTATAACGACGATGGCGTAAATGAGTTGAATTTTTAATTGATGGCATAAATGAGTCATTTTTGATAGTTCAGTGGCATATTTGAGCCTTTTCTCTTATGCCAAAGGCTTTTTTAAAAAAACCACCGTTAAAATTTAATTGCATGGATGAGCCGATTTTGTAACAGCGATGGCATGAATGAGCCAAACTTTTAACTGATGGCATAAATAAGTCATTTTCTATAGTTCAATGGCATATGACCTTAAATTTTGATAGTTTACAAATAGGACCTTTAACTATCCAAAACCTGAACAAATATGACCTTCGATTTTGCAATCCCATGCAGAAGTTTAACTCACGCCTATGTGGAAAGGTAATCCAATCACACGGTGCCACGTCGTTAAAAGGGCTGACTTGGAAGGAGGTCATATTTGTGCAGTTTTGAATAGTTAAAGGTCATATTTGTGCACTGTCAAAGTTTTATTTTTGGTGTTAAACCAGTGTCGTTTTTATTATTATTATTTATTTATTTTTAATTTATTTAGGGATCGAACTCGTGCAGTAGGCTGAAGGAAGTGCCCAAGAAGAGAAAATAACACCACTAGGCTATCTAAGTGTCTTGCTTCATGTGGTTCAACATTAATATACGCACATTAATATAGATTTTCTACCTTATATATACAACGTCATTTTTTTATCGAGGTGGTTCGGGTGAACCCCATGGAAACCACGGAGGTCCGCCCCTGCATTAATTTAATAACGTTAATTTAATAATATTTTAATAACATTAATTTAATATACTACTACTACTATCCTTAATAACGTTAATTTAATAATGTTTTATTAAAACTATAATTTTTTATTATTAGTATAGTTTCATCTTTAATTTAATATTTAAATAAATTATATTTAGATATATTATATAACTTAAATTCACCCTCTGCTTTATAATATATATATATACCCGCAAGATTTTTTTGTATGAGGTTGATCCACCTAATTAATAAATCTTCAATATTGCTCTTTTTCCGCAATAACAAAAGAAATTAGATTCCATTTTAATCTTTGAGCCAAAAATGATGAAAAACTAATAGTGAAAAGTCATTTAAAGGTCATATTTGTGTAGTTTTGAATAGTTAAAGGTCGTATTTGTGCACTGTCAAAGTTTAAGGTCAAATTTATGTATTATGCCCTTAGATTTGAAGTTGGACGCGTTCAGTTTTGCGTGTTGAACACGCGTTTTGCCACGTAGGATTGGAGGTCATATTTTTGCACTTTCGAATAGTTAAAGGTCATATTTGTGCATTGTCAAAGTTTAAGGTCAAAGTTATAATTTGGTGTCAAGTTTAGAGTCATATTTATGTATTATCTCTTACATTAGTCATAATGCATAAATATGACTCTAAACTTGATACCAAATTATAACTTTTACTTTAAACTTTGATAGTGCACAAATATGACCTGTAACTATTCAAAACTGAACAAATATGACCTCCGATCCTATGTGATAAAATGCGTGTTGTACACGCAAAACTGGGCGCGTCGGGCTAGAAATTTGAGCGTTCCAACAATAAAAGAAGGGTAAAATAACTATTTTGTCCTTCATAATTCCTTTTTATAATTTCAATGACTTTTCACTATTAATTTTTCGCTATTTTCAGTTCAAAGATGAAACTATATGAAAAATAAATAAAAAAATTATAGCTTTAGTAAAATGTTATTAAATTAAGGTTATTAAAATATTATTAAATTAACATTATTATATTAACGTTATTAAAATGTTATTAAGGGCAGTAGTAGTATATTAAATTAACGTTATTAATAGAATGTTCATAAGGGCAATAGTAGTATATTAAATTAACGTTATTAAAACGTTATTAATAAAATGTTATTAAAGGCAGTGGTAGTATATTAAATTAACACTATTAAAACGTTATTAAATTAATGTTATTAAGATAAAAATTTTATTAAAATATTGTAGTATATGAAATTAACGTTATTGAATTAATGTTAATAAGACGTTATTAAGATGAAAATTTTATTAAAATATTATTTTAATTATTATTATTAGTCATAGTAGTAGTATATTGATAGAAACAGTAGTAGTACGTAATATATAAAAGTATAATAATAATAATAATAATAAGTGTTTATTTGTTCAGGTTTTATATAGTTAAAAGTCATATTTGTGCACTGTTAAAGTTCCATGTCAGCCCTTTTAATGACGTGGTACCGTATGATTGGCTGACTAATCCATGTAGGCGCAAGTGACATACATGCGCCTCAGTTGCAAAATATGAGTGTTTATTTGTTCAGGTTTTGTATAGTTAAAGGTCATATTTGTGCACTGTCAAAGTTTATGGTCAATGTTATAATTTGGTGTCAAGTTTAGGCTGTATTATGTCATTAATAAAAGATCTTCATCTTTTGCTTCATCTTGCTCAATTCATTATATGGTATGAGAGATGACATTATGACTCTCCCCAGTTTTTTTTCCTATCTTCTGAGTACCACCAGAGACTCCTCTTAACATGTCTAGGAATATTAACTTTACTTTTAGATTTTCCATTATTTTTCTAATGCGGTTTCTGTAATTAATTTCATTATTTAGATTATCTTGGTTTTCCCTAGTTTTTCTAATATATTCTAACATCCACAGTCTTGATCTGAATAATATCCTTCTGGGTAAATGTCTTCGTATATCTGTTCTAACGCATTTATTATTTCAATTTCGTAGTTTATTACTTCTCCTAATATTATTTTCTTAATAACTATAATTTCTATATCTTTAAGTATATATAAGATTAAAACTTTAAGGTAGTCTAAACGATCTATTTTCTAAAATTGATATTTTATAGTTGTTTGTTTTAGCCTTAGTAGTTCTTGCATATTTCTATTAAGAGATTTTATATATTTTTTATTTTCCATGTATTTGTCTATATTTATTTTCATCTGTTTTTCTAGTAACTATATATTTCACATATCTTTAAAAATTCTACGTAATTTTAACATAATAAGTATTTATAAGAGTAGCTAGGTAGACATGGTATATAATTTACTCTCGCCATATAATATTCACCGATTGCTTTTTCTAATATAATTTTTCTTATATCTGCTACATTTATATCTCTAAGTGCATACAAAATAAGTATCTTAAATTTATCTACCATCACATCAGATAAATTATTATTCATTTTCATAAAATTGCTTTTTTCAAAATATTCCCTTCAACCATGTACATAATAAAATATAGTCATCTCAGATTACTATATACTAGATTATTCTTAAATAACATGTTCTTCGGTCACTATTAGTATGGTAATTCGGATACTTTTTCCCTTAAACAGCGCCTCGACTCTGGTTAATCCCCGCCACGGCTTCTTGCCTCATTGGTTTCACCTTTAGGATGGCATAATTCTTAGGGATTTTTCTCCATTTTCACTTTGCTAATAAACTTCTTAACATATTATTCTTCGAATAATTCTACTATAAAGTAACTAATATGAATTTATTTTATCATATCATGATTGTTGGGAATTATGAATTTAGCTATTCATAATCATAAATAGAGATACCTGTTCCGGTAGCTTTGATATTTCTGAGGTTTGTTGCTCCATAGCTTTTTCCATTGAAGTGTATATATTTACTTAACTAGACAAAATATTTTGGAATGGAGAGAGTTTTTGGCTTAATGTGAGAAGGCTTGCCTTTGCAATGCCTTCTGCCTTTCTTATTTATAAAACGAAAAGATTGTATCTTTACATTTGTGTACATTTGTGTACACGTTTTTCTTATGTTTACAAAAGGTCAAAAAGCCTTGATGGCTAAAAGAATCCTAGGGGTCTAGAAAGTCAAAAAATACAAACAACTACATTTAATGCTAACAACTACTTTTAATGCTATCTTATCTTTTCTTATGTAAATACTTTTAAAATTTGTACAAATTTATACAAAAATATCTTGATATCTTGTCTTCCGGTTGTTGTCGTATCTACCATATCTTCATTATTGCTCCTGATCTTATCTTTCTAGCTGGCGTTCTTATCTCCTTTTATTCTAGTTGAACTGCTGGGACATCATTATCTCCTCCATTACATTTTAAACATTTGTGATCTGGATATTTATGTCCAATCGTCTTGCAATATCTGGTTAATAATTCTTCCGAAATAAATTTTCCTCTTATAGCTCTGGCGATAGGTTCCGTTTCTGGTTTAAGCAACGTGAGAATCCATTGCCTAATAGTTTCCATATCTGTTTCTCGTAACTCTTTTGAATTTGAATATATTAGTACATGATTTCTTGAATAGTAGCTCCATATGGGATTTTGGTTGCAGTATGTATTTGCTAGCTCTTGCAAAATTGTAGATAGTCCGATAATCCTTTTGTTCGCATAAAATTTTGGTATCTCAATTCTAGTTATTTCTGGCTGTGGAATAATATCTTGTGGTATAATCATATCTCGTGTCATCCATATCTTTACAACTTGTATGGGTTTTTTAACTTCATCATATAATATCTGTGCTGGTGCCGTGTAAATTTTTATAAAAAATAAAGTACCTTTGGTTATTCTTTTAAAAGTGATAAATGCTTCATATATTTATAGTATAGTGGATATCTTATTTTCGTCCGATCTATATACTGTACTAAGTAGTCCATATTCATAGAAAGTTTTAACTAAGCTTGGTTTGGTTTTAGGTAAGGCAATTAGTTTATTATATCCGGTCAATCTCTGGGTTATATAGTTTGTATCTGGTTCTTGGATATTTGTAGCTTTGGGGTTGTTATTTAAAAAGGTTTGTACATTGTAGATATTTTCTATGTATGTCCGTGCTGTGTAGTTGTAAGTCTTTTTGTCTTGGTTTAGACTATCTCGATATGTGGTAATTTGTGGTGGTATAAACATGGGATCTTTCGATGTATTTGGTGTATATGGTTTATCAAATAACTTGTTTAGGTTAATATTTGCATTTTTTCTAACTCCTTTGCTTGTACCTGCAGAAGTAGATTGATAAACGTATGGGTTTTATGGAGTATCCCAACGTCTCCTTTTAGCTCTGGAATTTTATTGTCTTCCTATCGACATAGCTCTGCGCATTGCTGAGTTAGCTGATTCATAGCTATAGACTTCAGTTTATCTTCACTAGTCTTTAGCTTTAGCTTTTCTATCTCAGTACCCATCTTTTCTATCTCAGTACCCATACTGTCCACTTTCAATGAAAGCGTAGTTAGGGCGTTGAGTATCTTTTCAAGAGTATTTTCTTCTATCATTTCAGTCTGTGTAGCTTTGTCTTGATATGTAATATGCATTAACATTTTTGTTAGTACTGATTATTTAAAACTAGTCTCCGAATCTCTTTTGTTGTAACTGAATTTTGTATTTTCTTTGTTAGCCACCAGCGTACCTGTGTATTATCTGTTCGCACAATGAATTTGTTATATACAATATATGGCTCAAATGCTAACAAACATTTATATAATGAACATAATTCTTTTCTATTTATTTCCCATTTTATTTCTGTCTCGTTGAACGTACCTGAGTAGTATCTACAATGGTGTTCTATTTTTTCTGCTTCATATCTATACTTAAGTACTCCTCCGTAACTATATTCACTAGCATCTGCTTCTACTATGTATATAAATTTTTTATTTTCATCTGGAAATTGTAATTTTGGTAATTCTTTGCAAAGTAATTTTATTTTTTGAACTTGTTTTTTATCCTCTTCATTATAGTTCTATTCTATATCCTTTTTAAATTTTTTTTTTAGTGGTTTTAAGTTTTCTGCTAATTTTGGAATATATTCTCTTACTTGGTTTACTAATCCTAAAAATGATTGTAATTTCTTTTTTGTATCTAATTCTTCTTTTGAATTTATTATTTTTTGTACTATATGTTGTTGCATTTTTACTCCACTTTTATCTATTTGTATTCCTAAAAATTCTATCTGGTTTTTCATAATTTCGGCTTTCTTTTCACTCAGACTTATTCTTGATTTTTCTATTATATCTGTAAACTGTTCCAATAATTTTATATGCTCTTCTTTAGTTTTTGTATATAATAATATATCATCTATGTATACTATGCAATTAGGTAATTGTTTAAAATAATTATCCATAAAATGTTGATATCTACCTGGTGCATTTTTATATCCAAATGGTAATACATTCCACTCATAAAATCCTTGTGGTACCGTAAATGCGGTTAATTCTTTAGATTCTTCTTCTAACGTTAGATGGTTACAGTCGAATTTGCTAAAATAATTATATCCTTGTATCTGTCTTATTTTTAATATCTTATTTGGTATTGGATAATTATATGTTATAATTTTTGCATTTAAATTTCTATAATCAATAATCATCCTACTTTTTCCTCTTTTTTGTTCACTATGTTTATTTACTATAAATGCTGGACTATTATGTTTACTATTACTTTTTTGTAAATATTGTTTTTCTAATAATTCATCTATATGCATTTTAAATTCTTTTAAATCGCCAAAATTATATGTTAATGATTTTTGGGTTATTATGCTGTTCTTATCTATTAATTCAATTTTTATGGTAGTTTTATATTTTTCTCATCCTTTTAATGGATCTTCACTATATAATTGTTCTAATTTTTTCTTAACTATTTCTATCTTATTTATTGAAAATATAGTTATTTCTGTTTTATTTATCGAAAATACTACTAATTCTATTGTATCTTCAGTGTTTTTTTATATTTTTTAACTTTTGTGTAATTTTTTCACTTCCTTTTATCCAATCAGTTTTCTTTCTTATTTTATTATTAACTCTTTTTGCTATTACTTTTTGTTTACATAGTGTTGTAAACCACCAATTGTTTCTAGTTATTATGTGTGGGTATAGTTTATCTAAAAATGGCATTCCTAAAAGTATATCTTTTGACATTAGTTCATAATTATAAATTTCTTCTATTGTCAATATCTTATCCCATATTTGTGTTTTTACATTCCTAGCTTTATAAGTAATTAAGCTTCCTTCATTATTAAATCCTTTAACTACTATTGGTATTTTTAATTTATCCCATTTACTTTCTGGTAGGCAATTATAATTACATAAATTAGCTTCTTCTCCTGTATCTATCATAGGCGTATAATATCTACTGTAATATCCTTCCACTATTATCTTCATTAATACGTATATTTTCATTTTATGTTAAGGCTCTTTTTAAGAATAATTTCTCTCTATTATATGTTATACTTAATTGTGTATGTTCTATATTATATGGTTTTACTTGTTCTAACCATTTTATTCCTAATATTATATCTGCTTTTTGCATTTCTTCCTTTACTTCAAATTCTATTTTTATTTTTCTAACTCCTAGTATTATTTCTTTTTCTGCTATATTTTTACTATTTATTAAACTCCTTGGTAGATCTGGGCATATATCATTATCAGCTTTTATTTCTTCATTTTTATTAGATATTTTGCTATATAATTTTCTTCTTGCCCTGTATTTAAGAGTATTAAATATTCTTTTTTATTTATTTTTCCTGTTATATAATATTGATTTATATTACTTATTGAATTTGTTTCATAACTTGTTATTTTTTATGAGCTTGATGATTCTGGTTTGTCATTAGCTATTCTTTTTGTTGTACTTATTCTATCATTTACTATTTCTAAATTTTCTTCTATATCTATGTCTCTATAGTTATAATCATTATAATCTATTGTTTTTACAATTTGTTCGAATGGGCTATCTATTTGTATCTTGTTAATCTTATTTTTTCCTGTTATTTTATGTTTTGTTGTTAATACATATAAATTTTTGCATCTTGCTGTAAATATTTTACTTCCTGGGGTTAGTTCTATTCCTGATATCTTCCAATATAATACTAGTGATTTATCTATATTTCTATCTGTTACTGCTACTGAATAATTTGCACTTATTATAAATTTAAATTTTTGGTATATTAAATTTCCTTTTACGGCAGTTATTATGCTTTTTTCTATAGGTTTTATAATTCTATCTTCTGCTAAATATAATTCTATCGGTGATCTATTCCTTCTCTAAAACATGCTTTTATTAATATTTCTGTACCTCCAAGGTGTACATATTTTATTAGACCTCCTTTACTTTTTATATCATTTATCTCTTTATTAATTATCCTTTTTGTTACTAGTGGTATGCTAGCTTTACCTTTTGCATATCTACAGTCTATTACGTGTTCTTTTTGGCATACTACATAATATTCAGTTTTTTTCCTAGTAAAGATATTTTTTATTGTTGGTATTTTAAACATTTTTTCTACACTTAAATCTAATTCTTTTCCTTTTATTTCATCAAATATATTACTATCAAATATTATCTTTTGTTCTGTTCCTTCGTCATTTAAATATTCTTCCTTTGTTATTATTTTTATATCTTCTTCAGTCATTCGATTCATCTATTTCACTATCTATTTCAGTATCTGTTTAGTTTTCTGAAATTTCATATATAGTATCTTCACTTTCTAATTCATAGTCTATATAATCTATTTGCATATATTTTGTATTACCTATTTTTATTTCTGATATTTGTTTATTTTTTGGATTTTTGGGTAATTTACAATCTCTAGCTAAATGTCCTAACTTTCCACAATTATAACATATACATTCTTTTATAGATTTTTTCTTTCTATATGGTCTTTTATTTTTGTAATTTTTTACATAATATCTTTTTCTAGATTTCTTGTATTTATATTTGATTTTTTATATTTCTTATATTTCTTATGTCTTTTTCTTTTCTTATAATATCTTTCTTCGCATCCAAATTGGGGTGCTATTTTATTTTTGCAACATGCTAAATTTTTTATTAATGTTTTTTCCATTTTTAATTCTTCTCTATATTTTTCACATAAGTTTCTCCACCATTGTTGTAAAAATTTTATTCTACTATTTTTGCTTCTTCCCAACTTTTTATTATTTTTGAACTAAATGATTCGGGTAATTTATTAAAATATAATTTTCTTATTTCCTTACTTTCTTCTATACTATATGCTCATTTATAATAATATTCTTTAAATGCGCAAGTATATTCGTCTATATAACACATATTACATATTGTTAATTTTAACATTAAATTCCAATTTGTATCTTTTTCTTCATCTTGTTCTTCTTCTACTGTTGTCATACTACCAAATTCATCTTTTATAGCTGTTTCATATTTTTTCAATAATTCTATAGGTGTTAGTTTAGTTGTTGTTGATGATATTCCTTCCATAGGTTTATTAGCTCTTAATACTTTCTTACTATTTTCAGTTAAATTTGAGAACCATAGTTTTACTGATCCTATTAATGTTCTTTCTATATATTCTGGTGCATCTGTTATGTTTATATTGTTATCTAATAATTATTTTGTCATATATCCTATCCATAATTGTATTATTTTTTCTGTATCTATTACACAGTCTAGGTCTAAAAAGTTATAATTTTTATTAACTATTTGTTTTGGTGTCCATTTGTCATATTTATTATATCTTTTAAATTTATTTTTATAATATATAGGTTTTCTTATTTCTGTTGTTTTGGTTATTATATTTTCATCTTTTTTTTCATCAAGAGTATTATTTTTGTGTTGGTATTTCCTAAGTTTTCTTCATTAATTATTTCTTGTTTTTCGTTAATTTCTAAATTTTTTGTACTTGTTAATATTTCTGTATATGTTTCACTATCTTCTGAATCATAATTATCTGTCTCTTCTATCTCTATATTATTTATTTCTAATTTTTCCTTAAATTGATTTATCTCGTTTAGTAATTTTTCTTCTTTATCTTTTTCTTCTTCTTCTTTTTGTCTTTGTTCGTACAATTCTTTTAACATTTGTAGTTCTATTTTTAGTTTCTTCTATTTTTCGTATTTCTTCCGTAGTTTGTTGTTTAATTTTTTTTATTCTTTTTTTCTATTTATTTCTTCATTTTCTTTTTCTATTCTTACCATTGCTGTTAATTTATCTTCTAATTTTAATTCTTCTTTTTCTAACATTAGATATAAATGTTCTCCTATTTTTTTATATCTCCTTCCTAGATTAGAAAATACTATTTTTATTTTTGATTCTTCGTGATTTTCATATATTTTTTCATCTATTATAAATTTTGCTATGTTCATTTTATTGTAAATAGTTCATGTTGGTATATATATTCTAAACTATCTATTTGTGATTCTAATTTTGATATTTCATCTTTTTGTGTATTAATTAAATTTTTACTAACTCCGGCAAATATATTATAATGCAGTCTTTCTCTTCTTATTTTTAATTCTTTGCGTTTTTCGGAAATAAATTATTTTAATTCTTTGTATTTTTGCTCTTTATTCATTTAAATTATTTTTATATCTTGGCGGATATCTAAATCTAATTTTATCGTAATTAGATGGTATGTGTCTCATTCTTCTAGATTTTAAATAGATTATTAATTTTGCTTATATACTAGATATTAATGTAATTAGGTAGGCTAATCTTTGTAGATTTTCTTTTGTTTTATTTAGACTTATATATTTTGAATAATTACTAACTAAAAATTCTTTAATTTTTTTAAAAGCTTCTCTATTTTTAAATGGTCTTCTCATAATTAATTTAATAAATAACTAATTCGAACATAACATCTAACTGACTTATATCTAACTGACTAACTGACTTATATCTCATTTCTGTACTTTTTAAATTACTGAGCTCTGATACCATTTGTATGGATGCAGATAAACAGATTATAAAATAGATTCATTAACTTTCCATGGAAGGCACAGATTCCATGCTCATGCATGGGCACAATCTGTTCGGCCATCTTGATGGATCTTCTCCCGCTTCTTCGACAACTATCACATAGAATGGTAGAGAAATAGCAAACCCAGAATATAGTGTTTGGCTGCTCCAAGATCAATTGATACAGAATGCCATAATGGCTTCTGTTGATCCGACGATTGATGCAACTGTAGCTGCTGCCTCCACTGCTAAACTTGTTTGGCACTTCCCACACCTTGCTTATGCCAACGAATCGCAAACACGAGTTTTTAGCCTTCGTGACTAGCTCACAGGGCTATCAAAGGATTTCCTCCCAGTTTCCGATTATCTCCATCAAGTACGCTCTATCTGCAATGAGCTTGCCACTGCCGGTACTACAGTCACTAACAATGAGCTGGTAGTGAAAATTCTGAGTGGCCTAGGGTCAGATTTTTGCTGCAATTCGAGCAAGGGATTCCAACATCTCATATGATGAGTTGTATTCGAAAAAGAATAGTACGTCAAAACTCAACTAATAAGAGAGCAATTATAGTATCTTTTTGTGGAGTCTAACAACCGAGGAAAAAGAATAAAATGATTAAAAAAAGAAAAATTGACAATATTTATTGCAAATAATATGACAAGGATATAGAGAATTTAATGTAATCTTTTGTTAACAGTAAAACATGAAACTAGCAAGCTCCAATGCCTAACTTGGAATTGGCGCACATAAATGTATACCTTAACTTGGCCTCAATTGACAATTAAATAGTCCAACTTGAAATATGATCATCTAAATACCTTCCAAAATTTATCTGTCACATCAGCATCGGGTGTCGACAAGACACAATATGACGAGTTGAGGTGTCATTTTAATATAAATAATGGGATAAGATAGTCGGGGAATTACCTAATACCTCTAACCAAACATGACATAAATTTAATATCAAATTTTATTCCAAAATTCTTATCCTTATCCAACATATCAAACAACCCCATGTGATCAAATAAGAATCCTACTTAATCAGGCTTTAATTTTCACTTTCTGTGTAGTATGATATGTAAAGGTGTTAAAATAAGTAGAAAACTTATGTCTTTTCCCTTTAATCAATGGACATAATTAGTGAAAATCTGGTATATAAATAATTAATAATGTACGTACACTACTTTTCCTAATGCAATTTAGAATTGTAAACATCAAATCATATAAAGATTAAAGTAGTTCCTCTGTCCTGCACTATGTGGGACAATGCATTCTATATAATCCAACTATCTATTATTAAAGTTGGTCTCTTGAGTCATTTTTTATTCATAATCTTTTTGAGTAAGAAAAATAATTTATCCTTCACCTTTTTAATGGCTTTATGGCAGAGGAAGTCTGGATTAATGAAATTCGAAAATGGTACTGAACATCGGACGAAAAGCCAAAAAAGAAAGAAATCAAGAGGCATAATTCGAGTTATGGTGGGATAAATATGATGCCTTCACCTTTAAGCATAGATCATCTAAGTGTTTTAATCTCAAAAATGGAAAAAAAATGCTTCCCCTTTATGGACAAGAACAAATCTAAATTAGTCGAACCTGAAACCACATGCGAAATAAAAAGGAAAGAAAAAAAACAAGTAGGTACACTATAGTTAATTTAATAATAAAAAAAGGAATCCAAAGTAATCAATCCACTCCTCTCAACAACTTTATTATGATGGAATATTGTTAATGTGTGTTGAAATTCCATCCATTGACTTCAACTTCTCTCTCAGTCCAATCTTTTTTATTGTTGATGTTCCTGTTTGCTAAATTTTTAAAGCTATGATTGTATATTATTCAACCTCTTTTATTTTGAAATTAATTCTTGCTCCAAAGTTGAAAATATGATTCAAATTGTTGTCTCTTAAATTTTAATTAATAAAACAAATTAGTAGTACAATCAAATCTCTCTACGACGGAGACATTATTTCAATAATATTGGGATGCTACAGTTAAATTGTGTTGTGGAGAACATAAAAAAGGATTTACGTAATATATACTAAAACGGTTTTAAAAGATTTTTTGGCCGTGAAATGTTGTTACAAAAGATGGTTGGTACAGAGAGATCTGACTATAGTACCATATGCAACATCCAACAAATAACAATACTGCTATTTCTGTTTGCCATGTCTACATTACTTTTGTTTTCTCCTTCTAAATATGATTTGAACTGCTTTACTTGAGCTGCGGATCTTTCAAAAATAACCTGTCTATCTCCATGGGGTAGGGATAAGGTCGATGTATATTCTATCCTCCCCAGACCCCATCTATGGGATTTCACTAGGTATGTTGTTGTGTAGATGTCTGGCTATATCTGCAGTAAATTGTTTCCTGCTATATGCTTTGTGCTTTTTTCTTGAGTTTATTGTTTTCGTTTTTCTACTTCTCTTCTGATAAAGGTTTATGTACATTGTATATGATTAGATCTTGACAACTTAAAAGGAAAAACTAGTTTAGCTTGACTAGTGAAAGCTACATACATGGAAAGAGGAAAAGAAAATGGAGAAAGAAAGGACGGCAAAGCAAATAGCTTATCGGTATGTCATATAACATTTATTTATAGATATATTTTTTTTATTTTCACAACAGTTGGGTTTGATGAGTAAACTAGTGCTTATAAAGATTTGACCAAGTCCATTTATTCATATTTCAGCGATTTTGTATTTAAGTATCTGGTCTAGGTAATATACCTCTTCAGTGCTCTGAGTAACTAACTAGTATGAAAAGGAACAGATCAGTAAAAATTCTTTATTGAAATGCTTGGTTTATGATTTAAGATGTAACAGAACAAACATTTAGCTGCCTGTTGTAATTTAGAGGAAAATTTATCATGGACAATTTGAAACAACATTTAGACACAAGTCCTACATGGCAAATCTCACGGGATTATTTATAGACCAGATTTCACAAATTATGTTTATTAATCAAAGGGAAAAGACACAAGTTACACGTAAAAGTCACTTACCCCTCACTGTTTTCTGCCTTGCTTAAAACCTTTGCAGCTCAAACCAAATAGGTGACGGAGAAACAAGAGAAACCAAGATTTTCTGAATAGCAACTTGTCTCATTCTATAATACATAATGAAATACTTATAGCTATACAACTGTAGGTTAGAGTTCTATTCTAGGAAAGAATATATATTGTTATAACTACACAATCAGTAATAAAATCCTATTCTAGTAAAGAGAATATTCTCTCTATACAATTATACTATTGCCTAACATCCCCCCTCAAATTGATATTGGTGATCACACAGTAGCAATTTGGAGCTAAGATAGCTATGTCGTGCGCGTGTCATAGCCTTTGTAAACAAATTGGCAAGTTGATCATGAGAAGAAATGTGTTGTAGAGTGATAAGACGGTCAGTGTCACCACCCGAACCAGGTCCTGGCCGTGACGAGCATTTCGAACCATGGAGGCTTGAAACACCCCTATCTGTTTGATAATCATGCACCTAATTCATATGATCAAAGTAATGCAAAAGAAATACAATAATTCGGAAACATGGTCATAAATATGAAAAGAAACAATAACGGGGAGATAAGGTTCCCCCAACATCAATCAACCTCTAAACAAGCGAAAATATCTAACAAATGACTGAGTCAAGTAACTGTATATAAACTAGGACAAGGACCCCGGTAGACCCCAAAACCAAATATAAGATAAAAGGACTGCAGGACATAAGACCTTCCAAAACATACAAGGCTCACCATTTGTCTCTGCAACTCTGTCTGAATGATCTACTGATTCTCTTGACCCCTAGACTGGGCCTCTGAACCTGAGAGGTTGGAGAGGGGGAGGGGGTCAGCAGAAAAGTACTGGCACACAGAGATATCAAAACAAAACATAATATTTTTTTGTTTACAAAATATAGTTGAGAGCCATTATAAAGCAATTTCGTATCAAATCATTTGAAAACACATGGGCGTAATGCAATAGTTTCTCAACAACAATGAAATGCAACTGAGCTAAGTGAAATACCCTACATAATTTACACCAACTGCCCAACCTCGGTTGCCGCCGAGATTAGAGTATAAGTGAGGGAGAGACACACAAAACCATGGAGCATGGTGTTTCGACCCACTGGTAGTGCCCAAGATCACTTAGTCCGGGATCCTACCTATAGTCCCTGTAGACACGTGATTTCATCATCTTAAAGTTCAATTTTATTCACTTTTATCCATTTTATGTTATCCTACCGTGTACCCTCACCCGTGTGAAGATCCCTCCACAAAATGACAAAAATAACAATCCCCTAACTAATTTTGTCTTATCCTAGCAACCTACCGTAATAAAAATAGACACCTAACCCTTATCCCTCCAATTAAAAAACAACACCTACCTACCATATCCTAACAAACTCTACCCTACCTTAATACCCCACCTACCCTACCCCAATACCCACCCACGTGACCCCTCACAATAAGATATACATATACACGGACCAAAACTTCAAAAGAGGGGATCATTTTCCTTTTCCTTTTTTTGGATCCCATCAGATACACCAAAAAAAAATGGCACACACTACTTGAAATATTTAAGAGAGAGAGTCCCGAAGAGAGACAGTAACAGAGGGAAAGAGCAGCGAAGAGAGAGGGAGAGGATCGAGAGGATAAAGTAATTTTGAGAGATTTGGCGAAGAGACGGCGAAATAGGCGCAATCCCACTGGAATCAGTGCCAAAATCTGATCGAAAAATGCCAGGGGTCGCCGAAACTGGTCATTTCAGTCATTTTTTTAGGCACCACAGGTTTAAGACCACTATAGATTTGAAATCCCTAAAAATTCTTTACTTTTTCTTAGTGTTCTTCGACTGATTAGCTGAAAAACATCAAAACGTCAAAGACTTGCCAGAATCTGACCTATTTCCATCAATTTTGGCAACTGTTAGCTCATCAGAGTTCAAGTCATGCGGATGTTCAATTTTCTCTTGGATTTATGTAGATTTGGGTTAATCTATCTTAGTGATTGATTATTGAAATCAGGCTTTGGGTTCATCGTTTGTCGTTCCTGGTTCGGGATTTGGTTTTCCATTCATCTCGACCAGTTTTGGCTTTCAAATTCCTTGATATCGAAGTTGGAGTTCGTCACTGTGGAGGTTCTATTTGGAATTCTATAGTCCGGGCTTTTCTTAAATATTATTATCAACAAAATTGATTCTTCGAAGGTCCATCTCTTAACTCTACTCTTTTTATCTCGAAATTGATTGGGGTGGTTTTGAATACTTTGAGCAAATGCTAATTGTTGTTGTGGATGACTCGTGTCCTTAAAGGTTTGAATCTTCATTGGGTATATGTGTTTGATGTTGGTTTCGGATTTTGAAAAAAAAATGATTTGATAATCGAAGCATGTGTTAATCATTGGTTGATCATGAATTTGGGATGAATTGAATAATTGAAAAAAAAGGTGAATATATATTGATTTAGGTTTATTGTTGTTTTGTTTAATTCGGAATAAATATCATGTTTTGGCATGAGGATCGGTAGGCAAATCATAGGCTTTGGGTAGGCAAAGTTTAGGACTCTTGGTGATTTGTTGAATGTGTGAATATTTGGTGGTTGTTTCTTTCTATTTTACCACACAAGATTGAGAAATGTATTTATTTTATCGGGGAATGCCCCAAAATCTTATGTACTTATTCACCGGGGAATGCCTCGACGTATCATGTTGGCGAAAATGATCGTGATGAAGGCCCGCGGCATCGGACAAGGCATTGGAGCTTAGTCTAGATTTAGTTTAGAATAGGATTTATATTTTCGTATTTTTCTATTTTTGGACTGTATAATTGGACTAGACTTTACATTTTTGGATTATTTTGTTTTGTTTATTGTTTAATTATTTTGTGTGCTTTTGTGTGGTTTATACATTTGTTAGTGTCAAAACAAATAGTCGATACACTCTACCAAGCGATCGTGGTTGAACCATGGGATCGAGGGATGCCTAACACCTTCCCCTCGGTAAATAAAATTTCTTAGCTGGAATCTCTGCTCGCAAACCAGTTTAAAGAGTCAAATAGTTTTTGAAAAGAATTTTCCAATGGTGACTTGGCACACCAGATTATGCCAAGTGGCGACTCTGAATAAAAAATGTAAATAATCCTTTTCCGAAACAAATTTTCATTTCTTGTCACTTAAATAATAAAACCCTTTCGAACATTAAATTATAACCATTTTTTTATTTTGGAGTCGAAAGAGGGGTGTGACAGCTCTGGCAACTCTGCTGGGGACAATGACAAGTTTTCAGAATTCGAGCTATTTTTGGAGTCGTATCGGCTTTGTTTGGCATTACGAGTGTATAAGCATTGTTTGTGATTATTGTTGGTGTTATTTTCACTTTCATGTGTTTTCGTACTCTTTGTTTATAGTATTTACCCTATGTGTTACCGCTTTATATTTGTCATCATGAGTCCACCCACCGACCTTCTTTCTGCAACAAGTCCGTAGTACACGTGTTGTACACAACTTCTAGTTGAGTCACCCTTATTTTAGGGGGGGAGCCGTCGGTGTTATGGAGTAGGTGGAAAGCAAAGCACCCACTATCGATCATACGCTCCCCCGAATAGCCTTGTTAGTGAACCATAACGTAGGTCAGGCTTTAGGTAATGCTTATGTGCATCATACGGAGACCTAGCGGGACCTATATGGACCTTTGTAGGAGACTCACCTCTAAAGCATCCCTACATGCTAACTGTTGCATCTTTAAGGGTAACGTGGTCATTTGACGGACTGATTTAAAAAAAAGGAAAAAAAAAGTGAGTCGAAAAGAATGAATCAAAAGGAATGTCATAGTTTATTTTAGAATTCTTTATGACTTTTGTTCTTCCCGATCCAAACACTCAAAAAGATTTTTTTTTTTTACGTTTTGCATTTGTCTTCTCAAAGTACTGTAAATTCAAAAAAAATAAAAATTGCTTGCCTTTTCTACTTATTTTTCAAAAACAAAAATACCCAAAAGATTTTTCCTTCATAATTGGTGGTGTCAGTCTTAGTTAAAGTGTCTAGCTGAAAATCCAAAAGTTTTTTTCGTTTGTTTTTGGTATTGTCTCTTAAGTTAGGGTCAATTTATTAGTTAATCGTTAATTGTCCAATCTGGATGAACTACGCATACCTGATTCCCTTCCCTCGGGCTGGGTTATGTAGGCAACCCTCGGGTAGGTACGGTATTCTCTGTGTTGGCCTTTGTCTTAGTATTAGCCTAGGTCTCTTACCCCATAATCTAGAGTTGTTTGCCAAGTAGACTGATTTTGCTCAGTACTTCTGTTCAGCAAATTGGAGTCATGAATGTGGTCTGTCCCATCGACATGTGCTTGCGTCAAAAATCCCAAGGGTTGGCAATCTTCTACTCCTATCGAATTTTTGAGATAACGTCTTATGTGTTATTACAGGATGGATTTATCCACCAAGTCTAGAGTTCTGATGGTTGTAAAGGAGCCCAAAAAGTTAATCAAGTGGTGGGAAATGTTTAACTATGTTGATCAGCAGAAACTTACTAAAATATTAGGTGATCTTAGAGAAATTCTGCATATTACCCCTCGTCCAGATTTAATAGAGGCTTTGTTGACCTTTTGGGATCCAAGTAGTTTGGTTTTCAGGTTTGGGGAATGTTAAATGACTCCCACTTTAGCAGAAATATCCGATTTGTTGCATTTGCCCTTTATCGAGAAGGACATGATCCGAGCACGAAATCATACTGGCCTGAGATTTTTGCAGTCTTGTGGTTTAAAAAGTAAGGGTATCAGTTTGGGTTGTTTAAGTGATTCGTGGGTTTCTTTAGATTTTTTGTTCACTAGATTCGGGCCCTCAGAAGGTTTTGATTGCTTTTGGGATGAATTTCATGTGACTAAGGAGAAGTGGGAAAGAAAGAGTCTTGAAGTCTTCACCCTCGCTTTGTTAGGTACGTTAGTGTTTCCACTAGAAGAAAGACATATTAATATCCGTTTGCAATCTATGGTAATGGCCCTATTTCATAAGGATCAAAACGATAAAGGCATTAATCAAAAGGGCAGGTTCACTCTCATACCCATGATCTTAACAGAAATATATAAGGCTTTAACCGAAGTAAAGGGGGGAAGGAGATTTTTTGAGGGTAACCTGATATTACAGTTATAGATGATGGAGCATTTGCATGCGCCTTCTTTAGTTAGACCAGACGTGGTAGATTGTTGTATTCCCAATCGAGTGAAAGACATGGACTCTAGGTTGCGTTTGGATAAATTCTCGTTACCCGTGGGTGTCGACGCTTGGATTGAATTTCTTGAGTCAAGAACCAGGGGTAGTATTTTGTGGACTTATCTATGGCTTCGACCAAAGATAATATTGTTGGGTTTTCAGACGCAACTCTCTTTAGTTATGTTAGGGCTCAATTGCACTAGACCATATAGTCCTTCTAGGGGAATGCGCCAGTTGAGTAGGCTGCAGGACGTGCCACCGGCAGTGGATCTTCGGAAGTTTGTTGAGTACTTCAAGGACCAAGCCTTAGGTGAGAGCAAGTACGAGCAGTTTTGGAAGCATGCAACAAAGCTGGGTGTGGACACACTCAAAGAAAGTTTGGATAATCCAGGCTACACTCAGGGATATAAGGTCTGGCTTCAATCTATCCCTCGGGGTATCAGTCAACCCTTACCAGCACAGCTTAGAGGGAGAATGCAGGAAGAATGCATAGTAGACGACCATCAGGATGAAAGTGCGGGGTCCAAAGCGGAAATACTAAGAGTTCAGTTAGCAGATTTGTTCAAGACTGTAGAAAGGTATCAGAATAATCTTTCTAAGTGCACTCCTCATGAGGCAGGAATACGGGACCGAAGCTTCTTCCCTAATATCAGGGTGTCTTTACAGGATATGCTACAATGTTTAAATGGGAGAAAGAGAAATTCAGAGGCAGGTCTATCTCAGCCAGGGTCATCACGTAGCGCAACAGTCTGAAAGAGCATTTCTTATCTTTATTCAGTTTGAGTCTTTTATGTGTCTGTCATTGTAGGGTGGTGTTTGCTTTAAGTCAAAGTCAAGTTGTTTTTGGTACTAGGGTCTTTATTAGTAATTTCACGTATGTCGTCTTAGGGGTCTAGAATGTTGTTTTGTATTTGTTGTTTAGTTTTAGAGTGGTCCTAAAGTCGTTGTATGTTTTTGTTGTTTCTTTCATCAAAATGCTATGATGTTACATCTTTTCTTTGTTTGTTTATTTTCATTTTCACAAAATAAATAAATAAAAAATAAAAAAATAAAAAATAAAAAATAATTAAAAAAATAATAATAAAAATAAAAATAAAAATATGTAATGTTTATGCATATGCTGCCCGAACTATGCAAGATCTGATTCATGTGCAACATGATACGTAGGCAACCTACTTCTAGGTTCGATCTAATCATTTTGTTTTGTTATTTTTCATTATTTTTCCCTCTTTTAAAGAAAAACAAAAACCATAAAGAATGATAAAATAAAGGTAGATAACGAGAGAAAAGAATAGAACAGAGATGGATACGAAAAAGTATAATAATAATAATAATAATAATATAATAATAATAATAAGTGTAGATAAAAAAAAGTGTAGACAAAAATCAGGATGATGTTAAAATGACCTCGCTACCCTCAAAAGCTGGTAGAAATGAACATGAATTTAGGACAATTTTACCAATGTGATTCCCATGCTTGTTGTGTGCCCTAATCCTAACAGATGTCGTCTTTGATGAGCATGTTCTTTCATATAAAAGTGGTAGGTTTGCAACACTCTGGCTAGTCACCCATACTTTACTAGATCCAAAGCAAAGCTCGCCATGACTAGTAGGGAGATTGAAAATTCGCTCATTGACCCGGATCAGGATCACATGGAAGAAAGTGCTGAACACAATGATGAGGTAGTAAGGCTCAGGCAACAATTGATAGATTTACACCGGGCATGGGCCAGCGGAATGCCTCCTCCTCCGCTCCCTGAAGGTCTTGGGAATATCTCTAATTGCCCACTTCTCTCTCATGCATAATTCTCTGCTCCTACTGAGTCACCTGAGCATGCGCCAGGATTCACTCCGCGACATTATTATCCCGGCAGTTCTGGTGTACCCTTGGTAGCTCCCCAATCAAGAGCAGCTGCTCAGCCAGTGCCACCAATCACACCGGTATTCGTGGATCCGCTACCACATGAAACTCCCATATATGCTGTGCATCCCGCAATGAGGCTTCCTAGGTCTGCCAGTGAGCCAGTACTGAAGGTTTCAGATATTCAGTATTATGCCCCGGAGCCTACTTTGCAAATGAATGAACCGTATGGATACACTCAGCCACCTGCATTTCCATTTGATACGGAGAAACCTGTCACAACAGAGGAACAGGATATCATAGCCCAAAAATTGAAAAGTTTAGAAAATGCTATGAGGAATTTGCAAGGAATCGGAGATTATAGGAGTGTTTCCTATAAAGATGTTTTCATGTTCCCAGACATCAACCTTCCCCTCGATTTTAAGATGCCTAAGTTAGAGAAGTATGCAGGCTACGGTGATCCCATGGCATACTTAAGATGTTATTGCAACCAGTTGAGGGCTGCAGGAGGAATGGAAGAGCTGCTCATGGCCTTCTTTGGCAACAGTCTTTTTGATCTGGCCTCCGAATGATTTATCGATCGAGATACCGATAAATGGAATAGCTGGGGATGACTTAGCTTCTAAATTTTTTCAACATTTTCAGTATAACATCGACCTGATTCTGGACGAAAAAGAAGAAAAAGAGTACTAAAGTTTTAGAGAATACGCGATAAGGTGGCGTGAACAGGCCGCCAGGGTAAAGCCTCCAATGAAAGAAAGTAAGTTGGTAGAAGCTTTCATTCAGGCATAGGATGAGACCTATTTTCAACATTTACTTCTGGCAATGGGAAAATCTTTTATGGAAGTCCTCAAAATGGGGAGATGATAGAGGACGGAATTAAAACCAGCCGAATAGTGAGTTTTTCCACATTAAAAGCCATCACACAAGCGATGCAAGGTGGATCTGGCATATTTGGAGGTAAAAGAAGAAAGAGGATATGGCGACTGTCATAGCTGGAACCCATTCCTATCCCAAAAGACCACCTCGCCCCTATCCCCAATCCCAAGCCCAAGTCTACGCCCAAGATCCATATATTCCTCCCCACCATTACTACCCTCCACAAAACCCTTTATATTCCATTCCACCACCCCTGTACCCAGTATATAGTGCGCAGCCATATGCCCAAACCCCTTCTTAACCGTAGTGGCGCACACAAGCTCCACAAAATCGCCCATTCACTCCACCAAATTACCAAAACCCGTCCAGACCTATTTTTCAGCCTAGGCTCGAGTATAAAAAAGAGAAGGAGGTCAAAAATCAATTCACACCTCTTGGGGATTCATATGCTAGCTTGTTTGATAGGTTGAGAAAGTTGAAGATTTTGAGCCCAATTTAAGAAAGGCTTTCAAATCCACCGCCGAGGAATCTTGATTATTCTTTAAGGTGTGTGTACTGTTCTGATATGCCAGGCCATGATATCGAGAAATGTTGGCATTTAAAGAAAGCTGTCCAAGATTTAATTAACACAAATCAGATACTGGTCCAGGCCCTGGAGGGTCCAAACATTAATCAGAATCTGCTGCCAACCCATACTGAAGCCAATATGTTAGAATTGATATATGATGGGGAAGAGTCTTTGAGGGGTTATAAGCCTATTTTCAAGATACAGACTATTGAGGAGAAATCGGTGAATGTAGCGGAGTCTTTGAAAGCAATGTCATAGAGCCAAGAAGGAATGAGAGAAGATAAAGCCCAAGAAAGCACAAAGAAACCCCTGATCATAGTATAGGGCGCCAGAAGGTATGTTGATTTAAGTCAAGATAAACCTAAGTTGACAATGGTGGGAGCTCTGAGTCATCCCATCTTAACGGTGAAAGGAGAACTGGCACCACCTATTGTCCTGAAACCGGTGACCCAACCTCCGATAGTTTATATGAAAAGGGTTCCCTAGAATTATGGGCGGACTGTGATGACCTATCATGGGAAAGAAGTAGTGGAAGATATAGATGAGGTAGGAGGTTTGACTACGTCAGGAAGATGCTTCGTTCCTGAAAGCTTATGAAAGTCTAAGCCAACGGTGAGTGCACCTTCATCTATCAAAAATCCTATCACCGAAGAAGAAGCTGAAGAATTTTTGAAAAAGATGAAATTGCTAGAGTATTCAATATTAGACCAGTTGAAGAAAACCCTGCTCAAATTTCCCTTTTATCTTTGTTGTTGTACTCCAAGGAGCATCGTGATGTTTTACTGAAGGTATTAAATGAAGCATATGTTCCTAGGGATATTACAATCAACCAACTTGAGAAAATGGTTGGAAAAATCTTTGAGGTCAATCGGATCAGCTTTTCTGATGATGAATTACCTTTTGAAGGTACAGGGCATAACTGGGGCCTTTATATTACAGTGAAATGTCAAGATTTCTGCATCACTCATGTTATTATTGATGGAGGTTCAAGTGCAAATATTTGACCTATTTCTACTTTGCAAAAGTTGAATATTGGTGCTGATAGGATCAGGCCCAACAGTGTATGTGTTACGGCTTTCGATGGTGCAAAATCAAATTCCATTAGCGAAATAGAACTAATGTTGACTATCGGTCCTGTTGAGTTCGCCATAGAGTTCCAAGTATTGAATGTAGACTCCTATTACAATCTGTTGTAGAGAAGGCCGTGGATCCATAAGGCCAAGGCGGTTGCATCTACACTGCACCAAATAATTAAGTTTGAGCATGACAGGCAAGAAGTGGTTATTCACGGTGAAAGAGATTTGCCCACATGCGAAGATTCTCCCTTGTCTCTTGTTGAAGCAAATAACGTAGAGGAGACATTTGTCTATCAAATTTTTGATACAGTGCCAGTGAATCGTATCCTTGAAAGGAAGGTTATACCGGGACCGCAATTGTCTTCTGCTTCTATCATGATGGTACTTTAGAAATATGGATTTGAGCCAGGAAAGGATTTGGGAGCATCTCTGCACGGTATAGTTTGTCCCATATGTCTGAGTAAGAACGTGGGCACGTTTGGTCTGGGATTTGAGCCTACGGCTGAAGATCTGAAGAAAGCCAAAGGAAGGAAAAAGGAAACATGGTCACTCCCTCGCCCAATGCCACTACTCAGTGAATCATTTGTTAAGAGCGGTGTCACGAAGCATGTGGAATTTGAAGTTGAATTGGTTGATGACTTCCAGAAACTTTTTATTGAAGTTGTTATGGTCGAAGTAGGAGAAGGTTGGGTATGGTAGACGTGCAATTCATAGGTCCAGTTGTCCGGCTCAATAATTGGGAACTCACTCCTCTCCCCGTCAGGAGGGAGTTTTGGTAGTTTATTTTCTTTTCTTTCTATTTATCCGAGTTATTTCAGTGTTGTAATTCGGATTTTAGTTTGTTTATGTTATGTTGGCATCTATGTTTAAACCCTTCTATCTTTTTATTTAATGAAATGCAATGTCCCTTTTGTTTCGTGTCTAATATATTTTTATTTTCTTTTTTACACAGTTCTCTTTATGTTGATTCTAATGACATGACATGCATGCAGAATTTTTAGCCTAACCTTAAAATCCAAACTAATCAAGATGTAAATGAATCAGGATGGGGAATATGATGAAGAAGAAGCACTAGAAGAAATAAGCAAAGAGTTGGAACAGTTTGTAGACAAACCGAATCCTAATTTGAATGAGACTGAGCCAATAAATCTAGGGGATCAAGAAGATGTTAGGGAAACTAAATTCAGTGTACATGCTTTGCCATACCTAAAATATGGAATGATTCAAGCATTAATTGATTATAAGGATGTTTTTGCATGGTCTTATAATGATATGCCTGGTTTAAGCACTGAATTAGTGGCTCACAAATTGCCAACTGATCCTGCGTTCCCTCCTGTCAAACAGAAGTTGAGAAAGTTTAAAATGGATGTAAGTATTAAAATTAAAGAGGAAATCATGAAACAACTTGAAGCCAAAGTAATTCGAGTAGCTCGCTATCCCATGTGGTTATCCAATATTGTTCTCATACCAAAGAAAGATGGCAAAATTTAAGTATGTGTTCATTACCGTGATTTAAACAGAGCAAGTCCAAAAGATGATTTTCCACTGCCCAATATCCATATTTTGCTAGAAAACTATGCAAAACATGAGGTTGCCTCTTTTGTGGATTGCTATGCCTGATATCACCAGATCATTATGGATTATGACGACGTAGAGAAGACGTCTTTTATCACACCATAGGGGCCTTATTGTTATCGAGTGATGCCGTTCGGTTTGAAAATGCTGGAGCAACATACATGAGAGCCATGACCACTATGTTTCATGATATGATACATAAGGAGATTGAGGTCTACGAGGATGATGTGATTATTAAGTCAAAAAGTCAGGCCGACCATGTTAAAGATTTAAGAAAGTTCTTTGAAAGGCTTCACAGGTATAATCTTAAACTCAACTCGGCAAAATATGTATTTGGAGTTCCGTCTGAAAAGTTGTTGGGGTTTGTAGTCAGCCGTCGGGGAATTGAATTGGACCCCTCAAAAATCAAATTCATTCAGGATTTGCCCCCACCCAAGAATAAGATGGAGGTGATGAGTTTTCTTGGTAGACTGAACTACATTAGCAGGTTTATTGCTCAACTCACAACCACTTGCAAGCCCATATTCAAGTTGTTGAAAAAGAGTGCTGCGGTAAAATGGAATGAAGAATGTCAGGAAGCGTTCGATCGAATCAAAAGATATTTGTCAAATCCGCCCATGCTGGTACCCCCAGATCCTGGCAGGCCTTTGATCTTATATTTATCAGTCATGGACAATTCTTTCGGTTATGTCCTGGGTCAACATGATGTCACGGGCAAAAAGGAGTAGGCTATTTATTATCTTAGCAAGAAGTTCACCGCATATGAGGCCAGGTATACTCTTGTTGAAAGGACTTGTTGTGCCCTAACTTGGGTAGAACAGAAGTTGAAGCACTATCTCTTATCCTATACTACTTATCTCATCTCCTGCATGGATTCGTTGAAGTATATCTTTTAGAAGCCTATGCCGACAGGTCGATTGGCAAAGTGGCAAATATTGCTTACCGAGTTCTACATTGTATATGTGACTCGAACCGCCATGAAAGACCAAGACTTGGCAGATCATCTTGCTGAGAATACCATCGATGAAGAGTACGAGCCATTAAAGACATATTTTCCTGACAAAGAGGTGTCGTGTGTTAATGAAGTCATTATAGATGCTGATCCAGGTTGGATGTTATTCTTCGATGGAGCTGTCAATATGAAAGGAGTCAGAATAGGTGCGGTTCTTATCTCTGAATTGGGACAACATTTCCCGGTAACAGTACAACTTTGATTCTACTGTACTAATAATATGGCAGAGTATGAAGCCTGCATTCTTGGTTTAAGGTTAGCTATTGATATGGGAGTCCATGAATTATTGGTGTTGGGAGATTCGTATTTGCTTGTCCATAAAATTCAAGGTGATTGGGAGATGTGAGATTTAAAGCTCATGCCGTATCGACAATGCTTGTAGGAACTATGCCAACAGTTTGTGTTAGTAAAATTTAGGCATACTCCAAGGATTCATAATGAAATTGCTGATGCTTTAGCCACTCTTTCTTCAATGCTCTAACATCTTGACAAAACCTACATCGATCCAGTGCATATATAGAGTCGTGATCAGCATGCTTACTATAATGTAGTTGAAGAAGAGCTCGATGGAGAACCTTGGTTCTTGGATATCAAGCGGTATATTCAGTCAGGAGAATACCCAGCATATGCTACCAACGATCAAAAGAGGGCTATTAGGAGTTTGGCTAGTGGATTTTTCTTCAGTGGGGGAATCTTATATAAGGAACCCCATATTTGGGACTTTTAAGGTGTGTAGATGCAAGAGAAGCCTCGGCAATCATGGTTGAAATACACTCTGGAGTATGCGGGTCACACATGAACGATCATGTCTTGTCAAAGAAGATTCTTCGAGCAGGTTATTACTGGCTTACTATGGAAAGGGATTCTATTCAATTTATTTGAAAGTGTCATCAATGTTAGGTACACGGTGATCTGATACGTTCTCCTCTAATTGAGTTGCATGCAATGGCCGCTCTATGGCCGTTCGTGGCTTGGGGAATGGATATGATTGGACCGATTGAGCCGAAGGCATCAAATAGGCATAGATTCATTTTGGCAGCCATTGACTACTTCACAAAGTGGGTAGAGGCAGTAACTTTCAAGTCAGTGACAAAGAAGGTTGTGGTAGACTTTTTTCATGCCAATATCATTTGTAGATTTATAATTCCTAAGATGATCAATACAGACAATGCTGCCAATCTCAATAGTCATTTGATGCAAGAAGTATGTCAACAGTTTATGATCGCACATCGAAATTATACTCCATATCACCCAAAGGCCAATGGTTCCGTAGAAGACACCAATAAGAATATAAAAAAGATACTGCAAAAAATGGTACAAGGGTCTAGACAGTGGCATGAAAAGTTGTTGTTTGAATTGCTAGGTTATTGCACCACTGTTCGTACATCAACAGGGGAAACTCCATATTTATTTGTGTATGGGACCGAAGCAGTCATCCCTGTAGAAGTTTAAATTCCCTCTCTTCAAGTCATTGTAGAAGCAGAGATTGATGATGACGAATGGGTTAAAACCCGAATGGAACATTTGAGTTTGATTGAGGAAAAAAGGCTAACGTCTGTGTGTCATAGCCAGTTGTATCAGAGGAGGATGGCTCAAGCGTATAACAAAAAGGTCCGTCCCAGGAATTTTGAAGTTGGTCAGTTGGTATTGATACGTATCCTTTCTCACCAGGTTGAAGCAAAAGGAAAGTTCTCCCCTAACTGGCAAGGTCCCTTTGTTGTGAAGAAAGTATTGCCCAATGGAGCCTTATATTTGACAAATACTGAAGGCAAAATGGCAGAAATGGCTATTAATACTGATGCGGTCAAAAGATATTACGTATGATTTTGATCCTTTGTTGATTTTATTGCATGTTTAGTACTTGCATTTTTGAAGATTGATATGATGAAGGCATTTTATTCTTCTATCTAAACATTGTGTCATCCTTTGTTTACCCGTTTGAGCTTCGTTTTATTTCTCTTTCATATCCCTCTTTTCGAATCAAAATAGAGTCAAAGATAAATGTCAAGAAAATAAGAATAAAAGAAAGAGTTCGAAAATAAAAGAAAAATCAAATCAAAACAAAGAACAAGTTGACGGAACTACGTGCGACCTGATTCTCCTCTCTCGGGAGTGAGATACGTAGGCAGCCCTATTTCGGGCTAGGTCCAACCAAATAAAGATCTAAGATTCACCTAGTCAACAAAGCTGGGGCATGATTTAATATGTTGTTTGAGTCGATTCCAAAAGTTGTAAGTCCCACCCCCACTTCAAGTATCGTTTGAGCCCCTTACCATCTTTTCTAAGCTTAACCAAAAGTTAAGTTACAACCAAAGAAAGTCTTTCAGATCAATTTTTAATAATGTTAAGGCTAAGAATGCAATGGATATGGTGATACATTGTAAGGTACCACTTGTCTCCCTCAGCATAAGAAATCAGGAAAGAAATACAAAAATAAGAGTCTTATTGGTGAAAACCCCCGTGGGCATCATAAGGCGATGGTGAGTTGAGAGAAATGAAAATGAGAGTCTTATTGGTGAAAAAACTTGCAGGCACCATAAGGCGATGGTGAGTGGAGAGAAATAAAAAGAAGAGAGTCTTATTGGTGAAAACCCTCACGGGCACCGTAAGGCGATGGAGAGTTCAAGAGAAAAGTGAGAAGTGAAAAGAAAGAGATTTGTTGGCGAAAGTCTTTTAAGATGGCGTCAATCGAATGTGATGTATGAGTCCAATGGATTTGAAGAAGCGGCTCAGCAGTGAAGGCACAAACTCAACAATAAATGGGGAGTTTGGATAGAAAGATCAGGTAGCTCAATCCAAAATGCATGTGATACTCATTGGAGTTGGTTGTCGTATTCAGATAAGTTTTCTTTTTGAATATGGGACATTGCCCTTTTCTTTCATTTGCATATTAATGCTTCTTGTCTTTTTTATGTCATTTATCAAAATAAAAGTCACCATCATTTCTTTACATTTTAAGTCAAGTCTGTGTCAAAACAAGTGAGACAGGATTTCAAAATTTACTACCAGTCTTTCCAATTATACGAGGAAAAGCCAAGGAACAGCACAGGAAAGAAGTATGATCTTAATTCACACAAAGTAAAGAAATTCCATCAATCGATAGGCTATTGGATTAGTGGAAGCATTCAGATTTGGGAAAAGAATGCACCTCAGGGGCATGGTAAAATGGAAATCCATTGTTTGAGTCAGAACTCATTTCCCTCCATCTGGATCCAGGTCAATGATGCGGAAAGACAGGGCAAGTGTTAGTGATTTGGAACAAAGATGAAAGGAACGAGTGCTGGGCAGAAACCTGAGAAGCCAAGATCTGCAAGCCACTACTAAGTTTTTAACTGACAAATTTTCTTTGTTGAAAATAAGGGCAAATTCGCTTCACTTAATTCAGCTAACATCGGAAATGCACATCCGTGAGATTTTACTTTTTGTTCAGGACCCTCCTGAAAAATGGAATTTTACTGTTGTTCAGAACCCTTCTAAAGAATGGGATTTTACTTGTTGTTCAGGACCCTCCTGAAAAATGGGATTTTACTTTATGTTTAAGACTGTCCTGAAAAACAGGAATTTACTTTCAATTCAGGACCCTCCTGAAAAATAAGACTTTACTTTCTGTTCAGGACCCTCCTGGAAAATGGGACAACGCTTTCAAAAATGAAATACTACTTTATTATAATTCTTGTTTGGGATAATTTTCGTTCTAGTTTTAATTTTGGGTTTCAGGAGCCCGCCTGAAGAACAGGGTAATAAAATAGCAAGTCAGAGGCCCGCCTAGAGAACAGAGTGAAGAAATGAAAAGTCAAGCAACAAAGTGATGAAATAGCAAGTCAGGAGCCCACCAGGAGAATAGAGTGAAGAAATGAAAAGTCATACAACAAAGCGAAGTAATTGAAACCCAAGCAACAAGTTGAAAATAAATTGCAAGTTAGGAGCCTTCTTGAAGAATAGGGTGATAAAAGTCGAGTCAAAAGCCAACAGAAGTTGTATAGATAGGATTTTTGTAATTTCATTTATGTTTTAACTTGTAATTTTCATTTTTTTGATGTAATGACAGAGCCGCAGACCGAAACCTCGATGGAACCTCACTCGACTCTCCAACTCAGTATAGTCCACCTCCTTCCAATCCTTTGAGATACTTGTCACTTGATCATTTCATAACTGGGGTGGGTAGGATGTCCTAAGTCAAGACCTGGTCTTCCTCCTTCCTCTTGCTCCGTGCTTTTAAATAAAGGTCAGGACAAAATTCTGCCTCATTGTCTACTGCTTTGTATGAAAACACCATGTGTTTACATCCAAAGGGAGCATATGTAGACACGTGATTTCGTCCTCTTAAAGTTCAATTTTATTCATTTTTACCCATTTTATGTTATCCTACCTTGTACTCTCACCTGTGTGATAATCCCTCCACAAAATGACAAAAATAACAATCCCCTAACTAATTTTGTCTTATCCTAGCAACCTACCCAAACAAAAATAGACACCTAACCCTTATCCCTCCAATTAAAAAACAACACCTACCTATCCTATCCTAACAAACTCTACCCCACCTTAATACCCTACCGACCCTACCCCAATAGCCACCCACGTGACCCCTCACAGCAAGATATACATATACACGGACCAAAACTTCAAAAGGGGGATCATTTTCCTTTTCCTTTTTTTGGATCCCATAAGATACACCAAAAAAAATGGCATACACCAGTTGAAATATTTAAGAGAGAGTCCCGAAGAGAGACAGTAACAGAGGGAAAGAGCAACGAAGAGAGAGCGAGAGGATCGAGAGAATAAAGGAATTTTGAGAGATTTGGAAAAGAGACGGCGAAATCGGCGCAATCCAACTGGAATCATTGCCAAAATCTGATCGGAAAACGCCAGGGGTCGCCGGAACTGGTCATTTTTTTTTAGGCACCACAGGTTTAAGACCACTATAGCTTTGAAATCCCTAAAAATTCTTTACTTTTTCTTAGTGTTCTTCGACTGATTAGCTAGAAAAACATCAAGACGCCAAAGACTTTCCAGAATCTGACCTACTTCCATCGATTTTGGCGACTGTTAGCTCACCGAAGTTCAAGTCGTGGGGGTGTTTAGTTTTCTCTTGGATATTTGTAGATTCGGGTTCGTCTATCTTAGTGATTCATTATCTAAATTAGGCTTTGGGTTCATCATTTGTTGTTCCTGGTTCGGGATTTGTTTTTCCATTCATCTCGACTAGTTTTGGGTTTCAAATTCCTTGATATCGAAGTTGGAGTTCGTCACTGTGGAGGTTCTATTTGGAATTCTATAGTCTGGGCTTTTCTTAAATATCATTATCGACAAAATCGATTCTTCGAAGGTCCATCTCTTAACTCTACTCTTTTTATCTCAAAATTGATTGTGGTGGTTTTGAATACTTTGAGCAAATGCTAATTGTTGTTGTGGATGACTCGTGTCCTTAAAGGTTTGAATCTTCATTGGGTATATGTGTTTGATGTTGGTTTCGAATTTTGAAAAAAAAATGATTTGATAATCGAAGCATGTGTTAATCATTGGTTGATCATGAATTTATGATGAATTGAAAAATTGATAAAAAGGGTGAATATAGATCGATTTAGGTTTATTGTTGTTTTTTTTAGTTCGGAATATATATCATGTTTTGGCATTAGGATCGGTAGGCAAATCGTAGGATTTGGGTAGGCAAAGTTTAGGACTCTTGGTGATTTGTTGAATGTGTGAATATTTGGTGGTTGTTTCTTTCTATTTTACCGCACAAGATTGAGAAAAGTATTCATTTTATCGGGGAATGCCCTGAAATCTTATGTACTTATTCATCAGGGAATGCCCCGACGTATCATGTTGGCGTAAAATGATCATGATGAAGGCCCGCGGAATCGGGTAAGGCATTGGAGCTTAGTCTAGATTTAGTTTAGAATAGGATTTATATTTTTGTATTTTTCTATTTTTGGACTGTATAATTGGACTGGACTTTTCATTTTTGGATTGTTTTGTTTTGTTTATTGTTTGATTATTTTGCATGCTTTTGTGTGGTTTATACATTTCTTAGTGTCAAAAAAATAGTCGATACACTCTACCAAGCGATCGTGATTGAACCACGGGATCGAGGGGTGCCTAACACCTCCCCTCAGTCAACAGAATTCCTTAGCCAGAATCTCTGCTCGCAAACTAGTTTAAAGAGTCAAATGGTTTTTGAAAAGGATTTTCCAATGGTGACTTGGCACACTGGATTATACCAAGTGACGACTCTGAATAAAAAATGCTAATTATCCTTTTCCAAAACAATTTTTTTTTCATTTCTTGTCACTTAAATAATAAAACCCTTTCGAACATTAAATTATAACCATTTTTTTATTTTGGAGTCGAAAGAGGGGTATGGCAGTCTCAATTTGGGAATAACATAAATTCAAGTACACAAGATCACTTAGCCTGGTACCAAATTTTCGTGTCGGAAAACACGTTTTCCAGCGATGAGCCCTTACACTCAAACGCTTTCTTCGGGCATCCACCTATCTCATGTAAAATCAATGCATTCAAATTCTATCCGATTCAATCACATATCATATTCTGTAGGGTATCGTCATACCCGACTTGCAAGCGATCAATATCACTTCCACATATGCATAATCATGTAAAAAAAACAAGGTGCTTCATCATTTACCAGTGGTGAACAATAATTATTTCAAATTCATGCTCTCTTTTGTTGGTCACAAAATGATATGGGGTATCAAGACATTATCATGGAAATTTGAAAGCAATTTATCATTCATATTCATCAAACTTCCATGGAAAATCTCAAGTCACATATGCATGGTTTCAACCATTGAAGTATATAGGCAAACAATTCCCATGACATAAAGAAAAATGACTTAGAAATCATATTGAAAGCAAGTTATTAGCATTTGATTGAAAACCCCCATTTAAAAGCATGCATGTTCATAAAACTAAACCCATGAGATTTTTTGGATAACCCCACATACCTCTATTACTACGAATATTAGATGCTTCTCGAAGCCTACGTTGAGAGGATTCCAAATATGCAATTAGTTCATAAAACCCCCGGTTGAATCTCGAGTTGCTTGGGTTTTTATTTTGAAACCCTAAAGATAATTCTTGAGCACTTTTGATGAATGAAGGTGTATTTTGGGGTCCTTGGAACTGAATTTCCTGTTTTAGGGCTAAATAAGGGTGGAAAAGGACCATTTTTCCCCAAAAATTGAGTGTTTAAGTCACTTGAATTCTTTATATAGGCTCCGTCCATCCTATTGTCTATGTTTACATAAGATCCGTCTAGGCTATCACCTATGTTTACATAGGCGTCGCCTAGGATATCGCCTATGCTTTCCAGTGGCCATGGCCGATTGGTTAGGCGATGCATATCACTTTGAAAGGCCATAACTTCTTGCTCGGGTGTTGGATTTTAGAAAAATTGGTATTGTTGGAAAGATAACTCGAAGACCATTTGAAACATAGTAGGCTCCATAATTTGATATATACAGAGAGTTATGGTTGATGGAAGCTGACACGCTTTACCACATCCACTAAAACTTAGTCGATCGAAATAGTTTTAACTCGTCCTTGAGTTGAAGGACCTCTATGGTCTCAATTCAAGCTTGAATGGATTCACATGCTACAAAAATAATTAGCATGTTGTATTGGCATAGTATTTTATGGCTTTGGGGTTTATCAACACATCGGTATCATGGTCTATATTGTAGCCCGAAATGTGGGGCGTTACAGTCAGTAACTAGTTCCCGAACGTCATAGCAGTCCACCTCTATATGTTTTGTGTTTTCATGTTACATAGGGTTTGTGGCTATTTTAATCGCACTAGTGTTATCAGCATGTAACACTATAGGAGATATAATAGCCACACCAAGCTTAGATAATAGACATCGTAGCCAAACAATTTCTGAACTTGCTGCCGACATAGCCCGATACTCGACCTCCGAGATGATTTAGACATACGAGATTGTTTCTTACATTTCCAAGATATCAAGGTATGCCTAGAAATATGCACCAACCAGTAATAAAATGATGAGAATCGGGACAACCAGCCCAATCTGCATCAGTATATCCCTTAAAATTTATAGGAGAATCTGAACGGAAGAGAACATCTTGATTCAAAGAACCACAGACATACCGAATGACACAAAGTAATGCAGTGTGATGTATACGGTAAGGATTAGCTACAAACTGACTTAGAACTTGTACCGTATATGAGATGTCTGGCTTTTTCATAGTGAGATAAACTCATGATCCCACCAAATGCCGATGCAATATGGGATCACTGAATGGTTTGCCATCAACCTCCTTATATTGTGTATTAATCTCCATTGGGGTGTATACAACCTTGTCATCAGTAAGAGCAACCGTAGCAACAAGATCACTAGCGTACTTTTATTTTGTAAGCATTATCCCAGTAGGCAAGTATAGAGCCTCAAGCCCAAGAAAGTATATCAATTGTCCCAAGTCCTTCATCTTAAATGATGTTAAAAGAATTCTTTTAACTTAGTAATATTCTATTGATCATTTTCGGTGACAATGATATCATCAACATAGATGAGAAGTACTATGATACCTATTGGAGAAGTATGAAGAAACAAGGATTAATCTAAAGAACTTTAAGAGAAGCCTGCAGTTTGAATCGTGGATTGAAATTTATCAAACCATGCTCTGGGAGACTGTTTTAAGCCATAAAGTGATTTTCGAAGACGACAAACTACATTTGGTCTTGGCAGAACACACCCAGGTGGTGGTTTCATAAACACAACTTCTTCCAGGTCACCATGAAGAAACGCATTTTTCACATCAAACTGATGTAAAGTCCAGCCTTTAATTGAAGCCAAGTCCAATAATGTCCCTACCGTTGTTATCTTAGCAACAGGTGCAAAAGTCTCCTCATAATCCACCCCATACTCCTGTTTGTACCCTTGAGAAACCAATAAATCTTGATAGGGATCAATTGTACCATATGCCTTCATTTTAATGGAATACACCCACTTACTTCCAATGAGAACTCCATCCGTTGGTTTATCAATAAAGTCTGAAGTTCAATTTTCATTCAGCGCACAATGCTCATCAGACATTGCCTTTTTCCAGCAGGTTTGTGTAGAAGCATGGGAGTAAGATTCAGGAACCTCAACATAATGTAGTGTTGTATGCAAGGCATAGGACTTACCAAATTTCCCTGGAGAGTACCCAAGTCGTTCGGGAGCATGGATATTTGTTCTACTAGACCGACGTAGAGGAGTAACATGATGAGAGGATCCCTCTTCCGAAGATGAGAATGATGATGTAGAATCAATACCCGAAAGAGATGAAGGTTGGAGAGCTTCATTACCATTGTTCATGGGTTGTTTTGGAGATTCAAGTAGAGAACCAATACTTGAAGGAGATGAAGGCTGGAGATCACTATTATCATAGTCCACGGGTTGTTCTGAAGACTCAAGTTGAGGGTCAGTAGCTACCACCTCATCATCAAACTTGTATAGAAAAGAAAGAGATTCTAAAGCATGTTTAGCATTATGTTTGCAAGAAAACTAATCCTCAAAGAAAATAACATGTCTAGATATTCGAAGCTGACGACGAGATGCATTATAACAGAGATACCCCTTTTGTGTGTCACTGTATCCAACAAAAATATATTGTGCTGCCTTTGCTGAAAGCTTATGTCATTCATGTGCTGGAAGATATACAAAGCAAACACAATCAAAAACCCGCAAGTGAGAATAATCGGGCTTACTATGAAATAATTTGAAGTACGGTATCTCATTTCCAATAACTGGGGAAGTTTGTTTATTGATCAAATATACAGAAGTATGTACTGCTTCGGGCCAAAAACTTTTTTGCATATTCAACGTACTCAACAAAGCTAATGTAGTTTCTAAAACATGTCAATTCTTCCTTTATACGACCCCATTTTTTTCGGAGTATGAGGACAAGAGCGTTGGGCAATAATTCCTTTGTTTTTGAAAAAATCAACAAGATTAGTCTTAGTGTACTCTCCTTCTGAATCAGAACAAAATACTTTATAGTTTTATTAAATTATGCACGAACATAATCAACAAAATTCATAATAAGAGTCGGAACCTTAGATTTATTTTTAATAAAAAATACCCAGGTGTATCTGGATACAAGATCAATAAATAACACAAAGTACTTATATCCCATCCTTAAAAAAATAGGAGAAGGACCCCAAACTTCACTATGCACAAAATCAAATGGATCTTCATAAGAAGATGAACTGGATGGAAAAGGGAGCTTGTGACTTTTTGAACTGGCACAATTCGTACATGCCAAAGGGAGACTGGAATGGATATGATGTGCTACAGGAAGACATGATTTAAGCATGTGATGAAGCAGAGAAGAATGAGGATGACCCATCCTATTATGCCAAAAAGTGAGCAATTTATTCGAAAGAGTAACATCTGCTGCAGAAACAGAAAGAAAACAATGATGCAAGTGACGGTGAACCGACTCTAGTAGGAATATTCTGGCAAATCTACACCCCGTGGCGATAGTCATCCCTATTTTCAGATTCTGAACAACACAACCATTGGGTGAGAATTTTACAACACAATTTTGATCAACTAGTTGACCAATTGAAACCAAATTAGCCTTCAAACTTGGAACATAAAGAACATTAGAAAGATTTCCAACAGAACCAATACCCGACGCGGGTAATGTGTGCTCGTTTGCTACATGAACAACATTTTTAGAAACACCACTAGACAATGATAAGAATTGGGGCAAATCACTTATCATATGATTGGAAGCCCCTGAATCAAGATGCCAAGTAGATTTAATTAAATTACTTGTACCTGAAGAGGATGCCGAGAGTGAACTTGAGATGGCTTCGAGAATAGCAGCTGCAATAGAATATTGAATTATTTTTTCAAGATCATGACCAGCAAGGAAGGAACCAGATGATGTAGTGACATTTTTCTGGTAAGCTTGGTGAGCAGTTCATGAATGATTTGGGCAACGACGACAATCTGAAATATAATAGCCAGTAATTTTTCAATTAGCACAAATGTTTTTCTTCTTAGGACAATTGGTTGCGATGTGACCAAAGTCTTGGCATTCATAGCATTGGACATTTCTCTTAGTATTTCATATTGAAGCAACAGTTTTTTATTTTCCTACAAGTAATGCAACAAAAGGTAATGGTGTAGACTCCATAGCAGCCTGAGTTCCAAGTCTTGTCTCTTCACACAAGACGGCTGCCAACACAACGTCAAGAGCAGGTGTGACTTCCCTGTTCAACAAACTGCCACAAATCGACTCGAATTCAAGACAGAGTTTCAATAAGAATTGCACCACCCTTGTCTTCTTTCATTCTTCCAACACCTCCTTGAGCCCTGCCTTCAAAATATTTTTCCCAAGAATTTGATCTTATTTTGACCAGAGAAACTACAAGCCAGCATAAAAGGAGCGAACATTCTTGTCCCCCTGTGTGTATTCTGCAATGTTGCATTCCAATTCAAACTCTCGCGCAAGGTTTCTCGGGTGGTAGATTGTATGTAGGTGGGTCCATATCTCAGAAGCCAAACTGAAAGGTCTAAACCCCATAGCACTATCAGCATGTACCGAATTTAACATCCAAGCGGTTACCCTGGCATTATTCAATTTCCAAAGATCCAACTCTTTTGCATCTGTTGGTGGAGGAGCAGATCCATCTAACAACCCAAAAAGGCCCTTTCCTTGAACAAAGATTCCAAAGTGGAATTCCCAAAGAGCAAAATTGGAACCATCCAATTTTGTGGAGAGCAAATCATATGAAGAGGATTGTGAATCCATTGATCGATTGATTACAAAAGAGAGAGGGAAAATAGAGAGAAGAAAAAGAACTTAAGAAGGTAGCAAAGTACCTGTGCAAAGAATACAGAAAGCACAGAAAAAAAATTTAGATTGTGGCTCTTGGTACCATGACAGAGAAACAAGAGAAACCAAGATTTTCTGCATAGCAACTTGTTTCATTCCATAATACATAATGAAATACTTATAGCTATACAACTGTAGGTTAGAGTTCTATTCTAGGAAAGAATATATATTGTTATAACTACACAATCATTAATAAAATCCTATTCTAGGAAAGAGAATATTCTATCTATACAATTATACTATTGCCTAACAATAGGAACCTCATCTAATCAGACATACACCTTGTAGCATTCCAATTTCAATAGACCTTTTGTTAGGATTTAGAACCTTCTATTTGAAAACCAATACAAATGTAAAGGTGTTCAGATAAGCCCTCTAATAGTAATGTCTGATTAGTGGGATTCCTATCTGGTCGGATGGGGTCGTTTGATAATAATTTTGGAATAAAATTTGAGATTTAATTTTGCCATGTTCAGTTGTGTTCCTTCTTCTTTCATTCACACATTTTCATTTCCAAATACTGACTACCATTATTATATGCATAATACATAGATAGACAACTTAACTAACTTGGTCCTTAACTGACAATTAAATACTTCAACTCATCCACATTTAGACAACTTAATAACTTGGTTCCAAGTTTGGAGTGTTTAATCGTTAGTGGAGGCCAAGTTAAGGTGTCCATCTTTGTAGTTGAGTTCCAAGTTAGTCATTGGAACTTGCTATACACATTGGAGGATATTAGCACCAGATTGATGTTTCATTTGTATCAAACCATCCAGATCTCTATGTAGTTTATTGATTGATACATGCATATCTAAGAATATTTTTCTTTATATTTTACTCTATATATAATTTCGTGTAACTCATGGCACACATATTCGAATATGCAATGATCGTGTCCAGAAACTAGTAAGCATAATTGTCTTATAATATTTGTGTGTAAATGATCAATGGCAATCAAAAGCCAATTAGATACTTTATGTAAATATCGTCTTATAATATTTGTGTGTAAATGACTTTTTGGAACAGTTATAGAGCATCTAATCTTATGATTTTTCTTTCACCATTAGACTAAAACAAAAATGTATCACATGTCTTTTAGTCTAAAGTAGTCTTGTAAATTGTCTTTTTATATTGTGCATTTCTCAATGTCTAATTACTATTAGTGGGCTTATCTTTAATAGCTTTGCAGCTCTACTGGTTGGAAAAAGGTTCTATGGATTTGTTCTAAGAAGGGAAAGAAAAAATTCATCGGAAAGGGGAACCAAACAACTCATTGGTATGTCATAATATATCTCCTTTTTTATTTTTTGTTCACATCATTATATGTGCAAGTATGTTTGTTGCTTTATGTAGCTTAGATTGTGCATATAATCTTTGTAACTTATAAGAACAATAATCTTCTCTGAATAAACCAAACTCTATACACAGACCAATATATGATCTATTTAAAACATTATTAAATTGAATAAATAATTGTTTTGTATTAAATACTACATCTAAACAAATGGTTAATAGTATATATCCCAACAAAATCATTATATACTTGTGTTAGTTGCTTGTTGTAATTTAGAGTAAAATTTATCATGGTAAATGTGTGGCATTGTTGTTGTTGTTGTTGGTACATATGTGGCATTGATAATTTTAAACATCGTTTGGTCTTCCGTCAGGTGTCATCTGTTGAACTTCACAAGGACATTGTCAATCTTCTAGATTTCATAGAGAGGTTAAATAATGGACGTGTTCAAATTGCTCTTGACATGTGATACAGAACAAACAAGGGAATACGAAATCACACCCCAAAACAGTCCACAAATCACAACAAATCGTGGACCAAATGGGTACCTCTCTCGGACCCACTATCTAGAACAAGAAAGAAGAGGATACAAGGTGTTAATACACCAAAACAGCCAGCCAACAACAAGTTTATCAACACAAGATGAAGATCCACAATATTACAATAGCAACAAGAACAAACGGGTTACATTAACAACACAAGAAGTCGAAACTAAAACAAGATACAAGATTGATAGTTAGACAAGTGTTGATGTAGTCTTAACAACCCATGAGTATATTCCACTCTTGGACCTTTAACACTTCACACAACAAACACCTAACTCTTACAATTGACACAAGAGAGGCGTCCACCATCCAAGCACCAACGTATCAAGCAAAATACAACACACAAGAGAATCCACCCTTATGCTATGCCCTAGTTTCGGTTGTGGACTCTCTCTCTCTAAGAGGAGTGTAATTTCTTCAACATTCATAAAAATCTCGGGCTCTTCATGTTTTGCAGACTGTTTTTGAGTAGGTTTCCTTTGAAGTGACCAATTAAATGAGGTGAAGCCGTGAATTTGTGGACAAATTCCTCTCAAGATGGAGAGGATGATACGGGAATAATCACGGATATGGACTTAGGAGAGTGTGTGTTGGACTTGATCCTTGACACGTGCAATTGAAGTGTAAAAGATGCCCAAAAATGCACCCAAATAAGCCCATAAATTACACTAGATTGGCGTCCACTCTTTAAAGGGTCTTTTGGTCATTTTAACTTATATTTTATTATAGCTATTAAAGTAACATTGTAGGTCTTGTAGTTTAGCTTTTGGATTATATTTGGGAGTCTTGTAAGACTTGTAACAAGCTCTCTCTCTAGTGAGAAGAGTGACCACCGAAACTAGGATACAACAATAGGGTGGATTCTCTTTTGTTGTTGCTTGCTTGGAAACGTTGATGATAGAGAGGTGGAATCCGATCTTGTGTCACGTAAGAGATAGATTTATTTTTGTGTGTAGTGTTAAGGGTCCAAGAGTGCCCATTCTTGGGTTCTTAAGATTATACCTTCATATGGTCTATCTATCTATCATTTTACCTTCTTGTAATCTTGTTTAGTGTTTGTGTTGTAATCTTGTGTTCTTGTTGTTATTGTTAAATCCGAATCTTGTGTCTTATTTTTCATCATCTTATGTTGTTAATCTAGTTTGTTGTCTACTGATTTGGGGTAATAAAACCTTGTTATCTTCGTGTAATTATGTTCTTAGGAAGCCGAGACTTGGTCTCCAAAAGGGTTCACAGATTTCTTCCATTTTGTGGACTGTTTTTTGGACTAATTTTGGTGTTCCCTTGTTTGTTCCGTTTCAATATGGATCAAATTGAAGAGATGGCGTTGGAGCTGACATTTGTATCCGCATTTTTTCATCTTTATTATTTCTTTTCGGAAGGTTGTGATGTCTTGCATATCAAATGAGATTCATGATCTGGTTCAATCACTTTTTTATCAGAATCATTAAAGTATCATGACGTTCCTCACCTCCTAGAAAATATCAAAAGTTATACTAGCTTACATAGCTATGCTGAATCAAGTATGATAATGACCGAGCATCATTTGGTTGAACTCTTTGATGCCATCCTCATGTATCTCCAATATCTACCCAAGTATTGCTCTGAGATGATTATCCCATCGATGACTCAATATGGGCTTCTTCAGAATTTATTTGGCAATTTAAGAGATTTCCATGAGTTGAAAGTAAATGGTTGCATTAAGTATGAGACAATTGAATATGTCTTACCTCAGCTTCAACTTATGGCTTATAGAGTAGTAAACTTTTATTATACTCTTTTGGGTTATCAACTTGATGAGTCAGATGTCCCTCAAGTTGATTCCAAGCTAGCTAAGCCTGTTGAACTGGAGACTTTGCACATATGCTCCACAAATGTGAAAGCTTCAAAGTCGGCAGAAGTGGGACGCTTCATTAAGTAGATCTTAGAAGCCTCTCCAGACGTTCTTAGAGAATATCTGATTCATCTACATAAATGCTATTACTCGTAACACTTCAGCATACAACATTCATGTCATGATGGAATTCCTATTGATTATTCTTACTAACATTCCCAAGCATGTTATTCATCATGACAAATTGTTTGTTCTATTGGCACATGTTGGAGCACTTATCAGGGAGGTAGCTATTCCCGTCCGCAACTTAGAAGAGAACTCAATGGATGAAGAGAATATGAAGGAAACAAGCAGTGAAAGTCAAGATTTGCTGGAAGATATTGATGTCCTGAAGGAAGATCTCAGGAATGTTTTCTTGGAAGCCCCTACAGACTCATCTGAGCTCTGCTTCCCCATGAGTGATGGCCCGCTCTTTATAACTCTTCTACTTAAAAGCTTAAATGACTTGCTCAATTCCAAAGTTTATTCAGTTGTTTTGAAAAAAGAAGAAATCGGTTGGGTGAAAGAAGACTTAGAATAAATACAATCATTCTTTGGCAATATGGAGCAAGAATTGCATAGAGATCTTTGGACTCGTGTTCTAGATGTGGGATATGAGCTGGAACATGCCATTAACTCAATTCTTGTCCGAGATCGTGGTCTGTTGCAGCTTATTATTACTTCCTGAAACCATAGGAAAGATCATGCTTGTCAAAAAAGAGGTACAAGAGAAGATCTCCAAGAACACGAGTATCAATTTTGCAAACTCTCCCAACAAGCCAATTATAAACAAGTCATCATATCATGACCCCAACTGGGGCCTGGCCGTGACAGACATCCCGAACCATGAATACGCGGAACGCCCTTCTCTGGTAATCATGCACGACATTCATATAATAAAAGAAAATGTTAAAATATAATCGAATATGGAAACATGGTCATACTCTGAATTTAATTTAACTATGAAGGATAAAACCCCAATATCAACAAAACAACATCTGAAGTAGTTTGAAAAATCTCTACTACATCTGAAAATGACAACTTTCTGAAATTGGGAAAATGCCCCCAGTGGAACTAAACCAAAATAAAAAACATAATCAAAAAGACATAGGCCTTTCGGAATAAAGAAGGCTCACCAACTGCATACATTAATGTTGTCTAAAAACTCTACGGCCTAGCAGGGCCTCTGAACTGAGTTTTAGACCCTGAGAGGAAGGGGGGTCAATACAAATGTACTGGTACGCAGAGCAATCCAAAATAAAGCTTTTCATAGAAATAAAATAGTTCAGAGCTAATAATAAAACATCATATTGGATATAAATTCTAAAACACATGGGAATTTTTTATAATCATAAAACCTTTCTGTCAACGCAATTTCTGATTTTTGTATTACTTCTGTGCTAGGCGGCATTTCCCTACAAGTCTGATATTCCACGGGCTATATGTAATCCGCCATTTACTCGGCGGGGAAGCCCCCAACCCAAGTGTGCCACAAGGGTTGGAGTGTCTGAGTCTAATACGCCACAGGGCACTAGTCCAGAGTATAATAATATACTCGGATCGGCAAATCATGGCTTTGGGAAATGAGTTGTCTGAAGTCGCGCCTTCTTTGGAGAACCACCTAAGATCTATTTATGTCCAATTTTAGTCTGTTCTGAAACATGTATCATTCTAGTTTCAAAATCTGAAAATCTAATTTCAAACATCCATTCTATTTTGTTCCTAATTAACATGGCATTATCTGAGTTGGTGTCGTCACACCAAGACTTGCAAGTCCTATTTCTAAGCCATAATGCTTCATGCAAGATTCTTTCATCAAAACTCAATTCAGACCACCTAAACATACAGATAGTATAAGAGATTTCATGTTCCGAAAACTATGCAAATATTCTCATTCTTTCAATAAATATATGGTGGTCATGTAATCTTTGACAAATCATGCAACTCTTCTCATTATATATTTATATTCAACTTTGATCAACATAAACATCCCTCTCTTTTGAAATTAAAACCATAATTCAATCATACATTAATCAAGACATTTCATATCATGCTTTGGAAGATGCATTCAAAACAGTCCATAGCATATGAAAAGTAAAGAAAAATCATAACAAGAGAGGGATTCTTTAGGATTCATGCTCTCAATTGTGTATTCATCCTTAAACACATGCATACATAAATAGAGTTTCAAATCAATTTGGGGGAAGGCCTGAAGAGCAAAACAATACTGATCAAGGCTTCTATTCTAAAACATGCTAGCAATCATAAATTCAAAACCCCTTTCTTAAAAATCGTGATTTCTAAACCATTAGCATGAATTAAAGATGGTTTCTTTTCCCATGAAATTTAGGAAAACCCCACATACCTTAATTTATGACTCTGTAATGAACTCGTGCTTTAGAGATGCTATTCGAATAATTGATCGGTGCTTCTTGTATCCCTAGCAATGGAAATTCCGAATCTCAAAGAATTATTGAAAACCCACGGTGAAATATTAAGATATTTTGATCTTTGGGTTGAAACCCTAAGCAGTGTTCTTGGTGATTTTGAGAGAGAATACCTTATTTTGGTATTTGGGGGATTTAATCCCATGTTATGGATGAATAGGGGGCGGAAAATATCACTTTTTCCCTTAAAAACACGAAAACAGGACCTGGAAATTGGGTGTGTGCGACAGAGCGTGTGTCGCACGCTAATCGCGCGATGCTACTGTCTCAGTCACGAAAATGACCATAACTTTTCGCTCGGGTATCGAATTTTGGAAAAATTGGTATCGTTGGAAAGATAATTAGAAGATATTTAATTTGATATATAGTAATCCCTATAAATCATTATATACAAAGATTTATGGCTGATTGAAGTTGACCTAAGTTTCGACGCTCGCTCAAACTCGAACGATAGGAAAGCTTTCAACTCGTCCTTAAGTTAGGGGGCCTCTATGATCTCAATTCATGATCAAATAGGTTCCCACACTACATAACTCATTAACATGCAAAATTTGCATAGGATTTATGGCTTTTAGATCATCTACGCATAGAAATAACGGTTTTCATTCTAGCCCAAAATACGGGGTGTTACATTATCTCCCTCTTAGGATCATTCATCCCCGAATGATGGGTAGGAACTTGTTGAAGCCTTAAAGGTATGGAATAAAGCGAACATGGTGTGTCTTCTAGTAACAGATATAAATAATCTGAAACACTTAAACTTCCATCATGAAACTGAATTCTGAGCTGACTTGACTTTTCTTGCTTCAAGGAGCTTATTTATGCTGAGAATTTAGGATTCCCTTGAAGTGTTCATGATCCAATCATACATATTGAATTGAGAAGTGATAACTTATGCAAGTACGAATCATGAGGCAACAAGATTTAGATCGTACAAAGGTATTACACAGTTTGTGCTAAAATACCTAGAAGATATTTAAGATTATGCGCTGAACACTTATGAACTGAGTCACAACTAAATAGCTGAATCTGAAACATGATGCTTGGACTGAACTAAATTCGCAATTTATATGTATGGAATGGATTATCTCTTGAGGATGGTTATATACATGAGATTTCAGATAGTAGGACTGGGTGAAAAGGTGGAAAACCACAGTAACTTGTCTGTTTGACTGTTAAACTGAATTGCTGGCTATACACACTGAATCTATACACTTATACTTAACTGGAGTATCTCTTCAACACTCTTTCTAAAGAAGTTCTAGCAGCATTAGGTAGCAAAGAATCTTGGGCACGATCTACACCAGACATCCGACTAAGGAATCACAGCATTGACACTACTCTATAGCATGGAATATAGACATATAACTCACGAAATAGGATAGAACTTACCAGGCCTTAGGAATGCAACTTCTTACTTTCAAGATTAGCACACTCCTCGAATACTCCCTTAACTATACTATTCCCTTTAAATACCATACTCATTGGTTCAACTTATAATTCTCATATGGGCGTTGACAAATCTTTCTACTAATGCCTAAAGTAACATAAGTCCTCTCACCATGATCAAGCCTAACCCTAAATCACAAAGTACAACATGACACACCATGTTACTAGTCTAAACCATATGATTCAACTTTCTATATCTTTTTAAAGTTCACACCTTAAGCATAGCGTGCCTTTTTACTCCAACGACTAATCTCTGAACTCTAACTATGAATTCACTAGAACATATTTCGTTCCTCTACTAAAATCCCAACATGTCATTCAAGCCTATCTTTAAAACCACATATGAACTTCCAGGAAAACACCCATAAAGTCATACTTCACATAATCTCTGAACCACTATGAATACAACTCCCATGCGCTACCCCACAAACATACACACACAAATTTCCACTAGCCATCATATATACCAAAGACTTGGCCCCCAATCTTACTCCATATTTATAGCCTTATCTAAAATAAGCATACAATGATCTTTAATCCACAATAAATATTTACTTATCACCACTATCATTACATAAGGAAGAGTCACTAAAAGGTTAGAACATAATATTTTGAAGCATGGAAGGATATTATACGAGGCTTGACACTTAACTGAGGCCTGAGGAATAGCAAATCAACATCAGGGATTCATCAAAGTGATCTGAATTGAGAGTATACCTGTCTATAAGTTGAATATTACCAATCATTTGGCGTGCAGCATGAATTAAGGGATTTGAGCACTCTATAAAGCATGAGTACGTGAGTCATGAGCTCCATGACCTCAATTTGGAGTTCATCACATATGAAATGTGATTCCGACTACTAAATGAACTGGAACTCCTTATTTTGGGACTGGAAGAGTACATGATTCCCTATCACAAGAATGAACACAAACCATGATCATGGAACTAAAATGTAAAGCATGAATAGGTATTGGGATAACTGAAAAATACTGCAGTAAGAATGGGTTGAGTCTTACACATATGAAATGTGATCCGACTACTAAATGAACTGGAACTCCTTATTTGGGGACTGGAAAAGCACATGATTCCCTATCATAAGCATGAACATGAACTATGATCATGGAACTAAAATGTAAAGCATGAGTAGGTATTAGGATAACTGAAAAATACTGCGGTAAGAATGGGTTTAGTCTTACCCTCACTTTCTGATGTTCCATGTCATACTGACATCACTATTAGAATCTGAGAGCCTGACTTGGTTATTTGTCCTATCATCTCCCCCTTCGCTTCAAGCCATCATCTTAAGTTTGAGAGATCCCTTACTAGCCTCTAAACTGAACTACACTTACTGCACTTTAGGGTCTGGAAAATGACACTACATGTATATCATAGAACTTAACCCGAAAAACTACACCTGAAAGTGGAAAACCCACTGCTAATACTACCTTCTGAGACACGTTCCTATCTTTCTATGGACCCAATAGTTATCCCATAATACTTGAACACTTACTAACTTCGAATCTTCATGAATATCCCCATAGTCGGGGTGTATACCCTCTAGAACTTCAAGTCTTATTTCTATTAGTTCAACCTCAAAAAAAAATCAACTTAGATTCTAACACTAAACATAGATACCACCAAGTCTTTGATGAACCAATTCTACTTCCATAATATCGCACCAATATCACGGCTTCAAGCTTATATCTCTCTACCATGAGAATTCAAGATCATATCAAAAGGCTCAACACTATCAATCAAAACTTCTTAACTTGGCCAATTAGAACACTATGTACCATTTAATTAGTCTTTCTCCATCTAGCAACTTAATGGTACTACTAGATACACGCAACATGCAAGAGCCTTAGGAAATGCCGCAACTCCATATCATTTTGGGCATATTTCTACATCATACTTCACTATGGCTCAAATAAACTTAAGCTCTTGCTTATGTTGTTCAAGCCTATTAGATCACTTCCCTATAACTAGTATCATTAACCAAGAAATCATTACATCTACCTTCTTGGACATCAAATGTTCAAACTTATTGTCTAGTGCAAAACATGATTTACAATCCAACCGTACACACAATTCTCACTTGGAAAAAAATATGAAATAAAACAACAAGAAACACTAGTACACTAGAACTTCATAACAACAACAATCGATCATAATCATATGGCCTACCCTATTCACATCCATCCTCCTTCTACATACCATTACTATCTACCCCTTTTCTTATAGCTAAACTTAGTCCATAACTCTATAAGTTTCAATTAAACTCCCTCTTACAATCTCAGGGACGCCTAAATTAATTACACTAATCCACCCAGTACCTTCATCAATAACCTATACTCTTTTTGCACAACAAACACCGTCAACAACTCTTTCCATACTTCAAGCAAACAACAATTCACCTTAACAAATAACTCTTTCTCTACCTTCTACTAAACTAACACACAAGGACGTATCACTTCATTACCAACTCAATCTCATGCAAAAAGATTTGGCTATACACATATTTAACCAACAAAAGAACAATAAGTTGAACAAAATATTGCTAGTGAATCGAAATAGGCCTCACACAACTTTACTAGACTTTAATTTTGTGTTTTGAACAAGAAAACAAGATGAATGACAAGGTAACTATGCTAGTGAATCGAAAGATCCCCATACGGCTTTGCTAGACTTTTAGTTTCAACAACACAATGATAACAAGATTACAAGAGATAGAAAATTGACAGACAATAATCAATGATCTAAGAATACACATCTTACTCTGTATAAATAAAAATCTGAGTCAAACACTTCCCCTACAGACTACCATACAATCCATACATGCTACTAGTTACCGTATTAGTCTATCACTATAAAAGGGGTAAATCATCCTCAAACATCGGTTATTCAACTAAAATATTTATCTACACAAAAGTCACCCTCACTCTGACTTCTAACTTTGTGGCTTCATATCTCTAATTTCTTGATCCAATATCACTACCAATAGGTCATGACAACAACACTTTAACTCATACTACTATTCGGGTAGAAATATTGTTCAACATTCTGCTACACATCATTCCCCTTTTTAGGCATGACATTTGCAACATAAATTTTGAAAAGGACTGAATACACTTAATACTGCAGGCTGAAAAGCACGATCTTGTCAGAATCAAAGTTCACACTAGAATCAATCACTCCAAAGCACTAACGGACTCATCTCAAGTCCTTGCAAAATTTTAAAATCTTATATGGCTCAATCAGAAAGGACCATACCATTTAGACTCTAAACTTCTGCACTAGAATCACTCCAATAATGAGACATATCTGAGCACATCAAATTAAGGAAAGAATTAGGATAACTTTACTTTTATATGGGTGACACCATAGAATAAATTAGAGTATGAAAGAGGAATATTCTGGCTCCATAGCACGAGCTAGAACATGAAGAAAGGGAGACATTCCTAAACACCTAGTAGCCTTCTGCTTATACGTGTGGCACGCTACTCACCCATAAACAAGACTCTACCCGATGTAATTTTGCAGACACCCTGGACATTGAACTATGCTCTGATACCAAGTTTTTTCCGACCTGATCTGGGGCCAGGCCGTGACGGACATCCCGAACCATAAAAACCCAAAATACCCTTCTCTATCTGGTAATCATGCACAACATTCTTATAATAAAAGAAAATACGAAAATATAATAAAATACGAAAACGTAGTCATACTCTGAATTTAATTTAGCAATGAAGGATAAAATCTCAATATCAACAAAACAACATCTGAACCAGTCTGCAAAATCTCTACTACATCTGAAAATGACAACTGTCTGAAATTGGGACAAGGCCCCCAGTGGACATAAACAAAAATAAAAAACATAACCTGAAAGACATAGGCCTTCTGGAATAAAGAAGGATCACCAACTGTACACATCACTGTTGTCTGAAAACTCTACGACCTAGCAGGACCTTTGAACTGAGTTTTAGACCCTGGGAGGAAGGGGGTCAGTACAAATGTACTAGTACGTAGAGCAATCCAAAATGTAGTTTTTCATAGAAATAAAATAGTTGAGAGCTAATCATAAAACATCATATAGGATATAAATTCCAAAACACATGGGCATTTTTTATAATCATAAAACCTTCCTGTCAATGTAATTTTTGATCTTTGTATTACTTCTGAGTTAGGTGGCACTCCCCTACAAGTCTGATATTCTACGGGCTATATGAAATCTGCCATTGACTCAGCAGGGAAGCCCCAAACCCAAGTGTGCCGCAAGGGTTAGAGTGTCTGAGTCTGATACGCCACAGGGCACTAGGCCAGTGTATAATAATATACCCGGATCGATAAATCATAGTTTTGGAAAATGAGTTCTCTGAACTCGTGCCTTCTTCAGAGAACCACCTAAGCTCTCTTTATGCTCAATTTTAGTCTGTTCTAAAATATGCATCATTATAGTTTCAAAATCTGAAAATCTGATTTCAAACATGCATTCTATTTTGTTCTGAATGAACATGGCATTATCTAAGTTGGTGTCGTCACACCAAGCCTTACAAGTCCTATATCTGATCCATAATTTATCATGCAAAATTCTTTCATCAAAAACTCAATTCAGACCACCCAAACATACAGATAGTATATGAGATTTCATGTCCCGAAAACTATGCAAAAATTCTCATTCTTTCAATAAATATGTGGTGGTCATGTAATCTTTCACAAACCATGCAACTTTTCTCATTATATATTTCTATTCAACTTTGGTCAACATAAACATCCCTCTCTTTTGAAATTAAAACTATAATTCAATCATAGCATTAATCAAGACATTTCATATCATGCTTTTCAAGATGCATTCAAAACAGTCCATAGCATATGAAAAGTAAAGAAAAATCATAACAAGAGAGGGATTCATGCTCTCAATTGTATATTCATCCTTAAACACATGCATACATATATATAGAGTTTCAAACAAATTTGGGGGGAAGCCTAAATACCAAAATAATACCGATCAAGGCTTCTAAAACATGCTAGTAATCGTAAATTCAAAACCTCTTTCTTAAAAATCATGATTTCTAAACCGTTAGAATGAATTAAAGATGGTTTGTTTGCCCATGAAACTCCACGTACCTTAATTTATGACTCTTGAATGAACTCGTGCTTTAGGGATGCTATTTAGACAATTGATCGGTGCTTCTTGTAGCCCTCGCAATGGGGATTTCGAATGTCAAAGAATTATTGAAATCCCACAGTGAAATCTTAAGATATTTTGATCTTTGGGTTGAAACCCTAAGAAGTGTTCTTGGTGATTTTGAGAGAGAATGAACTTATTTTGGTGTTTGGGGGATTTAATCCCGTGTTATGGCTGATTAGGGGGTGGAAAATATCACTTTTCCCCTTAAAAACGTGAAAACAGAACCTGAAAATCGGTGTGTGCGATAGAGCGTGTGACCGCGCTATGCCATTGTCTCAGCCACGAAAATGGCCATAACTTTTTACTCGGGTATCAGATTTTGACGAAATTAAATTTATCGGAAAGATAATTCGAAGAGATTTCATTTGATATATATTAATCCCTCTAATTCATTATATACAAAGAGTTATAGTCAATTAAATTTGACCCAAGTTTCGACATTCACTCAAACTTGAACGATAGGAAAGCTTTCAACTCGTCCTTAAGTTAGGGGACCTCTATGATCTCAATTTATGCTTAAATAGGTTCCCACACTACATAATTGATTAAAATGCTAAATTTGCATAGAATTGATGGCTTTTGGATCATCTATGCATTGAAACAACAATTTTCGTTCCAGCCTAAAATGCAGGGTGTTACACATCCATAGATGGTAAAATAATTGTAGGTTTTGTTGGGTTCAATTGGCGTGAATGGAAGATGGAGGGACCTAACCTTTGAAGAAAACACATATTGTTTTGGAAAAGGAGTGACTGTTCAGATAGTTGTGTCTATTCAGAAAAAGACACAATGTTTCAAATGAACAGACATGACTCTTTCAAAGGATACCCCTTTTCAGATGAACCATTTCCACCTTTGGAAAGGGGCACTTGATGGCTATATGAACCTGCATTTATCCATAGGTTTAGTAACGAAAAAATTTTCTGAACATACAAACTCTTCTTGTCTTCAAAAACATTCTGTGCTATCAATCAAATCGTTGAGTGAGTTCGAAGAGATTCCATTTGTTTGAGGTACCGCTACACTTGGTTTGTTTGGCTATTTTATTCAGGAAGGAAGATTCCATAACCTCGGGTACAGTGAGGGGAATTATTCCTTAGGGATACTCCGTGAAGTCGGGGGACTTGGCCTTAAAGATTTTGTTTCATCTCATTTCTGAAAATGAACAAACTTCTTGGATAGATTATTCGTAATCTTGTGTTGAAGATGTTAAAGAACTTCATAAGTATTCTTTTCTTAGACTTGAACTTGTGTTGAAGTTATTGTTGCATATATAGAGAGAGATTCTTGTACCCAAAAACGTTGTAAATAACAGGTTTTGAGGAGGGGACAGAGTGGATAATCAGGAAGCTCACCAGCGGACTAGCTGAGGTAGATGTCATTTCCATAGTCGGCATGCCGGGGCTTGGAAAAACTACTTTGACTTACAGAGTATATACTGAAAAGTCTGTTGTTGGTCATTTTGACATTCGTTCTTGGTGCACAGTTGACCAGGAACGTAATGAGAAAAAGTTGTTGTAGAAAATTTTCAATGAAGTTATTGGTTTGAAAGAAAGAGTCAGTGAGGATGACATAGACGATGACGTTGCTGATAAGCTACGGAGACAACTCTTTGGAAAGAGGTACCTTATTGTCTTGGATGACTTGTGGGATACTGCAACATGGGATGAGCTGACAAGACCTTTTCCAACTGAATTTCAGAAAGGGAGCAGAGTTATTTTAACAAGTCAAAAAAAGGAAGTGGCTTTGCATGGAAAATGCCACATTGATCCTCTTAATCTTCGATTGCTACAACTAGAAGAAAGTTGGGAGTTATTAGAGAAAAGGATATTCGGAGAGGAATGTTTCCCTAATGAACTAACGGATGTTGGAGAAAAAATAGCCCGAAAGTGTGATGGACTTCCTTTGGTACTTGATTTGATCGGCGGAGTCATTTCAAGGATGGAAAAGAAAGAGGCTTTATGGCTTGAAGTTTTCAATAATTTGAGTTCCTTCATTTTTAAGGATGAAGAGGAAGTGATGAAGGTTATACAATTAAGTTATGACCATTTGTCAGGTCACCTAAAGCCATGCTTATTGTACCTTGCAAGTTGTCCAAAGGACAAAGATATTGATATCTCTTTGTTGAAACAATTATGGAGTGATGAAGGACTTGTGGAACCAACTGATTTGAAGAGTGCGGAAGAAGTAATTGAGATTTCTGTCTTGGTCCCTCCAAAGTTCTTCCCCACAGCTGTCACCGAAGACACCTGAGGCTTCTTAAAAGGTTGGAGCTGTGGAATATAATCTTGCCAGGTACTGTGCTGAATGAAATAGGCATGCTTGTTCATTTGAGGGGCTTAATCATTCGGATGAATGCAAAAGCTCTCCCTCCATTTTCAAAGCTCTGCAATTTAGAAACTCTGGTGGTGGATAACCGTGGATCAAACCTGGTACTATCCCCTACTATCTGGAGTCTTGCAAAGCTATGATATGTGGACACCAAAGGTAACTTGTTCTGTCTTTGATTCGTATATTGACAAACCAGCAAATTTAGAGAAACTGAGCACATTAAGTTCTCTCAATTTTACTGGTTCGGTAGCCTCGGGGATATTTTCAAAAGGTTTCCCAATCTTCAAAACCTTGAATTCCACATGTATTATTCAGCAGCAGAGCAGATATATTTTCCAAGATTGGATCTCCTTAATAAACTTGAAGAAGTTAGAGCGAAATTAAGGTGCAGTGGGCATCGTACACATGTACTTCAGTTTGATTTTCATTTCCCTTTGAACTTGAAAGAAGTAGAATTGGATGGGTTCTATCTGACATCAGATTCACTGAAAAGCTGAAACTATGTAGCACAAGCATCGAAGGGGGAAAAGAATGGAACGTGGAATAAGTCACCTTCCATAATCTGAAATCTCTAGTACTGTATAAGGTGTCTTATTCTGAATGGCAGGTTACTATTGATGAATCCTTTCCTGTGCTCGAGAAATAACTAATATCAGATTATAAATCCAGAAAGTTTTGGATAATTCCTTCATTAAAGTGCATCGTAGTGAAGGGAAGCCTTCAGCTTGAAAAGTCCGCATTCAAGATTACGGAATATGTTGAAGAAATGACCGAAGAAGATAAGCTTGAGGTGGAAATGGTAAACCTTACGATACGCACGGGACTTATAGCATATAAAGCCGCTATGCGTTTTGCGTACACATAATCTTAACTAAATCCATTTAAATTATATTTTATGTTTAAATTATAGTTTATATATTCTTTTATAAAAATATATTTAATTCTATATTTATTTTGATCCTAAAATTAAAATAATGTCAGATTCACACTTTTAAATTTTTTATTTGGCGACTATTATTTCGTGAATTTCTTTCATTTGTGTAATGATAGGTTGAAATTTATTTCTAACCAGTAAATCTATCCACGCTTTGCGCGGTTAAAAAAAATGATGGTTGGTGGATTTCAATCAAAATTCTAAGTTACTATTTTGAATCAAAACAACGTATAAAAATAAAAAATAATACAACATTATTTTTACAATCTTAATCATTAAATATAAAAGAGAAAAATACAAAATTATTACACAAACTTTCGAACTCTTCTCGACATCTCCCACAAGATGGACCACCATTCAATAGCCTTTATCCTATTCTTCGAGACAAATAACAAAAAAATATAATAAGCATCGAAAATGTAACATGAAACTTAAAAAACTAATGTAATTATTTGTACAAAATTTTACTATTTTTATTTATAGAACTATAATATATAAATACTACCAACATGGGTTGTGGTGGAGCGGATGGGGCTGCTCCACCCTTAACCAGAGGTCGAAAGTTCGATCCTGGGCATGGAGAAAATTCTGTTGGTAGCACTACCCCCCGAATGGGGCCCTACCCGGCGCGAATCTGAATTAGTCGGGTTCCAATGTGGGTATCGGACACCGGATGGAAAAAAAAAATATATATATATATATATATATATATATATATAATACTAAATATATGTCATGAATATGATTATTAATTATTTAACAGGTTATGATAATTTAAAAAAGATGGAAATAGTAAAAATAATGATCATTTCACATTAGAGAAATTTTAAGAATTCAAATTTTTTAACATTGCATACTTAATACAATTCAGAGAGTTAAAAGAGTTTTTTTTTTTTTAACAATATGATTATTAATTATTTAACAGGTTATGATAATTTAAAAAATATGGAAGTAATAAAAATAATGATCATTTCACATTAGAGAAATTTTTAAAATTCAAATTTTTTAATATTGCATACTTAATACAATTCAGAGAGTTAAAAGAGTTTTTTTTTTTTTTGAACTTTTGTTTAATGTTTAATATAGAACATAAATGAAAACAAATAGAGAAAAATCCATAAAAAAATTGTATTTCTTAGCCAATGGAAGATGTCAGGTTATTTTTTTCTATTCCTAATATATATATTACTTATTGACACTCCTTGTCTTCTTCATGCATTTATTTTCTTACATTTTGAAATTCGTAAATAAAAACTGACCCAGTTATTATCTTACATACATATATTCAATGAAAAAATTAAAAAATTGGTGAGAAATACACCTTTTCAGGCATAAGATAAAACTACAAAATCGAAACAAATAAGAAAAAAAATAACCCTAAAGAAAAAACTTATTTTTGAATATCACAATTGCAGAAAATCAAACGCGAAGTAGAACATGCATATAATCACATAGAATTGTAATTGCTCATAGTGATGAAAAGTAAATGAAAATTGTCATAAAAAGTAAATGAAAATTTGTGTCAAAGAAATAAACACGAATTATCTTATTTTTAGTTTGATGCTTAGATTGCCTTCTTCAAATCCTTCATAATGCCTCTTGAACAATTCAAATCAAGATACATGCTCAATGCTCAAGAAGAACAATTATTTCTTTTGATTTTAAGATCTAATAGACTAAAAAGAATTAAAATTATCGGAGAGTTAGAACTTTAGCTCAAAATATATACTCGACATTACTACTATATGTTGAACCTTGAAACCTTAAAAGGCTATGATGCAATCAAAAAGGAACGTATGCAGCTTAATGATTTATTATTTCAATTCAGTTATTACAGCTTTAATGACCCACTATAATGTAAATATTCTTTCAACTTTAATACCCCACTATAGTTAATTTTTGATGGTTGTAGTTATAAAAAAAAACAAAAAGGCTTAAAAAGATCACAATATGGATGGTGGCTTTAGAAGCATGTCACATCATTATTTTTGCATTCTTATTTTATATATAAATATAGATTTTAACAATAACTATGAATACAACAACAACAAATCTAGTGTATTCCCACATAGTGAGGTCTGGAGAGGGTAAGATGTACGCAGTCCATACCTCTACCTCTAAAGAAGTAGAAAGACTGTTTCCGATAGACCCCGACTTGAGACACGGAATACTACACAAATACATAGAAAAGCATGGAACAAGATGGCATAACATAAATATGACACCCACAAGTAATAGAAAACAGAGAAAAGTACACAGATTCGAACAATAACTATGAATAAGTAATTAATTTACACATTTTTTTTATCTTTACACTCTTTGTATAATTGAATACTTTGTTGTTTTCTATTTTGTTTTTTAGCAAAAAAAAAAAATTGAGACTGATTTGCGTAAAATTATTTGTAAAATTTAAGGTGTTAAGTTGTCCATTCTACAAAAAATCTCATCCTTGAAACTGATTTGCATAAAATTATTATTGTAAATATTCTAATATATGATTTACAAATAAATAACAATGTTCTTTAAATAAAAAATAATGACCAATTTAAATAAACTGTTGTCACATATCTTTATAATCTCAATGTGGGACCTTTCAGGATGAATTCGAATTTAGATAGGCTTCAAAATTAATATCAAATATGAAAAAAAAAATACCTTTATAACCAAATAATCCTTGACAAAGCTATGTGAAGAGTCAAATTATATGATTTAGTAGCAACAACATAAAATCTTAGTTGTTGTGTGACTGCCTATATTATCATTAAACTTGCAGAAATTTAGAATAGAGAGATGAACTAAAAAGTAAAGAGCAAAAATGAAACCAAATTATAACACACTTAAAATTATACCTAATTTCAAAATGATAAAGAATATGGAGAGATGGTGATAATTTTAGACTCAATAGATGGTTTCACTTTATACAATATACACATATAGACTTATGTTGTTTCATTACATAAGAAATTATCATTAAATTCTTAAATTAATAACTTTGACTTTTGAGTTTTGGAACCGAAAAAAAGTTAAATGCATAATTAAGAGAATGTAATTAAGAATTAATTTTAAAGTTTTTTAATGTATTTTTAAAATTAAAAAATTAAGATAAATATCAAAGAATTGAGAATAATTATATAGATAGGAGGGAAGATCAAAAGTATGGAGTTAAAACTTTTTAATGATATTCCTAATAAAAAGAAGATCTGCAATCATTCATTATTATATTAGTAAATACGAATTGTCTTAAAATTAAATGAAATAGCTAATTGATAAATAAGAGAGACGACTTTATATTCGTATGGATTAAATATTATATATTACTTACGTGAACATATGGATTAATGATAATTTAATATGGGAACAAAGGCTCAAATATGCCACTGAACTATCAGAAATGACTCATTTATGTCGTCCGTTAAAAGTTGGCCTCATTTATGCCATCGCCGTTACAAAACTGGCTCATCTATGCCATTACTTTTTAACAGCCGGCTTTTAAAAACAGTCTTTCCATGTGGCAGCTTATTAGAGGGCCACATCATTTTTTATTTTATTTTCCAGTTTTTAGTTTAAAAAAAAATCATTTTAATTTTTTTTTTTGATCCATTAAAAAGAATCCACCCAATTTTTTGATCCATTAAAAATTAATTTGATCTATGCTTTTAAAATTTGATTAATTTTTCATGATCAAACAAATATTTAAAGAATTTTTTTAAAAAAAATCTACTACTAAAATTTATAACCAAACACCATTCTAATTAAGCATATAGTACGTCTTAGCATACATGAAATATTTTGTCAGCCGAATGTAAGTAACTGTTTAGTTTTTTATTTTTTTTATTAAGCATAGAATGGCATCATTAGCATCAGGGGTGGCTCAAGCAAATTTATGGCCCAAGGAAAAAATCAAACGGAGGCCTTGCGTTTTATTTTCTTATATAAAATTTTTCTTTTTTCTATAAATAGTATTTAATATATATTTTTAAAATTTATAATTTATTATTACTAAAAAAAATAGGCCCCTCAAATTTTGGGGTCTTAGGCAGCCGCCTTTTCTCCTAAAGGTTGAGTCGCCCCTAATCAGCATTCAACATTTTTACGTAACACTTTATGCATCATCATTTATCATTGCAAAAACAGGAAGGTGACAACATGCCGACATATATAGTATACGTAGAGTTGGCAAATGAGAAACTGACTATTAATAATATAATAATAATATTTGATGTTTATATATTCCTTCAGTTTCAACTGAAAAATGACAAAAGCTTTAGTTAACATGAATCTTTAAAAAAAAAGTGATAAAAAACATGGAGTGTATACTCTCTCCGTTCCCTTTTAGTTACTCGTCCGTCAATTAAAATAGCTATTTTATTATAATATATTTATTAAATGATGTTTACTATTGTATTTGAAATTTATTTGAAGAAACAAATAATTAATATTAAAGGTAAAATATGAAAACAATCTTAATATTTTAAAAATGACAAAAAAAGGAATCGAACGAGAATGTTTTAAGAATATATTCATGAAAAATTAATCAAATTTTAAAAGCATAGATCAAACTAATCCTTATTTTGGATTAAAAAGTTGTGTGGATTTTTTTTTAATGGATCAAAAGAAAAAAATTATTTAAAAAAAAAATGAAAAAAAATAAAAAAATAAAAAATGATGTGGCTCTATGATAAGCTGTCATGTGGCAAGGCTATTTTTAAAAACCATCTGTTAAAATATAATAGCATGGATGGGCCAGTTTTGTAACGACGATGGCATAAATGAGCCCAACTTTTAATGGATGACATAAATGAGTCATTTCTGATAGTTCAGTGACATATTTGAGCCTTTTCCCATTTAATATTATACACATTGTTACCTATTAATTCACAAATTGAATCACATTGTCGATACATTGTAAATTGTGCAACATATATGTTGAATATTAAAAGGTATTGATTTTGTCCTAAACCATTATGCCACAATCATATACTTATACTACATAGTCTGATTAAATTTAATAATGCAATTTTGTCATAATGTTGTGTGGTTGGTTTCAAAAATTAAGTTAAAAGTTTCAATACATCATGATGATAAGATGTTGGGCTCAAAGTTTCGTTGATTTATAAGCTTGATTTATGAGCCTAAGACATCTTTATATGGATAAGAAATTGAGTTTAAATCTCAATGCATGATATTGATGATATTACGATGGCTAAGGTAAAATAATGTATTTTTGATGAAAAGTCTATCTCATTGAATGTGCTCCATTCTCTGAAGTAAATGTGGTAGCTGTGCATAATATATCTGAAAGAGACAAGTGATTGAATGTACGAATATAAGCGTGTTGGAACAATATGATAATTATTATAAAAAATGATAATATTTTCACTCGCTTATTAGGATTATAAGATATGTTAGAGAAAAATTCTCTACATTATATGTATGCCTCGATTTACTCCTGAAGTAGCAATATCGTGAAAGAGGTTATAAGCTATCAAAATTTGATAGACTTGGGACACGATTATATTCCATTCCTAGGAAATGAGAATTTCAATTGTTTCAATATAAACATGCACTTGATTGTGATGGTATCACAGTCCACCTCTGAATGAGGCAGAATAACTGGAAAGAGTTATTTTGAAATCTACTTTTTAAATAGTAAATTCAAAAATCTATTCATGTAATAGTAAATTTAAAATTTACTAAAGCAAAAAGATATATATCATGGTAAACTTGGAGTTTACTAGTATAAAAGTTCATAAACTGACATGAACGATTGCGACATCTCAAATTTTTGCATATTGAGTATTGAGCATATATTAAAGAATTATAAAATGTTTTAGTTTTAATGTTGCTTATTCTCATGATAAGTTGGTTGAACCAACCAATTTTGGGATTGGATCCATTAAAATCTGAAAAGTATAAAAGGTGAATAGGGGGTCGTTCACCTATGATATGTTGAAATGATAAATCAATAAGATGATCACATGTATATTTATTGTCAACCTGTAGTTTGACATTCATAAAGTTGCTTGCTCAATAAAACTGAGTTAAGAACATAATTTTCAAATTGTGGAATTAAGACAATTCATCTTGATGATGATGGTTAGGCATTGAATGCCTTTGATAAATAGATAAGCCATTGCTAATGAGAACAAAGCTTCATGTGTTGGTCTGAAATATGATATGTTGCATACAATAACACTTGTATGCATTAGACCAATAAATTATGATTATTTTTTCACTTTCAATTGGTTCAAGATCAGGAACTAACTATTGCATCTAATAGTTTTGATGTGTGGTATACAATTAATGAATATACCATAATACACAAAGATGGATTCTTCAAAGAAGATGGAGGATGTATGTTAGTTTTCATAACATTAGGGGAGACTATAAGAAGCTATGAAATATGTTAGAAATTATCATCAGATCCCCATTCAGAAGATAATTTAATAAATGCCAAAAGCATCTCATATTTAAGTTGCAAGTTCTCCTATTTTGTATCCCTAAAGAAAAAAGTCTATGCATGTATGAAGTGTGGTAGACCAATCGATTCCAAATGAAATAATCCTTGAAAAGGATAAGGAGAAAATAATCATAATAAGAAGGTGGTGTTCTCTTAAAGAACGTATGACATAACACTTCATGAAACCTTATGACGGGTTCAGGTACCTAAAAATAATGAAGTGATGAGATCTTAAAATGTTATGCCACATAGTGAACCGATGCAAAATGATATATTATCGATAATTTATTTGATACATTATTGAGCAATATTGTAAAAGACTATGGATACCTGAATTCTATATTTTTTTAAGCATACCGACGTAGAAATGTTTATCAAGTGATATGAAAGAATACATCTTGATAAGCGTAAAATTTATTTAATTTGCAGTCCACACATTTGAAGATATCACACATGAAATGTTGAATATTGTCACTTGACAAAAATTTATATGAAAATTCCTAAGGGATTCAAAATGCATGAAGCATATAAAGTTTTTAGGAAACTTGTTTATTGTCCTTATAAGGGATTAATTGATGATTTGAATATTACTGAAACGTTTGGAGAGTTTTCAAAAGAAATAGATTATTTGCTGAAATAAGAAATATACCAATTTGGATTGGTAATGAAGTACTATGTCTTAGTACAATTGGTGCACTCATGTATCTTGCAAATACTATACGGCCTGATATATCCTTTTTGATAAATTTGTTAGCAAGGTATAATTTTGCTCCTACTAGGAGATATCAGAATGAGATTAAACACATACCGATATGGGCTTATTTTATTCTAAAGCTTGTAGTCTCGATCTTGTTGGCTATGCTAATGTTGGGTACTTATTTGACCCGCATAATGCTTGATCTCAAATAGGATATTTGTTCATATGTGGGAACATTGCCATATCTTAGAGATATATAAAGTAATCTATCTAGCCACTTGATTGAATCGTGATGAGATAATAGTTATTCATGAAGCTAGCCGAGAATGTGTATGGTTGAGGTCTATGATACATCTTATTCGAGAAAAATATGGTTTGAAATGTGACAATGTACCCACAGTTTTATACATAGATAATGCAATATGCATAGCACATCTTAATGGAGGATTCATAAAAGGAGATAGAACGAAGTACACTTCATCAAAAAATTTCTATACAAATGAACTGCAAAAGAATGGTGATATTAACGTGCAACAAATTCGTTCGAATTATAATATGACTGATTCATCTCTTTTAACTGCAACTTTCAAGAAGATGATGCACAAGATCGGGATACAAACGCTCAAGGATGTTCTCATTAGGGGGAGTTAATACGCATTGTACTCTTTTCCTTACGAGGTTTTGTCCCACTGAATTTTCCTTGAAAGATTTTTAATAAGGCAACTGAAATGTGTATTGTTAGAGATGTGTACTCTTTTTCCTTCACTAGATTTTTTTTTCTGGTAAGGTTTTAACGAGGCACACTATCTATCAATTAGACATTTAAGGGAGAGTGTTATAAATGTATTTACATTATAGTGAATGTCTATCAAGAATATACATAAGATCTATCAAGAGCTAGTTAATATCTATCAAGATTTGAAGTATTTGTCTTTTAGTGAGAAACTAAAAATAAATTTTCCCTGTAAATAGAAGGACTTATATCACCACACAAGAGAAATAAGAATTACTCTCTATTCTCTTTCTATTCTTGTTCTTTTTTTCTTTATATTTCATAACACTCATATTGTTTTCTCATCTTTTTCATTTGTTTTCCGCTAGTTCTTTTTTGCTACCTAAAATTGCTTACCTATTTTTCTTTTGGTTGCTTTGTTTAAAAAAATTGTTCTTTCTCTTTCATTCTACCAGAAAAACAATGGCATAAAATTTTATAGTTTTTCTATTTCTCTAACAATTAAAATTTGTAGTTTGAACTTTGTAGTTTTTTTAACAATTACATACAAATTTGTAATATTATTACTATTTTTTTATTAAACAAATACAAAATAATCTATTTTTATTTGTTATATAAAAATAACATATTTTATACTAATCTCTAAGTGCCTGTTTGGATAGTGGTATGGTTAAAAAAAAAAATTATGTTTGTTTTGATTGTTTTCTGAAAGAAATGGTATGGTATTGTATTTTTTCATGGTTTGGTAATCATGAAATCAGTCAATTTACAAACCACCGATTTGGTGGTATCCTATGATTTTTTTTTTTTTTTCAATTATACCCTTATATAATGTTATTTAATCTTATTTTAACCTTTTAACTTATATTACTTTCAACCCTAATTTATTTTTCTTTTTAGGCTTTTTCTGTTCATGCTCTTTGTGCTGCGTTTTTCCTCTGTTCAAGCTCTGTTGCTACTTTGTTCTCCGCTGCTTCTTCTTCATTCTTTCTACGCTCCTTCTCTCATCAGCCAGTTGTCGCCAAGGCTGAATTCTTGTTGAAAAGGTAGATAAAATATTGTAATTAGTAACTATAAGTTCAATCGATAAAGGGAACATGCTGATTATATAGATTTGAGATATTTCTCCTCACATTAGGTCATATTTAAGTTAGAAATATCTTGTGCTTATCTGTAATGGTACTTAAGGAATGAATCCATTGGAATTTGGATCAAGTGGAGAAGGTGTTGAACTTTGATTCATTAACTACTGTTAGATTAGAAAGGAGAAAGAAAAAAGGAATAAGATCAAGATATTCAGCTGTTGCCCTCTTAGTATAACTATGTGATCATGAAATTGGGCTGTTGCGCTCTTATGGAACGATAAGATCGACTCGTGTTTATTTCTGTTTATTAACTATATATAAGAACAATTTTGAAAGGTTTATAAACTGCATATGAATTCACTTAGACATTTTAATCTGTGGTTGATTCGATTATTCACTAACATGTAGTCTTCAATTAGACATTACATGTTGCAATACCTGCCTGCATTTGGTCACGTAATGATCAAAAATGTCCTTTAGCACTATTACTAGAGGTGTGTACATTGCTCTTCTTTTACTCAGGAGTACAAGTTATTCTGTATTTTATTTATTGATAATTTTTTACAAATTTAAAATTTATAATAATTAGGGGCATTTTAGTAAATTTACCAGTTACGACACTGTATCATACCATCAAACCAAACAATAAATTTATTATTAAACAACAGTAAACGATACAACCTATCCAAACACTGTATTATACTATACCATACAGTATAATACCATACCATATTATACCATACATTATTTAACCATGGCAAACGATCATCAAAACAGAGTGCAACTCTCTCTCACACACATATATAATAATAATACAATTTTTATATGAATTTCTTTGTCTCTCTCTGTGTGCGTGCGCGCGCCATCTGGATACATTTCTAATTTAATTTGATACATATATTATTTAATTTTATAAAATATTAAGTTGGTTGTCCAAAAATGGTCTTCCTACAATTTGAGGTATAGTAGATCACATAATCTCCAAATCATTTTAGTGATAGAAGAAATTGATCGAATTGATATGATGTTGATGGTTGTTTTTACTTTTTTTTTAAATGGAGGATCAGTATGGTGGCTTATTTTGTGCTTGGAGGTGGTGCGGCTATGAAAGTGAAGCAATGGTGGGGCAGCGGTGATGTTTCCGGCAACTTGACTTCGTTGGAGATGGAATTCTCATGACGTAAAGACGGTGGAGAGTGGAGGAATTGTTGGAGGAAGAAGAAAAAGAGAGATGAAGAAATTGAGCTAAGTTGATAATGGGAATCGATATGAATCGGATGAAATGTTTTTTATTGTCTTTCGTTTTAGAGATTGATTCTTTTCAAAACGAACTTCGCATGTTTGCTCGCCCAATTAATTGTGCTTCTGTTACTTCCTTAATTAACTAACTGATTAGTTGGAAATGTATCCAAAAAATATGTATTATGGCTAAAAATATGTATCAAAAAAGTCATTATTTATTGGATTTTATGTAATTAGAAACTGTTATGATAAGAAATGTAATTGGCTCCTTAACTTATGGAATTTATGTAAGTTACCCTAAAATATTATGCAAGATCTAAGCTAAACCTACTTGATTAGAGGAATCCATAAACATCAGTCCAGACGCGTAACTCTCGACTTGCATCATTTGTGATACAATAGTCTAACAACATCGGAATGTTTTCACTTATTTTATTTTTAAAAATCAACACATAAATGAGGGGGAGAAGAAGAGTATTTTTTATATCTCTACCTAAAATTTGAGATAAAACTTTTAAATTTATAAATAATAAAAAGATGAGACGAAAGGTACAATTCAAAAGCTATCTTTTCTTGCGCGATCCAAAAGGGACAATTTTTTAGTATTTTTCTCTTATAGCTATCAGTGGCGGGTTCAGAAATTTTTTCAGTAGGTTCGAAAAATAAAAAATATAAATATGTGAATAAGCCAACAAAATATAATTTCAAGGGACGTAATAGTATTTAGGAAATAGAGAAAAAGGACTTTAAGTTTTTTTGTTAGTTTTATATTTTAATTTATTAAAAAGTATTTTATATATCTATTTTTACGATTAACAAGCTACAACATTGATTTAAGAGCACAAGAGCAAGTGAATATCATCATTTGTGCTATATCAGCGTGAGGTGTTAAATAAATACATATTTATTAAGATTGCAAGTATTCAATTAAAATTAGTCTCCGTAAAAAATATCAAAGTGAAAATAATAATTTTAAAGAATGTTGGATGCTCATATACTACTACAACCCAAATTTGTCGGATGCTCATATACTACTAAAATCCAGATTTTTAGCAATGAAAAATATTTTTAATAGCAAAATTCATAACAAATTCTATTTAGTATTGAATTATTTAAAAAGAATTATGTTAGCGATAAATTAATGACAACATTCATAACCTATTTTAATTCTTTTATAATGTGTGAATTCAATTTACATCTTATAAAGCTCGTTTAAGAAGAAAATGTTACCTACCAGAAATCTTATTATTTGATTCAATCAACTATTTTATTTTATACAAGTAACTTTAACTCTTTTACATAATCTTATCCCACCCCTATAAATACATTAGGGAGCTAATACAATTGTCACATCTTTTTCATATATAAATATACTCCTTTGTTTTTTTTTTCCTCTAAGAGCAAAATGGGTGGAAAAAGTTCGTCAAGCATGTTGGGTTTTGTCTACACCAATAAAGCTTCCTCTTCTCATTGCCTCAACGAATTTCATGACGCTAATTCATTAAAATATATTTAAAAATATCCTTAAATAGGATTAGCAACAAATTTTATTGCTTAGCTTACAGAACTTGTCCGTGGCTAAGTTTTTTAAGTAGTGATTTAGACATATACTAATACTAACTATATATTTAATAACTTGACAGTGTTTCAACTTCTTATGGCAAATGAGGAGGCTAAACCAAGTGAATTGAATGTTCTTCAACTTCCAATATCAAACTCAGAAGCACTTGATGAAGTGGTCCAAGTAGTTACAACTCGCTATGGTATGCCTATTGTTTATACTCTTTTTGTTTCCAATTAAGTGATCTTTTTAACTTGAGCACACTCCTTAAGAAACTACTCGATCATTTCTAGAAAATAGAAAATATTTTGACTAACTTAACCTTAATAAATACCTTGAAAAAGATGTAACTCTTGAGTAAGTATTTTATCCTTATTATTAAGCACTATTCGTTTACAACTCCATTTCTCATAACACAAGTATATTCAAAGGATAATGTCATAAATCGCCATTCTAATTCTTGCTTCTTTAGAAATGTGCAAAGTTAATACCGAACAACAGACAAAACAGACGGAGAAATTAAAACAATCCTTTTGTCCAACAATACTTATCCACTATTGACTTGATACACAAGTTAAAAAACAATAAATAATATGTGTAATTTTACAATATCACCCTTTGAATATAATAAATGTAATCTCTTGAAAAGTGCATTAAGTGAGGACTAGTAATATTTAATAGCAAAGATAAAATGGATATAAATTGTAAATTATCCATTGATTTTTCAACTCAAACAATTATTGTTGACAGTTATTTTTAGTATAGTAAATAAGTAAATATGAACGGAAAAAATATATATATATTATATTTCCGAATAAATAACGGCACAATCGAATTCTCATGAGTTTCAAACTTAGGTTTTAATTTTTCAAAGTAAAATTAGTGATGAAATGTATGAGTATTATAAGCTTATTTTCTTATACAGGTCACTCCAATCGCAATGGACAGGGAAAAGTTTCATTTTGCCTACACGTAAGGTCTTGTAACACCGACGCCGATTGTGTTGGAGCAAGTTGTGGCCCTAGGTGTTCGCCTACCTATGGTATGCACGACACATGTGGACCCTAACTTAGGGTTTCACACAACTGCTTCAAATATAATATCAAAAAATATTACTCGTGAAGCTTTAGTTTCTACACACGTATAAGCTAAATAGAAATAAGCGTGGAATAATGGTGTTGTTCTTGTTTGTTTGACGTTTGTACTATGTATGTGCAGCAGTTATTAAAATAAAATTGCACCAATTGGTGTGATGTATTTGTAAGTGTTTTCCCTAATAATATTGAGTTGTGTTGTATATACATTACAATATATATTTGTATAGTTATATACTAATTTATAAAACATATACACATGTATACATTAAATATACACTTCTATAGAAGATATATACACGTGTATACGCACCATTCAATGTATATATACTACTACTTCTAAAATATACTACATTATATATACATTACAATATGTATAGATATACTTATATACTAATTTATAAAACATATACACATGAATACGTTAAGTATACATTTCTATAGAAGATATATGCACAAATATACAAAACATATGCTACTTAATATAATAAATTAATAATATTTGGTAGTAAATTAATAATATATTAGAAGTAAGTTTTTAATTTAAAGTAGAAAACTAGAAATTCAATTTAAAATTTTAAATCGTTAAATAAAAAAAATAAAAAACAACGACTAAGGAGTGAATGAATTTGGGGAATTTTATTGATTGCAAAATGATCCAAAATTTATAATTTACATGAATGAAAAATCTATAAATTATGCATCATTTTTTCCAACTCATTCATGTTAATATTAATGGGAACTTGCATAGGATAGTCGAAGTCAACGGGGGCAAAACCATGCATTGGACTTATTCTGCTGAGTTCTCCCGTGAAGTCATAATTTCTTCAAGTTTCAGCTCGTCGCTCGGCTCGGTTCCATTCCTTGGTTTCTTCTTTCCGCTCTAATTCAATCTCTGAGGCAAACTAGAACATTCATTGCATTGCTTCCCAATGAGTGTCGGTTGTCTCCAAGCTGCTGTCGTCCCTGACTGAAGGCGCTCTCTGATGCAACGGTTGACATTGGAACATTCAAGATATCTCTAGCTAATCTTGAAAGCACAGGATATTGTGATTCATTATTCCTCCATCAATCCAGTGTGTTGATCCGTCGTCTGCGATCCTCTGGTGCCGTCCGAAGATAATATTTCAGCTCTTCCTGATAAGTTGATGTGTAAGTTCTCTCATCAACACTGTTCCAACAATTTAAATAATAAAATGAATCAAAAAAACCACTATGTGCCGGCCTTTTAGAAGATGATGGCTCCTCGGGAGAATGAGGAGCGACAGTTGGAGTGATATTAGTAGGTACGGCTGAATCAAATAAATCAGCATAGTGATTATATAATTTTTCTATGTAATCCTTTGCATCAGTCGTAGCCGTCCACAAATCAGGTTGTACTTGTTCAGAATCATGGTTAGTATTTATTTCTAAGTTAGTATAAATAAGAGTACTAAAGTGACACATATGATTATATTTCATGCACGGATTTAACATAGCACCAACCAAGTAAATAAGGGGAATCGGAAAAAAATATTTTTTAAATTTCGTAAACATGGCGCCAACAGCTTCTTTATAACCTTCTTTATTTTTATATTCTTGGAGCAAACCAGAAATATCGGCTATATATGCCAAAATATTACAAATAGTAGGATAGTAAGCACCAGAAAATTCAACCATAGCTACATAAAATTTTTCTAAAAACTTAACAAGATCATAAATTACAACCCAATCAGAATTATGTAGCATGCAATCAGCAGAATCAGCAAATGAACCGCAATGTTGGTTAAAATCTAGTTTAATAGGAATTCTATATTTATAACAAGTTTTTAAAAATTCATACATAGAATTCCATCTAGTATCAATTTCCTCAGGCATCAAAATTGGTGTAAGTCCATTTCTTGACATTTAACTTTAAATTCTCTAATTCTCGATCTACGATTATTTCCTTGAATAAAACCAACGGCAAGACGAATTTTTTCAATATAAAGCTCAAAAAAGTCAAGACCATCTTTCACAATTAAATTATGTATATGACATGCACACTTAATATGAAAAATTTCAGGCAAGGGCGGAGATAGCGTAAATTTTATTTTTGTTATAGCAGTCTTGTTGTTAGAAGCATTATCAAAAGCAATACATAAAATTTTATTTTCGATACCATAATATCCGGCAATTTTAACAGTAGAATCAACAATAAATTGTCCAGTATGTTTACGATCTTTATCATATAAAAAAGCAAGAATACATTTTTGCATCACGAAATTACTATCCATCCAATGACAAGTAACGGTTAAATAATCATTTCTATTTACAGCACGACCAAGATCAGAAGTTAGGGACAATCTACATTGAATATTTTTTAACAATGTTGATAAATAAAAACAATATTGTGAATGGAGTCTAAAAATATCAGACCGACAAGTAGTTCTAGGAATACCATTAAACATAGGATTATAAATTGTTTGTATATAACGAATAAAGGTATCAGAAGAAGGAAAACTAAAAGGCAAACAACCCAAAGCTACCATTTTAGCTATTTCTTCCCTGTCCATCAATTTATTATACTTTTTCGCTACTTGACCGGTTACTGGGTCCATTCTAGTTTGCGTTGACCCATCAACATCCCCACCACCTTTTGCAATATTTAACTCTTTTTTGTGATCTTCAGCTATATGTCTCATTAACGTACCCGTACCCCCTTGCTTGCCTCCACTTCTATGCTTATATATTTGTTGACAAATATTGCACTGCACCTCAATATCTGATATACGTTCAAAAAAATGCCATGCAATACTAGTTCTTTTACGAGGTTTGGGGGCACTGGGAGGATGGGAAGGAAGATTAACTGATTCAGATCTAACGTTAGCATCTCCTACTGCGGGTGTTTCAGCAATATTTTCATTATCTTCGTCTAAATTAACCGCATCTACTTCATTTTCTTCTTCTATATCGTAATTTTCCTGAGCTTCTACATAATCCATATCGTGAGCACCTACACCTATTTCTTCCTCAAAAGGTGTACCAAGCGGTACTGGAGGCGAAGGCACGCGGGTATTACTACTTGAACTACCTCTACCGCTAGTAATTCGCTTTTTACTACCACTACCGCTCCCGGGACAAAAATTTTTAACACCTTTAGTAGCGAGGTTTTTTAATTTATCCATAATATAAATTAAATTTAATTAAAAATATTCAAAATACACAAATATAATAAAATTAAATATTAAACAATTAATACAATAAATAAAAATTAAACGTAAGAGATGGAAAGACAATACCAAATTTTGGAAGTATCCGAAGATTGCGACTTTAGAAACTTCCGCTCGTACTTTGTAAATGAAAAATTAAAAAATAAAGTGAACACTTTAAATAATTAAATATATTGAATATTTGAGAATTGAGAATTGAGATTTGAGAGAGTGAAAAATTGTGTGAAAAATGACTTGAAGTTGTAGGGTATTTATAGATTTTTTTGGGGGGATTAAAAAATATTTTTTTAATTTTTTTTTTTTTACTAAATGGGCCCAAACTAGCCGTTTGGACCTAAAAACGGCTGGGTCCAAACGCCTAGTTTGGCCCAAAATCCAAAAATTTATTATTATTTTTTTTTAATTTTCTGGGCCGGGCCGGGCCGGTTAACCGACGGGCCTGATTAACCGAGCCCATTTTAACAAAATAACCAGCCTGGGCCCCGGAACCTGGGCCCCGGAACCCTAAAGCCCTAGGGCTTACTGGGCCAGGTTAGATAATCGGGCCGGGTCGGCCCGGATCGGCCTAGCCCGTTTGACACCCTTACTAGAGCCTATTTTTTTAAAAGATTCTCACACACTTGAGGTAAGTGTTTCATATTTGACTTCACGTAAGAATATAAGATGCAAAGAAATAAGAGAAAAATTAGAATGTAATACAATATTCCATAAAAATAGTGTGTCATCACTGAAAATTCAGTGATAGATAAATTGAGGACGCATTAAGCCTTTTTCCTTCCCTTTTTATATGTTTCCTTATGATGGCATGTTTAAATTAATTTTGTTAACGGACAATTGAAATGTTACTGATATTTGGAATACATTTATTTACTCTCAAATGATATTTTGTACAAAGGTTCTATTATAGTGAAAAAAAAGGAAAATTTTTAATAGTATACGGTCTAACATAACATATTATGGTATGAAGCTATGCCTGTCAACGGGGCCGGGCCGTGTCAACCCGGATCCAGCCCATTTTTTTACAGGTTCGGGGTCCGGTCCAGTTCCGGGCTTGTGTTAACGGGCCGGTCTGGTTTCGGGCCCAATAGTAATTTTCCTTAAAAATAAACTAGGATCGGCCATTAAGGGTTTACCGGTTCAACCCGGTCAAACATAAAAAAAAACGAAATTAAAAGTTTTTTTTTTCAATATACACTATATATACCCACCTATATACATTTTAAATATGTTAAAAACAATATACACACAACATATATACACTATATATATACTACATTAGAAAACATATACAAATGTATACGACTATACGTTAAATATACATACTATTTTAGAGTATATACAAAATATGTACACATATATAGGTACGATATAATACATGTACTACTTTAAATAATATACATACAACATACATACACTATATATATACTACTTTTGAAAGTTTGAATACATAATTACATATACACATGCTTACGTTAAATATATATACTACTTTAGAGTCCATTGAAAATATATACACATATATACGTACCATATAATATATGTACTACTTTAAATAATATACATACAACATATATACAGTATATACATACTACTTTAGAAAACATATACACATTAAATATATATGCTACTTTAGAGTTTATTGAAAATATATACACATATATACGTACCATACAATATAAGTACTACTTTAAATAATATACATACAACATATATACACTATATAAATACTACTTTAGAAAACATATACACATGTATATGTTAAATATATACTACTTTAGAGTCTATTGAAAATATATACACATATATATCTACCATACAATATATGTACTACTTTAAATAATATACATACAACATATATATACTATATACATACTATTTTAGAAAACATATATACATGTATACGTTAAATATATATACTACTTTAGAGTCTATTGAAAATATATATACACATATACGTACCATACAATATATGTACTACTTTAAATAATATACATACAACATATATACAATATATACATACTACTTTAGAAAACATATACACATATATACGTTAAAAATATATGCTACTTTAGAGTCTATTGAAAATATAGACACATATATACATATCATACAATATATGTACTACTTTAAATAAGATACATACAACATATATATGCTAAATAGTATATACATATTACTTTAAAAAATATATACACATATAACATATAGTCATATATATACTACATATTATACAACTTTAAAAACATATACACATTAAATATATACTATTTTAATATATAAAAAATATGTACACATATATGTTGAATATATACTACTTAAAATATCACTTGAAAGTTGAAACGATATACATACAAACCATATACACTAGATGTATACGTTAAAATATTAAATATATATAATTTAGAGATTAGAAAATATGTTGTTTTGAGCTTAAAAGAAATTTATTTTTTCATAATATGTATATATGTTTGTTAGGTTAATTGTCTATTACTTAGTCTTAGTGTAAAGTTTGATAGTAAATTAGTAATATATTAAAACTAAGTACTTTATCAAACTAGAAATTCAATTTAAATGGATAAAATTATAAAGTAAAGAGTGAATGAATGTTGTATTTTATTGATTGCAAAATGATCCAAAATTTATAATTTACATGAATGAAAAATCTACAAATTTTGCATCATTTTTTCCAACTCATTCATGCTAATATTAACGGGAACTGGCATAGGATAGTCAAAATCAATGGGGAAAAAACCATGCATTAAACTTGATTGTGTTGAGTTCTCCCTTGAAGTCATAATTACCTCAAGATTTTGTTCGTCTTTCGGCTTCACCTCTATTCCTTGATTTCTTCATTCCGCTCTAATCAAATCTCTGAGGCAAACTAGAACACTCATAGCATTGCTCCCCAATAAGTGTCGATTGTCCCCATGCTGTTGTCGTCCTTGATTAAAAGCGCTTTCCGATGCAACGGTTGACATTAGAACATTCAATATATCTCTAGCTAATCTTGAAAGCATAGGCTATTGTCTTTCGTTATTCTTCCACCAATCCAATGTGTTGATCCTTCATCTACGATCCTCTACGACATTCGAAGATAATACTTAAGCTCTTCCCGTGCTGTGTCAGTTCCCACCTCAACGCTATTCCAAACATTTAAATCATAAAAGTTATCAAGAAAACCACTATGTGCCGATTTTTTAGAAGATGATGGCTCCTCGGGAGCATGAGGAACGACAGTCGGAGTGATATTTATCGGTACAGTTACATCAAGTAAATCGGCATAATGGTTATATAATTTTTCTAAGTAAATGTTCGCATCAGTCATAGCCGTAAATAAATCTGGTTGTTCTTGTTCTTCATCTTCAGAATCATTGTTAGCATTTATCTCTAAGTTAGAATAAATAAGAGTACTAAAGTGACATATAGTATTAAATTTTATACATTGATTTAGAATAGCATCAACCAAGTAAATAGGGTGAATTGGGAAAAATATTTTTTAAATTTAGCAAACATAGCACTAACAACTTCTTTGTAACCTTTTTTATTCTTAAATTCTTTGAGCAAATTAGAAATATCGGCTAAATATACTAAAATATTACAAATAGTAGGATAATAAGCACCGAAAAATTCAACCATAACTATATAAATTTTTTTCAAAAACTTAACAAGATCATCAATTGCAGCCCAATCAGAATCATTTAGCATATATTCAGCCGAGTTAACAAATGAACTACAAAATTGGTTAAAAGTCAATGTAATAGGATCTTTATAAGCAAGACAAGTTTTTAAATAATCATACGTAGCATTCCATCTACTATGACATTCTTCAGGCATAAATATCGGCGTAAGTCCATTTTGTTCACATTTAACTTTAAATTCTCTAAATTTTTTTTTGATTATTTCTTGAATAAAGCCAACAACAAGCCGGATTTTTTCAATATAATACTTAAAAACTCAAGACCATCTCTTACAATTAAATTATATAAATGACAAACACCCCTAACATGAAATATTTTAGGTAACGGTGGAGGTAGATCATTTTTTAACTTTTCAATAGCAGTGTTGTTGTTAGAAACATTATCAAAAGCAATACATATAACTTTTCTTTCAATACCATAAAATTCTGCAACTTTACTAATAGATTTAGCAATAAATTCTTCAGTATGTCTACGATCTTCATTCTACAAAAAAGTTAGAATATGTTTTTGCATAACAAAATTATTATCTATTCAGTGACAAGTGATGATTAAATAATCATTTCTATTAATAGCAAGACCAACATCAGAAGTTAGAGTCATTCTACATTGAATATTTTTTTAACAATATAGATAAATAATAAACATATTGTGAATGACGTCTAAAAATATCGGCCCGACAAGTACTTCTAGGAATACCATTAAACATAGGATTATAAATTACTTGAATATAATGAATAAAAACATCCAAAGAAGGAAAAGTGAAAGATAAACAACCCACAACTACCATTTTTGCTATTTCTTCCCGGTCCCTCAATTTATTATAATTCTTAATTACTTGACTGGTTGTTGGGTCCATTCTTGTTTATTTTGGCCCACCAATAGCCTCACCACCTTTTGCGATAATTAACTCTCTTTGGTGATTCTCTCTTATATATCTCATTAACGTACTTGTACCCCCTTGATTGCCTCATCTTTTATGCTCATATACTTGTTGACAAATATTTCATTGTACCTTAGTTTCTCTTTATATATGTGTACAAAATTCTCATGCAATACTAGTTTTTCTACGAGCTCTTGGGACACGGGGAGGACGGGAAGGACGATTAACCGATTCAGATCTAACATTAGCATTTTCTACTGCAAGTGTCTTACCAATATTTTCATCATCTTCATCTAAATTAACAGCATCTACTTCATTTTCTTCTTCTATACCGTAATTTTTCTAAGCTTCTAAATAATTCATATTGTGAGCACCTACACCTACTTCTTCCTCAAAAGGTTTACTAAGCGGTACCTGAGGCACACGTGTATATCTACTACTTGAACTATCTCTACCGCCAGTAATATTCTTTTTACTACCGCTACCACTTCCGGGAGAAAAAATTTTGAAACTTTTACCGAGGTTTTTTAATTTATCCATAATATAAATCAAGCTAAAAAAAAATTAAAATGCATATAAATGATAAAAATAAATATTAAATAATTAATACACTAATTAAAAATTAAAACTAAGAGATGGAGACAATACCAAATTTTGAAAGTATCCGAACATTACAACTTTAGAAAACTTCCACTCGTATTTGTAATCGCAAAATTAAAAAATAAAATGGAGAACTTTAGAAGATATATAGAATATTTGAGAGAGAATGAGATGTGATAGAATGAAAATTTTGTGAAAAATGATTTGAAAGTGTAGCGTGTTTATAAGAATTTTTTTGGATTTTAAAAAATATTTTAAATTATTCTTTTATTCTTTTTAGAAAAAAGGGCCAAATAGGCATTTGAGGCTCCAAATGGCCATATAGCCGTTTGGCCCAACGGCTAGTTTGGCCTAAAACTTCAAATTCAGATTTTTTTTTAAAATAATAATAAAATCGGGTCAGACCGGTTAACCGGCGGACCTGGTCCGGATTGGATCCAGGCCGAATCAACCGGGTCCAAAAAAATATTGCCCCATCCCGAGACTGGCAGCCTATAGCCCGGGGGCTGACATGGTCGGGTCAAACCAGGCCGGGTCGGGCCGGGTCAAACCGGCTCGTTGAGAGGCTTAATTTAAAGTTACCATTGAACTTGAGATACAACTTTTGGGTCGCTAAAAGTTTGAGCATCTTTATGGCATTTGTTTGTAGGAATTTACACTCCCGCTGGTGTGTAGGCATCATAAATAATATGTTTCAATTACAGAAATAGTATGACCAAAATTCAAAACAATGAGACAAAGATTCAGTAAAACATCATGAATTGGTATTGCTTACTAAACAACTCACCTAGATGTTGTTACCACCACGTTAAGATCTTTAAATATTGTCTGAGGACTAAGATTAAATAGTTGAGGTTAGACAAGGGAAAAAATGAAAAGAAGAATTTTTTTTAAATAAAAATAAGGTATAAAATAAAGAAAGAAAAAATCTTCTAAAAGGAATGAAAAAAAAATCAGTCATTGATCTTACTATAGAATGACTTCACTATCTTCTCCAAACGCTTGTCCAACACTTGACCCATCGTAGTTCCACTTTGAGAGCTCAGAAGCATATGGACTGGCTTTGAAATAGTCTAAAAATTCAAAAGCAATCAATTAAGAATTAGCAAAGAGACACATTAACCCATCATGAAATAATTCAAAATATACGCTACCTCCATATGAAAATATGACTTTACCAATTAGAATCACAACTTCAAGTCATCATTGTCTCCAAAATCACAAAGAAAATAAGCATTCCAAGTAAAATCTAAATAATGGGGAGAAACAAAAACAGTCAGCTACTAAATCGTATTGTCTAGAAACATGGGAGTTTGGGCTACAGGTGATAAAAGAGTTTTAAAATGAGGTGCAGGTGACACAAGCCTTAATTATTAGTTGGAGGTGAAAATTACTTTATTATGGATTAAGAAAGTTGGAAAAGTTTGAAAATAACCCACAAGATTTTAAATTTACACTTTGATCCCAATGTCTACCTAAAATAACGGGAAACAGAGGAAAAAAAGGTGTCTTTCTCTCTCTTCTCATCCATTGTTGTTTTCTCTCTCTTAGAATTTTTTGCTGTTAATTGTTTCTATTTCTGCTGCTTTATTCATCATCTTCTGCTTCATTATCATCAATTTGTATTCATTATCATCTTCACCATCTTCTTATCGACCATTTGTTGTTGTTGTTGTTGTTGTTGTTGGTACAATGCTACTGCTGCGATCTGACCAATTTGTTAGGTCAAATTTTATTTACTACATCACTTTCCACTTTGGCATTACTTCATAGGTGACTTTGGTAAGTAAAATTATGATTTTTATTCGTATTTGTTATCTGGGTACATTTCTGTTTTTTCAATGATGGATAGAACTCCGATCATGAATCCAGCATAAGTGCCCATAATTTAAACAAATCAATCATCTGTTGCATCAAATGAGAAATTTGTTGCATCAGAAGATTTATCTGTTGCATCAGATTGTTTATCTGTTGCATCAGATGTATTATCTGTTGTATCAGGATGTTTATCTATTGCACTAGACTAATTATCTGTTGTATCAGAATATTTATCTGTTGCACCATACTAATTATCTGTTGCAACGAATGATTAATCTGTTTGAAACAACACAAATCAACCTCTGCCACAAACCCAACAGATAACTAATATGTTTTCAACTCTTGCTAATGCTACTAGATTCAAAATTATTCCTTACATCCAATTATCCGTCCCAATTTTCCTAATTCGATTTCTCATTTTAGTGTCTTTTTCATTAATCAAGAAAAGATTAAAAAAATCCATGTTTTACCCTTTGCCTTAATCACTTTTTCTTCAAATTAAAATGGAAACATCATTTAATAGGAGGACTATACACCGAGCGACGTTAAAAGCTTTCTTCTCTTATGAAATTTTGATTGAATAGCAAACAATGGTTATTTCAAACACGTCTATTGTCCCACCTACTGATCAGTGGGTTATGGTAAACTAGAAATGTTATTAATTATTTTTCTTAATCAATGTGGCATCTCAATTTGTGACGGATAATTTGAGTCGGAGGGAGTACGAATTAAAACGTCAGAGCCAAGCAAAGCAACAAACTAGTCATCCGTTGAAACAGACTATTTATCTGTTACATCAACTTCTTATCTGTTGCAACATGAGTAATCTATTTTGAACAACACATCAACCCCTGCCACAAACCCAACAGATAAATCTTACTATTGCTACTAGATTCTAAATTATTCCTTTTTACGTCAAATCTTCGACATGTCTGTTGAGAAGATCATAGACAGAATGAAAATTAAATATGAATTAAAATATCAAAGATCAAACATAATTTATTTATTAAACAAAAAAATAAAAATACTTATAATAGACTAAAAGAAAAATAATCATTTAATTATTATTATTATTATCATCAGCATCATCATTGCCAGACAACCAATCTTCAACTGGAAGTAGCAAGGCCTCCTCGGCCTCCATATCTCGCAGAGCATTCTTGCTCTAACTCCTCCCAGTTCCCATTGCAGGTCACAAACTTGATTTCGAAGTTCATTCATAGCGTCTTGCAGAAAAGCAACATCCCAAACTGGGTCAGGCATAATCTTATCTTGTAGAGTGTAATATGAAAGACGAGATGAAATAAATAAATAGAGTGCAGTTGAATGAACGATTGAGTAAGAAGTGACCTATTTATAGAGGATTGAATTTGAATGAGAGGCAAAAAGGCACGACTATTCACCTCCATACATTAATTACATTTTTGATTAAATTAAGAAAATAAATATTGTGATATAAGTCATGACTTTTCAGATTATTATTATTAATTAGTTCTTTCGAAGAACCATTTTTATTGACTTGTGGAAACAGATTCTATATCTGTTGCATCAGATAACACATCTGTGGCAACAGATATATTATCTATTGCAACAAATATAAAATATGTTGCGTCAGATAACCTATCTGTTGCAACATATAATCTAACTGTTCACCTCCATTTATTAATTATATTTTTTATTAATGTAAAAAGTAATGACTTAATTAAATTAAGAAATATTGTGATAGGTTATGACTTTTCAGATTATTAAGAAATTTGCATCAGGTAATTTATTTGTTGCAACATATAATCTACTTTTTTTTAAAAAAAATAACGATCATCATATCATTAATCCAAATTTGCTTACTTTTTTATTTTATAAGTAAAAAAAAACACCTTTTCAAATTTCTTAATAAATAATAACCATTTTATTAATAAATAATTTTAAAAACAAATTCAAAAACAAAAATGGTGAAAAGTCACGATCAGTTATTAAAATTGTTGTTATAAATTTTGTTTATCATTTATTTCCTTATTATTTTTTTACTAAACATTTTTCATATTGAATAATCGGAAAGTCATGTCTTCTTTTTCTTTACACCCTCTCAATAACAACAATAACCATTTTTTTATTAATAACCACCAGGTGCAACATATGATCAATCTGTCGTAGCAGATTAACCTCTGTTGACACAAATTGCTGCTCAATCCCTACCACCAACCATCGACGACATGTTGAGAACAAGAAATAAATAGAATGATTATTATTAAATACTAAATAAGAATTAAAAATTCAAAGTCGACAACTTTCACACCTCTTTTTACATACTCCAAAAAAATTATAATTGAATGTTCTAAAAGGTTTTATTATTTAAGTGACAAGAAATGAAGATTTGTTTCGGAAAAGGATTATTTACATTTTTTACTCGGAGTCGCCACTTAGCATAATATGGTGTGCCAAGTCACCGTTAGATAATCCTTTCCAAAACCATTTGACTCTTTAAACTGGTTTGCGAACAGAGATTCCAGCTAAGGAATTCTGTTGACCGAGGGGAAGGTGTTAGGCACCTCTCGATCCCGTCGTTCAACCACGGTCGCTTGGTAGAGTGTATCAACTATTTTGTCATTAAGAAATGTATAAACCACACAAAAACACGCAAAATAATCAAACAATAAGATAAAAAAAACGAAATGTAAAGTTCAGTCCAATTATTACAACCCAAAATAAAAAAAGTACTGAAAGTAGACCTACGCTAATCCTAAACTAAGCTCCAATGCTTTAACTGATGCCCTGGGCCTTCACCACGAATGTCCTCCGGGTACATGATACCTTAGGGCATTCCCCAGTGAATAAATATATACAGATACTTCGGGGCATTCCCCGGCCAAATTATACAATTGAATTAAATGCGAACCATTCCAACACATATTTCAAACATGTCCTCAATCCACCACGCCTAAATTTGCCTACCCGAACCTACCATTTGCATATCCAATTAGCGACCTAAAATCGTGACACTATCGAGTTCACCAACATTATTCATGTTTATTCCGAGTTGAATAAAAAGTAACAATAAAACCATCATTAACCCAAATTCATCATTTTATCAATATCGTAATTCCACCCCAATTTCTTTTATCAACGCATTAAAACATGATCAAACTCATTCCTCAAACCAACATAGCCGAATCACCAACGTCATGATCAACATCAATTAAATAAACCGATCAACTACAATAACTAAAGAGGCTCAAACGCACTGTCAAAAATTAACCGTTAAACTCAAACATGAACCATATAAATCAAGGACATCATCACAGATAAAATGAGAAAGATAGAGTTGAAGAATTTGGACCTTAATTTTATTTCAAATCAGATTGTTCGACTAAAGATGCTTCACGGACTCAACGAATCTCGACTCTACAACCTGTCAGCCCTTCGAATAGAATCAACTCGGCCACAAAACAAACCCCCGATAAGTATCCGAAATTGAGACTAAGAAAAAGAAGAAAACCACAACCCCAAATGATGATTAAAATCAAGTATCACTCAATCAAAAGATAAGATTTGTGCCGACTAATCTTGAATCAGACACCAACAATGAGATCAGTCTAACTTTGATATACCCCGACCCCAATAAATGGAACCAGTCCAATTTTTATAAACCTTTTTTACTATTTTTCGCCAAAACAAACCAATAGTTATGCCTCTCGCGAAACCCGCACCTACTTTTCGATCTGGTCACCAGATTTTATAGATTTTCTCATGGGTTTCCTCGGAACTGACTCAATGGGGTCGAGTTTGGTTGAAAAAAGATGCAAAATATGAAAACAGGTTCACAGATCCTAGCTGGTGGAGCCGATTCCAGTAGAATTCACCAATTTCAGTCGTGTTGGTTGGATCTCGGGCTGGGAGAGGAGTTGGCTATGGTGATGGTGGGCTGACCGTCGTCTTTGTGGTTGAAACGACGGCGGTGTCGCGTCAGAGAGGATAGAGGCAGAGAGAGATAGATCATAGACCGAGAGAGAGAGAGAGCTAGCTGATGGCGTTGCGGTCGAGGGAGAAGGGAAGAGAAGCTAGCCAGCTGATCTGGTATGATCTGGCCAACGTCAGCCATGGATGCCGACGAAGAGAAGAGGAGAGGTGTAGAGAGAGAAAAAAGAGAGAGAGGGATTTCAACCCCTTTTCCTTTTGTTACTGATCGTGCCTTTTTCCTTTTCTGTATGCTGAGGTCCCCCCCTCCCCTTTTATTTTTGTGTGTATATGTGTATATATGTATTTTCCCCTTCCTGGTCCTTTCTTTTTAGACAAGGAAAAAAAAGATTGAGGGGGGGGGGATGTGATCTGGGGACGGGTTAGGTAAGGGTAGGGAGGTGGTTTATTTTGATTGGGTAGGTTGTTAGGATAAGATAGAATTAGTTAGGATAGGTTTTGTTAGGGATTTTGTTATATATTTTTTTTTTTGTATTTTGTGAGGGTATAATAACATGGGTGAGGGTACACGGTAGGAAAAAAAATAAAAATGGGTAAAAACGACATCGGGGAGGGACAAAATTAGGTGTCTACATCATGCCCCCTTTGAATGTAAACGCGAAGTGTTTTCAAGCAAAGAAGTAGACAGCGAGACCAAATTTTGACCCGACCATTATTCAAGAAAAGAAACAGAAGGAAGGAGGACAATCGGGTCTTCACTTAAGACATCCTCTCTACCCAAATTATGAGAGAATCAAGTCACGAGTATTTTAAAGGATTGGAAGAGATGGACTATACCGAGTTGGAGAGTCGAGTGAGGTTCCATCGAGGCTCCGGTCCGCGGCTCTATTATTACATCAAAATGAAAATTACAAATTAAAACATAAATGAAACTACAAAAATCCTATCTATACAGCTTCTGTTGGTTCTTCACTCGACTTTTATCACCCTATTCTTCAGGCGGGCTCCTGACTTGCAATTTCTTTCAACTTGTTGCTTGGCTTTCAATTGCTTCACTTTATTGCTTGACTTTTCGTTTCTTCACCCTATTCTCCAGGCGGGCTCCTGACTTGCTGTTTCATCACTTTGTTGCTTGAATTTTCATTTTCTTCACTCTGTTCTTCAGGCTGGCTCCCAACTTGCTATTTCATCACCCTGTTGTTCAGGCGGGCTCTTGAAACCCAAAATTAAAACCAGAAAAAAAATTATCCCAAACATGAATTATAATAAAGTAGTATTTCATTTTTGAGAGCGTTGTCCCATTTTTCAGTAGGGTCCTGAATAAAAAGTAAAGTCCTATTTTTCAGGAGGGTCCTGAATAGAAAGTAAAATCCTATTTTTCAAGAGGGTCTTGAACATAAAGTAAATTCCCCTTTTTTTCAGGAGGGTCCTGAACAGAAAGTAAAAATCCCATTTTTCAGAAGGGTCCTGAATAGAAAGTAAAATCCCATTATTCATGAGGGTCCTGAACAGAAAGTAAAATCCCATTTTTCAGGAGGGTCCTGAACATAAAGTAAAATCCCATTTTTCAGGAGGGTCCTAATCATAAAGTAAAATTCCATCCTTCAGAAGGGTCCTGAACATAGAGTAAAATCCAATTTTTCAGGAAGGTCCTGAACATAAAGTAAAATCCCATTTTTCAACAGAAGTAAAATCCCATTTTTCAGGAGGGTCCTGAACATAAAGTAAAATACCATTTTTCAGGAGGGTCCTGAACATAAAGTAAAATCCCAATTTTTTAGGAGGGTCCTGAACAAAAAGTAAAATCCCATTTTTCCGGAGGGTCCTGAACATAAAGTAAAATCACATTTTTTAGGAGGGTCCTGAACAGAAAGTAAAATCCCATTTTCAAGAGGGTTCTGAACAAAAAGTAAAATCCCAATTTTCAAGGAGGATCCTGAACAGAAATTAAAATCCCATTTTTTCAGGATGGTCCAGAACAGAAAGTAAATTCCAATTTTTTAGGAGGGTCCTGAACAAAAGTAAAATTCCATTATTCAGGAGGTCCTGACAGAATGTAAAATCACATATTTCAGGAGAGTCCTGAACAGAAAGTAAAAATCCCATTTTTCAGGAGGGTTCTGATCATAAAGTAAAATCCCATTTTTCAGGAGGGTCCTGAACAGAAAGTAAAATCCCATTTTTCAAGAGGGTCCTGAACAGAAAGTAAAATTCCATTTTTCAGGAGGGTCCTGAACATAAAGTAAAATTCCATTTTTAGAAGGGTCCTGAACATAAAGTAAAATCCCATTTTTCAAGAGGGTCCTGAACATAAAGTAAAATTCCATTTTTCAGGAGGGTCCTGAACAGAAAGTAAAATCCTTTTTTTTCAGGAGGGTCCTGAACATAAAGTAAAATCCCATTTTTCAGGAGGGTCCTAATTAAAAAGTAAAATCCCACTTTTCAAGAAGGTCTTGAACATAAAGTAAATTCCCATTTTTTTTTCAGGAGGGTCCTGAATAGAAAGTGAATTCCCATTTTTTCAGGAGGGTCCTAAACAGAAAGTAAAATCCCATTTTTCAGGAGGGTCTTGATCATAAAGTAAAATCCCATTTTCAGGAGGGTCCTGAGCATAAAGTAAAATCTTATTTTTCAGGAGGGTCCTGAACATAAAGTAAAATTCCATTTTTCAGGAGGGTCCTGAACAAAAGTACAACCCCCATTTTTCAAAAGGGTCATGAACATAAAGTAAAATCCATTTTTCAGAAGGGTACTAAACATAAAGTAAAATCCCATTTTTCAGTAGGGTCCTAAACATAAAGTAAAATCCCATTTTTTCAGAAGGGTCCTAAACAGAAAGTAAAATCCCATTTTTCAGGAGGGTCCTGAACATAAAGTAAAATCCTATTTTTTCAAAAGGGTCCTGAACAGAAAGTAAAATCCCATTTTTCAGGAGGGTCCTGAACATAAAGTAAAATCCCATTTTTCAGGAGGGTCCTGAACAGAAAGTAAAATACCATTTTTTCAGGATGGTCCAGAACAGAAAGTAAAATCCCAATTTTCAGGATGGTCCTGACAAAAGTAAAATCCCATTTTTCAGGAGGTCCTCAACAAAATGTAAAATCTTATTTTTCAGGAGGGTCCTGAACAGAAAGTAAAAATCTCATTTTTCAGGAGGGTCCTGAACATAAAGTAAAATCCCATTGTTGAGGAGGGTCCTGGACAGATAGTAAAATCCTTTTTTTCAAGAGGGTCCTGAACAGATAGTAAAATCCTATTTTTCAGGAGGGTCCTGAACAGAAAGTAAAATCTCATTTTTTTGGAGGGTCCTGAACATAAAGTAAAATTCTATTTTTCAGGAGGGTCCTAAACAACAAGTAAAATCTCATTTTTCAGGAGGGTCCTGAACAGAAAGTAAAATCCCATTATCAGGAGGGTCCTGAGCATAAAGTAAAATCCCATTTTTCCGGAGGGTCCTAATCATAAAGTAAAATTCCATCCTTCAGAAGGGTCCTGAACGTAGAGTAAAATCCCATTTTTCATTAGGGTCTTGAACGTAAAGTAAAATCTCGTTTTTCAACAGAAGTAAAATCCCATTTTTCAGGAAGGTCCTGAACATAAAATAAAATTCCATTTTCAGGAGGGTCCTGAACATAAAGTAAAATCCCAATTTTTAAGGAGGGTCCTGAATAGAAAGTAAAATCCCATTTTTTAGGAGGGTCCTGAACATAAAGTAAAATCTCATTTTTCAGGAGGGTCCTGAACAGAAAGTAAAATCCCATTTTTCAGGAGGGTCCTGAACAGAAAGTAAAATCCCATTTTTTCAGGAGGGCCCTGAACAGAAAGTAAAATTCTATTTTCAGGAGGGTCCTGAGCATAAAGTAAAATCCCATTTTTCAGGAGGGTCCTGAACATAAAGTAAAATTCCATTTTTCAGGAAGGTCCTGAACAGAAAGTAAAATCCCTTTTTTCAAGAGGGTCCTGAACAGAAAGTAAAATTTCATTTTACAGGAGGGTCCTGAACATAAAGTAAAATCCCATTTTTCAGGAGGGTCTGTATTATAAAGTAAAATCCCATTTTTCAAGAGGGTCTTGAACATAATGTAAATTCCCTTTTTTTTTTCATGAGGGTCCTGAATAGAAAGTGAAATCCCATTTTTCAGGAGGGTCCTGAACAGTAAGTAAAATCCTATTTTTCAGAAGGGTCCTTAACATAAAGTAAAATCTATTTTTTTAGGAGGGTCCTGATCATAAAGTAAAATCCCATTTTTAGGATGGTCTTGAGCATAAAGTAAAATCCTATTTTTCTGGAGGGTCCTGAACATAAAGTAAAATTCCATTTTTTAGGAGGGTCCTGAACAAAAATAAAACCCCCATTTTTCAAGAGGGTCATAAACATAAAGTCAAATCCCATTTTCCAGAAGTGTCCTAAACACAACGTAAAATCTCAATTTTTAAGAAGGGTTCTAAACAGAAAGTAAAATCTCATTTTTCAGGAGGGTCCTGAACATAAAGCAAAATCCAATTTTTTCAAAAGGGTCCTGAACAGAAAGTAAAATCCCATTTTTCAGGAGGGTCCTGAACATAAAGTAAAATCCCATTTTTCAGGAGGGTCCTGAACAGAAAGTAAATTACCATTTTTTCAGGATGGTCCTGAACAGAAAGTAAAATCCCATTTTCCAGGAGGGTCCTGAACATAAAGTAAAAGCCTATTTTTTCAAAAGGGTCCTGAACAGAAAGTAAAATCCCATTTTTCAGGAGGCTCCTGAACATAAAGTAAAATCCCATTTTTCAGGAGGGTCCTGAACAGAAAGTAAAATACCATTTTTTCAGGATGGTCCTGAACAGAAAGTAAAATCCCATTTTTTCAGGAGGGTCCTGAACAAAAGTAAAATCCCATTTTTCAGGAGATCGTGAACAAAATCTAAAATCCTATTTTTCAGGAGGGTCCTGAACAGAAAGTAAAAATCTCATTTTTCAGGAGGGTCCTGAACATAAAGTAAAATCTCATTTTTCAGGAGGGTCCTGAACAGAAAGTAAAATCCTTTTTTTCAAGAGGGTCCTGAACAGTTAGTAAAATCCTATTTTTCAGCAGGGTCCTAAACATAAAGTAAAATCCTATTTTTTCAAAAGGGTCCTCAACAGAAAGTGAAATCCCATTTTTTAGGAGGGTCCTGAACATAAAGTAAAATCCTATTTTATCAAAAGGGTCCTGAACAGAAAGTAAAATCCCATTTTTCAGGAGGGGCCTGAAAATAAAGTAAAATCCCATTTTTCAGAAGGGTCCTGAACATAAAGTAAAATCCTATTTTATCAAAAGGGTCCTGAACAGAAAGTAAAATCCCATTTTTCAGGAGGGGCCTGAAAATAAAGTAAAATCCTATTTTATCAAAAGGGTCCTGAAGAGAAAGTAAAATCCCATTTTTCAGGAAGGGCCTGAAAATAAAGTAAAATCCCATTTTTCAGGAGGGTCCTGAACATAAAGTAAAATCCCATTATTCAGGAGGGTCCAGAACAAAAAGTTAATTACCATTTCTTCAGGATGGTCCTGAACAGAAAGTAAAATCCCATTTTCCAGGAGGGTCCTGAACATAAAGTAAAATCCTATTTTTTCAAAAGGGTTCTGAACAGAAAGTAAAATCCCATATTTCAGGAGGCTCCTGAACATAAAGTAAAATCTCATTTTTCAGGAGGGTCCTGAACAGAAAGTAAAATACCATTTTTTCAGGATGGTCCTGAACAGAAAGTAAAATCCCCTTTATTCAGGAGGGTCCTGAACAAAAGTAAAATCCCATTTTTCAGGAGATCGTGAACAAAATGTAAAATCCCATTTTTCAGGAGGGTCCTGAACAGAAAGTAAAAATCTCATTTTTCAGGAGGGTCCTAAACATATAGCAAAATCTCATTTTTCAGGAGGGTCCTGAACAGAAAGTAAAATCCTTTTTTTCAAGAGGGTCCTGAACAGATAGTAAAATCCTATTTTTCAGCAGGGTCCTGAACATAAAGTAAAATCCTATTTTTTCAAAAGGGTCCTCAACAGAAAGTGAAATCCCATTTTTTAGGAGGGTCCTGAACATAAAGTAAAATCCTATTTTATCAAAAGGGTCCTGAACAGAAAGTAAAATCCCATTTTTCAGGAGGGGCCTGAAAATAAAGTAAAATCCCATTTTTCAGAAGGGTCCTGAACATAAAGTAAAATCCTATTTTATCAAAAGGGTCCTGAACAGAAAGTAAAATCCCATTTTTCAGGATGGGCCTGAAAATAAAGTAAAATCCCATTTTTCAGGAGGGTCCTGAACATAAAGTAAAATCCTATTTTTCAGGAGGGTCCTGAACAGAAAGTAAAATCTCATTTTTTTGGAGGGTCCTGAACAAACAGTAAAATTCCATTTTTTAGGAGGGTGTTGAACAAAAGTAAAATCCCATTTTTCAGGAGATCGTGAACAGAAAGTAAAATCCCATTTTCAGGAGGGTCCTGAGCATAAAGTAAAATCCCATTTTTCAGGAGGGTCCTAATCATAAAGTAAAATTCCATCCTTCAGAAGGGTCCTGAACATAGAGTAAAATCCCATTTTTCATGAGGGTCTTGAACGTAAAGTAAAATCCCATTTTTCAACAGAAGTAAAATCCCATTTTTCAGGAGGGTCCTGAACATAAAGTAAAATTCCATTTTCAGGAGGGTCCTGAACATAAAGTAAAATCCCAATTTTTTAAGAGGGTCCTGAACAGAAAGTAAAATCCCATTTTTTTGGAGGATCCTGAACATAAAGTAAAATCTCATTTTTCAGTAGGGTGCTGAACAGAAAGTAAAATCCCATTTTTCAGGAGGGTCCTGAACAGAAAGTAAAATCCCATTTTTCAGGAGGGCCCTGAACAGAAAGTAAAATTCCATTTTCAGGAGGGTCCTGAGCATAAAGTAAAATCCCATTTTTCAGGAGGGTCCTGAACATAAAGTAAAATCCTATTTTTTCAAAAGGGTCCTGAACAGAAAGTAAAATCCCATTTTTCAGAAGGGTCCTGAACATAAAGTAAAATCCCATTTTTCAGGAGGGTCCTGAACAGAAAGTAAAATATCATTTTTTCAGGATGGTCCGAAACAGAAAGTAAAATTCCATTTTCAGGAGGGTCCTGAACATAAAGTAAAATCCCAATTTTTTAGGAGGGTCCTGAACAGAAAGTAAAATCCCATTTTTTAGGAGGGTCCTGAACATAAAGTAAAATATCATTTTTCAGGAGGGTCCTGAACAGAAAGTAAAATCCCATTTTTCAGGAGGGTCCTGAACAGAAAGTAAAATCCCATTTTTTCAGGAGGGCCCTGAACAGAAAGTAAAATTCTATTTTCAGGAGGGTCCTGAGCATAAAGTAAAATCCCATTTTTTAGGAGGGTCCTGAACATAAAGTAAAATTCCATTTTCCAGGAGGGTCCTGAACAGAAAGTAAAATCTCTTTTTTCAGGAGGGTCCTGAACAGAAAGTAAAATTCCATTTTACAGGAGGGTCCTGAACATAAAGTAAAATCTCATTTTTCAGGAGGGTCCGTATTAGAAAGTAAAATCCCATTTTTCAAGAGGGTCTTGAACATAATGTAAATTCCCTTTTTTTTTCATGAGGGTCCTGAATAGAAAGTGAAATCCCGTTTTTCAGGAGGGTCCTGAACAGTAAGTAAAATCCAATTTTTCAGGAGGGTCCTTAACATAAAGTAAAATTTATTTTTTTAGGAGGGTCCTGATCATGAAGTAAAATCCCATTTTCAGGATGGTCTTGAGCATAAAGTAAAATCCTATTTTTTAGGAGGGTCCTGAACATAAAGTAAAATTCCATTTTTCAGGAGGGTCCTGAATAAAAATAAAACCCCCATTTTTCAAGAGGTTCATAAACATAAATTAAAATCCCATTTTTGAGAAGGGTCCTAAACACAGAGTAAAATCTCAATTTTTAAGAAGGGTCCTAAAGAGAAAGTAAAATCCCATTTTTCAGGAGGGACCTGACAATAAAGCAAAATCCTATTTTTTCAAAAGGGTCCTGAACAGAAAGTAAAATCCCATTTTTCAGGAGGGGCCTGAAAATAAAGTAAAATCCCATTTTTCAGGAGGGTCCTGAACATAAAGTAAAAATCCCATTATTCAGGAGGGTCCTGAACAAAAAGTAAATTACCATTTTTTCAGGATGGTCCTGAACAGAAAGTAAAATCCCATTTTCCAGGAGGGTCCTAAACATAAAGTAAAATCATATTTTTTCAAAAGGGTCCTGAACAAAAAGTAAAATCCCATTTTTCAGGAGGCTCCTGAACATAAAGTAAAATCCCATTTTTCAGGAGCGTCCTTAACAGAAAGTAAAATACCATTTTTTTAGGATGGTCCTGAACAGAAAGTAAAATCCCATTTCTTCAGGAAGGTCCTGAACAAAAGTAAAATCCTATTTTTCAGGAGATCGTGAAAAAAATATAAAATCCCATTTTTCAGGAGGGTCCTGAATAGAAAGTAAAAATCTCATTTTTCAGGAGGGTCCTGAACATAAAGTAAAATCTCATTTTTCAGGAGGGTCCTGAACAGAAAGTAAAATCCTTTTTTTGAAGAGGGTCCTGAACAGATAGTAAAATCCTATTTTTCAGCAGGGTCCTGAACATAAAGTAAAATCCTATTTTTTCAAAAGGGTCCTCAACAGAAAGTAAAATACCATTTTTTAGGAGGGTCTTGAACATAAAGTAAAATCTCATTTTTCAGAAGGGCCCTGAACAGAAAGTAAAATACCATTTTTTCTGGAAAGTCCTGAACAGAAAGTAAAATCCCATTTTTCAGGAGGGTCCTGAACATAAAGTAAAATCCTATTTTATCAAAAGGGTCCTGAACAGAAAGTAAAATCCCATTTTTTAGGAGGGTCCTGAACAAAAAATAAAATCCTATTTTTCAGAAGGGTCCTGAAGAGAAAGTAAAATCGCATTTTTTTGGAGGGTCCTGAACAGACAGTAAAATTCCATTTTTCAGGAGGGTCCTGAACAACAAGTAAAATCTCATTTTTCAGGAGGGTCCTGAACAGAAAGTAAAACCTCTTTTTCAAGAGGGTCCTGAGCATTAAGTAAAATCCTATTTTTCAGGAAGGTCCTAATCATAAAGTAAAATTCCATCCTTCAGAAGGGTCCTGAACATAGAGTAAAATCCCATTTTTCATGAGGGTCTTGAACGTAAAGTAAAATCCCGTTTTTTAACAGAAGTAAAATCCATTTTTTCAGGAGGGTCCTGAACATAAAGTAAAATCCTAATTTTTTAAGAGGGTCCTGAACAGAAAGTAAAATCCCATTTTTTTGGAGGATCCTGAACATAAAGTAAAATCTCATTTTTCAGGAGGGTGCTGAACAGAAAGTAAAATCCCATTTTTCAGGAGGGTCCTGAACAGAAAGTAAAATCCCATTTTTCGGGAGGGCCCTGAACAGAGAGTAAAATTCCATTTTCAGGAGGGTCCTGAGCATAAAGTAAAATCTCATTTTTTAGGAGGGTCCTGAACATAAAGTAAAATTCCATTTTTCAGGTGGGTCCGGAATAGAAAAATCCCTTTTTTCAGGAGGGTCCTGAACAGAAAGTAAAATTCCATTTTTCAGGAGGGTCCTGAACATAAAGTAAAATCCCACTTTTCAGGAGGGTTGTTATTAGAAAGTAAAATCCCATTTTTCAAGAGGGTCTTGAACATAATGTATATTCCCCCCCTTTTTTTTCAGAATGGTCCTGAACTAAAACTAAAATCCCATTTTTCAGGAGGGTCCTGAACATAAAGTAAAATCCATTTTTTCTGGAGGGTCCTGATCATAAAGTAAAATCCCATTTTCAGGAGGGTCTTGAACATAAAGTAAAATCGTATTTTTCAGGAGGGTCCTGAACATAAAGTAAAATTCCATTTTTCAGGAGGGTCCTGAACAAAAGTAAAACCCCCATTTTTCAAGAGATTCATAAACATAAAGTAAAATCCTATTTTTCAGAAGGGTCCTAAATACAAAGTAAAATCTCATTTTTTAAGAAGGGTCCTATACAGAAAGTAAAATCCCATTTTTCAGGAGGGTCCTGAACTTAAAGTAAAATCCCATTTTTCAACAGAAGTAAATTCCCATTTTTCAGGAGGGTCCTGAACAAAAAGTAAAATCCCTTTTTTCAGGAGGGTCCTGAACATAAAGTAAAATGCCAATTTTTTTGGAGGGTCCTGAACAGAAAGTAAAATCCCATTTTTCAGGAGGGTCCTGAACATAAAGTTAAGTCTCATTTTTCAGGAGGGTCCTGAACAGAAAGTAAAATCCCATTTTTCAAGAGGGTTCTGAACAAAAAGTAAAATCCCATTTTTCAGGAGGATCCTGAACAGAAAGTAAAATCCCATTTTTTTAGGATGGTCCTGAACAGAAAGTAAATTCAGGAGGGTCCTGAACAAAAGTAAAATTCCATTATTCAGGAGGTCCTGAACAGAATATAAAATCACATTTTTCAGGAGAGTCCTGAATAGAAAGTTAAAATCCCATTTTTCAGGAGGGTCCTGAACATAAAGTAAAATCTCATTTTTCAGGAAGGTCCTGAACAGAAAGTAAAATCCCATTTTTCAAGAGGGTCCTGAACAGGAAGTAAAATCCCATTTTTCAGGAGGGTCCTGAACAGAAAGTAAAATTCCATTTTCAGGAGGGTCCTGAGCATAAAGTAAAATCCAATTTTTTAGGAGGGTCCTGAACATAAAGTAAAATTCCATTTTTCAGAAGGATCCTAAACAGAAAGTAAAATCCTTTTTTTCAGGAGGGTCCTGAACATAAAGTAAAATCTCATTTTTCAGGAGAGTCCTGATTAAAAATTAAAATCCTATTTTTCAAGAGGGTCTTGAAATTAAAGTAAATTCCCTTTTTTTTTAGGAGGGTCCTGAATAGAAAGTGAAATCCCATTTTTTAGGAGGGTCCTGAACAGAAAATAAAATCCCATTTTTCAGGAGGGTCCTGAACATAAAATAAAATCCCTTTTTTCAGGAGAGTCCTATTTTTCTGGAGGGTCCGAAGCATAAAGTAAAATCTCATTTTTTAGGAGTGTCCTGATCATATAGTAAAATCTCATTTTTCAGGACGGTCCTGAACATAAAGTAAAATTCTGTACATAAAGTAAAATCCCATTTTTCAGCAGGGTCCTAAACAAAAGTAAAATCCCATTTTTCTGGAGGGTCTTGAGCATAAAGTAAAATCCCATTTTTCAAGATGGTCTTGAACATAATGTATATTCCCCCCCTTTTTTTTCAGAATGGTCCTGAACAAAAACTAAAATTCCATTTTTCAGGAGGGTCCTGAACATAAAGTAAAATCCATTTTTTCTGGAGGGTCCTGATCAAAAAGTAAAATCCCATTTTCAGGAGGGTCTTGAACATAAAGTAAAATCGTATTTTTCAGGAGGGTCCTGAACATAAAGTAAAATTCCATTTTTCAGGAGGGTCTTGAACAAAAGTAAATTCCCTTTTTTTTTAGGAGGGTCCTGAATAGAAAGTGAAATCTCATTTTTTAGGAGGGTCCTGAACAGAAAGTAAAATCACATTTTTCAGGAGGGTCCTGAACATAAAATAAAATCCTTTTTTTCAGGAGAGTGCTGAACAGAAAGTAAAATCCCATTTTTCAGGAGGGTCCTGAACAGAAAGTAAAATCCCATTTTTCGAGAGGGCCCTGAACAGAGAGTAAAATTCCATTTTCAGGAGGGTCCTGAGCATAAAGTAAAATCTCATTTTTTAGGAGGGTCCTGAACATAAAGTAAAATTCCATTTTTCAGGTGGGTCCGGAATAGAAAAATCCCTTTTTTCAGGAGGGTCCTGAACAGAAAGTAAAATTCCATTTTTCAGGAGGGTCCTGAACATAAAGTAAAATCCCACTTTTCAGGAGGGTTGTTATTAGAAAGTAAAATCCCATTTTTCAAGAGGGTCTTGAACATAATGTATATTCCCCCCCTTTTTTTTCAGAATGGTCCTGAACAAAAACTAAAATCCCATTTTTCAGGAGGGTCCTGAACATAAAGTAAAATCCATTTTTTCTGGAGGGTCCTGATCATAAAGTAAAATCCCATTTTCAGGAGGGTCTTGAACATAAAGTAAAATCGTATTTTTCAGGAGGGTCCTGAACATAAAGTAAAATTCCATTTTTCAGGAGGGTCCAGAACAAAAGTAAAACCCCCATTTTTCAAGAGATTCATAAACATAAAGTAAAATCCTATTTTTCAGAAGGGTCCTAAATACAAAGTAAAATCTCATTTTTTAAGAAGGGTCCTATACAGAAAGTAAAATCCCATTTTTCAAGAGGGTCCTGAACTTAAAGTAAAATCCCATTTTTCAACAGAAGTAAATTCCCATTTTTCAGGAGGGTCCTGAACAAAAAGTAAAATCCCATTTTTCAGGAGGGTCCTGAACATAAAGTAAAATGCCAATTTTTTTGGAGGGTCCTGAACAGAAAGTAAAATCCCATTTTTCAGGAGGGTCCTGAACATAAAGTTAAGTCTCATTTTTCAGGAGGGTCCTGAACAGAAAGTAAAATCCCATTTTTCAAGAGGGTTCTGAACAAAAAGTAAAATCCCATATTTCAGGAGGATCCTGAACAGAAAGTAAAATCCCATTTTTTTAGGATGGTCCTGAACAGAAAGTAAATTCAGGAGGGTCCTGAACAAAAGTAAAATTCCATTATTCAGGAGGTCCTGAACAGAATATAAAATCACATTTTTCAGGAGAGTCCTGAATAGAAAGTAAAAATCCCATTTTTCAGGAGGGTCCTGAACATAAAGTAAAATCTCATTTTTCAGGAGGCTCCTGAACAGAAAGTAAAATCCCATTTTTCAAGAGGGTCCTGAACAGGAAGTAAAATCCCATTTTTCAGGAGGGTCCTGAACAGAAAGTAAAATTCCATTTTCAGGAGGGTCCTGAGCATAAAGTAAAATCCAATTTTTTAGGAGGGTCCTGAACATAAAGTAAAATTCCATTTTTCAGAAGGATCCTAAACAGAAAGTAAAATCCTTTTTTTCAGGAGGGTCCTGAACATAAAGTAAAATCCCATTTTTCAGGAGAGTCCTGATTAAAAATTAAAATCCTATTTTTCAAGAGGGTCTTGAACATAAAGTAAATTCCCTTTTTTTTAGGAGGGTCCTGAATAGAAAGTGAAATCCCATTTTTTAGGAGGGTCCTGAACAGAAAATAAAATCCCATTTTTCAGGAGGGTCCTGAACATAAAATAAAATCCCTTTTTTCAGGAGAGTCCTATTTTTCTGGAGGGTCCGAAGCATAAAGTAAAATCTCATTTTTTAGGAGTGTCCTGATCATATAGTAAAATCTCATTTTTCAGGAGGGTCCTGAACATAAAGTAAAATTCTGTACATAAAGTAAAATCCCATTTTTCAGCAGGGTCCTAAACAAAAGTAAAATCCCATTTTTCTGGAGGGTCTTGAGCATAAAGTAAAATCCCATTTTTCAAGATGGTCTTGAACATAATGTATATTCCCCCCTTTTTTTCAGAATGGTCCTGAACAAAAACTAAAATCCCATTTTTCAGGAGGGTCCTGAACATAAAGTAAAATCCATTTTTTCTGGAGGGTCCTGATCAAAAAGTAAAATCCCATTTTCAGGAGGGTCTTGAACATAAAGTAAAATCGTATTTTTCAGGAGGGTCCTGAACATAAAGTAAAATTCCATTTTTCAGGAGGGTCTTGAACAAAAGTAAATTCCCTTTTTTTTTAGGATGGTCCTGAATAGAAAGTGAAATCTCATTTTTTAGGAGGGTCCTGAACAGAAAGTAAAATCTCATTTTTCAGGAGGGTCCTGAACATAAAATAAAATCCCTTTTTTCAGGAGAGTCCTATTTTTTAGGAGGGTCCGAAGCATAAAGTAAAATCTCATTTTTCAGGAGTGTCCTGATCATATAGTAAAATCCCATTTTTCAGGAGGGTCCTGAACATAAAGTAAGATTCTGTACATAAAGTAAAATCCCATTTTTCAGGAGAGTCCTGAACATAAAGTAAACTCACATTTTTCATCAGGGTCCTGAACAAAAGTAAAATCCCATTTTTCTGGAGGGTCTTGAGCATAAAGTAAAATCCCATTTTTCAAGAGAGTCCTGATTAGAAAGTAAAAATCCCATTTTTCAGTAGAGTTCTGAACAAAAAGTAAAATCCCATATTTTTAGGAGGGTCCAGAATAGAAAGTAAAATCCCATTTTTCAGGAGGGTCCTGAACAGAAAGTAAAATCTTATTTTTCAGGAGGGTCCTGAACAACAAGTAAAATCCTATTTTTCAGGAGGGTTATGAATAGAAAGTAAAATCCCATTTTCAAGAGGGTCCTGAGCATAAAGTAAAATCCTATTTTTCAGGAGGGTCCTGAACAGAAAGTAAAATCCCATTTTTCAGGAGGGTCCTGAACAGAAAGTAAAATCTTATTTTTCAGGAGGGTCCTGAACAACAAGTAAAATCCTATTTTTCAGGAGGGTTATGAATAGAAAGTAAAATCCCATTTTCAAGAGGGTCCTGAGCATAAAGTAAAATCCTATTTTTCAAGAGGGTCCTGAGCATACAGTAAAATCCTATTTTTTAGGATGATCCTGAATATAGAGTAAAATCCCATTTTTTATGAGGTCCTGAACAGAAAGTAAAATCCCTTTTTTCAGGAGGGTCCTGAACAGAAAATAAAATCTCATTTTTCAGGAGGGTCCTGAATAAAAAGTAAAGTCCCATTTTTCAAGAGGGCCCTGAATAGAAAGTAAAATCTCATTTTTCAAGAGGGTCCCAAATATAAAGTGAAATCCCACTACTCAGGAGGGTCCTGAGTAGAAAGAAAAATCCCATTTTTCAGGAGGATCTTGAACATAGAGTAAAATCCCATTTTTCAGGAGGGTCCTGATCATAAAGTAAAATTTTATTTTTCAGGAGGGTCCTGAATATAGAGTAAAATCCCATTTTTCAGGAGGGTCCTGAACTGAAAGTAAAATCCTATTTTTCAGGAGGGTCCTGAACAGAAAATAAAATCTCATTTTTCAGGAGGGTCCTGAATAAAAAGTAAAGTCCCATTTTTCAAGAGGGCCCTGAATAGAAAGTAAAATCTCATTTTTCAAGAGGGTCTTGAACATAAATTAAATTCCCATTTTTTTCAGGATGGTCCCGAATAGAAAGTAAAAATCCCATTTTTAAGGAGGGTCCTAAATAGAAAGTGAAATCCCATTATTCAGGAGGGTCCTGAGTAGAAAGAAAAATCCCATTTTTTAGGAGGATCCTGAACATAAAGTAAAATCCCATTTTTCAGGAGGGTCCTGATCATAAAGTAAAATTTTATTTTTCAGGAAGGTCCTGAATATAGAGTAAAATCCCATTTTTCATGAGGGTCCTGAACTGAAAGTAAAATCCTATTTTTCAGGAGGGTCCTGAACAAAAGTAAAACCCCATTTTTCAGAAGGGTCCTGAACATAATATAAAATCTCATTTTTCAGGAGGGTCCTGAATAGAAAGTAAAATCCCATTTTTCAGAAGGGTCCTGAACAGAAAGTAAAATCCCAGTTTTCAGGAGGGTCCTGAACATAAAGTAAAATCCCATTTTTTCAGAAGGGTCCTGAACAGAAAGTAAAATCCCATTTTTTAAGAGGGTCCTGAACATAAAGTAAAATCTCATTTTTCAAGAGGGTCCTGAACAGAAAGTAAAATTCCATTTTTCAGGAGGGTCCTTAACAACAAGTAAAATCTCATTTTTTAGGAGGGTCCTGAATAGAAAGTAAAGTCCTATTTTTCAGGAAGGTCCTGAATAGAAAGTAAAATCCCATTTTTCGAGAGGGTCTTGAACATAAAGTAAATTCCCTTTTTTTCAGGAGGGTCCTGAATAGAAAGTAAAAATCCCATTTTTCAAAAGGGTCCTGAATAGAAAGTAAAATCCCATTATTCAGGGGGGTCCTGAACAGAAAGTAAAATCCCATTTTTCAGGAAGGTCCTGAATATAAAGTAAAAATCCCATTTTTCAGGAGGGTCATGAACATAAAGTAAAATACCAATTTTTTCGGAGGACCCTGAACAGAAAGTAAAATCCCATTTTTCAGGAGAGTCCTGAACATAAAGTAAAATCTCATTTTTCAGGATGGTCCTGAACAGAAAGTAAAATCCCATTTTTCAAGAGGGTTCTGAACAGAAAGTAAAATCCCATTTTGCAGGAGGATCCTGAATAGAAAGTAAAATCCCATTTTTTCATGATGGTCCTGAACAGAAAGTAAATTCCCATTTTTTAGGAGGGTCCTGAACAAAAGTAAAATTCCATTATATAGGAGGTCCTGAACAAAATGTAAAATCACATTTTCAGTAGAGTCCTGAATAGAAAGTAAAAATCCCATTTTTCAAGAGGGTCCTGAACATAAAGTAAAATCCCATTTTTCAGGAGGGTCCTGAACAGAAAGTAAAATCCCATTTTTCAAGAGGGTCCTGAACAGAAAGTAAAATCCTATTTTTTCAAAAGGGTCCTGAACAGAAAGTAAAATCCCATTTTTCAGGAGGCTCCTGAACATAAAGTAAAATCCCATTTTTCAAGAGGGTCCTGAACAGAAAGTAAAATCCCATTTTTAACGAGGGTCCTGAACAGAAAGTAAAATTCCATTTTCAGGAGGGTCCTAAGCATAAAGTAAAATCCAATTCTCAGGAGGGTCCTGAACATAAAGTAAAATTCCATTTTCCAGGAAGGTCCTAAACAGAAAGTAAAAGCCTTTTTTTCAGGAGGATCCTGAACATAAAGTAAAATCCCATTTTTCAGGAGGGTCCTGATTAAAAAGTAAAATCCCATTTTTCAAGAAGGTCTTGAACATAAGGTAAATTCCCTTTTTTTTTCAGGAGGGTCCTGAATAGTAAGTGAAATCCCATTTTTCAGGAGGGTCCTGAACAGAAAGAAAAATCCCTTTTTCAGGAGGGTCCAGAACAAAAAGTAAAATTCCATTTTTCATGAGGGTCCTGAACATAAAGTAAAATCCCATTTTTCAGGAGGGTCATAAATAGAAAGTAAAATCCTATTTTTCAAGAGGGTCTTGAACATAAAGTAAATTTCCTTTTTTTCAGGAGGGTCCTGAATAGAAAGTAAAAATCCCATTTTTCAAAAGGGTCCTGAATAGAAAGTAAAATCCCATTATTCAGGGGGGTCCTGAACAGAAAGTAAAATCCCATTTTTCAGGAAGGTCCTGAATATAAAGTAAAAATCCCATTTTTCAGGAGGGTCATGAACATAAAGTAAAATACCAATTTTTTCGGAGGACCCTGAACAGAAAGTAAAATCCCATTTTTCAGGAGAGTCCTGAACATAAAGTAAAATCTCATTTTTCAGGATGGTCCTGAACAGAAAGTAAAATCCCATTTTTCAAGAGGGTTCTGAACAGAAAGTAAAATCCCATTTTGCAGGAGGATCCTGAATAGAAAGTAAAATCCCATTTTTTCATGATGGTCCTGAACAGAAAGTAAATTCCCATTTTTTAGGAGGGTCCTGAACAAAAGTAAAATTCCATTATATAGGAGGTCCTGAACAAAATGTAAAATCACATTTTCAGTAGAGTCCTGAATAGAAAGTAAAAATCCCATTTTTCAAGAGGGTCCTGAACATAAAGTAAAATCCCATTTTTCAGGAGGGTCCTGAACAGAAAGTAAAATCCCATTTTTCAAGAGGGTCCTGAACAGAAAGTAAAATCCTATTTTTTCAAAAGGGTCCTGAACAGAAAGTAAAATCCCATTTTTCAGGAGGCTCCTGAACATAAAGTAAAATCCCATTTTTCAAGAGGGTCCTGAACAGAAAGTAAAATCCCATTTTTAACGAGGGTCCTGAACAGAAAGTAAAATTCCATTTTCAGGAGGGTCCTAAGCATAAAGTAAAATCCAATTCTCAGGAGGGTCCTGAACATAAAGTAAAATTCCATTTTCCAGGAAGGTCCTAAACAGAAAGTAAAAGCCTTTTTTTCAGGAGGATCCTGAACATAAAGTAAAATCCCATTTTTCAGGAGGGTCCTGATTAAAAAGTAAAATCCCATTTTTCAAGAAGGTCTTGAACATAAGGTAAATTCCCTTTTTTTTTCAGGAGGGTCCTGAATAGTAAGTGAAATCCCATTTTTCAGGAGGGTCCTGAACAGAAAGAAAAATCCCTTTTTCAGGAGGGTCCAGAACAAAAAGTAAAATTCCATTTTTCATGAGGGTCCTGAACATAAAGTAAAATCCCATTTTTCAGGAGGGTCATGAATAGAAAGTAAAATCCTATTTTTCAAGAGGGTCTTGAACATAAAGTAAATTCCCTTTTTTTTTGGGAGGGTCCTGAACAGAAAGTAAAAATCTCATTTTTCAAAAGGGTTCTGAATAGAAAGTAAAATCTCATTATTCAGGATGGTCCTGAACAGAAAGTAAAATCCTATTTTTCAGGAGGGTCCTAAACATAAAGTAAAATCCCATTTTTCAGGAGGGTCCTGATCATAAAGTAAAATTCCATCCTTCAGAATGGTCCTGAACATAGAGTAAAATCCTATTTTTCAGGAGGGTCCTAAACATAAAGTAAAATTCCATTTTTCAACAAAAGTAAAATCCCATTTTTCAGGAGAGTTCTGAACATAAAGTAAAATCCCATTTTTCAGGAGGGTCATGAACATAAAGTAAAATCCCAATTTTTTTGGAGTATCCTGAACATAAAGTAAAATCCAATTTTTCAGGAGGGTCCTGAACATAAAGTAAAATCTCATTTTTCAGGATGGTCCTGAACAGAAAGTAAAATCACATTTTTCAAGAGGGTTCTGAACAGAAAGTAAAATTCCATTTTTCAGGAGGATCCTTAACAGAAAGTAAAATCTCATTTTTTCAGGATGGTCCTGAACAGAAAGTAAATTCCCATTTTTTTTTGAGGGTCCTGAACAAAAGTAAAATTTCATTATTCAGGAGGTCTTGAATAGAATGTAAAATCACATTTTTCAGGAGAGTCCTGAATAGAAAGTAAAAATCCTTTTTTTTAGGATGGTCCTGAACATAAAGTAAAATCCTATTTTTCAGGAGGGTCCTGAACAGAAAGTAAAATCCCATTTTTCAAAAGGGTCCTGAACAGAAAGTAAAATCCCATTTTTAAGGAGGGTCCTGAACAGAAAGTAAAATCCCTTTTTTTAGGAGGGTCCTGAACAGAAAATAAAATCTCATTTTTCAGGAGGGTCCTGAATAAAAAGTGAAGTCCCATTTTTCAAGAGGGCCCTGAATAGAAAGTAAAATCTCAATTTTCAAGAGAGTCTTGAACATAAAGTAAAAATCCCATTTTTCAGGAGGGTCCTAAAGAGAAAGTGAAATCCCATTATTCAGGAGGGTCCTGAGTAGAAAGAAAAATCCCATTTTTTAGGAGGATCCTGAACATAAAGTAAAATCCCATTTTTCAGGAGGGTCCTGATCATAAAGTAAAATTTTATTTTTCAGGAGGGTCCTGAATATAGAGTAAAATCCCATTTTTCAGGAGGGTCCTGAACAGAAAGTAAAATCTCATTTTTCAGGAGGGTCCTGAACAGAAAGTAAAATTCCATTTTTTTAGGATGGTCCTGAACAGAAAGTAAATTCAGGAGGGTCCTGAACAAAAGTAAAATTCCATTATTCAGGAGGTCCTGAACAGAATATAAAATCATATTTTTCAGGAGAGTCCTGAATAGAAAGTAAAAATCCCATTTTTCAGGAGGGTCTTGAACATAAAGTAAAATCTCATTTTTCAGGATGGTCCTGAACAGAAAGTAAAATCACATTTTTCAAGAGGGTTCTGAACAGAAAGTAAAATTCCATTTTTCAGGAGGATTCTTAACAGAAAGTAAAATCTCATTTTTTCAGGATGGTCCTGAACAGAAAGTAAATTCCCATTTTTTTTTGAGGGTCCTGAACAAAAGTAAAATTTCATTATTCAGGAGGTCTTGAATAGAATGTAAAATCACATTTTTCAGGAGAGTCCTGAATAGAAAGTAAAAATCCTTTTTTTTAGGATGGTCCTGAACATAAAGTAAAATCCTATTTTTCAGGAGGGTCCTGAACAGAAAGTAAAATCCCATTTTTCAAAAGGGTCCTGACAGAAAGTAAAATCCCATTTTTAAGGAGGGTCCTGAACAGAAAGTAAAATCCCTTTTTTTAGGAGGGTCCTGAACAGAAAATAAAATCTCATTTTTCAGGAGGGTCCTGAATAAAAAGTGAAGTCCCATTTTTCAAGAGGGCCCTGAATAGAAAGTAAAATCTCAATTTTCAAGAGGGTCTTGAACATAAAGTAAAAATCCCATTTTTCAGGAGGGTCCTAAAGAGAAAGTGAAATCCCATTATTCAGGAGGGTCCTGAGTAGAAAGAAAAATCCCATTTTTTAGGAGGATCCTGAACATAAAGTAAAATCCCATTTTTCAGGAGGGTCCTGATCATAAAGTAAAATTTTATTTTTCAGGAGGGTCCTGAATATAGAGTAAAATCCCATTTTTCAGGAGGGTCCTGAACAGAAAGTAAAATCTCATTTTTCAGGAGGGTCCTGAACAGAAAGTAAAATTCCATTTTTTTAGGATGGTCCTGAACAGAAAGTAAATTTAGGAGGGTCCTGAACAAAAGTAAAATTCCATTATTCAGGAGGTCCTGAACAGAATATAAAATCATATTTTTCAGGAGAGTCCTGAATAGAAAGTAAAAATCCCATTTTTCAGGAGGGTCTTGAACATAAAGTAAAATCTCATTTTTCAGGAGGGTCCTGAACAGAAAGTAAAATCCTATTTTTCAAGAGGGTCCTGAACAGAAAGTAATATCCCATTTTTCCGGAGGATCCTGAACAGAAAGTAAAATTCTATTTTCAGGAGGGTCCTGAGCATAAAGTAAAATCCCATTTTTTAGGAGGGTCCTGAACATAAAGTAAAATTCCATTTTTCAGAAGGGTCCTAAACAGAAAGTAAAATCCTTTTTTTCAGGAGGGTCCTGAACATAAAGTAAAATCCCATTTTTCAGGAGAGTCCTGATTAAAAATTAAAATCCCATTTTTTAAGAGGGTCTTGAACATAAAGTAAATTCCCTTTTTTTTAGGAGGGTCCTGAATAGAAAGTGAAATCTCATTTTTTAGGAGGGTCCTGAACAGAAAGTAAAATCCCATTTTTCAGGAGGGTCCTGAACATAAAATAAAATCCCTTTTTTCAGGAGAGTCCTATTTTTCAGGAGGGTCCGAAGCATAAAGTAAAATTTCATTTTTAAGGAGGGTCCTGAACATAAAGTAAGATTCTGTACATAAAGTAAAATCCCATTTTTCAGGAGAGTCCTGAACATAAAGTAAAATCATATTTTTCATCAGGGTCCTGAACAAAAGTAAAATCCCATTTTTCTGGAGGGTCTTGAGCATAAAGTAAAATCCCATTTTTCAAGAGAGTCCTGATTAGAAAGTAAAAATCCCATTTTTCAGTAGGGTTCTGAACAAAAAGTAAAATCCCATTATTCAAGAGGGTCCTGAACAGAACGTTAAATCTCATTTTTTAGGAGGGTCTTGAACAGAAAGTAAAATCCCATATTTTTAGGAGGGTCCAGAATAGAAAGTAAAATCCCATTTTTCAGGAGGGTCCTGAACAGAAAGTAAAATCTTATTTTTCAGGAGGGTCCTGAACAACAAGTAAAATCCTATTTTTCAGGAGGGTTATGAATAGAAAGTAAAATCCCATTTTCAAGAGGGTCCTGAGCATAAAGTAAAATCCTATTTTTCAGGATGGTCCTGAACATAATGTAAAATCCCATTTTTCAGGAGGGTCCTGAACAGAAAGTAAAATCTCATTTTTCAGGAGGGTCCTGAACAGAAAGTAAAATAACATTTTTCAGGAGGGTCTTGAACAGAAAGTAATATCCCATTTTTCAGGAGGGTCCTAAACAACAAGTAATATCCCATTTTTCAGGAGGGTCCTGAACAGAAAGTAAAATTCTATTTTCAGAAAGGGTCCTGAGCATACAGTAAAATCCTATTTTTCAGGATGGTCCTGAATATAAAGTAAAATCCCATTTTTTTATGAGGTCCTGAACAGAAAGTAAAATCCCTTTTTTCAGGAGGGTCCTGAACAGAAAATAAAATCTCATTTTTCAGGAGGGTCCTGAATAAAAAGTAAAGTCCCATTTTTCAAGAGGGCCCTGAATAGAAAGTAAAATCTCATTTTTCAAGAGGGTCTTGAACATAAATTAAATTCCCATTTTTTTCAGGATGGTCCTGAATAGAAAGTAAAAATCCCATTTTTCAGGAGGGTCCTAAATAGAAAGTGAAATTCCACTACTCAGGAGGGTCCTGAGTAGAAAGAAAAATCCCATTTTTCAGGATGATCTTGAACATAGAGTAAAATCCCATTTTTCAGGAGGGTCCTGATCATAAAGTAAAATTTTATTTTTCAGGAGGGTCCTGAATATAGAGTAAAATCCCATTTTTCAGGAGGGTCCTGAACTGAAAGTAAAATCCTATTTTTCAGGAGGGTCCTGAACAGAAAATAAAATCTCATTTTTCAGGAGGGTCCTGAATAAAAAGTAAAGTCCCATTTTTCAAGAGGGCCCTGAATAGAAAGTAAAATCTCATTTTTCAAGAGGGTCTTGAACATAAATTAAATTCCCATTTTTTTCAGGATGGTCCCGAATAGAAAGTAAAAATCCCATTTTTAAGGAGGGTCCTAAATAGAAAGTGAAATCCCATTATTCAGGAGGGTCCTGAGTAGAAAGAAAAATCCCATTTTTTAGGAGGATCCTGAACATAAAGTAAAATCCCATTTTTCAGGAGGGTCCTGATCATAAAGTAAAATATTATTTTTCAGGAGGGTCCTGAATATAGAGTAAAATCCAATTTTTCATGAGGGTCCTGAACTGAAAGTAAAATCCTATTTTTCAGGAGGGTCCTGAACAAAAGTAAAACCCCATTTTTCAGGAGGGTCCTGAACATAACATAAAATCTCATTTTTCAGGAGGGTCCTGAATAGAAAGTAAAATCCCATTTTTCAGAAGGGTCCTGAACAGAAAGTAAAATCCCAGTTTTCAGGAGGGTCCTGAACATAAAGTAAAATCCCATTTTTTCAGAAGGGTCCTGAACAGAAAGTAAAATTCCATTTTTTAAGAGGGTCCTGAACATAAAGTAAAATCTCATTTTTCAAGAGGGTCCTGAACAGACAGTAAAATTCCATTTTTCAGGAGGGTCCTTAACAACAAGTAAAATCTCATTTTTTAGGAGGGTCCTGAATAGAAAGTAAAGTCCTATTTTTCAGGACGGTCCTGAATAGAAAGTAAAATCCCATTTTTCAAGAGGGTCTTGAACATAAAGTAAATTCCCTTTTTTTTCAGGAGGGTCCTGAATAGAAAGTAAAAATCCCATTTTTCAAAAGGGTCCTGAATAGAAAGTAAAATCCCATTATTCAGGTGGGTCCTGAACAGAAAGTAAAATCCCATTTTTCAGGAAGGTCCTGAATATAAAGTAAAAATCCCATTTTTCAGGAGGGTCATGAACATAAAGTAAAATACCAATTTTTTCGGAGGACCCTGAACAGAAAGTAAAATCCCATTTTTCAGGAGGGTCCTGAACATAAAGTAAAATCTCATTTTTCAGGATGGTCCTGAACAGAAAGTAAAATCCCATTTTTCAAGAGGGTTCTGAACAGAAAGTAAAATCCCATTTTGCAGGAGGATCCTGAATAGAAAGTAAAATCCCATTTTTTCATGATGGTCCTGAACAGAAAGTAAATTCCCATTTTTTAGGAGGGTCCTGAACAAAAGTAAAATTCCATTATTCAGGAGGTCCTGAACAGAATGTAAAATCACATTTTCAGTAGAGTCCTGAATAGAAAGTAAAAATCCCATTTTTCAAGAGGGTCCTGAACATAAAGTAAAATCCCATTTTTCAGGAGGGTCCTGAACAGAAAGTAAAATCCCATTTTTCAAGAGGGTCCTGAACAGAAAGTAAAATCCTATTTTTTCAAAAGGGTCCTGAACAGAAAGTAAAATCCCATTTTTCAGGAGGCTCCTGAACATAAAGTAAAATCCCATTTTTCAAGAGGGTCCTGAACAGAAAGTAAAATCCCATTTTTAACGAGGGTCCTGAATCGAAAGTAAAATTCCATTTTCAGGAGGGTCCTAAGCATAAAGTAAAATACAATTCTCAGGAGGGTCCTGAACATAAAGTAAAATTCCATTTTCCAGGAAGGTCCTAAACAGAAAGTAAAAGCCTTTTTTTCAGGAGGATCCTGAACATAAAGTAAAATCCCATTTTTCAGGAGGGTCCTGATTAAAAAGTAAAATCCCATTTTTCAAGAAGGTCTTGAACATAAAGTAAATTCCCTTTTTTTTCAGGAGGGTCCTGAATAGTAAGTGAAATCCCATTTTTCAGGAGGGTCCTGAACAGAATGTAAAATCCCATTTTTCAGGAGGGTCCTGAACATTAAGTAAAATCCATTTTTCAGGAGGGTCCTGATCATAAAGTAAAATCCCATTTTCAAGAGGATCCTGAGCATAAAGTAAAATCAAATTTTTCAGGAGGGTCCTAAACATAAAGTAAAATTCCATTTTTTAGGAGGGTCCTGAACAAAAGTAATACCCCCATTTTTGAAGAGGGTCATGAACATAAAGAAAAAATCCCATTTTTCAGTAGGGTCCTAAACATAAAGTAAAATCCCATTTTTTCAGAAGGGTCCTAAACAGAAAGTAAAATTCCATTTTTCAGGAGGGTCATGAACATAAACTAAAATCCTTTTTTTTCAAAAGGGACCTGAACAGAAAGTAAAATCTCATTTTTCAGGAGGGTCCTGAACATAAAGTAAAATCCCATTTTTCAGAAGGGTCCTGAAGAGAAAGTAAAATACCATTTTTTCAGGATGTTCCTGAATAGAAAGTGAAATTCCATTTTTCAGGAGGGTCCTAAGCAAAAGTAAAATCCCATTTTTCAGAAGGTCCTGAACTAAATGTAAAATCTCATTTTTCAGGAGGGTCCTGAACAAAAAGTAAAAATCTCATTTTTCAGGAGGGTCCTGAACATAAAGTAAAATCCCATTTTTCAGGAGGGTCCTGAACAGATAGTAAAATCCTTTTTTTCAAGAGGGTCCTGAACAGAATGTAAAATTCCATTTTTCAGGAGGGTCCTGAACAACAAGTAAAATCTCATTATTCAGGAGGGTCCTGAACAGAAAGTAAAATCCCATTTTCATGAGGGTTCTGAGCATAAAGTAAAATCCCATTTTCAGGAGGGTCCGAATCATAAAGTAAAATTCCATCCTTCAGAACGGTCCTGACATAGAGTAAAATCCTATTTTTCAGGAGGGTCTTGAACATAAAGTAAAATCCCATTTTTCAACAGAAGTAAAATCCCATTTTTAGGAGGGTCCTGAACATAAAGTAAAATTCCATTTTTCTGGAGGGTCCTGAACATAAAGTAAAATCCCAATTTTTTAGGAGGGTACTGAACAGAAAGTAACATCCCATTTTTTAGGAGTGTCTTGAACATAAAGTAAAATCTCATTTTTCAGGAGGGTCCTGTACAGGAAGTAAAATCCTTTTTTTCAGGAGGGTCCTGAACAGAAAGTAAAATCTCATTTTTCATGTGGGTCTTTAACAGAAAGTAAAATTCCATTTTTCAGGAGGGTCCTGAACAACAAGTAAAATTCCATTTTTTAGGAGGGTCCTGAACAGAAAGTAAAATCTCATTTTTCATGTGGGTCTTTAACAGAAAGTAAAATTCCATTTTTCAGGAGGGTCCTGAACAACAAGTAAAATTCCATTTTTCAAGAGGGTCCTGTACAGAAAGAAAAATCCCTTTTTTCAGGAGGGTCCAGAACAAAAAGTAAAATTCCATTTTTCATGAGGGTCCTGAACATAAAGTAAAATCCCATTTTTCAGGAGGGTCATGAATAGAAAGTAAAATCCTATTTTTCAAGAGGGTCTTGAACATAAAGTAAATTCCCTTTTTTTTTGGGAGGGTCCTGAACAGAAAGTAAAAATCCCATTTTTCAAAAGTGTTCTGAATAGAAAGTAAAATCCCATTATTCAGGATGGTCCTGAACAGAAAGTAAAATCCTATTTTTCAGGAGGGTCCTAAACATAAAGTAAAATCCCATTTTTCAGGAGGGTCCTGATCATAAAGTAAAATTCCATCCTTCAGAATGGTCCTGAACATAGAGTAAAATCCTATTTTTCAGGAGGGTCCTAAACATAAAGTAAAATTCCATTTTTCAACAAAAGTAAAATCCCATTTTTCAGGAGAGTCCTGAACATAAAGTAAAATCCCATTTTTCAGGAGGGTCATGAACATAAAGTAAAATCCCAATTTTTTTGGAGTATCCTGAATAGAAAGTAAAATCCAATTTTTCAGGAGGGTCCTGAACATAAAGTAAAATCTCATTTTTCAGGATGGTCCTGAACAGAAAATAAAAAAACATTTTTCAAGAGGGTTCTTAACAGAAAGTAAAATTCCATTTTTCAGGAGGATCCTTAACAGAAAGTAAAATCCCATTTTTTCAGGATGGTCCTGAACAGAAAGTAAATTCCCATTTTTTTCGAGGGTCCTGAACAAAAGTAAAATTTCATTATTCAGGAGGTCTTGAATAGAATGTAAAATCACATTTTTCAGGAGAGTCCTGAATAGAAAGTAAAAATCCTTTTTTTTAGGATTGTCCTGAACATAAAGTAAAATCCCATTTTTCAGGAGGGTCCTGAACAGAAAGTAAAATCCCATTTTTCAAAAGGGTCCTGAACAGAAAGTAAAATCCCATTTTTAAGGAGGGTCCTGAACAGAAAGTAAAATCCTTTTTTTTAGGAGGGTCCTGAACAGAAAATAAAATCTCATTTTTCAGAAGGGTCCTGAATAAAAAGTGAAGTCCCATTTTTCAAGAGGGCCCTGAATAGAAAGTAAAATCTCAATTTTCAAGAGGGTCTTGAACATAAAGTAAAAATCCCATTTTTCAGGAGGGTCCTAAAGAGAAAGTGAAATCCCATTATTCAGGAGGGTCCTGAGTAGAAAGAAAAATCCCATTTTTTAGGAGGATCCTGAACATAAAGTAAAATCCCATTTTTCAGGAGGGTCCTGATCATAAAGTAAAATTTTATTTTTCAGGAGGGTCCTGAATATAGATTAAAATCCCATTTTTCAGGAGGGTCCTGAACAGAAAGTAAAATCTCATTTTTCAGGAGGGTCCTGAACAGAAAGTAAAATTCCATTTTTTTAGGATGGTCCTGAACAGAAAGTAAATTCAGGAGGGTCCTGAACAAAAGTAAAATTCCATTATTCAGGAGGTCCTGAACAGAATATAAAATCATATTTTTCAGGAGAGTCCTGAATAGAAAGTAAAAATCCCATTTTTCAGGAGGATCATGAACATAAAGTAAAATCTCATTTTTCAGGAGGGTCCTGAACAGAAAGTAAAATCCTATTTTTCAAGAGGGTCCTGAACAGAAAGTAATATCCCATTTTTCCGGAGGATCCTGAACAGAAAGTAAAATTCTATTTTCAGGAGGGTCCTGAGCATAAAGGAAAATCCCATTTTTTAGGAGGGTCCTGAACATAAAGTAAAATTCCATTTTTCAGAAGGGTCCTAAATAGAAAGTAAAATTCTTTTTTTCAGGAGGGTCCTGAACATAAAGTAAAATCCCATTTTTCAGGAGAGTCCTGATTAAAAATTAAAATCCCATTTTTTAAGAGGGTCTTGAACATAAAGTAAATTCCCTTTTTTTTTAGGAGGGTCCTGAATAGAAAGTGAAATCTCATTTTTTAGGAGGGTCCTGAACAGAAAGTAAAATCCCATTTTTCAGGAGGGTCCTGAACATAAAATAAAATCCCTTTTTTCAGGAGAGTCCTATTTTTCAGGAGGGTCCGAAGCATAAAGTAAAATTTCATTTTTAAGGAGGGTCCTGAACATAAAGTAAGATTCTGTACATAAAGTAAAATCCCATTTTTCAGGAGAGTCCTGAACATAAAGTAAAATCACATTTTTCATCAGGGTCCTGAACAAAAGTAAAATCCCATTTTTCTGGAGGGTCTTGAGCATAAATTAAAATCCCATTTTTCAAGAGAGTCCTGATTAGAAAGTAAAAATCCCATTTTTCAGTAGGGTTCTGAACAAAAAGTAAAATCCCATTATTCAAGAGGGTCCTGAACAGAACGTTAAATCTCATTTTTTAGGAGGGTCTTGAACAGAAAGTAAAATCCCATATTTTTAGGAGGGTCCAGAATAGAAAGTAAAATCCCATTTTTCAGGAGGGTCCTCAACAGAAAGTAAAATCTTATTTTTCAGGAGGGTCCTGAACAACAAGTAAAATCCTATTTTTCAGGAGGGTTATGAATAGAAAGTAAAATCCCATTTTCAAGAGGGTCCTGAGCATAAAGTAAAATCCTATTTTTCAGGAGGGTCCTGAACATAATGTAAAATCCCATTTTTCAGGAGGGTCCTGAACAGAAAGTAAAATCTCATTTTTCAGGAGGGTCCTGAACAGAAAGTAAAATAACATTTTTCAGGAGGGTCTTGAACAGAAAGTAATATCCCATTTTTCAGGAGGGTCCTAAACACCAAGTAATATCCCATTTTTCAGGAGGGTCCTGAACAGAAAGTAAAATTCCATTTTCAGAAAGGGTCCTGAGCATACAGTAAAATCCTATTTTTCCAGGATGGTCCTGAATATAAAGTAAAATCCCATTTTTTTATGAGGTCCTGAACAGAAAGTAAAATCCCTTTTTTCAGGAGGGTCATGAACAGAAGATAAAATCTCATTTTTCAGGAGGGTCCTGAATAAAAAGTAAAGTCCCATTTTTCAAGAGGGCCCTGAATAGAAAGTAAAATCTCATTTTTCAAGAGGGTCTTGAACATAAATTAAATTCCCATTTTTTTCAGGATGGTCCTGAATAGAAAGTAAAAATCCCATTTTTCAGGAGGGTCCTAAATAGAAAGTGAAATCCCACTACTCAGGAGGGTCCTGAGTAGAAAGAAAAATTTCATTTTTCAGGATGATCTTGAACATAGAGTAAAATCCCATTTTTCAGGAGGGTCCTGATCATAAAGTAAAATTTTATTTTTCAGGAGGGTCCTGAATATAGAGTAAAATCCCATTTTTCAGGAGGGTCCTGAACTGAAAGTAAAATCCTATTTTTCAGGAGGGTCTTGAACAGAAAATAAAATCTCATTTTTCAGGAGGGTCCTGAATAAAAAGTAAAGTCCCATTTTTCAAGAGGGCCCTGAATAGAAAGTAAAATCTCAGTTTTCAAGAGGGTCTTGAACATAAATTAAATTCCCATTTTTTTCAGGATGGTCCCGAATAGAAAGTAAAAATCCAATTTTTAAGGACGGTCCTAAATAGAAAGTGAAATCCCATTATTCAGGAGGGTCCTGAGTAGAAAGAAAAATCCCATTTTTTAGGAGGATCCTGAACATAAAGTAAAATCCCATTTTTCAGGAGGGTCCTGATCATAAAGTAAAATATTATTTTTCAGGAGGGTCCTGAAAATAGAGTAAAATCCCATTTTTCATGAGGGTCCTGAACTGAAAGTAAAATCCTATTTTTCAGGAGGGTCCTGAACGAAAGTAAAACCCCATTTTTCAGGAGGGTCCTGAACATAACATAAAATCTCATTTTTCAGGAGGGTCCTGAATAGAAAGTAAAATCCCATTTTTCAGAAGGGTCCTGAACAGAAAGTAAAATCCCAGTTTTCAGGAGGGTCCTTAACATAAAGTAAAATCCCATTTTTTCAGAAGGGTCCTGAACAGAAAGTAAAATCCCATTTTTTAAGAGGGTCCTGAACATAAAGTAAAATCTCATTTTTCAAGAGGGTCCTGAACAGAAAGTAAAATTCCATTTTTCAGGAGGGTCCTTAACAACAAGTAAAATCTCTTTTTTTAGGAGGGTCTTGAATAGAAAGTAAAGTCCTATTTTTCAGGAAGGTCCTGAATAGAAAGTAAAATCCCATTTTTCAAGAGGGTCTTGAACATAAAGTAAATTCCCTTTTTTTTCAGGAGGGTCCTGAATAGAAAGTAAAAATCCCATTTTTCAAAAGGGTCCTGAATAGAAAGTAAAATCCCATTATTCAGGGGGGTCCTGAACAGAAAGTAAAATCCCATTTTTCAGGAAGGTCCTGAATATAAAGTAAAAATCCCATTTTTCAGGAGGGTCATGAACATAAAGTAAAATACCAATTTTTTCGGAGGACCCTGAACAGAAAGTAAAATCCCATTTTTCAGGAGGGTCCTGAACATAAAGTAAAATCTCATTTTTCAGGATGGTCCTGAACAGAAATTAAAATCCCATTTTTCAAGAGGGTTCTGAACAGAAAGTAAAATCCCATTTTGCAGGAGGATCCTGAATAGAAAGTAAAATCCCATTTTTTCATGATGGTCCTGAACAGAAAGTAAATTCCCATTTTTTAGGAGGGTCCTGAACAAAAGTAAAATTTCATTATTCAGGAAGTCCTGAACAGAATGTAAAATCACATTTTTAGTAGAGTCCTGAATAGAAAGTAAAAATCCCATTTTTCAAGAGGGTCCTGAACAAAAAGTAAAATCCCATTTTTCAGGAGGGTCCTGAACAGAAAGTAAAATCCCATTTTTCAAGAGGGTCCTGAACAGAAAGTAAAATCCTATTTTTTCAAAAGGGTCCTGAACAGAAAGTAAAATCCCATTTTTCAGGAGGCTCCTGAACATAACGTAAAATCCCATTTTTCAAGAGGGTCCTGAACAGAAAGTAAAATCCCATTTTTAACGAGGGTCCTGAATCGAAAGTAAAATTCCATTTTCAGGAGGGTCCTAAGCATAAAGTAAAATCCAATTCTCAGGAGGGTCCTGAACATAAAGTAAAATTCCATTTTCCAGGAAGGTCCTAAACAGAAAGTAAAAGACTTTTTTTCAGGAGGATCCTGAACATAAAGTAAAATCCCATTTTTCAGGAGGGTCCTGATTAAAAAGTAAAATCCCATTTTTCAAGAAGGTCTTGAACATAAAGTAAATTCCCTTTTTTTTCAGGAGGGTCCTGAATAGTAAGTGAAATCCCATTTTTCAGGAGGGTCCTGAACAGAATGTAAAATCCCATTTTTCAGGAGGGTCCTGAACATTAAGTAAAATCCATTTTTCAGGAGGGTCCTGATCATAAAGTAAAATCCCATTTTCAAGAGGATCCTAAGCATAAAGTAAAATCAAATTTTTCAGGAGGGTCCTAAACATAAAGTAAAATTCCATTTTTTAGGAGGGTGCTGAACAAAAGTAATACCCCCATTTTTGAAGAGGGTCATGAACATAAAGAAAAAATCCCATTTTTCAGTAGGGTCCTAAACATAAAGTAAAATCCCATTTTTTCAGAAGGGTCCTAAACAGAAAGTAAAATTCCATTTTTCAGGAGGGTCATGAACATAAACTAAAATCCTTTTTTTTCAAAAGGGACCTGAACAGAAAGTAAAATCTCATTTTTCAGGAGGGTCCTGAACATAAAGTAAAATCTCATTTTTCAGAAGGGTCCTGAAGAGAAAGTAAAATACCATTTTTTCAGGATGTTCCTGAATAGAAAGTGAAATTCCATTTTTCAGGAGGGTCCTAAACAAAAGTAAAATCCCATTTTTCAGAAGGTCCTGAACTAAATGTAAAATCTCATTTTTCAGGAGGGTCCTGAACAAAAAGTAAAAATCTCATTTTTCAAGAGGGTCCTGAACATAAAGTAAAATCCCATTTTTCAGGAGGGTCCTGAACAGATAGTAAAATCCTTTTTTTCAAGAGGGTCCTGAACAGAATGTAAAATTCCATTTTTCAGGAGGGTCCTAAACAACAAGTAAAATCTCATTATTCAGGAGGGTCCTGAACAGAAAGTAAAATCCCATTTTCATGAGGGTTGTGAGCATAAAGTAAAATCCCATTTTCAGGAGGGTCCTAATCATAAAGTAAAATTCCATCCTTCAGAACGGTCCTGAACATAGAGTAAAATCCTATTTTTCAGGAGGGTCTTGAACATAAAGTAAAATCCCATTTTTCAACAGAAGTAAAATCCCATTTTTAGGAGGGTCCTGAACATAAAGTAAAATTCCATTTTTCTGGAGGGTCCTGAACATAAAGTAAAATCCCAATTTTTTAGGAGGGTCCTGAACAGAAAGTAAAATCCCATTTTTTAGGAGTGTCTTGAACATAAAGTAAAATCTCATTTTTCAGGAGGGTCCTGTACAGGAAGTAAAATCCTTTTTTTCAGGAGGGTCCTGAACAGAAAGTAAAATCTCATTTTTCATGTGGATCTTTAACAGAAAGTAAAATTCCATTTTTCAGGAGGGTCCTGAACAACAAGTAAAATTCCATTTTTTAGGAGGGTCCTGAACAGAAAGTAAAAACTCATTTTTCATGTGGGTCTTTAACAGAAAGTAAAATTCCATTTTTCAGGAGGGTCCTGAACAACAAGTAAAATTCCATTTTTCAAGAGGGTCCTGTACAGAAAGAAAAATCCCTTTTTTCAGGAGGGTCCAGAACAAAAAGTAAAATTCCATTTTTCATGAGGGTCCTGAACATAAAGTAAAATCCCATTTTTCAGGAGGGTCATGAATAGAAAGTAAAATCCTATTTTTCAAGAGGGTCTTGAACATAAAGTAAATTCCCTTTTTTTTTGGGAGGGTCCTGAACAGAAAGTAAAAATCCCATTTTTCAAAAGTGTTCTGAATAGAAAGTAAAATCCCATTATTCAGGATGGTCCTGAACAGAAAGTAAAATCATATTTTTCAGGAGGGTCCTAAACATAAAGTAAAATCCCATTTTTCAGGAGGGTCCTGATCATAAAGTAAAATTCCATCCTTCAGAATGGTCCTGAACATAGAGTAAAATCCTATTTTTCAGGAGGGTCCTAAACATAAAGTAAAATTCCATTTTTCAACAAAAGTAAAATCCCATTTTTCAGGAGAGTCCTGAACATAAAGTAAAATCCCATTTTTCAGGAGGGTCATGAACATAAAGTAAAATCCCAATTTTTTTGGAGTATCCTGAATAGAAAGTAAAATCCAATTTTTCAGGAGGGTCCTGAACATAAAGTAAAATCTCATTTTTCAGGATGGTCCTGAACAGAAAGTAAAATCACATTTTTCAAGAGGGTTCTGAACAGAAAGTAAAATTCCATTTTTCAGGAGGATCCTTAACAGAAAGTAAAATCCCATTTTTTCAGGATGGTCCTGAACAGAAAGTAAATTCCCATTTTTTTCGAGGGTCCTGAACAAAAGTAAAATTTCATTATTCAGGAGGTCTTGAATAGAATGTAAAATCACATTTTTCAGGAGAGTCCTGAATAGAAAGTAAAAATCCTTTTTTTTAGGATGGTCCTGAACATAAAGTAAAATCCCATTTTTCAGGAGGGTCCTGAACAGAAAGTAAAATCCCATTTTTCAAAAGGGTCCTGAACAGAAAGTAAAATCCCATTTTTAAGGAGGGTCCTGAACAGAAAGTAAAATCCTTTTTTTTAGGAGGGTCCTGAACAGAAAATAAAATCTCATTTTTCAGGAGGGTCCTGAATAAAAAGTGAAGTCCCATTTTTCAAGAGGGCCCTGAATAGAAAGTAAAATCTCAATTTTCAAGAGGGTCTTGAACATAAAGTAAAAATCCCATTTTTCAGGAGGGTCCTAAAGAGAAAGTGAAATCTCATTATTCAAGAGGGTCCTGAGTAGAAAGAAAAATCCCATTTTTTAGGAGGATCCTGAACATAAAGTAAAATCCCATTTTTCAGGAGGGTCCTGATCATAAAGTAAAATTTTATTTTTCAGGAGGGTCCTGAATATAGAGTAAAATCCCATTTTTCAGGAGGGTCCTGAACAGAAAGTAAAATCTCATTTTTCAGGAGGGTCCTGAACAGAAAGTAAAATTCCATTTTTTTAGTATGGTCCTGAACAGAAAGTAAATTCAGGAGGGTCCTGAACAAAAGTAAAATTCCATTATTCAGGAGGTCCTGAACAGAATATAAAATCATATTTTTCAGGAGAGTCCTGAATAGAAAGTAAAAATCCCATTTTTCAGGAGGATCTTGAACATAAAGTAAAATCTCATTTTTCAGGAGGGTCCTGAACAGAAAGTAAAATCCTATTTTTCAAGAGGGTCCTGAACAGAAAGTAATATCCCATTTTTCCGGAGGATCCTGAACAGAAAGTAAAATTCTATTTTCAGGAGGGTCCTGAGCATAAAGTAAAATCCCATTTTTTAGGAGGGTCCTGAACATAAAGTAAAATTCCATTTTTCAGAAGGGTCCTAAACAGAAAGTAAAATCCTTTTTTTCAGGAGGGTCCTGAACATAAAGTAAAATCCCATTTTTCAGGAGAGTCCTGATTAAAAATTAAAATCCCATTTTTTAAGAGGGTCTTGAACATAAAGTAAATTCCCTTTTTTTTTAGGAGGGTCCTGAATAGAAAGTGAAATCTCATTTTTTAGGAGGGTCCTGAACAGAAAGTAAAATCCCATTTTTCAGGAGGGTCCTGAACATAAAATAAAATCCCTTTTTTCAGGAGAGTCCTATTTTTCAGGAGGGTCCGAAGCATAAAGTAAAATTTCATTTTTAAGGAGGGTCCTGAACATAAAGTAAGATTCTGTACATAAAGTAAAATCCCATTTTTCAGGAGAGTCCTGAACATAAAGTAAAATCACATTTTTCATCAGGGTCCTGAACAAAAGTAAAATCCCATTTTTCTGGAGGGTCTTGAGCATAAAGTAAAATCCCATTTTTCAAGAGAGTCCTGATTAGAAAGTAAAAATCCCATTTTTCAGTAGGGTTCTGAACAAAAAGTAAAATCCCATTATTCAAGAGGGTCCTGAACAGAACGTTAAATCTCATTTTTTAGGAGGGTCTTGAACAGAAAGTAAAATCCCATATTTTTAGGAGGGTCCAGAATAGAATGTAAAATCCCATTTTTCAGGAGGGTCCTGAACAGAAAGTAAAATCTTATTTTTCAGGAGGGTCCTGAACAACAAGTAAAATCCTATTTTTCAGGAGGGTTATGAATAGAAAGTAAAATCCCATTTTCAAGAGGGTCCTGAGCATAAAGTAAAATCCTATTTTTCAGGAGGGTCCTGAACATAATGTAAAATCCCATTTTTCAGGAGGGTCCTGAACAGAAAGTAAAATCTCATTTTTCAGGAGGGTCCTGAACAGAAAGTAAAATAACATTTTTCAGGAGGGTCTTGAACAGAAAGTAATATCCCATTTTTCAGGAGGGTCCTAAACAACAAGTAATATCCCATTTTTCAGGAGGGTCCTGAACAGAAAGTAAAATTCCATTTTCAGAAAGGGTCCTGAGCATACAGTAAAATCCTATTTTTTTCAGGATGGTCCTGAATATAAAGTAAAATCCCATTTTTTTATGAGGTCCTGAACATAAAGTAAAATCCCTTTTTTCAGGAGGGTCCTGAACAGAAAATAAAATCTCATTTTTCAGGAGGGTCCTGAATAAAAAGTAAAGTCCCATTTTTCAAGAGGGCCCTGAATAGAAAGTAAAATCTCATTTTTCAAGAGGGTCTTGAACATAAATTAAATTCCCATTTTTTTCAGGATGGTCCTGAATAGAAAGTAAAAATCCCATTTTTCAGGAGGGTCCTAAATAGAAAGTGAAATTCCACTACTCAGGAGGGTCCTGAGTAGAAAGAAAAATCCCATTTTTCAGGATGATCTTGAACATAGAGTAAAATCCCATTTTTCAGGAGGGTCCTGATCATAAAGTAAAATTTTATTTTTCAGGAGGGTCCTGAATATAGAGTAAAATCCCATTTTTCAGGAGGGTCCTGAACTGAAAGTAAAATCCTATTTTTCAGGAGGGTCCTGAACAGAAAATAAAATCTCATTTTTCAGGAGGGTCCTGAATAAAAAGTAAAGTCCCATTTTTCAAGAGGGCCCTGAATAGAAAGTAAAATCTCATTTTTCAAGAGGGTCTTGAACATAAATTAAATTCCCATTTTTTTCAGGATGGTCCCGAATAGAAAGTAAAAATCCCATTTTTAAGGAGGGTCCTAAATAGAAAGTGAAATCCCATTATTCAGGAGGGTCCTGAGTAGAAAGAAAAATCCCATTTTTTAGGAGGATTCTGAACATAAAGTAAAATCCCATTTTTCAGGAGGGTCCTGATCATAAAGTAAAATTTTATTTTTCAGGAGGGTCCTGAATATAGAGTAAAATCCCATTTTTCATGAGGGTCCTGAACTGAAAGTAAAATCCTATTTTTCAGGAGGGTCCTGAACAAAAGTAAAACCCCATTTTTCAGGAGGGTCCTGAACATAACATAAAATCTCATTTTTCAGGAGGGTCCTGAATAGAAAGTAAAATCCCATTTTTCAGAAGGGTCCTGAACAGAAAGTAAAATCCCAGTTTTCAGGAGGGTCCTGAACATAAAGTAAAATCCCATTTTTTCAGAAGGGTCCTGAACAGAAAGTAAAATCCCATTTTTTAAGAGGGTCCTGAACATAAAGTAAAATCTCATTTTTCAAGAGGGTCCTGAACAGAAAGTAAAATTCCATTTTTCAGGAGGGTCCTTAACAACAAGTAAAATCTCATTTTTTAGGAGGGTCCTAAATAGAAAGTAAAGTCCTATTTTTCAGGAAGGTCCTGAGTAGAAAGTAAAATCCCATTTTACAAGAGGGTCTTGAACATAAAGTAAATTCCCTTTTTTTTCAGGAGGGTCCTGAATAGAAAGTAAAAATCCCATTTTTCAAAAGGGTCCTGAATAGAAAGTAAAATCCCATTATTCAGGGGGGTCCTGAACAGAAAGTAAAATCCCATTTTTCAGGAAGGTCCTGAACATAAAGTAAAAATCCCATTTTTCAGGAGGGTCATGAACATAAAGTAAAATACCAATTTTTTTAGAGGACCCTGAACAGAAAGTAAAATCCCATTTTTCAGGAGGGTCCTGAACATAAAGTAAAATCTCATTTTTCAGGATGGTCCTGAACAGAAAGTAAAATCCCATTTTTCAAGAGGGTTCTGAACAGAAAGTAAAATCCCATTTTGCAGGAGGATCCTGAATAGAAAGTAAAATCCCATTTTTTCATGATGGTCCTGAACAGAAAGTAAATTCCCATTTTTTAGGAGGGTTCTGAACAAAAGTAAAATTCCATTATTCAGGAGGTCCTGAACAAAATGTAAAATCACATTTTCAGTAGAGTCCTGAATAGAAAGTAAAAATCCCATTTTTCAAGAGGGTCCTGAACATAAAGTAAAATCCCATTTTTTCAGGAGAGTCCTGAACAGAAAGTAAAATCCCATTTTTCAAGAGGGTCCTGAACAGAAAGTAAAATCCTATTTTTTCAAAAGGGTCCTGAACAGAAAGTAAAATCCCATTTTTCAGGAGGCTCCTGAACATAAAGTAAAATCCCATTTTTCAAGGGGGTCCTGAACAGAAAGTAAAATCCCATTTTTAACGAGGGTCCTGAACAGAAAGTAAAATTCCATTTTCAGGAGGGTCCTAAGCATAAAGTAAAATCCAATTCTCAGGAGGGTCCTGAACATAAAGTAAAATTCCATTTTCCAGGAAGGTCCTAAATAGAAAGTAAAAGCCTTTTTTTCAGGAGGATCCTGAACATAAAGTAAAATCCCATTTTTCAAGAAGGTCTTGAACATAAAGTAAATTCCCTTTTTTTTCAGGAGGGTCCTGAATAGTAAGTGAAATCCTATTTTTCAGGAGGGTCCTAATCATAAAGTAAAATCCCATTTTCAAGAGGATCCTGAGCATAAAGTAAAATCAAATTTTTCAGGAGGGTCCTGAACATAAAGTAAAATTCCATTTTTTAGGAGGGTTCTGAACAAAAGTAATACCCCCATTTTTGAAGAGGATCATGAACATAAAGAAAAAATCCCATTTTTCAGTAGGGTCCTAAACATAAAGTAAAATCCCATTTTTCAGGAGGGTCATGAACATAAAGTAAAATCCCAATTTTTTTGGAGTATCCTGAACAGAAAGTAAAATCCAATTTTTCAGGAGGGTCCTGAACATAAAGTAAAATCTCATTTTTCAGGATGGTCCTGAACAGAAAGTAAAATCCCATTTTTCAGAAGGGTCCTGAAGAGAAAGTAAAATACCATTTTTTCAGGATGTTCCTGAATAGAAAGTGAAATTCCATTTTTCAGGAGGGTCCTAAACAAAAGTAAAATCCCATTTTTCAGAAGGTCCTGAACTAAATGTAAAATCTCATTTTTCAGGAGGGTCCTGAACAAAAAGTACAAATCTCATTTTTCAGGAGTGTCCTGAACTTAAAGTAAAATCCCATTTTTCAGGAGGGTCCTGAACAGATAGTAAAATCCTTTTTTTCAAGAGGGTCCTGAACAGAATGTAAAATTCTATTTTTCAGGAGGGTCCTGAACAACAAGTAAAATCTTATTATTCAGGAGGGTCCTGAACAGAAAGTAAAATCCCATTTTCATGAGGGTTCTGAGCATAAAGTAAAATCCCATTTTCAGGAGGGTCCTAATCATAAAGTAAAATTCCATCCTTCATAACGGTCCTGAACATAGAGTAAAATCCTATTTTTCAGGAGGGTCTTGAACATAAAGTAAAATCCCATTTTTCAACAGAAGTAAAATCCCATTTTTAGGAGGGTCCTGAACATAAAGTAAAATTCCATTTTTCTGGAGGGTCCTGAACATAAAGTAAAATCCCAATTTTTTAGGAGGGTCCTGAACAGAAAGTAAAATCCCATTTTTTAGGAGTGTCTTGAACATAAAGTAAAATCTCATTTTTCAGGAGGGTCCTGTACAGGAAGTAAATTTTTTCAAGAGGGTCCTGAACAGATAGTAAAATCCCATTTTTAGGAGGGTCCTGAACAGAAAGTAAAATCTTATTTTTCATGTGGGTCTTTAACAGAAAGTAAAATTCCATTTTTCAGGAGGGTCCTGAACAACAAGTAAAATTCCATTTTTCAAGAGGGTCCTGTACAGAAAGAAAAATCCCTTTTTTCAGGAGGGTCCAGAACAAAAAGTAAAATTCCATTTTTCATGAGGGTCCTGAACATAAAGTAAAATCCCATTTTTCAGGAGGGTCATGAATAGAAAGTAAAATCCTATTTTTCAAGAGGGTCTTGAACATAAAGTAAATTCCCTTTTTTTTTGGGAGGGTCCTGAACAGAAAGTAAAAATTTCATTTTTCAAAAGGGTTCTGAATAGAAAGTAAAATCCCATTATTCAGGATGGTCCTGAACAGAAAGTAAAATCCTATTTTTCAGGAGGGTCCTAAACATAAAGTAAAATCCCATTTTTTCAGGAGGGTCCTGATCATAAAGTAAAATTCCATCCTTCAGAATGGTCCTGAACATAGAGTAAAATCCTATTTTTCAGGAGGGTCCTAAACATAAAGTAAAATTCCATTTTTCAACAAAAGTAAAATCCCATTTTTCAGGAGAGTCCTGAACATAAAGTAAAATCCCATTTTTCAGGAGGGTCATGAACATAAAGTAAAATCCCAATTTTTTTGGAGTATCCTGAACAGAAAGTAAAATCCAATTTTTCAGGAGGGTCCTGAACATAAAGTAAAATCTCATTTTTCTGGATGGTCCTGAACAGAAAGTAAAATCACATTTTTCAAGAGGGTTCTGAACAGAAAGTAAAATTCCATTTTTCAGGAGGATCCTTAACAGAAAGTAAAATCCCATTTTTTCAGGATGGTCCTGAACAGAAAGTAAATTCCCATTTTTTTTTGAGGGTCCTGAACAAAAGTAAAATTTCATTATTCAGGAGGTCTTGAATAGAATGTAAAATCACATTTTTCAGGAGAGTCCTGAATAGAAAGTAAAAATCGTTTTTTTAGGATGGTCCTGAACATAAAGTAAAATCCCATTTTTCAGGAGGGTCCTGAACAGAAAGTAAAATCCCATTTTTCAAAAGGGTCCTGAACAGAAAGCAAAATCCCATTTTTAAGGAGGGTCCTGAACAGAAAGTAAAATCCCTTTTTTTAGGAGGGTCCTGAACAGAAAATAAAATCTCATTTTTCAGGAGGGTCCTGAATAAAAAGTGAAGTCCCATTTTTCAAGAGGGCCCTGAATAGAAAGTAAAATCTCAATTTTCAAGAGGGTCTTGAACATAAAGTAAAAATCCCATTTTTCAGGAGGGTCCTAAAGAGAAAGTGAAATCCCATTATTCAGGAGGGTCCTGAGTAGAAAGAAAAATCCCATTTTTTAGGAGGATCCTGAACATAAAGTAAAATCCCATTTTTCAGGAGGGTCCTGATCATAAAGTAAAATTTTATTTTTCAGGAGGGTCCTGAATATAGAGTAAAATCCCATTTTTCAGGAGGGTCCTGAACAGAAAGTAAAATCTCATTTTTCAGGAGGGTCCTGAACAGAAAGTAAAATTCCATTTTTTTAGGATGGTCCTGAACAAAAAGTAAATTCAGGAGGGTCCTGAACAAAAGTAAAATTCCATTATTCAGGAGGTCCTGAACAGAATATAAAATCATATTTTTCAGGAGAGTCCTGAATAGAAAGTAAAAATCCCATTTTTCAGGAGGGTCTTGAACATAAAGTAAAATCTCATTTTTCAGGAGGGTCCTGAACAGAAAGTAAAATCCTATTTTTCAAGAGGGTCCTGAACAGAAAGTAATATCCCATTTTTCCGGAGGATCCTGAACAGAATGTAAAATTCTATTTTCAGGAGGGTCCTGAGCATAAAGTAAAATCCCATTTTTTAGGAGGGTCCTGAACATAAAGTAAAATTCCATTTTTTAGAAGGGTCCTAAACAGAAAGTAAAATCCTTTTTTTCAGGAGGGTCCTGAACATAAAGTAAAATCCCATTTTTCAGGAGAGTCCTGATTAAAAATTAAAATCCCATTTTTTAAGAGGGTCTTGAACATAAAGTAAATTCCCTTTTTTTTTAGGAGGGTCCTGAATAGAAAGTGAAATCTCATTTTTTAGGAGGGTCCTGAACAGAAAGTAAAATCCCATTTTTCAGGAGGGTCCTGAACATAAAATAAAATCCCTTTTTTCAGGAGAGTCCTATTTTTCAGGAGGGTGCGAAGCATAAAGTAAAATTTCATTTTTAAGGAGGGTCCTGAACATAAAGTAAGATTCTGTACATAAAGTAAAATCCCATTTTTCAGGAGAGTCCTAAACATAAAGTAAAATCACATTTTTCATCAGGGTCCTGAACAAAAGTAAAATCCCATTTTTCTGGAGGTTCTTGAGCATAAAGTAAAATCCCATTTTTCAAGAGAGTCCTGATTAGAAAGTAAAAATCCCATTTTTCAGTAGGGTTCTGAACAAAAAGTAAAATCCCATTATTCAAGAGGGTCCTGAACAGAACGTTAAATCTCATTTTTTAGGAGGGTCTTGAACAGAAAGTAAAATCCCATATTTTTAGGAGGGTCCAGAATAGAAAGTAAAATCCCATTTTTCAGGAGGGTCCTGAACAGAAAGTAAAATCTTATTTTTCAGGAGGGTCCTGAACAACAAGTAAAATCCTATTTTTCAGGAGGGTTATGAATAGAAAGTAAAATCCCATTTTCAAGAGGGTCCTGAGCATAAAGTAAAATCCTATTTTTCAGGAGGGTCCTGAACATAATGTAAAATACCATTTTTCAGGAGGGTCCTGAACAAAAAGTAAAATCTCATTTTTCAGGAGGGTCCTGAACAGAAAGTAAAATAATATTTTTCAGGAGGGTCTTGAACAGAAAGTAATATCCCATTTTCCAGGAGGGTCCTAAACAACAAGTAATATCCCATTTTTCAGGAGGGTCCTGAACAGAAAGTAAAATTCCATTTTCAGAAAGGGTCCTGAGCATACAGTAAAATCCTATTTTTCAGGATGGTCCTGAATATAAAGTAAAATCCCATTTTTTTATGAGGTCCTGAACAGAAAGTAAAATCCCTTTTTTCAGGAGGGTCCTGAACAGAAAATAAAATCTCATTTTTCAGGAGGGTCCTGAATAAAAAGTAAAGTCCCATTTTTCAAGAGGGCCCTGAATAGAAAGTAAAATCTCATTTTTCAAGAGGGTCTTGAACATAAATTAAATTCCCATTTTTTTCAGGATGGTCCTGAATAGAAAGTAAAAATCCCATTTTTCAGGAGGGTCCTAAATAGAAAGTGAAATTCCACTACTCAGGAGGGTCCTGAGTAGAAAGAAAAATCCCATTTTTCAGGATGATCTTGAACATAGAGTAAAATCCCATTTTTCAGGAGGGTCCTGATCATAAAGTAAATTTTATTTTTCAGGAGGGTCCTGAATATAGAGTAAAATCCCATTTTTCAGGAGGGTCCTGAACTGAAAGTAAAATCCTATTTTTCAGGAGGGTCCTGAACAGAAAAGAAAATCTCATTTTTCAGGAGGGTCCTGAATAAAAAGTAAAGTCCCATTTTTCAAGAGGGCCCTGAATAGAAAGTAAAATCTCATTTTTCAAGAGGGTCTTGAACATAAATTAAATTCCCATTTTTTTCAGGATGGTCCCGAATAGAAAGTAAAAATCCCATTTTTAAGGAGGGTCCTAAATAGAAAGTGAAATCCCATTATTTAGAAGGGTCCTGAGTAGAAAGAAAAATCCTATTTTTTAGGAGGATCCTGAACATAAAGTAAAATCCCATTTTTCAGGAGGGTCCTGATCATAAAGTAAAATTTTATTTTTCAGGAGGGTCCTGAATATAGAGTAAAATCCCATTTTTCATGAGGGCCTGAACTGAAAGTAAAATCCTATTTTTCAGGAGGGTCCTGAACAAAAGTAAAACCCCATTTTTCAGGAGGGTCCTGAACATAACATAAAATCTCATTTTTCAGGAGGGTCCTGAATAGAAAGTAAAATCCCATTTTTCAGAAGGGTCCTGAACAGAAAGTAAAATCCCAGTTTTCAGGAGGGTCCTGAACATAAAGTAAAATCCCATTTTTTCAGAAGGGTCCTGAACAGAAAGTAAAATCCCATTTTTTAAGAGGGTCCTGAACATAAAGTAAAATCTCATTTTTCAAGAGGGTCCTGAACAGAAAGTAAAATTCCATTTTTCAGGAGGGTCCTTAACAACAAGTAAAATCTCATTTTTTAGGAGGGTCCTAAATAGAAAGTAAAGTCCTATTTTTCAGGAAGGTCCTGAGTAGAAAGTAAAATCCCATTTTACAAGAGGGTCTTGAACATAAAGTAAATTCCCTTTTTTTTCAGGAGGGTCCTGAATAGAAAGTAAAAATCCCATTTTTCAAAAGGGTCCTGAATAGAAAGTAAAATCCCATTATTCAGGGGGGTCCTGAACAGAAAGTAAAATCCCATTTTTCAGGAAGGTCCTGAACATAAAGTAAAAATCCCATTTTTCAGGAGGGTCATGAACATAAAGTAAAATACCAATTTTTTTAGAGGACCCTGAACAGAAAGTAAAATCCCATTTTTCAGGAGGGTCCTGAACATAAAGTAAAATCTCATTTTTCAGGATGGTCCTAAACAGAAAGTAAAATCCCATTTTTCAAGAGGGTTCTGAACAGAAAGTAAAATCCCATTTTGTAGGAGGATCCTGAATAGAAAGTAAAATCCCATTTTTTCATGATGGTCCTGAACAGAAAGTAAATTCCCATTTTTTAGGAGGGTTCTGAATAAAAGTAAAATTCCATTATTCAGGAGGACCTGAACAAAATGTAAAATCACATTTTTAGTAGAGTCCTGAATAGAAAGTAAAAATCCCATTTTTCAAGAGGGTCCTGAACATAAAGTAAAATCCCATTTTTTCAGGAGAGTCCTGAACAGAAAGTAAAATCCCATTTTTCAAGAGGGTCCTGAACAGAAAGTAAAATCCTATTTTTTCAAAAGGGTCCTGAACAGAAAGTAAAATCCCATTTTTCAGGAGGCTCCTGAACATAAAGTAAAATCCCATTTTTCAAGAGGGTCCTGAACAGAAAGTAAAATCCCATTTTTAACGAGGGTCCTGAACAGAAAGTAAAATTCCATTTTCAGGAGGGTCCTAAGCATAAAGTAAAATCCAATTCTCAGGAGGGTCCTGAACATAAAGTAAAATTCCATTTTCCAGGAAGGTCCTAAACAGAAAGTAAAAGCCTTTTATTCAGGAGGATCCTGAGCATAAAGTAAAATCCCATTTTTCAGGAGGGTACTGATTAAAAAGTAAAATCCCATTTTTCAAGAAGGTCTTGAACATAAAGTAAATTCCCTTTTTTTTTCAGGAGGGTCCTGAATAGTAAGTGATATCCCATTTTTCAGGAGGGTCCTGAACAGAATGTAAAATCCCATTTTTCAGGAGGGTCCTGAACATTAAGTAAAATCCATTTTTCAGGAGGGTCCTGATCATAAAGTAAAATCCCATTTTCAAGAGGATCCTGAGCATAAAGTAAAATCAAATTTTTCAGGAGGGTCCTGAACATAAAGTAAAATTCCATTTTTTAGGAGGGTTCTGAACAAAAGTAATACCCCCATTTTTGAAGAGGATCATGAACATAAAGAAAAAATCCCATTTTTCAGTAGGGTCCTAAACATAAAGTAAAATCCCATTTTTTCAGCAGGGTCCTAAACAGAAAGTAAAATTCCATTTTTCAGGAGGGTCATGAACATAAACTAAAATCCTTTTTTTTCAAAAGGGTCCTGAACAGAAAGTAAAATCTCATTTTTCAGGAGGGTCCTGAACATAAAGTAAAATCCCATTTTTCAGAAGGGTCCTGAAGAGAAAGTAAAATACCATTTTTTCAGGATGTTCCTGAATAGAAAGTGAAATTCCATTTTTGAGGAGGGTCCTAAACAAAAGTAAAATCCCATTTTTCAGAAGGTCCTGAACTAAATGTAAAATCTCATTTTTCAGGAGGGTCCTGAACAAAAAGTAAAAATCTCATTTTTCAGGAGTGTCCTGAACATAAAGTAAAATCCCATTTTTCAGGAGGGTCCTGAACAGATAGTAAAATCCTTTTTTTCAAGAGGGTCCTGAACAGAATGTAAAATTCCATTTTTCAGGAAGGTCCTGAACAACAAGTAAAATCTCATTATTCAGGAGGGTCCTGAACAGAAAGTAAAATCCCATTTTCATGAGGGTTCTGAGCATAAAGTAAAATCCCATTTTCAGGAGGGTCCTAATCATAAAGTAAAATTCCATCCTTCATAACGGTCCTGAACATAGAGTAAAATCCTATTTTTCAGGAGGGTCTTGAACATAAAGTAAAATCCCATTTTTCAACAGAAGTAAAATCCCATTTTTAGGAGGGTCCTGAACATAAAGTAAAATTCCATTTTTCTGGAGGGTCCTGAACATAAAGTAAAATCCCAATTTTTTAGGAGGGTCCTGAACAGAAAGTAAAATCCCATTTTTTAGGAGTGTCTTGAACATAAAGTAAAATCTCATTTTTCAGGAGGGTCCTGTATAGGAAGTAAAATCCTTTTTTTCAGAAGGGTCCTGAACAGATAGTAAAATCCCATTTTTTAGGAGGGTCCTGAACAGAAAGTAAAATCTCATTTTTCATGTGGGTCTTTAACAGAAAGTAAAATTCCATTTTTCAGGAGGGTCCTGAACAACAAGTAAAATTCCATTTTTCAAGAGGGTCCTGTACAGAAAGAAAAATCCCTTTTTTCAGGAGGGTCCTGAACAAAAAGTAAAATTCCATTTTTCATGAGGGTCCTGAACATAAAGTAAAATCCCATTTTTCAGGAGGGTCATGAATAGAAAGTAAAATCCTATTTTTCAAGAGGGTCTTGAACATAAAGTAAATTCCCTTTTTTTTTGGGAGGGTCCTGAACAGAAAGTAAAAATCCCATTTTTCAAAAGGGTTCTGAATAGAAAGTAAAATCCCATTATTCAGGATGGTCCTGAACAGAAAGTAAAATCCTATTTTTCAGGAGGGTCCTAAACATAAAGTAAAATCCCATTTTTCAGGAGGGTCCTGATCATAAAGTAAAATTCCATCCTTCAGAATGGTCCTGAACATAGAGTAAAATCCCATTTTTCAGGAGGGTCCTAAACATAAAGTAAAATTCCATTTTTCAACAAAAGTAAAATCCCATTTTTCAGGAGAGTCCTGAACATAAAGTAAAATCCCATTTTTCAGGAGGGTCATGAACATAAAGTAAAATCCCAATTTTTTTGGAGTATCCTGAACAGAAAGTAAAATCCAATTTTTCAGGAGGGTCCTGAACATAAAGTAAAATCTCATTTTTCAGGATGGTCCTGAACAGAAAGTAAAATCACATTTTTCAAGAGGGTTCTGAACAGAAAGTAAAAGTCCATTTTTCAGGAGGATCCTTAACAGAAAGTAAAATCCCATTTTTCAAAAGGGTCCTGAATAGAAAGTAAAATCCCATTATTCAGGAGGGTCCTGAACAGAAAATAAAATCCCATTTTTCAGGAGGGTCCTGAACATAAAGTAAAATCCGATTTTTCAGGAGAGTCCTGAATAGAAAGTAAAAATCCTATTTTTCAGGATGGTCCTGAACATAAAGTAAAATCCCATTTTTCAGGAGGGTCCTGAACAGAAAGTAAAATCCCATTTTTCAAAAGGGTCCTGAACAGAAAGTAAAATCCCATTTTTAAGGAGGGTCCTGAACAGAAAGTAAAATCCCTTTTTTTAGGAGGGTCCTGAACAGAAAATAAAATCTCATTTTTCAGGAGGGTCCTGAATAAAAAGTGAAGTCCCATTTTTCAAGAGGGCCCTGAATAGAAAGTAAAATCTCAATTTTCAAGAGGGTCTTGAACATAAAGTAAAAATCCCATTTTTCAGGAGGGTCCTAAAGAGAAAGTGAAATCCCATTATTCAGGAGGGTCCTGAGTAGAAAGAAAAATCCCATTTTTTAGGAGGATCTTGAACATAAAGTAAAATCCCATTTTTCAGGAGGGTCCTGATCATAAAGTAAAATTTTATTTTTTCAGGAGGGTCCTGATTATAGAGTAAAATCCCATTTTTCAGGAGGATCCTGAACAGAAAGTAAAATCTCATGTTTCAGGAGGGTCCTGAACAGAAAGTAAAATTCCATTTTTCAGGAGGGTCCTTAACAATAAGTAAAATCTCATTTTTTAGGAGGGTCCTGAATAGAAAGTAAAGTCTTATTTTTTAGGAGGGTCCTGAATAGAAAGTAAAATCCCATTTTTCAAGAGGGTCTTGAACATAAAGTAAATTCCCCTTTTTTTTCAAGAGGGTCCTAAACAGAAAGTAAAAAATCCCATTTTTCAAAAGGGTCCTGAATAGAAAGTAAAATCCCATTATTCAGGAGGGTCCTGAACAGAAAATAAAATCCCATTTTTCAGGAGGGTCCTGAACATAAAGTAAAATCCGATTTTTCAGGAGGGTCCTGGTCATAAAGTAAAATTCCATCCTTCAGAAGGGTCCTGAACATAGAGTAAAATCCCATTTTTCAGGAGGGTCCTAAACATAAAGTAAAATCCCATTTTTCAACAGAAGAAAAATCCCATTTTTCAGGAGGGTCCTGAACATATAGTAAAATCCCATTTTTCCGAAGGGTCATGAACATAAAGTAAAATCCCAATTTTTTTTGAGGATCCTGAACAGAAAGTAAAATCCCATTTTTTCAGGAGGGTCCTGAACATAAAGTAAAATCTCATTTTTCAGGATGGTCCTGAACAGAAAGTAAAATCGGATTTTTTAAGAGGGTTCTGAACAGAAAGTAAAATCCCATTTTGCAGGAGTATCCTGAGCAGAAAGTAAAATCCCATTTTTTCAGGATGGTCCTGATCAGAAAGTAAATTCCCATTTTTTAGGAGGGTCCTGAACAAAAGTTAAGTTCCATTATTCAGGAGGTCCTGAACAGAATGTAAAATCACATTTTTCAGGAGAGTCCTGAATAGAAAGTAAAAATCCCATTTTTCAGGAGGGTGCTGAACATAAAGTAAAATCCCATTTTTCAGGAGGGTCCTGAACAAAAAGTAAAATCCCATTTTTCAAGAGGGTGCTGAACAGAAAGTAAAATCCTATTTTTTCAAAAGGGTCCTGAACAGAAAGTAAAATCCCATTTTTCAGGAGGCTCCTGAACATAAAGTAAAATCCTATTTTTCAAGAGGGTCCTGAACAGAAAGTAAAATCCCATTTTTAAGGAGGGTCCTGAACAAAAAGTAAAATTCCATTTTCAGGAGGGTTCTAAGCATAAAGTGAAATCCAATTTTTAGGAGAGTCCTAAACATAAAGTAAAATTCCATTTTTCAGGAGAGTCCTAAACAGAAAGTAAAAGCCTTTTTTTCTGGAGAATCCTGAATATAAAGTAAAATCCCATTTTTCAGGAGGGTCCTGATTAAAAAGTAAAATCCCATTTTTCAAGAGGGTCTTGAACATAAAGTAAATTCCCCTTTTTTTTCAGGAGGGTCCTGAATAGTAAGTGAAATCCCATTTTTTCAGGAGGGTCCTGAACAGAATGTAAAATCCCATTTTTTAGGAGGGTCCTGAACATTAAGTAAAATCCATTTTTTAGGAGGGTCCTGATCATAAAGTAAAATCCCATTTTCAGGAGGATCCTGCGCATAAAGTGATCAAATTTTTCAAGAGGGTCCTGAACATAAAGTAAAATTCCATTTTTTAGGAGGGTCCTGAACAAAAGTAATACCCCCATTTTTGAAGAGGGTCATGAACATAAAGTAAAATCCCATTTTTCAGGAGGGTCCTGAACAAAAAGTAAAATCCCATTTTTCAAGAGGGTCCTGAACAGAAAGTAAAATCCTATTTTTTCAAAAGGGTCCTGAATAGAAAGTAAAATCCCATTTTTCAGGAGGCTCCTGAACATAAAGTAAAATCCTATTTTTCAAGAGGGTCCTGAACAGAAAGTAAAATCCCATTTTTAAGGAGGGTCCTGAACAAAAAGTAAAATTCCATTTTCAGGAGGGTTCTAAGCATAAAGTGAAATCCAATTTTCAGGAGAGTCCTAAACATAAAGTAAAATTCCATTTTTCAGGAGAGTCCTAAACAGAAAGTAAAAGCCTTTTTTTCAGGATAATCCTGAATATAAAGTAAAATCCCATTTCTCAGGAGGGTCCTGATTAAAAAGTAAAATCTCATTTTTCAAGAGGGTCTTGAACATAAAGTAAATTCCCCTTTTTTTTTCAGGAGGGTCCTGAATAGTAAGTGAAATCCCATTTTTTCAGGAGGGTCCTGAGCAGAATGTAAAATACCATTTTTTAGGAGGGTCCTGAACATTAAGTAAAATCCATTTTTTAGGAGGGTCCTGATCATAAAGTAAAATCCCATTTTCAGGAGGATCCTGAGCATAAAGTAAAATCAAATTTTTCAGGAGGGTCCTGAACATAAAGTAAAATTCCATTTTTAGGAGAGTCGTGAACAAAAGTAATACCCCCATTTTTGAAGAGGGTCATGAACATAAAGAAAAATCCCATTTTTCAGTAGGGTCCTAAACATAAAGTAAAATCCCATTTTTTAAAAAGGGTCCTAAACAGAAAGTAAAATTCCATTTTTTAGGAGGGTCCTGAACATAAACTAAAATCCTATTTTTTCAAAAGGGTCCTGAACAGAAAGTAAAATCTCATTTTTCAGGAAGGTCCTGAACATAAAGTAAAATCCCATTTTTCAGAAGGGTCCTGAAGAGAAAGTAAAATACCATTTTTTTAGGATGGTCCTGAACAGAAAGTGAAGTTCCATTTTTCAGGAGGGTCCTAAACAAAAGTAAAATCCCATTTTTCAGGAGGTCCTGAACAAAATGTAAAATCTCATTTTTCAGGAGGGTCTTGAATAGAAAGTAAAAATCTCATTTTTCAGGAGGGTCCTGAACATAAAGTAAAATCCCATTTTTCAGGAGGGTTCTGAACAGATAGTAAAATCCTTTTTTTCAAGGGGGTCCTAAACAGATAGTAAAATCCTATTTTTCAGGAGGGTCCTGAACAGAAAGTAAAATCTCATTTTTTGGAGGGTCCTGAACAGAATGTAAAATTCCATTTTTCAGGAGGGTCCTGAACAACAAGTAAAATCTCATTATTCATGAGGGTCCTGAACAGAAAGTAAAATCCCATTTTCATGAGGTCCTGAGCATAAAGTAAAATCCCATTTTTCAGGAGGGTCCTAATCATAAAGTAAAATTCCATCATTCAGAAGGGTCCTGAACATAGAGTAAAATCCCATTTTTCAGGAGGGTCTTGAACATAAAGTAAAATCCCATTTTTCAACAGAAGTAAAATCCCATTTTTTAGGAGGGTATGAACATAAAGTAAAATTCCATTTTTCAGGAGGGTCCTGAACATAAAGTAAAATCCCAATTTTTTAGGAGGGTCCTGAACAGAAAGTAAAATCCCATTTTTTAGGAGTGTCCTGAACATAAAGTAAAATCTCATTTTTCAGGAGGGTCCTGTACAGAAAGTAAAATCCTTTTTTTCAGGAGGGTCCTGAACAGATAGTAAAATCCCATTTTTTAGGAGGGTCCTGAACAGAAAGTAAAATCTCATTTTTAAGGAGGGTCCTGAACAGAAAGTAAAATTCCATTTTTTCAGAAGGGTCCTGAACAGAATGTAAAATCCCATTTTTTAAGAGGGTCCTGAACATAAAGTAAAATCCCATTTTCAGGAGGATTTTGAACAGAAAGTAAAATACCATTTTTTCAGGATGGTTCTGAACAGAAAGTATAATCTAATTTTTTCAGGAGGGTGCTGAACAAAAGTAAAATCCCATTTTTCAAGAGGTCCTGAACAGAATATAAAATCCCATTTTTCAGCAGGGTCTTGAATAGAAATTAAAAATCTCATTTTTCAGGAGGGTCCTGAACATAAAGTAAAATCCATTTTTCAGGAGGGTCCTGAACAGAAAGTAAAATCCCATTTTTTCTGGATGGTCTGAACAGAAAGTAAATTCCCATTTTTTAGGAGGGTCCTGAATAAAAGTAAAATTCCATTATTTAGGAGGTCCTGAACAGAATGTAAAATCACATTTTTTAGGAGAGTCCTGAATAGAAAGTAAAAATCCCATTTTCAGGAGGGTCTTGAACATAAAGTAAAATCCCATTTTTCAGGAAGGTCCTGAATAGAAAGTACAATCCCATTTTTCAAGAGGGTCCTGAACAAAAAGTAAAATCCTATTTTTTCAAAAGGGTCCTGAACAGAAAGTAAAATCCCATTTTTCAGGAGGCTCCTGAACATAAAGTAAAATCCCATTTTTCAAGAGAGTCTTAAAATGAGATTTTACTTTACGTTCAGGACACTCCTAAAAAATGGGATTTTACTTTCTGTTCAGGACCCTCCTAAAAAATTGGGATTTTACTTTATGTTCAGGACCCTCCTGAAAAATGGAATTTTACTTTATGTTCAGGACCCTCCTAAAAAATGGGATTTTACTTCTGTTGAAAAATGGGATTTTACTTTATGTTCAAGACCCTCCTGAAAAATGGGATTTTACTCTATGTTCAGGTCCCCTCTGAAGGCTGGAATTTTACTTTATGATTAGGACCCTCCTGAAAAATGGGATTTTACTTTATGCTCAGGACCCTCATGAAAATGAGATTTTACTTTCTGTTCAGGACCCTCCTGAATAATGAGATTTTACTTGTTGTTCAGGACCCTCCTGAAAAATGGAATTTTACATTCTGTTCAGGACCCTCCAAAAAAATGAGATTTTACTTTCTGTTCAAGACCCTCCTGAAAAATAGGATTTTACTATCTGTTTCGGACCCTCTTGTAAAAAAGGATTTTACTATCTATTCAGGACCCTCCTGAAAAATGGATTTTACTTAATGTTCAGGACCCTCCTGAAAAATGGGATTTTGCTTTTTATTCAGGACCTTCCTGAAAAATGGGATTTCACTTTCTATTCAGGACCCTCCTAAAAAAAAGGGGAATTTACTTTATGTTCAAGACCCTCTTAAAAAATGGGATTTTACTTTTTAATCAGGACCCTCCTGAAAAATGGGATTTTACTTTATGTTCAGGACCCTCCTAAAAAATGGGATTTTACTTCTGTTGAAAAATGGGATTTTACTTTATGTTCAAGACCCTCCTGAAAAATGGGATTTTACTCTATGTTCAGGTCCCCTCTGAAGGCTGGAATTTTACTTTATGATTAGGACCCTCCTGAAAAATGGGATTTTACTTTATGCTCAGGACCCTCATGAAAATGAGATTTTACTTTCTGTTCAGGACCCTCCTGAATAATGAGATTTTACTTGTTGTTCAGGACCCTCCTGAAAAATGGAATTTTACATTCTGTTCAGGACCCTCCAAAAAAATGAGATTTTACTTTCTGTTCAAGACCCTCCTGAAAAATAGGATTTTACTATCTGTTTCGGACCCTCTTGTAAAAAAGGATTTTACTATCTATTCAGGACCCTCCTGAAAAATGGATTTTACTTAATGTTCAGGACCCTCCTGAAAAATGGGATTTTGCTTTTTATTCAGGACCTTCCTGAAAAATGGGATTTCACTTTCTATTCAGGACCCTCCTAAAAAAAAGGGGAATTTACTTTATGTTCAAGACCCTCTTAAAAAATGGGATTTTACTTTTTAATCAGGACCCTCCTGAAAAATGGGATTTTACTTTATGTTCAGGACCCTCCTGAAAAAAAGGCTTTTACTTTCTGTTTAGGACCCTCCTGAAAAATGGAATTTTACTTTATGTTCTGGACCCTCCTGAAAAATGGGATTTTACTTTATGCTTAGGACCCTCTTGAAAATGGAATTTTACTTTCTGTTCAGGACCCTCCTTAAAAATGGGATTTTACTTTCTGTTCAGGACCCTCTTGGAAAATGGGATTTTACTTTCTGTTCATGACCCTCCTGAAAAATAGGATTTTAATTTATGTTCAGGACCCTCCTGAAAAATGGAATTTTTACTTTCTATTCAGGACTCTCCTGAAAAAATATGATTTCACATTCTGTTCAGGACCTCCTGAATAATGGAATTTTACTTTTGTTCAGGACCCTCCTAAAAAATGGGAATTTACTTTCTGTTCAGGACCATCCTGAAAAAATGGGATTTTACTTTCTCTTCAGGATCCTCCTGAAAAATGGGATTTTACTTTCTGTTCAGAACCCTCTTGAAAAATGGGATTTTACTTTCTGTTCAGGACCCTGTTGAAAAATACGATTTTACTTGTTGTTCAGGACCCTCCTGAAAAATGGGATTTTACTTTCTGTTCAGGACCCTTTTGAAAAAATAGGATTTTAGTTTACGTTCAGGACCCTCCTGAAAAATGAAATTTTACTTTTTGTTTAGGACCCTTCTGAAAAAATGGGATTTTACTTTATGTTCATGACCCTCTTCAAAAATGGGGGTATTACTTTTGTTCAGGACCCTCCTAAAAAATGGAATTTTACTTTATGTTCAGGACCCTCCTGAAAAATTTGATTACTTTATGCGCAGGATCCTCCTGAAAATGGGATTTAACTTTATGATCAGGACCCTCCTGAAAAATGGATTTTACTTAATGTTCAGGACCCTCCTGAAAAATGGGATTTTACTTTCTGTTCAGGACCCTCCTGAAAAATGGGATTTCACTTTCTATTCAGGACCCTCCTGAAAAAAAAGGGGAATTTACTTTATGTTCAAGACCCTCTTGAAAAATGGGATTTTACTTTATGTTCAGTACCCTCCTGAAAAAAAGGCTTTTACTTTCTGTTTAGGACCCTCCTGAAAAATGGAATTTTACTTTATGTTCAGGACCCTCCTGAAAAATGGGATTTTACTGTATGCTTAGGACCCTCCTGAAAATGGAATTTTACTTTCTATTCAGGACCCTCCTTAAAAATGGGATTTTACTTTCTGTTCAGGACCCTCTTGAAAAATGGGATTTTACTTTCTGTTCAGGACCCTCCTGAAAAATGGGATTTTTACTTTATGTTCAGGACCCTCCTGAAAATGGGCTTTTACTTTCTATTCAGGACTCTCCTGAAAAATGTGATTTTACATTCAGTTCAGGACCTCCTGAATAACGGAATTTTACTTTTGTTCAGGACCCTCCTAAAAAATGTAAATTTACTTTCTGTTCAGGACCATCCTGAAAAAATGGGATTTTACTTTCTGTTCACGATCCTCCTGAAAAATGGGATTTTACTTTCTGTTCAGAACTCTCTTGAAAAATGGGATTTTACTTTCTGTTCAGGACCATCCTGAAAAATGGGATTTTACTTTCTGTTCAGGATCCTCCAAAAAAATTGGGATTTTACTTTATGTTCATGACCCTCCTAAAAAATGAGATTTTACTATATGTTCAGAACCCTCCTAAAAAATGGGATTTCACTTCTGTTGAAAAATGGGATTTTACTTTATGTTTAGGACCCTTCTGAAAAATGGGATTTTACTCTATGTTCAGGACCCTTCTGAAGGATGGAATTTTACTTTATGATCAGGACCCTCATGAAAAATGGAATTTTACTTTATGTTCAGGACCCTCCTAAAAAATAGGATTTTACTCTCTGTTCAGGACCCTCCTGAATAATGGGATTTTACTTTCTATTCAGGACCCTTTTGAAAAATGGGAGTTTTACTTTCTGTTCAGCACCCTCCTGAAAAAAAGGGGAATTTACTATATGTTCAAGAGTATCCAATATGCTGTGGGTAACTCTCATCCACTGAATGTTCTACTTCAATAGAGTCGGTATCTACTAGGATGGCCTCGTAAAACCAACGAGTTTTGAGTGGATCTTCAGTGTCCACAAAGTTCATGTTGGTATAAACAAGAAAACTGGAAAGATAGAAAACCAAGTTGAACCGCTTAACGTTATGGTTACCAGATGGTACACCCAACGAAATACGGTTATTGAGTCAACAACCCCTCCTCTTGAAGGCCTAAATATTCCTTATTCCAATGAAGTCATCAAGGCTTCGCCTTTCAAAACTAAATCTGAAAGAGGATCTATGACTCCTCAGTGCAAAGATCTTGATAGAATAATTGAGCAGAACAATTATACTAATCAAGTTCTCCATATGATATCTCAGCAAATTGAAGATAAGAAGGGAACTACTCTTCTTACTCCTATACCTGTCAAGAGCACTCCTAGCTCAAAACCTATCTCTAACCCTATCTTCAAGATTCCCGAATTCCAAAAGGAAAAATTTCCTGACCTCAATGACGATTTCAAAATCTCAGAACAGATTTTGGAAAAAATCAATTCTAAACTTGCTAAGTCTAAAATATCCCAACAAGGAGAATCCAGTTCTCAAAAGAACTCTCTCTCCAAACTTACTAACGAAAGATATAGTCTCAAAAAGAACTATTACAAAAAACCCTCTCCTCCTGATGTTCAATATGAGGAACACCCTTACCTCTCCACCTGCAATCACGATGGAAGGGGTATTAATGAATGGAATATTGACGGTCTGGCAGAACACCAGATCTACAATAAGCTCTATGAAATGGCTGTATCAATTACCGCCTACAAAATTAAAGGTTCCTCTGACAAAAGAGTATAATGCGTTAGATTGCAAAGAAGATAAAGAAAAACCACCCTTAAGAGCTTTAATTGACCGCCTTGAAGAAAACCCTAGTCTTTCTTTAACCCAAGAGCTTGTGGGAGTTTAAATAGAGTTTTTGAGTGTTTAAGATTAGAATAATAGGGTAGATTAAGTCCCAATAGTGTTTTAGGTCATGGGGTCATACAAGGTTAAGAGGGTAAATATCCAAAATACCTCTAACTTAAACTATAAAAATTACTGCATGAGGGTACGACTTCACCATCCAAACCATACACTATCATACAAGTGGTACCCACCACTCGTATCCTAGGCATCAAGTTTGACTCCAACACTATCTAACGTACGAATCCCTAGACCAAGTCGTATCCACCGCATACGACTAGTACCCTAGAATCATACCCTAGGCCAACTTTAAAGAGCATAAAACGCTGATCATCATATGAGATGGCTTTACTCACTCGTACCATCTCCATATGATTCGTATGGTGCCCACTTGTACCTGTGAGAGTAACCAACCAAGAACACATTGAGTAACATATGACCAAGATCCCCTATATTGTATCCATATCATACGACCGGTATCCACAAACCATATGATGTCTAGAAGCTCAAAACTCGAAAAATTTCTAACGAGTAAAACCCAAGGTGTTTTAATTCTCCCCCACTTGGATCATTCATCCTTGAATGATTGTTCAGGGCAATTCAAAAATGATTTACACCCCAACATCTCGACTCTAACTTTCAACTATGTTAGAAAACAAAGATGCAAGGAAATTAATCTTTCCTTTAACAATGTTTGAAACAAAAGTATGATGAAGAACACATACCTTCTGCATGAATTCCCAAATAAAAAAATAGGAACAGATACTTGGACTTCATATCCCCTTCTGCTTCCCAAGTAGTCATTTCAACCTTATGGTTCCTCCATAGAACCTTAACCAAAGCAACATCCTCCATCTACAACCGACGAATCTGCCAATCCAAGATCTCAACCAGGACCTCCTTATAAGATAAAGAATTCGAGATACCTATATCTCTAATAGGCACAATCTAAGATGGGTCACCCATGAACTTTCTCAACATAGAAACATGGAACATCAAATGAATGGATCTTAAACTAGATGGCAACTCCAACTCATATGCAACCTTACCAACCGTTGTCAAAACCAAGTAAGGACCAACATACTGGGGATTGAGTTTCTCCTTCTTACCAAACCATATCACTCCCTTTATAGGAGACACTTTTAGGAATACCCTATCCCCAACCTCAAACTCTAACTCTTGTCACCTTATATAAACATAGGACGTTTAGCAACTTTCGCCATCCTTAATCCTATCCTATATAACCTTCACCTTTTCCATGGCTTGGTGAACCTAATTTGGCCCAAAAATCTCTACCTTGTCGACCTCAAACTGATAACGCTCAATCTACAGCTCTCGTTTGAGTGTAAAGCGGTCGTTAGCAAATATAGAACCCAACTGGGTTGGGTATCGATCCCACAGAGAATAGCTTGGTCAACAAGTAAGTAAAATTAATAGACTTTTGGTGCAAGTCTCGTAAGAAGGGGGGATTGTAATAAGTAACCAAAGTAATGAAATAAAATCTGAAAATAATAAAGTAAAAAGAGAGTATTTCGTAGGTTGTGAAACAATGAGAATTGAAGCGTTGGGATTATGTCCACCTTCAGAGGTATACGTCTCTATTGGCTATGAGTGTGTAGAGTCTTGACATGCAATTGCTTATAGAGAATTGTAGTCGATGGTAACTCCAAGCGTCTCTCGACCTAAACAAGGACTATTTCACTTTAACTCTCTCGAGCTTAAAGTGTGTCTAGCGGTACGAATTCTCCAAGAGGTTAGTCCAGTTACGACACTAGCTTTTTAATAGGAAAGGGTGTCCTACTACCTTGACATTATCTCTTTTCCAGACAAATAACCTTTCTCTCGAACAAGTTAAATGTTAGACTGGCGTTGGTCTATGCGTCTTCTTTTCTAGACAAATAACCTTTCTCTCGAACAGGTTAGATGTTAGAATGGCGTGTTCTTGTGTTTGAACCGCAAAGGATGTAGATTTAAGATGAAGAGAATAATGATATAAGCAATATACTTGTCTTGAACTCACAAGCTCATAGCAATAGATAGTAACTCATTCGGCTTCCATAACCCCAACTAAGAGATTTAGTTACCCATGAATGCGAAGGATATCACGTTTTGCATGGTGAATGGCGTGAATAGTAGGTGTTTGGCGTGTGGTTTTGGTGATTCCGTAGCAAGTAACGATTCTCTTGTTGTGGAATTTAAGAATAGAAGAATGAAGAATTAAGAATGTATTGTAGGAAGATGTCTTAAGTTAAGAGTTAATTGAATTGTAAGAATGTGATTAAAAAATCTCTAACATGATAGGGTATTTATAATACTCCTATCCTACTCCTACTAAGCTAATGAAATAAATAACCAAATCCTAATATACTAATGAAATCCTTGACCCAAATGTACTAGGGTAAGGTTACAAAATTATAATCCAAATAGAATAATGAAACACATAACCTAATTGCACTAGGTTAATGTATTATGGCAAAAATCCAGCTTTGTGTCTGTAAGTCCCCAAAGTCTTCAGAAATGCTGTTTTAGCCCGGGACAGATTTTCCATGCAGCAGATTTAGTCCTTTATGCGTCCAGCGCCTTTCCATCTCGTTTGTGAGCTTTCTTTTGCGTCAAGTAAGCCATAAATTGCTGTATTTTGCATCATTTATACCTGAAACTTTCCTAATCACATTTGTTAGCTCATTTACAGGAAAAAGGACTAAAAGTGTATGAAATAGATAATTAGTTCTCAAAACTAGGCTAAAATATGGGCAAAATATATTGATATAGGCGCGTAAATTCGCCTATCATCACAAACCACCCAATAGAAGACCTACATCTCTTACCATACAAGGAATAAAAATAAAGCCTTTCCAATGCTAGAGTGATAGTTATTATCAAGAAAACTCTGTAAGAGGTTAATGCTCAACTAAACTACCATAGTAGTCAATCACACACACCAAAATCATATCCTCTAATGTCTGAATAATACTTTCTTCTTTCCCATCAAATTGTGGGTGAAAAGTTGTACTCACACTAACCTTAGTCTCCAAATTTTTGGAAATAACAACCAGAAGTGAGATGTAAACTGCATACCACACAGAGATGATAGACATCGGTACGCCATGCAGCTGCACAATCCCATAAAGATATAACATTGCATAATCTTTTACAGAGAAATTAGTCCTCACTAGCAAGAAGTGAGAATACTTTGTCATCCTATCCACAATGACCTAAACCAAATCAAATTGGTTGTGTGATTTTGGTGGACCGATATCAAAATCCATGTTGATCGCCTCCCACGTTTATTCAGGCTACTCAATTTCTTGATATGAACCTCCAGGCCTCATGTACTCAACATTCACTTGTTGACACACTGAAGTCTTGGCCACAAAATTAGCCACATCCCTCTTCATACCATTCCACCAATACATCTCCTTGAGATCATGATACATTTTAGTAAACAAGGATGAATAACATAGCGTGATTTGTGTGACTCAACCAATATCCTTTCTCACAAACCGTCGACATCGGGGACACATAACCTTATTTAGTAATGCAAGGTACCATCACCATTAATCTTAAATGCCACCATTTTTTCCCACCTACACTTCCATTGATTTTTATCAAGACAGAATCTAACACTTGTTTTTCCTTAATTTCAGCACCTAGAGATGATTGTGCCACTTTCTAAATGAAACACCACCATCTTCAAAGTTAAAGAGACAAACTCTAAGGTTACCTAAATGGTGAATATCCCTCACCATATCCATCTTCTCCTTATCTATATGAGCTAGACACCCCGTGGACAACCTGCTAAAAGCATCAACAACAATATTAGCCTTACCTAGTTGGTAGTGAAGACTCATGTCATAATCCTTCAACAACTTAAGCCACCTTCTTTGCCTAAGATTTAGTTCCTTCTGAGTGAACACATACTGTAGGCTCTTATAATGGGGTTTTAATTCAAGTTTGGGGTAACTGTAGACTGTTAAGGTGTTTGAAGAAACTGATTAATCTCCGGTGTAGACGTTGGTCAGCCTGAAAGTAGATCGTTAAGCCTAGGTGTGGCGTGTTAAGATCTTGTTGGTGGTCCCGTCGACTAAGATAACACTTAGCAGTCTTTAGTGTAAAGCCATTAAATCTTGTTAAAATTCCATAAGCCATAGATATAGATTCATAATTAGATTTCGTCCCTGCATATCTGATTATAGTTAATATGCCTGCTTGTTAGAAGATATATGTTTGCTCTGTTAGTCTCTGGACAGTTTGTTTAGAATCATGAATAATCATGTTAAAAATACTATTAACCTGTCTTCTCAGGCAACTCCGATTGCCAATATTGAAAATGATCTTCAAAACTGGAGTATTCCAGAAGAATCTTTCAACACGATTTATCAAATCGGAAAATTTAGTTTTTTGAAAAAACATAATATTAAGACCTCTGAGTCTACTGTTGCCATAAATAATTCTTTAGAAATTATTCAACTGTTAAATGAGTTAGATATAAACAGATTTAAAAATCAGTTTAATTATCTGCATATTGGACTTGTTCAAGTTGCTATTAAGCCACTATTTCGACAGGGACTAGACATCCCAGTCTGTGCTATCCTAAGAGATGCTCGTCTCTTAAATTTTGACGATTCTCTCTTAGGAGTGATTCAAAGTAACCTCGCCGATGGCCCGGTATACTTTAACTGTTATCCCAATTTCTCTGTGGATATTAATGATCCTAACATCATGGACGTTTTAACTCTAAATGTTAAAACGAAAAACATGAATAGTAAGGAAAATACCAGAGAAATAGCGATTATATACCGCGTATATTATCGCCTCATGGGAACTACTCTAGCACCAAAAGCTAGATTTACGAGCCCTAAAGGGGTTACCACCCTCATGGAAGCAAACAAAGACCGAAGCACAGTCTTTGTTCCAAAGGCTCTTGTTTGGGATGATATTCTCCGATGCAATGACTGGCATTTTGAGGCTATCACCCAACCAGTTCGGATTTACTCCGAAAAATCTCAGATCGAGAGGGTAATCCAACACCCTGATGGATCTATCGATCTGAAGTTCCTCGGATTAGACTCGTCTCGGCATTCGTCGTTTCGTCGCTCTATCTCCACTCGAGCCTCAACTTCCAAACCTCGGGAGGGTAGTGATGAAAATGAGCCTGATGACAAGGGAAAGATTAGAGGAGTTGACTTCTCTGGTCCAGTACCTAAAGTCTATTATCAGCAAAATACTCGGGCTCCTGAACCCGAAAATCTCTACGAGCCAGGAAGCCCAACAGCCTCAGAAATGGCTCCGCCTCCTCAGCGGATCAGAACTGACCCCAGTCTTCTCGTTATCAAGAACGATAATGAAGAATATTCCCCGGACCTCGCATCCTTGAAAGACCGATGGAATCATCCAAAGGACACCCTTAAGCGGAAATGGTACCTTAGTACCTATTCCAGCGAGCAACAAAAGGAGTTAGGAAGGCTATGGATAGCCGACATGAAAAGACTCCGATGTGATATGGAATTCTTCTTCTGGTTAGAGAAAACTGGAAAGATAGAAAACCAAGTTGAACCGCTTAACGTTATGGTTACCAGATGGTACACCCAACGAAATACGGTTATTGAGTCAACAACCCCTCCTCTTGAAGGCCTAAATATTCCTTATTCCAATGAAGTCATCAAGGCTTCGCCTTTCAAAACTAAATCTGAAAGAGGATCTATGACTTATCAGTGCAAAGATCTTGATAGAATAATTGAGCAGAACAATTATACTAATCAAGTTCTCCATACGATATCTCAGCAAATTGAAGATAAGAAGGGAACTACTCTTCTTACTCCACAGAGAATAGCTTGGTCAACAAGTAAGTAAAATTAATAGACTTTTGGTGCAAGTCTCGTAAGAAGGGGGGATTGTAATAAGTAACCAAAGTAATGAAATAAAATCTGAAAATAATAAAGTAAAAAGAGAGTATTTCGTAGGTTGTGAAACAATGAGAATTGAAGCGTTGGGATTATGTCCACCTTCAGAGGCATACGTCTCTATTGGCTATGAGTGTGTAGAGTCTTGACATGCAATTGCTTATAGAGAATTGTAGTCGATGGTAACTCCAAGCGTCTCTCGACCTAAACAAGGACTATTTCACTTTAACTCTCTCGAGCTTAAAGTGTGTCTAGCGGTACGAATTCTCCAAGAGGTTAGTCCAGTTACGGCACTAGCTTTTTAATAGGAAAGGGTGTCCTACTACCTTGACATTATCTCTTTTCCAGACAAATAACCTTTCTCTCGAACAAGTTAAATGTTAGACAGGCGTTGGTCTATGCGTCTTCTTTTCTAGACAAATAACCTTTCTCTCGAACAGGTTAGATGTTAGAATGGCGTGTTCTTATGTTTGAACCGCAAAGGATGTAGATTTAAGATGAAGAGAATAATGATATAAGCAATATACTTGTCTTGAACTCACAAGCTCATAGCAATAGATAGTAACTCATTCGGCTTCCATAACCCCAACTAAGAGATTTAGTTACCCATGAATGCGAAGGATATCACGTTTTGCATGGTGAATGGCGTGAATAGTAGGTGTTTGGCGTGTGGTTTTGGTGATTCCGTAGCAAGTAACGATTCTCTTGTTGTGGAATTTAAGAATAGAAGAATGAAGAATTAAGAATGTATTGTAGGAAGATGTCTTAAGTTAAGAGTTAATTGAATTGTAAGAATGTGATTAAAAAATCTCTAACATGATAGGGTATTTATAATACTCCTATCCTACTCCTACTAAGCTAATGAAATAAATAACCAAATCCTAATATACTAATGAAATCCTTGACCCAAATGTACTAGGGTAAGGTTACAAAATTATAATCCAAATAGAATAATGAAACACATAACCTAATTGCACTAGGTTAATGTATTATGGCAAAAATCCAGCTTTGTGTCTGTAAGTCCCCAAAGTCTTCAGAAATGCTGTTTTAGCCCGGGACAGATTTTCCATGCAGCAGATTTAGTCCTTTATGCGTCCAGCTCCTTTCCATCTCGTTTGTGAGCTTTCTTTTGCGTCAAGTAAGCCATAAATTGCTGTATTTTGCATCATTTATACCTGAAACTTTCCTAATCACATTTGTTAGCTCATTTACAGGAAAAAGGACTAAAAGTGTATGAAATAGATAATTAGTTCTCAAAACTAGGCTAAAATATGGGCAAAATATATTGATATAGGCGCGTAAATTCGCCTATCATCAACACCCCACACTTAGAGCTTTGTTCGTCCTCGAACAACATATCATGTCCTTCTAAGCATCGACTTAAGGTTTTTACAGAAACAACACAAAACATTCTTCAAGACAAGCACAACAATTATCAACGAAGAGTAGCTTTCCGATTATAAGTAGAAACAATTTAACCCCAAGCATAGACTCGTGATGGTGATCAACTCGCATGCAAACGTTAAGGTACATAGAATCATATACAACTATCCAAAACTCATCAACCATGTGTGTCTCACAATATAGTACCCATAATCACTCACAAATATAGCATATTTTTCAAACATGGGTATCAAAGTGTCCTTGCTCTCACTCTCACAAAGAATTCATATGTAGCAACTAATGACCATAAGCTTGCCCTTGATGTAGTACTCCACTAAATGTCGGAATGTTAAGATTAGGATCAAGTAGGTCTTTTGATGGTTGTAACGTAAGCTAAGGGACGGGTAGGATCAACTATTTTGGCCAGAAATAGTGACTAAGTTCCTAAGCACTTTAATACATCACATTGTATCATTGACACTTTTTTCTTTCAACCTTTCTTTATTTTATTTTTCCACCCTTGTTATCATCTTTTGTTTTTCAATTCTAAGCACAACTCACTTTTCAGCTTTCTTGTCCTTTTTCTTTTCACAACGTACCTCCTATGATAGCATTTTTTTTTTCTTTTTCATAACACCTTCAAGAACCTTTACAATTTAAAGCATCATACTCACCCAATTTCCTCTTATGTTGTCACATGACTTATTCACTTTAAAGCACTTAGGAATTTGGATCAAATTACGGTCTTGAAAGAAAATGGATTAGGCTTACATACAAGGTTGTCAAAGAAATAGGCTAAAGGCTCAAAAGGGTTTAACTAGGATGATTTACATGGGTAGGTAAAACTGATGGTAAACAAATATAGGTTGCCAAAGAAATGCCTAAATCATATCCTAAACTTACATTCCTTATTTTCGCTTTGCATACATACCAGGCAAGTTCTAGCATCAGCCACAAACATGGAATATACTATTATCTCACACACACAAGGCACATGGTCGACTTGATTGGTAGTAATATAGACTCTCGACCCAACAAGTGAAGGAATTGAATCACACACTATCACATAATGAGTCACAACTAGAGCCTAAATGTCTCAATAGTCACAATTGTAGCACATACTCTTGTTCTAATCTCATGCTGCCTATCCAAATAATTTCATGCGTAGCTAGAAAAATTTTACTCCTAAAAAATAAAAAAACGTCACACAAAAAAAAAAAAATCACAAAAAAAAATTAAAAATTTGGACTCAAAACAAAATAAACAAGAGCAAACATACAAACATAGCATGCAGATTCTGCCGACACCCCACACTTAGACTAGACACTGCCCTCAGTGGAAAATAAAGTCGAAGAACCTGATTAGTCGGACTCTTCCTCAATGTCGGGGGTCAAACCCCCTTCGTCCGAGTCATCGTAAGAGTCGTCGTCAGAGTTCTCCTCAGCATCAGAATCAGGCAAGCGTCTATCATCATCAGTTGGCACGTCATCATCAAGAGGTTCCTCGAAATAGACTCCCACTCCACACATCTCCCGGGCATGTCTGTTCATTGGGTAGTCGTGGTCCAGCTGTTGGAGCTCTACAGCAGTTGGAATACGTCCACCACTCATCATAGTGAATCGTGTCATGCCATAGAGATGACGGAAGAAACTCTCGTCACGAGCATGTCTCTCCGCAGTGGTAAGGTTGACTCCATGCGTGGTTTCAGCATCTTTGACCTTGGTGAGGTCAACCTTCTTTGGGGTATGTGGGAGTTTGTGGTCAGCTGGTTCCTCTTCTATATCCTCCTTCCGCAACATTGCTGTCAACAAATTGCCGAATGTGAAATGGGACCTGCTGTGGAGTCTGGCTTTTCTCATGGTCGATCGAATGATTGCCCCAAAGTTGATAGGGACATTTGTCATCAATGCATAAACCAGACACACTCTATCTCTCGATATCTTTGTGTATTGCGTCCCAGGAATGAGGCATGAGTTGACAATGCGCATCCAGATTCTTGCTTCCCTATTTAGTGGAGCATAGGGGAATGTGTTGTGACGGCCTGTTTCCTTATGTCTGCCCCATCTTGCCATCGATCTGCTTCCACAAAGCGTGTGTCTTATAGCTCTGTAAGGAGGCCTGCTGTACAGCTCTTTGTATGGTGCAGTGTCGACCGAAGGTAGGCCTAGAAACGAGTTGATCCAATCCGCTGTAAGCTGTAACACTTGGCCCCGAATTTTGACTTCGTTGCCTGTTGTGTTTGGCGACCAGTTGGCATAAAACTCTCTTGTCAAGTCAAGATTGCACTCTCCCATGTCACGGAAGATGAAATCCAGCTTCAAAGCCATTATCTTAGCCAACAGTTGCGGCTCCTTCTTTGCTAAGGTCTCCTTGTTGATTAAGTCGACGTGCACATATTTCTTTTCTTTGTTGCTGCTGTACCATGCCTTGGCTTCTTCCTCAAGAACCCATTTGATTCCGAACATTCTGCGTGGTAGGTGTGCGGAAGATGATTCGCCTTGGTCTTTTCGGCTTCTCTTTTTGTCCTTGCGGGTCGTGGTAGCCTTCTCCTTGCCTTGCCTTGCTTTCGGTGCCATTGAACCTGAGACTAGAAATAATGTTAGATGCAGCACAATCGCACTTTAGACAATCTATATGCAAGCATTAGGGGTACCACCCCACACTTAATCTTGTTGGCACAAATCGGTGAAGTGAACGTGGTCGAGTACTCAGACGTCGTCGACATACGTCTTAGGATTGTATTCCGACAAGAAAATCAGTATTACATCACTCATGAGCAGCCATTTGGACGACTTGCATGGTGTATATAGCAACGTTACAACATAGGGGTTACCACATGGAATTGCTATTCAAACAACAAACACCACCACCTAAGTCGATAGTCACTATAACCTTATCCCGATGGCCGGGATGGTTAATCATGCAAGCATCCAAACAACACTCTCAATCAATATTCATGGCCACATATGTTCAGCAAGTATCACAACAATGCCATTGAAACAAAATTCAAGTCGGAAACAAGTCATGAATTCCATACGTATATAATCAATCACACGATTTTGCAACAATTATCCACACACATGAACATCACCCCTAATCTCTCATGAGTTAGCATTTTATAATAAGCATAGTAAAGTAGTACTTACGACAAATAGATGAAGAATAAGAGAGCACTTACTTGCTTGAAGATTGTGGAGAAGTTGTTGTGGATTGGAAGAACAAAGGAAGAAAAATTTGAGAGGATTTGGGATAATATGCGGCGCCTTTAGGGTTACTTCTAATGTGTTTGTGATAAAAAACCAAGTCCCCTTTATATAGGAGGAGTATGGGTCGGGTTATGACCCATTTACAATCGGATTTGGGGACAAAATCACCCTATATGCGGCGCATATCCCTCGGCATATCACATGTATATGCGGCGCATTGTCCATGGCATAATGGGACATATGCGCCGCACATAGTATGGCATATATAGGCATATGCGGCGCATATGGTATGGCATTTGGTCTCAGTATCTCAAATGCCATAGCATAGGCGGCGCATAGTCAAAAGCACACCTAGGAATAGGCGGCGCATAGTGTATTGCACACTAGATTCCGAGTCCTTAGGCGATAGAATAGGTTGTGCATCGTTCGTGGCCTATTTTTACCAAGGCCTAGCCTTTCTCGAAGCCTATTATGACGTGAGAAAGGCTCAATCCATAGCCTTATGCATCACCATTCCTAACTTACCGACTTTACCATACAATGCGACCAAATCGTCAGTTGAAATCAATCTCCTCGTTGCATACTTCTTACACCTATATTTGCTCAAACAAATGAAAACGATTAGTACGATGGGTTGCCTCCCACCAAGCGCCTTAGTTTTGGTCGTGGCACGACTCTTATTTTTTGATTTTCATTTATCAAAAAGAAAAAATACTAAAATGACAAAACGATAAAACAATAAAACGAAGGGTTGCCTCCCACCTAGCGCCTTATTTATTGTCGTGGCTCGACGTAGTAATCTCGAGTACTTAGACTTCGTCGAGATAAGTGATGGCCATGTCATTCATCGAGTCAAGAGGACCGATATATGGCTTAACACGTTGGCCATTCACCTTGAAGATAACACCCTCATTATTTTCCAATTCGACTACTCCAGACGAGTAGACGTGGGTGACTTTAAATGGACCAGACCACTTTGATTTTAACTTACCTGGGAAGAGCTTGAATCTGGAGTTAAAGAGTAGTACCATGTCACCTTTTTGGAAGTGTCGTCGAACAATCCGCTGATCATGATACTTCTTCATCCGCTCCTTGTATAAATCTGATCTTTCATATGCATGGAGACGGAATTCATCTAGCTCGTTCAGCTGCTCCAACCTCAGGTTCTTCACATCATCCCAATTCAGATTCAAGTGCTTCAATGCCCATAATGCCTTGTATTCAAGCTCGATGGGTAGATGACAAGCCTTCCCATAAACTAGCTGATAAGGTGACATGCCAATGGGTGTCTTGAATGCAGTCCTATATGCCCATAGTGCATCATCTAGCTTCCGAGACCAATCCTTCCGATTCGCATTGACCGTCTTGGCAAGGATTTGCTTGATCTCACGATTGGAAACCTCTACTTGTCCACTAGTTTGGGGATGATAAGGCGTAGCTACCTTGTGTTGCTTGACTCCATACTTGGCCAATACAGATTTGAATAGCTTGTTGCAGAAGTGAGATCCTCCATCACTTATGATAGTACGAGGTACCCCAAAGCGAGAGAAGATATTCTTCTTTAAAAACGCTACAACACGCTTTCCTTCGTTATCGGCCAATGCTACAGCTTCAACCCATTTCGACACATAATCCACAGCAACCAAGATGTACTTCATTCCAAACGAATTCACGAATGGTCCCATGAAATCAATACCCCATACATCAAAGAGTTCTACCTCCAGAATTTTGGACATGGGCATTTCATGGTGTTTTGAAATAGCACCTTGACGTTGGCATTGGTCACACCTTCTCACATAGTCGTGTGCATTTCTGAATATTGTAGGCCAATAATAACCACTTTGCAAGACTTTTCTTGCTGTTCGATTCCCTGCATGATGGCCTCCAACTTGCGAAGTGTGGCATGCTTCTAATATAGTGGGCACTTCTTCATGGGATATACATCGTCGAATGATACCATCCGCGCATCTTCGAAACAAATAAGGCTCATCCCAATAATAGTGCTGAACGTCATGCATAAACTTCCTCTTCTGGTGGTAAGATAAATTGGAAGGTAACACATTACTCACCACGAAATTTGCAAAGTCGGCATACCATGGTAAGTTCTCCATTGTTGTCGCTAGTATCTCCTCGTCAGGGAATGCATCGCCAATCTGATTTTCTGATTGCGCCACATACTCATTCTCAAGTCTAGATAGGTGATCAGCCACTTGGTTCTCGCAACCTCTTCTATCTTTGACTTCGAAATCAAACTCTTGCAGCAGCAACACCCATCGAATCGGCCTTGGTTTTGCATCCTTCTTTGTCATTAGATACCTAAGAGCTGCATGGTCTGTATGAACGATCACTTTAGTACCTAATAGGTAGGCGCGGAACTTCTCAAACGCATACACAACCGCTAATAGCTCTTGTTCAGTGACGGTGTAGTTCCTTTGGGCTTCATTGAGGACCTTACTCGCATAGTAGATAGGATGAAATAATTTCTCCTTTCTCTGTCCAAGAACAGCACCAACGGCTACACCACTAGCATCACACATGACTTCGAACGGGAGCGTCCAATCTGGTGTTACCATGATAGGGGCTTCAATGAGTTTTTCTTTAAGGCATTCAAATGCCTTTAAGCAATCATCATTAAAGTCAAACTTCGCATCTTTCTCCAATAGCTTGCATAATGGACTAGAAATTTTGGAGAAGTCTTTGATGAATCTACGATAAAACCCAGCATGGCCAAGAAAACTACGAACTCCCTTCACCGAAATTGGAGGTGGTAGCTTCTCAATTACCTCTATTTTGGCGCGATCAACCTCTATTCCTCTTTCGGAGATCTTGTGCCCAAGAACAATTCCTTCTTTTACCATGAAGTGGCACTTCTCCCAATTCAGCACAAGGTTGAACTCTACACATCTTTGTAATGCCATGCTTAAATTCACCAAACATGCTTCGAAAGACTCCCCAACAACTGAAAAGTCGTCCATAAATACCTCCAAAGTGTCTTCTACCATATCAGAGAAAATAGACATCATACATCGCTGAAAGGTGGCTGGTGCATTACATAACCCGAATGGCATACGTTTGAAGGCAAACGTACCATATGGGCATGTAAACGTTGTCTTCTCTTGGTCTTCTAGTGCAATAAAAATCTGATTATAACCTGAATAACCATCAAGAAAGCAAAACCATCCTTTTCCCGCTAATCGATCTAGCATTTGGTCCATAAATGGCATGGGGAAGTGATCCTTGAGAGTCCAAGAATTCAGCTTGCGGTAGTCCATGCATACTCTCCATCCAGTGACGGGCCTGAGTGGAATAAGCTCATTCTTTGCATTCGCAACCACCGTCATACCTCCTTTCTTGGGAACACATTGTACTGGGCTTACCCATGTACTATCAGAAATAGGATACACAACTCCTGCGTCTAACCACTTGATAATCTCCTTCTTCACCACCTCTTGCATTGGTGGGTTTAGACGTATTTGGTGTTCGATGGTGGGTGTGCACTTTTCTTGGAGCTGAATTTTATGAGTGCAAATCCCAGGTGGAATACCAAGGATATCCGCAATGGTCCATCCAATAGCTCTAATATACTTGCGTAAAATTGCAATAAGAGCTGCAACTTGTTGCTCACCTAAATCGGCTGCCACTATGACTGGAAGAGTGTTTCCGCTTCCTAAGAATGCATACTTCAAATGGCTTGGCAGCTCCTTTAATTCTAATGTGGGTGGTTCTTCAATAGATGGCTTAGCTGGTGGTGTGGGTCGATTCTTGAGATCAAGATCCAGCTTCTTAGGAGGATAGCGATATGCTCCTAATCCCGATAGAGCACAAATATCATCTTCAGAAATTTCAGCATCATCATCATCTTCTTCCATGAGCAAAACCTCCAAAGGATCATCAAGAATTTGCTCTTCAGCAAGTAACTCATCCTCGTCATCAACGACAACATCAGCCACAGAAAATACACTTAGATCTTTGGGTTGCTTCATTGATTTGCAAACATCAAAGCGCACCACTTCATCATTTATTCGGAATGAAAGCTCATTAGCTCTCAAATCTATGAGCACACTTCCCGTAGCAAGGAAAGGGCGTCCCAAGATTATGGGAACCTCTGAATCTGCTTCGCAATCCAAGATGACAAAGTCTGCTGGAAATATGAATGAAGATACCTTCACCAAGACATCGCATAGAATACCAACCGGTCGTTTTACCGACCTATCCGCCATAACAAGCTTCATATTAGTTGGTGTAGGATCTCCTAACCCCAACTTCTTGTAGATTGATAATGGCATCAAGTTGATGCTGGCTCCTAAGTCACATAATGCTTTAGCAAAGTCCAAAGATCCGACGGTGCAAGGAATAGTGAAAGCTCCGGGGTCGGCCTTCTTCTGAACTATGGATCGGGTAGCTATTGCACTACAATGATGCACATCTTCTTTCAGCTCATAGCTTGCTGCCCTCTTTTTAGTCAGAAGATCTTTCATAAACTTCGCATACCCAGGCATTTGTTCAAGTGCCTCTACCAATGGGACATTAATAGTTAGCTGCTTCAACATGGTCATAAATTTGCTGAACTTAGTGTCATCGGCCACCTTCTTCAATCTTTGTGGAAAAGGTGGTGGTGGGTATGGAAGTGTTCTTTCCATGGCTTTCTTCTCCTCTTGCTTCCGTTTATTATTTTTTTCAGGCTGCACGTCACTAGGCGACACGTCCTTGACGTTGGAAGTGGATATTGCGGCGTCTTCCCTAGTGGCGTCACTAGGCGTGGCGTCCATGTCTGCTGTTCTGTCAACTACTTGCTTGCCTTCTGCTGAAGTTTCCAGCACCTTACCACTCCTCGTAGTGATGGCCATGCATGACCCATCAGTCCTTGGATTTTGCACAGTATCGCTAGGCAAGGTGCCGGTTTTTCTTTGGTTGAGTGCTGCTGAAAGTTGACTGAATTGCTGCTCTAGTTGCTTGATAGAAGTGGAATGAGAATCAACTAATTGCTTCATGGAGGCCAAATCGTCAATCACCTCCTTAACTCCCGCGCTCGTCGCTTCCACTCCTTTCAATAACTTAGCCATCATGTCTTCCATAGAATTAGATGTGGTGGTATCACGTCTACCAGGGGGAACGTACAAACCACTATTTTCATTATTTTTCTTCCAACTACCTTGGTCTTTACCTCCAGATTTATCATAATAGTTCCGACCTTGGTTTCCTTGGGCATTCCCACGGAAACCACCCTGATTGTTCAAGTAGTTGGCCTCCTCTTCTGAATCAGATTCGTCTCTTCCTTTTGACGCAATAGATTTCACTTTTTCAGTCTTCCCTAATAGATGCTTTGTAAGAAGATCCATTTGGGTTTTCATGTGCGCCATATCTTGATCACGTTCTTCTTCTCTCCTTCTTTGATCTGCAGACATGCCAATAGATAAAGTGGGGCTTGCTACCTCAGAATCCCTGGTATGCCAAGCTCTACTTTGTTTCGTCATACGATCTAGCATGTTGCTTGCTTGACCAAAGGTGAGGTCCATAAAAGAACCTCCAGCTGCGTTGTCCACCACTGGTTTAGTTACTGAATTCAAGGCTCTATATAAGATCTCCATGAGGTGAACATTAGTCATGTGATGGTTTGGGCATCTCGCTAGCTTTGTCTTGAACCTCTCCCATGTTTCGTGAAGAGCTTCAGAGGGAAGCTGACGAAAGTTGCTGATTTCATCTCTCAATTGAGCCCTCTTGGATGGCGGAAAGAATCTTTCTAGGAAAGCGTCTCTCAATTGCCTCCAATTTGTAATAGAATCAGGAGTCAGCCCATTCAACCATAATGTTGCCTCCCCAGACAGAGACAATGGAAATAGACGTAATCGAATAGCATTCTGACCAACTCCAGGATTGTCAAAAGACTTGCATGTAGAAATAAAGTTGATAAGATGCATATTCGGATCATCGCCTGCTAGTCCACCGAATAATCCCTTGAGTTGCAATAACTGAATCATGGTGCTAGTGATGTTGAACTTGGCTCCGGGCGCTAATGGTGGTGGAATTATAGCTCCAGTGGCTCCGGCACCATCAAGATCATCATCATCATCGTCGAAAGCTGGTTGCAAAGGTTGGCGATCATATCTGTACCGAGCTTGTCGACCTCGTCTGTTGGCAGGTGTTGCCATTTCAGCGCCATGCCTTGGGTTGATCAACTCGTCATCTCCTAAATCTTCATCGTCAGGATTTGTTGCTCGTCCAGGATTATCAATGTTTTGTTGTTGGACTTGAGCAGCGGCAAGAGCAGCTAATCTTGCTTGCTCGTGTTGAGCAGCCATCCTGTCGATTTCCGCTTGTGCTTCCATTCTTCTAATTCGTTGCGGTTCCGGATTGATTGGTAATAACGGTTGACCAGAACTTCTAGTATGGGGCATGCACTAAAAGAAAAACCTGCAATAAACAAAAACAAAAACTAAACGTAAAAGTACGAGAATCTTTGACCAAAGGGTCTAGTAATTTTCACGAACTTGATTGACACTTGTATTCCCCGACAACGGCGCCAATTTTTGATAACGCTCAATCTACAGCTCTCGTTTGAGTGTAAAGCGGTCGTTAGCAAATATAGAACCCAACTGGGTTGGGTATCGATCCCACAGAGAATAGCTTGGTCAACAAGTAAGTAAAATTAATAGACTTTTGGTGCAAGTCTCGTAAGAAGGGGGGATTGTAATAAGTAACCAAAGTAATGAAATAAAATCTGAAAATAATAAAGTAAAAAGAGAGTATTTCGTAGGTTGTGAAACAATGAGAATTGAAGCGTTGGGATTATGTCCACCTTCAGAGGTATACGTCTCTATTGGCTATGAGTGTGTAGAGTCTTGACATGCAATTGCTTATAGAGAATTGTAGTCGATGGTAACTCCAAGCGTCTCTCGACCTAAACAAGGACTATTTCACTTTAACTCTCTCGAGCTTAAAGTGTGTCTAGCGGTACGAATTCTCCAAGAGGTTAGTCCAGTTACGACACTAGCTTTTTAATAGGAAAGGGTGTCCTACTACCTTGACATTATCTCTTTTCCAGACAAATAACCTTTCTCTCGAACAAGTTAAATGTTAGACTGGCGTTGGTCTATGCGTCTTCTTTTCTAGACAAATAACCTTTCTCTCGAACAGGTTAGATGTTAGAATGGCGTGTTCTTGTGTTTGAACCGCAAAGGATGTAGATTTAAGATGAAGAGAATAATGATATAAGCAATATACTTGTCTTGAACTCACAAGCTCATAGCAATAGATAGTAACTCATTCGGCTTCCATAACCCCAACTAAGAGATTTAGTTACCCATGAATGCGAAGGATATCACGTTTTGCATGGTGAATGGCGTGAATAGTAGGTGTTTGGCGTGTGGTTTTGGTGATTCCGTAGCAAGTAACGATTCTCTTGTTGTGGAATTTAAGAATAGAAGAATGAAGAATTAAGAATGTATTGTAGGAAGATGTCTTAAGTTAAGAGTTAATTGAATTGTAAGAATGTGATTAAAAAATCTCTAACATGATAGGGTATTTATAATACTCCTATCCTACTCCTACTAAGCTAATGAAATAAATAACCAAATCCTAATATACTAATGAAATCCTTGACCCAAATGTACTAGGGTAAGGTTACAAAATTATAATCCAAATAGAATAATGAAACACATAACCTAATTGCACTAGGTTAATGTATTATGGCAAAAATCCAGCTTTGTGTCTGTAAGTCCCCAAAGTCTTCAGAAATGCTGTTTTAGCCCGGGACAGATTTTCCATGCAGCAGATTTAGTCCTTTATGCGTCCAGCGCCTTTCCATCTCGTTTGTGAGCTTTCTTTTGCGTCAAGTAAGCCATAAATTGCTGTATTTTGCATCATTTATACCTGAAACTTTCCTAATCACATTTGTTAGCTCATTTACAGGAAAAAGGACTAAAAGTGTATGAAATAGATAATTAGTTCTCAAAACTAGGCTAAAATATGGGCAAAATATATTGATATAGGCGCGTAAATTCGCCTATCATCACAAACCACCCAATAGAAGACCTACATCTCTTACCATACAAGGAATAAAAATAAAGCCTTTCCAATGCTAGAGTGATAGTTATTATCAAGAAAACTCTGTAAGAGGTTAATGCTCAACTAAACTACCATAGTAGTCAATCACACACACCAAAATCATATCCTCTAATGTCTGAATAATACTTTCTTCTTTCCCATCAAATTGTGGGTGAAAAGTTGTACTCACACTAACCTTAGTCTCCAAATTTTTGGAAATAACAACCAGAAGTGAGATGTAAACTGCATACCACACAGAGATGATAGACATCGGTACGCCATGCAGCTGCACAATCCCATAAAGATATAACATTGCATAATCTTTTACAGAGAAATTAGTCCTCACTAGCAAGAAGTGAGAATACTTTGTCATCCTATCCACAATGACCTAAACCAAATCAAATTGGTTGTGTGATTTTGGTGGACCGATATCAAAATCCATGTTGATCGCCTCCCACGTTTATTCAGGCTACTCAATTTCTTGATATGAACCTCCAGGCCTCATGTACTCAACATTCACTTGTTGACACACTGAAGTCTTGGCCACAAAATTAGCCACATCCCTCTTCATACCATTCCACCAATACATCTCCTTGAGATCATGATACATTTTAGTAAACAAGGATGAATAACATAGCGTGATTTGTGTGACTCAACCAATATCCTTTCTCACAAACCGTCGACATCGGGGACACATAACCTTATTTAGTAATGCAAGGTACCATCACCATTAATCTTAAATGCCACCATTTTTTCCCACCTACACTTCCATTGATTTTTATCAAGACAGAATCTAACACTTGTTTTTCCTTAATTTCAGCACCTAGAGATGATTGTGCCACTTTCTAAATGAAACACCACCATCTTCAAAGTTAAAGAGACAAACTCTAAGGTTACCTAAATGGTGAATATCCCTCACCATATCCATCTTCTCCTTATCTATATGAGCTAGACACCCCGTGGACAACCTGCTAAAAGCATCAACAACAATATTAGCCTTACCTAGTTGGTAGTGAAGACTCATGTCATAATCCTTCAACAACTTAAGCCACCTTCTTTGCCTAAGATTTAGTTCCTTCTGAGTGAACACATACTGTAGGCTCTTATAATGGGGTTTTAATTCAAGTTTGGGGTAACTGTAGACTGTTAAGGTGTTTGAAGAAACTGATTAATCTCCGGTGTAGACGTTGGTCAGCCTGAAAGTAGATCGTTAAGCCTAGGTGTGGCGTGTTAAGATCTTGTTGGTGGTCCCGTCGACTAAGATAACACTTAGCAGTCTTTAGTGTAAAGCCATTAAATCTTGTTAAAATTCCATAAGCCATAGATATAGATTCATAATTAGATTTCGTCCCTGCATATCTGATTATAGTTAATATGCCTGCTTGTTAGAAGATATATGTTTGCTCTGTTAGTCTCTGGACAGTTTGTTTAGAATCATGAATAATCATGTTAAAAATACTATTAACCTGTCTTCTCAGGCAACTCCGATTGCCAATATTGAAAATGATCTTCAAAACTGGAGTATTCCAGAAGAATCTTTCAACACGATTTATCAAATCGGAAAATTTAGTTTTTTGAAAAAACATAATATTAAGACCTCTGAGTCTACTGTTGCCATAAATAATTCTTTAGAAATTATTCAACTGTTAAATGAGTTAGATATAAACAGATTTAAAAATCAGTTTAATTATCTGCATATTGGACTTGTTCAAGTTGCTATTAAGCCACTATTTCGACAGGGACTAGACATCCCAGTCTGTGCTATCCTAAGAGATGCTCGTCTCTTAAATTTTGACGATTCTCTCTTAGGAGTGATTCAAAGTAACCTCGCCGATGGCCCGGTATACTTTAACTGTTATCCCAATTTCTCTGTGGATATTAATGATCCTAACATCATGGACGTTTTAACTCTAAATGTTAAAACGAAAAACATGAATAGTAAGGAAAATACCAGAGAAATAGCGATTATATACCGCGTATATTATCGCCTCATGGGAACTACTCTAGCACCAAAAGCTAGATTTACGAGCCCTAAAGGGGTTACCACCCTCATGGAAGCAAACAAAGACCGAAGCACAGTCTTTGTTCCAAAGGCTCTTGTTTGGGATGATATTCTCCGATGCAATGACTGGCATTTTGAGGCTATCACCCAACCAGTTCGGATTTACTCCGAAAAATCTCAGATCGAGAGGGTAATCCAACACCCTGATGGATCTATCGATCTGAAGTTCCTCGGATTAGACTCGTCTCGGCATTCGTCGTTTCGTCGCTCTATCTCCACTCGAGCCTCAACTTCCAAACCTCGGGAGGGTAGTGATGAAAATGAGCCTGATGACAAGGGAAAGATTAGAGGAGTTGACTTCTCTGGTCCAGTACCTAAAGTCTATTATCAGCAAAATACTCGGGCTCCTGAACCCGAAAATCTCTACGAGCCAGGAAGCCCAACAGCCTCAGAAATGGCTCCGCCTCCTCAGCGGATCAGAACTGACCCCAGTCTTCTCGTTATCAAGAACGATAATGAAGAATATTCCCCGGACCTCGCATCCTTGAAAGACCGATGGAATCATCCAAAGGACACCCTTAAGCGGAAATGGTACCTTAGTACCTATTCCAGCGAGCAACAAAAGGAGTTAGGAAGGCTATGGATAGCCGACATGAAAAGACTCCGATGTGATATGGAATTCTTCTTCTGGTTAGAGAAAACTGGAAAGATAGAAAACCAAGTTGAACCGCTTAACGTTATGGTTACCAGATGGTACACCCAACGAAATACGGTTATTGAGTCAACAACCCCTCCTCTTGAAGGCCTAAATATTCCTTATTCCAATGAAGTCATCAAGGCTTCGCCTTTCAAAACTAAATCTGAAAGAGGATCTATGACTTCTCAGTGCAAAGATCTTGATAGAATAATTGAGCAGAACAATTATACTAATCAAGTTCTCCATACGATATCTCAGCAAATTGAAGATAAGAAGGGAACTACTCTTCTTACTCCTATACCTGTCAAGAGCACTCCTAGCTCAAAACCTATCTCTAACCCTATCTTCAAGATTCCCGAATTCCAAAAGGAAAAATTTCCTGACCTCAATGACGATTTCAAAATCTCAGAACAGATTTTGGAAAAAATCAATTCTAAACTTGCTAAGTCTAAAATATCCCAACAAGGAGAATCCAGTTCTCAAAAGAACTCTCTCTCCAAACTTACTAACGAAAGATATAGTCTTAAAACGAACTATTACAAAAAACCCTCTCCTCCTGATGTTCAATATGAGGAACACCCTTACCTCTCCACATGCAATCACGATGGAAGGGGTATTAATGAATGGAATATTGACGGTCTGGCAGAACACCAGATCTACAATAAGCTCCATGAAATGGCTGTATCAATTACCGCCTACAAAATTAAAGGTTCCTCTGACAAAGGAGCTGCCACCATGATAGTCTCGGGGTTTTACCGGCATGATTAAGCATTGGTGGGACAACTACGTCTCCGAGTTAGAAAAGGACCTCATATATAATGCTACAACCACTGTACAAACGGTGAAAGTTGTAGACAGTAGAGAAACCAGGGTAGAAGAAGCGCAAGAAGATGCTTGCGCTACCCTTCTCTATCACATAGCTAGACACTTCGTGGGAGAACCCAAACTCTTCCAAGATAGAAGTCTAGAAATCTTGAACAATCTTCGCTGTAAAAGCCTAGCAGACTTTAGGTGGTACAAAGATACCTTCCTGGTCAAAGTCCTGATCAGACCCGACTGCAATAATGACTTCTGGAAAGAAAGATTTATCAGCGGTCTTCCTCCTCTGTTCGCTGACAAAGTTAGAACAACTATCAAGACCAGATTTGATGGCCAAATACCTTATAACAATCTTACTTACGGTGACCTAGTAAGTTTTATCACCTCCACCGGTATAGACCTCTGTACTGACCTTAAGCTTAAACAGCAACTTAAGCATAAAGGAAAGTATGGCCTTGGGACTTTCTGCAATGACTACGGTTTCACCGACCTTACTTCTGAAAGGAAAAGACGGAAGAAATCTTCCAAGAAGATTTTTCCATCCAAAAGGACTTACAAGAAGGAGTCCTACAAACCTAGCAGAAAGACTAAGCGCAAGTCTTCCAAAGGTAACAAAGATACTTGTTGTACATGTGGCAAATCTGGCCATAGGTCAAAAGACTGCAAATCCAGCAAGAAGAAGAAGATCAATCAACTTGATCTTCCTGATGAAGCAAAAGAAAAATTATTTTCCATAATGGAGGATGATTCCTCGACAGCTTCGGAACCCTCTTCTGACAGCGAAGACTATAGCGACGAAGAATTTATCAACGCCGCTTATGAGTCTGATGATTCTCAATCCGGACAAGATTGTGAGTGCAATGGCACTTTCTGTACTTGTTCAGCCAATGTCATTAATGTCATAACCCGAAGACCCAAGGAAATCCTGTTCGACATTATAGAACATATTTCTGACGATGAGCTTCGAAGTAAGTATCTTCAAGAGCTCAAACGCTTACTTTCTCAAGAAGAAAGTCCCCCAAAAGCCAAACCTATTGTTCAACCTTTCAATATGCAAAAGGTTATGGCTAAGTTCCAAGCGTCCCCCTCAGAACCTACCATCTCTGACTTGAAGGGAGAAATCACCTACCTAAAGGGAGAAATCAAAAATCTCAAAACCAGACTTGATCATGTGGAGCTTAACATCCTCACAGAATAAGTCGTTAGGTCAGCCTTACCTTCAGAAAAGGCCCCTGAATCTCCCAAATATCTTCCTATAACACCCATGGATCATCTGAAAAACCCAGATCCATTCCCTGGAACTGACATTCCGTCTGACGTTCCATCCTCTTCGGGAAAAGCCATTTCCGCCATTAAAGCTTACAGCGAGCATATCGTTGTAAAGATTGTCATTAATCAAGACTTTGTTCTCAACAGAGTCGCTCTATTTGACACTGGTGCTGACAGTAACTGTATTGTTAAGGGCCTTATCCCTACCAAATACCTCCAGAAGAGTAAAACTAAATTATACTCAGCCACTGGCGAGAAAATGACAAATACTTATGAGCTTCAGAAAGCCCATATATGTAACAATGACATTTGCCTTGTTAGTAATTTTGTCATTTCTGAAGATATCATCGAAGATATCATTCTTGGCATACCGTTTGTTAATCAAATTCGCCCCTACCAGAGCGACTATGATGGATTACGCTCAGTCCTTTTGGGAACCGAGCTCTTCTTCCCTTTACTCCGTCCTCTTTCAAAAAACGATGGACAAAGGATCAAGGAAGAAACGGTGTTCAAAATAAACCGTTTATCTTCTCACATTTGTTTTCTCAAACAGGAAGTTCAGCTCAAACATATTGAGCAAACTTTAAAAACCCCGGAGATGGTCAACAAGATCACCCTCCTTCAAAAGAAGTTTGAAAACGAGATTTGCTCTGAATTGCCTAATGCATTTTGGGAACGCAAGAAGCATCTCGTTGAGCTTCCTTATGTTGCTGGCTTCGACGAAAATCAAATTCCTACGAAAGCCAGACCAATTCAAATGAATCAAGAGATGATGGAAATTTGCAAAACAGAAATCAATCATCTCCTTCATAAGGGTATCATTAGGCCCTCTAATTCCCCTTGGAGTTGCTCTGCATTTTACGTAAATAACAGTGCCGAGAAGGAAAGAGGAACTCCTAGGCTTGTTATTAATTACAAGCCATTAAATTCGGTCCTAAAATGGATCAGTCACCCAATCCCTAATAAAAGGGATCTCCTCAAGCGAACCTATAAGGCCAACCTTTACAGCAAATTCGATATGAAGTCAGGATTCTGGCAAATTCAGATTGCTGAAAAGGACAAATAAGACTTCCTTCAACGTCCCTTTTGGGCACTACGAATGGAATGTCTTACCGTTTGGGCTTAAAAATGCTCCCTCCGAATTCCAGAATATCATGAACAATATTTTCAATGAATATTCTTATATGTCAATTGTTTATATTGATGATGTGTTAATTTTCTCTGAGAACATTGATTCCCATTTCAAGCATCTTAATACATTCTTTAAGGTTGTAAAACTCAATGGTCTTGTTGTCAGTGCTAAGAAAATGAAGTTGTTTCAAACCTCCATTCGTTTTCTAGGACATGATTTGCATCAGGGTAGCCATAAGCCCATTTGTAGAGCCATAGAGTTCTCATCTAAATTTCCAAATGAGATTACGGATAAAACTCAACTGCAAAGGTTTTTAGGAAGCCTAAATTATGTTGCCGATTTTATCCCTCACATTAGGCAGGTCTGTGAACCTCTTTATAAACGTCTTAAGAAAAATCCAGTTCCATGGAGTTTTGAACAAACCGACGCCATTAAAAAGATTAAATCTTTAGTTCAAAACCTTCCCTGCTTAGGTATCCCCAATCCTGAAGCATTCATGATTGTAGAAACCGATGCATCTGACATAGGTTATGGTGGTATTCTTAAGCAAAGGACATCTGATGACTCTCCCGAACAATTAGTTCGTTTTACCTCTGGCATCTGGAATGCTGCTCAGAAAAACTATAGCACTGTTAAAAAAGAAGTTTTATCTATAGTGCTATGTATCACCAAATTTCAAGATGACCTTATCAATAAGGAATTTCTTCTTCGCGTTGATTGCAAATCAGCTAAAGAAATTTTACAAAAGGATGTTAAAAATCTCGTTTCAAAACAGATATTTGCTAGATGGCAAGCTCTCCTATCTAGCTTTGATTTTCAAATTGAATTTATCAAAGGAGAACATAACTCCCTTCCCGATTTTCTAACAAGAGAATTCTTACAGGGCCATGAGACCGAATCTGGGGAAAAACCCCAAACAAGAACAACCAAGAATGGCTAGACCATTCGACGCTCCTCTAGCTACGGCAAATCCACTCCGGCCTTCTATTCCGCAAAGGCCAGTTCTCAAGGAAGAGATTCAATCTCTAAATCCCAACAGGTTCGCAGCACTACAGCCTCCACCAGCACCCACAAAGCTGGTATATATGAAGACAAATTTGCCCGTTATCCAAGGGCAAACAGCGGCCAGCTCTTCAGTACAGACTAAGCAGATCTATACAATGAAGGCTCCAGAAACCTTCGCAGAAGCAGTCGATCCAGCATCAGCCAAGACTGCTCCAACACCAACGACTCCAGTTAAGGAAGAGTTTAAGTATATTACTACTCAGGTATGCCCCATAATTGCACTGGACAAGGCATACGAAGGATATCATATGAACCAGCTCATCAAGCCGGTTTATACCAACATGAACTTTGTGGACACTGAAGATCCACTCAAAACTCGTCGGTTTTACGAGGCCATCCTAGTAGATACCGACTCTATTGAAGTAGAACATTCAGTGGATGAGAGTTACCCAGAGCATATTGGATACTCTAAATTCACTATCAAGAGGGTTCTAACCCCTTTCAACTGGTTTGTGGATCACCTGCATACTCCAGTTGCCCTATCAATGCCGCATCGACCGCAAACATACAACTGGTAGGACTATAAGTCGGCCTGGTTTAATTTCCTATTCGTTCGACCGGGACATACCTGGTTTGTCAAATACTGCCCAGTTATGGTAGAAGCCATTATACCAAGATGGTTCTATGAATGGTGGGAATGCTTTGGAGGAACTAAGGAAGTTCTTCCGCAACAATTTGTTAAACGTCTCCCTGATTTCATAATCAAAGAGGGATGTTCTACCTTACCCACACATATTCAAATGTGTAAGTTTTTTATTAAGAAAAGGATTTTGTATATTATATCCTGGAACTTCATCAAGTTTGAACAGCACAGGATTAAGTACTTATCCAAAGAAGTAAAAGTCAAAGGTTGGACTCCCAAGCCAACTGCTCCCAGGACTCCTGACAAAGGAAAATCCGCAGCTTCATCTTCCAGCTCCTCCACTAGCAAGAAGGCTCTGAAAGAGAGACTCAAGAAAGCTTTGGATTTGGACAAGCAAGAAGCATCAACCAACACTGAAGAATTACTTCAGCTCATTGCAGAGGCTTCTTCTACAGGAAGCAGTGATGACAATGGCGATATGCTAAATCCAAAAGGATTAGCTATGGCCTACATGGATCCCTATTATGAATAGGAATTTAACCCTTCTAGAGATAGAGGTTCAAAGAACCGGAATTATCTCGGTAAAAGGGCAATTCACTATTCCTGATTAGAATCCAGGACCCATCCTGTCTCCTCTAGATGACAAAACCTTCAGCATCACCTTTCACTAAAAGGAATCAGCTTTTTCAAAAGGCGCACTCAGCAGCAGCTTTTTCAAAAGGCGCACTCAGCAGCTTTTCAAAAGAAAAGGCATCATCACTCTGCTTTTCAAAAAGCAGCCCCACTATTTTGTCGGCAAAATCTAAGCCGAACACTTGTACACTCTAGATGTATTTACTTTTCTCATTTTGCCTATATAAGGCTTCATTCTCCACTAGAGAAGGCATTCAGAAATTTCCTCATATAAGAAATTCTCTAAGCCCATTCTCTCTATTGTAATCAAATGTTTTCATAAGCTTTCTATAAAAATTGTAAGTTCTTATAATTCTCTATTAAATTCCGCATAATTTTACATATAATACTCACGATACTTTTTCTGAAAAATTATTTTCCATAATGGAGGATGATTCCTCGACAGCTTCGGAACCCTCTTCTGACAGCGAAGACTATAGCGACGAAGAATTTATCAACGCCGCTTATGAGTCTGATGATTCTCAATCCGGACAAAGTTGATTGATCTTCTTCTTCTTGCTGTATTTGCAGTCTTTTGACCTATGGCCAGATTTGCCACATGTCCAACAAGTATCTTTGTTACCTTTGGAAGACTTGCGCTTAGTCTTTCTGCTAGGTTTGTAGGACTCCTTCTTGTAAGTCCTTTTGGATGGAAAAATCTTCTTGGAAGATTTCTTCCGTCTTTTTATTATATGTAAAATTATGCGGAATTTAATAGAGAATTATAAGAACTTACAATTTTTATTGAAAGCTTATGAAAACATTTGATTACAATAGAGAGAATGGGCTTAGAGAATTTCTTATATGAGGAAATTTCTGAATGCCTTCTCTAGTGGAGAATGAAGCCTTATATAGGCAAAATGAGAAAAGTAAATACATCTAGAGTGTACAAGTGTTCGGCTTAGATTTTACCGACAAAATAGTGGGGCTGCTTTTTGAAAAGCAGAGTGATGATGCCTTTTCTTTTGAAAAGCTGCTGAGTGCGCCTTTTGAAAAAGCTGCTGCTGAGTGCGCCTTTTGAAAAAGCTGATTTCTTTTAGTGAAAGGTGATGCTGAAGGTTTTGTCATCTAGAGGAGACAGGATGGGTCCTGGATTCTAATCAGGAATAGTGAATTGCCCTTTTACCGAGATAATTCCGGTTCATTGAACCTCTATCTCTAGAAGGGTTAAATTCCTATTCATAATAGGGATCCATGTAGGCCATAGCTAATCCTTTTGGATTTAGCATATCGCCATTGTCATCACTGCTTCCTGTAGAAGAAGCCTCTGCAATGAGCTGAAGTAATTCTTCAGTGTTGGTTGATGCTTCTTGCTTGTCCAAATCATCCAAAGCTTTCTTGAGTCTCTCTTTCAGAGCCTTCTTGCTAGTGGAGGAGCTGGAAGATGAAGCTGCGGATTTTCCTTTGTCAGGAGTCCTGGGAGCAGTTGGCTTGGGAGTCCAACCTTTGACTTTTACTTCTTTGGATAAGTACTTAATCCTGTGCTTTTCAAACTTGATGAAGTTCCAGGATATAATATACGAAATCCTTTTCTTAATAAAAAACTTACACATTTGAATATGTGTGGGTAAGGTAGAACATCCCTCTTTGATTATGAAATCAGGGAGACGTTTAACAAATTGTTGCGGAGGAACTTCCTTAGTTCCTCCAAAGCATTCCCACCATTCATAGAACCATCTTGGTATAATGGCTTCTACCATAGCTGGGCAGTATTTGACAAACCAGGTATGTCCCGGTCGAACGAATAGGAAATTAAACCAGGCCGACTTATAGTCGTACCAGTTGTATGTTTGCGGTCGATGCGGCATTGATAGGGCAACTGGAGTATGCAGGTGATCCACAAACCAGTTGAAAGGGGTTAGAACCCTCTTGATAGTGAATTTAGAGTATCCAATATGCTCTGGGTAACTCTCATCCACTGAATGTTCTACTTCAATAGAGTCGGTATCTACTAGGATGGCCTCGTAAAACCGACGAGTTTTGAGTGGATCTTCAGTGTCCACAAAGTTCATGTTGGTATAAACCGGCTTGATGAGCTGGTTCATATGATATCCTTCGTATGCCTTGTCCAGTGCAATTATGGGGCATACCTGAGTAGTAATATACTTAAACTCTTCCTTAACTGGAGTCGTTGGTGTTGGAGCAGTCTTGGCTGATGCTGGATCGACTGCTTCTGCGAAGGTTTCTGGAGCCTTCATTGTATAGCTCTGCTTAGTCTGTACTGAAGAGCTGGCCGCTGTTTGCCCTTGGATAACGGGCAAATTTGTCTTCATATCTACCAGCTTTGTGGGTGCTGGTGGAGGCTGTAGTGCTGCGAACCTGTTGGGATTTAGAGATTGAATCTCTTCCTTGAGAACTGGCCTTTGCGGAATAGAAGGCCGGAGTGGATTTGCCGTAGCTAGAGGAGCGTCGAATGGTCTAGCCATTCTTGGTTGTTCTTGTTTGGGGTTTTTCCCCAGATTCGGTCTCATGGCCCTGTAAGAATTCTCTTGTTAGAAAATCGGGAAGGGAGTTATGTTCTCCTTTGATAAATTCAATTTGAAAATCAAAGCTAGATAGGAGAGCTTGCCATCTAGCAAATATCTGTTTTGAAACGAGATTTTTAACATCCTTTTGTAAAATTTCTTTAGCTGATTTGCAATCAACGCGAAGAAGAAATTCCTTATTGATAAGGTCATCTTGAAATTTGGTGATACATAGCACTATAGATAAAACTTCTTTTTTAACAGTGCTATAGTTTTTCTGAGCAGCATTCCGGATGCCAGAGGTAAAATGAACTAATTGTTCGGGAGAGTCATCAGATATCCTTTGCTTAAGAATACCACCATAACCTATGTCAGATGCATCGGTTTCTACAATTATGAATGCTTCAGGATTGGGGATACCTAAGCAGGGAAGGTTTTGAACTAAAGATTTAATCTTTTTAATGGCGTCGGTTTGTTCAAAACTCCATGGAATTGGATTTTTCTTAAGACGTTTATAAAGAGGTTCACAGACCTGCCTAATGTGAGGGATAAAATCGGCAACATAATTTAGGCTTCCTAAAAACCTTTTCAGTTGAGTTTTATCCGTAATCTCATTTGGAAATTTAGATGAGAACTCTATGGCTCTACAAATGGGCTTATAGCTACCCTGATGCAAATCATGTCCTAGAAAACGAATGGAGGTTTGAAACAACTTCATTTTCTTAGCACTGACAACAAGACCATTGAGTTTTACAACCTTAAAGAATGTATTAAGATGCTTGAAATGGGAATCAATGTTCTCAGAGAAAATTAACACATCATCAATATAAACAATTGACATATAAGAATATTCATTGAAAATATTGTTCATGATATTCTGGAATTCGGAGGGAGCATTTTTAAGCCCAAACGGTAAGACATTCCATTCGTAGTGCCGAAAAGGGACGTTGAAGGCAGTCTTATATTTGTCCTTTTCAGCAATCTGAATTTGCCAGAATCCTGACTTCATATCGAATTTGCTGTAAAGGTTGGCCTTATAGGTTCGCTTGAGGAGATCCCTTTTATTAGGGATTGGGTGCCTGATCCATTTTAGGACCGAATTTAATGGCTTGTAATTAATAACAAGCCTTGGAGTTCCTCTTTCCTTCTCGGCACTGTTATTTACGTAAAATGCAGAGCAACTCCAAGGGGAATTAGAGGGCCTAATGATACCCTTATGAAGGAGATGATTGATTTCTGTTTTGCAAATTTCCATCATCTCTTGATTCATTTGAATTGGTCTGGCTTTCGTAGGAATTTGATTTTCGTCGAAGCCAGCAACATAAGGAAGCTCAACGAGATGCTTCTTGCGTTCCCAAAATGCATTAGGCAATTCAGAGCAAATCTCGTTTTCAAACATCTTTTGAAGGAGGGTGATCTTGTTGACCATCTCCGGGGTTTTTAAAGTTTGCTCAATATGTTTGAGCTGAACTTCCTGTTTGAGAAAACAAATGTGAGAAGATAAACGGTTTATTTTGAACACCGTTTCTTCCTTGATCCTTTGTCCATCGTTTTTTGAAAGAGGACGGAGTAAAGGGAAGAAGAGCTCGGTTCCCAAAAGGACTGAGCGTAATCCATCATAGTCGCTCTGGTAGGGGCGAATTTGATTAACGAACGGTATGCCAAGAATGATATCTTCGATGATATCTTCAGAAATGACAAAATTACTAACAAGGCAAATGCCATTGTTACATATATGGGCTTTCTGAAGCTCATAAGTATTTGTCATTTTCTCGCCAGTGGCTGAGTATAATTTAGTTTTACTCTTCTGGAGGTATTTGGTAGGGATAAGGCCCTTAACAATACAGTTACTGTCAGCACCAGTGTCAAATAGAGCGACTCTGTTGAGAACAAAGTCTTGATTAATGACAATCTTTACAACGATATGCTCGCTGTAAGCTTTAATGGCGGAAATGGCTTTTCCCGAAGAGGATGGAACGTCAGACGGAATGTCAGTTCCAGGGAATGGATCTGGGTTTTTCAGATGATCCATGGGTGTTATAGGAAGATATTTGGGAGATTCAGGGGCCTTTTCTGAAGGTAAGGCTGACCTAACGACTTGTTCTGTGAGGATGTTAAGCTCCACATGATCAAGTCTGGTTTTGAGATTTTTGATTTCTCCCTTTAGGTAGGTGATTTCTCCCTTCAAGTCAGAGATGGTAGGTTCTGAGGGGGACGCTTGGAACTTAGCCATAACCTTTTGCATATTGAAAGGTTGAACAATAGGTTTGGCTTTTGGGGGACTTTCTTCTTGAGAAAGTAAGCGTTTGAGCTCTTGAAGATACTTACTTCGAAGCTCATCGTCAGAAATATGTTCTATAATGTCGAACAGGATTTCCTTGGGTCTTCGGGTTATGACATTAATGACATTGGCTGAACAAGTACAGAAAGTGCCATTGCACTCACAATCTTGTCCGGATTGAGAATCATCAAACTCATAAGCGGCGTTGATAAATTCTTCGTCGCTATAGTCTTCGCTGTCAGAAGAGGGTTCCGAAGCTGTCGAGGAATCATCCTCCATTATGGAAAATAATTTTTCTTTTGCTTCGTCAGGAAGATCAAGTTGATTGATCTTCTTCTTCTTGCTGGATTTGCAGTCTTTTGACCTATGGCCAGATTTGCCACATGTCCAACAAGTATCTTTGTTACCTTTGGAAGACTTGCGCTTAGTCTTTCTGCTAGGTTTGTAGGACTCCTTCTTGTAAGTCCTTTTGGATGGAAAAATCTTCTTGGAAGATTTCTTCCGTCTTTTCCTTTCAGAAGTAAGGTCGGTGGAACCGTAGTCATTGCAGAAAGTCCCAAGGCCATACTTTCCTTTATGCTTAAGTTGCTGTTTAAGCTTAAGGTCAGTACAGAGGTCTATACCGGTGGAGGTGATAAAACTTACTAGGTCACCGTAAGTAAGATTGTTATAAGGTATTTGGCCATCAAATCTGGTCTTTATAGTTGTTCTAACTTTGTCAGCGAACAGAGGAGGAAGACCGCTGATAAATCTTTCTTTCCAGAAGTCATTATTGCAGTCGGGTCTGATCAGGACTTTGACCAGGAAGGTATCTTTGTACCACCTAAAGTCTGCTAGGCTTTTACAGCGAAGATTGTTCAAGATTTCTAGACTTCTATCTTGGAAGAGTTTGGGTTCTCCCACGAAGTGTCTAGCTATGTGATAGAGAAGGGTAGCGCAAGCATCTTCTTGCGCTTCTTCTACCCTGGTTTCTCTACTGTCTACAACTTTCACCGTTTGTACAGTGGTTGTAGCATTATATATGAGGTCCTTTTCTACCTCGGAGACGTAGTTGTCCCACCAATGCTTAATCATGCCGGTAAAACCCGAGACTATCATGGTGGCAGCTCCTTTGTCAGAGGAACCTTTAATTTTGTAGGCGGTAATTGATACAGCCATTTCATGGAGCTTATTGTAGATCTGGTGTTCTGCCAGACCGTCAATATTCCATTCATTAATACCCCTTCCATCGTGATTGCAGGTGGAGAGGTAAGGGTGTTCCTCATATTGAACATCAGGAGGAGAGGGTTTTTTGTAATAGTTCTTTTTGAGACTATATCTTTCGTTAGTAAGTTTGGAGAGAGAGTTCTTTTGAGAACTGGATTCTCCTTGTTGGGATATTTTAGACTTAGCAAGTTTAGAATTGATTTTTTCCAAAATCTGTTCTGAGATTTTGAAATCGTCATTGAGGTCAGAAAATTTTTCCTTTTGGAATTCGGGAATCTTGAAGATAGGGTTAGAGATAGGTTTTGAGCTAGGAGTGCTCTTGACAGGTATAGGAGTAAGAAGAGTAGTTCCCTTCTTATCTTCAATTTGCTGAGATATCGTATGGAGAACTTGATTAGTATAATTGTTCTGCTCAATTATTCTATCAAGATCTTTGCACTGAGGAGTCATAGATCCTCTTTCAGATTTAGTTTTGAAAGGCGAAGCCTTGATGACTTCATTGGAATAAGGAATATTTAGGCCTTCAAGAGGAGGGGTTGTTGACTCAATAACCGTATTTCGTTGGGTGTACCATCTGGTAACCATAACGTTAAGCGGTTCAACTTGGTTTTCTATCTTTCCAGTTTTCTCTAACCAGAAGAAGAATTCCATATCACATCGGAGTCTTTTCATGTCGGCTATCCATAGCCTTCCTAACTCCTTTTGTTGCTCGCTGGAATAGGTACTAAGGTACCATTTCCGCTTAAGGGTGTCCTTTGGATGATTCCATCGGTCTTTCAAGGATGCGAGGTCCGGGGAATATTCTTCATTATCGTTCTTGATAACGAGAAGACTGGGGTCAGTTCTGATCCGCTGAGGAGGCTGAGCCATTTTTGAGGCTATTGGGCTTCCTGGCTCGTAGAGATTTTCGGGTTCAGGAGCCCGAGTATTTTGCTGATAATAGACTTTAGGTACTGGACCAGAGAAGTCAACTCCTCTAATCTTTCCCTTGTCATCAGGCTCATTTTCATCACTACCCTCCCGAGGTTTGGAAGTTGAGGCTCGAGTGGAGATAGAGCGACAAAACGACGAATGCCGAGACGAGTCTAATCCGAGGAACTTCAGATCGATAGATCCATCAGGGTGTTGGTTTACCCTCTCGATCTGAGATTTTTCGGAGTAAATCCAAACTGGTTGGGTGATAGCCTCAAAATGCCAGTCATTGCATCGGAGAATATCATCCCAAACAAGAGCCTTTGGAACAAAGACTGTGCTTCGGTCTTTGTTTGCTTCCATGAGGGTGGTAACCCCTTTAGGGCTCGTAAATCTAGCTTTTGGTGCTAGAGTAGTTCCCATGAGGCGATAATATACGCGGTATATAATCGCTATTTCTCTGGTATTTTCCTTACTATTCATGTTTTTCGTTTTAACATTTAGAGTTAAAACGTCCATGATGTTAGGATCATTAATATCCACAGAGAAATTGGGATAACAGTTAAAGTATACCGGGCCATCGGCGAGGTTACTTTGAATCACTCCTAAGAGAGAATCGTCAAAATTTAAGAGACGAGCATCTCTTAGGATAGCACAGACTGGGATGTCTAGTCCCTGTCGGAATAGTGGCTTAATAGCAACTTGAACAAGTCCAATATGCAGATAATTAAACTGATTTTTAAATCTGTTTATATCTAACTCATTTAACAGTTGAATAATTTCTAAAGAATTATTTATGGCAACAGTAGACTCAGAGGTCTTGATATTATGTTTTTTCAAAAAACTAAATTTTCCGATTTGATAAATCGTGTTGAAAGATTCTTCTGGAATACTCCAGTTTTGAAGATCATTTTCAATATTGGTAATCGGAGTTGCCTGAGAAGACAGGTTAATAGTATTTTTAACATGATTATTCATGATTCTAAACAAACTGTCCAGAGACTAACAGAGCAAACATATATGTTCTAACAAGCAGGCATATTAACTATAATCAGATATGCAGGGACGAAATCTAATTATGAATCTATATCTATGGCTTATGGAATTTTAACAAGATTTAATGGCTTTACACTAAAGACTGCTAAGTGTTATCTTAGTCGACGGGACCACCAACAAGATCTTAACACGCCACACCTAGGCTTAACGATCTACTTTCAGGCTGACCAACGTCTACACCGGAGATTAATCGGTTTCTTCAAACACCTTAACAGTCTACAGTTACCCCAAACTTGAATTAAAACCCCATTATAAGACAAGATATATAATCATAATTATATTAAGTAACAGCATACCGGATTAAAATAATATGTTCTTATATGAACATAGTTTTGCTCATGCTCTAGACAGATTATATGTTTAGCCGCTCATGCTAAATATACAATCTGCCGTCATGGCTCTGATACCAGAAAAAGGATCCATGAGGGTGGTAACCCCTTTAGGGCTCGTAAATCTAGCTTTTGGTGCTAGAGTAGTTCCCATGAGGCGATAATATACGCGGTATATAATCGCTATTTCTCTGGTATTTTCCTTACTATTCATGTTTTTCGTTTTAACATTTAGAGTTAAAACGTCCATGATGTTAGGATCATTAATATCCACAGAGAAATTGGGATAACAGTTAAAGTATACCGGGCCATCGGCGAGGTTACTTTGAATCACTCCTAAGAGAGAATCGTCAAAATTTAAGAGACGAGCATCTCTTAGGATAGCACAGACTGGGATGTCTAGTCCCTGTCGGAATAGTGGCTTAATAGCAACTTGAACAAGTCCAATAGAGGACGGAGTAAAGGGAAGAAGAGCTCGGTTCCCAAAAGGACTGAGCGTAATCCATCATAGTCGCTCTGGTAGGGGCAAATTTGATTAACGAACGGTATGCCAAGAATGATATCTTCGATGATATCTTCAGAAATGACAAAATTACTAACAAGGCAAATGCCATTGTTACATATATGGGCTTTCTGAAGCTCATAAGTATTTGTCATTTTCTCGCCAGTGGCTGAGTATAATTTAGTTTTACTCTTCTGGAGGTATTTGGTAGGGATAAGGCCCTTAACAATACAGTTACTGTCAGCACCAGTGTCAAATAGAGCGACTCTGTTGAGAACAAAGTCTTGATTAATGACAATCTTTACAACGATATGCTCGCTGTAAGCTTTAATGGCGGAAATGGCTTTTCCCGAAGAGGATGGAACGTCAGACGGAATGTCAGTTCCAGGGAATGGATCTGGGTTTTTCAGATGATCCATGGGTGTTATAGGAAGATATTTGGGAGATTCAGGGGCCTTTTCTGAAGGTAAGGCTGACCTAACGACTTGTTCTGTGAGGATGTTAAGCTCCACATGATCAAGTCTGGTTTTGAGATTTTTGATTTCTCCCTTTAGGTAGGTGATTTCTCCCTTCAAGTCAGAGATGGTAGGTTCTGAGGGGGACGCTTGGAACTTAGCCATAACCTTTTGCATATTGAAAGGTTGAACAATAGGTTTGGCTTTTGGGGGACTTTCTTCTTGAGAAAGTAAGCGTTTGAGCTCTTGAAGATACTTACTTCGAAGCTCATCGTCAAAAATATGTTCTATAATGTCGAACAGGATTTCCTTGGGTCTTCCGGTTATGACATTAATGACATTGGCTGAACAAGTACAGAAAGTGCCATTGCACTCACAATCTTGTCCGGATTGAGAATCATCAAACTCATAAGCGGCGTTGATAAATTCTTCGTCGCTATAGTCTTCGCTGTCAGAAGAGGGTTCCGAAGCTGTCGAGGAATCATCCTCCATATGGAAAATAATTTTTCTTTTGCTTCGTCAGGAAGATCAAGTTGATTGATCTTCTTCTTCTTGCTGGATTTGCAGTCTTTTGACCTATGGCCAGATTTGCCACATGTCCAACAAGTATCTTTGTTACCTTTGGAAGACTTGCGCTTAGTCTTTCTGCTAGGTTTGTAGGACTCCTTCTTGTAAGTCCTTTTGGATGGAAAAATCTTCTTGGAAGATTTCTTCCGTCTTTTCCTTTCAGAAGTAAGGTCGGTGAAACCATAGTCATTGCAGAAAGTCCCAAGGCCATACTTTCCTTTATGCTTAAGTTGCTGTTTAAGCTTAAGGTCAGTACAGAGGTCTATACCGGTGGAGGTGATAAAACTTACTAGGTCACCGTAAGTAAGATTGTTATAAGGTATTTGGCCATCAAATCTGGTCTTGATAGTTGTTCTAACTTTGTCAGCGAACAGAGGAGGAAGACCGCTGATAAATCTTTCTTTCCAGAAGTCATTATTGCAGTCGGGTCTGATCAGGACTTTGACCAGGAAGGTATCTTTGTACCACCTAAAGTCTGCTAGGCTTTTACAGCGAAGATTGTTCAAGATTTCTAGACTTCTATCTTGGAAGAGTTTGGGTTCTCCCACGAAGTGTCTAGCTATGTGATAGAGAAGGGTAGCGCAAGCATCTTCTTGCGCTTCTTCTACCCTGGTTTCTCTACTGTCTACAACTTTCACTGTTTGTACAGTGGTTGTAGCATTATATATGAGGTCCTTTTCTACCTCGGAGACGTAGTTGTCCCACCAATGCTTAATCATGCCGGTAAAACCCGAGACTATCATGGTGGCAGCTCCTTTGTCAGAGGAACCTTTAATTTTGTAGGCGGTAATTGATACAGCCATTTCATGGAGCTTATTGTAGATCTGGTGTTCTGCCAGACCGTCAATATTTCATTCATTAATACCCCTTCCATCGTGATTGCAGGTGGAGAGGTAAGGGTGTTCCTCATATTGAACATCAGGAGGAGAGGGTTTTTTGTAATAGTTCTTTTTGAGACTATATCTTTCGTTAGTAAGTTTGGAGAGAGAGTTCTTTTGAGAACTGGATTCTCCTTGTTGGGATATTTTAGACTTAGCAAGTTTAGAATTGATTTTTTCCAAAATCTGTTCTGAGATTTTGAAATCGTCATTGAGGTCAGAAAATTTTTCCTTTAGGAATTCGGGAATCTTGAAGATAGGGTTAGAGATAGGTTTTGAGCTAGGAGTGCTCTTGACAGGTATAGGAGTAAGAAGAGTAGTTCCCTTCTTATCTTCAATTTGCTGAGATATCGTATGGAGAACTTGATTAGTATAATTGTTCTGCTCAATTATTCTATCAAGATCTTTGCACTGAGGAGTCATAGACCCTCTTTCAGATTTAGTTTTGAAAGGCGAAGCCTTGATGACTTCATTGGAATAAGGAATATTTAGGCCTTCAAGAGGAGGGGTTGTTGACTCAATAACCGTATTTCGTTGGGTGTACCATCTGGTAATCATAACGTTAAGCGGTTCAACTTGGTTTTCTATCTTTCCAGTTTTCTCTAACCAGAAGAAGAATTCCATATCACATCGGAGTCTTTTCATGTCGGCTATCCATAGCCTTCCTAACTCCTTTTGTTGCTCGCTGGAATAGGTACTAAGGTACCATTTCCGCTTAAGGGTGTCCTTTGGATGATTCCATCGGTCTTTCAAGGATGCGAGGTCCGGGGAATATTCTTCATTATCGTTCTTGATAACGAGAAGACTGGGGTCAGTTCTGATCCGCTGAGGAGGCGGAGCCATTTCTGAGGCTGTTGGGCTTCCTGGCTCGTAGAGATTTTCGGGTTCAGGAGCCCGAGTATTTTGTTGATAATAGACTTTAGGTACTGGACCAGAGAAGTCAACTCCTCTAATCTTTCCCTTGTCATCAGGCTCATTTTCATCACTACCCTCCCGAGGTTTGGAAGTTGAGGCTCGAGTGGAGATAGAGCGACGAAACGACGAATGCCGAGACGAGTCTAATGAGATTTAACTTGTTGTTAAGGACCCTCCTGAAAAATGGAATTTTACTTTCTGTTCAAGACCCACCTGAAAAATGAGATTTTACTTTCCGTTCAGGACCCTCCTAAAAAATGGGATTTTACTATATGTTCAGGACCCTCCTGAAAAAAAAGGATTTTACTTTCTGTACAGGACCCTCCTGAAAAATGAAATTTTACTTTATGTTCAGGACACTCCTAAAAAATGAGATTTTACTTTCTATTCAGGACCCTCCTAAAAAATTGGGATTTTACTTTATGTTCAGGACCCTCCTGAAAAATGGAATTTTACTTTATGTTCAGGACCCTCCTAAAAATGGGATTTTACTTCTGTTGAAAAATGGGATTTTACTTTATATTCAAGACCCTCCTGAAAAATGGGATTTTACTCTATGTTCAGGACCCTTCTGAAGGATGGAATTTTACTTTATGATTAGGACCCTCCTGAAAAATGAGATTTTACTTTATGCTCAGGACCCTCATGAAAATGGGATTTTACTTTCTGTTCAGGACCCTCCTAAATAATGAGATTTTACTTGTTGTTCAGGACCCCCCTGAAAAATGGAATTTTACATTCTGTTCAGGACCCTCCAAAAAAATGAGATTTTACTTTTTGTTCAGGACCCTCCTGAAAAATAGGATTTTACTATCTGTTTAGGACCCTCTTGAAAAAAAGGATTTTACTATCTGTTCAGGACCCTCCTGAAAAATGGGATTTTACTTTATGTTCAGGACCCTCCTGAAAAATGAGATTTTTACTTTCTGTTCAGGACCCTCCTGAAAAATGAGATTTTACATTTTGTTCAGGACCTCCTGAAAAATGGTATTTTACTTTTTATTCAAGATCATCCTGAAAAAATGGTATTTTACTTTCTCTTCAGGACCCTCCTGAAAAATAGGATTTTACTTTATGTTCAGGACCCTCTTGAAAAATGGGATTTTATTCTCTGTTCAGGACCCTTTTGAAAAAATATGATTTTAGTTTATGTTCAGGACCCTCCTGAAAAATGGAATTTTACTTTCTGTTTAGGACCCTTCTGAAAAATTAGGATTTTACTTTATGTTTAGGACCATACTGAAAAATGGGATTTTTCTTTATGTTCATGACCCTCTTATAAAATGGGGGTATTACTTTTGTTCAGGACCCTCCTAAAAAATAGAATTTTACTTTATGTTCAGGACCCTCCTGAAAAATTGGATTTTACTTTATGCTCAGGATGCTCCTGAAAATAGGATTTTACTTTATGACCAGGACCCTCCTGAAAAATGGATTTTACTTAATGTTCAGGACCCTCCTGAAAAATGGGATTTCACTTTCTATTCAAGACCCTCCTGAAAAAAAAGGAGAATTTACTTTATGTTCAAGACCCTCTTGAAAAATGGGATTTTACTTTTTAATCAGGACCCTCCTGAGAAATGGGATTTTACTTTATGTTCAGGACCCTCCTGAAAAAAAGGCTTTTACTTTCTGTTTAAGACCCTCCTGAAAAATGGAATTTTACTTTATGTTCAGGACCCTCCTGAAAAATGGGATTTTACTTTATGCTTAGGACCCTCCTGAAAATGGAATTTTACTTTCTGTTCAGGACCCTCCTTAAAAATGGGATTTTACTTTATGTTCAGGACCCTCTTGAAAAATGGGATTTGACTTTCTGTTCAGGACCCTCCTGAAAAATGGGATTTTAATTTACGTTCAGGACCCTCCTGAAAAATGAGATTTTTACTTTCTATTCAGGACTCTCTTGAAAAAATATGATTTTACATTCTGTTCAGGACCTCCTGAATAATGGAATTTTACGTTTGTTCAGGACCATCCTAAAAAATGGGAATTTACTTTCTGTCCAGGACCGTCCTGAAAAAATGGGATTTTACTTTCTCTTCAGGATCCTCCTGAAAAATGGTATTTTACTTTCTGTTCAGAACCCTCTTGAAAAATGGGATTTTACTTTCTGTTTAGGACCATCCTGAAAAATGGGATTTTACTTTCTGTTCAGGATCCTCCAAAAAAATTGGGATTTTACTTTATGTTCATGACCCTCCTGAAAAATGGTATTTTACTTTATGTTCAGGACCCTCCTGAAAAATGGGATTATACTTCTGTTGAAAAATGAGATTTTACTTTACGTTTAGGACCCTCCTGAAAAATGGGATTTTACTCTATGTTCAGGACCCTTCTGAAGGATGGAATTTTACTTTATGATCAGGACCCTCCTGAAAAATGGGATTTTACTTTATGTTCAGGACCCTCTAAAATAGGATTTTACTTTCTGTTCAGGACCCTCCTGAATAATGGGATTTTACTTTCTATTCAGGACCCTTTTGAAAAATGGGATTTTTACTTTCTGTTAGGGACCCTCCTGAAAAAAAGGGGAATTTACTTTATGTTCAAGACCCTCTTGAAAAATAGGATTTTACTTTCTATTCAGGACCCTCCTAAAAAATGGGATTTTACTTTATGTTCAGGATCCTCATGAAAAATGGAATTTTACTTTTTGTTCAGGACCCTCCTGAAAAAAGGGATTTTTCTTTCCGTTCAGGACCCTCCTGAAAAATGAGATTTTACTTGTTGTTCAGGACCCTCCTGAAAAATGAGATTTTACTTTCTGTACAGGACCCTCCTGAAAAAATGGATTTTACTTTCTGTTCTGGACCCTCCTGAAAAATTGGATTTTACTTTATGCTCAGGACCCTCCTGAAAAATGAGATTTTACTTTATGTTCAGGACACTCCTAAAAAATGGGATTTTACTTTTTGTTCAGGACCCTCCTAAAAAATTGGGATTTTACTTTATGTTCAGGACCCTCCTGAAAAATAGAATTTTACTTTAGGTTCAGGACCCTCCTGAAAAATGGGATTTTACTTTAGGTTTAGGACCCTCCTGAAAAATGAGATTTTTACTTTCTGTTCAAGACCCTCCTGAAAAATGAGATTTTAATTGTTGTTCAGGACCCTCCTAAAAAATGGGATTTTACTTTCTGTTCAGGACCCTTTTGAAAAAATAGGATTTTAGTTTATGTTCAGGACCCTCCTGAAAAATGGAATTTTACTTTCTGTTTTGGACCCTTCTGAAAAAATGGGATTTTACTTTATGTTCATGACCCTCTTCAAAAATGGGGGTATTACTTTTGTTCAGGACCCTCCTAAAAAATGGAATTTTACTTTATGTTCAGGACCCTCCTGAAAAATTTGATTACTTTATGCGCAGGATCCTCCTGAAAATGGGATTTTACTTTATGATCAGGACCCTCCTGAATTATGGATTTTACTTAATGTTCAGGACCCTCCTGAAAAATGGGATTTTGATTTCTGTTCAGGACCCTCCTGAAAAATGGGATTTCACTTTCTATTCAGGACCCTCCTGAAAAAAAAAGGGAATTTACTTTATGTTCAAGACCCTCTTGAAAAATGGGATTTTACTTTTTAATCAGGACCCTCTTGAAAAATGGAATTTTGCTTTATGTTCCGGACCCTCCTGAAAAATGGGATTTTACTTTATGCTTAGGACCCTCCTGAAAATGGAATTTTACTTTCTGTTAAGGACCCTCCTTAAAATTGGGATTTTACTTTCTGTTCAAGACCCTCTTGAAAAATGGGATTTTACATTCTGTTCAGGACCCTCCTGAAAAATGGGATCTTAATTTATGTTCAGGACCCTCCTGAAAAATGGGATTTTTACTTTCTATTCAGGACTCTCCTGAAAAATATGATTTTACATTCTGTTCAGGACCATCCTGAAAAAATGGGATTATACTTTCTCTTCAGGATCCTCCTGAAAAATGGTGTTTTACTTTCTTTTCAGAACCCTCTTGAAAAATGGGATTTTACTTTCTGTTCAGGACCATCCTGAAAAATGGGATTTTACTTTCTGTTCAGGATCCTCCAAAAAAATTGGGATTTTTCTTTATGTTCATGACCCTCCTGAAAAATGGTATTTTACTTTATGTTCAGGACCCTCCTGAAAAATGGGATTTTACTTCTGTTGAAAAATGAGATTTTACTTTAAGTTTAGGACCCTCCTGAAAAATGGGATTTTACTCTATGTTCAGGACCATTCTGAAGGATGGAATTTTACTTTATGATCAGGACCCTCCTGAAAAATGAGATTTTACTTTATGTTCAGGACACTCCTAAAAAATGGGATTTTACTTTTTGTTCAGGACCCTCCTAAAAAATTGGGATTTTACTTTATGTTCAGGACCCTCCTGAAAAATAGAATTTTACTTTAGGTTCAGGACCCTCCTGAAAAATGGGATTTTACTTTAGGTTTAGGACCCTCCTGAAAAATGAGATTTTTACTTTCTGTTCAAGACCCTCCTGAAAAATGAGATTTTAATTGTTGTTCAGGACCCTCCTAAAAAATGGGATTTTACTTTCTGTTCAGGACCCTTTTGAAAAAATAGGATTTTAGTTTATGTTCAGGACCCTCCTGAAAAATGGAATTTTACTTTCTGTTTTGGACCCTTCTGAAAAAATGGGATTTTACTTTATGTTCATGACCCTCTTCAAAAATGGGGGTATTACTTTTGTTCAGGACCCTCCTAAAAAATGGAATTTTACTTTATGTTCAGGACCCTCCTGAAAAATTTGATTACTTTATGCGCAGGATCCTCCTGAAAATGGGATTTTACTTTATGATCAGGACCCTCCTGAATTATGGATTTTACTTAATGTTCAGGACCCTCCTGAAAAATGGGATTTTGATTTCTGTTCAGGACCCTCCTGAAAAATGGGATTTCACTTTCTATTCAGGACCCTCCTGAAAAAAAAAGGGAATTTACTTTATGTTCAAGACCCTCTTGAAAAATGGGATTTTACTTTTTAATCAGGACCCTCTTGAAAAATGGAATTTTGCTTTATGTTCCGGACCCTCCTGAAAAATGGGATTTTACTTTATGCTTAGGACCCTCCTGAAAATGGAATTTTACTTTCTGTTAAGGACCCTCCTTAAAATTGGGATTTTACTTTCTGTTCAAGACCCTCTTGAAAAATGGGATTTTACATTCTGTTCAGGACCCTCCTGAAAAATGGGATCTTAATTTATGTTCAGGACCCTCCTGAAAAATGGGATTTTTACTTTCTATTCAGGACTCTCCTGAAAAATATGATTTTACATTCTGTTCAGGACCATCCTGAAAAAATGGGATTATACTTTCTCTTCAGGATCCTCCTGAAAAATGGTGTTTTACTTTCTTTTCAGAACCCTCTTGAAAAATGGGATTTTACTTTCTGTTCAGGACCATCCTGAAAAATGGGATTTTACTTTCTGTTCAGGATCCTCCAAAAAAATTGGGATTTTTCTTTATGTTCATGACCCTCCTGAAAAATGGTATTTTACTTTATGTTCAGGACCCTCCTGAAAAATGGGATTTTACTTCTGTTGAAAAATGAGATTTTACTTTAAGTTTAGGACCCTCCTGAAAAATGGGATTTTACTCTATGTTCAGGACCCTTCTGAAGGATGGAATTTTACTTTATGATCAGGACCCTCCTGAAAAATGGGATTTTACTTTATGTTCAGGACCCTCTAAAATAGGATTTTACTTTCTGTTCAGGACCCTCCTGAATAATGGGATTTTACTTTCTATTCAGGACCCTTTTGAAAAATGGGATTTTTACTTTCTGTTCAGGACCCTCTTGAAAAAAAAGGGGAATTTACTTTATGTTCAAGACCCTCTTGAAAAATAGGATTTTACTTTCTATTCAGGACCCTCCTAAAAAATGGAATTTTACTTTATGTTCAGGACCCTCATGGAAAATGGAATTTTACTTTTTGTTCAGGACCCTCCTGAAAAAAGGGATTTTTCTTTCCGTTCAGGACCCTCCTGAAAAATGAGATTTTACTTGTTGTTCAGGACCCTCCTGAAAAATGAGATTTTACTTTCTGTACAGGACCCTCCTGAAAAAATGGATTTTACTTTCTGTTCTGGACCCTCCTGAAAAATTGGATTTTACTTTATGCTCAGGACCCTCCTGAAAAATGAGATTTTACTTTATGTTCAGGACACTCCTAAAAAATGGGATTTTACTTTTTGTTCAGGACCCTCCTAAAAAATTGGGATTTTACTTTATGTTCAGGACCCTCCTGAAAAATGGAATTTTACTTTAGGTTCAGGACCCTCCTGAAAAATGGGATTTTACTTTAGGTTTAGGACCCTCCTGAAAAATGAGATTTTTACTTTCTGTTCAAGACCCTCCTGAAAAATGAGATTTTAATTGTTGTTCAGGACCCTCCTAAAAAATGGGATTTTACTTTCTGTTCAGGGCCCTTTTGAAAAAATAGGATTTTAGTTTATGTTCAGGACCCTCCTGAAAAATGGAATTTTACTTTCTGTTTTGGACCCTTCTGAAAAAATGGGATTTTACTTTATGTTCATGACCCTCTTCAAAAATGGGGGTATTACTTTTGTTCAGAACCCTCCTAAAAAATGGAATTTTACTTTATGTTCAGGACCCTCCTGAAAAATTTGATTACTTTAGGCGCAGGATCCTCCTGAAAATGGGATTTTACTTTATGATCAGGACCCTCCTGAATTATGGATTTTACATAATGTTCAGGACCCTCCTGAAAAATGGGATTTTGATTTCTGTTCAGGACCCTCTTGAAAAATGGGATTTCACTTTCTATTCAGGACCCTCCTGAAAAAAAAAGGGAATTTACTTTATGTTCAAGACCCTCTTGAAAAATGAGATTTTACTTTTTAATCAGGACCCTTTTGAAAAATGGAATTTTACTTTATGTTCCGGACCCTCCTGAAAAATGGGATTTTACTTTATGCTTAGGACCCTCCTGAAAATGGAATTTTACTTTCTGTTATGGACCCTCCTTAAAATTGGGATTTTACTTTCTGTTCAGGACCCTCTTGAAAAATGGGATTTTACATTCTGTTCAGGACCCTCCTGAAAAATGGGATCTTAATTTATGTTCAGGACCCTCCTGAAAAATGGGATTTTTACTTTCTATTCAGGACTCTCCTGAAAAATATGATTTTACATTATGTTCAGGACCATCCTGAAAAAATGGGATTATACTTTCTCTTCAGGATCCTCCTGAAAAATGGTGTTTTACTTTCTGTTCAGAACCCTCTTGAAAAATGGGATTTTACTTTCTGTTCAGGACCATCCTGAAAAATGGGATTTTACTTTCTGTTCAGGATTCTCCAAAAAAATTGGGATTTTACTTTATGTTCATGACCCTCCTGAAAAATGGTATTTTACTTTATGTTCAGGACCCTCCTGAAAAATGGGATTTTACTTCTATTGAAAAATGAGATTTTACTTTAAGTTTAGGACCCTCCTGAAAAATGGGATTTTACTCTATGTTCAGGACCCTTCTGAAGGATGGAATTTTACTTTATGATCAGGACCCTCCTGAAAAATGGGATTTTACTTTTTGTTCAGGACCCTCTAAAATAGGATTTTACTTTCTGTTCAGGACCCTCCTGAATAATGGGATTTTACTTTCTATTCAGGACCCTTTTGAAAAATGGGATTTTTACTTTCTGTTCAGGACCCTCTTGAAAAAAAGGGGTATTTACTTTATGTTCAAGACCCTCTTGAAAAATAGGATTTTACTTTCTATTCAGGACCCTCCCAAAAAATGGGATTTTACTTTATGTTCAGGACCTTCATGAAAAATGGAATTTTACTTTTTGTTCAGGACCCTCCTGAAAAAAGGGTTTTGTCTTTCTGTTCAGGACCCTTCTGAAAAATGAGATTTTACTTGTTGTTCAGGACCCTCCTGAAAAATGGAATTTTACTTTTTGTTCAACACCCACCAGAAAAATGAGATTTTACTTTCTGTTCAGGACCCTCCTGAAAAATGGGATTTTACTATCTGTTCAAGACCCTCCTGAAAAAAAGGATTTTACTTTCTGTACAGGACCCTCCTGAAAAATGAGATTTTACTTTATGTTCAGGACACTCCTAAAAAATGGGATTTTACTTTCTGTTCAGGACCCTCCTAAAAAATTGGGATTTTACTTTATGTTCTGGACCCTCCTGAAAAATGGAATTTTACTTTAGGTTCAGGACCCTCCTGAAAAATGGGATTTTACTTTAGGTTTAGGACCCTCCTGAAAAATGAGATTTTTACTTTCTGTTCAAGACCCTCCTGAAAAATGAGATTTTAATTGTTGTTCAGGACCCTCCTAAAAAATGGGATTTTACTTTCTGTTTAGGACCCTTTTGAAAAAATAGGATTTTAGTTTATGTTCAGGACCCTCCTGAAAAATGGAATTTTACTTTCTGTTTAGGACCCTTCAGAAAAAATGGGATTTTACTTTATGTTCATGACCCTCTTCAAAAATGGGGGTATTACTTTTGTTCAGGACCCTCCTAAAAATGGAATTTTACTTTATGTTCAGGACACTCCTGAAAAATTTGATTACTTCATGCGCAGGATCCTCCTGAAAATGGGATTTTACTTTATGATCAGGACCCTCCTGAAAAATGGATTTTACTTTATGTTCAGGACCCTCCTGAAAAATGGGATTTTACTTTCTGTTCAGGACCCTTTTGAAAAAATAGGATTTTAGTTTATGTTCAGGACCCTCCTGAAAAATGGAATTTTACTTTCTGTTTAGGACCCTACTGAAAAATGGGATTTTTCTTTATGTTCATGACCCTCTTCAAAAATGGGGGTATTACTTTTGTTCAGGACCCTCCTAAAAAATGGAATTTTACTTTATGTTCAGGACCCAACTGAAAAATTTGATTACTTTATGCGCAGGATCCTCCTGAAAATGGGATTTTACTTTATGATCAGGACCCTCCTGAAAAATGGATTTTACTTAATGTTCAGGACCCTCCTTAAAAATGGGATTTTACATTCTATTCTGGACCCTCCTAAAAAATGGGAGTTCACTTACTATTCAGGACCCTCCTGAAAAAAAAAGGGGAATTTACTTTATGTTCAAGACCCTCTTGAAAAATGGGATTTTAGTTTTTAATCAGGACCCTCCTGAAAAACGGGATTTTACTTTATGTTCAGGACCCTCCTAAAAAAAAGGCTTTTACTTTCTGTTTAGGACCCTCCGGAAAAATGGGATTTTACTTTCTGTTCAGTACCCTCCTGAAAAATGGGATTTTACTTTTTGTTCAGGACCCTCCTGGAAAATGGGATTTTACTTTCTATTCAGGACCCTCTTGAAAAATAGGATTTTACTATCTGTTCAGGACCCTCTTGAAAAAAAGGATTTTACTTTCTATTCAAGACCCTCCTGAAAAATAGGATTTTACTTTCTGTTCAGGACCCTCCTGAAAAATGGGATCTTAATTTATGTCCAGGACCCTCCTGAAAAATGGGATTTTTACTTTCTATTCAGGACTCTCCTGAAAAATATGATTTTACATTCTGTTCAGGACCATCCTGAAAAATGAGATTTTCCTTGTTGTTCAGGACCCTCCTGAAAAATAAAATTTTACTTTCTGTTCAGGACCCTCCTAAAAAATGTGATTTTACTTTCTGTTTAGGACCCTCCTAAAAATAATGATTTTACTATCTGTTCAGGACCCTCTTGAGAAAAAGGAATTTACTTTCTATTCAGGACCCTCCTAAAAAATAGGATTTTACTTTATGTTCAGGACCTTCCTGAGAATTGAGATTTTTACTTTCTATTTAGGACCCTCCTGAAAAATAGGATTTTACATTTTGTTCAGGACCTCCTGAAAAATGGGATTTTACTTTATGTTCAGGACCCTCCTGAAAAATGGGATTTTACTTTCTGTTCAGGACCCTTTTAAAAAAATAAGATTTTACTTTATGTTCAGAACCCTCCTGAAAAATGGGATTTTACTTTCTGTTTAGGACTCTTCTAAGAAAATGGGATTGTACTATATGTTTAGGACCCTTCTGAAAAATGGGATTTTACTTTATGGTCATTACCCTCTTGAAAAATGGGGGTTTTACATTTATTCAGGACCCTCCTAAAAAATAGGATTTTACTTTCTATTCAGGACCCTCCTGAAAAATAGGATTTTACTTTATGTTCATGTCCTTCCTGGGAATTGAGATTTTTACTTTCTGTTTAGGACCCTCCTGAAAAATAGGATTTTACATTTTGTTCAGGACCTCCTGAAAAATGGGATTTCACTTTTGTTCAGGACCCTCCTGAAAAATGGGATTTTACTTTCTGTTTAGGACCATCATGAAAAAAATGGTATTTTAATTTCTGTTCAGGACCTTCCTGAAAAATGGGATTTTACTTTATGTTCAGGACCCTCCTGAAAAATGGGATTTTACTTTCTGTTCAGGACCCTTTTAAAAAAATAGTATTTTACTTTACGTTCAGAACCCTCCTGAAAAATGGGATTTTACTTTCTGTTTAGGACCCTTCTAAGAAAATGGGATTGTACTATATGTTTAGGACTCTTCTGAAAAATGAGATTTTACTTTATGGTCATCACCCTCTTGAAAAATGGGGGTTTTACATTTGTTCAGGACCTTCCTATAAAATAGGATTTTACTTTCTGTTCAGGACCCTTCTGAAAAATAGGATTTTATGCTATATTCAGGGCCCTCCTGAAAAATAGAATTTTACTATATCATTAGGACCCTCTTGAAAAATATGAGTTTACTTTCTGATCAGGACCCTCCTAAAAAATGAGATTTCACTTTCTATTCAGGACCCTCCTGAAAAAAAAGGGAAATTTACTTTATGTTCAACCCTCTTGAAAAATGGGATTTTATTTTTTAATCAGGGCCCTCCGGAAAAATGGGACTTTACTTTTTATTCAGGACCCTACTGAAAAATGGGATTTTACTTTCTTTTCAGGACCCTCATGAAAAGAGGGATTTTACTTTCTATTCTGGACGCTCTTGAAAAAATAAGATTTTACTTTCTGTTCAGGACCCTCCTGAAAAATGGGATTTTACTTTATGTTCAGGACCCTCCTGAAAAATGGGATTTTACTTTCTGTTCAGGACCCTTTTGACAAAATAGGATTTTACTTTATGTTCAGGACCCTCCTAAAAAATGGGATTTTACTTTTTGCTCAGGACCTTCCTAAAAATGGAATTTTACTTTCTGTTCTGGACCCTCCTGAAAAAAGGGATTTTACTTTCTGTTCAGGACAATCCTGAAAATTGGAATTTTACTTTATGTTCAGCACCCTCTTGAAAATGGGATTTTACATTATTCTCAGGACCCTCCTGAAAATGGTATTGTACTTTTTGTTCAGGACCCTTCTGAAAAATGGGAGTTTACTTTCCGTTCAGGACCCTCCTGAAAAATAGTATTTTACATTATGTTCAGTAACCTCCTGAAAAATGGGATTTTACTTTATGCTCAGGACCCTCCTGAAAATGGAATTTTACTTTCTGTTCAAGACCCTCCTGAAAAATGGGATTTTACTTTCTGTTCAGGACCCTCCTGAAAAATGGGATTTTACTTTTTGTTCTGGACCCTCCTGAAAAATAGGATTTTACATTCTGTTCAGGACCCTTATGAAAAATGGGATTTTAGTTTTTGTTCAGTACCCTCCTGAAAAAAGGGATTTTACTTTCTGTTCAGGACCTTCCTGAAAAATGGGATTTTACTTTATGTTCAGTACCCTCCTGAAAAATGGGATTTTACTTTTTGATCAGGACCCTCCTAAAAATGGGGTTTTACTTTCTGTTCAGGACCCTCCAGAAAAATTGGATTTTACTTGTTGTTCAGGACTCTCCTAAAAAATGGGATTTTACTTTTTGTTGAGGACCCTCCTGAAAAATGTGATTTTACATTCTGTTCAGGACCTCCTGAATAATGGAATTTTACTTTTGTTCAGGACCCTCCTAAAAAATAGGATTTTACTTTCTATTCAGGACCATCCTAAACAATTGGGATTATACTTTATGTTCAGGACCCTCCTGAAAAATGGGATTTTACTTTAGGTTCAGGACCCTCCTGAAAAATGGGATTTTACTTCGGTTGAAAAATGGGATTTTACTTTATGTTCAGGACCCTCCTGAAAAATGGGATTTTACTCTATGTTCAGGACCCTTCTGAAGGATGGAATTTTACTTTATGATAAGGATCCTCCTGAAAAATGGGATTTTAGTTTATTCTCAGGACCTTCCTTAAAATGTAATTTTACTTTCTGTTCAGGACCCTCCTGAAAAATGAGATTTTGCTTGTTGTTCAGGACCCTCCTGAATAATGGAATTTTACTTTCTGTTCAGGACCCTCCAAAAAAATGAGATTTTACTTTCTGTTCAGGACCTTCCTAAAAGATAGGATTTTATTATCTGTTCAGGACCCTCTTGAAAAATGCGATTTTACTTTCTGTTCAGTACCCTCCTGAAAAATGGGATTTTACTTTTTGTTCAGGACGCTCCTGGAAAATGGGATTTTACTTTCTATTCAGGACCCTCTTGAAAAGTAGGATTTTACTATCTGTTCAGGACCCTCTTGAAAAAAAAGGATTTTACTTTCTATTCAAGACCCTCCTGAAAAATGGGATTTTACTTTATGTTCAGGACCCTCCTGAAAGATAAGATTTTTACTTTATGTTCAGGACCCTCCGGAAAAATGGGACTTTACTTTATGCTCAGGACCCTCCTAAAAATAGGATTTTACTTTCTGTTCAGGACCCTCCTGAAAAATGAGATTTTCCTTGTTGTTCAGGACCCTCCTGAAAAATAGAATTTTACTTTCTGTTCAGGACCCTCCTAAAAAATGAGATTTTACTTTATGTTTAGGACCCTCCTAAAAATAATGATTTTACTATCTGTTCAGGACCCTCTTGAGAAAAAGGAATTTACTTTCTATTCAGGACCCACCTAAAAAATAGGATTTTACTTTATGTTCAGGACCTTTCTGAGAATTGAGATTTTTACTTTCTGTTTAGGACCCTCCTGAAAAATAGGATTTTACATTTTGTTCAGGACCTCCTGAAAAATGGGATTTTACTTTATGTTCAGGACCCTCCTGAAAAATGGGATTTTACTTTCTGTTCAGGACCCTTTTAAAAAAATAGGATTTTACTTTATGTTCAGAACCCTCCTGAAAAATGGGATTTTACTTTCTGTTTAGGACCCTTCTAAGAAAATGGGATTGTACTATATGTTTAGGACCCTTCTGAAAAATGGGATTTTACTTTATGGTCATCACCCTCTTGAAAAATGGGGGTTTTACATTTATTCAGGACCCTCCTAAAAAATAGGATTTTACTTTCTGTTCAGGACCCTCCTGAAAAATAGGATTTTATGCTATATTCAGGGCCCTCCTGAAAAATAGAATTTTACTATATCATTAGGACCCTCTTGAAAAATATGAGTTTACTTTCTGTTCAGGACCCTCCTAAAAAATGAGATTTCACTTTCTATTCAGGACCCTCCTGAAAAAAATGGGAATTTACTTTATGTTCAACCCTCTTGAAAAATAGGATTTTATTTTTTAATCAGGGCCCTCCGGAAAAATGGGACTTTACTTTTTATTCAGGACCCTACTGAAAAATGGGATTTTACTTTCTGTTCAGGACCCTCATGAAAAAAGGGATTTTACTTTCTATTCTGGACGCTCTTGAAAAAATAAGATTTTACTTTCTGTTCAGGACCCTCCTGAAAAATGGAATTTTACTTTATATTCAGGACCCTCCTGAAAATAGGATTTTACTTTATGCTCAGGACCCTCCTGAAAATGGAATTTTACTTTCTGTTCAGGACCCTCCTGAAAAATCGAATTTTACTTTCTGTTCAGGACCCACCTGAAAAATGGGATTTTACATTCCGTTCAGGACCCTCCTGAAAAATGGGATTTTACATTATGTTCAGGACCCTCCTGAAAAATGGGATATTACTTTATGCTCAGGACCCTCCTAAAAATGGAATTAAACTTTTTGTTCAAGACCCTCCTGAAAAATGGGATTTTACTTTCTGTTCAGGACTCTCCTGAAAAATGGGATTTAACTTTCTATTCTGGACAAGATCCGTCTCGGCACTCGTCGTTTCGTCGATCTGTCTCCACTCGTGCCTCAACTTCCAAACCCCGGGAGGGAAGTGACGAAAATGAGCCTGATGACAAGGGAAAGATTAGAGGAGTTGACTTCTCTGGTCCGGTACCTAAAGTCTATTATCAGTAAAATACCAGGGCCCCCGAACCCGAAAATCTCTACGAGCCAGGAAGCCCAACGGCCTCAGAAATGGCTCCGCCCCCTCAACGGGTCAGGACTGACCCTAGTCTTCTCGTTATCAAAAATGATAATGAAGAATATTCCCCAGACCTCGCATCCTTGAGAGTCCGATGGAATCATCCAAAGGACACCCTTAAGCGGAAATGGTACATTAGTACCTATTCCAGCGAGCAACAAAAGGAGTTAGGAAGGCTATGGATAGCCGACATGAAAAGACTCCGATGCGATATGGAATTCTTCTTCTGGTTAGAAAAAACTGGAAAGATAGAAAACAAAGTTGAACCGCTTAACGTTATGGTTACCAAATGGTATACCCAACGAAATACGGTTATTGAATCAACCACTCCTCCTTTAGAAGGCCTTAATATTCCTTATTCAAATGAAGTCATAAAGGTTCACCTTTTAAGACTAAGTCTGACAGAGGAACTGCGACTCCTCAGTGCAGAGACCTTGATAGGATAATTGAACAAAACAATTATACTAATCAAACCCTCCACACCATATCTCAGCAAATTGAAGATACTAAGGGAACTACTCTTCCGGCTCCCTTACCTGTTAAGAGCATTCCCAGCTCTAAACCTCTCTCTAATCCTATCTTCAAGATACCCGAGTTCCAAAAGGAAAAATTTCCTGACCTTAATGATGATTTCAAAATCTCTGAACAGATTTTAGAAAAAATCAATTCTAAACTCACGAAGTTTAAAGTCACCCAACAAGGAGAATCTAGTTCTCAAAAGAACTCCCTCTCCAAACTTACCAACAAAAGATATAGTCTCAAAAAGAACTATTACAAAAAACCCTCTTCTCCCGATGTTCAATATGAGGAACATCCCTACCTCTCCACCTGTAATCACGATGGAAGGGGAATTAACGAATGGAATATTGACGGTCTGGCAGAACACCAGATCTACAATAAACTCCATGAAATGGCTGTATCCATTACCGCCTACAAAATTAAAGGTTCCTCTGACAAAGGAGCTGCCGCCATGATTGTCTCGGGTTTTACCGGTATGATTAAACATTGGTGGGACAACTACGTCCCTGAGGTAGAAAAGGACCTTATTTATAATGCTACAACCACTGTACGAACAGTGAGAGTTGTAGATGATAGAGAAACCACGATAGAAGAAGCGCAAGAAGACGTTTGCGCTACCCTCCTCTATCATATAGCTAGACACTTTGTGGGAGAACCCAAACTCTTCCAAGATAGAAGTCTAGAAATCCTCAACAATCTTCGCTGTAAAAATCTAGCAGACTTTAGGTGGTATAAAGACACCTTCCTGGTCAAAGTTCTGATCAGACCTGACTGCAATAATGACTTCTGGAAAGAACGATTTATCAGCGGTCTTCCTCCTCTGTTCGCTGACAAAGTTTGAACTACCATTAAGACCAGATTTGATGGTCAAATTCCTTATAACAATCTTACCTATGGTGATATTGTAAGCTTCATTACCTCCACAGGGATAGACCTCTGTACTGACCTTAAACTTAAGCAACAACTTAAGCATAAAGGCAAGTATGGTTTAGGAACCTTCTGCAATGACTACGGTTTTACCGACCTTACTTCCGAAAAGAAAAGAAAGAAGAAATCTTTCAAAAAGACTTTTCCCTCCAAAAGGACTTACAAAAAAGAGTCCTACAAACCTAGCAGAAAGACTAAACGTAAGTCTTCCAAAAACACCAAAGATACTTGCTGGACATGTGGCAAAACTGGCCATAGGTTGAAAGATTGCAAATCCAGTAAGAAGAAGAAGATCAATCAACTTGATCTCTCTGATGAGGCAAAAGAGAAGTTGTTTTCTATAATGGAAGATGATTCCTCGACAGCTTCAGAACCCTCTTCCGACAACGAAGACTATAGCGACGAAGAATTTATCAACGCCGCTTATGAGTCTGATGATTCTCAATCCGGACAAGAATGTGAGTGCACAGGCACTTTATGCACTTGTTCAACCAAAGCCATCAATGTCATAACAGGAAAAACCAAGGAAATCTTGTTTGACATTATAGAACACATTTCCGATGAAGAGCTTCGAAGTAAGTATCTTCAAGAGCTCAAACGCCTGCTTTCCCAAGAAGAAAGTCCTCCTAGAGCCAAACCGATCGTTCAACCTTTCAATATGCAAAAGGTTATGGCCAAATTCCAAGCATCCTCCTCAGAACCATCCATTTCTAACCTAAAGAGAGAAATTGCTAATTTAAAGGGTGAGATCAAGAATCTCAAAACTAGACTTGATCATGTAGAGCTTAGCATCCTTACAGAACAAGTCGTTCGGTCTGCCGTACCTTCTGAAAAGGCACCTGAATCTCCCCGGTATCTTCCGGTCACTTCGATGGATCATCTTCAAGAGCCTGATCCATTTCCAGGAATTGTCGTACCATCTTAATCAGGAAAAACCATTTCCGCCATTAAAGCTTACAACGAACATATCGTTGTAAAAATTGTCATTAACAAAGACTTTGTTCTTAACAGAGTCACCCTGTTTGACACTGGCGCTGACAGTAATTGCATTGTCAAAGGCCTCATCCCTACCAAATACCTCCAAAAGAGTAAGTCTCGATTATACTCAGCTACTGGAGAAAAAATGGCAATTAATTATGAGCTCCAGAAAGCCCATATATGTAACAATGGTATTTGCCTTGTTAACAATTTTGTCATTTCTGAAGATATCACCGAAGATATAATCCTTGGCATCCCTTTTGTTAATCAAATCCGCCTTTACCAGAGCGATTATGATGGTATTCGCTCAGTCCTATTAGGAACCGAGCTCTTCTTCCCACTACTCCGTCCCCTTTCTAAAGACGACGGACAGAGAATCAAAGAAGAAACTGTGTTTAAAATAAACCGATTATCTTCTCATATTTGTTTTCTTAAACAGGAAGTTCAGCTCAAGCATATTGAGCAAACTTTAAAAACCCCGGAGATGGTCAATAAGATCACACTCCTTCAAAAGAAGTTCGAAAACGAGATTTGCTCCGAATTGCCTAATGTATTTTGGGAACGCAAGAAACATCTCATCGAACTCCCCTACATTTCTGGCTTCGACAAACGAAACATTCCTACGAAAGCCAGACCAATCCAAATGAATCAAGAAATGATGGAAATCTGCAAGACAAAAATTAACCATCTTCTTCAAAAGGGTATCATTAGACCCTCTAACTCCCCCTGGAGTTGTTCTGCATTTTATGTCAATAACAGTGCAGAAAAAGAACGCGGAACTCCTAGGCTTGTCATTAATTACAAGCCATTGAATGCGGTCCTAAAATGGATTAGACACCCAATCCCTAATAAGAGGGATCTTCTTAAACGAACCTATAAGGCTAACCTTTACAGCAAATTCGATATGAAGTCAGGATTCTAGCAAATTCAAATTGCTGAAACGGACAAGTATAAGACTGCCTTCAATGTCCCGTTTGGGCACTACGAATGGAATGTCTTACCTTTTGGGCTAAAAAATGCTCCCTCTGAATTCCAGAATATCATGAACAACATTTTCAATGAATATTCTTATATGTCAATTGTTTATATTGATGATGTGTTAATTTTCTCTGAGAACATTGATTCCCATTTTAAGCATCTTAATACATTCTTTAAGATTGTAAAACTTAATGGTCTTGTTGTCAGTGCTAAGAAAATGAAGTTGTTTCAAACCTCCGTTCGTTTTCTTGGACACGATTTACATCAGGGAAGTCACAAGCCCATTTGTAGAGCCATAGAGTTCTCCTCTAAATTTCCAAATGAGATTACGGATAAAACCCAACTCCAAAGGTTTTTAGGAAGCCTAAATTATGTTGCTGATTTTATCCCCCACATTAGGCAGGTCTGTGAACCTCTTTATAAACGTCTTAAGAAAAACCCAGTGCCATGGAGTTCTGAACAAACCAATGCCGTGGTAAAGATTAAATCTTTAGTCCAAAATCTCCCCTGCTTAGGCATCCCCAATCCTGAAGCTTTCATGATTGTAGAAACTGATGCATCTGACATAGGTTATGGTGGTATCCTTAAACAGAGGATATCTGATGTCTCTCCCGAACAATTAGTTCGTTTTACTTCCAGCATATGGAATGCCGCTCAGAAAAACTATAGCATAGTTAAAAAAGAAGTTTTATCTATAGTGCTATGTATCACTAAATTTCAAGATGACCTTATTAATAAGGAATTTCTTCTTCGCGTTGATTGCAAATCAGCTAAAGAGATTTTGCAGAAAGATGTTAAAAATCTCGTTTCTAAACAAATATTTGCTAGATGGCAAGCTCTACTATCTAGCTTTGATTTTCAAATAGAATTTATTAAAGGAGAACACAACTCCCTTCCCGATTTTCTAACAAGAGAATTTCTACGGGGCCATGAGACCAAATATGTGGAAGAACCCCAAACAAGAACAAATAAGAATGGCTAGACCATTCGATGCTCCTCCAGCTTCGGCAAATCCACTTCGGCCTTCCATTCCTCAAAGGTCGACACTCAAAGAAGAGACTCAATCTCTAAATCCCAACCGGTTCTCAGCATTGCAACCTCCACCATGACCTACAAAGCTAGTAGATATAAAGACAAATCTGCCTATCATTCAAGGGCAAGCAGCTAGCTCTTCGGTAAGGACCAAGCAAAGCTATTCAATGAAGGCTCCAGAAACCTTCGCAGAAGCAGTCGACCCAACAACAGCCAAGACTGTTCCAACGACTCAAATTAAGGAAGAATTCAAGTTTATAACCACTCAGGTATGCCCCATCATTGCATTGGACAAGGCATACGAAGGATATCATATGAACCAGCTCATCAAGCCGGTTTATACCAACAACAACTTTGTGGACACTGAAGATCCACTTAAGACTCGTCGGTTTTACGAGGCCATCCTGGTAGATACCGATTCAATTGAAGTAGAACATTCAGTGGATGAGAGTTACCCAGAGCATATCGGATACTCTAAATTCACTATCAAGAGGGTTCTAACCCCTTTCAACTTGTTCGTAGATCACCTACATACTCCGGTTGCCCTATCAATGCCGCACAGACCGCAAACTTACAACTGGTATGACTACAAGTCGGCCTGGTTCAACTTTCTGTTCGTTCGACTGTGTCATACCTGGTTTGTCAAATATTGCCCCGCTATGGTAGAAGCCATTATACCAAGATGGTTCTATGAATGGTGGGAATGCTTCGGAGGAACCAAGGAGGTTCTTCCTCAACAATTTATTAAGCGTCTCCCTGACTTCATAGTCAAAGAGGGATGTTCTACCTTACCTACACATATTTAAATGTGTAAATTCTTTATTAAGAATAGGATTTCTTATATCATTTCCTGGAACTTCACAAAGGTTGAACAGCACAGGATTAAATATTTATCCAAAGAGGTAAAAATCAAGGGTTGGACTCCTAAGCCAATTGCTCCCAAGACCCCTGAAAAGGGAAAATCCGCAGCATCATCTTCCGGCTCCTCCATAAGCAAGAAGGCTCTGAAAGAGAGACTTAAGAAAGCTTTGAATGATTTGGACAACCAAGATGTCGCCACCAATACTGAAGAATTAATTCAGCTGATCGCAGAAGCTTCATCTACAGGAAGCAGCGATGACAATGGTGATATGCTAAATCCAAAAGGATTAGCTATGACCTACATGGATCCCTATTATGAATAGGAAAATGACCCTTCTAGAGATAGAGGTTCAAAGAACCGGAATTATCTCGGTAAAAGGGCAATTCACTATTCCTGATTGGAATCCAGGACCCATCCTGTCTCTTCTAGATGACAAAACCTTCAGCATCACCTTTCACTAAAGAAAAGGAATCTGCTTTAATAAAGTAAGGCACTCATCAGCTTTTCCAAAAGGCGCACTCAGCAACTTTTCAGAAAGAAAAGACTTTATCTTTATTCTACTTTCTAAAAGTAGCGCCACTACTTTGTCGGCATAATCTAAGCCGAACACATGTACACTAGAGATGTATTTACTTTCTCTCCTCTGCCTATATAAGGCTTCACTTCTATCCAGAGAAGGCATTCAAAAATTTCCAATATAAGAAATTCTCTCTGCCCATTCTCTCTTGTAAACAATGTTTCTCTAAACCTTTCAATAAAATTTGTAAGTTTGTTTGAATTCTCTCTTTAAATTCCGCATAATACTCGAGAAAAAGGATCGTGAGTATTATGCGGAATTTAAAGAGAGAATTCAAACAAACTTATAAATTTTATTGAAAGCTTTAGAGAAACATTGTTTACAAGAGAGAATGGGCAGAGAGAATTTCTTATATTGGAAATTTCTGAATGCCTTCTCTGCATAGAAGTGAAGCCTTATATAGGCAGAGGAGAGAAAGTAAATACATCTCTAGTGTACATGTGTTCGGCTTAGATTATGCCGACAAAGTAGTGGGGCTACTTTTAGAAAGTAGAATAAAGATAAACTCTTTTCTTTCTGAAAAGTTGCTGAGTGCGCCTTTTGGAAAAGCTGATGAGTGCCTTACTTTATTAAAGCAGATTCCTTTTCTTTAGTGAAAGGTGATGCTGAAGGTTTTGTCATCTAGAAGAGACAGGATGGGTCCTGGATTCCAATCAGGAATAGTGAATTGCCCTTTTACCGAGATAATTCCGGTTCTTTGAACCTCTATCTCTAGAAGGGTCATTTTCCTATTCATAATAGGGATCCATGTAGGTCATAGCTAATCCTTTTGGATTTAGCATATCACCATTGTCATCGCTGCTTCCTGTAGATGAAGCTTCTGCGATCAGCTGAATTAATTCTTCAGTATTGGTGGCGACATCTTGGTTGTCCAAATCATCCAAAGCTTTCTTAAGTCTCTCTTTCAGAGCCTTCTTGCTTATGGAGGAGCCAGAAGATGATGCTGCGGATTTTCCCTTTTCAGGGGTCTTGGGAGCAGTTGGCTTAGGAGTCCAACCCTTGATTTTTACCTCTTTGGATAAATATTTAATCCTGTGCTGTTCAACCTTTGTGAAGTTCCAGGAAATGATATAAGAAATCCTTTTCTTAATAAAGAATTTACACATTTGAATATGTGTAGGTAAGGTAGAACATCCCTCTTTGACTATGAAGTCAGGGAGAAGCTTAATAAATTGTTGAGGAAGAACCTCCTTGGTTCCTCCGAAGCATTCCCACCATTCATAGAACCATCTTGGTATAATGGCTTCTACCATAGCGGGGCAATATTTGACAAACCAGGTATGACCCGGTCGCACGAACAGAAAGTTGAATCCGGCCGACTTGTAGTCATACCAGTTGTAAGTTTGCGGTCTGTGCGGCATTGATAGGGCAACCGGAGTATGTAGGTGATCTACGAACCAGTTGAAAGGGGTTAGAACCCTCTTGATAGTGAATTTAGAGTATCCGATATGCTCTGGGTAACTCTCACCCACTGAATGTTCTACTTCAATTGAATCGGTATCTACCAGGATGGCCTCGTAAAACCGACGAGTCTTAAGTGGATCTTCAGTGTCCACAAAGTTGTTGTTGGTATAAACCGGCTTGATGAGCTGGTTCATATGATATCCTTCGTATGCCTTGTCCAATGCAATGATGGGGCATACCTGAGTGGTTATAAACTTGAATTCTTCCTTAATTGGAGTCGTTGGAGCAGTCTTGGCTGCTGTTGGGTCGACTGCTTCTGCGAAGGTTTCTGGAGCCTTCATTGAATAGCTTTGCTTGGTCCTTACCGAAGAGCTAGCTGTTTGCCCTTGAATGATAGGCAGATTTGTCTTTATATCTACTAGCTTTGTAGGTGATGGTGGAGGTTGCAATGCTGAGAACCGATTGGGATTTAGAGATTGAGTCTCTTCTTTGAGTGTCGGCCTTTGAGGAATGGAAGGCCGAAGTGGATTTGCCAAAGCTGGAGGAGCATCGAATGGTTTAGCCATTCTTATTTGTTCTTGTTTAGGGTTCTTCCCCAGATTTGGTCTCATGGACCCGTAGAAATTCTCTTGTTAGAAAATCGGGAAGGGAGTTGTGTTCTCCTTTAATAAATTCTATTTGAAAATCAAAGCTAGATAGTAGAGCTTGCCATCTAGCAAATATTTGTTTAGAAACGAGATTTTTAACATCTTTCTGCAAAATCTCTTTAGCTGATTTGCAATCAACGCGAAGAAGAAATTCCTTATTAATAAGGTCATCTTGAAATTTAGTGATACATAGCACTATAGATAAAACTTCTTTTTTAACTGTGCTATAGTTTTTCTGAGCGGCATTCCATATGCCGGAAGTAAAACGAACTAATTGTTCGGGAGAGACATTAGATATCCTCTGTTTAAGGATACCACCGTAACCTATGTCAGATGAATCAGTTTCTACAATCATGAAAGCTTCAGGATTGGGGATGCCTAAGCAGGGGAGATTTTGGACTAAAGATTTAATCTTTACCACGGCATTGGTTTGTTCAGAACTCCATGGCACTGGGTTTTTCTTAAGACGTTTATAAAGAGGTTCACAGACCTGCCTAATGTGGGGGATAAAATCAGCAACATAATTTAGGCTTCCTAAAAACCTTTGGAGTTGGGTTTTATCCGTAATCTCATTTGGAAATTTAGAGGAGAACTCTATGGCTCTACAAATGGGCTTGTGACTTCCCTGATGTAAATCGTGTCCAAGAAAACGAACGGAGGTTTGAAACAACTTCATTTTCTTAGCACTGACAACAAGACCATTAAGTTTTACAATCTTAAAGAATGTATTAAGATGCTTAAAATGGGAATCAATGTTCTCAGAGAAAATTAACACATCATCAATATAAACAATTGACATATAAGAATATTCATTGAAAATGTTGTTCATGATATTGTGGAATTCAGAGGGAGCATTTTTTAGCCCAAAAGGTAAGACATTACATTCGTAGTGCCCAAACAGGACATTGAAGGCAGTCTTATACTTGTCCTTTTCAGCAATTTGAATTTGCCAGAATCCTGACTTCATATCGAATTTGCTGTAAAGGTTAGCCTTATAGGTTCGTTTAAGAAGATCCCTCTTATTAGGGATTGGGTGTCTAATCCATTTTAGGACCGCATTCAATGGCTTGTAATTAATGACAAGCCTAGGAGTTCCGCGTTCTTTTTCTGCACTGTTATTGACATAAAATGCAGAACAACTCCAGGGAGAGTTAGAGGGTCTAATGATACCCTTTTGAAGAAGATGGTTAATTTTAGTCTTGCAGATTTCCATCATTTCTTGATTCATTTGGATTGGTCTGGCTTTCGTAGGAATGTTTCGTTCGTCAAAGCCAGAAATGTAGGGGAGTTCGATGAGATGTTTCTTGCGTTCCCAAAATGCATTAGGCAATTCGGAGCAAATCTCGTTTTCGAACTTCTTTTGAAGGAGTGTGATCTTATTGACCATCTCCGGGGTTTTCAAAGTTTGCTCAATATGCTTGAGCTGAACTTCCTGTTTAAGAAAACAAATATGAGAAGATAATCGGTTTATTTTAAACACAATTTCTTCTTTGATTCTCTGTCCGTCGTCTTTAGAAAGCGGACGGAGTAGTGGGAAGAAGAGCTCGGTTCCTAATAGGACTGAGCGAATACCATCATAATCGCTCTGGTAAAGGCGGATTTGATTAACAAAAGGGATGCCAAGGATGATATCTTCGGTGATATCTTCAGAAATGACAAAATTGTTAACAAGGCAAATACCATTGTTACATATATGGGCTTTCTGGAGCTCATAATTAATTGCCATTTTTTCTCCAGTAGCTGAGTATAATCGAGACTTACTCTTTTGGAGGTATTTGGTAGGGATGAGGCCTTTGACAATGCAATTACTGTCAGCGCCAGTGTCAAACAGGGCGACTCTGTTGAGAACAAAGTCTTTGTTAATGACAATTTTTACAACGATATGTTCGCTGTAAGCTTTAATGGCGGAAATGGTTTTTCCTGATGAAGATGGTACGTCAATTCCTGGAAATGGATCAGGCTCTTGAAGATGATCCATCGAAGTGACCGAAAGATACCGGGGAGATTCAGGTGCCTTTTCAGAAGGTACGGCAGACCGAACGACTTGTTCTGTAAGGATGCTAAGCTCTACATGATCAAGTCTGGTTTTGAGATTCTTGATCTCACCCTTTAAATTAGCAATTTCTCTCTTTAGGTCAGAAATGGATGGTTCTGAGGAGGATGCTTGGAATTTGGCCATAACCTTTTGCATATTGAAAGGTTGAACGATCGGTTTGGCTCTAGGAGGACTTTCTTCTTGGGAAAGCAGGCGTTTGAGCTCTTGAAGATACTTACTTCGAAGCTCTTCATCGGAAATGTGTTCTATAATGTCAAACAAGATTTCCTTGGGTTTTCCTGTTATGACATTGATGGCTTTGGTTGAACAAGTGCAGAAAGTGCCTGTGCACTCACATTCTTGTCCGGATTGAGAATCATCAGACTCATAAGCGGCGTTGATAAATTCTTCATCGCTATAGTCTTCGTTGTCGGAAGAGGGTTCTGAAGCTGTCGAGGAATCATCTTCCATTATAGAAAACAACTTCTCTTTTGCCTCATCAGAGAGATCAAGTTGATTGATCTTCTTCTTCTTACTGGATTTGCAATCTTTCGACCTATGGCCAGTTTTGCCACATGTCCAGCAAGTATCTTTGGTGTTTTTGGAAGACTTACGTTTAGTCTTTCTGCTAGGTTTGTAGGACTCTTTTTTGTAAGTCCTTTTGGAGGGAAAAGTCTTTTTAAAAGATTTCTTCTTTCTTTTCTTTTCGGAAGTAAGGTCGGTAAAACCGTAGTCATTGCAGAAGGTTCCTAAACCATAATTGCCTTTATGCTTAAGTTGTTGCTTAAGTTTAAGGTCAGTACAGAGGTCTATCCCTGTAGAGGTAATGAAGCTTACAATATCACCATAGGTAAGATTGTTATAAGGAATTTGACCATCAAATCTGGTCTTAATGGTAGTTCGAACTTTGTCAGCGAACAGAGGAGGAAGACCGCTGATAAATCGTTCTTTCCAGAAGTCATTATTGCAGTCAGGTCTGATCAGAACTTTGACCAGGAAGGTGTCTTTATACCACCTAAAGTCTGCTAGATTTTTACAGCGAAGATTGTTGAGGATTTCTAGACTTCTATCTTGGAAGAGTTTGGGCTCTCCCACGAAGTGTCTAGCTATATGATAGAGAAGGGTAGCGCACGCGTCTTCTTGCGCTTCTTCTACCGTGGTTTCTCTACCATCTACAACTCTCACTGTTTGTACAGTGGTTGTAGCATTATAAATGAGGTCTTTTTCTACCTTAGGGACGTAGTTGTCCCACCAATGCTTAATCATACCGGTAAAACCTGAGACAATCATGGTGGCAGCTCCTTTGTCAGAGGAACCTTTAATTTTGTAGGCGGTAATGGATACAGCCATTTCATGGAGTTTATTGTAGATCTGGTGTTCTGCTAGACCGTCAATATTCCATTTATTAATACCTCTTCCATCGTGATTACAGGTGGAGAGGTAAGGATGTTCCTCGTATTGAACATCAGGAGGAGAAGGTTTTTTGTAATAGTTCTTTTTGAGACTATATCTTTCGCTGGTAAGTTTGGAAAGAGAATTCTTTTGAGAACTTGATTCTCCTTGCTGAGATATTTTAAACTTCGTAAGTTTAGAATTGATTTTTTCAAAAATCTGTTCAGAGATTTTAAACTCATCGTTTAGGTCAGGAAACTTTTCCTTCTGGAATTCAGGTATCTTGAAGATAGGATTTGAAAGAGGTTTGGAGCTAGGGGTGCTCTTAACTGGTAGGGGAACTGGAAGATTAGTTCCTTTAGTCTCTTCGATTTGTTGAGAGATAAAGTGGAGAACTTGATTAGTATAATTGTTTTGCTCAATTATTCTATCAAGATCTCTGCACTGAGGAGTCGCAGTTCCTCTGTCGGATTTAGTCTTGAAAGGTGAAGCCTTAATGACTTCATTGGAATAGGGAATATTTAGACCTTCTAAAGGAGGTGTAGTTGATTCAATAACCGTGTTTCGTTGGGTATACCATTTGGTAACCATAATGTTAAGCGGTTCTACTTGGTTTTCTATCTTTCCAGTTTTTTCTAACCAGAAGAAGAATTCCATATCGCATCGGAGTCTTTTCATGTCGGCTATCCATAGCCTTCCTAACTCCTTTTGTTGCTCGCTGGAATAGGTACTAATGTACCACTTCCGCTTAAGGGTGTCCTTTGGATGATTCCATCGGACTCTTAAGGATGCGAGGTCTGGGGAATATTCTTCATCATTATTTTTGATAACGAGAAGACTAGGGTCAGTTCTGACCCTTTGAGGGGGTGGAGCCATTTCTGAGGCCGTTGGGCTTCCTGGCTCGTAGAGATTTTCGAATTCGGGGACCCTGGTATTTTGCTGATAATAGACTTTAGGTACTGGACCAGAGAAGTCAACTCCTCTAATCTTTCCCTTGTCATCAGGCTCATTTTCGTCACTTCCCTCCCGGGGTTTAGAAGTCGAGGCATGAGTGGAGATAGATCTACGAAATGACGAGTGCCGAGACGGGTCTAATCCGAGGAATTTTAAATCAATAGATCCGTCGGGGTGTTGGATCACCCGCTCGATCTGAGATTTTTCGGAGTAAATCCGAACAGGTTGGGTGATAGCCTCAAAATGCCAGTCATTGCATCGGAGAATATCATCCCAAATAAGAGCCTTTGGAACAAAGACTGTGCTTCGGTCTTTGTTTGCTTCCATTAGGGTGGTTACCCCTTCAGGGCTCGTGAATCTAGCTTTAGGTGCTAGAGTAGTACCCATGAGACGATAATATACTCGGTATATAATCGCTATTTCTCTGGTGTTCTCCTTACTATTCATGTTTTTTGTTTTAACATTTAGAGTTAAAACATCCATGATGTTAGGATCATTAATATCTACAGAGAAATTGGGATAACAATTAAAGTATACCGGGCCGTCGGCGAGGTTACTTTGAATTACGCCTAAGAGTGAGTCGTCAAAGTTTAAGAGACGAGCATCTCTTAGGATAGCACAGACTGGGATATCGAGTCCCCGTCGAAAAAGCGGCTTAATAGCTACTTGAACCAGTCCAACATGCAGATAATTAAATTGATTTTTAAATCTATTAATATCTAGTTCGTTGAACAGTTGAATAATTTCTAAAGAATTATTAATAGCAACAGTAGACTCAGAGGTCTTGATATTATGTTTTTTCAAAAAACTAAATTTCCCGATTTGATAAATCGTGTTGAAAGATTCTTCTGGAATACTCCAGTTTTGAAGATCATTTTCAATATTGGCAATCGGAGTTGCCTGAGAAGACAGGTTAACAGTGGTTTTAACATGATTGTTCATCATTTTAAACAAACTGTCCAGAGACTAACAGAGCTTAAACATATTTTCAAACAAGCAGACATATTAACAATAAACAGATATGCAGGGACGAAATCTAATTATGGATCTATATCTATGGCTTATGGAATCTTAACAAGTTTCAATGGCTTTATACTAAAGACTGCTAAGTGTTATCTTAGTCGACCGGACCACCAACAAGGTCTTAACACGCTTCACCCAAGCTTAACGACCTACTTTCAGGCTGACCAACGTCTACACCGGAGATTAATCGGTTTCCTCAAACACCTTAACAGTCAACAGTTACCCCATACTTGAATTAAAAATCCTTTATAAGACAAGATATATAAGCATAATTATATTAAGTAACTGCATACCATATTAAAGTAATATGTCTCTCCCTGGAGTTGTTCTGCATTTTATGTCAATAACAGTGCAGAAAAAGAACGCGGAACTCCTAGGCTTGTCATTAATTACAAGCCATTGAATGCGGTCCTAAAATGGATTAGACACCCAATCCCTAATAAGAGGGATCTTCTTAAACGAACCTATAAGCCTAACCTTTACAGCAAATTCGATATGAAGTCAGGATTCTGGCAAATTCAAATTGCTGAAAAGGAGAAGTATAAGACTGCCTTCAATGTCCCGTTTGGGCACTACGAATGGAATGTCTTACCTTTTAGGCTAAAAACTGCTCCCACTGAATTCCAGAATATTCATTGAAAATGTTGTTCATGATATTCTGGAATTCAGGTATCTTGAAGATAGGATTTGAAAGAGGTTTGGAGCTAGGGGTGCTCTTAACTGGTAGGGGAACTGGAAGAGTAGTTCCTTTAGTCTCTTCGATTTGTTGAGAGATAGAGTGGAGAACTTGATTAGTATAATTGTTTTTCTCAATTATTCTATCAAGATCTCTGCACTGAGGAGTCGCAGTTCCTCTGTCGAATTTAGTCTTGAAAGGTGAAGCCTTAATGACTTCATTGGAATAGGGAATATTTAGACCTTCTAAAGGAGGTGTAGTTGATTCAATAACCGTGTTTCGTTGGGTATACCATTTGGTAACCATAACGTTAAGCGGTTCGACTTGGTTTTCTATATTTCCAGTTTTTTCTAACCAGAAGAAGAATTCCATATTGCATCAGAGTCTTTTCATGTCGGCTATCCATAGCCTTCCTAACTCCTTTTGTTGCTCGCTGGAATAGGTACTAATGTACCATTTCCGCTTAAGGGTGTCCTTTGGATGATTCCATCGGACTCTTAAGGATGCGAGGTCTGGGGAATATTCTTTATCATTATTTTTGATAACGAGAAGACTAGGGTCAGTTCTGACCCTTTGAGGGGGTGGAGCCATTTCTGAGGCCGTTGGGCTTCCTGGCTCGTAGAGATTTTCGGGTTCGGGGACCCTGGTATTTTGCTGATAATAGACTTTAGGTACTGGACCAGAGAAGTCAACTCCTCTAATCTTTCCCTTGTCATCAGGCTCATTTTCGTCACTTCCCTCCCGGGGTTTAGAAGTCGAGGCACGAGTGGAGATAGATCTACGAAACGATGAGTGCCGAGACGGGTCTAATCCGAGGAATTTTAAATCAATAGATCCGTCGGGGTGTTGGATCACCCGCTCGATCTGAGATTTTTCGGAGTAAATCCGAACAGGTTGGGTGATAGCCTCAAAATGCCAGTCATTGCATCGGAGAATATCATCCCAAATAAGAGCCTTTGGAACAAAGACCGTGCTTCGATCTTTGTTTGCTTCCATTAGGGTGGTTACCCCTTTAGGGCTCGTGAATCTAGCTTTAGGTGCTAGAGTAGTACCCATGAGACGATAATATACTCGGTATATAATCGCTATTTCTCTGGTGTTCTCCTTACTATTCATGTTTTTTGTTTTAACATTTAGAGTTAAAACATCCATGATGTTAGGATCATTAATATCTACAGAGAAATTGGGATAACAATTAAAGTATACCGGGCCTTCGGCGAGGTTACTTTGAATTACGCCTAAGAGTGAGTCGTCAAAGTTTAAGAGACGAGCATCTCTTAGGATAGCACAGACTGGGATATCGAGTCCCCGTCAAAAAAGCGGCTTAATAGCTACTTGAACCAGTCCAACATTAAATTGATTTTTAAATCTATTAATATCTAGTTCGTTGAACAGTTGAATAATTTCTAAAGAATTATTAATAACAACAGTAGACTCAGAGGTCTTGATATTATGTTTTTTCAAAAAACTAAATTTCCCGATCTGATAAATCGTGTTGAAAGATTCTTCTGGAATACTCCAGTTTTGAAGATCATTTTCAGTATTGGCAATCGGAGTTGCCTGAGAAGACAGGTTAACAGTGGTTTTAACATGATTGTTCATCATTTTAAACAAACTGTCCAGAGACTAACAGAGCTTAAACATATTTTCAAACAAGCAGACATATTAACAATAAACAGATATGCAGGGACGAAATCTAATTATGGATCTATATCTATGGCTTATGGAATCTTAACAAGTTTTAATGGCTTTATACTAAAGACTGCTAAGTGTTATCTTAGTCGACGGGACCACCAACAAGGTCTTAACACGCTTCACCCAAGCTTAACGACCTACTTTCAGGCTGACCAACGTCTACACCGGAGATTAATCGGTTTTCTCAAACACCTTAACAGTCAACAGTTACCCCATACTTGAATTAAAAATCCTTTATAAGACAAGATATATAAGCATAATTATATTAAGTAACTGCATACCATATTAAAGTAATATGTCTCTCCCTGGAGTTGTTCTGCATTTTATGTCAATAATAGTGCAGAAAAAGAACGCGGAACTCCTAGGCTTGTCATTAATTACAAGCCATTGAATGCGGTCCTAAAATGGATTAGACACCCAATCCCTAATAAGAGGGATCTTCTTAAACGAACCTATAAGCCTAACCTTTACAGCAAATTCGATATGAAGTCAGGATTCTGGCAAATTCAAATTGCTGAAAAGGAGAAGTATAAGACTGCCTTCAATGTCCCGTTTGGGCACTACGAATGGAATGTCTTACCTTTTAGGCTAAAAACTGCTCCCTCTGAATTCCAGAATATTCATTGAAAATGTTGTTCATGATATTCTGGAATTCAGGTATCTTGAAGATAGGATTTGAAAGAGGTTTGGAGCTAGGGGTGCTCTTAACTGGTAGGGGAACTGGAAGAGTAGTTCCTTTAGTCTCTTCGATTTGTTGAGAGATAGAGTGGAGAACTTGATTAGTATAATTGTTTTTCTCAATTATTCTATCAAGATCTCTGCACTGAGGAGTCGCAGTTCCTCTGTCGGATTTAGTCTTGAAAGGTGAAGCCTTAATGACTTCATTGGAATAGGGAATATTTAGACCTTCTAAAGGAGGTGTAGTTGATTCAATAACCGTGTTTCGTTGGGTATACCATTTGGTAACCATAACGTTAAGTGGTTCGACTTGGTTTTCTATATTTCCAGTTTTTTCTAACCAGAAGAAGAATTCCATATTGCATCAGAGTCTTTTCATGTCGGCTATCCATAGCCTTCCTAACTCCTTTTGTTGCTCGCTGGAATAGGTACTAATGTACCATTTCCGCTTAAGGGTGTCCTTTGGATGATTCCATCGGACTCTTAAGGATGCGAGGTCTGGGGAATATTCTTTATCATTATTTTTGATAACGAGAAGACTAGGGTCAGTTCTGACCCTTTGAGGGGGTGGAGCCATTTCTGAGGCCGTTGGGCTTCCTGGCTCGTAGAGATTTTCGGGTTCGGGGACCCTGGTATTTTGCTGATAATAGACTTTAGGTACTGGACCAGAGAAGTCAACTCCTCTAATCTTTCCCTTGTCATCAGGCTCATTTTCGTCACTTCCCTCCCGGGGTTTAGAAGTCGAGGCACGAGTGGAGATAGATCTACGAAACGATGAGTGCCGAGACGGGTCTAATCCGAGGAATTTTAAATCAATAGATCCGTCGGGGTGTTGGATCACCCGCTCGATCTGAGATTTTTCGGAGTAAATCCGAACAGGTTGGGTGATAGCCTCAAAATGCCAGTCATTGCATCGGAGAATATCATCCCAAATAAGAGCCTTTGGAACAAAGACCGTGCTTCGATCTTTGTTTGCTTCCATTAGGGTGGTTACCCCTTTAGGGCTCGTGAATCTAGCTTTAGGTGCTAGAGTAGTACCCATGAGACGATAATATACTCGGTATATAATCGCTATTTCTCTGGTGTTCTCCTTACTATTCATGTTTTTTGTTTTAACATTTAGAGTTAAAACATCCATGATGTTAGGATCATTAATATCTACAGAGAAATTGGGATAACAATTAAAGTATACCGGGCCTTCGGCGAGGTTACTTTGAATTACGCCTAAGAGTGAGTCGTCAAAGTTTAAGAGACGAGCATCTCTTAGGATAGCACAGACTGGGATATCGAGTCCCCGTCAAAAAAGCGGCTTAATAGCTACTTGAACCAGTCCAACATTAAATTGATTTTTAAATCTATTAATATCTAGTTCGTTGAACAGTTGAATAATTTCTAAAGAATTATTAATAACAACAGTAGACTCAGAGGTCTTGATATTATGTTTTTTCAAAAAACTAAATTTCCCGATCTGATAAATCGTGTTGAAAGATTCTTCTGGAATACTCCAGTTTTGAAGATCATTTTCAGTATTGGCAATCGGAGTTGCCTGAGAAGACAGGTTAACAGTGGTTTTAACATGATTGTTCATCATTTTAAACAAACTGTCCAGAGACTAACAGAGCTTAAACATATTTTCAAACAAGCAGACATATTAACAATAAACAGATATGCAGGGACGAAATCTAATTATGGATCTATATCTATGGCTTATGGAATCTTAACAAGTTTTAATGGCTTTATACTAAAGACTGCTAAGTGTTATCTTATTCGACGGGACCACCAACAAGGTCTTAACACGCTTCACCCAAGCTTAACGACCTACTTTCAGGCTGACCAACGTCTACACCGGAGATTAATCGGTTTTCTCAAACACCTTAACAGTCAACAGTTACCCCATACTTGAATTAAAACTCCTTTATAAGACAAGATATATAAGCATAATTATATTAAGTAACTGCATACCATATTAAAGTAATATGTTCGTTTATATGAACATAGTTTTGCTCATGCTCTAGACAGATTATATGTTTAGCCGCTCATGCTAAACATACAATCTGCCATCATGGCTCTGATACCAGAAAAAGGATCGTGAGTACTATGCGGAATTTAAAGAGAGAATTCAAACAAACTTACAAATTTTATTGAAAGCTTTAGAGAAACATTGTTTACAAGAGAGAATGGGCAGAGAGAATTTCTTATATTGGAAATTTCTGAATGCCTTCTCTGGATAGAAGTGAAGCCTTATATAGGCAGAGGAGAGAAAGTAAATACATCTCTAGTGTACATGTTTTCGGCTTAGATTATGCCGACAAAGTAGTGGGGCTACTTTTAGAAAGTAGAATAAAGATAAAGTCTTTTCTTTCTGAAAAGTTGCTAAGTGCGCCTTTTGGAAAAGCTGATGAGTGCCTTACTTTATTAAAGCAGATTCCTTTTCTTTAGTGAAAAGTGATGCTGAAGGTTTTGTCATCTAGAAGAGACAGGATGGGTCCTGGATTCCAATCAGGAATAGTGAATTGCCTTTTTACCGAGATAATTCCGGTTCTTTGAACCTCTATCTCTAGAAGGGTCATTTTCCTATTCATAATAGGGATCCATGTAGGTCATAGCTAATCCTTTTTGATTTAGCATATCACCATTGTCATCGCTGCTTCCTGTAGATGAAGCTTCTGCGATTAGCTGAATTAATTCTTCAGTATTGGTGGCGACATCTTGGTTGTCCAAATCATCCAAAGCTTTCTTAAGTCTCTCTTTCAGAGCTTTCTTGCTTATGGAGGAGCCGGAAGATGATGCTGCGGATTTTCCCTTTTCAGGGGTCTTGGGAGCAGTTGGCTTAGGAGTCCAACCCTTGATTTTTACCTCTTTGGATAAATATTTAATCCTGTGTTGTTCAACCTTTGTGAAGTTCCAGGAAATGATATAAGAAATCCTTTTCTTAATAAAGAATTTACACATTTGAATATGTGTAGGTAAGGTAGAACATCCCTCTTTGACTATGAAGTCAGGGAGACGCTTAATAAATTGTTGAGGAAGAACCTCCTTGGTTCCTCCGAAGCATTCCCACCATTCATAGAACCATCTTGGTATAATGGCTTCTACCATAGCGGGGCAATATTTGACAAACCAGGTATGACCCGGTCGACAGAAAGTTAAACCAGGCCGACTTGTAGTCATATCAGTTGTAAGTTTGCAGTCTATGCGGCATTGATAGGGCAACCGGAGTATGTAGGTGATCTACGAACCAGTTGAAAGGGGTTAGAACCCTCTTGATAGTGAATTTAGAGTATCCGATATGCTCTGGGTAACTCTCATCCACTGAATGTTCTACTTCAATTGAATCGGTATCTACCAGGATGGCCTCCTAAAACCGACGAGTCTTAAGTGGATCTTCAGTGTCCACAAAGTTGTTGTTGGTATAAACCGGCTTGATGAGATGGTTCATATGATATCCTTCGTATGCCTTGTCCAATGCAATGATGGGGCATACCTGAGTGGTTATAAACTTGAATTCTTCCTTAATTGGAGTCGTTGGAGCAGTCTTGGCTGCTGTTGGGTTGACTGCTTCTGCGAAGGTTTCTGGAGCCTTCATTGAATAGCTTTGCTTGGTCCTTACCGAAGAGCTAGCTGCTTGCCCTTGAATGATAGGCAAATTTGTCTTTATATCTACTAGCTTTGTAGGTGATGGTGGAGGTTGCAATGCTGAGAACCGGTTGGGATTTAGAGATTGAGTCTCTTCTTTGAGTGTCGGCCTTTGAGGAATGGAAGGCCGAAGTGGATTTGCCGAAGCTGGAGGAGCATCGAATGGTCTAGCCATTCTTATTTGTTCTTGTTTGGGGTTCTTCCCCAAATTTGGTCTCATGGCCCCGTAGAAATTCTCTTGTTAGAAAATCGGGAAGGGAGTTGTGTTCTCCTTTAATAAATTTGATTTGAAAATCAAAGCTAGATAGTAGAGCTTGCCATCTAGCAAATATTTGTTTAGAAACGAGATTTTTAACATCTTTCTGCAAAATCTCTTTAGCTGATTTGCAATCAACACGAAGAAGAAATTCCTTATTAATAAGGTCATCTTGAAATTTAGTGATACATAGCACAATAGATAAAACTTCTTTTTTAACTGTGCTATAGTTTTTCTGAGCGGCATTCCATATGCTGGAAGAGCATCGCACGTCGCGTGGTGTCCGGTGCGCTCCCGGCGGCCCTTGAAAATCCGAAGAACCGAATGCCGTCCACGCCCGGTCGTACTCATAACCGCATTAGGTCTCCATGGTGAACAGCCTCTGGTTGATGGAACAATGCAGGCAAGGGAAGTCGGCAAAATGGATCCGTAACTTCGGGAAAAGGATTGGCTCTGAGGACTGGGCATGGGGGTCCCAGTCCCAAACTCATAGGCTGTCGATGTACTTCTCGAGCTGCTCCCGCGGCGAGAGAGGGTCGCCACGTGCCGCCCGGGGGACGGACTGGGAATGGTTCCTTCGGGGGCCTTCCCCGCGCGTCGAACAGCCAACTCAGAACTGGTACGGACAAGGGGAATCCGACTGTTTAATTAAAACAAAGCATTGCGATGGTCCCAACGGATGTTCACGCAATGTGATTTCTGCCCAGTGCTCTTAATGTCAAAGTGAAGAAATTCAACCAAGCGCGGGTAAACGGCGGGAGTAACTATTACTCTCTTAAGGTATCCAAATGCCTCGTCATCTAATTAATGACGCGCATGAATGGATAAATGAGATTCCCACTGTCCTTGTCTACTATCCAGAGCATAAAGTAAAATCCCATTTTTCCGGAGGGTCCTGTACATAAAGTAAAATCCCATTTTTCAGGAGGGTCCTGAACATAATGAAAAATCCTATTTGTTAGGAGGGTCCTGAACGGAACTAAAATCCCATATTTCAGGAGGGTCCTGAACAGAAAGTAAAATTCCATTTTCAGGAGGGTCCTGAGCATAATGTAAAATCCCATTTTCAGAAGGGTCCTGAACATAAAGTAAAATTCCGTTTTTCAGAAGGGTTCTGAACAGAAAGTAAAATCCCTTTTTTCAGGAGGGTCCTGAACAAAAAGTAAAGTCCCTATTTTCTGTAGGGTCCTGAATAAAAAGTAAAGTCCCATTTTTTCGGAGGGCCCTGATTAAAAAGTAAAATCTCATTTTTCAAGAAGGTCTTGAACACAAAGTAAATTCCCTTTTTTTTTCAGGAGGGTCCTGAATAGAAAGTGAAATCTCATATTTCTGGAGGGTCCTGAACAGAAAGTAAAATCCTATTTTTCAGGAGGGTCCTAATGATATAGTAAAATTCTATTTTTCAGGAGGGCCCTTAATATAGAGTAAAATCCTATTTTTCAGGAGGGTCCTGAACAGAAAGTAAAATCCTATTTTTCAGGAGGGTCCTGGACAAAAGTAAAACCCCCATTATTCAAGAGGGTCATGAACATAAAGTAAAATTCCATTTTTCAGGAGGGTCCTGAACAGAAAATAAAATACCATTTTTTCAGGATGGTCCTGAGCAGAAAGTAAAATCCTATTTTTCCGGAGGGTCCTGAACAAAAGTAAAATCCCATTTTTCAGGAGGTCTTGAACAAAATGTAAAATCCCATTTTTCAGGAGGGTCCTGAACAGAAAGTAAAAATCTCATTGTTCAGGAGGGTCCTGAACATAAAGTAAAATCCCATTTTTCAGGAGGGTCCTGAACAGAAAATAAAATCCTTTTTTTCAAGAGGGTCCTGAACAGATAGTAAAATCCTATTTTTCAGGAGGTCCTGAACAGAAAGTAAAATCTCATTTTTTAGGAGGGTCCTGAACAGAAAGTAAAATTCCATTTTTCAGGAGGGTCCTGAACAACAAGGAAAATCTCATTTTTCAGGAGCGTCCTGAACATAAAGTAAAATTCCATTTTTAGGAGGGTCCTGAACATAAAGTTAAATCCTATTTTTCCAGAGGGTCCTGAACATAAAGTAAAAATCTCATTTTTCAAGAGGGTCCTGAACATAAAGTAAAATCCCATTTTCAGGAGGGTCCTGAACAGAAAGTAAAATCCTTTTTTTCAAGAGGGTCCTGAACAGATAGTAAAATCCTATTTTTCAGGAGGGTCCTGAACAGAAAGTTAAATCCCATTTTTTCAGGAGGGTCCAGAACAGAAAGTAAAATCCCATTTTTCAGTAGGGTCCTGAACAAAAAGAAAAATCTCATTTTTCAGGAGGGTCCTGAACAATAAGTAAAATCACATTTTTCAGGAGGGTCTTGAGCATAAAGTAAAATCCCATTTTTCAGGAGGGTCCTGAACATAAAGTAAAATCCCATTTTTCAGGAGGGTCCTGAACATAAAGTAAAATTTTATTTTTCAGGAGGGTACTGAACAGAAAGTAAAATCCCTTTTTTCAGGAGGAGGGTCCTGATCATAAAGTAAAATTCCATCCTTCAGAGGGGTCCTGAACATAGAGTAAAATCCCATTTTTCAGGAGGGTCCTAAACATAAAGTAAAATCCCATTTTTCAACAGAAGTAAACTCCCAGTTTTCAGGAGGGTCCTGAACATAAAGTAAAATCCCATTTTTCAGGAGGGTCATGAACATAAAGTAAAATCCCAATTTTTTTGGAGGATTCTGAACAAAAAGTAAAATCCCATTTTTCAGGATGGTCCTGAACAGAAAGTAAAATCCCATTTTTCAAGAGGGTTCTGAACAGAAAGTAAAATCCCATTTTTCAGGAGGATCCTGAAGAGAAAGTAAAATCTCATTTTTTCAGGATGGTCCTGAACAGAAAGTAAATTCCCATTTTTTAGGAGGGTCCTGATAACGCTCAATCTACAGCTCTCGTAGGAGTGTAAAGCGGTCGTTAGCAAATATAGAACCCAACCTGGGTTGGGTGTCGATCCCACAGGGAATAGCTTGGCCAACAAGTAAGCAAAATTACTAAACTTTTGATGCAAGTCTCGTAAGAAGGGGGGATTGTAATATGTAACCAAAACAATAAAGTTAAAGCTGGAAATAGCAAAGTAAAAAAGAGGAAGATTGTCACGTTGGTTGTAAACAATGAGAATTGAAGCGTTGGGATTATGTCCACCTTCTGAGGTATACGTCTCCATTGGCTATGAGTGTGTAGAGTCTTGATATGCAATTGCTTATAGAGAATTGTAGTCGATGGTAAATCCAAGCGTCTCTCGACCTAAACAAGGACTATTTCACTTTAACTCTCTCGAGCTTAAAGCGTGTCTAACGGTACGAATTCTCCAAGAGGTTAGTCCAGTTACGGCACTAGCTTTTTAATAGGAAAGGGTGTCCTACTACCTTGACATTATCTCTTTTCCAGACAAATAACCTTTCTCTCGAACAAGTTAAATGTTAGACTGGCGTTATTCTATGCGTCTGCAGCCACAAGAATTTGTATTAAGATGAAGAGAATAATGATATAAGCAACATACGTGTCACGAACTCACAAACTCACAGCAATAGATAGTATCTCATTCGGCTTCCATAACCCCAACAGAGAAGTTTAGTTACCCATGAATGCGAAGGAGATCACGATTTGCATTGTTATTGTTGAGTAATGGCGTATGGATTAGGTGATAGGCGTGTGGCGTGATTCCTTGGCTTGGTAACGATTCTCTTGTTGTGGAATTTAAGAATAGAAGAAGAATAGAATTAATGGAAAGATTAGAAGAGTTGTAATTGAGAAGGAGAATGTGTCTCTCCGCTAAGGGGGGAGTTGCCTCTCCACTAAGGGAGGACTTAATTAAAAATCTCTAGCATGATAGGGTATTTATAATACTCCTATCCTACTCCTACTATGCTAGTGAAATAATAACCAAATCCTACTAAACTAAGGAAATACTTAACCCATTTGTACTAGGTTAATGTAACATTCTCCTAATCCAAATAAACTAATGAAATACATAACCCAATTGTACTAGGTTAATGTATCATTGTCAAAATCCAGCTTTGTGTCTGTAAGTCCCCAAAGTCTTCAGAAATGTTGTTTTAGCCCGGGACAGATTTTCCATGCAGCAGTTTTGGTCCAGGTCCCCAGAGTCTTCAGAAATGTTGTTTTAGCCCGGGACAGAGTTTCCACGCAACAGTTTTGGTCCTTAGGCGTGTAAACTCCCTTTCCTTCCTTCGTGAGCTTTCTTTTGCGTCAAGTAAGCCATAAAATGCTGAATTTTGCATCATTCATACCTGAAACTTTACTAATCATGTTCGTTAGCTCATTTATAGGAAAAAGGACTAAAAGTGCATGAAATATATAATTTGTTCTCAAAACTAGGCTAAAATATGGGCAAAATATATTGATATAGGCGCGTAAATTCGCCTATCATCAACACCCCACACTTGTAGCTTTGTTCGTCCTCGAACAAAATATCATGTCCTTCTAAACATCAACTTAGGGTTATACAACAACAACACAAAACATTCTTCAAGACAAGCACAACAATTATCAACAAAGAGTAGCTTTCTGATTATAAGTAGAAACAATTTAACCTCAAGCATAGACTCGTGATGGTGATCGACTCGCATGCAAACGTTAAGGTGCATAGAATCATATACAACTATCCAAGACTCATCAACCATGTGTGTCTCACAATATAGTACCCATAATCACTCACAAGTATAGCATATTTTTCAAACATGGGTATCAAAATATCCTTGCACTCACTCTCACAAAGAATTCATATGTAGCAACTGATGACCATAGGCTTGCCCTTAATGTAGTACTCCACTAAATGTCGGAATGTTATGATTAGGATCAAGTAGGTCTTTAGATGGTTGTAATATAGGCTAAGGGACGGGTAGGATCAACTATTTTGGCCAGAAATAGTGACTAAGTTCCTAAGCACTTTAATACATCACATTGTATTATTGACACTTTTTTCTTTCAACCTTTCTTTCTTTTATTCTTCCACCCTTGTTCTCATCTTTTGTTTTTCAATTTTAAGCACAACTCACTTTTCAGCTTTCTTTTCCTTTTTCTTTTCACAACATACCTCTTATGATAGCACTTTCTTTCTTTTTCATAACACATTCAAGAACCATTCCAATTTATAGCATTATACTCACCCAATTTCCTCTTATATTGTCACATGACTTTTTCACTTTAAAGCACTCAAGATTTTGGATCAAATTATGGTCTTGAAAGAAATGGATTAGGCTTACATACAAGGTTGTCAAAGAAATAGGCTAAAGGCTCAAAAGGGTTTAACTAGGATGATGTCCATGGGTAGGTAAAACTGAAGGTAAACAAATATAGGTTGCCAAAGAAATGCCTAAATCATATCCTAACTTACACTCCTTATTTTCGCTTTGCATACACACCAGGCAAGTTCTAGCATCAGCCACACACATAGAATATACTATTATCTCACACACACAAGGCACATGGTCGACTTGATTGGAAGTAATATAGACTCTTGACCCAACAAGTGAAGGAATTGAATCACACAATATCACATAATGAGTCACAACTAGAGCCTAAACGTCTCAATAGTCACAATTGTAATACATACTCTTGTTATAATCTCATGCTGCCTATCAAAATAATTTCATGCGAAGCTAGAAAGATTTTACTCCTAAAAAAAACTAAAAAAACGTCAAACGGAAAAAAACCAAAAAAAAAAAAAAAAAAAAAAAGAGAACTCAAATAAACAAAGTAAACAAACAAACATAGGCGCAAACAGAAAAAAAAAAAAGAACTCAAATAAACAAAGTAAACAAACAAACATAGGTGCAAACAGAGAAGTATAGCATGCAATGCCACCCCACACTTAGACGGGACACTGTCCTCAGTGGAAAATAAATACGAGGAACCTGGTCAGTCGGACTCCTCCTCTATGTCTGGGGTCATACCCCTTGCGTTGGGATCATCATAAGAGTCATCATCCTCATAAGTTCCGCATAAGTATCCCACTTAATTCCAAGCGTGAGTCGAGGTGTTTGCAGCGAGGAGGGTTCTCCTTGCTCCTTGGTCTTTTGGGAAGTGGTAGCCTTTTCCTTGCCTTGTCTTGCTTTCAGTTCCATTGTACCTGAGACTAGAAATAGTGTTAGTGGTAGCACAATCCCAATGGATACAATCTATACACAGGCAGTAGGGGTACCACCCCACACTTAGGTTGTTGGCACCAACTAGTGAGGTGAAAGTGATCGATTACTCAGAATTCATCGACATACGTTTTAGGATTGTATTCCGACAAGAAAATCAGCAATGCATCACTTACTTGCAGCCATTGGACTACTTTCATGTTAGATATAACAACACTACTACATAGGGGTAACCACATGGAATAGTTATTCTTTCAATAATCACAACCTCCTATGTCGGTAGGCACTATAAGTCTTATCCCGATGAACGGGATATTCCAACATGCAAGTATTCAAGTGACAAGATTATGCAATGTTCATGACTATAGCAATTTTGCAAGTAGTATAACAATGCATCAAAATCAAATTCAAATCGGAAGTAAGTGAAGGTCATCCTAACGTATATGTTCACTCACTTGGTTGTGTATCAACAATTCAAACACATGACTATCACCAATGCTTCTTCAAGATTTAGCAATTCATAATAGGTGTAGTAAAGTAGTACTTACAAAATTTAAATGAAGAACAAAGTAGTACTTACTTGGTTGAAGCCTTTGGATGATGTTCTTGTGAAGAAAAAGAGCAAAAGGAAACTTTTTGATAGGATTTCGAGACTATAGGTGGTGCATGAGCTAGGTTTCCAATGTGTTTTTGGTTCAAGATTAAGTCTCATATTTGTAAGAAAAGGTTGGGTTGAGTTTTGACCCATTAAAATCGGATTTGGAGACCAAAAGTGACCATAGGCGGTGCCTAATGCTTTGCCTAGTTGAGCAGAATGCCATAGCATATGCCATGCATTTATTTAAGAATGCCATAGCATATGCCATGCATTTATTTAAGAATGCCATAGCATATGCGGCGCATTGTCTATGGCATTTAGGGACATATGCGCCGCATAGTCTATGGCATATGAGATCCTGAGACCTAATGCCATAGCATAGGCGGCGCATAGTCAAAAGCACACTTAGGAATGGGCGGCGCATAGTGTATAGCACACTAGATTCCGAGACCTTAGGCTATAGGATAGTTTTTCCATTGTTCGTGGCCTATTTTTACCTAGGCCTAGCCTTCCTCGATGCCCTTTTAAGCGTGAGTAATGCTCAATCCATACCCTTATGCATCCTTATACCTAACTTACCACCTTTACCATACAATGCGTCCAAATCGCCAATTGAAATCAATCTCCTCGTTGAATACCTCTTGCACCTATTTTTGCTCAAAACCAAATGAAAACGATTAGTACGATGGGTTGCCTCCCACCAAGCGCCTTAGTTTTGGTCGTGGCACGACTCTTATTTTTGGATTTTCATTAATTAAAAACAAGACAAGTACTAGAATGAAAGAAAATGATAAACGATAAATGAAAAACGATAAACAATGGGTTGCCTCCCATCTAGCGCCTTATTTATTGTCGTGGCACAACATGGTTACCTCGATTAGTCAGACTTTGTCGAGGTAAGTGATGCATCGTTTTCTGAAAGGATTTAGACGACAATGAGGCTTAGCTGTGGTCATGCGATCTTTTTTGAGATGGCTCATACGTTTCTCCGGAGAGTCACCAATTATATCATCAATAGTCCAACCCATAGCTCTCTTGTACCTCATCAGAGCAGAGATGAGAGCCTCCACGTGCTGTTCACTTAAATCATCCACCACACTTATCGGAAGTATACTTCCACTTTCTAAGAACACATACCTTAGATAATCGGGAAGCTCTTGCGATTCTAGCATTGGTGGCTCGTCAATGGGAGTCTTCGCTGTTGGTTGATTCTTGAGATCACAATCTGGTTGCTTAGGAGTATACGACTCTGTTTCTATTAGATCACCCATAAGTTCTTCATAATCTTCATTATCCTCATGCTCAACATTCAGTGGTGCAGCAGACAATGGCTCAACAGTAGGCTGTTTCTCTATAGATAATGCTTTCATATCCTCATAATAAACATCAGCTACAGATGACTCATTCATATCGCTGGGCTGCTTCATTGTTTTGCATATATCAAACCGTACCACTTCGTCATTAATTCGAAACAAAAGCTCATTATCTTTCATGTCAATAAGCACACTTCCAGTTGCAATGAAAGGACGTCCCAAGATTATGGGAACTTCAGAATCCTCCTTACAATGCAGAATAACGAAGTCGGCAGGAAAGATGAATGAAGAAACCTTCACCAACACATCATTCAAGATACCTACAGGTCGTTTTACCGACCTATCAGCCATCACGAGCCTCATATTGGTTGGTGTAGGGTCTCCCAACCCCAACTTTCTGTAGATAGATAGTGGCATCAAATTGATGCTAGCTCCCAAATCGCACAATGCCTTAGCAAAATCCAACGATCCAATTGTGCAAGGAATAGTGAAAGCTCCAGGATCTGCCTTCTTTTGAACTAGCGATCTTGTAGCGATTGCACTACAATGGTGAACATTATTCGCCAAGTCATAACTTGCTGCCCGCTTCTTTGTCAAGAGATCCTTCATAAATTTCGCATACCCAGGCATTTGTTCAAGTGACTCCACCAATGGAACATTAATGGTGAGCTGCTTTAACATATTCATGAATTTGCTGAACTTTGTGTCATCTGCCACCTTCTTCAATCTTTGGGAAAAAGGTGGTGGTGGGTATGGAAGTGTTCTCTCCACGGTTTTTTTCTTCTCTTGCTTCTGTTTTTCTACTTTTTCAGGCTGCACGTCACTAGGTGAAACGTCCCTGACGTTGGGAGTAGTTGTTGCGGCTTCTTCTCCTTTTGTAACGTCACTAGGTGTAATGTCCATGTCCGCAACTTCGTCAACCACTTGCTTGCCTTTTGCTGAAGTTTCCAGCACCTTACCACTTCTGGTAGTGATGGCCATGCATGACCCATTATTCTTTGGGTTTTGCACAGTATCGCTTGGTAAGGTGCCAGCCTTTCTTTGATTGAATGCTGCTGAAAGTTGGCTCAATTGCTGCTCTATTTGCCTGATAGAAGTGGAATGAGAATCAACTAGTTGCTTCATGGAGGACAAATCATCAATCACCTCCTTAACTCCTGCGCTCGTTGCTTCCACTCCTTTCAATAACTTAGCCATCATATCTTCCATACTCCCAGAATTAGATGTGGTCGTATCACGTCTACCAGGGGGAACGTACAAACCACTCTTTTCATTATTTTTCTTCCAACTACCTTGGTCTTTGCTTCCAGATTTATCATAATAGTTCCGACCTTGGTTTCCTTGGGCATTCCCACGAAAACCCCCCTGATTGTTCAAGTAGTTGGCCTCCTCTTCTGAATCAGATTCGTCTCTTCCTTTTAGCGCTACAGCTTTCACTTTTTCGGTCTTCCCTGATAATAAGTGCTTTGTCAGAAGATCCAATTGTGTTTTCATGTGCGCCATGTCTTGCTCACGTTCTTCTTCTCTTCTTCTTTGGTATGCAGACATGCCAATAGATAAAGTGGGGCTTGCTACCTCAGAATCCCTGGTATGCCAAGCTCTACTTTGCTTTGTCATGCGATCTAGCATATTGCTTGCTTGACCAAAGGTGAGGTCCATAAATGATCCTCCAGCCGCATTATCAACCACTGGCTTAGTCACCGAATTCAAAGCTCTGTATAATATCTCCATCAAGTGGACATTGGTCATATGATGGTTTGGGCATCGCATTAGCTTCGTCTTGAACCTCTCCCATGTTTCGTGGAGAGCTTCAGTTGGAAGCTGTCGAAAATTGATGATCTCATCTCTCAACTGTGCTCTTTTGGATGGCGGAAAGAATCTTTCTAGGAAAGCGTCTTTCAATTGCCTCCAATTAGTAATAGAATCAGGAGTCAGCCCATTCAACCACATAGTTGCCTCCCCAGACAGAGACAATGGAAATAGACGTAATCGAATTGCATTCTGTCCAACTCCAGGATTGTCGAATGACTTGCATGTAGAAATAAAGTTGATCAGATGCATATTCGGATCATCGCCTGCTAGTCCACCAAATAATCCCTTAAGTTGCAAAAGCTGAATCATGGCGCTAGTGATATTGAACTTTGCTCCCGGTGCTAATGGCGGAAAAATAATAGCTCCGGTGGCACCAGGTCCGTCTAGATCGTCCTCTTCGTCATCAAAAGGAATTTGCATAACTCGGCGATCAGGCCTCAATCGCGCTTGACGATCTCTCCTCTGCATGGGTGCCGCCATCTCAGCAGTATGCCGTGGGTTTAGTAGCTCTTCATCGCCCAGATCCTCATCGTCAGGATTTGTTGCTCGCCTATGGTTATCAATATTCTGTTGATGCAATTGAGCAGCCATCCTTTCAATTTCACGTTGTGCCTCCATTGATGCACTAAATAAACCTAAGAAAACAAAAACAACAACTAAAAGTAAAAGTACGAGAATCTTTGACCAAAGGGTCTAGTAATTATCACGAACTTGATTGACACTCGTATTCCCCGGCAACGGCGCCAATTTTTGATAACGCTCAATCTACAGCTCTCGTAGGAGTGTAAAGCGGTCGTTAGCAAATATAGAACCCAACCTGGGTTGGGTGTCGATCCCACAGGGAATAGCTTGGCCAACAAGTAAGCAAAATTACTAAACTTTTGGTGCAAGTCTCGTAAGAAGGGGGGATTGTAATATGTAACCAAAACAATAAAGTTAAAGCTGGAAATAGCAAAGTAAAAAAGAGGAAGATTGTCACGTTGGTTGTAAACAATGAGAATTGAAGCGTTGGGATTATGTCCACCTTCTGAGGTATACGTCTCCATTGGCTATGAGTGTGTAGAGTCTTGATATGCAATTGCTTATAGAGAATTGTAGTCGATGGTAAATCCAAGCGTCTCTCGACCTAAACAAGGACTATTTCACTTTAACTCTCTCGAGCTTAAAGCGTGTCTAACGGTACGAATTCTCCAAGAGGTTAGTCCAGTTACGGCACTAGCTTTTTAATAGGAAAGGGTGTCCTACTACCTTGACATTATCTCTTTTCCAGACAAATAACCTTTCTCTCGAACAAGTTAAATGTTAGACTGGCGTTATTCTATGCGTCTGCAGCCACAAGAATTTGCATTAAGATGAAGAGAATAATGATATAAGCAACATACGTGTCACGAACTCACAAACTCACAGCAATAGATAGTATCTCATTCGGCTTCCATAACCCCAACAGAGAAGTTTAGTTACCCATGAATGCGAAGGAGATCATGATTTGCATTGTTATTGTTGAGTAATGGCGTGTGGATTAGGTGATAGGCGTGTGGCGTGATTCCTTGGCTTGGTAACGATTCTCTTGTTGTGGAATTTAAGAATAGAAGAAGAATAGAATTAATGGAAAGATTAGAAGAGTTGTAATTGAGAAGTAGAATGTGTCTCTCCGCTAAGGGAGGAGTTGCCTCTCCACTAAGGGAGGACTTAATTAAAAATCTCTAGCATGATAGGTGATAACGCTCAATCTACAGCTCTCGTAGGAGTGTAAAGCGGTCGTTAGCAAATATAGAACCCAACTGGGTTGGGTATCGATCCCACAGAGAATAGCTTGGTCAACAAGTAAGTGAAATTATTAGACTTTTGATGCAAGTCTCGTAAGAATGGGGGGATTGTAATAAGTAACCAAAGTAATGAAATAAAAGCTGAAAAATAGCAAAGTAAAAGAGGAAGATTGTCACGTTGGTTGTAAACAATGAGAATTGAGGCGTTGGGATTATGTCCACCTTTAGAAGTATACGTCTCTATTGGCTATGAGTGTGTAGAGTCTTGACATGCAATTGCTTATAGAGAATTGTAGTCGATGGTAAATCCAAGCGTCTCTCGACCTAAACAAGGACTATTTCACTTTAACTCTCTCGAGCTTAAAGCGTGTCTAACGGTACGAATTCTCCAAGAAGTTAGTCCAGGTACGGCACTAGCTTTTTAATAGGAACGGGTGTCCTACTACCTTGACATTATCTCTTTTCCAGACAAATAACTTTTCTCTCGAACAAGTTAAATGTTAACCTGGCGTTGGTCTATGCGTCTTCTTTTCTAGACAAATAACCTTTCTCTCGAACAGGTTAGATGTTAGAATGGCGTGTTCTTGTGTTTGAACCGCAAAGAATGATTTAAGATGAAGAGAATAATGATATAAGCAATATACGTGTCTTGAACTCACAAGCTCATAGCAATAGATAGTAACTCATTCGGCTTCCATAACCCCAACTAAGAGGTTTAGTTACCCATGAATGCGAAGGATATCACGTTTTGCATGGTGGATGGCGTGAATAGTAGGTGTTTGGCGTGTGGTTTTGGTGATTCCTTAGCAAGTAACAATTCTCTTGTTGTGGAATTTAAGAATAGAAGAATGAAGAATTGAGAATGTATTGTAGGAAGATGTCTTAAGTTAAGAGTTAATTGAATTGTAAGAATGTGATAAAAAATCTCTAACATGATAGGGTATTTATAATACTCCTATCCTACTCCTACTAAACTAATAAAATAAATAACCAAATCCTAATATACTAATGAAATCCTTAACCCAAATGTACTAGGGTAAGGTTACAAAATTATAATCCAAATGGAATAATGAAACACATAACCTAATTGCACTAGGTTAATGTATTATGGCAAAAATCCAGCTTTGTGTCTGTAAGTCCCAAAGTCTTCAGAATTGCTGTTTTAGCCCGGGACAGATTTTCCATGCAGCAGATTTAGTCCTTTAGGCGTCCAGCTCCTTTCCACTTCGTTCGTGAGCTTTCTTTTGCGTCAAGTAAGCCATAAATTGCTGTATTTTGCATCATTTATACCTGAAACTTTCCTAATCACATTTGTTAGCTCATTTACAGGAAAAAGGACTAAAAGTGTATGAAATAGATAATTAGTTCTCGAAACTATGCTAAAATATGGGCAAAATATATTGATATAGGCGCGTAAATTCGCCTATCATCAACACCCCACACTTAGAGCTTTGTTCGTCCTCGAACAACATATCATGTCCTTCTAAGCATCAACTTAAGGTTTTTACAGAAACAACACAAAACATTCTTCAAGACAAGCACAACAATTATCAACGAAGAGTAGCTTTCTGATTATAAGTAGAAACAATTTAACCTCAAGCATAGACTCGTGATGGTGATCAACTTGCATGCAAACGTTAAGGTACATAGAATCATATACAACTATCCAAAACTCATCAACCATGTGTGTCTCACAATATAGTACCCATAATCACTCACAAATATAGCATATTTTTCAAACATGGGTATCCAAGTGTCCTTGCACTCACTCTCACAAAAAATTCATATGTAGCAACTAATGACCATAAGCTTGCCCTTAATGTAGTACTCTACTAAATGTCGGAATGTTAGGATTAGGATCAAGTAGGTCTTTAGATGGTTGTAATGTAGTCTAAGGGACGGGTAGGACTATTTTGGCCAGAAATAGTGACTAAGTTCCTAAGCACTTTAATACATCACATTGTATCATTGACACTTTGTTCTCTCAACCTTTCTTTATTTTATTCTTCCACCCTTGTTCTCATCTTTTATTTTTCACTTTTAAGCACAACTCACTTTTCAGCTTTCTTTTCCTTTTTCTTTTCACAAAATACCTCTTATGATAGCACTTTCTTCTTTTTCATAACGCATTCAAGCACCATTACAATTTAAAGCATCATACTCACCCAATTTCCTCTTATGTTGTCACATGACTTATTCACTTTAAAGCACTTAGGAATTTGGATCAAATTAGGTCTTGAAAAAAATGGATTAGGCTTACATACAAGGTTGTCAAAGAAATAGGCTAAAGGCTCAAAAGGGTTTTACGAGGATGATGTCAATGGGTAGGTAAAACTGAAGGTAAACAAATATAGGTTGCCAAAGAAATGCCTAAATCATATCCTAAACTTACACTCCTTATTTTCGCTTTGCATACATACCAGGCAAGTTCTAGCATCAGCCACAAGCATAGAATATACTATTAATCTCACACACACAAGGCACATGGTCGACTTGATTGGAAGTAATATAGACTCTTGACCCAACAAGTGAAGGAATTGAGTCACATAATATCACATAATGAGTCACAACTAGAGCCTAAACGTCTCAATAGTCACAATTGTAGCACATACTCTTGTTATAATCTCATGCTGCCTATCAAAATAATTTCATGCGTAGCTAGAAAAATTTTACTCCTAAAAAAAATAAAAAAACGTCACACGAAAAATAAAAAATTTGGACTCAAAACAAAATAAACAAGAGCAAACATACAAACATAGCATGCAGATTCTGCCGACACCCCACACTTAGACTAGACACTGCCCTCAGTGGAAAATAAAGTCGAAGAACCTGATTAGTCGGACTCTTCCTCAATGTCGGGGGTCATACCCCCTTCGTCCGAATCATCGTAAGAGTCATCGTCAGAGTGCTCCTCAGCATCAGAATCAGGCAGGCGTCTATCATCATCAGTTGGTACGTCATCATCAAGAGGTTCCTCGAAATAGACTCCTACTCCACACATCTCCCGGGCATGTCTGTTCATTGGGTAGTCGTGGTCCAGCTGCTGGAGCTCTTCAGCAGTTGGAATACGTCCACCACTCATCATAGTGAATCTCGTCATGCCATAGAGATGACGGAAGAAACTCTCGTCACGAGCATGTCTCTCCGCAGTGGTAAGGTTGACTCCATGCGTTGTTTCAGCATCTTTGACCTTGGTGAGGTCAACCTTCTTTGGGGTATGTGGGAGTTTGTGGTCAGCTGGTTCCTCTTCTATATCCTCCTTCCGCAACATTGCTGTCAACAAATTGCCGAATGTGAAATGGGACCTGCTGTGGAGTCTGGCTTTTCTCATGGTAGATCGAATGATTGCCCCAAAGTTGATAGGGACATTCGTCATCAATGCATAAACCAGGCACACTCTATCTCTCGATATCTTTGTGTATTGCGTCCCAGGAATGAGGCATGAGTTGACAATGCGCATCCAGATTCTTGCTTCCCTATTTAGTGGAGCATAGGGGAATGTGTTGTGACGGCCTGTTTCCTTATGTCTGCCCCATCTCGCCATCGATCTGCTTCCACAAAGCGTGTGTCTTATAGCTCTGTAAGGAGGCCTGCTGTACAGCTCTTTGTATGGTGCAGTGTCGACCGAAGGTAGGCCTAGAAACGAGTTGATCCAATCCGCTGTAAGCTGTAACACTTGGCCCCGAATTTTGACTTCGTTGCCTGTTGTGTTTGGCGACCAGTTGGCATAAAACTCTCTTGTTAAGTCAAGATTGCACTCTCCCATGTCACGGAAGATGAAATCCAGCTTCAAAGCCATTATCTTAGCCAACATTTGCGGCTCCTTCTTTGCTAAGGTCTCCTTGTTGATTAAGTCGACGTGCACATATTTCTTTTCTTTGTTGCTGCTGTACCATGCCTTGGCTTCTTCCTCAAGAACCCATTTGATTCCGAACATTCTGCGTGGTAGGTGTGCGGAAGATGATTCGCCTTGATCTTTTCGGCTTCTCTTTTTGTCCTTGCGGGTCGTGGTAGCCTTCTCCTTGCCTTGCCTTGCTTTCGGTGCCATTGAACCTGAGACTAGAAATAATGTTAGATGCAGCACAATCGCACTTTAGACAATCTATATGCAAGCATTAGGGGTACCACCCCACACTTAATCTTGTTGGCATAAATCGGTGAAGTGAACGTGGTCGAGTACTCAGACTTCGTCGACATACGTCCTCGGATTGTATTCCGACAAGAAAATCAGCATTACATCACTTATGAGGAGCCATTTGGACGACTTGCATGGTGTATCTAGCAACGTTACAACATAGGGGTTACCACATGGAATTGCTATTCAAACAACAAACACCACCACCTAAGTCGATAGTCACTATAACCTTATCCCGATGGCCGGGATGGTTAATCATGCAAGCATCCAATCAACACTCTCAATCAATATTCATGGCCACATATGTTCAGCAAGTATCATAACAATGCCATTGCAACAAAATTCAAGTCGGAAACAAGTCAAGAATTGCATTCGTATTCATTCAATCACACGATTTTTGCAACAATCATCCAATCACATGAACATCACCACTAATCTCTCATGATTTAGCATTTAATAATAAGCAAAGTAAAGTAGTACTTACGATAAATAGATGAAGAATAAGAGAGCACTTACCTGCTTGAAGATTGTGGAGAAGTTGTTGTGGATTGGAAGAACAAAGGAAGAAAAATTTGAGAGGACTTGGGATGATATGCGGCGCCTTTAGGGTTACTTCTAATGTGTTTGTGATAAAAAAACAAAGTCCCCTTTATATAGGAGGAGTATGGGTCGGGTTATGACCCATTTACAATCGGATTTGGGGACAAAATCACCCTATATGCGGCGCATATCCCTCGGCATATCACATGTATATGCGGCGCATTGTCCATGGCATAATGGGACATATGCGCCGCACATAGTATGGCATATCTAGGCATATGCGGCGCATATGGTATGGCATTTGGTCTCAGTATCTCAAATGCCATAGCATAGGCGGCGCATAGTCAAAAGCACACCTAGGAATAGGCGGCGCATAGGGTATAGCACACTAGATTCCGAGTCCTTAGGCTATAGAATAGGTTGTGCATCGTTCGTGGCCTATTTTTACCAAGGCCTAGCCTTCCTCGAAACCTATTATGACGTGAGAAAGGATCAATTCATAGCCTTATGCATCACCATTCCTAACTTACCGAATTTACCATACAACGCGACCAAATCGTCAATTGAAATCAATCTCCTCGTTGCATACTTCTTACACCTATATTTGCTCAAACAAATGAAAACGATTAGTACGATGGGTTGCCTCCCACCAAGCGCCTTAGTTTTGGTCGTGGCACGACTCTTATTTTTGGATTTTCATTTATCAAAAAGAAAAAAAAATACTAAAACGACAAAACGATAAAACAATAAAACGAAGGGTTGCCTCCCATCTAGCGCCTTATTTATTGTCGTGGCTCGACGTAGTATTCTCGAGTACTTAGACTTCGTCGAGATAAGTGATGGCCATGTCATTCATCGAGTCAAGAGGACCGATATATGGCTTAACACGTTGGCCATTCACCTTGAAGATAACACCTTCATTATTTTCCAATTCGACTACTCCAGACGAGTAGACGTGGGTGACTTTAAATGGACCAGACCACTTTGATTTTAACTTACCTGGGAAGAGCTTGAATCTGGAGTTAAAGAGTAGTACCATGTCACCTTTTTGGAAGTGTCGTCGAACAATCCGCTGATCGTGATACTTCTTCATCCGCTCCTTGTATAAATCTGATCTTTCATATGCATGGAGACGGAATTCATCTAGCTCGTTCAGCTGCTCCAACCTCAGGTTCTTCACATCATCCCAATTCAGATTCAAGTGCTTCAATGCCCATAATGCCTTGTATTCAAGCTCGATGGGTAGATGACAAGCCTTCCCATAAACTAGCTGATAAGGTGACATCCCAATGGGTGTCTTGAATGCAGTCCTATATGCCCATAGTGCATCATCTAGCTTCCGAGACCAATCCTTCCGATTCGCATTGACCGTCTTGGCAAGGATTTGCTTGATCTCACGATTGGAAACCTCTACTTGTCCACTAGTTTGGGGATGATAAGGCGTAGCTACCTTGTGTTGCTTGACTCCATACTTGGCCAATACAGATTTGAATAGCTTGTTGCAGAAGTGAGATCCTCCATCACTTATGATAGTACGAGGTACCCCAAAGCGAGAGAAGATATTCTTCTTTAAAAACGCTACAACACGCTTTCCTTCGTTATCGGCCAATGCTACAGCTTCAACCCATTTCGACACATAATCCACAGCAACCAAGATGTACTTCATTCCAAACGAATTCACGAATGGTCCCATGAAATCAATACCCCATACATCAAAGAGTTCTACCTCCAGAATTGTGGACATGGGCATTTCATGGTGTTTTGAAATAGCACCTTGACGTTGGCATTGGTCACACCTTCTCACATAGTCGTGTGCATCTCTGAATATTGTAGGCCAATAATAACCACTTTGCAAGACTTTTCTTGCTGTTCGATTCCCTGCATGATGGCCTCCAACTTGCGAAGTGTGGCATGCTTCTAATATAGTGGGCACTTCTTCATGGGATATACATCGTCGAATGATACCATCCGCGCATCTTCGAAACAAATAAGGCTCATCCCAATAGTAGTGCTGAATGTCATGCATAAACTTCCTCCTCTGGTGGTAAGATAAATTGGAAGGTAACACATTACTCACCACGAAATTTGCAAAGTCGGCATACCATGGTAAGTCTTCCATTGTTGTCGCTAATATCTCCTCGTCAGGGAATGCATCGCCAATCTGATTTTCTGATTGCGCCACATACTCATTCTCAAGTCTAGATAGGTGATCAGCCACTTGGTTCTCGCAACCTCGTCTATCTTTAACTTCGAAATCAAACTCTTGCAGCAGCAACACCCATCGAATCAGCCTTGGTTTTGCATCCTTCTTTGTCATTAGATACCTAAGAGCTGCATGGTCTGTATGAACGATCACTTTAGTACCTAATAGGTAGGCGCGGAACTTCTCAAACGCATACACAACCGCTAATAGCTCTTGTTCAGTGACGGTGTAGTTCCTTTGGGCTTCATTGAGGACCTTACTCGCATAGTAGATAGGATGAAATAATTTCTCCTTCCTCTGTCCAAGAACAGCACCAACGGCTACCCCACTAGCATCACACATGACTTCGAACGGGAGCGTCCAATCTGGTGTTACCATGATAGGGGCTTCAATGAGTTTTTCTTTAAGGCATTCGAATGCCTTCAAGCAATCATCATTAAAGTCAAACTTCGCATCTTTCTCCAATAGCTTGCATAGTGGACTAGAAATTTTGGAGAAGTCTTTGATGAATCTACGATAAAACCCAGCATGGCCAAGAAAACTACGAACTCCCTTCACCGAAATTGGAGGTGGTAGCTTCTCAATTACCTCTATTTTGGCGCGATCAACCTCTATTCCTCTTTCGGAGATCTTGTGCCCAAGAACAATTCCTTCTTTTACCATGAAGTGGCACTTCTCCCAATTCAGCACAAGGTTGAACTCAACACATCTTTGTAATGCCATGCTTAAATTCACCAAACATGCTTCGAAAGACTCCCCAACAACTGAAAAGTCGTCCATAAATACCTCCAAAGTGTCTTCTACCATATCAGAGAAAATAGACATCATACATCGCTGAAAGGTGGCTGGTGCATTACATAACCCGAATGGCATACGTTTGAAGGCAAACGTACCATATGGGCATGTAAACGTTGTCTTCTCTTGGTCTTCTGGTGCAATAAAAATCTGATTGTAACCTGAATAACCATCAAGAAAGCAAAACCATCCTTTTCCCGCTAATCGATCTAGCATTTGGTCCATAAATGGCATGGGGAAGTGATCCTTGAGAGTCCAAGAATTCAGCTTGCGGTAGTCCATGCATACTCTCCATCCAGTGACGGGCCTGAGTGGTATAAGCTCATTCTTTGCATTCGCAACTACCGTCATACCTCCTTTCTTGGGAACACATTGTACTGGGCTTACCCATGTACTATCAGAAATAGGATACACAACTCCTGCGTCTAGCCACTTAATAATCTCCTTCTTCACCACCTCTTGCATTGGTGGGTTTAGACGTCTTTGGTGTTCGATGGTGGGTGTGCACTTTTCTTGGAGCTGAATTTTATGAGTGCAAATCCCAGGTGGAATACCAAGGATATCTGCAATGGTCCATCCAATAGCTCTAATATACTTGCGTAAAATTGCAATAAGAGCTGCAACTTGTTGCTCACCTAAATCGGCTGCCACTATGACTGGAAGAGTGTTTCCGCTTCCTAAGAATGCATACTTCAAATGGCTTGGCAGCTCCTTTAATTCTAATGTGGGTGGTTCTTCAATAGATGGCTTAGCTGGTGGTGTGGGTCGATTCTTGAGATCAAGATCCAGCTTCTTAGGAGGACAGCGATATGCTCCTAATCCCGATAGAGCACAAATATCATCTTCAGAAATTTCAGCATCATCATCATCTTCTTCCATGAGCAAAACCTCTAAAGGATCATCAAGAATTTGCTCTTCAGCAAGTAACTCATCCTCGTCATCAACGACAACATCAGCCACAGAAAATACACTTAGATCTTTGGGTTGCTTCATTGATTTGCAAACATCAAAGCGCACCACTTCATCATTTATTCGGAATGAAAGCTCATTAGCTCTCAAGTCTATGAGCACACTTCCCGTAGCAAGGAAAGGGCGTCCCAAGATTATGGGAACCTCTGAATCTGCTTCGCAATCCAAGATGACAAAGTCTGCTGGAAATATGAATGAAGATACCTTCACCAAGACATCGCATAGAATACCAACCGGTCGTTTTACCGACCTATCCGCCATAACAAGCTTCATATTAGTTGGTGTAGGATCTCCTAACCCCAACTTCTTGTAGATTGATAATGGCATCAAGTTGATGCTGGCTCCTAAGTCACATAATGCTTTAGCAAAGTCCAAAGATCCGACGGTGCAAGGAATAGTGAAAGCTCCGGGGTCGGCCTTCTTCTGAACTATAGATCGGGTAGCTATTGCACTACAATGATGCACATCTTCTTTCAGCTCATAGCTTGCTGCCCTCTTCTTAGTCAAAAGATCTTTCATAAACTTCGCATACCCAGGCATTTGTTCAAGTGCCTCTACCAATGGGACATTAATAGTTAGCTGCTTCAACATGGTCATAAATTTGCTGAACTTAGTGTCATCGGCCACCTTCTTCAATCTTTGTGGAAAAGGTGGTGGTGGGTATGGAAGTGTTCTTTCCATGGCTTTCTTCTCCTCTTGCTTCCGTTTATTATTTTTTTCAGGCTGCACGTCACTAGGCAACACGTCCTTAACGTTGGAAGTGGATATTGCGGCGTCTTCCCTAGTGGCGTCACTAGATGTGGCGTCCTTGTCTGCTGTTCCGTCAACTACTTGCTTGCCTTCTGCTGAAGTTTCCAGCACCTTACCACTCCTCGTAGTGATGGCCATGCATGACCCATCAGTCCTTGGATTTTGCACCGTATCGCTAGGCAAGGTGCCGGCTTTTCTTTGGTTGAGTGTTGCTGAAAGTTGACTGAATTGCTGCTCTAGTTGCTTGATAGAAGTGGAATGAGAATCAACTAATTGCTTCATGGAGGCCAAATCGTCAATAACCTCCTTAACTCCCGCGTTCGTCGCTTCCACTCCTTTCAATAACTTAGCCATCATGTCTTCCATAGAATTAGATGTGGTGGTATCACGTCTACCAGGGGGAACGTACAAACCACTATTTTCATTATTTTTCTTCCAACTACCTTGGTCTTTACCTCCAGATTTGTCATAATAGTTCCGACCTTGGTTTCCTTGGGCATTCCCTCGGAAACCCCCCTGATTGTTCAAGTAGTTGGCCTCCTCTTCCGAATCAGATTCGTCTCTTCCTTTTGACGCAATTGCTTTCACTTTTTCAGTCTTCCCTAATAGATGCTTTGTAAGAAGGTCCATTTGGGTTTTCATGTGCGCCATGTCTTGATCACGCTCTTCTTCTCTTCTTCTTTGATCTGCAGACATGCCAATAGATAAAGTGGGGCTTGCTACCTCAGAATCCCTGGTATGCCAAGCTCTACTTTGTTTTGTCATACGATCTAGCATGTTGCTTGCTTGACCAAAGGTGAGGTCCATAAAAGAACCTCCAGCTGCGTTGTCCACCACTGGTTTAGTTACTGAATTCAAGGCTCTATATAAGATCTCCATGAGGTGAACATTAGTCATGTGATGGTTTGGGCATCTCGCTAGCTTTGTCTTGAACCTCTCCCATGTTTCGTGAAGAGCTTCAGAGGGAAGCTGACGAAAGTTGCTGATTTCATCTCTCAATTGAGCCCTCTTGGATGGCGGAAAGAATCTTTCTAGGAAAGCGTCTCTCAATTGCCTCCAATTTGTAATAGAATCAGGAGTCAGCCCATTCAACCATAATGTTGCCTCCCCAGACAGAGACAATGGAAATAGACGTAACCGAATAGCATTCTGACCAACTCCAGGATTGTCAAAAGACTTGCATGTAGAAATAAAGTTGATGAGATGCATATTCGGATCATCGCCTGCTAGTCCACCAAATAATCCCTTGAGTTGCAATAACTGAATCATGGTGCTAGTGATGTTGAACTTGGCTCCGGGCGCTAATGGTGGTGGAATTATAGCTCCAGTGGCTCCGGCACCATCAAGATCATCATCATCATCGTCGAAAGCTGGTTGCAAAGGTTGGCGATCATATCTGTACCGAGCTTGTCGACCTCGTCTGTTGGCAGGTGTTGCCATTTCAGCGCCATGCCTTGGGTTGATCAACTCGTCATCTCCTAAATCTTCATCGTCAGGATTTGTTGCTCGTCCAGGATTATCAATGTTTTGTTGTTGGACTTGAGCAGCGGCAAGAGCAGCTAATCTTGCTTGCTCGTGTTGAGCAGCCATCCTGTCGATTTCCGCTTGTGCTTCCATTCTTCTAATTCGTTGCGGTTCCGGATTGATTGGTAATAACGGTTGACCAGAACTTCTAGTATGGGGCATGCACTAAAAGAAAAACCTGCAATAAACAAAAACAAAAACTAAACGTAAAAGTACGAGAATCTTTGACCAAAGGGTCTAGTAATTTTCACGAACTTGATTGACACTTGTATTCCCCGGCAACGGCGCCAATTTTTGATAACGCTCAATCTACAGCTCTCGTAGGAGTGTAAAGCGGTCGTTAGCAAATATAGAACCCAACTGGGTTGGGTATCGATCCCACAGAGAATAGCTTGGTCAACAAGTAAGTGAAATTATTAGACTTTTGATGCAAGTCTCGTAAGAATGGGGGGATTGTAATAAGTAACCAAAGTAATGAAATAAAAGCTGAAAAATAGCAAAGTAAAAGAGGAAGATTGTCACGTTGGTTGTAAACAATGAGAATTGAGGCGTTGGGATTATGTCCACCTTTAGAAGTATACGTCTCTATTGGCTATGAGTGTGTAGAGTCTTGACATGCAATTGCTTATAGAGAATTGTAGTCGATGGTAAATCCAAGCGTCTCTCGACCTAAACAAGGACTATTTCACTTTAACTCTCTCGAGCTTAAAGCGTGTCTAACGGTACGAATTCTCCAAGAAGTTAGTCCAGGTACGGCACTAGCTTTTTAATAGGAACGGGTGTCCTACTACCTTGACATTATCTCTTTTCCAGACAAATAACTTTTCTCTCGAACAAGTTAAATGTTAACCTGGCGTTGGTCTATGCGTCTTCTTTTCTAGACAAATAACCTTTCTCTCGAACAGGTTAGATGTTAGAATGGCGTGTTCTTGTGTTTGAACCGCAAAGAATGATTTAAGATGAAGAGAATAATGATATAAGCAATATACGTGTCTTGAACTCACAAGCTCATAGCAATAGATAGTAACTCATTCGGCTTCCATAACCCCAACTAAGAGGTTTAGTTACCCATGAATGCGAAGGATATCACGTTTTGCATGGTGGATGGCGTGAATAGTAGGTGTTTGGCGTGTGGTTTTGGTGATTCCTTAGCAAGTAACAATTCTCTTGTTGTGGAATTTAAGAATAGAAGAATGAAGAATTGAGAATGTATTGTAGGAAGATGTCTTAAGTTAAGAGTTAATTGAATTGTAAGAATGTGATAAAAAATCTCTAACATGATAGGGTATTTATAATACTCCTATCCTACTCCTACTAAACTAATAAAATAAATAACCAAATCCTAATATACTAATGAAATCCTTAACCCAAATGTACTAGGGTAAGGTTACAAAATTATAATCCAAATGGAATAATGAAACACATAACCTAATTGCACTAGGTTAATGTATTATGGCAAAAATCCAGCTTTGTGTCTGTAAGTCCCAAAGTCTTCAGAATTGCTGTTTTAGCCCGGGACAGATTTTCCATGCAGCAGATTTAGTCCTTTAGGCGTCCAGCTCCTTTCCACTTCGTTCGTGAGCTTTCTTTTGCGTCAAGTAAGCCATAAATTGCTGTATTTTGCATCATTTATACCTGAAACTTTCCTAATCACATTTGTTAGCTCATTTACAGGAAAAAGGACTAAAAGTGTATGAAATAGATAATTAGTTCTCGAAACTATGCTAAAATATGGGCAAAATATATTGATATAGGCGCGTAAATTCGCCTATCATCAATAGGGTATTTATAATACTCCTATCTTACTCTTACTATGCTAATGAAATAAATAACCAAATCCTACTAAACTAAGGAAATACTTAACCCATTTGTACTAGGTTAATGTAACATTCTCCTAATCCAAATAAACAAATGAAATACATAACCCAATTGTACTAGGTTAATGTATCACTGTCAAAATCCAGCTTTGTGTCTGTAAGTCCCCAAAGTCTTCAGAAATGCTGTTTTAGCCCGGGACAGATTTTCCATGCAGCAGTTTTGGTCCAGGTCCCCAGAGTCTTCAGAAATGCTGTTTTAGCCCGGGACAGAGTTTCCATGCAACAGTTTTGGTCCTTAGGCGTGTAAACTCCCTTTCCTTCCTTCGTGAGCTTTCTTTTGCGTCAAGTAAGCCATAAAATGCTGAATTTTGCATCATTCATACCTGAAACTTTACTAATCATGTTCGTTAGCTCATTTATAGGAAAAAGGACTAAAAGTGCATGAAATATATAATTTGTTCTCAAAACTAGGCTAAAATATGGGCAAAATATATTGATATAGGCGCGTAAATTCGCCAATCATCAGGTCCTGAACAAAAGTAAAATTCCATTATTCAGGAGGTCCTGAACAGAATGTAAAATCATATTTTTTCAGGAGAGTCCTGAATAGAAAGTAAAAATCCCATTTTTCAGGAGGGTCCTGAACATAAATTAAAATCCAATTTTTCAGGAGGGTCCTGAACAGAAAGTAAAATCCCATTTTCCAAGAGGGTCCTGAACAGAAAGTAAAATCCCATTTTTAAGGAGGGACCTGAACAGAAAGTAAAATTCCATTTTCAGGAGGGTCCTAAGCATAAAGTAAAATCCCATTTTTCAGGAGGGTCCTGAACATAAAGTAAAATTCCATTTTTCAGGAGGGTCCTAAACAGATAGTAAAAGCCTTTTTTTCAGGAGGGTCCTGAACATAAAGTAAAATCCCATTTTTCAGGAGGGTCCTGATTAAAAAGTAAAATCCCATTTTTTAAGAGGGTCTTGAACATAAAGTAAATTCCCCTTTTTTTTAGGAGGGTCCTGAATAGAAAGTGAAATCCCATTTTTCAGGAAGGTCCTGAACAAAAAGCAAAATCCCATTTTTCAGGAGGGTCCTGAACATTAAGTAAAATCCATTTTTCAGGAGGGTCCTGGTCATAAAGTAAAATCTCATTTTTCAGGAGGGTCCTGAATAGATAGTAAAATCCTTTTTTTCAAGAGGGTCCGAAACAGATAGTAAAATCCTATTTTTCAGGATGGTCTTGAACAGAAAGTAAAATCTCATTTTTTTGGAGGGTCCTGAACAGAATGTAAAATTCCATTTTTCAGGAGGGTCCTGAACAACAAGTAAAATCTCATTATTCAGGAAGGTCCTGAAGAGAAAGTAAAATCTCATTTTCATGAGGGTCCTGAGCATAAAGTAAAATCCCATTTTTCAGGAGGGTCCTAATCATAAAGTAAAATTCCATCCTTCAAAGGGGTCCTGAACATAGAGTAAAATCCCATTTTTCAGGAGGGTCTTGAACATAAAGTAAAATCCCATTTTTCAACAGAAGTAAAATCCCATTTTTTAGGAGGGTCCTGAACATAAAGTAAAATTCCATTTTTTCAGGAGGGTCCTGAACATAAAGTAAAATCCCAATTTTTTAGGAGGGTCCTGAACAGAAAGTAAAATCCCATTTTTTAGGAGTGTCCTGAACATAAAGTAAAATCTCATTTTTCAGGAGGGTCCTGTACAGAAAGTAAAATCCTTTTTTTCAGGAGGGTCCTGAACAGATAGTAAAATCCCATTTTTCAGGAGGGTCCTGAACAGAAAGTAAAATCTCATTTTTCTGGTGGGTGTTGAACAAAAAGTAAAATTCCATTTTTTAGGAGGGTCCTGAACAACAAGTAAAATCTCATTTTTCAGGAGGGTCCTGAACAGAAAGAAAAATCCCTTTTTTCAGGAGGGTCCTGAACAAAAAGTAAAATTCTATTTTTCATAAGGGTCCTGCACATAAAGTAAAATCCCATTTTTCAGGAGGGTCCTGAAAGAAAGTAAAATCCTATTTTTCAAGAGGGTCTTGAACATAAAGTAAATTCCCCTTTTTTTCAGGAGGGTCCTGAACAGAAAGTAAAAATCCCATTTTTCAAAAGGGTCCTGAATAGAATGTAAAATCCTATTTTAGGGGGTCCTGAACATAAAGTAAAATCCCATTTTTCAGGAGGGTCCTGATCATAAAGTAAAATTCCATCCTTCAGAAGGGTCCTGAACATAGAGTAAAATCCCATTTTTCAGAAGGGTCCTAAACATAAAGTAAAATCCCATTTTTCAACAGAAGTAAACTCCCAATTTTCGGGAGGGTCCTGAACATAAAGTAAAATCCCATTTTTCAGGAGGGTCATGAACATAAAGTAAAATCCCAATTTTTTTGGAGGATCCTGAACAAAAAGTAAAATCCCATTTTTCAGGATGGTCCTGAACAGAAAGTAAAATCCCATTTTTCAAGAGGGTCTGAACAGAAAGTAAAATCCCATTTTTCAGGAGGATCCTGAAGAGAAAGTAAAATCCCATTTTTTCAGGATGGTCCTGAATAGAAAGTAAATTCCCATTTTTTAGGAGGGTCCTGAACAAAAGTAAAATTTCATTATTCAGGAGGTCCTGAACAGAATGTAAAATCATATTTTTTTAGGAGAGTCCTGAATAGAAAGTAAAAATCCCATTTTTCAGGAGGGTCCTGAACATAAATTAAAATCCTATTTTTCAGGAGGGTCATGAACAGAAAGTAAAATCCCATTTTCCAAGAGGGTCCTGAACAGAAAGTAAAATCCCATTTTTAAGGAGGGTCCTGAACAGAGAGTAAAATTCCATTTTCAGGAGGGTCCTAAGCATAAAGTAAAATCCCATTTTTCAGGAGGGTCCTGAACATAAACTAAAATTCCATTTTTCAGGAGGGTCCTAAACAGAAAGTAAAAGCCTTTTTTTCAAGAGGGTCCTAAACATAAAGTAAAATACCATTTTTCAGGAGGGTCCTGATTCAAAAGTAAAATCCCATTTTCCAAGAGGGTTCTGAACAGAAAGTAAAATCCCATTTTTAAGGAGGGTCCTGAACAGAAAGTAAAATTCCATTTTCAGGAGGGTCCTAAGCATAAAGTGAAATCCCATTTTTCAGGAGGGTCCTGAACATAAAGTAAAATTCCATTTTTCAGGAGGGTCCTAAACAGAAAGTAAAAGCCTTTTTTTCAGGAGGGTCCTGGACATAAAGTAAAATCCCATTTTTCAGGAGGGTCCTGATTAAAAAGTAAAATCCCATTTTTTAAGAGGGTCTTGAACATAAAGTAAATTCCCCTTTTTTTTAGGAGGGTCCTGAATAGAAAGTCAAATCCCATTTTTCAGGAAGGTCCTGAATAGAAAGCAAAATCCCATTTTTCAGGAGGGTCCTGAACATTAAGTAAAATCCATTTTTCAGGAGGGTCCTGGTCATAAAGTAAAATCCCATTTTCAGGAGGATCCTGAGCATAAAGTAAACTCTAATTTTTCAGGAGGGTACTGAACATAAAGTAAAATTCTATTTTTTAGGAGGGTCCTGAACAAAAGTAATACCCCCATTTTTGAAGAGGGTCATGAACATAAAGAAAAATCCCATTTTTCAGGAGGGTCCTAAACAAAACTAAAATCCCATTTTTCAGGAGGTCTTGAACAAAATGTAAAATCTCATTTTCAGGAGGGTCCTGAACAGAAAGTAAAAATCTCATTTTTCAGGAGGGTCCTGAACATAAAGTAAAATCCCATTTTTCAGGAGGGTCCTGAATAGATAGTAAAATCCTTTTTTTCAAGAGGGTCCGAAACAGATAGTAAAATCCTATTTTTCAGGAGGATCTTGAACTGAAAGTAAAATCTCATTTTTTTGAGGGTCCTGAACAGAATGTAAAATTCCATTTTCAGGAGGGTCCTGAAAAATAAGTAAAATCTCATTATTCAGGAAAGTCCTGAACAGAAAGTAAAATATCATTAAAATTCCATCCTTCAGAAGGGTCCTGAAAATAGAGTAAAATCCCATTTTTCAGGAGAGTCTTGAACATAAAGTAAAATCCCATTTTTCAACAGAAGTAAAATCCCATTTTTTAGGAGGGTCCTGAACATAAAGTAAAATTCCATTTTTCAGGAGGGTCCTGAACATAAAGTAAAATCCCAATTTTTTAGGAGGGTCCTGAACAGAAAGTAAAATCCCATTTTTTAGGAGTGTCCTGAACATAAAGTAAAATCTCATTTTTCAGGAGGGTCCTGTACAGAAAGTAAAATCCTTTTTATCAGGAGGGTCCTGAACAGATAGTAAAATTCCATTTTTCAGGAGGGTCCTGAACAGAAAGTAAAATCTCATTTTTCTGGTGGGTGTTGAACAAAAAGTAAAATCCCATTTTTCAGGAGGGTCCTGAACAACAAGTAAAATCTCATTTTTCAGGAGTGTCCTGAACAGAAAGAAAAATCTCTTTTTTCAGGAGGGTCCTGAACAAAAAGTAAAATTCCATTTTTCATGAGGGTCCTGCACATAAAGTAAAATCCCATTTTTCAGGAGGGTCCTGAACATAAAGTAAAATCCCATTTTCAGGAGGGTCATGAACATAAACTAAAATCCCAATTTTTTTGTAGGATCCTGAACAAAAAGTAAAATCCCATTTTTCAGGATGGTCCTGAACAGAAAGTAAAATCCCATTTTTCAAGAGGGTTCTGAACACAAAGTAAAATCCCATTTTTCAGGAGGATCCTGAAGAGAAAGTAAAATCCCATTTTTTCAGTATGGTCCTGAACAGAAAGTAAATTCCCATTTTGTAGGAGGGTCCTGAACAAAAGTAAAATTCCATTATTCAGGAGGTCCTGAACAGAATGTAAAATCATATTTTTTCAGGAGAGTACTGAATAGAAAGTAAAAATCCCATTTTTCAGGAGGGTCCTGAACAGAAAGTAAAATCCCATTTTTCAAGAGGGTCCTGAACAGAAAGTAAAATCCCATTTTTAAGGAGGGTCCTGTACAGAAAGTAAAATTCCATTTTCAGGAGGGTCCTAAGCATAAAGTAAAATCCCATTTTTCAGAAGGATCCTAAACAGAAAGTAAAAGCCTTTTTTTTCAGGAGGGTCCTTAACATAAAGTAAAATCCCATTTTTTAGGAGGGTCCTGATTAAAAAGTAAAATCCCATTTTTAAGAGGGTCTTGAACATAAAGTAAATACCCCCTTTTTTTTAGGAGGGTCCTGAATAGAAAGTGAAATCCCATTTTTCCGGAGGGTTCTGAACAGAAAGCAAAATTCCATTTTTCAGGAGGGTCCTGAACATTAAGTAAAATCCATTTTTCAGGAGGGTCCTGGTCATAAAGTAAAATCCCATTTTCAGGAGGATCCTGAGCATAAAGTAAAATCCAATTTTTCTGGAGGGTCCTGAACATAAAGTAAAATTCTATTTTTTAGGAGGGTCCTGAACAAAAGTAATACCCCCATTTTTGAAGAGGGTCATGAACATAAAGAAAAATCCCATTTTTCAGTAGGGTCCTAAACATAAAGTAAAATCCCAATTTTTCAGAAGGGTCCTAAACAGAAAGTAAAATTCCATTTTTCAGGAGGGTCCTGAACATAAACTAAAATCCTATTTTTTCAAAAGGGTCCTGAACAGAAAATAAAATCCCATTTTTCAAGAGGGTCCTGAACATAAAGTAAAATCCCATTTTTCAGGAGGGTCCTGAAGAGAAAGTAAAATACCATTTTTTCAGGATGGTCTTGAACAGAAAGTAAAATCCCATTTTTCAGGAGGGTCCTAAACAAAAGTAAAATACCATTTTTCAGGAGGTCCTGAACAAAATGTAAAATCTCATTTTTCAGGAGGGTCCTGAACAGAAAGTAAAAATCTCATTTTTCAGGAGGGTCCTGAACATAAAGTAAAATCCCATTTTTCAGGAGGGTCCTGAACAGATAGTAAAATCCTTTTTTTCAAGAGGGTCCTAAACAGATAGTAAAATCCTATTTTTCAGGAGGGTCCTGAGCAAAAAGTAAAATCTCATTTTTTTGGAGGGTCTTGAACAGAATGTAAAATTCCATTTTTCAGGGGGGTCTTGAACAACAAGTAAAATCTCATTATTTAGGAGGGTCCTGAACAGAAAGTAAAATCCCATTTTCATGAGGGTCCTGAGCATAAAGTAAAATCTCATTTTTCAGGAGGGTCCTAATCATAAAGTAAAATTCCATCCTTCAGAAGGGTCTTGAACATAGAGTAAAATCCCATTTTTCAGGAGGGTCTTGAACATAAAGTAAAATCCCATTTTTCAACAGAAGTAAAATCCCATTTTTAGGAGGGTCCTGAACATAAAGTAAAATTCCATTTTTCAGGAGGGTCCTGAACATAAAGTAAAATCCCAATTTTTTAGGAGGGTCCTGAACAGAAAGTAAAATCTCATTTTTTAGGAGTGTTCTGAACATAAAGTAAAATCTCATTTTTCAGTAGGGTCCTGTACAGAAAGTAAAATCCTTTTTTTTTCAGGAGGGTCCTGAACAGATAGTAAAATCCCATTTTTCAGGAGGGTCCTGAACGGAAAGTAAAATCTCATTTTTCAGGTGGGTCTTGAACAGAAAGTAAAATTCCATTTTTCAGGAGGGTCCTGAACAACAAGTAAAATCTCATTTTTCAGGAGGGTCCTGAACAGAAAGAAAATCCCTTTTTTCAGGAGGGTCCTGAACAAAAAGTAAAATTCCATTTTTCAAGAGGGTCCTGAACATAAAGTAAAATCCCATTTTTCAGGAGGGTCCTGAATAGAAAGTAAAATCTTATTTTTCAAGAGGGTCTTGAACATATAGTAAATTCCTTTTTTTTAGGAGGGTCCTGAACAGAAAGTAAAAATCCCATTTTTCAAAAGGGTCCTGAATAGACAGTAAAATCCCATTATTCAGGAGGGTCCTGAACATAAAGTAAAATCCCATCCTTCAGAAGGGTCCTGAACATAGAGTAAAATCCCATTTTTCAGAAGGGTCCTAAACATAAAGTAAAATCCCATTTTTCAACAGAAGTAAAATCTCATTTTTCAGTACCCTCCTGAAAAAAAGACTTTTACTTTCTGTTTAGGACTCTCCTGAAAAATGGGATTTCACTTTCTATTCAGGACCCTCCTGAAAAAAAAAAGGGGAATTTACTTTATGTTCAAGACCCTCTTGAAAAATGGGATTTTAGTTTTTAATCAGGACCCTCCTGAAAAATAGGATTTTACTTTATGTTCATATAAACGAACATATTACTTTAATATGGTATGCAGTTACTTAATATAATTATGCTTATATATCTTGTCTTATAATGGGGTTTTAATTCAAGTATGGGGTAAATGTTGACTGTTAAGGTGTTTGAGGAAACCGATTAATCTCCGGTGTAGACGTTGGTCAGCCTGAAAGTAGGTCGTTAAGCTTGGGTGAAGCGTGTTAAGACCTTGTTGGTGGTCCCATCGACTAAGATAACACTTAGCAGTCTTTAGTATAAAGCCATTAAAACTTGTTAAGATTCCATAAGCCATAGATATAGATCCATAATTAGATTTCGTCCCTGCATATCTGTTTATTGTTAATATGCCTGCTTGTTTGAACATACATGTTTGCTCTGTTAGTCTCTGGACAGTTTGTTTAGAATGATGAACAATCATGTTAAAAATACTGTTAACCTGTCTTCTCAGGCAACTCCGATTGCCAATATTGAAAATGATCTTCAAAACTGGAGTATTCCAGAAGAATCTTTCAACACGATTTATCAGATCAAAAAATTTAGTTTTTTGAAAAAACATAACATCAAGACCTCTGAGTCTACTGTTGCTATCAATAATTCTTTAGAAATTATTCAACTGTTCAACGAACTAGATATTAATAGATTTAAAAATCAATTTAATTATCTGCATGTTGGACTTGTTCAAGTAGCTATTAAGCCACTTTTCCGACAGGGACTTGATATCCCAGTCTGTGCTATCCTAAGAGATGCTCGTCTTTTAAATTTTGACGACTCACTCTTAGGAGTAATTCAAAGTAACCTCGCCGACGGCCCGGTATACTTTATTTGTTATCCCAATTTCTCTGTGGATATTAATGATCCTAACATCATGGATGTTTTAACTCTAAATGTTAAAACAAAAAACATGAATAGTAAGGAAAACACCAGAGAAATAGCGATTATATACCGAGTATATTATCGTCTCATGGGTACTACTCTAGCACCTAAAGCTAGATTGATAACGCTCAATCTACAGCTCTCGTAGGAGTGTAAAGCGGTCGTTAGCAAATATAGAACCCAACTGGGTTGGGTATCGATCCCACAGAGAATAGCTTGGTCAACAAGTAAGTGAAATTAATAGACTTTTGGTGCAAGTCTCGTAAGAAGGGGGGATTGTAATAAGTAACAAAAGTAATAAAAGCTGAAAATAATAAAGTAAAAAGAGAAAGATTGTCACGTTGGTTGTAAACAATGAGAATTGAAGCGTTGGGGTTATGTCCACCTTCTGAGGTATACGTCTCTATTGGCTATGAGTGTGTAGAGTCTTGACATGCAATTGCTTATAGAGAATTGTAGTCAATGGTAAATCCAAGCGTCTCTCGACCTAAACAAGGATTATTTCACTTTAACTCTCTCGAGCTTAAAGCGTGTCTAACGGTACGAATTCTCCAAGAGGTTAGTCCAGGTACGGCACTAGCTTTTTAATAGGAAAGGGTGTCCTACTACCTTGACATTATCTCTTTTCCAGACAAATAACCTTTCTCTGGAACAAGTTAAATGTTAGACTGGCGTTGGTCTATGCGTCTTCTTTTCTAGACAAATAACCTTTCTCTCGAACAGGTTAGATGTTAGAATGGCGTGTTCTTGTGTTTGAACCGCAAAGGATGTAGATTTAAGATGAAGAGAATAATGATATAAGCAATATACTTGTCTTGAACTCACAAACTCATAGCTATAGATAGTAACTCATTCGGCTTCCATAACCCCAACTAAGAGGTTTAGTTACCCATGAATGCGAAGGATATCACGTTTTGCATGGTGGATGGCGTGAATAGTAGGTGTTTGGCGTGTGATTTTGGTGATTCCGTAGCAAGTAACGATTCTCTTGTTGTGGAATTTAAGAATAGAAGAATGAAGAATTAAGAATGTATTGTAGGAAGATGTCTTAAGTGAAGAGTTAATTGAATTGTAAGAATGTGATAAAAAATCTCTAACATGATAGGGTATTTATAATACTCCTATCCTACTCCTACTAAGCTAATGAAATAAATAACCAAATCCTAATATACTAATGAAATCCTTGACCCAAATGTACTAGGGTAAGGTTACAAAATTATAATCCAAATAGATTAGTGAAACACATAACCTAATTGCACTAGGTTAATGTATTTTGGCAAAAATCCAGCTTTGTGTCTGTAAGTCCCCAAAGTCTTCAGAAATGCTGTTTTAGCCCGGGACAGATTTTCCATGCAGCAGATTTAGTCCTTTATGCGTCCAGCTCCTTTCCATCTCGTTTGTGAGCTTTCTTTTGCGTCAAGTAAGCCATAAATTGCTGTATTTTGCATCATTTATACCTGAAACTTTCCTAATCACATTTGTTAGCTCATTTACAGGAAAAAGGACTAAAAGTGTATGAAATAGATAGTTAGTTCTCAAAACTAGGCTAAAATATGGGCAAAATATATTGATATAGGCGCGTAAATTCGCCTATCATCAACACCCCACACTTAGAGCTTTGTTCGTCCTCGAACAACATATCATGTCCTTCTAAGCATTGACTTACGGTTTTACAGCAACAACACAAAACATTCTTCAAGACAAGCACAACAACTATCAACAGAGAGTAGCTTTCCGATTATAAGTAGAAACAATTTAACCTCAAGCATAGACTCATGATGGTGATCAACTCGCATGCAAACTTTAAGGTACATAGAATCATATACAACTATCCAAAACTAATCAACCATGTGTGTCTCACAATATAGTACCCATAATCACTCACAAATATAGCATATTTTTCAAACATGGGTATCAAAGTGTCCTTGCACTCACTCTCACAAAGAATTCATATGTAGCAACTGATGACCATAGGCTTGCCCTTAGTGTAGTACTCCACTAAATGTCGGAATGTTAAGATTAGGATCAAGTAGGTCTTTTGATGGTTGTAATGTAGGCTAAGGGACGGGTAGGACTATTTTGGCCAGAAATAGTGACTAAGTTCCTAAGCGCTTTAATACATCACATTGTATCAATGACACTTTTTTTCTTTCAACCTTTCTTCTTTTTTTCTTCTACCACCCTTGTTCTCCTCTTTTGTTTTTCAAATTTAAGAACAACTCACTTTTCAGCTTTCTTTTCCTTTTTCTTTTCACGACATACCTCTTATGATAGCATTTTTCATAACACATTCAAGAACCATTCCAATTTAAAGCTTCATACTCACCCAATTTCCTCTTATGTTGTCACATGACTTATTCACTTTAAAGCACTTAGGAATTTGGATCAAATTACGGTCTTGAAAAAAAATGGATTAGGCTTACATACAAGGTTGTCAAAGAAATAGGCTAAAGGCTCAAAAGGGTTTAACTAGGATGATTTACATGGGTAGGAAAAACTGAAGGTAAACATGTATAGGTTGTCAAAGAAATGCCTAAATCATATCCTAAACTTACATTCCTTATTTTCGCTTTGCATACATACCAGGCAAGTTCTAGCATCAGCCACATACATAGAATATACTATTAATCTCACACACACAAGGCACATGGTCGACTTGATTGGTAGTAATATAGACTCTCAACCCAACAAGTGAAGGAATTGAATCACACACTATCACATAATGAGTCACAACTAGAGCCTAAATGTCTCAATAGTCACAATTGTAGCACATACTCTTGTTCTAATCTCGTGCTGCCTATCAAAATAATTTCATGCGTAGCTAGAAATTTTACTACTAAAAAAAACACAACGAAACAAAAACAAACAAACATAGATGCGAATAGAGAAGTATAGCATGCAATACCACCACCCCACACTTAGTCGGGACACTGTCCTCAGTGGAAAATAAATACGAGGAACCTGGTCAGTCGGACTTATCCTCTATGTCTGGGGTTATACCCCTTTCATTGGAATCATCATCATAGTCGTCATCCTTAGAAGTTCCTCATAAGTATCCCACTTAATTCCAAGCGTGAGTCGGGGTATTTGCTGCGAGGAGGGTTCTCCTTGGTCCTTGTAACTTCTCTTTTTGCCCTTTTGGGAGGTGGTAGCCTTCTCCTTGCCTTGTCTCGCTTTAGGTGCCATTGTACCTGAGACTAGAAATAGCGTTAGTTGCAGCACAATCTCACTTGATACAATCTATAAGCAAGTACTAGGGGTACCACCCCACACTTAGTTTTGTTGCACAAATCAGCGAGGTGAACGTAGTCGATTTACTCAGATTTCGTCGACATACGTTTTAGGCTTGTATTCCAGCAAGAAAATCAGCATTGTATCACTTATTTGCAGCCATTGGACTACTTTCATAGTAGATATAGCAACACTATGACATAGGGGTTACCACCTGGAATCGTTATTCTTACAACAAGTACAACCTCCTAAGTCGATAGGCACTATAATCTTATCCCGATGGCCGGGATAGTCTAACATGTAAGCATCCAAACAACACTCTTAAGCAATATTCATAGCCATATCTATTCAGCAAATATCATAACAATGCTATTGAAACCAAATTCAAGTCGGAAATAAGTCAAGAATTCCCTACGTATATGTTCACTCACATGATTATGCAACAACCATTCGAACACATGAACATCACCAACAATCTTATATGATTTAGCAATTTATAATAAGCATAGCAACGTAGTACTTACGATAAATAGGTGGAGAATAAGAGAGCACTTACTTGCTTGAAGATTGTGGAGAAGTTGTTGTGGATTGGAAGAACAAAGGAAGAAAAATTTGAGAGGATTTGGGATGATATGCGGCGCCTTTAGGGTTACTTCTAATGTGTTTGTGATAAAAAACCAAGTCCCCTTTATATAGGAGGAGTATGGGTCGGGTTATGACCCATTTACAATCGGATTTGGGGACAAAATCACCCTATATGCGGCGCATATCCCTCGGCATAACACATGTATATGCGGCGCATTGTCCATGGCATAATGGGACATATGCGCCGCACATGGTATGGCATATCTAGGCATATGCGGCGCATATGGTATGGCATTTGGTCTCAGTATCTCAAATGCCATAGCATAGGCGGCGCATAGTCAAAAGCACACCTAGGAATAGGCGGCGCATAGTGCATTGCACACTAGATTCCGAGTCCTTAGGCGATAGAATAGGTTGTGCATCGTTCGTGGCCTATTTTTACCAAGGCCTAGCCTTTCTCGAAGCCTATTATGACGTGAGAAAGGCTCAATCCATAGCCTTATGCATCACCATTCCTAACTTACCGACTTTACCATACAATGCGACCAAATCGCCAATTGAAATCAATCTCCTCGTTGCATCTTTCTTGCACCTATATTTGCTCAAACAAATGAAGACGATTAGTACGATGGGTTGCCTCCCACCAAGCGCCTTAGTTTTGGTCGTGGCACGACTCTTATTTTTGGATTTTCATTTATCAAAAAGAAAAAAATTAAAACGACAAAACGATAAAACGATAAAACGATAAAACGATGGGTTGCCTCCCATCTAGCGCCTTATTTATTGTCGTGGCTCGACTTAGTTACCTCGAGTATTCAGACTTCGTCGAGGTAAGTGATGGATCGTTTTCTGAAAGGATTTAGACGACAATGAGGCTTACCTGTGGGCATGCGATCTTCTTCAAGATGGCTCCTACGTTTTTCCGGAGAGTCACCAATTATATCATCAATAGTCCAACCCATAGCTCTCTTGTATCTCTTCAGAGCAGAGATAAGAGCTTCTACGTGCTGTTCACTTAAATCATCTGCGCTTTCCGGAAGTATATTTCTAGTTTCCAAGAACACATACCTTAGATAATCGGGGAGCTCTTGCGATTCTAGCACTGGTGGCTCATCAATGGGAGTCTTTGCTGTTGGTTGATTCTTGAGATCACATCCCGGGTGCTTAGGAGTATAAGACTCTATTTCTGTTAGATCACCCATAAGTTCTTCATAATCTTCATTATTCTCATGCTCAACATTCAGTGGCACAGCAGATAATGGCTCAACAGTAGGTTGTTTCTCTATAGATAATGCTTTCGTATCCTCATAATGAACATCAGCTATGGATGACTCATTCATATCGCTGGGCTGCTTCATTGTTTTGCGTATATCAAACCGTACCACTTCGTCATTAATTCGAAACAAAAGCTCATTATCTTTCATGTCAATAAGCACACTTCCAGTTGCAAGGAAGGGACGTCCCAAGATGATGGGAACTTCAGAATCCGCCTTACAATCCAGAATAACGAAGTCGGTAGGAAATATGAATGAAGAAACCTTCACCAACACATCATTCAAGATACCCACAGGTCGTTTTACCGACCTATCAGCCATCACGAGCCTCATATTGGTTGGTGTAGGGTCTCCCAACCCCAACTTTCTATAGATAGATAGTGGCATCAAATTGATGCTAGCTCCCAAATCGCACAATGCCTTAGCAAAATCCAACGATCCAATTGTGCAAGGAATAGTGAAAGCTCCAGGATCTGCCTTCTTTTGAACTAGCGACCTTGTAGCGATTGCACTACAATGATGAACATTATCCGCCAAGTCATAACTTGCTGCCCGCTTCTTTGTCAAGAGATCCTTCATAAATTTTGCATACCCAGGCATTTGTTCAAGTGCCTCCACCAATGGAACATTAATGGTGAGCTGCTTCAACATGGTCATAAATTTGCTGAACTTAGTGTCATCGGCCACCTTCTTCAATCTTTGTGGAAAAGGTGGTGGTGGGTATGGAAGTGTTCTCTCCATGGCTTTCTTCTCCTCTTGCTTTCGTTTATTTTTTTCAGGCTGCACGTCACTAGGCAACACGTCCTTGGCGTTGGAAGTGGATATTGCGGCGTCTTCCCTAGTGGCGTCACTAGGTGTGGCGTCCATGTCTGCTGTTCCGTCAACTACTTGCTTGCCTTCTGCTGAAGTTTCCAGCACCTTACCACTCCTCGTAGTGATGGCCATGCATGACCCATCATTCCTTGGGTTTTGCACAGTATCGCTAGGCAAGGTGCCGGCTTTTCTTTGGTTGAGTGCTGCTGAAAGTTGACTGAATTGCTGCTCTAGTTGCTTGATAGAAGTGGAATGAGAATCAACTAATTGCTTCATGGAGGCCAAATCGTCAATCACCTCCTTAACTCCCGCGCTCGTCGCTTCCACTCCTTTCAATAACTTAGCCATCATGTCTTCCATAGAATTAGATGTGGTGGTATCACGTCTACCAGGGGGAACGTACAAACCACTATTTTCATTATTTTTCTTCCAACTACCTTGGTCTTTACCTCCAGATTTATCATAATAGTTCCGACCTTGGTTTCCTTGGGCATTCCCACGGAAACCCCCCTGATTGTTCAAGTAGTTGGCCTCCTCTTCTGAATCAGATTCGTCTCTTTCTTTTGACGCAATAGCTTTCACTTTTTCAGTCTTCCCCAATAGATGCTTTGTAAGAAGATCCATTTGGGTTTTCATGTGCGCCATATCTTGATCACGTTCTTCTTCTCTTCTTCTTTGGTCTGCAGACATGCCAATAGATAAAGTGGGGCTTGCTACCTCAGAGTCCCTGGTATGCCAAGCTCTACTTTGTTTCGTCATACGATCTAGCATGTTGCTTGCTTGACCAAAGGTGAGGTCCATAAAAGAACCTCCAGCTGCGTTGTCCACCACTGGTTTAGTTACTGAATTCAAGGCTCTATATAAGATCTCCATGAGGTGAACATTAGTCATGTGATGGTTTGGGCATCTCGCTAGCTTTGTCTTGAACCTCTCCCATGTTTCGTGAAGAGCTTCAGATGGAAGCTGACGAAAGTTGCTGATTTCATCTCTCAATTGAGCCCTCTTGGATGGCGGAAAGAATCTTTCTAGGAAAGCGTCTCTCAATTGCCTCCAATTTGTAATAGAATCAGGAGTCAGCCCATTTAACCATAATGTTGCCTCCCCAGACAGAGACAATGGAAATAGACGTAATCGAATAGCATTCTGACCAACACCAGGATTGTCAAAAGACTTGCATGTAGAAATAAAGTTGATGAGATGCATATTCGGATCATCGCCTGCTAGTCCACCAAATAATCCCTTGAGTTGCAATAACTGAATCATGGTGCTAGTGATGTTGAACTTGGCTCCGGGCGCTAATGGTGGTGGAATTATAGCTCCAGTGGCTCCGGCACCATCAAGATCATCATCATCATCGTCGAAAGCTGGTTGCAAAGGTTGGCGATCATATCTGTACCGAGCTTGTCGACCTCGTCTGTTGGCAGGTGTTGCCATTTCAGCACCATGCCTTGGGTTGATCAACTCGTCATCTCCTAAATCTTCATCGTCAGGATTTGTTGCTCGTCCAGGATTATCAATGTTTTGTTGTTGGACTTGAGCAGCGGCAAGAGCAGCTAATCTTGCTTGCTCGTGTTGAGCAGCCATCCTGTCGATTTCCGCTTGTGCTTCCATTCTTCTAATTCGTTGCGGTTCCGGATTGATTGGTAATAACGGTTGACCAGAACTTCTAGTATGGGGCATGCACTAAAAGAAAAACCTGCAATAAACAAAAACAAAAACTAAACGTAAAAGTACGAGAATCTTTGACCAAAGGGTCTAGTAGTTTTCACGAACTTGATTGACACTTGTATTCCCCGGCAACGGCGCCAATTTTTGATAACGCTCAATCTACAGCTCTCGTAGGAGTGTAAAGCGGTCGTTAGCAAATATAGAACCCAACTGGGTTGGGTATCGATCCCACAGAGAATAGCTTGGTCAACAAGTAAGTGAAATTAATAGACTTTTGGTGCAAGTCTCGTAAGAAGGGGGGATTGTAATAAGTAACAAAAGTAATAAAAGCTGAAAATAATAAAGTAAAAAGAGAAAGATTGTCACGTTGGTTGTAAACAATGAGAATTGAAGCGTTGGGGTTATGTCCACCTTCTGAGGTATACGTCTCTATTGGCTATGAGTGTGTAGAGTCTTGACATGCAATTGCTTATAGAGAATTGTAGTCGATGGTAAATCCAAGCGTCTCTCGACCTAAACAAGGATTATTTCACTTTAACTCTCTCGAGCTTAAAGCGTGTCTAACGGTACGAATTCTCCAAGAGGTTAGTCCAGGTACGGCACTAGCTTTTTAATAGGAAAGGGTGTCCTACTACCTTGACATTATCTCTTTCCAGACAAATAACCTTTCTCTCGAACAAGTTAAATGTTAGACTGGCGTTGGTCTATGCGTCTTCTTTTCTAGACAAATAACCTTTCTCTCGAACAGGTTAGATGTTAGAATGGCGTGTTCTTGTGTTTGAACCGCAAAGGATGTAGATTTAAGATGAAGAGAATAATGATATAAGCAATATACTTGTCTTGAACTCACAAACTCATAGCTATAGATAGTAACTCATTCGGCTTCCATAACCCCAACTAAGAGGTTTAGTTACCCATGAATGCGAAGGATATCACGTTTTGCATGGTGGATGGCGTGAATAGTAGGTGTTTGGCGTGTGATTTTGGTGATTCCGTAGCAAGTAACGATTCTCTTGTTGTGGAATTTAAGAATAGAAGAATGAAGAATTAAGAATGTATTGTAGGAAGATGTCTTAAGTGAAGAGTTAATTGAATTGTAAGAATGTGATAAAAAATCTCTAACATGATAGGGTATTTATAATACTCCTATCCTACTCCTACTAAGCTAATGAAATAAATAACCAAATCCTAATATACTAATGAAATCCTTGACCCAAATGTACTAGGGTAAGGTTACAAAATTATAATCCAAATAGATTAGTGAAACACATAACCTAATTGCACTAGGTTAATGTATTTTGGCAAAAATCCAGCTTTGTGTCTGTAAGTCCCCAAAGTCTTCAGAAATGCTGTTTTAGCCCGGGACAGATTTTCCATGCAGCAGATTTAGTCCTTTATGCGTCCAGCTCCTTTCCATCTCGTTTGTGAGCTTTCTTTTGCGTCAAGTAAGCCATAAATTGCTGTATTTTGCATCATTTATACCTGAAACTTTCCTAATCACATTTGTTAGCTCATTTACAGGAAAAAGGACTAAAAGTGTATGAAATAGATAGTTAGTTCTCAAAACTAGGCTAAAATATGGGCAAAATATATTGATATAGGCGCGTAAATTCGCCTATCATCATAGATTTACGAGCCCTAAAGGGGTAACCACCCTAATGGAAGCAAACAAAGACCGAAGCACAGTTTTTGTTCCTAAGGCTCTTGTTTGGGATGATATTCTCCGATGCAATGACTGGCATTTTGAGGCTATCACCCAACCTGTTCGGATTTACTCTGAAAAATCACAGATCGAGCGGGTGATTCAGCACCCCAACGGATCTATAGATTTAAAATTCCTCGGACTAGACCCGTCTCGGCACTCGTCGTTTCGTCGATCTGTCTCCACTCGTGCCTCAACTTCCAAACCCCGGGAGGGAAGTGATGAAAATGAGCCTGATGACAAGGGAAAGATTAGAGGAGTTGACTTCTCTGGTCCGGTACCTAAAGTCTATTATCAGCAAAATACCAGGGCCCCCGAACCTGAAAATCTCTACGAGCCAGGAAGCCCAACGGCCTCAGAAATGGCTCCGCCCCCTCAACGGGTCAGGACTGACCCTAGTCTTCTCGTTATCAAAAATTATAATGAAGAATATTCCTCAGACCTCGCATCCTTGAGAGTCCGATGGAATCATCCAAAGGACACCCTTAAGCGGAAATGGTACATTAGTACCTATTCCAGCGAGCAACAAAAGGAGTTAGGAAGGCTATGGATAGCCGACATGAAAAGACTCCGATGTGATATGGAATTCTTCTTCTAGTTAGAAAAAACTGGAAAGATAGAAAACCAAGTTGAACCGCTTAACGTTATGGTTACCAAATGGTATACCCAACGAAATACGGTTATTGAATCAACCACTCCTCCTTTAGAAGGCCTTAATATTCCTTATTCAAATGAAGTCATAAAGGCTTCACCTTTTAAGACTAAGTCTGACAGAGGAACTGCGACTCCTCAGTGTAGAGACCTTGATAGGATAATTGAACAAAACAATTATACTAATCAAACCCTCCACACCATATCTCAGCAAATTGAAGATACTAAGGGAACTACTCTTCCGGCTCCCTTACCTGTTAAGAGCATTCCCAGCTCTAAATCTCTCTCTAATCCTATCTTCAAGATACCCGAGTTCCAAAAGGAAAAATTTCCTAACCTTAATGATGATTTCAAAATCTCTGAACAGATTTTAGAAAAAATCAATTCTAAACTCACGAAGTTTAAAGTCACCCAACAAGGAGAATCTAGTTCTCAAAAGAACTCCCTCTCCAAACTTACCAACGAAAGATATAGTCTCAAAAAGAACTATTACAAAAAACCCTCTCCTCCCGATGTTCAATATGAGGAACATCCCGACCTCTCCACCTGTAATCACGATGGAAGGGGCATTAACGAATGGAATATTGACGGTCTGGCAGAACACCAGATCTATAATAAACTCCATGAAATGGCTGTATCCATTACCGCCTACAAAATTAAAGGTTCCTCTGACAAAGGAGCTGCCACCATGATTGTCTCGGGTTTTACCGGTATGATTAAACATTGGTGGGACAACTACGTCCCTGAGGTAGAAAAGGACCTCATTTATAATGCTACAACCACTGTACGAACAGTGAGAGTTCTAGATGATAGAGAAACCACGGTAGAAGAAGTGCAAGAAGACGCTTGCGCTACCCTCCTCTATCATATAGCTAGACACTTCGTGGGAGAACCCAAACTCTTCCAAGATAGAAGTCTAGAAATCCTTAACAATCTTCGCTGTAAAAATCTAGCAGACTTTAGGTGGTATAAAGACACCTTCCTGGTCAAAGTTCTGATCAGACCTAACTGCAATAATGACTTCTGGAAAGAACGATTTATCAGCGGTCTTCCTCCTCTGTTCGCTGACAAAGTTCGAACTACCATTAAGACCAGATTTGATGGTCAAATTCCTTATAACACTCTTACTTACGGTGACATAGTAAGTTTTATCACCTCCACTGGAATAGACCTTTGTACTGACCTTAAGCTTAAACAGCAACTTAAGCATAAAGGTAAGTATGGCCTAGGAACTTTCTGCAATGACTACGGTTTTACCGATCTTACTTCTGAAAAGAAAAGGAGAAAGAAATCTTCCAAAAGGACTTTTCCCTCCAAAAGGACTTACAAAAAAGAGTCCTACAAACCTAGCAGAAAGACTAAACGTAAGTCTTCCAAAAACACCAAAGATACTTGCTGGACATGTGGCAAATCTGGCCATAGGTCGAAAGATTGCAAATCCAGTAAGAAGAAGAAGATCAATCAGCTTGATCTTTCTGACGAGGAAAATGAGAAATTGTTTTCTATAATGGAAGATAATTCCTCGACAGATTCAGAACTCTCTTCTGACAACGAAGACTATAGCGACGAAGAGTTTATCAACGCCGCTTATGAGTCTGATGATTCTCAATTCGGACAAGAATGTGAGTGCACAGGCACTTTCTGCACTTGTTCAACCAAAGCCATCAATGTCATAACCGGAAAACCCAAGGAAATCCTGTTTGACATTATAGAGCACATTTCCGATGACGAGCTTCGAAGTAAGTATCTTCAAGAGCTCAAACGCCTGCTTTCCCAAGAAGAAAGTCCCCCTAGAGCCAAACCAATCATTCAACCTTTCAATATGCAAAAGTTTATGGCCAAATTCCAAGCATCCTCCTCAGAACCGTCCATTACTGACCTTAAGGGAGAAATTGCCAATTTAAAGGGTGAGATCAAGAATCTCAAAACCAGACTTGATCATGTAGAGCTTAGCATCCTTACAGAACAAGTCGTTCGGTCTGCCGTACCTTCTGAAAAGGCACCTGAATCTCCCCGATATCTTCCGGTCACTTCGATGGATCATCTTCAAGAACCTGATCCATTTCCTGGAATTGACGTACCATCTTCATCAGGAAAAACCATTTTCGCCATTAAAGCTTACAGCGAACATATCGTTGTGAAAATTGTCATTAACAAAGACTTTGTTCTCAACAGAGTCGCCCTATTTGACACAGGCGCTGACAGTAACTGCATTGTCAAAGGCCTTATCCCTACTAAATATCTCCAGAAGAGTAAGTCTCGATTATACTCAGCTACTGGAGAAAAAATGGCAATTAATTATGAGCTTCAGAAAGCCCATATATGTAACAATGGCATTTGCCTGGTTAACAATTTTGTCATTTCTGAAGATATCACAGAAGATATCATTCTTGGCATCCCTTTTGTTAATCAAATCCGCCCTTACCATAGCGATTATGATGGTATTCGCTCAGTCCTATTAGGAACCGAGCTCTTCTTCCCTTAACTCCGTCCCCTTTCTAAAGACGACGGACAAAGAATCAAAGAAGAAACTGTGTTTAAAATAAACAGATTATCTTCTCATATTTGTTTTCTTAAACAGAAAGTTCAGCTCAAACATATTGAGCAAACTTTAAAAACCCCGGAGATGGTCAACAAGATCACACTCCTTCAAAAGAAGTTCGAAAACGAGATTTGCTCCGAATTGCCTAATGCATTTTGGGAACGCAAGAAACATCTGATGATAGGCGAATTTACGCGCCTATATCAATATATTTTGCCCATATTTTAGCCTAGTTTTGAGAACTAATTATCTATTTCATACACTTTTAGTCCTTTTTCCTGTAAATGAGCTAACAAATGTGATTAGGAAAGTTTCAGGTATAAATGATGCAAAATACAGCAATTTATGGCTTACTTGACGCAAAAGAAAGCTCACAAACGAGATGGAAAGGAGCTGGACGCATAAAGGACTAAATCTGCTGCATGGAAAATCTGTCCCGGGCTAAAACAGCATTTCTGAAGACTTTGGGGACTTACAGACACAAAGCTGGATTTTTGCCATAATACATTAACCTAGTGCAATTAGGTTATATGTTTCATTATTCTATTTGGATTATAATTTTGTAACCTTACCCTAGTACATTTGGGTCAAGGATTTCATTAGTATATTAGGATTTGGTTATTTATTTCATTAGCTTAGTAGGAGTAGGATAGGAGTATTATAAATACCCTATCATGTTAGAGATTTTAAAAAAACACATTCTTACAATTCAATTAACTCTTAACTTAAGACATCTTCCTACAATACATTCTTAATTCTTCATTCTTCTATTCTTAAATTCCACAACAAGAGAATCGTTACTTGCTACGGAATCACCAAAACCACACGCCAAACACCTACTATTCACGCCATCCACCATGCAAAACGTGATATCCTTCGCATTCATGGGTAACTAAACCTCTTAGTTGGGGTTATGGAAGCCGAATGAGTTACTATCTATTGCTATGAGCTTGTGAGTTCAAGACACGTATATTGCTTATATCATTATTCTCTTCATCTTAAATCTACATCCTTTGCGGTTCAAACACAAGAACACGCCATTCTAACATCTAACCTGTTCGAGAGAAAGGTTACTTGTCTAGAAAAGAAGACGCATAGACCAACGCCAGGCTAACATTTAACTTGTTCGAGAGAAAGGTTATTTGTCTGGAAAAGAGATAATGTCAAGGTAGTAGGACACCCTTTCCTATTAAAAAGCTAGTGCCGTACCTGGACTAACCTCTTGGAGAATTTGTACCGTTAGACACGCTTTAAGCTCGAGAGAGTTAAAGTGAAATAGTCCTTGTTTAGGTCGAGAGACGCTTGGATTTACCATCGACTACAATTCTCTATAAGCAATTGCATGTCAAGACTCTACACACTCATAGCCAATAGAGACGTATACCTCTGAAGGTGGACATAATCCCAACGCCTCAATTCTCATTGTTTACAACCAACGTGACAATCTTTCTCTTTTACTTTGCTATTTTTCAGCTTTTATTTCATTACTTTGGTTACTTATTACAATCCCCCCATTCTTACGAGACTTGCATCAAAAGTCTAATAATTTCACTTACTTGTTGACCAAGCTATTCTCTGTGGGATCGATACCCAACCCAGGTTGGGTTCTATATTTGCTAACGACCGCTTTACACTCAAACGAGAGCTGTAGATTGAGCGTTATCAAAAATTGGCGCCGTTGCCGGGGAATACGAGTGTCAATCAAGTTCGTGATAATTACTAGACCCTTTGGTCAAAGATTCTCGCACTTTTACGTTTAGTTTTTGTTTTTGTTTATTGCAGGTTTTTCTTTTAGTGCATGCCCCATACTAGAAGTTCTGGTCAACCGTTATTACCAATCAATCCGGAACCGCAACGAATAAGAAGAATGGAAGCACAAGCGGAAATCGACAGGATGGCTGCTCAACACGAGCAAGCAAGATTAGCTGCTCTTGCCGCTGCTCAAGTCCAACAACAAAACATTGATAATCCTGGACGAGCAACAAATCCTGACGATGAAGATTTAGGAGATGACGAGTTGATCAACCCAAGGCATGGCACTGAAATGGCAACACCTGCCAACAGACGAGGTCGACAAGCTCGGTACAGATATGATCGCCAACCTTTGCAACCAGCTTTCGACGATGATGATGATGATCTTGATGGTGCCGGAGCCACTGGAGCTATAATTCCACCACCATTAGCGCCCGGAGCCAAGTTCAACATCACTAGCACCATGATTCAGTTATTGCAACTCAAGGGATTATTTGGTGGACTAGCAGGCGATGATCCGAATATGCATCTCATCAACTTTATTTCTACATGCAAGTCTTTTGACAATCCTGGAGTTGGTCAGAATGCTATTCGATTACGTCTATTTCCATTGTCTCTGTCTGGGGAGGCAACATTATGGTTGAATGGATTGACGCCTGATTCTATTACAAATTGGAGGCAATTGAGAGACGCTTTCCTAGAAAGATTCTTTCCGCCATCCAAGAGGGCTCAATTGAGAGATGAGATCAGCAACTTTCGTCAGCTTCCCTCTGAAGCTCTTCACGAAACATGGGAGAGGTTCAAGACAAAGCTAGCGAGATGCCCAAACCATCACATGACCAATGTCCACTTGATGGAGATCTTATATAGAGCCTTGAATTCAGTAACTAAACCAGTGGTGGACAACGCAGCTGGAGGTTCTTTTATGGACCTCACCTTTGGTCAAGCAAGCAACATGCTAGATCGTATGACGAAACAAAGTAGAGCTTGGCATACCAGGGATTCTGAGGTAGCAAGCCCCACTTTATCTATTGGCATGTCTGCAGACCAAAGAAGAAGAGAAGAAGAGCGTGATCAAGATATGGCGCACATGAAAACCCAAATGGATCTTCTTACAAAGCATCTATTAGGGAAGACTGAAAAAGTGAAAGCTATTGCGTCAAAAGGAAGAGACGAATCTGATTCAGAAGAGGAGGCCAACTACTTGAACAATCAGGGGGGTTTCCGTGGGAATGCCCAAGGAAACCAAGGTCGGAACTATTATGATAAAACTGGAGGTAAAGACCAAGGTAGTTGGAAGAAAAATAATGAAAATAGTGGTTTGTACGTTCCCCCTGGTAGACGTGATACCACCACATCTAATTCTATGGAAGACATGATGGCTAAGTTATTGAAAGGAGTGGAAGCGACGAGCGCGGGAGTTAAGGAGGTGATTGACGATTTGGCCTCCATGAAGCAATTAGTTGATTCTCATTCCACTTCTATCAAGCAACTAGAGCAGCAATTCAGTCAACTTTCAGCAACACTCAACCAAAGAAAAGCCGTCACCTTGCCTAGCGATACTGTGCAAAATCCAAGGACTGATGGATCATGCATGGCCATCACTACGAGGAGTGGTAAGGTGCTGGAAACTTCAGTAGAAGGCAAGCAAGTAGTTGACAGAACAGCAGACATGGACGCCACGCCTAGTGACGCCACTAGGGAAGACGCCGCAATATCCACTTCCAACGTCAAGGACGTGTTGCCTAGTGACGTGCAGCCTGAAAAAAATAATAAACGGAAGCAAGAGGAGAAGAAAGCCATGGAAAGAACACTTCCATACCCACCACCACCTTTTCCACAAAGATTGAAGAAGGTGGCCGATGACACTAAGTTCAGCAAATTTATGACCATGTTGAAGCAGCTAACTATTAATGTTCCATTGGTAGAGGCACTTGAACAAATGCCTGGGTATGCGAAGTTTATGAAAGATCTTTTGACTAAGAAGAGGGCAGCAAGCTATGAGCTGAAAGAAGATGTGCATCATTGTAGTGCAATAGCTACCCGATCCATAGTTCAGAAGAAGTCCGACCCCGGAGCTTTCACTATTCCTTGCACCGTCGGATCTTTGGACTTTGCTAAAGCATTATGTGACTTAGGAGCCAGCATCAACTTGATGCCATTATCAATCTACAAGAAGTTGGGGTTAGGAGATCCTACACCAACTAATATGAAGCTTGTTATGGCGGATAGGTCGGTAAAACGACCGGTTGGTATTCTATGCGATGTCTTGGTGAAGGTATCTTCATTCATATTTCCAGCAGACTTTGTCATCTTGGATTGCGAAGCAGATTCAGAGGTTCCCATAATCTTGGGACGCCCTTTCCTTGCTACGGGAAGTGTGCTCATAGATTTGAGAGCTAATGAGCTTTCATTCCGAATAAATGATGAAGTGGTGCGCTTTGATGTTTGCAAATCAATGAAGCAACCCAAAGATCTAAGTGTATTTTCTGTGGCTGATGTTGTCGTTGATGACGAGGATGAGTTACTTGCTGAAGAACAAATTCTTGATGATCCTTTGGAGGTTTTGCTCATGGAAGAAGATGATGATGATGCTGAAATTTCTGAAGATGATATTTGTGCTCTATCGGGATTAGGAGCATATCGCTATCCTCCTAAGAAGCTGGATCTTGATCTCAAGAATCGACCCATACCACCAGCTAAGCCATCTATTGAAGAACCACCCACATTAGAATTAAAGGAGCTGCCAAGCCATTTGAAGTATGCATTCTTAGGAAGCGGAAACACTCTTCCAGTCATAGTGGCAGCCGATTTAGGCGAGCAACAAGTTGCAGCTCTTATTGCAATTTTACGCAAGTATATTAGAGCTATTGGATGGACCATCGCGGATATCCTTGGTATTCCACCTGGGATTTGCACTCATAAAATTCAGCTCCAAGAAAAGTGCACACCCACCATCGAACACCAAAGACGTCTAAACCCACCAATGCAAGAGGTGGTGAAGAAGGAGATTATCAAGTGGTTAGACGCAGGAGTTGTGTATCCTATTTCTGATAGTACATGGGTAAGCCCAGTACAATGTGTTCCCAAGAAAGGAGGTATGACGGTGGTTGCGAATGCAAAGAATGAGCTTATTCCACTCAGGCCCGTCACTGGATGGAGAGTATGCATGGACTACCGCAAGCTGAATTCTTGGACTCTCAAGGATCACTTCCCCATGCCATTTATGGACCAAATGCTAGATCGATTAGCGGGAAAAGGATGGTTTTGCTTTCTTGATGGTTATTCAGGTTATAATCAGATTTTTATTGCACCAGAAGACCAAGAGAAGACAACGTTTACATGCCCATATGGTACGTTTGCCTTCAAACGTATGCCATTCGGGTTATGTAACGCACCAGCCACCTTTCAGCGATGTATGATGTCTATTTTCTCTGATATGGTAGAAGACACTTTGGAGGTATTTATGGACGACTTTTCAGTTGTTGGGGAGTCTTTCGAAGCATGTTTGGTGAATTTAAGCATGGCATTACAAAGATGTGTAGAGTTCAACCTTGTGCTGAATTGGGAGAAGTGCCACTTCATGGTAAAAGAAGGAATTGTTCTTGGGCACAAGATCTCCGAAAGAGGAATAGAGGTTGATCGCGCCAAAATAGAGGTAATTGAGAAGCTACCACCTCCAATTTCGGTGAAGGGAGTTCGTAGTTTTCTTGGCCATGCTGGGTTTTATCGTAGATTCATCAAAGACTTCTCCAAAATTTCTAGTCCGTTGTGCAAGCTATTGGAGAAAGATGCGAAGTTTGACTTTAATGATGATTGCTTAAAGGCATTTGAATGCCTTAAAGAAAAACTCATTGAAGCCCCTATCATGGTAACACCAGATTGGACGCTCCCGTTCGAAGTCATGTGTGATGCTAGTGGTGTAGCCGTTGGTGCTGTTCTTGGACAGAGAAAGGAGAAATTATTTCATCCTATCTACTATGCGAGTAAGGTCCTCAATGAAGCCCAAAGGAACTACACCGTCACTGAACAAGAGCTATTAGCGGTTGTGTATGCGTTTGAGAAGTTCCGTGCCTACCTATTAGGTACTAAAGTGATCGTTCATACAGACCATGCAGCTCTTAGGTATCTAATGACAAAGAAGGATGCAAAACCAAGGCTGATTCGATGGGTGTTGCTGCTGCAAGAGTTTGATTTCGAAGTCAAAGATAGAAGAGGTTGCGAGAACCAAGTGGCTGATCACCTATCTAGACTTGAGAATGAGTATGTGGCGCAATCAGAAAATCAGATTGGCGATGCATTCCCTGACGAGGAGATACTAGCGACAACAATGGAGAACTTACCATGGTATGCCGACTTTGCAAATTTCGTGGTGAGTAATGTGTTACCTTCCAATTTATCTTACCACCAGAGGAGGAAGTTTATGCATGACGTTCAGCACTATTATTGGGATGAGCCTTATTTGTTTCGAAGATGCGCGGATGGTATCATTCGACGATGTATATCCCATGAAGAAGTGCCCACTATATTCGAAGCATGCCACACTTCGCAAGTTGGAGGCCATCATGCAGGAAATCGAACAGCAAGAAAAGTCTTGCAAAGTGGTTATTATTGGCCTACAATATTCAGAGATGCACACGACTATGTGAGAAGGTGTGACCAATGCCAACGTCAAGGTGCTATTTCAAAACACCATGAAATGCCCATGTCCAAAATTCTGGAGGTAGAACTCTTTGATGTATGGGGTATTGATTTCATGGGTCCATTCGTGAATTCGTTTGGAATGAAGTACATCTTGGTTGCTGTGGATTATGTGTCGAAATGGGTTGAAGCTGTAGCATTGGCCGATAATGAAGGAAAGCGTGTTGTAGCGTTTTTAAAGAAGAATATCTTCTCTCGCTTTGGGGTACCTCGTACTATCATAAGTGATGGAGGATCTCACTTCTGCAACAAGCTATTCAAATCTGTATTGGCCAAGTATGGAGTCAAGCAACACAAGGTAGCTACGCCTTATCATCCCCAAACTAGTGGACAAGTAGAGGTTTCCAATCGTGAGATCAAGCAAATCCTTGCCAAGACGGTCAATGCGAATCGGAAGGATTGGTCTCGGAAGCTAGATGATGCACTATGGGCGTATAGGACTGCATTCAAGACACCCATTGGCATGTCACCTTATCAGCTAGTTTATGGGAAGGCTTGTCATCTACCCATCGAGCTTGAATACAAGGCATTATGGGCATTGAAGCACTTGAATCTGAATTGGGATGATGTGAAGAACCTGAGGTTAGAGCAGCTGAACGAGCTAGATGAATTCCGTCTCCATGCATATGAAAGATCAGATTTATACAAGGAGCGGATGAAGAAGTATCACGATCAGCGGATTGTTCGACGACACTTCCAAAAAGGTGACATGGTACTACTCTTTAACTCCAGATTCAAGCTCTTCCCAGGTAAGTTAAAATCAAAGTGGTCTGGTCCATTTAAAGTCACCCACGTCTACTCGTCTGGAGTAGTCGAATTGGAAAATAATGAGGGTGTTATCTTCAAGGTGAATGGCCAACGTGTTAAGCCATATATCGGTCCTCTTGACTCGATGAATGACATGGCCATCACTTATCTCGACGAAGTCTAAGTACTCGAGATTACTACGTCGAGCCACGACAATAAATAAGGCGCTAGATGGGAGGCAACCCTTCGTTTTATTGTTTTATCGTTTTGTCGTTTTAGTATTTTTTTTCTTTTTGATAAATGAAAATCCAAAAATAAGAGTCGTGCCACGACCAAAACTAAGGCGCTTGGTGGGAGGCAACCCATCGTACTAATCGTTTTCATTTGTTTGAGCAAATATAGGTGTAAGAAGTATGCAACGAGGAGATTGATTTCAATTGACGATTTGGTCGCATTGTATGGTAAAGTCGGTAAGTTAGGAATGGTGATGCATAAGGCTATGGATTGAGCCTTTCTCACGTCATAATAGGCTTCGAGAAAGGCTAGGCCTTGGTAAAAATAGGTCACGAACGATGCACAACCTATTCTATAGCCTAAGGACTCGGAATCTAGTGTGCAATACACTATGCGCCGCCTATTCCTAGGTGTGCTTTTGACTATGCGCCGCCTATGCTATGGCATTTGAGATACTGAGACCAAATGCCATACCATATGCGCCGCATATGCCTAGATATGCCATACCATGTGCGGCGCATATGTCCCATTATGCCATGGACAATGCGCCGCATATACATGTGATATGCCGAGGGATATGCGCCGCATATAGGGTGATTTTGTCCCCAAATCCGATTGTAAATGGGTCATAACCCGACCCATACTCCTCCTATATAAAGGGGACTTGTTTTTATTTCACAAACACATTAGAATCAACCCTAAAGGCGCCGCATATCATCCCAAATCCTCTCAAATTTTTCTTCCTTTGTTCTTCCAATCCACAACAACTTCCCCACAATCTTCAAGCAAGTAAGTGCTCTCTTAATCCTCATCTATTTATAGTAAGTACTACGTTGCTATGCTTAATCTAATTTGCTAAATCATGTGAGATTAGTGGTGATGTTCATGTGATTGGATAATTGTTGCAAAAATCGTGTGATTGAATGAATACGAATGGAATTCTTGACTTGTTTCCGACTTGAATTTTGTTTCAATGGCATTGTGATGATACTTGCTGAACATATATGGCTATGAATATTGCTTGAAAGTGTTGTTTGGATGCTTGCATGATTCACCATCCCGGCCATCGGGATAAGGTTATAGTGACTATCGACTTAGGTGGTGGTGTTTGTTGTTTGAATAGCAATTCCATGTGGTAACCCCTATGTTGTAACGTTGCTATATACACCATGCAAGTCATCCAAATGGCTGCTCATGAGTGATGTAATACTGATTTTCTTGTCGGAATACAATCCTCAGACGTATGTCGACGACGTCTGAGTACTCGACCACGTTCACTTCACCGATTAAGTGTGGGGTGGTACCCCTAATGCTTGCATATAGATTGTCTAAAGTGCGATTGTGCTGCATCTAACATTATTTCTAGTCTCAGGTTCAATGGCACCGAAAGCAAGGCAAGGCAAGGAGAAGGCTACCACGACCCGCAAGGACAAAAAGAGAAGCCGAAAAGACCAAGGCGAATCATCTTCCGCACACCTACCACGCAGAATGTTCGGAATCAAATGGGTTCTTGAGGAAGAAGCCAAGGTATGGTACAGCAGCAACAAAGAAAAGAAATATGTGCACGTCGACTTAATCAACAAGGAGACCTTAGCAAAGAAGGAGCCGCAACTGTTGGCTAAGATAATGGCTTTGAAGCTGGATTTCATCTTCCCTGACATGGGAGAGTGCAATCTTGACTTGACAAGAGAGTTTTATGCCAACTGGTCGCCAAACACAACAGGCAACGAAGTCAAAATTCGGGGCCAAGTGTTACAGCTTACAGCGGATTGGATCAACTCGTTTCTAGGCCTACCTTCGGTCGACACTGCACCATACAAAGAGCTGTACAGCAGGCCTCCTTACAGAGCTATAAGACACACGCTTTGTGGAAGCAGATCGATGGCAAGATGGGGCAGACATAAGGAAACAGGCCGTCACAACACATTCCCCTATGCTCCACTAAATAGGGAAGCAAGAATCTGGATGCGCATTGTCAACTCATGCCTCATTCCTGGGACGCAATACACAAAGATATCGAGAGATAGAGTGTGTCTGGTTTATGCTTTGATGACAAATGTCCCTATCAACTTTGGGGCAATCATTCGATCGACCATGAGAAAAGCCAGACTCCACAGCAGGTCCCATTTCACATTCGGCAATTTGTTGACAGCAATGTTGCGGAAGGAGGATATAGAAGAGGAACCAGCTGACCACAAACTCCCACATACCCCAAAGAAGGTCGACCTCACCAAGGTCAAAGATGCTGAAACCACGCATGGAGTCAACCTTACCACTGCGGAGAGACATGCTCGTGACGAGAGTTTCTTCCGTCACCTCTATGGCATGACGAGATTCACTATGATGAGTGGTGGACGTATTCCAACTGCTGAAGAGCTCCAACAGCTGGACCATGACTACCCAATGAACAGACATGCCCGGGAGATGTGTGGAGTGGGAGTCTATTTCGAGGAACCTCTTGATGATGACGTGCCAACTGATGATGATAGACGCTTGCCTGATTCTGATGCTGAGGAGAACTCTGACGATGACTCTTACGATGATTCGGACGAAGGGGGTATGACCCCCGACATTGAGGAAGAGTCCGACTAATCAGGTTCTTCGACTTTATTTTCCACTGAGGGCAGTGTCTAGTCTAAGTGTGGGGTGTCGGCAGAATCTGCATGCTATGTTTGTATGTTTGCTCTTGTTTATTTTGTTTTGAGTCCAAATTTTTTATTTTTTTTGTGATTTTTTTTCGTGTGACGTTTTTTTTATTTTTTTAGGAGTAAAATTTTTCTAGCTTCGCATGAAATTATTTTGATAGGCAGCATGAGATTATAACAAGAGTATGTGCTACAATTGTGACTATTGAGACGTTTAGGCTCTAGTTGTGACTCATTATGTGATATTGTGTGATTCAATTCCTTCACTTGTTGGGTCAAGAGTCTATATTACTTCCAATCAAGTCGACCATGTGCCTTGTGTGTGTGAGATAATAGTATATTCTATGTGTGTGGCTGATGCTAGAACTTGCCTGGTATGTATGCAAAGCGAAAATAAGGAATGTAAGTTTAGGATATGATTTAGGCATTTCTTTGGCAACCTATACATGTTTACCTTCAGTTTTACCTACCCATGGACATCATCCTAGTTAAACCCTTTTGAGCCTTTAGCCTATTTCTTTGACAACCTTGTATGTAAGCCTAATCCATTTCTTTCAAGACCGTAATTTGATCCAAATTCCTAAGTGCTTTAAAGTGAAAAAAGTCATGTGACAACATAAGAGGAAATTGGGTGAGTATGATGTTGTAAATTGTAATGGTGCTTGAATGTGTTATGAAAAAGAAAGTGCTATCATAAGAGGTATGTTGTGAAAAGAAAAAGGAAAAGAAAGCTGAAAAGTGAGTTGCTCTTAAAACTGAAAAACAAAAGAGGAGAAAAAAGGGTGGTAGAACAAAAGAAAGAAGAAAGGTTGAAAGAAAAAAGTGTCAATGATACAAAGTGATGTATTAAAGCGCTTAGGAACTTAGTCACTATTTCTGGCCAAAATAGTCCTACCCGTCCCTTAGCCTACATTACAACCATCTAAAGACCTACTTGATCCTAATCTTAACATTCCGACATTTAGTAGAGTACTACATTAAAGGCAAGCTTATGGTCATTAGTTGCTACATATGAATTCTTTGCGAGAGTGAGAGCAAGGATATTTTGATACCCATGTTTGAAAATATGCTATACTTGTGAGTGATTATGGGTACTATATTGTGAGACACACATGGTTGATGAGCTTTGGATAGTTGTATATGATTCTATGTACCTTAACGTTTGCATGCGAGTTGATCATCATCACGAGTCTATGCTTGAGGTTAAATTGTTTCTACTTATAATCAGAAAGCTACTCTTCATTGATAATTGTTGTGCTTGTCTTGAAGAATGTTTTGTGTTGTTTCTGTAAAAACCTTAAGTCAATGCTTAGAAGGACATGATATGTTGTTCGAGGACGAACAAAGCTCTAAGTGTGGGGTGTTGATGATAGGCGAATTTACGCGCCTATATCAATATATTTTGCCCATATTTTAGCCTAGTTTTGAGAACTAATTATCTATTTCATACACTTTTAGTCCTTTTTCCTGTAAATGAGCTAACAAATGTGATTAGGAAAGTTTCAGGTATAAATGATGCAAAATACAGCAATTTATGGCTTACTTGACGCAAAAGAAAGCTCACAAACGAGATGGAAAGGAGCTGGACGCATAAAGGACTAAATCTGCTGCATGGAAAATCTGTCCCGGGCTAAAACAGCATTTCTGAAGACTTTGGGGACTTACAGACACAAAGCTGGATTTTTGCCATAATACATTAACCTAGTGCAATTAGGTTATATGTTTCATTATTCTATTTGGATTATAATTTTGTAACCTTACCCTAGTACATTTGGGTCAAGGATTTCATTAGTATATTAGGATTTGGTTATTTATTTCATTAGCTTAGGAGTAGGATAGGAGTATTATAAATACCCTATCATGTTAGAGATTTTAAAAAAACACATTCTTACAATTCAATTAACTCTTAACTTAAGACATCTTCCTACAATACATTCTTAATTCTTCATTCTTCTATTCTTAAATTCCACAACAAGAGAATCGTTACTTGCTACGGAATCACCAAAACCACACGCCAAACACCTACTATTCACGCCATCCACCATGCAAAACGTGATATCCTTCGCATTCATGGGTAACTAAACCTCTTAGTTGGGGTTATGGAAGCCGAATGAGTTACTATCTATTGCTATGAGCTTGTGAGTTCAAGACACGTATATTGCTTATATCATTATTCTCTTCATCTTAAATCTACATCCTTTGCGGTTCAAACACAAGAACACGCCATTCTAACATCTAACCTGTTCGAGAGAAAGGTTACTTGTCTAGAAAAGAAGACGCATAGACCAACGCCAGGCTAACATTTAACTTGTTCGAGAGAAAGGTTATTTGTCTGGAAAAGAGATAATGTCAAGGTAGTAGGACACCCTTTCCTATTAAAAAGCTAGTGCCGTACCTGGACTAACCTCTTGGAGAATTTGTACCGTTAGACACGCTTTAAGCTCGAGAGAGTTAAAGTGAAATAGTCCTTGTTTAGGTCGAGAGACGCTTGGATTTACCATCGACTACAATTCTCTATAAGCAATTGCATGTCAAGACTCTACACACTCATAGCCAATAGAGACGTATACCTCTGAAGGTGGACATAATCCCAACGCCTCAATTCTCATTGTTTACAACCAACGTGACAATCTTTCTCTTTTACTTTGCTATTTTTCAGCTTTTATTTCATTACTTTGGTTACTTATTACAATCCCCCCATTCTTACGAGACTTGCATCAAAAGTCTAATAATTTCACTTACTTGTTGACCAAGCTATTCTCTGTGGGATCGATACCCAACCCAGGTTGGGTTCTATATTTGCTAACGACCGCTTTACACTCAAACGAGAGCTGTAGATTGAGCGTTATCAACATCTCATCGAACTCCCCTACATTTCTGGCTTCAACGAACAAAACATTCCTACGAAAGCCAGACCAATCCAAATGAATCAAGAAATGATGGAAATCTGCAAGACAGAAATTAACCATATTCTTCAAAAGGGTATCATTAGACCCTCTAACTCTCCTTGGAGTTGGTCTGCATTTTATGTCAATAACAGTGCAGAAAAGGAAAGTGGAACTCCTAGGCTTGTCATTAATTACAAGCCATTGAATGCGGTCCTAAAATGGATTAGACACCCAATCCCTAATAAAAGGGATCTTCTTAAACGAACCTATAAGGCTAACCTTTACAGTAAATTCGATATGAAGTCAGGATTCTGGCAAATTCAAATTGCTGAAAAAGACAAATATAAGACTGCCTTCAATGTCCCGTTTGGGCACTACGAATGGAATGTCTTACCTTTTGGGCTAAAAAATGCTCCCTCTGAATTCCAGAATATCATGAACAATATTTTCAATGAATATTCTCATATGTCAATTGTTTATATTGATGATGTGTTAATTTTCTCTGAGAACATTGATTCCCATTTTAAGCATCTTAATACATTCTTTAAGATTGTAAAACTCAATGATCTTGTTGTCAGTGCTAAGAAAATGAAGTTGTTTCAAACCTCCATTCGTTTTCTAGGACACGATTTGCATCAGGGAAGTCACAAGCCCATTTGTAGAGCCATAGAGTTCTCCTCCAAATTTCCAAATGAGATTACGGATAAAACCCAACTTCAAAGGTTTTTAGGAAGCCTAAATTATGTTGCTGATTTTATCCCCCACATTAGGCAGGTCTGTGAACCTCTTTATAAACGTCTTAAGAAAAACCCAGTGCCTTGGAGTTCTGAACAAACCAATGCTATTGTAAAGATTAAATCTTTAGTCCAAAATCTCCCCTGCTTAGGCATCCCCAATCCTGAAGCATTCATGATTGTAGAAACCGATGCATCTGACATAGGTTATGGTGGTATCCTTAAGCAAAGGATATCTGATGTCTCTCCCGAACAATTAGTTCGTTTTACTTCCGGTATATGGAATGCCGCTCAGAAAAACTATAGCACTGTTAAAAAGGAAGTTTTATCTATAGTGCTATGTATCACTAAATTTCAAGATGACCTTATCAATAAGGATTTTCTTCTTCGCGTTGATTGTAAATCAGCCAAAGAGATTTTGCAAAAAGACGTTAAAAATCTTGTTTCTAAACAAATATTTACTAGATGGCAAGCTCTACTATCTAGCTTTGATTTTCAAATCGAATTTATTAAAGGAGAACACAACTCCCTTCCCGATTTTCTAACAAGAGAATTTCTACAGGGCCATGAGACCAAATCTGGGGAAGAACCCCAAACAAGAACAAACAAGAATGGCTAGACCATTCGATGCTCCTCCAGCTACGGCAAATCCACTTCGGCCTTCCATTCCGCAAAGGCCAGTTCTCAAAGAAGAGATGCAATCTCTTAACAGGTTCGCAACACTGCAGCCTCCACCAGTACCTACAAAGCTAGTAGATATGAAAACAAATTTGCCTGTCATCCAAGGGCCAGCAGCTAGCTCTTCGGTAAGGACCAAGCAAAGCTATACAATGAAGGCTCCAGAAACCTTCGCAGAAGCAGTCGACCCAACAGCAGCCAAGACTGCTCCAACAACTCCAATCAAGGAAGAATTTAAGTTTGTAACTACTCAGGTATGCCCCATAATTGCATTGGACAAGGCATACGAGGGATATCATATGAACCAGCTCATCAAGCCGGTTTATACCAACAACAACTTTGTGGACAATGAAGATCCACTCAAGACTCGTCGGTTTTACGAGGCCATCCTGGTAGATACCGACTCTATTGAAGTAGAACACTCAGTGGATGAGAGTTACCCAGAGCACATCGGATACTCCAAATTCACTATCAAGAGGGTTCTAACCCCTTTCAATTGGTTTGTAGATCACCTACATACTCCAGTTGCCCTATCAATGCCGCACCGACCGCAGACTTACAACTGGTACGACTACAAGTCGGCCTGGTTCAACTTTCTGTTCGTTCGACCGGGTCATACCTGGTTTGTTAAATATTGCCCCGCTATGGTAGAAGCCGTTATACCAAGATGGTTCTATGAATGGTGGGAATGCTTCGGAGGAACCAAAGAGGTTCTTCCTCAACAATTTATTAAGCGTCTCCCTGACTTCATAGTCAAAGAGGGATGTTCTACCTTACCTACACATATTCAAATGTGTTAATTCTTTATTAAGAAAAGGATTTCTTATATCATTTCCTGGAACTTCACAAAGGTTGAACAACACAGGATTAAATATTTATCTAAAGAGATAAAGATCAAGGGTTGGACTCCAAAGCCAACTGCTCCCAAGACCCCTGAATAGGAAAAATCAGTAGTGTCATCTTCAGGCTCCTCCACAAGCAAGAAAGCCCTAAAGGAGAGACTTAAGAAAGCTTTGGATGATTTGGACAATCAAGATGTCGCCACCAATACTGAAGAATTAATTCAGCTGATCGCAGAAGCTTCATCTACAGGAAGCAGCGATGATAATGGCGATATGCTAAATCTAAAAGGATTAGCTATGGCCTACCTGGATCCCTATTATGAATAGGTAATGACCCTTCTAGAGATAGAGGTTCAAAGAACCAGAATTATCTCGGTAAAAGGGCAATTTACTATTCCTGATTGAAATCCAGGACCCATCCTGTCTCTTCTAGATGACAAAACCTTCAGCATCACCTTTCACTAAAGAAAAGGAATCTACTTTAATAAAGTAAAGCACTCTGCAGCTTTTCAAAAAGACGCACTCAGCAGCTTTTCAAAAAGAAAAGGCACTATCATTATTCTGCTTTCCAAAAGCAGCCCCACTACCTTGTCGGCATAATCTAAGCCGAACACATGTACACTTGAGATGTATTTACTTTTCTCTTCTGCCTATATAAGGCTTCACTTCTATTCAGAGAAGGCATTCAGAAATTTCCCATTATAAGAAATTCTCCTTGCCCATTCTCTCTCTTGTAATCAAATGTTTTCATAAAGCTTTCAATAAAATTTGTAAGTTTGATATATTCTCTCTCTTTAAATTCCGCATAATAGTCACGATCCTTTTTCTGGTATCAGACGCTACTGATTTTCCCTTTTCAGGGGGTCTTGGGAAAGATTAGAGGAGTTAACTTCTCTGGTCCAGTACCTAAAGTCTATTATCAGCAAAATACCAGGGTCCCCGAACCCGAAAATCTCTACGAGCCAGGAAGCCCAACGGCCTCAGAAATGGCTCCACCCCCTCAAAGGGTCAGAACTGACCCTAGTCTTCTCGTTATCAAAAATAATGATGAAGAATATTCCCCAGACCTCGCATCCTTAAGAGTCCGATGGAATCATCCAAAGGACACCCTTAAGCGGAAATGGTACATTAGTACCTATTCCAGCGAGCAACAAAAGGAGTTAGGAAGGCTATGGATAGCCGACATGAAAAGACTCTGATGCGATATGGAATTCTTCTTCTGGTTAGAAAAAACTGGAAAGATAGAAAACCAAGTCGAACCGCTTAACGTTATGGTTACCAAATGGTATACCCAACGAAACACGGTTATTGAATCAACTACACCTCCTTTAGAAGGTCTAAATATTCCCTATTCCAATGAAGTCATTAAGGCTTCACCTTTCAAGACTAAATCTGATAGAGGAACTGCGACTCCTCAGTGCAGAGATCTTGATAGAATAATTGAGCAAAACAATTATACTAATCAAGTTCTCCACTCTATCTCTCAACAAATCGAAGAGACTAAAGGAACTACTCTTCCAGTTCCCCTACCAGTTAAGAGCACCCCTAGCTCCAAACCTCTTTCAAATCCTATCTTCAAGATACCCGAATTCCAGAAGGAAAAGTTTCCTGACCTAAACGATGATTTTAAAATCTCTAAACAGATTTTAGAAAAAATCAATTCTAAACTTACGAAGTTTAAAATATCTCATCAAGGAGAATCAAGTTCTCAAAAGAATTCTCTTTCCAAACTTACTAGCGAAAGATATAGTCTCAAAAAGAACTATTACAAAAAACCCTCTCTTCCTGATGTTCAATACGAGGAATATCCTTACCTCTCCACCTGTAATCACGATGGAAGAGGTATTAATGAATGGAATATTGACGGTCTGGAAGAACACCAGATCTACAATAAACTCCATGAAATGGCTGTATCCATTACCGCCTACAAAATTAAAGGTTCCTCTGACAAAGGAGCTGCCACCATGATTGTCTCGGGTTTTACCGGTATGATTAAGCATTGGTGGGACAACTACGTCCCTGAGGTAGAAAAAGACCTCATTTATAATGCTACAACCACTGTACAAACAGTGAGAGTTGTAGATGGTAGAGAAACCACGGTAGAAGAAGCGCAAGAAGACGCGTGCGCTACCCTTATCTATCATATAGCTAGACACTTCGTGGGAGAGCCCAAACTCTTCCAAGATAGAAGTCTAGAAATCTTAAACAATCTTCGCTGTAAAAATCTAGCAGACTTTAGGTGGTATAAAGACACCTTCCTGGTCAAAGTTCTGATCAGACCTGACTGCAATAATGACTTCTGGAAAGAACGATTTATCAGCGGTCTTCCTCCTCTGTTCGCTGACAAAGTTTGAACTACCATTAAGACCAGATTTGATGGTCAAATTCCTTATAACAATCTTACCTATGGTGATATTGTAAGCTTCATTACCTCCACAGGGATAGACCTCTGTACTGACCTTAAACTTAAGCAACAACTTAAGCATAAAGGCAAGTATGGTTTAGGAACCTTCTACAATGACTACGGTTTTACCGACCTTACTTCCGAAAAGAAAAGAAAGAAGAAATCTTTCAAAAAGACTTTTCCCTCCAAAAGGACTTACAAAAAAGAGTCCTACAAACCTAGCAGAAAGACTAAACGTAAGTCTTCCAAAAACACCAAAGATACTTGCTGGACATGTGGAAAAACTGGCCATAGGTCGAAAGATTGCAAAGTTGTAAGTTTGCGGTCTGTGCGGCATTGATAGGGCAACCGGAGTATGTAGGTGATCTACGAACCAGTTGAAAGGGGTTAGAACCCTCTTGATAGTGAATTTAGAGTATCCGATATGCTCTGGGTAACTCTCATCCACTGAATGTTCTACTTCAATTGAATCAGTATCTACCAGGATGGCCTCGTAAAACCGACGAGTCTTAAGTGGATCTTCAGTGTCCACAAAGTTGTTGTTGGTATAAACCGACTTGATGAGCTGGTTCATATGATATCCTTCGTATGCCTTGTCCAATGCAATGATGGGGCATACCTGAGTGGTTATAAACTTGAATTCTTCCTTAATTGGAGTCGTTGGAGCAGTCTTGGCTGCTGTTGGGTCGACTGCTTCTGCGAAGGTTTCTGGAGCCTTCATTGAATAGCTTTGCTTGGTCCTTACCGAAGAGCTAGTTGCTTGCCCTTGAATGATAGGCAGATTTGTCTTTATATCTACTAGCTTTGTAGGTGATGGTGGAGGTTGCAATGCTGAGAACCGGTTGGGATTTAGAGATTGAGTCTCTTCTTTGAGTGTCGGCCTTTGAGGAATGGAAGGCCGAAGTGGATTTGCCAAAGCTGGAGGAGCATCGAATGGTCTAGCCATTCTTATTTGTTCTTGTTTGGGGTTCTTCCCCAGATTTGGTCTCATGGCCCTGTAGAAATTCTCTTGTTGGAAAATCGAGAAGGGAGTTGTGTTCTCCTTTAATAAATTCGATTTGAAAATCAAAGCTAGATAGTAGAGCTTGCCATCTAGCAAATATTTCTTTAGAAACGAGATTTTTAACATCTTTCTGCAAAATCTCTTTAGCTGATTTGCAATCAACGCGAAGAAGAAATTCCTTATTAATAAGGTCATCTTGAAATTTAGTGATACATAGCACTATAGATAAAACTTCTTTTTTAACTGTGCTATAGTTTTTCTGAGCGGCATTCCATATACCGGAAGTAAAACGAACTAATTGTTTGGGAGAGACATCAGATATCCTCTGTTTAAGGATACCACCATAACCTATGTCAGATGCATCAGTTTCTACAATCATGAAAGCTTCAGGATTGGGGATGCCTAAGCAGGGGAGATTTTGGACTAAAGATTTAATCTTTACCACGGCATTGGTTTGTTCAGAACTCCATGGCACTGGGTTTTTCTTAAGACGTTTATAAAGAGGTTCACAGACCTGCCTAATGTGGGGGATAAAATTAGCAACATAATTTAGGCTTCCTAAAAACCTTTGGAGTTGGGTTTTATCCGTAATCTCATTTGGAAATTTAGAGGAGAACTCTATGGCTCTACAAATGGGCTTGTGACTTCCCTGATGTAAATCGTGTCCAAGAAAACGAACGGAGGTTTGAAACAACTTCATTTTCTTAGCACTGACAACAAGACCATTAAGTTTTACAATCTTAAAGAATGTATTAAGATGCTTAAAATGGGAATCAATTTTCTCAGAGAAAATTAACACATCATCAATATAAACAATTGACATATAAGAATATTCATTGAAAATGTTGTTCATGATATTCTGGAATTCAGAGGGAGCATTTTTTAGCCCAAAAGGTAAGACATTCCATTCGTAGTGCCCAAACGGGACATTGAAGGCAGTCTTATACTTGTCCTTTTCAGCAATTTGAATTTGCCAGAATCCTGACTTCATATCGAATTTGCTGTAAAGGTTAGCCTTATAGGTTCGTTTAAGAAGATCCCTCTTATTAGGGATTGGGTGTCTAATCCATTTTAGGACCGCATTCAATGGCTTGTAATTAATGACAAGCCTAGGAGTTCCGCGTTCTTTTTCTGCACTGTTATTGACATAAAATGCAGAACAACTCCAGGGAGAGTTAGAGGGTCTAATGATACCCTTTTGAAGGAGATGGTTAATTTCTGTCTTGCAGATTTCCATCATTTCTTGATTCATTTGGATTGGTCTGGCTTTCGTAGGAATGTTTCATTCGTCGAAGCCAGAAATGTAGGGGAGTTCGATGAGATATTTCTTGCGTTCCCAAAATGCATTAGGCAATTCAGAGCAAATCTCGTTTTCGAACTTCTTTTGAAGGAGAGTGATCTTATTGACCATCTCCGGGGTTTTTAAAGTTTGCTCAATATGCTTGAGCTGAACTTCCTGTTTAAGAAAAAAAATATGAGAAGATAATTGGTTTATTTTAAACACAGTTTCTTCTTTGATTCTCTGTCCGTCGTCTTTAGAAAGGGGACGGAGTAGTGGGAAGAAGAGCTCGGTTCCTAATAGGACTGAGCGAATACCATCATAATTGCTCTGGTAAGGGCGGATTTGATTAACAAAAAGGATGCCAAGGATGATATCTTCGGTGATATCTTCAGAAATGACAAAATTGTTAACAAGGCAAATACCATTGTTACATATATGGGCTTTCTGGAGCTCATAATTAATTGCCATTTTTTCTCCAGTAGCTGAGTATAATCGAGACTTACTCTTCTGGAGGTATTTGGTAGGGATGAGGCCTTTGACAATGCAATTACTGTCAGCGCCAGTGTCAAACAGGGCGACTCTGTTGAGAACAAAGTCTTTGTTAATGACAATTTTTACAACGATATGTTCGCTGTAAGCTTTAATGGCGGAAATGGTTTTTCCTGATGAAGATGGTACGTCAATTCCTAGAAATGGATCAGGCTCTTGAAGATGATCCATCGAAGTGACCGGAAGATACCGGGGAGATTCAGGTGCCTTTTCAGAAGGTACGGCAGACCGAACGACTTGTTCTGTAAGGATGCTAAGCTCTACATGATCAAGTCTGGTTTTGAGATTCTTGATCTCACCCTTTAAATTAGCAATTTCTCTCTTTAGGTCAGAAATGGATGGTTCTGAGGAGGATGCTTGGAATTTGGCCATAACCTTTTGCATATTGAAAGGTTGAACGATCGGTTTGGCTCTAGGAGGACTTTCTTCTTGGGAAAGCAGGCGTTTGAGCTCTTGAAGATACTTACTTCGAAGCTCTTCATCGGAAATGTGTTCTATAATGTCAAACAAGATTTCCTTGGGTTTTCCTGTTATGACATTGATGGCTTTGGTTGAACAAGTGCAGAAAGTGCCTGTGCACTCACATTCTTGTCCGGATTGAGAATCATCAGACTCATAAGCGGCGTTGATAAATTCTTCGTCGCTATAGTCTTCGTTGTCGGAAGAGGGTTCTGAAGCTATCGAGGAATCATCTTCCATTATAGAAAACAACTTCTCTTTTGCCTCATCAGAGAGATCAAGTTGATTGATCTTCTTCTTCTTACTGGATTTGCAATCTTTCGACCTATGGCCAGTTTTGCCACATGTCCAGCAAGTATCTTTGGTGTTTTTGGAAGACTTACGTTTAGTCTTTCTGCTAGGTTTGTAGGACTCTTTTTTGTAAGTCCTTTTGGAGGGAAAAGTCTTTTTGAAAGATTTCTTCTTTCTTTTCGCCTCTGAACCCTCTTCTGATAATGACGACTATAGCGACGAAGAATTTTGAGAACAGAGGGGGAAGACCGCTGATAAATCTTTCTTTCCAGAAGTCATTATTGCAGTCTGGTCTGATCAGGACTTTGACCAGGAAGGTATCTTTGTACCACCTAAAGTCTGCTAGATTTTTACAGCGGAGGTTATTCAAGATTTCTAGACTTCGGTCTTGGAAGAGTTTAGGTTCTCCCACGAAATGTCTAGCTATGTGATAGAGAAGAGTGGCACAGGCATCCTCTTGTGCTTCTTGTACCGTGGTTTCTCTACCATCTTCAACTTTCACCTTATTCACGGTAGTTGTAGTATTGTATATGAGGTCTTTTTCTGCCTCGGAGACGTAGTTGTCCCACCAATGCTTAATCATGCCGGTAAAACCCGAGACTATCATGGTGGCCGCTCCTTTGTCAGAGGAACCTTTAATTTTGTAGGCAGTAATAGATACAGTCATTTCATGGAGCTTATTGTAGATCTGGTGTTCTGCCAGACCATCAATATTCCATTCATTAATGCCTCTTCCATCGTGATTACAGGTGGAGAGGTAAGGATGTTCTTCATATTGGACATCAGGAGGAGAAGGTTTCTTGTAATAATTTTTCTTGAGAGTGTACCTCTCGCTAGTGAGTTTTGAAAGAGAATTCTTTTGTGAACTAGATTCTCCTTGCTGACCTACTTTAAACTTCGCAAGTTTAGAATTGATTTTTTCCAAAATTTCTTCGGAGATTTTGAAGTCTTCATTGAGATCAGGAAATTTTTCTTTCTGGAATTCAGGCATCTTGAAGATAGGATTCGAAAGAGGTTTTGAACCGGGAATGTTCTTAACTGGTAGGGGAACTATGAGATTAGTTCCTTTATTTTCTTCAATTTGTTGAGAAATGGTATGGAGGGCTTGATTAGTATAATTGTTTTGCTCAATTATTCTATCAAGGTCTTTGCACTGAGGAGTCATAGTTCCTCTGCCAGAGTTAGTCTTGAAGGGTGAAGCCTTAATGACTTCATTAGAGTAAGGAATATTTAGACCTTCCAGAGGAGGGGTAGTTGACTCAATAACCGTATTCCGTTGGGTATACCATCTGGTAACCATAACGTTAAGCGGTTCAACTTGGTTTTCTATCTTTCCAGTTTTTTCTAACCAGAAGAAGAATTCCATATCGCATCGGAGTCTTTTCATGTCGGCTATCCATAGCCTTCCTAACTCCTTTTGTTGCTCGCTGGAATAGGTACTAAGGTACCATTTTCTCTTAAGAGTGTCCTTTGGATGATTCCATCGGACCTTTAAGGATGCGAGGTCTGGGGTATATTCTTCATTATCAGTTTTGATAACGAGAATACTAGGGTAAGATTGCGAATGCAATGGCACTTTCTGTACTTGTTCAGCCAAAACCATTAATGTCATAACCGGAAGACCCAAAGAAATCCTGTTTGACATTATAGAACACATTTCCGATGACGAGCTCAGAAGCAAATATCTTCAAGAGCTCAAACGCTTACTTTCTCAGGAAGAAAGTCTCCCGAAAGCCAAACCTATTGTTCAACCTTTCGATATGAAAAGGGTTATGGCTAAATTTCAATCATCCCCCTCAGAACCTTCCATCTCTGACCTAAAGGGAGAAATTTCTGACTTAAAGAAGGAAATCAAAAACCTCAAAACCAGACTTGATCATGTGGAATTTAACATTCTCACAGAACAAGTTGTTAAGTCAGCCTTACCCTCAGAAAAGGCTCCTGAGTCTCCAAAGGCTCCTGAGTCTCCCAGATATCTTCCTATCACTCCTATGGATCATCTGAAAGATCCTGATCCATTCCCTGGAACTGACATTCCGTCTGACGTTCCATCCTCTTCAGGAAAGGCCATTTCCGCCATTAAGGCTAACAGCGAACACATCGTTGTAAAAATTGTCATCAACAAAGACTTCGTTCTTAACAGAGTCGCTCTATTTGACACTGGCGCTGACAGTAACTGTATTGTCAAAGGCCTTATCCCTACCAAATACCTCCAGAAGAGTAAAACTAAATTATACTCTGCTACTGGAGAGAAAATGACAAATACTTATGATGGTCAACAAGATCACACTCCTTCAACAGAAGTTCGAAAATGAGATTTGCTCCGAATTGCCTAATGCATTTTGGGAACGCAAAAAGCATCTCGTTGAGCTTCCTTACATTGCTGGTTTTGAATAAAATCATATTCCTACGAAAGCCAGACCTATCCAAATGAATCAAGAAATGATGGAAATCTGCAAGACAGAGATTAACCATCTTCTCCAAAAGGGTATCATTAGGCCCTCCAATTCTCCATGGAGTTGTTCTGCATTTTATGTCAATAACAGTGCAGAAAAGGAACGAGGAACTCCTAGGCTTGTGATCAATTATAAGCCACTAAACACTGTCCTAAAATGGATTCGACATCCGATCCCCAATAAAAGGGATCTTCTTAAACGAACTTATAAAGCCAATCTTTATAGCAAGTTCGATATGAAATCGGGATTCTGGCAAATTCAAATTGCCGAAAAAGATAAATACAAGACGGCCTTCAATGTCCCTTTTGGGCACTATGAATGGAATGTCTTACCCTTCGGGCTCAAGAACACCCCTTCTGAATTCCAGAATATCATGAACAACATCTTCAATGAATATTCTCAGAAAAAGGATCGTGAATATTATGCGGAAATTTAAAGAGAAAATTTAAACAAACTTACAAATTTTATTGAATGCTTAAGAAAACATTGATTACAAGAGATTGGGCAGAGATTAGGCAGAGAGAATTTCTTAGAGTGGGAAATTTCTGAATGCCTTCTCTTAAAGAATTACAAGCCTTATATAGGCAAGGCAGGGGGGTGAGATTTATCTCAAACATACAAGTGGACGGCTCAGATGTTGCCGACAGTTTTAGTGGGTTTACTTTTTTAAAGCAAAATGAGTGCGTCTTCTGAAAAGCTGCTGCTGAGTGCGCCTTTTGAGAAAGCGGATTCCTTTCTTTAATGAGAGGTGATGCTGACGGTTTTGTCATCTAGAAGAGACAGGATGGGTCCTGGATTCCAATCAGGAATAGTAATTGCCCCTTTACCGAGATAATTCCGGTTCTTTGAACCTTTATCTCTAGAAGGGTCAGATTTCAACCACGGATGGCTAGACCATTCGATGCTCCTCTAGTTACTGCAAATTCACTCCGACCTTCCATTCCACAAAGGCCGGTTCTCTAAGAAGAGATCCAATCTCTACATGCCAACAGATTCGCAGCACTTCAGCCTCCCCCAGCACCTACAAAGCTGGTAGACATGAAGACAAATTTGCCAGTCATCCAAGGACAGGCAGCAACTAGCTCTTCAGTACAAACTAAGCAGAGCTATACTATGAAGGCCCCAGAGACCTTCGCTGAAGCAGTAGATCCAGCATCAACCAAGACTGCTCCAACACCAACACCAACGACTCCAGTTAAGGAAGAGTTTAAGTATATAACTACTCAAGTATGCCCCATTATTGCACTGGATAAAGCATACGAAGGGTATCATATGAACCAGCTCATCAAGCCGGTTTACACCAATATGAATTTTGTGGACACTGAAGATCCACTTAAAACTCGTCGGTTTTACGAGGCCATCCTTGTAGATACCGACTCAATTGAAGTTGAACACTCGGTGGATGAGAGTTACCCAGAACATATTGGATACTCCAAATTCACTATCAAAAGGGTCTTAACCCCTTTCAACTGGTTTGTGGACCATCTGCATACTCCAGTTGCTCTATCAATGCCGCATCGACCGCAGACATATAACTGGTACGATTATAAATCGGCCTGGTTTAATTTCCTATTCGTTCGACCAAATCATACTTGGTTTGTCAAATACTGCCCCGCTATGGTAGAAGCCGTTATACCAAGATGGTTCTACGAATGGTGGGAATGCTTCGGAGGAACTAAGGAAGTTCTTCCTCAACAATTCGTTAAGCGTCTCCCTGATTTCATAATCAAAGAGGGATGTTCTACCTTACCCGCACATATTCAAATGTGTAAATTCTTTATTAAGAAAAGAATTTCATATATTATATCCTGGAACTTCATCAAATATGAACAAAACAGGATTAAGTATTTATCCAAAGAGGTAAAAGTCAAAGGTTGGACTCCTAAGCCGACCGCTCCCAAGACTCCTGAGAAAGGAAAGACGGTAGCTTCATCGTCCAGCTCCTCCACTAGCAAGAAGGCTCTAAAAGAGAAGCTCAAAAAAGCTTTGGAAGATTTGGATAAGCAAGAAGCCTCAACCAACACTGAAGAATTACTTCAGCTCATTGCAGAAGCTTCATCTACAGGAAGCAGTGATGACAATGGCGATATGCTAAATCCAAAGGGATTAGCTATGGCCTACATGGATCCCTATTATGAATAGGAATCTGACCCTTCGTGGTTGTTCTTGCTTGGGGTTTTTCCCCAAATTCGGTCTCATGGCCCTGTAAGAATTCTCTTGTTAGAAAATCGGGAAGGGAGTTATGTTCTCCTTTGATAAATTCAATTTGAAAATCAAAGCTAGATAGGAGAGCTTGCCATCAAGCAAATATTTGTTTAGAAACGAGATTTTTAACATCCTTTTGCAAAATCTCTTTAGCTGATTTGCAATCAACGCGAAGAAGAAATTCCTTATTGATAAGGTCATCTTGAAATTTGGTGATACATAGCACTATAGATAAAACTTCTTTTTTAACAGTGCTATAGTTTTTCTGAGCGGCATTCCAGATGCCGGAGGTAAAATGAACTAATTGTTTGGGAGAGTGATCCGATATCCTTTGCTTAAGGATACCACCATAACCTATATCAGATGCATCAGTTTCTACAATCATGAATGCTTCAGGATTGGGGATGCCTAAACAGGGAAGATTCTGTACTAAAGATTTAATCTTTATAATAGCATTGGTTTGATCAGAACTCCATGGTACAGGGTTTTTCTTAAGGCGTTTGTAGAGAGGTTCACAGACCTGCCTAATGTGAGGGATAAAATCAGCAACATAATTGAGGCTTCCTAGGAACCTCTGAAGTTGAGTTTTATCAGTGATTTCGTTAGGAAACTTAGAGGAGAACTCTATGGCACCAGTGTCAAATCGAGCGACTCTGTTGAGAACAAAGTCTTGATTAACGACAATTTTTACAACGATATGCTCGTTGTAAGCTTTAATGGCGGAAATGGCTTTTCCCGAAGAGGATGGAACGTCAGACGGAATGTCAGTTCCAGGGAATGGATCTGGGTCTGGGTCTTTCAGATGATCCATGGGTGTTATAGGAAGATATTTGGGAGATTCAGGGGCCTTCTCTGAAGGTAAGGTTGACCTAACGACTTGTTCTGTGAGGATGTTAAGCTCCACATGATCAAGTCTGGTTTTGAGATTTTTGATTTCTCCCTTTAGGTAGGTGATTTCTCCCTTCAAGTCAGAGATGGTCGGTTCTGAGGGGGACGCTTGGAACTTAGCCATAACCTTTTGCATATTGAAAGGTTGAACAATAGGTTTGGCTTTTGGGGGACTTTCTTCTTGAGAAAGTAAGCGTTTGAGCTCTTGAAGATACTTACTTCGAAGCTCATCGTCAGAAATATGTTCTATAATGTCGAACAGGATTTCCTTGGGTCTTCCGGTTAAGACATTAAGGACTTTAGTTGAACAAGTACAGAAAGTGCCATTGCACTCACATTCTTGTCCGGATTGAGAATTATCCAACTCATAAGCGGCGTTGATAAATTCTTCGTCGCTATAGTCTTCGCTGTCAGAAGAGGGTTCCGAAGCTGTCGAGGAATCATCCTCCATTATGGAAAATAATTTTTCTTTTGCTTCGTCAGGAAGATCAAGTTGATTGATCTTCTTCTTCTTGCTGGATTTGCAGTCTTTCGACCTATGGCCAGATTTGCCACATGTCCAACAAGTATATTTGTTACCTTTGGAAGACTTGCGCTTAGTCTTTCTGCTAGGTTTGTAGGACTCCTTCTTGTAAGTCCTTTTGGATGGAAAAGTTTTCTTGGAAGATTTCTTCCGTCTTTTCCTTTCAGAAGTAAGGTCTGTGAAACCGTAGTCATTGCAGAAAGTCCCAAGGCCATACTTTCCTTTATGCTTAAGTTGCTGTTTAAGCTTAAGGTCAGTACAGAGGTCTATTCCAGTAGTGGTGATAAAACTTACTAGGTCTCCGTAAGTAAGATTGTTATAAGGTATTTGGCCCTCAAATCTGGTTTTGATAGTTGTTCTAACTTTGTCAGCGAACAGAGGAGGAAGACCGCTGATAAATCTTTCTTTCCAGAAGTCATTATTGCAGTCGGGTCTGATCAGGACTTTGACCAGGAAGGTATCTTTGTACCACCTAAAGTCTGCTAGGTTTTTACAGCGAAGATTGTTCAGGATTTCTAGACTTCTATCTTGGAAGAGTTTGGGTTCTCCCACAAAGTGTCTAGCTATGTGATAGAGAAGGGTAGCGCAAGCATCTTCTTGCGCTTCTTCTACCCTGGTTTCTCTGCCGTCTATAACTTTCACCGTTTGTACAGCGGTTGTAGCGTTATATATGAGGTCCTTTTCTACCTCGGAGACGTAGTTGTCCCACCAATGCTTAATCATACCGGTAAAACCAGAGACTATCATGGTGGCAGCTCCTTTGTCAGAGGAACCTTTAATTTTGTAGGCGGTAATTGATACAGCCATTTCATGGAGCTTATTGTAGATCTGGTGTTCTGCCAGACCGTCAATATTCCGTTCATTAATACCCCTTCCATCGTGATTGCAGGTGGAGAGGTAAGGGTGTTCCTCGTATTGAACATCAGGAGGAGAGAGTTTTTTGTAATAGTTCTTTTTGAGACTATATCTTTCGTTAGTAAGTTTGGAGAGAGAGTTCTTTTGAGAACTGGATTCTCCTTGTTGGGACATTTTAAACTTAGCAAGTTTAGAATTGATTTTTTCCAAAATTTGTTCTGAGATTTTGAAATCGTCATTGAGGTCAGGAAATTTTTCCTTTTGGAATTCAGGAATCTTGAAGATAGGGTTAGAGATAGGTTTTGAGCTAGGAGTGCTCTTGACAGGTATGGGAGTAAGAAGAGTAGTTCCCTTCTTATCTTCAATTTGCTGAGATATGGTATGGAGAACTTGATTAGTATAATTGTTCTGCTCAATTATTCTATCAAGATCTTTGTACTGAGGAGTCATAGATCCTCTGTCAGATTTAGTCTTGAAAGGCGAAGCCTTGATGACTTCATTGGAATAAGGAATATTTAGGCCTTCAAGAGGAGGGGTTGTTGACTCAATAACCGTATTTCGTTGGGTGTACCATCTGGTAACCATAACGTTAAGCGGTTCAACTTGGTTTTCTATCTTTCCAGTTTTCTCTAACCAGAAGAAGAATTCCATATCGCATCGGAGTCTTTTCATGTCGGCTATCCATAGCCTTCCTAACTCCTTTTGTTGCTCGCTGGAATAGGTACTAAGGTACCATTTCCGCTTAAGGGTGTCCTTTGGATGATTCCATTGGACTTTCAAGGATGCGAGGTCTGGGGAATATTCTTCACTATCATTTTTGATAACGAGAAGACTAGGGTCAGTTCTGACCCGCTGAGGAGGCGGAGCCATTTCTAAGGCCGATGGGCTTCCTGGCTCGTAGAGATTCTCGGGTTCAGGAGCCCGAGTATTTTGCTGATAATAGACTTTAGGTACTGGACCAGAGAAGTCAACTCCTCTAATCTTTCCTTTGTCATCAACTTCATTTTCGTCACTTTCCTCGCGAGGTTTGGAAGTGGAGGCACGAGTGGAGACAGATCTGCGAAACGACGAATGTCGAGACGAGTCTAGTCCGAGGAACTTCAGATCGATAGATCCATCAGGGTGTTGGATTACCCTCTCGATCTGAGATTTTTCGGAGTAAATCCGAACTGGTTGGGTGATAGCCTCAAAATGCCAATCATTGCATCGGAGAATATCATCCCAAACAAGAGCCTTTGGAACAAAGACTGTGCTTCGGTCTTTGTTTGCTTCCATTAGGGTGGTAACCCCTTTAGGGCTCGTAAATCTAGCTTTTGGTGCTAGAGTAGTTCCCATGAGGCGATAATATACGCGGTATATAATCGCTATTTCTCTGGTATTTTCCTTACTATTCATGTTTTTCGTTTTAACATTTAGAGTTAAAACGTCCATGATGTTAGGATCATTAATATACACAGAGAAATTGGGATAGCAGTTAAAGTATACCGGGCCGTCGGCGAGGTTACTTTGAATTACTCCTAAGAGAGAATCGTCAAAATTTAAGAGACGAGCATCTCTTAGGATAGCACAGACTGGGATGTCTAGTCCCTGTCGGAATAGTGGCTTAATAGCAACTTGAACAAGTCCAATATGCAGATAATTAAACTGATTTTTAAATCTGTTTATATCTAACTCATTTAACAGTTGAATAATTTCTAAAGAATTATTTATGGCAACAGTAGACTCAGAGGTCTTGATATTATGTTTTTTCAAAAAACTAAATTTTCCGATTTGATAAATCGTGTTGAAGGATTCTTCTGGAATACTCCAGTTCTTAATATCCTTTTTCTGGTATCAGAGCCATGACGGCAGATTGTATGTTTAGCATGAGCGGCTAAACATATAATCTGTCTAGAGCATGAGCAAAACTATGTTCATATAAGAACATATTACTTTAATCCGGTATGCTGTTACTTAATATAATTATGATTATATATCCTATCTTCTAATGGGGTTTTAATTCAAGTATGGGGTAACTGTAGACTGTTAAGGTGTTTGAAGAAACCGATTAATCTCCGGTGTAGACGTTGGTCAGCCTGAAAGTAGATCGTTAAGCCTAGGTGTGGCATGTTAAGATCTTGTTGGTGGTCCCGTCGACTAAGATAACACTTAGCAGTCTTTAGTATAAAGCCATTAAAACTTGTTAAAATTCTATAAGTCATAGATATAGATTCATAATTAGATTTCGTCCCTGCATATCTGTTTATAGTTAATATGCCTGCTTATTGGAACATATATGTTTGCTCTGTTAGTCTCTGGACAGTTTGTTTAGAATCATGAATAATCATGTTAAAAACACTGTTAACCTGTCTTCTCAGGCGATATGCTAGATCCAAAAGGAATAGCTATGGCCTACCTAGATCCCTATGATGAATAGGAAACCAACCCTTCTAAGAGATAGAGGTTCAAAGAACCGGAATTATCTCTGCGAAAGGGCAAGTTACTATTCTTGATTGGAATCAAGGGACCCCACCTTGTCTCCTGAAGATGACAAATCATTCCTGCTTTTCAGAAAAGAAGAAGCATCTACTTTTGCTTTATCAAAAACAAAACACATTCAAAAAGAATCTGACCAGCTTTAAAAAAGCAGTCCACTTTTGAACCCATTTAAAACTGTCGGCAGCATCTAAGCCGTCCACTTGTATACTTTAGATATACCTCACCTCTCAGTTTCGCCTATATAAGGCTTTGTAATTCACTAGAGAAGGCATTCAGAAATTTCCTCATATAAGAAATTCTCTAAGCCCATTCTCTCTTGTAATCAAATGTTTTCTTAAGCTTTCAATAAAATTTGTAAGTTTGTTTAATTTCTCTATTTAAATTCTGCTTTTAATACTCATAATACTCACGATCCTTTTTCTGGTATCAGAGCCATGACGGCAGATTGTATGTTTAGCATGAGCGGCTAAACATATAATCTGTCTAGAGCATGAGCAAAACTATGTTCATATAAGAACATATTACTTTAATCCGGTATGCTGTTACTTAATATAATTATGATTATATATCCTGTCTTATAATGGGGTTTTAATTCAAGTATGGGTTAACTGTAGACTGTTAAGGTGTTTGAAGAAACCGATTAATCTCCGGTGTAGACGTTGGTCAGCCTGAAAGTAGATCGTTAAGCCTAGGTGTGGCATGTTAAGATCTTGTTGGTGGTCCCGTCGACTAAGATAACACTTAGCAGTCTTTAGTATAAAGCCATTAAAACTTGTTAAAATTCTATAAGCCATAGATATAGATTCATAATTAGATTTCGTCCCTGCATATCTGTTTATAGTTAATATGCCTGCTTATTGGAACATATATGTTTGCTCTGTTAGTCTCTGGACAGTTTGTTTAGAATCATGAATAATCATGTTAAAAACACTGTTAACCTGTCTTCTCAGGCAACTCCGATTGCTAATATTGAAAATGATCTTCAGAACTGGAGTATTCCAGAAGAATCCTTCAACACGATTTATCAAATCGGAAAATTTAGTTTTTTGAAAAAACATAATATCAAGACCTCTGAGTCTACTGTTGCCATAAATAATTCTTTAGAAATTATTCAACTGTTAAATGAGTTAGATATAAACAGATTTAAAAATCAGTTTAATTATCTGCATATTGGACTTGTTCAAGTTGCTATTAAGCCACTATTCCGACAGGGACTAGACATCCCAGTCTGTGCTATCCTAAGAGATGCTCGTCTCTTAAATTTTGAAGATTCTCTCTTAGGAGTAATTCAAAGTAACCTCGCCGACGGCCCGGTATACTTTAACTGCTATCCCAATTTCTCTGTGGATATTAATGATCCTAACATCATGGACGTTTTAACTCTAAATGTTAAAACGAAAAATATGAATAGTAAGGAAAATACCAGAGAAATAGCGATTATATACCGCGTATATTATCGCCTCATGGGAACTACTCTAGCACCAAAAGCTAGATTTACGAGCCCTAAAGGGGTTACCACCCTAATGGAAGCAAACAAAGACCGAAGCACAGTCTTTGTTCCAAAGGCTCTTGTTTGGGATGATATTCTCCGATGCAATGACTGGCATTTTGAGGCTATCACCCAACCAGTTCGGATTTACTCCGAAAAATCTCAGATCGAGAGGGTAATCCAACACCCACCAGTGTCAAATAGAGCGACTCTGTTGAGAACAAAGTCTTGATTAACGACAATTTTTACAACGATATGCTCGCTGTAAGCTTTAATGGCGGAAATGGCTTTTCCCGAAGAGGATGGAACGTCAGACGGAATGTCAGTTCCAGGGAATGGATCTGGGTCTGGGTCTTTCAGATGATCCATGGGTGTTATAGGAAGATATGTGGGAGATTCAGGGGCCTTCTCTGAAGGTAAGGCTGACCTAACGACTTGTTCTGTGAGGATGTTAAGCTCCACATGATCAAGTCTGGTTTTGAGATTTTTGATTTCTCCCTTTAGGTAGGTGATTTCTCCCTTCAAGTCAGAGATGGTCGGTTCTGAGGGGGACGCTTGGAACTTAGCCATAACCTTTTGCATATTGAAAGGTTGAACAATAGGTTTGGCTTTTGGGGGACTTTCTTCTTGAGAAAGTAAGCAAAGGATATCTAATGACTCTCCCAAAAAATTAGTTCGTTTTACCTCTGGCATCTGGAATGCTGCTCAGAAAAACTATAGCACAGTTAAAAAAGAAGTTTTATCTATAGTGCTATGTATCACCAAATTTCAAGATGACCTTATCAATAAGGAATTTCTTCTTCGCGTTGATTGCAAATCAGCTAAAGAAATTTTACAAAAGGATGTTAAAAATCTCGTTTCGAAACAGATATTTGCTAGATGGCAAGCTCTACTATCTAGCTTTGATTTTCAAATCGAATTTATTAAAGGAGAGAACAACTCCCTTCCCGATTTTCTAACAAGAGAATTTTTACAGGGCCATGAGACCAATCAATCTGGGGACGAGCCCCAAGCAAGAACAATCTAAGATGGCAAGGCCATTTGACTCTCCTTCGGCATCCGCAAACCCATTGCGGCCTACAGTCCCCCAAAGACCCACACTCAAAACGGAGGTACAATCTTCGCTCCAAAACAGATATTCTGCACTGACAGAGATGCAGTTCCCGAAACTCTCACCACCAATACCTACAAAATTGGTAGACCTAAAGACTAACTTGCCCCTGGATAAAGGACCAGCAGCCAGTTCTTCTTCGGTACAGACCAAACAGAGCTACACAATGAAGGCCCCAGAGACCTTCGCTCAAGCAGTAAATCCTAGTATAGCCAAAGCTATGCCATCATCTCCCAGCAAGGAAGAATTTAAATTTGTTACTATCAACGTTATGCCAATCCTTGCCTTAGATAAGGCTTATGAAGGATACCCACTCAACCAGCTAATAAAGCCGGTGTATACAAACAACAACTTTGTGGATACAGAAGATCCTCTTAAAACTCGAAGATTTTACGAAGCTATCTTGGTAGATACCGACTCATTTGAAGTAGAGCATTCAATGGATGAACGTAATCCAGACCACATTAGCTACTCCAAGTTTACAATCAAACGGGTACTAACCCCTTTCAACTGGTTTGTAGATCATCTACATACCCCCATCGCATTATCTATGCCACACCGGCCTCAGACTTATAATTGGTACGACTATAAGTCGGCATGGTTCAATTTTCTATTTGTTCGACCAGGACATACTTGGTTTGTAAAATACTGCCCTGCCATGGTAGATGCCATCATACCCAGATGGTTTTATGAATGGTGGATTTGTTATGGAGGAACTAAAGATGTTCTTCCCCAGCAGTTTCTCAATCGACTTCCAGATTTTGTGATCAAGGAAGGATGCTCTACTCTACCAGAGCACATTCAAATGTGCAAGTTTTTTATTAAGAAAAGAGTGTCATATATTATCTCCTGGAACTTCTCAAAAGAAGAACAACACAGGATCAAGTATTTATCCAAAGAGATAAAAATTAAAGGCTGGACTCCTAAAACCACAGCCTCCAAGACTCCTGAAAAGGGAAAATCAGCAGCAGCCGCCTCTAGCTCTTCCGCAAGCAAGAAGGCATTAAAGGAAAAACTAAAAAGGGCCTTGGCTGACCTAGAAAGCCAAGAAACCTCGACAGACGCTGAGAAATTACTCCAGCTAATCGGAGAAGCTTCATCCACAGGAAGCAGTGAGGATAATGGCGATATGCTAGATCCAAAAGGAATAGCTATGGCCTACCTAGATCCCTATGATGAATAGGAAACCAACCCTTCTAAGAGATAGAGGTTCAAAGAACCGGAATTATCTCTGCGAAAGGGCAAGTTACTATTCTTGATTGGAATCAAGGGACCCCACCTTGTCTCCTGAAGATGACAAATCATTCCTGCTTTTCAGAAAAGAAGAAGCATCTACTTTTGCTTTATCAAAAGCAAAACACATTCAAAAAGAATCTGACCAGCTTTAAAAAAGCAGTCCACTTTTGAACCCATTTAAAACTGTCGGCAGCATCTATGCCGTCCACTTGTATACTTTAGATATACCTCACCTCTCAGTTTCGCCTATATAAGGCTTTGTAATTCTCTAGAGAAGGCATTCAGAAATTTCCTCATATAAGAAATTCTCTAAGCCCATTCTCTCTTGTAATCAAATGTTTTCTTAAGCTTTCAATAAAATTTGTAAGTTTGTTTAATTTCTCTATTTAAATTCTGCTTTTAATACTCATAATACTCACGATCCTTTTTCTGGTAAAGGCTGAATAATAGGTTTGGGCCTGGAGGAACTTTCTTCCTGAGAAAGTATGAGACGCTTGAGCTCCTGGAGATACTTACTCTGAAGATCATCATCATTAATATGTTCAATAACATCAAACATGACTTCTTTGGGTTTTCCTGATATGACATTATTAGTTTTTACAGAGCAAGTACAGTAGATGTCGTTGCAACTGCAATCTTGCCCGGACTGGGAAGAATCAGACTCATAGGCGGCATTGATATATTCTTCGTCGCTATAGTCTTCATCAAGGGAAGAAGAGTCTGAAGCCTCAGAGGAATCTTCCATTAGGGAAAATAACTTTTCTTTAGCTTCGTCAAGAAGATCAAGTTGTTTCAGACTTCCATTCGCTTTCTAGGACATGATTTGCATCAGGGTAGCCACAAACCCATTTGTAGAGCCATAGAGTTCTCTTCTAAATTTCCTAACGAAATTACCGATAAAACTCAACTTCAAAGGTTCTTAGGAAGCCTAAATTATGTTGTTGATTTTATCCCTCACATTAGACAGGTCTGTGAACCTCTTTACAAACGTCTTAAGAAGAATCCAGTTCCAGTGTTCATGATATTCTGAAATTCTGATGGAGCATTCTTAAGCCCAAATGGTAAGACGTTCCATTCGTAGTGCCCAAAAGGGACTGGTAGTCAGAGAAGTAGATGGTCAACAGACCATTGTTGAGGTTGCATCAGAAGATGCTTGTGCCACCCTCCTCTATCACATTGCTAGGAATTTTTTTGGAGAGCCTAAACTCTTCCAAGATAGAAGCCTAGAGATCCTTAACAATCTTTGCTGTAAAAGCCTAGCAGACTTTAGGTGGTATAAAGACACCTTCCTTGTTAAGGTTATGATCAGACCTGACTGCAATAACGATTTCTGGAAAGAAAGATTTATTAGCGGTCTCCCTCCTCTGTTTGTTGATAAAGTACGAACAAAGCTTAAGGATAGATTTGAAGGTCAAATTCCTTATAACATTCTTACTTACGGAGACTTAGTAAGTTTCATCACCACTGTAGGTATAGAACTCTGTACCGATCTTAAGCTTAAGAACCAACTTAAGCAGAATCGTAAATATGGTTTAGAAATCTTCTGCCATGAATATGGCTTCACCGACATCTCTTCCCGCAAAAAGCATATGAAGAAATCCTTTGAACAATATCTTCAATGAATATTCTTATATGTCAATTGTTTATATTGATGATGTTTTAATCTTCTCTGAGAACATTGATTCATATTTCAAGCATCTTAATACTTTCTTTTAAGATTGTAAAATTAAATGGTTTAGTAGTCAGTGCTAAAAAGATGAGGTTCAAAGAACTGGAATTATCTCGGTAAAAGGGCAATTCACTATTCCTGATTGGAATCCAAGACCCATCCTGTCTCTTAAAGATGACAAAGACGGCCATCACCTTTTCAGAATGAAAGGAATCTGCTTTATTAAAGTAAAAACACTCAGCAGCTTTTCAACAAGAAAAGGCATCTCAATTAATTCTGCTTCTGAAAAAGCAACCACTTATCTGTCGGCAAGATCTGAGCCGTCCACTTGTGCACTCAAGATGTACTCACCCTCTCTCTTCTGCCTATATAAGGCATTGTATTAATTTAGAGAAGGCATTCAGAAATTTCCCAAGTATAAGAAATTCTCTCTGTCCATTCTCTCTTGTAACCTTGTAATGTTTTTCTAAAGTTTTCAATAAAACTTGTAAGTTTTATATTTCTTTATCTTAATTCTGATTAAATTGTTTTAAATTCCGCTATAATATCTACGATCCGTTTTCTGGTATCAGAGCCATGACGGCAGATTGTGTGGTTAGCATGAGCAGCTAAACACATAATCTGTCTAGAGCATGAGCAAAACAATGTTCATATAAGGACATATTTCTTTAATCCGGCATAAATTTATTTAGACTTTAATTAATATCAATATATCTTGTCATATAATGGGGTTTTAATCCAAGTATGGGGTAACTGTTTACTATTTAAGTGTTTGAAGGAACCGATTAATTTCCGGTGAGGATGTTGGTCAGCCTGAAAGTAGGTCGTAAGCTAAGGAGAGCGTGTAAGACCTTGTTGGTGGTCCCGTCACCTAGCTAACACTAAACAGTCTATAGTATAAAGCCATTAAAACTTGTTATGATTCCATAAGCCATAGATGTATTCGTATTAATTAGGTTTAAACTTATTCATGCATAATTATTGTCGTATGCTTGCTTGTATGTTCATGAATGTTTTCTCTGTTAGTCTCTAGACAGTTTCTTTAATCATGAATAACAATCATGTCAAAAATACTGTTAACCTTTCTTCTCAGGCAACACCGATTGCCAATATTGAAAACAGTCTTCAAAACTGGAGTATTCCAGAAGAGTCTTTCAATACTATTTATCAAATCGGAAAATTTAGTTTTTTGAAAAAACATAACATCAAGACCTATGAGTCTACTGTTGCTATAAATAATTCTTTAGAAACTATTCAACTGTTCAATAAGCTAGATATAACTAGATTTAAAAATTAGTTTAACTATCTGCATGTTGGACTTGTTCAAGGTGCTATTAAGACACTTTTCCGACAGGGATTAGATATCCCAGTCTGTGCTATCCTAAGAGACGCTCGTCTACTTAATTTTGACGACTCTCTCTTAGGCGTAATTCAAAGTAACCTCGCCGATGGCCCGGTATACTTTAATTGTTATCCTAATTTCTCTGTGGATATAAATGATCCTAACATCATGGATGTTTTAACTCTGAATGTTAAAACTAAGAACATGAATAGTAAGGAGAACATGAGAGAAATAGCGGTTATATACCGTGTATACTATCGCTTGATGGGAACTACTCTAGCACCTAAAGCTAGATTTATGAGCCCTAAAGGGGTTACCACCCTAATGGAAGCAAACAAAGACCGTAGCACAGTCTTTGTTCCAAAGGCTCTAGTTTGGGATAATATTCTTCATAGTAATGATTGGCACTTCGAAGCCATCACTCAACCTATTCGGATCTATTCCGAAAGATCACAGATCGAAAGGGTTGTTAAACATCCCAATGGATCTATCGATCTTAAATTCCTTGGGCTTGACCCGACTCGGCACTCTTTGTTTCGCCGATCTGTCTCAAATCGTGCCTCTACTTCCAAACCCTGGGAGGGAAGTGATGAACACGAGTCTGAACAAGACAAAGGGAAGATTAGAGGAGTTGACTTCTCTGGTCCTGTCCCAAAAGTCTATTATCAAAATACAAGGGTCAACGAACCCGAAAACCTCTACGAGCCTGGAAGCCCTACGGCCTCTGACATGGCTCCTCCTCCCCAAAAGATTAGGACCGATCCTAGCCTTCTTGTCATCACCTCTGATGAAGGAGAATACTTTCCAGACCTTAAAGCCTTAAAGTTCAGATGGTACCTTCCCCAAGACGCTATCAAGAGAAAATGGTACACTAGTACTTATTCCAGTGATAAACAAAAGGAGTTTGGTCGACTATGGATAGCCGACATGAAAAGTCTCCGCTGTGACATTGAGTTCTTCCGATGGTTTGAACTCACGGGAAAAATGGGAAACCAAACGGAATCCCTTAATGTTATTATCAACAAGTGGTATACCCAGAGTAACAAAGTTATTGAATCTGCAACCCCTCCTCTCGAAGGAATCAACATTCCTTTTTCCAATGAAGTCATTACAGCTTCACCTTTCAAAACTCCATCTGAGAAAGGAGCTTTGACTCCTAAATGCAAAGATATTGATAGAATAATTGAGCAAAACAATTATACTAATCAAGTCCTCCATACTATCTCTCACCAGATAGAGGAAGCGAAGGGTAACACTCTTCCGGTTCCCTTACCTGTTAAGAGCACTCCTAGCTCTAAACCGCTTTCAAATCCTATCTTCAAGATACCGGAATTCCAAAAGGATAAGTTTGTTGCTGATTTTATCCCTCACATTAGACAGGTCTGTGAACCTCTTTACAAACGTCTTAAGAAGAATCCAGTTCCTTGGTGTTCTGAACAGACCAATGCTGTCATAAAGATCAAATCTTTAGTACAAAACCTTCCCTGTCTAGGTATTCCAAATCCTGAAGCTTTCATGATTGTGGAAACAGTTGCTTCATATATAGGATATGGTGGTATCCTGAAGCAAAGGGTAGAAGTTGCCTCTCCTGAACAACTAGTTCGTTTTACCTCTGGCATATGGAATGCCGCTCAGAAAAACTACAGCACTGTTAAAAAGAAAGTTTTATCTATAGTGCTATGTATCACAAAATTTCAAGACGACCTTATTAATAAGGAATTTCTTCTTCGTGTTGATTGCAAATCAGCTAAAGAGATTTTACAAAAAGATGTTAAAAATCTCATTTCAAAACAAATATTTGCTAGATGGCAAGCTCTCCTATCTAGCTTTGATTTTCAAATTGAATTTATCAAAGGAGAAAACAACTCCCTTCCCGATTTTCTAACAAGAGAATTTTTACAGGGCCATGAGACCAAATCTAAATCTGGGGAAGAACCCCAAGCAGGAACAAGCTAGAATGGCAAGACCATTCGACGCTCCTTTGGCCTCCGCAAATCCATTGCGGCCATCAGTTCCCCAGAGACCTGTCCTCAAAACTGAGATCCAATCTTCTCTTCACAACAGGTTCTCTGTGCTGACAGAAATGCAGTTTCCTAGATTACCTCCTCCAAGGCCTACACAGTTAGTAGACCTGAAGACAAATTTGCCCATAAACAGAGGGAAAAAAGCTAGCTCCTCGGTACAAACCAAGCAAAGTTACGCAATGAAGGCTCCAAAAACCTTCGCTGAAGCGGTTGATCCAACAGCAGCCAAAGTCACCACAGCATCTCCAATCAAGGAAGAATTCAAGTTTGTCACCACTCAAGTATGTCCTATAATTGCATTAGACAAGGCATATGAGGGGTATCATCTGAACCAGCTCATCAAGCTGGTTTACACCAACAACAACTTCGTGGACTCTGAAGATCCACTAAAAACTTGCCGGTATTACGAGGCTATCCTGGTAGATACTGATTCCATTGAGGTCGAACACTCAATAGATGAAAGTTATCCAGAACATATCGGCTATTCTAAGTTCACCATTAAAAGGGTCTTAACCCCTTTCAACTGGTTTGTGGATCACCTACACACTCCGATTGCATTATCGATGCCACACATGCCTCAGACTTACAATTGGTATGACTACAAGTCAGCATGGTTCAATTTTTTGTTCGTTCGACCAGGACATACCTGGTTTGTTAACTATTTCCCCGCTATGATGGAAGCCATCATACCAAGATGGTTTTATAAATGGTGGTTATGTTTCGAAGGAACCAAAGATGTTCTTCATCAGCAATTTCTTAAGCGTCTTCCTGATTTCGTGATCAAAGAAGAATGCTCTACATTACCAGAGCACATCCAAATGTGTAAATTTTTTATTAAGAAAAGAATTTCTTATATTATTTCCAGGAACTTCTCCAAAGAAGAACAGCACGGGATTAAATACTTGTCCAAAGAGATAAAGATCAAAGGTTGGACTCCTAAACCAACAGCCCCCAAGACTCCTGAAAAAGAAAAAACGATTGCATCCTGGGACAGTGGCATTATAAATGAGGTTCTTTTCTTCCTCAGTGATAAAGTTATCCCACCAATGCTTTATCATTCCGGTAAAACCCAAGACAATCATGGTGGATGCTCCTTTATCAGTGGAGCCTTTAATTTTATAGGCAGTAATGGATACCGCCATTTCATGGAGTTTATTGTAAATCTGGTGTTAAGCCAGACCATCAATATTCCATTCGGAAATTCCTCTACCGTTGTGATTGTACGTGGAGAGAACAGGATTCTCCTCATACTGGACATCGGGGGGAGAGGGTTTTCTATAATAGTTCTTCTTAAGATTATATCTTTCCTTGGTAAGCTTCAAAAGAGAATTCTTTTGAGAACTGGATTCCCCTTGTTGGGTGACCTTAAACTTCATGAGTTTAGAATTGATTTTTTCCAAAATCTGTTCAGAGACTTTGAAATCATCATTAAGGTCAGGAAACTTATCCTTTTGGAATTCCGGTATCTTGAAAAATGAGATTTTACTTTCTATTTAGGACCCTCCTAAAAAAAGGGATTTTACTTTCTGTTCAGTACCCTCCTGAAAAATAGGATTTTACTTTATGTTCAGGACCCTCCTGAAAAATGGGATTTTACTTTATGCTCAGGACCCTCATGAAAATGGGATTTTACTTTCTGTTCATAACACTCCTGAAAAATGGGATTTTACTTGTTATTCAGGACCTTCCTGAAAAATGAGATTTTTCTTTCTGTTCAGGACCTTCTGAAAAATAGGATTTTACTTTTTGTTCTGGACCCTCCTGAAAAAATGGGATTTTACTTTCTGTTCAGGACCCTCCTGAAAAATGGGATTTTACTTTATGTTCAAGACCTTCCTGAAAAATGAGATTTTACTTTATGCTCCGGAGCCTCCTGAAAAATAGGACTCTCCTGAAAAAAGGGATTTTACTTTCCATTCAGGACACTCCTGAAAAGTAGAATTTTAGTTTATGTTCAGGACCCTTCGAAAAAATGGGATTTAACTTGATGCTCAGGACCCTCCTGAAAATGGGATTTTACTTAGTGTTCAGGACCCTCCTGAAAAATGAGATTTTACTTTCTGTTCAGGACCCTCCTAAAAAATGAGATTTTACTTTCTGTTCAGGACCCTCCTAAAAAATTTGATTTTACTTTCTGTTCAGGCCCTTCCTGAAAAATAGGATTTTACTATCTGTTCAGGACCCTCTTGAAAAAAAGGATTTTACTTTCTCTTCAGGACCCTCCTGAAAAATGGGATTTTACTTTATGTTCATGACCCTCCTAAAAAATGGGATTTTACATTTTGTTCAGGACCTCCTAAAAAATGGGATTTTACTATTGTTCAGGACCCTTCTGAAAAAATGGGAATTTACTTTCTGTTCAGGACCATCCTGAAAAAATGGGATTTTACTTTATGTTCAGGACCCTCTTGAAAAATGGGGTTTTACTTTCTGTTCAGGACCCTTTTGAAAAAAATAGGATTTTACTTTATGTTCAGGACCATCCTGAAAAATGGGATTTTACTTTCTGTTTAGGACCCTTCTGAAAAAATGGGATTTTACTTTACGTTTAGGACCCTTCTGAAAAATGAGATTTTCCTTGTTGTTCAGGACCCTCCTGAAAAATGGAATTTTACTTTCTGTTCAGGACCCTCCTAAAAAATAAGATTTTACTTTCTGTTCAGGACCCTCTTGAAAAAAAGGATTTTACTTTCTATTCAGGACCCTCCTGAAAAATGGGATTTTAATTTATGTTCAGAACCCTCCTGAAAAATGAGATTTTTACTTTCTGTTCAGGACCCTCCTGAAAAATGGGATTTTACATTTTGTTTAGGACCTCCTGAAAAATAGGATTTTACTTTTGTTCAGGACCATCCTGAAAAAATGGCATTTTACTTTCTGTTCAGGACCCTCCTGAAAAATGGGATTTTACTTTATGTTCAGGACTCTCCTAAAAAATGGGATTTTACTTTCTATTCAGGACCCTTTTAAAAAAATAGGATTTTACTTTATGTTCAGAACCCTCCTGATAAATGGAATTTTACTTTTTGTTTAGGACCTTTCTAAGAAAATGGGATTGTACTTTATGTTTAGGACCCTTCTGAAAAATGGGATTTTACTTTATGTTCATGACCCTCTTGAAAAATGGGGGTTTTACTTTTGTTCAGGACCCTCCTGAAAAATAGGATTTTACATTCTGTTCAGGACCCTCCTGAAAAATAGGATTTTACTATATCATTAGGACCCTCCTGAAAAATAAGATTTTACTTTTTGTTCAGGACCCTCCTGAAAAATGAGATTTCACTTTCTATTCAGGACCCTCCTGAAAAAAAAGGGGAATTTACTTTATGTTCAAGACCCTCTTGAAAAATGGGATTTTACTTTTTAATCAGGGCCCTCCGAAAAAATGGGACTTTACTTTTTATTCAGGACCCTACGGAAAAATGGGATTTTACTTTCTATTCAGGACCCTCCTGAAAAAAGGGATTTTACTTTTTGTTCAGGACCCTCCTGAAAAATGGAATTTTACTTTATGTTCAGGACCCTGCTGAAAATGGGATTTTACTTTATACTCAGGACCCTCCTGAAAATGGAATTTTACTTTCTGTTCAGGACCCTCCTGAAAAATGGGATTTTACTTTCCGTTCAGGACCCTCCTGAAAAATGGAATTTTACATTATGTTCAGGACCCTCCTGAAAAATGGGATTTTACTTTATGCTCAGGAACCTCCTGAAAATGGAATTTTACTTTCTGTTTAAGACCCTCCTGAAAAATGGGATTTTACTTTCTGTTCAGGACCCTCCTGAAAAATGGGATTTTACTTTCTGTTCTAGACCCTCCTGAAAAAATAGGATTTTACTTTCTGTTCAGGACCCTTATGAAAAATGGAATTTTACTTTCTGTTCAGCACCCTCCTGAAAAAAGGGATTTTACTTTCTGTTCAGGACCCTCCTGAAAAATGGGATTTTACTTTATGTTCAGGACCCTCCTGAAAAATGGGATTTTACATTTTGATCTGGACCCTCCTAAAAATGGGATTTTACTTTATGTTCAGGACCCTCCTGAAAATGGGATTTTACTTTATGCTCAGGACCCTCCTGAAAATGGAATTTTACTTTCTGTTCAAGACCCTCCTGAAAAATGAGATTTTATTTTCCGTTCAGGACCCTCCTGAAAAATGGGATTTTACTTTATGTTCAGGACCCTCCTGAAAAATGGGATTTTACTTTATCCTCAGGATCTCCTGAAAATGGAATTTTACTTTCTGTTTAAGACCCTCCTAAAAAATGGGATTTTACTTTCTATTCAGGACCCTCCTGAAAAATGGGATTTTACTTTCTGTTCTGGAACCTCCTGAAAAAATAGGATTTTACTTTTTGTTCAGGACCCTTATGAAAAATGAAATTTTACTTTCTGTTCAGTACCCTCCTAAAAAAAGGGATTTTACTTTCTGTTCAGGACCCTCCTGAAAAATGGGATTTTACTTTCTGTTCAGGACCCTCCTGAAAAATGGGATTTTACTTTTTGACCAGGACCCTCCTAAAAATGGGATTTTACTTTCTGTTCAGGACCCTCCAAAAAAATTGGATTTTACTTGTTATTCAGGACCCTCCTAAAAAATGGGATTTTACTTTCTGTTGAGGACCCTCCTGAAAAATGTGATTTTACATTCTGTTCAGGACCTCCTGAATAATGAAATTTTACTTTTGTTCAGGACCCCCCTAAAAAATGGGTTTTTACTTTCTGTTCAGGACCATCCTAAAAAATTGGGATTATAATTTATGTTCAGGACCCACCTGAAATATGGGATTTTACTTTAGGTTCAGGACCCTCCTGAAAAATGGGATTTTACTTCGGTTGAAAAATAAGATTTTACTTTATGTTCAGGACTCTCCTCAAAAATGGGATTTTACTCTATGTTCAGGACCCTTCTGAAGGATGGAATCTTCCTTTATGATTAGGACCCTCCTGAAAAATGGGATTTTACTTTATGTTCAGGACCCTCCGGAAAAATGGGATTTTACTTTATGCTCAGGACCCTCCTAAAAATGGGATTTTACTTTCTGTTCAGGACCCTCCTGAAAAATGAGATTTTCCTTGTGGTTCAGGACCCTCCTGAAAAATGGAATTTTACTTTCTGTTCAGGACCCTCCTAAAAAATGAGATTTTACTTTCTGTTCAGGACCCTTCTGAAAATAAGGATTTTACTATCTGTTCAGGATCCTCTTTAAAAAAAGGATTTTACTCTTGTCTTCTCAGGCAACTCCGATTGCCAATATTGAAACTGATCTTCAAAACTGGAGTATTCCAGAAGAGTCTTTCAACACGATTTATCAAATCGGAAAATTTAGTTTTTTGAAAAAACATAATATTAAGACCTCTGAGTCTACAGTTGCTATTAATAATTCATTAGAAATTATTCAACTGTTCAATGAGCTAGATATTAATAGATTTAAAAATCAATTTAATTATCTGCATGTTGGACTCGTTCAAGTTGCTATTAAGCCTCTATTCCGACAGGGACTAGATATCCCAGTCTGTGCTATCCTAAGGGATGCTCGTCTCTTAAATTTTGACGACTCACTCTTAGGAGTAATTCAAAGTAACCTCGCTGACGGCCCGGTATACTTTAATTGTTATCCCAATTTCTCTGTGGATATTAATGATCCTAACATCATGGATGTTTTAACATTAAATGTTAAGACAAAAAACATGAATAGTAAGGAGAATACCAGAGAAATAGCAATAATATACCGTGTATATTATCGTCTCATGGGAACTACTCTAGCACCTAAAGCTAGATTTACGAGCCCTAAAGGGGTAACCACCCTAATGGAAGCAAACAAAGACCGAAGCACAGTCTTTGTTCCAAAGGCTCTTGTTTGGGATGATATTCTCCGAAGTAATGATTGGCATTTCGAGAACATCACTCAACCCATTCGGATTTACTCCGAAAAATCTCAAATAGAACGGGTGATCCAACACCCTGATGGATCTATCGATCTCAAATTTCTTGGATTAGAATCGTCTCGGCATTCGTCGTTTCGTCGATCCATCTCCACTCGTGCCTCAACTTCCAAACCCCGGGAGGGAAGTGACGAAAATGAACCTGATGACAAGGGAAAAATTAGAGGAGTTGACTTCTCTGGTCCAGTACCTAAAGTCTATTATCAACAAAACACCAGGGTACCCGAACTCGAAAATCTTTATGAGCCTGGGAGCCCAACGGCCTCAGAAATGGCTCCTCCTCAACGGGTCAGAACTGACCCTAGTCTTCTCGTTATCAAAACTGATAATGAAGAATATACCCCAGACCCCGAGAAGACAAGTTAACAGTATTTTTGACATGATTGTTCATCATTTTAAACATACTGTCTAGAGACTAACAGAGCAAACATACATGTTCAAACAAGCAGGCATATTAACAGTAAACAGATATGCAGGGACGAAATCTAATTATGAATTTATATCCATGGCTTATGAAATTCTAACAAGTTTTAATGGCATCACACTAAGGACTGCTAAGTGTTATCTTAGTCGACGGGACCACCAACAAGGTCTTAACACGCCACACCTAGGCTTAACGACCTACTTTCAGGCTGACCAACGTCTACACCGGAGATTACTCGGTTTCCTCAAACACTTTAACAGTCAACAGTAACCTCATACTTGAATTAAAACTCCATTATAAGACAAGATATATAATCATAATTATATTAAGTAACTGCATACCCGATTAAAGTAATATGTTCTTATATGAACATAGTTTAGCTCATGCTCTAGACAGATTATATGTTTAGCTGCTCATGCTAAACATACAATCTGCCGTCATGGCTTTGATACCAGATGGTATACCCAACGGAATACGGTTATTGAGTCAACTACCCCTCCTCTGGAAGGTCTAAATATTCCTTACTCTAATGAAGTCATTAAGGCTTCACCCTTCAAGACTAACTCTGGCAGAGGAACTATGACTCCTCAGTGCAAAGACCTTGATAGAATAATTGAGCAAAACAATTATACTAATCAAGCCCTCCATACCATTTCTCAACAAATTGAAGAAAATAAAGGAACTAATCTCACAGTTCCCCTACCAGTTAAGAACATTCCCGGTTCAAAACCTCTTTCGAATCCTATCTTCAAGATGCCTGAATTCCAGAAAGAAAAATTTCCTGATCTCAATGAAGACTTCAAAATCTCCGAAGAAATTTTGGAAAAAATCAATTCTAAACTTGCGAAGTTTAAAGTAGGTCAGCAAGGAGAATCTAGTTCACAAAAGAATTCTCTTTCAAAACTCACTAGCGAGAGGTACACTCTCAAGAAAAATTATTACAAGAAACCTTCTCCTCCTGATGTCCAATATGAAGAACATCCTTACCTCTCCACCTGTAATCACGATGGAAGAGGCATTAATGAATGGAATATTGATGGTCTGGCAGAACACCAGATCTACAATAAGCTCCATGAAATGGCTGTATCTATTACTGCCTACAAAATTAAAGGTTCCTCTGACAAAGGAGCGGCCACCATGATAGTCTCGGGTTTTACCGGCATGATTAAGCATTGGTGGGACAACTACGTCTCCGAGGCAGAAAAAGACCTCATATACAATACTACAACTACCGTGAATAAGGTGAAAGTTGAAGATGGTAGAGAAACCACGGTACAAGAAGCACAAGAGGATGCCTGTGCCACTCTTCTCTATCACATAGCTAGACATTTCGTGGGAGAACCTAAACTCTTCCAAGACCGAAGTCTAGAAATCTTGAATAACCTCCGCTGTAAAAATCTAGCAGACTTTAGGTGGTACAAAGATACCTTCCTGGTCAAAGTCCTGATCAGACCAGACTGCAATAATGACTTCTGGAAAGAAAGATTTATCAGCGGTCTTCCCCCTCTGTTCGCTGACAAAGTGAGAACAAATATCAAAACCAGATTTGATGGTCATATACCCTATAACAAACTTACTTACGGTGACCTAGTAAGTTTCATTACCTCCACTGGAATTGACCTCTGTACTGACCTTAAGCTTAAGCAGCAACTTAAGCATAAAGGAAAGTATGGCCTTGGAACTTTCTGCAACGACTATGGCTTTACTGACCTCAAGTCGGACAAGAAAAGAAAGAAGAAAACTTTCAAGAAATCTTTTCCCTCCAAAAGGACTTATAAAAAAGAGTCCTACAAACCCAGCAGAAAGACCAAAAGGAAGTCTTTCAAAGGTAATAAAGATACTTGTTGGACATGTGGTAAATCTGGCCATAGGTCGAAAGATTGCAAGTCCAGCAAAAAGAAGAAGATCAACCAACTTAATCTTTCTGAAGAAGCGAAAGAAAAATTATTTTCCATCATGGAGGATGATTCTTCGACCGCCTCTGAACCCTCTTCTGATAATGACGACTATAGCGACGAAGAATTTATCAACGCCGCCTATGAGTCTGATGAATCTCAATCCGGACAAGATTGCGAATGCAATGGCACTTTCTGTACTTGTTCAGCCAAAACCATTAATGTCATAACCGGAAGACCCAAAGAAATCCTGTTTGACATTATAGAACACATTTCCGATGACGAGCTCAGAAGCAAATATCTTCAAGAGCTCAAACGCTTACTTTCTCAGGAAGAAAGTCTCCCGAAAGCCAAACCTATTGTTCAACCTTTCGATATGAAAAGGGTTATGGCTAAATTTCAATCATCCCCCTCAGAACCTTCCATCTCTGACCTAAAGGGAGAAATTTCTGACTTAAAGAAGGAAATCAAAAACCTCAAAACCAGACTTGATCATGTGGAATTTAACATTCTCACAGAACAAGTTGTTAAGTCAGCCTTACCCTCGGAAAAGGCTCCTGAGTCTCCAAAGGCTCCTGAGTCTCCCAGATATCTTCCCATCACTCCTATGGATCATCTGAAAGATCCTGATCCATTCCCTGGAACTGACATTCCGTCTGACGTTCCATCCTCTTCAGGAAAGGCCATTTCCGCCATTAAGGCTTACAGCGAACACATCGTTGTAAAAATTGTCATCAACAAAGACTTCGTTCTTAACAGAGTCGCTCTATTTGACACTGGCGCTGACAGTAACTGTATTGTCAAAGGCCTTATCCCTACCAAATACCTCCAGAAGAGTAAAACTAAATTATACTCTGCTACTGGAGAGAAAATGACAAATACTTATGAGCTTCAGAAAGCCCATATATGTAACAACGGCATTTGCCTTGTTAGCAATTTTGTCATTTCTGAAGATATCATCGAAGATATTATTCTTGGTATACCATTTGTTAATCAAATTCGCCCCTACCAAAGCGACTACGATGGTATACGCTCCGTCCTGTTAGGTACCGAGCTCTTCTTCCCTTTACTCCGCCCACTTTCTAAAAATGACGGGCAACGAATCAAAGAAGAGACTGTGTTTAAAATAAACCACTTATCTTCTCATATTTGTTTTCTTAAATAGGAAGTTCAGCTCAAACATATTGAGCAAACTTTAAAAACCCCGGAGATGGTCAACAAGATCACACTCCTTCAACAGAAGTTCGAAAATGAGATTTGCTCCGAATTGCCTAATGCATTTTGGGAACGCAAAAAGCATCTCGTTGAGCTTCCTTACATTGCTGGCTTCGAAGAAAATCATATTCCTACGAAAGCCAGACCTATCCAAATGAATCAAGAAATGATGGAAATCTGCAAGACAGAGATTAACCATCTTCTCCAAAAGGGTATCATTAGGCCCTCCAATTCTCCATGGAGTTGTTCTGCATTTTATGTCAATAACAGTGCAGAAAAGGAACGAGGAACTCCTAGGCTTGTGATCAATTATAAGCCACTAAACACTGTCCTAAAATGGATTCGACATCCGATCCCCAATAAAAGGGATCTTCTTAAACGAACTTATAAAGCCAATCTTTATAGCAAGTTCGATATGAAATCGGGATTCTGGCAAATTCAAATTGCCGAAAAAGATAAATACAAGACGGCCTTCAATGTCCCTTTTGGGCACTATGAATGGAATGTCTTACCCTTCGGGCTCAAGAACGCCCCTTCTGAATTCCAGAATATCATGAACAACATCTTCAATGAATATTCTTATATGTCAATTGTTTATATTGATGATGTATTGATTTTTTCTGAGAACATTGATTCCCATTTTAAGCATCTTAATACATTCTTTAAGATTGTAAAATTTAATGGTCTAGTGGTCAGTGCTAAGAAAATGAAATTGTTTCAAACATCCATTCGTTTTCTAGGACATGATTTGCATCAAGGTAGTCATAAACCCATTTGCAGAGCCATAGAGTTCTCCTCTAAGTTTCCTAACGAAATCACTGATAAAACTCAACTTCAGAGGTTCCTAGGAAGCCTCAATTATGTTGCTGATTTTATCCCTCACATTAGGCAGGTCTGTGAACCTCTCTACAAACGCCTTAAGAAAAACCCTGTACCATGGAGTTCTGATCAAACCAATGCTATTATAAAGATTAAATCTTTAGTACAGAATCTTCCCTGTTTAGGCATCCCCAATCCTGAAGCATTCATGATTGTAGAAACCGATGCATCTGATATAGGTTATGGTGGTATCCTTAAGCAAAGGATATCGGATCACTCTCCCGAACAATTAGTTCGTTTTACCTCCGGCGTCTGGAATGCCGCTCAGAAAAACTATAGCACTGTTAAAAAAGAAGTTTTATCTATAGTGCTATGTATCACCAAATTTCAAGATGACCTTATCAATAAGGAATTTCTTCTTCGCGTTGATTGCAAATTAGCTAAAGAGATTTTGCAAAAGGATGTTAAAAATCTCGTTTCTAAACAAATATTTGCTAGATGGCAAGCTCTCCTATCTAGCTTTGATTTTCAAATTGAATTTATCAAAGGAGAACATAACTCCCTTCCCGATTTTCTAACAAGAGAATTCTTACAGGGCCATGAGACCGAATTTGGGGAAAAACCCCAAGCAAAAACAACCACGGATGGCTAGACCATTCGATGCTCCTCTAGTTACTGCAAATTCACTCCGACCTTCCATTCCACAAAGGCCGGTTCTCAAAGAAGAGATCCAATCTCTACATGCCAACAGATTCGCAGCACTTCAGCCTCCCCCAGCACCTACAAAGCTGGTAGACATGAAGACAAATTTGCCAGTCATCCAAGGACAGGCAGCAACTAGCTCTTCAGTACAAACTAAGCAGAGCTATACTATGAAGGCCCCAGAGACCTTCGCTGAAGCAGTAGATCCAGCATCAACCAAGACTGCTCCAACACCAACACCAACGACTCCAGTTAAGGAAGAGTTTAAGTATATAACTACTCAAGTATGCCCCATTACTGCACTGGATAAAGCATACGAAGGGTATCATATGAACCAGCTCATCAAGCCGGTTTACACCAATATGAATTTTGTGGACACTGAAGATCCACTTAAAACTCGTCGGTTTTACGAGGCCATCCTTGTAGATACCGACTCAATTGAAGTTGAACACTCGGTGGATGAGAGTTACCCAGAACATATTGGATACTCCGAATTCACTATCAAAAGGGTCCTAACCCCTTTCAACTGGTTTGTGGACCATCTGCATACTCCAGTTGCTCTATCAATGCCGCATCGACCGCAGACATATAACTGATACGATTATAAATCGGCCTGGTTTAATTTCCTATTCGTTCGACCAAATCATACTTGGTTTGTCAAATACTGCCCCGCTATGGTAGAAGCCGTTATACCAAGATGGTTCTACGAATGGTGGGAATGCTTCGGAGGAACTAAGGAAGTTCTTCCTCAACAATTCGTTAAGCGTCTCCCTGATTTCATAATCAAAGAGGGATGTTCTACCTTACCCGCACATATTCAAATGTGTAAATTCTTTATTAAGAAAAGAATTTCATATATTATATCCTGGAACTTCATCAAATATGAACAAAACAGGATTAAGTATTTATCCAAAGAGGTAAAAGTCAAAGGTTGGACTCCTAAGCCGACCGCTCCCAAGACTCCTGAGAAAGGAAAGTCGGTAGCTTCATCGTCCAGCTCCTCCACTAGCAAGAAGGCTCTAAAAGAGAAGCTCAAAAAAGCTTTGGAAGATTTGGATAAGCAAGAAGCCTCAACCAACACTGAAGAATTACTTCAGCTCATTGCAGAAGCTTCATCTACAGGAAGCAGTGATGACAATGGCGATATGCTAAATCCAAAGGGATTAGCTATGGCCTACATGGATCCCTATTATGAATAGGAATCTGACCCTTCTAGAGATAAAGGTTCAAAGAACCGGAATTATCTCGGTAAAGGGGCAATTACTATTCCTAATTGGAATCCAGGACCCATCCTGTCTCTTCTAGATGACAAAACCGTCAGCATCACCTCTCATTAAAGAAAGGAATCCGCTTTCTCAAAAGGCGCACTCAGCAGCAGCTTTTCAGAAGACGCACTCATTTTGCTTTAAAAAAGTAAACCCACTAAAACTGTCGGCAACATCTGAGCCGTCCACTTGTATGTTTGAGATAAATCTCACCCCCCTGCCTTGCCTATATAAGGCTTGTAATTCTTTAAGAGAAGGCATTCAGAAATTTCCCACTCTAAGAAATTCTCTCTGCCTAATCTCTGCCCAATCTCTTGTAATCAATGTTTTCTTAAGCATTCAATAAAATTTGTAAGTTTGTTAAATTTTCTCTTTAAATTTCCGCATAATATTCACGATCCTTTTTCTGGTGAAGAAATCTTTCAAAAAGACTTTTCCCTCCAAAAGGACTTACAAAAAAGAGTCCTACAAACCTAGCAGAAAGACTAAACGTAAGTCTTCCAAAAACACCAAAGATACTTGCTGGACATGTGGAAAAACTGGCCATAGGTCGAAAGATTGCAAAGTTGTAAGTTTGCGGTCTGTGCGGCATTGATAGGGCAACCGGAGTATGTAGGTGATCTACGAACCAGTTGAAAGGGGTTAGAACCCTCTTGATAGTGAATTTAGAGTATCCGATATGCTCTGGGTAACTCTCATCCACTGAATGTTCTACTTCAATTGAATCAGTATCTACCAGGATGGCCTCGTAAAACCGACGAGTCTTAAGTGGATCTTCAGTGTCCACAAAGTTGTTGTTGGTATAAACCGACTTGATGAGCTGGTTCATATGATATCCTTCGTATGCCTTGTCCAATGCAATGATGGGGCATACCTGAGTGGTTATAAACTTGAACTCTTCCTTAATTGGAGTCGTTGGAGCAGTCTTGGCTGCTGTTGGGTCGACTGCTTCTGCGAAGGTTTCTGGAGCCTTCATTGAATAGCTTTGCTTGGTCCTTACCGAAGAGCTAGTTGCTTGCCCTTGAATGATAGGCAGATTTGTCTTTATATCTACTAGCTTTGTAGGTGATGGTAGAGGTTGCAATGCTGAGAACCGATTGGGATTTAGAGATTGAGTCTCTTCTTTGAGTGTCGGCCTTTGAGGAATGGAAGGCCGAAGTGGATTTGCCAAAGCTGGAGGAGCATCGAATGGTCTAGCCATTCTTATTTGTTCTTGTTTGGGGTTCTTCCCCAGATTTGGTCTCATGGCCCTGTAGAAATTCTCTTGTTAGAAAATCGAGAAGGGAGTTGTGTTCTCCTTTAATAAATTCGATTTGAAAATCAAAGCTAGATAGTAGAGCTTGCCATCTAGCAAATATTTGTTTAGAAACGAGATTTTTAACATCTTTCTGCAAAATCTCTTTAGCTGATTTGCAATCAACGCGAAGAAGAAATTCCTTATTAATAAGGTCATCTTGAAATTTAGTGATACATAGCACTATAGATAAAACTTCTTTTTTAACTGTGCTATAGTTTTTCTGAGCGGCATTCCATATACCGGAAGTAAAACGAACTAATTGTTCGGGAGAGACATCAGATATCCTCTGTTTAAGGATACCACCATAACCTATGTCAGATGCATCAGTTTCTACAATCATGAAAGCTTCAGGATTGGGGATGCCTAAGCAGGGGAGATTTTGGACTAAAGATTTAATCTTTACCACGGCATTGGTTTGTTCAGAACTCCATGGCACTGGGTTTTTCTTAAGACGTTTATAAAGCGGTTCACAGACCTGCCTAATGTGGGGGATAAAATTAGCAACATAATTTAGGCTTCCTAAAAACCTTTGGAGTTGGGTTTTATCCGTAATCTCATTTGGAAATTTAGAGGAGAACTCTATGGCTCTACAAATGGGCTTGTGACTTCCCTGATGTAAATCGTGTCCAAGAAAACGAACGGAGGTTTGAAACAACTTCATTTTCTTAGCACTGACAACAAGACCATTAAGTTTTACAATCTTAAAGAATGTATTAAGATGCTTAAAATGGGAATCAATTTTCTCAGAGAAAATTAACACATCATCAATATAAACAATTGACATATAAGAATATTCATTGAAAATGTTGTTCATGATATTCTGGAATTCAGAGGGAGCATTTTTTAGCCCAAAAGGTAAGACATTCCATTCGTAGTGCCCAAACGGGACATTGAAGGCAGTCTTATACTTGTCCTTTTCAGCAATTTGAATTTGCCAGAATCCTGACTTCATATCGAATTTGCTGTAAAGGTTAGCCTTATAGGTTCGTTTAAGAAGATCCCTCTTATTAGGGATTGGGTGTCTAATCCATTTTAGGACCGCATTCAATGGCTTGTAATTAATGACAAGCCTAGGAGTTCCGCGTTATTTTTCTGCACTGTTATTGACATAAAATGCAGAACAACTCCAGGGAGAGTTAGAGGGTCTAATGATACCCTTTTGAAGGAGATGGTTAATTTCTGTCTTGCAGATTTCCATCATTTCTTGATTCATTTGGATTGGTCTGGCTTTCGTAGGAATGTTTCATTCGTCGAAGCCAGAAATGTAGGGGAGTTCGATGAGATATTTCTTGCGTTCCCAAAATGCATTAGGCAATTCGGAGCAAATCTCGTTTTCGAACTTCTTTTGAAGGAGAGTGATCTTATTGACCATCTCCGGGGTTTTTAAAGTTTGCTCAATATGCTTGAGCTGAACTTCCTGTTTAAGAAAACAAATATGAGAAGATAATTGGTTTATTTTAAACACAGTTTCTTCTTTGATTCTCTGTCCGTCGTCTTTAGAAAGGGGACGGAGTAGTGGGAAGAAGAGCTCGGTTCCTAATAGGACTGAGCGAATACCATCATAATTGCTCTGGTAAGGGCGGATTTGATTAACAAAAAGGATGCCAAGGATGATATCTTCGGTGATATCTTCAGAAATGACAAAATTGTTAACAAGGCAAATACCATTGTTACATATATGGGCTTTCTGGAGCTCATAATTAATTGCCATTTTTTCTCCAGTAGCTGAGTATAATCGAGACTTACTCTTCTGGAGGTATTTGGTAGGGATGAGGCCTTTGACAATGCAATTACTGTCAGCGCCAGTGTCAAACAGGGCGACTCTGTTGAGAACAAAGTCTTTGTTAATGACAATTTTTACAACGATATGTTCGCTGTAAGCTTTAATGGCGGAAATGGTTTTTCCTAATGAAGATGGTACGTCAATTCCTAGAAATGGATCAGGCTCTTGAAGATGATCCATCGAAGTGACCGGAAGATACCGGGGAGATTCAGGTGCCTTTTCAGAAGGTACGGCAGACCGAACGACTTGTTCTGTAAGGATGCTAAGCTTTACATGATCAAGTCTGGTTTTGAGATTCTTGATCTCACCCTTTAAATTAGCAATTTCTCTCTTTAGGTCAGAAATGGATGGTTCTGAGGAGGATGCTTGGAATTTGGCCATAACCTTTTGCATATTGAAAGGTTGAACGATCGGTTTGGCTCTAGGAGGACTTTCTTCTTGGGAAAGCAGGCGTTTGAGCTCTTGAAGATACTTACTTCGAAGCTCTTCATCGGAAATGTGTTCTATAACGTCAAACAAGATTTCCTTGGGTTTTCCTGTTATGACATTGATGGCTTTGGTTGAACAAGTGCAGAAAGTGCCTGTGCACTCACATTCTTGTCCGGATTGAGAATCATCAGACTCATAAGCGGCGTTGATAAATTCTTCGTCGCTATAGTCTTCGTTGTCGGAAGAGGGTTCTGAAGCTGTCGAGGAATCATCTTCCATTATAGAAAACAACTTCTCTTTTGCCTCATCAGAGAGATCAAGTTGATTGATCTTCTTCTTCTTACTGGATTTGCAATCTTTCGACCTATGGCCAGTTTTGCCACATGTCCAGCAAGTATCTTTGGTGTTTTTGGAAGACTTACGTTTAGTCTTTCTGCTAGGTTTGTAGGACTCTTTTTTGTAAGTCCTTTTGGAGGGAAAAGTCTTTTTGAAAGATTTCTTCTTTCTTTTCTTTTCGGAAGTAAGGTCGGTAAAACCGTAGTCATTGCAGAAGGTTCCTAAACCATACTTACCTTTATGCTTAAGTTGTTGCTTAAGTTTAAGGTCAGTACAGAGGTCTATCCCTGTGGAGGTAATGAAGCTTACAATATCACCATAGGTAAGATTGTTATAAGGAATTTGACCATCAAATCTGGTCTTAATGGTAGTTCGAACTTTGTCAGCGAACAGAGGAGGAAGACCGCTGATAAATCGTTCTTTCCAGAAGTCATTATTGCAGTCAGGTCTGATCAGAACTTTGACCAGGAAGGTGTCTTTATACCACCTAAAGTCTGCTAGATTTTTACAGCGAAGATTGTTTAAGATTTCTAGACTTCTATCTTGGAAGAGTTTGGGCTCTCCCACGAAGTGTCTAGCTATATGATAGAGAAGGGTAGCGCACGCGTCTTCTTGCGCTTCTTCTACCGTGGTTTCTCTACCATATACAACTCTCACTGTTTGTACAGTGGTTGTAGCATTATAAATGAGGTCTTTTTCTACCTCAGGGACGTAGTTGTCCCACCAATGCTTAATCATACCGGTAAAACCCGAGACAATCATGGTGGCAGCTCCTTTGTCAGAGGAACCTTTAATTTTGTAGGCGATAATGGATACAGCCATTTCATGGAGTTTATTGTAGATCTGGTGTTCTGCCAGACCGTCAATATTCCATTCATTAATACCTCTTCCATCGTGATTACAGGTGGAGAGGTAAGGATGTTTCTCGTATTGAACATCAGGAGGAGAGGGTTTTTTGTAATAGTTCTTTTTGAGACTATATCTTTCGCTGGTAAGTTTGGAAAGAGAATTCTTTTGAGAACTTGATTCTCCTTGCTGAGATATTTTAAACTTCGTAAGTTTAGAATTGATTTTTTCTAAAATCTGTTCAGAGATTTTAAAATCATCGTTTAGGTCAGGAAACTTTTCCTTCTGGAATTCGGGTATCTTGAAGATAGGATTTGAAAGAGGTTTGGAGCTAGGGGTGCTTTTAACTGGTAGGGGAACTGGAAGAGTAGTTCCTTTAGTCTCTTCAATTTGTTGAGAGATAGAGTGGAGAACTTGATTAGTATAATTGTTTTGCTCAATTATTCTATCAAGATCTCTGCACTGAGGAGTCGCAGTTCCTCTGTCGGATTTAGTCTTGAAAGGTGAAGCCTTAATGACTTCATTGGAATAGGGAATATTTAGACCTTCTAAAGGAGGTGTAGTTGATTCAATAACCGTGTTTCGTTGGGTATACCATTTGGTAACCATAACGTTAAGCGGTTCGACTTGGTTTTCTATCTTTCCAGTTTTTTCTAACCAGAAGAAGAATTCCATATCGCATCGGAGTCTTTTCATGTCGGTTATCCATAGCCTTCCTAACTCCTTTTGTTGCTCGCTGGAATAGGTACTAATGTACCATTTCCGCTTAAGGGTGTCCTTTGGATGATTCCATCGGACTCTTAAGGATGCGAGGTCTGGGGAATATTCTTCATCATTATTTCTGATAACGAGAAGACTAGGGTCAGTTCTGACCCTTTGAGGGGGTGGAGCCATTTCTGAGGCCGTTGGGCTTCCTGGCTCATAGAGATTTTCGGGTTCGGGGACCCTGGTATTTTGCTGATAATAGACTTTAGGTACTGGACCAGAGAAGTCAACTCCTCTAATCTTTCCCTTGTCATCAGGCTCATTTTCGTCACTTCCCTCCCGGGGTTTAGAAGTCGAGGCACGAGTGGAGATAGATCTACGAAACGACGAGTGCCGAGACGGGTCTAATCCGAGGAATTTTAAATCAATAGATCCGTCGGGGTGTTGGATCACCCGCTCGATCTGAGATTTTTCGGAGTAAATCCGAACAGGTTGGGTGATAGCCTCAAAATGCCAGTCATTGCATCGGAGAATATCATCCCAAATAAGAGCCTTTGGAACAAAGACTGTGCTTCGGTCTTTGTTTGCTTCCATTAGGGTGGTTACCCCTTTAGGGCTCGTGAATCTAGGTTTAGGTGCTAGAGTAGTACCCATGAGACGATAATATACTTGGTATATAATCGCTATTTCTCTGGTGTTCTCCTTACTATTCATGTTTTTTGTTTTAACATTTAGAGTTAAAACATCCATGATGTTAGGATCATTAATATCTACAGAGAAATTGGGATAACAATTAAAGTATACCGGGCCGTCGGCGAGGTTACTTTGAATTACGCCTAAGAGTGAGTCGTCAAAGTTTAAGAGACGAGCATCTCTTAGGATAGCACAGACTGGGATATCGAGTCCCCGTCGAAAAAGCGGCTTAATAGCTACTTGAACCAGTCCAACATTAAATTGATTTTTAAATCTATTAATATCTAGTTCGTTGAACAGTTGAATAATTTCTAAAGAATTATTAATAGCAACAGTAGACTCAGAGGTCTTGATATTATGTTTTTTCAAAAAACTAAATTTCCCGATTTGATAAATCGTGTTGAAAGATTCTTCTGGAATACTCCAGTTTTGAAGATCATTTTCAATATTGGCAATCGGAGTTGCCTGAGAAGACAGGTTAACAGTGGTTTTAACATGATTGTTCATCATTTTAAACAAACTGTCCAGAGACTAACAGAGCTTAAACATATTTTCAAACAAGCAGACATATTAACAATAAACAGATATGCAGGGACGAAATCTAATTATGGATCTAGATCTATGGCTTATGGAATCTTAACAAGTTTTAATGGCTTTATACTAAAGACTGCTAAGTGTTATCTTAGTCGACGGGACCACCAACAAGGTCTTAACACGCTTCACCCAAGCTTAACGACCTACTTTCAGGCTGACCAACTTCTACACCGGAGATTAATCGGTTTCCTCAAACACCTTAACAGTCAACAGTTACCCCATACTTGAATTAAAACTCCTTTATAAGACAAGATATATAAGCATAATTATATTAAGTAACTGCATACCATATTAAAGTAATATGTTCGTTTATATGAACATAGTTTTGCTCATGCTCTAGACAGATTATATGTTTAGCCGCTCATGCTAAACATACAATCTGTCGTCATGGATCTGATACCAGAAAAAGGATCGTGAGTATTATGCGGAATTTAAAGAGAGAATTCAAACAAACTTACAAATTTTATTGAAAGCTTTAGAGAAACATTGTTTACAAGAGATAATGGGCAGAGAGAATTTCTTATATTGGAAATTTCTGAATGCCTTCTCTGGATAGAAGTGAAGCCTTATATAGGCAGAGGAGAGAAAGTAAATACATCTCTAGTGTACATGTGTTCGGCTTAGATTATGCCGACAAAGTAGTGGGGCTACTTTTAGAAAGTAGAATAAAGATAAAGTCTTTTCTTTCTGAAAAGTTGCTGAGTGCGCCTTTTGGAAAAGCTGATGAGTGCCTTACTTTATTAAAGCAGATTCCTTTTCTTTAGTGAAAGGTGATGCTGAAGGTTTTGTCATCTAGAAGAGACAGGATGGGTCCTGGATTCCAATCAGGAATAGTGAATTGCCCTTTTACCGAGATAATTCCGGTTCTTTGAACCTCTATCTCTAGAAGGGTCATTTTCCTATTCATAATAGGGATCCATGTAGGTCATAGCTAATCCTTTTGGATTTAGCATATCACCATTGTCATCGCTGCTTCCTGTAGATGAAGCTTCTGCGATCATCTGAATTAATTCTTCAGTATTGGTGGCGACATCTTGGTTGTCCAAATCATCCAAAGCTTTCTTAAGTCTCTCTTTCAGAGCCTTCTTGCTTATGGAGGAGCCGGAAGATGATGCTGAGGATTTTCCCTTTTCAGGGGTCTTGGGAGCAGTTGGCTTAGGAGTCCAACCCTTGATTTTTACCTCTTTGGATAAATATTTAATCCTGTGCTGTTCAACCTTTGTGAAGTTCCAGGAAATGATATAAGAAATCCTTTTCTTAATAAAGAATTTACACATTTGAATATGTGTAGGTAAGGTAGAACATCCCTCTTTGACTATGAAGTCAGGGAGACGCTTAATAAATTGTTGAGGACCCTCCTAAAAAATGGAACTTTACTTTCAATTCAAAACCCACTTGAAAAATGTGATTTTACTTTCTATCTAGGACCCCTCAAAAAAATTGGAATTTACTTAAACAGAAAGTAAAATTCCGGCATTTAGGAGGGTTCCTAAACAGAAAGTAAAATCCCATTTTTCAGGAGGGTCTTGAACAGAAAGTAAAACTCCATTTTTCAGGAGGGTCCTTAACAATAAGAAAAATCTCATTTTTCAAGAGGGTCCTGAACAGAAAGTAAAATTCCATTTTCAGGAGGGTCCTAAGCATAAAGTAAAATCCAATTTTTCATGAGGGTCCTGAATATAAAGTAAAATTCCATTTTTCAGGAGGTCCTGAACAGAAAGTAAAATCCTGAACAGAAAGTAAAATCCCTTTTTTCAGGAGGGTCCTGAATAGAAAGTAAAATCCCATTTTTTCAGGAGGGTCCTGAATAAAAAGTAAAGTCCCATTTTTCAGGAGGGCCCTGAATAGAAAGTAAAATCTCATTTTCCAAGAGAGTCATGAACATAAAGTAAATTCCCATTTTTTTTAGGAAAGTCCTAAACAGAAAGTAAAAATCCCATTTTTGAGAAGGGTCCTCAATAAAAAGTGAAATCCCATTATTCAGGAGGATCCTGAACAGAAAGTAAAATCCTATTTTTCAGGAGGATCCTGATCATAAAGTAAAATTTTATTTTTCACGAGGGTCCTGAATATAGAGTAATATCCTATTTTTCAGGAAGGTCCTGAACAGAAAGTAAAATCCCATTTTTCAGGCGGGTCCTGACGAAAAGTAAAACCACATTTTTCAGGACGGTCCTGAACATAAAGTAAAATCTCATTTTTCAGGAGGGTCCTGAACATAAAGTAACATCCCATTTTTTTTAGAAGGGTCCTGAACAGAAAGTAAAATCTCATTTTTTAGGATGGTCTTGAACATAAAGTAAAATCCCATTTTTTCAGAAGGGTCCTGAACAGAAAGTAAAATCCCGTTTTTTAAGAGGGTCCTGAACATAAAGTAAAATCCCATTTTTCAGGAGGATTCTGAACAGAAAGTAAAATCCCATTTTTCATGAGGGTCCTGAACAAAAGTAAAATCCCATTTTTCAGGAGGGTCCTGAACCAAAAGTAAAATACCATTTTTTCAGGATGGTCCTGAACAGAAAGAAAAATCCCATTTTTCAGGAGGGTTCTGAACAAATATAAAATCCCATTTTTCAGGAGGTCCTGAACAAAATGTAAAATCCCATTTTTCAGGAGGGTCCTGAACAGAAAGTAAAAATCTCATTTTTCAGAGGGTTCCTGAACATAAAGTAAAATCCTTTTTTTCAGGAGGGCCTGAACAGAAAGTAAAATCCTTTTTTTCAAGAGGATCCTGAACAGATAGTAAAATCCTATTTTTCAGGAGGGTCCTGAACAGAAAGTAAAATCTCATATTTTAGGAGGGTCCTAAACAGAAAGTAAAATTCCATTTTTCAGGAGGGTCTTGAGCATAAAGTAAAATCTCATTTTTCAGGAGGGTCCTCAACAGAAAGTAAAATCCCATTTTCAGGAGGGTCCTGAGCATAAACTTAAATCCCATTTTTCCGGAGGGTCCTGAGCATAATGTAAAAATCTCATTTTTCGGGAGGGTCCGGAACATAAAGTAAAATCCCATTTTTCAGGAGGGTCCTAAACAGAAAGTAAAATCCTTTTTTTCAAGAGGGTCCTGGACAGATAGTAAAATCCTATTTTTCAGGAGGGTCCTGAATAGAAAGTAAAATCCCATTTTTCAGGAGGTTCCTGAACAAAAATAAAATCCCATTTTTCAGGAGGGTCCAAACCAGAATGTAAAATCCCATTTTTTCAGGAGGGTCCAGAACAGAATGTAAAATCCCATTTTTTCAGGAGGGTCCAGAACTGAATGTAAAATCCTTTTTTCAGGAGGGTCCTGAACAGAAAGTAAAATCCCATTTTTCAGGAGGGTCCTGAATAAAAAGTAAAGTCCCATTTTTAAGGAGGGGCCTGAATAGAAAGTAAAATCTCATATTCCAAGAGGGTTTTGAACATAAAGTAAATTCCCATTTTTTTAAGAGGGTCCTAAACAGAAGGAAAAAATCCCATTTTTGAGGAGGGTTCTGAATAGAAAGTGAAATCCCATTATTCAGGAGGGTCCTGAACAGAAAGTAAAATCCCATTTTTCAGGAGGATCTTGAACATAAAGTAAAATCCCATTTTTCAGGAGGGTCCTGATCATAAAGTAAAATTTAATTTTTCAGGAGGGTCCTAAATATAGTGTAATATCCTATTTTTCAGGAGGGTCCTTAACAGAAAGAAAAATCCCATTTTTCAGGAGGTTCCTGAACAAAAGTAAAACCCCATTTTTCAGGAGGGTCCTAAATATAAAGTAAAATCCCATTTTTCAGAAGGGTCCTAAATCTAAAGTAAAATCCTATTTTTTCAGAAGGATCCTGAACAGAAAGTAAAATCCCATTTTTCAGGAGGGTCCGGAACATAAACTAAAATCCCATTTTTTCAGAAGGGTCCTGAAAAGAAAGTAAAATCCCATTTTTTAAGAGGATCCTGAGCATAAAGTAAAATCCTATTTTTCAGGAAGATTTTGAACTGAAAGTAAAATACCATTTTTTCAGGACGGTCCTGAACAGAAAGTAGAATCCCATTTTTCAAGAGGGTACTGAACAAAAGTAAAATCCCATTTTTCAGGAGGGTCCTGAAGAGAAAGTAAAATCCCATTTTTAGGAGGGTCCAGAGCATAAAGTAAAATCCCACTTTTCAGGAGGGTCTTAATCATAAAGTAAAATTCCATCCTTCAGAAGGGTCCTGAACATAGAGTAAAATCCTATTTTTCAGGAGGGTCCTGAACAAAAGTAAAACCCCCATTTTTCAAGAGGGTCATGAACATAAAGTAAAATCCCATTTTTCAGAAGGGTCCTAAACCGAAAGTAAAATCCTATTTTTCAGGAGGGTTTTGAACATAAAGTAAAATCCTATTTTTTTAAAAGGGTCCTGAACAGAAAGTAAAATCCCATTTTTCAGGAGGGTCCTGAACATAAAGTAAAATCCCATTTTTCAGGAGGGTCCTGAACTGAAAGTAAAAAACAATTTTTTCAGGATGGTCCTGAACAGAATGTAAAATCCCTTTTTCAGGAAGGTCATGAACAAAAGTAAAATCTCATTTTTCAAGAGGGTCCTGAACAGAAAGTAAAATTCCATTTTCAGGAGGGTCCTAAGCATAAAGTAAAATCCAATTTTTCATGAGGGTCCTGAATATAAAGTAAAATTCCATTTTTCAGGAGGTCCTGAACAGAAAGTAAAATCCTGAACAGAAAGTAAAATCCCTTTTTTCAGGAGGGTCCTGAATAGAAAGTAAAATCCCATTTTTTCAGGAGGGTCCTGAATAAAAAGTAAAGTCCCATTTTTCAGGAGGGCCCTGAATAGAAAGTAAAATCTCATTTTCCAAGAGAGTCATGAACATAAAGTAAATTCCCATTTTTTTTAGGAAAGTCCTAAACAGAAAGTAAAAATCCCATTTTTGAGAAGGGTCCTCAATAAAAAGTGAAATCCCATTATTCAGGAGGATCCTGAACAGAAAGTAAAATCCTATTTTTCAGGAGGATCCTGATCATAAAGTAAAATTTTATTTTTCACGAGGGTCCTGAATATAGAGTAATATCCTATTTTTCAGGAGGGTCCTGAACAGAAAGTAAAATCCCATTTTTCAGGCGGGTCCTGACGAAAAGTAAAACCACATTTTTCAGGAGGGTCCTGAACATAAAGTAAAATCTCATTTTTCAGGAGGGTCCTGAACATAAAGTAAAATCCCATTTTTTTAGAAGGGTCCTGAACAGAAAGTAAAATCCCATTTTTTAGGATGGTCTTGAACATAAAGTAAAATCCCATTTTTTCAGAAGGGTCCTGAACAGAAAGTAAAATCCCGTTTTTTAAGAGGGTCCTGAACATAAAGTAAAATCCCATTTTTAAGGAGGATTCTGAACAGAAAGTAAAATCCCATTTTTCATGAGGGTCCTGAACAAAAGTAAAATCCCATTTTTCAGGAGGGTCCTGAACCAAAAGTAAAATACCATTTTTTCAGGATGGTCCTGAACAGAAAGAAAAATCCCATTTTTTAGGAGGGTTCTGAACAAATATAAAATCCCATTTTTCAGGAGGTCCTGAACAAAATGTAAAATCCCATTTTTCAGGAGGGTCCTGAACAAAAAGTAAAAATCTCATTTTTCAGGAGGTTCCTGAACATAAAGTAAAATCCCTTTTTTCAGGAGGGCCTGAACAGAAAGTAAAATCCTTTTTTTTCAAGAGGATCCTGAACAGATAGTAAAATCCTATTTTTCAGGAGGGTCCTGAACAGAAAGTAAAATCTCATATTTTAGGAGGGTCCTAAACAGAAAGTAAAATTCCATTTTTCAGGAGGGTCTTGAGCATAAAGTAAAATCTCATTTTTCAGGAGGGTCCTGAACAGAAAGTAAAATCCCATTTTCAGGAGGGTCCTGAGCATAAACTTAAATCCCATTTTTCCGGAGGGTCCTGAGCATAATGTAAAAATCTCATTTTTCGGGAGGGTCCGGAACATAAAGTAAAATCCCATTTTTCAGGAGGGTCCTAAACAGAAAGTAAAATCCTTTTTTTCAAGAGGGTCCTGGACAGATAGTAAAATCCTATTTTTCAGGAGGGTCCTGAATAGAAAGTAAAATCCCATTTTTCAGGAGGTTCCTGAACAAAAATAAAATCCCATTTTTCAGGAGGGTCCAAACCAGAATGTAAAATCCCATTTTTTCAGGAGGGTCCAGAACCGAATGTAAAATCCCATTTTTTCAGGAGGGTCCAGAACTGAATGTAAAATCCTTTTTTCAGGAGGGTCCTGAACAGAAAGTAAAATCCCATTTTTCAGGAGGGTCCTGAATAAAAAGTAAAGTCCCATTTTTAAGGAGGGCCCTGAATAGAAAGTAAAATCTCATATTCCAAGAGGGTTTTGAACATAAAGTAAATTCCCATTTTTTTAAGAGGGTCCTAAACAGAAGGAAAAAATCCCATTTTTGAGGAGGGTTCTGAATAGAAAGTGAAATCCCATTATTCAGGAGGGTCCTGAACAAAAAGTAAAATCCCATTTTTCAGGAGGATCTTGAACATAAAGTAAAATCCCATTTTTCAGGAGGGTCCTGATCATAAAGTAAAATTTAATTTTTCAGGAGGGTCCTAAATATAGAGTAATATCCTATTTTTCAGGAGGGTACTTAACAGAAAGAAAAATCCCATTTTTCAGGAGGTTCCTGAACAAAAGTAAAACCCCATTTTTCAGGAGGGTCCTAAATATAAAGTAAAATCCCATTTTTCAGAAGGGTCCTAAATCTAAAGTAAAATCCTATTTTTTCAGAAGGATCCTGAACAAAAAGTAAAATCCCATTTTTCAGGAGGGTCCGGAACATAAACTAAAATCCCATTTTTTCAGAAGGGTCCTGAAAAGAAAGTAAAATCCCATTTTTTAAGAGGATCCTGAGCATAAAGTAAAATCCTATTTTTCAGGAAGATTTTGAACTGAAAGTAAAATACTATTTTTTCAGGACGGTCCTGAACAGAAAGTATAATCCCATTTTTCAAGAGGGTCCTGAACAAAAGTAAAATCCCATTTTTCAGGAGGGTCCTGAACAGAAAGTAAAATCCCATTTTTAGGAGGGTCCAGAGCATAAAGTAAAATCCCACTTTTCGGGAGGGTCTTAATCATAAAGTAAAATTCCATCCTTCAGAAGGGTCCTGAACATAGAGTAAAATCCCATTTTTCAGGAGGGTCCTGAACAAAAGTAAAACCCCCATTTTTCAAGAGGGTCATGAACATAAAGTAAAATCCCATTTTTCAGAAGGGTCCTAAACCGAAAGTAAAATCCTATTTTTCAGGAGGGTTTTGAACATAAAGTAAAATCCTATTTTTTTAAAAGGGTCCTGAACAGAAAGTAAAATCCCATTTTTCAGGAGGGTCCTGAACATAAAGTAAAATCCCATTTTTCAGGAGGGTCCTGAACTGAAAGTAAAAAACCATTTTTTCAGGATGGTCCTGAACAGAAAGTAAAATCCCTTTTTCAGGAGGGTCATGAACAAAAGTAAAATCCCATTTTTTAGGAGGTCCTAAACAAAATGTAAAATCCCATTTTTCAGGAAAGTCCTGAATAAAAAGTAAAAATCTCATTTTTTAGGAGGGTCCTGAACATAAAGTAAAATCCCATTTTTCAGGAAGGCCTGAACAGAAAGTAAAATACTTTTTTTCAAGAGGGTCCTGAACAGATAGTAAAATCCTATTTTTCACGAGGGTCCTGAACAGAAAGTAAAATCTTATATTTTAGGAGGGTCCTGAACAGAAAGTAAAATTCCATTTTTCAGGAGGGTCCTGAACGACAAGGAAAATCTCATTTTTCAGGAGGGTCCTGAACGGAAAGTAAAATCCCATTTTCAAGAGGGTCCTGAGCATAAAGTTAAATCCCATTTTTCCGGAGAGTCCTGAACATAAAGTAAAAGTCTCATTTTTCAGGAGGGTCCTGAACATAAAGTAAAATCCCATTTTTCTGGAGGATCCTGAACAGAAAGTAAAATCCTTTTTTTCAAAAGGGTCCTGAACAGATAGTAAAATCCTATTTTTCAGGAGGGTCCTGAACAGAACGTAAAATCCCATTTTTCAGTAGGGTTCTGAACAAAAAGAAAAATCTCATTTTACAGGAGGGTCCTGAACAACAAGTAAAATCACTTTTTTCAGGAGGGTCTTGAACAAAAAGTAAAATCCCATTTTCAGGAGGGTCCTGCGCATAAAGTAAAATCCCATTTTTCAGGAGGGTCCTGAACATAAAGTAAAATCCCATTTTTAAGCAGGGTTCAGTACAAAAAGTAAAATCCCTTTTTTCAGGAGGGTCCTGAACAGAAAGTAAAATCTCATTTTTCAGGATGGTCCTGAACAGAAAGTAAAATCCCATTTTTCAGGAGGGTCCTGAACAGAAAGTAAAATCCCATTTTCAGGAGGGTCCTGAACAACAAGTAAAATCTTATTTTTCAACAGGGTCCTGAACAGAAAGTAAAATTCCATTTTCAGGAGGGTCCTGAGCATAAAGTAAAATCCCATTTTTCAGGAGGATCCTTATCATAAAGTAAAATCCCATTATTCAGGAGGGTCCTGAACAGAAAGTAAAATCCCTTTTTTCTGGAGGGTCATAAACAGAAAGTAAAATCCCATTTTTCAAGAGGGTCGTGAACAAAAGTAAAATCACATTTTTTAGGAGGTCCTGAACAAAATGTAAAATCCCATTTTTTAGGAGAGTTCTGAACAGAAAGTAAAAATCTTATTTTTCAGGACGGTCGTGAACATAAAGTAAAATCCCATTATTTAGGAGGGCCTGAACAGAAAGTAAAGTCCTTTTTTTCACGAGGGTTCTGAACAGATTGTAAAATCCTATTTTTCAGGAGGTTCCTGAACAGAAAGTAAAATCTCATTTTTTAGGAGGGTCCTGAACAAAAAGTAAAATTCCATTTTTCAGGAGGGTCCTGAACGATAAGGAAAATCTCATTTTTCAGAAGGGTCCTGAACAGAAAGTGTAATACCATTTTCAGGAGGGTCCTGAGCATAAAGTTAAATCCTATTTTTCTGGAGGGTCCTGAACATAAAGTAAAAATCTTATTTTTCAGGAGGGTCCTGAACATAAAGTAAAATCCCATTTTGCAAGAGGGTCCTGAACAGATAATAAAATCCTATTTTTCATGAGAGTCCTGAACAGAAAGTAAAATCCCATTTTTCAGTAGGGTCCTGAACAAAAAAAAATCTCATTTTTCAGGAGGGTCCTGTACAACAAGTAAAATCCCTTTTTTCAAAAAAAAAAATCTCATTTTTCAGAAGGGTCCTGAACAACAAGTAAAATCCCTTTTTTCAGAAGGGTCTTGAACAAAAAGTAAAATCCCATTTTCAGGAGGGTCCTGCGCATATAGTAAAATCCCATTTTTCAGGAGGGTCCTGAACGACAAGGAAAATCTCATTTTTCAGGAGGGTCCTGAACGGAAAGTAAAATCCCATTTTCAAGAGGGTCCTGAGCATAAAGTTTAATCCCATTTTTCCGGAGGGTCCTGAACATAAAGTAAAAATCTCATTTTTTAGGATATCCTGAACATAAAGTAAAATCCCATTTTTCTGGAGGATCCTGAACATAAAGTAAAATCCTTTTTTTCAAGAGGGTCCTGAACAGATAGTAAAATCCTATTTTTCAGGAGGGTCCTGAATAGAAAGTAAAATCCCATTTTTCAGTAGGGTCCTAAACAAAAAGAAAAATCTCATTTTTCAGGAGGGTCCTGAACAACAAGTAAAATCACTTTTTTCAGGAGGGTCTTGAACAAAAAGTAAAATCCCATTTTCAGGAGGGGCCTGAACAGAAAGTAAAATTCCATTTTCAGGAGGGTCCTGCTCATAAAGTAAAAAAAATCCCATTTTTCAGGAGGGTCCTGAACGACAAGGAAAATCTCATTTTTCAGGATGGTCCTGAACGGAAAGTAAAATCCCATTTTCAAGAGGGTCCTGAGCATAAAGTTTAATCCCATTTTTCCGGAGGGTCCTGAACATAAAGTAAAAATCTCATTTTTTAGGAGATCCTGAACATAAAGTAAAATCCCATTTTTCTGGAGGATCCTGAACATAAAGTAAAATCCTTTTTTTCAAGAGGAACCTGAACAGATAGTAAAATCCTATTTTTCAGAAGGGTCCTGAATAGAAAGTAAAATCCCATTTTTCAGTAGGGTCCTAAACAAAAAGAAAAATCTCATTTTTCAGGAGGGTCCTGAACAACAAGTAAAATCACTTTTTTCTGGAGGCTCTTGAACAAAAAGTAAAATCCCATTTTCAGGAGGGTCCTGCGCATAAAATAAAATACCATTTTTAAGGAGGGTCCTGAACATAAAGTAAAATCCCATTTTTCAGGAGGGTTCAGTCCAAAAAGTAAAATCCCTTTTTTCAGGAGGGTCCTGAACAGAAAGTAAAATCTCATTTTTCAGGATGGTCCTGAACAGAAAGTAAAATCCCATTTTCAGGAGGGTCCTGAACAACAAGTAAAATCTTATTTTTCAACAGGGTCCTGAACAGAAAGTAAAATTCCATTTTCAGGAGGGTCCTGAGCATAAAGTAAAATCCCATTTTTCAGGAGGATCCTTATCATAAAGTAAAATCCCATTATTCAGGAGGGTCCTGAACAGAAAGTAAAATCCCTTTTTTCTGGAGGGTCATGAACAGAAAGTAAAATCCCATTTTTCAAGAGGGTCGTGAGCAAAAGTAAAATCCCATTTTTCAGGAGGTCCTGAACAAAATGTAAAATCCCATTTTTTTGGAGAGTCCTGAACAGAAAGTAAAAATCTTATTTTTCAGGAGGGTCGTGAACATAAAGTAAAATCCCATTATTTAGGAGGGCCTGAACAGAAAGTAAAATCCTTTTTTTCAAATGTGTTCTGAACATAAAGTAAAATCCCATTTTTCAGGAGGGTCCGGAACAGATAGTAAAATCCTTTTTTTTCAAGAGGGTCCTAAACAGATAGTAAAATCCTATTTTTCAGGAGGGTCCTGAACAGAAAGTAAAATCTCATTTTTTGGAGGGTCCTGAGCAGAATGTAAAATTCCATTTTTCAGGAGGGTCCTGAACAACAAGTAAAATCTCATTATTCAGGAGGGTCCTGAACAGAAAGTAAAATCCCATTTTCATAAGGGTCCTGAGCATAAAATAAAATTCCATTTTTCAGGAGGGTCCTAATCATAAAGTAAAATTCCATCCTTCAGAAGGGTCCTGAACATAAAGTAAAATCCCATTTTTTAGGAGGGTGTTGAACATAAAGTAAAATCCCATTTTTCAACAGAAGTAAAATCCCATTTTTAGGAGGGTCCTGAACATAAAGTAAAATTCCATTTTTCAGGAGGGTCCTGAACATAAAGTAAAATCCCAATTTTTTAGGAGGGTCCTGAACAGAAAGTAAAATCCCATTTTTTAGGAGTGTCCTGAACATAAAGTAAAATCTCATTTTTCAGGAGGGTCCTGTACAGAAAGTAAAATCCTTTTTTTCAGGAGGATCCTGAACAGATAGTAAAATCCCATTTTTCAGGAGGGTCCTGAACAGAAAGTAAAATCTCATTTTTCTGGTGGGTCTGTAACAGAAAGTAAAATTCCATTTTTCAGGAGGGGCCTGAACAACAAGTAAAATTCCATTTTTCAGGAGGGTCTTGAACAGAGAGAAAAATCCCTTTGTCAGGAGGGTCCTGAACAAAAAGTAAAATTCTATTTTTCATGAGGGTCCTGAACATAAAGTAAAATCCCATTTTTCAGGAGGGTCCTGAATAGAAAGTAAAGTCCTATTTTTCAAGAGGGTCTTGAACATAAAGTAAATTCCCCTTTTTTTCAGGAGGTTTCTGAACAGAAAGTAAAAATCCCATTTTTCACAAAGGTCCTGAATAGAGAGTAAAATCCCATTATTCAGGATGGTCCTGAACAGAAAGTAAAATCCTATTTTTCAGGAGGGTCCTGAACATAAAGTAAAATCCCATTTTTCAGGAGGGTCCTGATCATAAAGTAAAATTCCATTCTACAGAAGGGTCATGAACATAGAGTAAAATCCCTTTTTTGAGGAGGGTCCTAAACATAAAGTAAAATTCCATTTTTCAACAGAAGTAAAATCCCATTTTTCAGGAGGGTCCTGACCATAAAGTAAAATCCCATTTTTCAGGAGGGTTATGAACATAAAGTAAAATCCCAATTTTTTTGGAGGATCCTGAACAGAAAGTAAAATCCCAATTTTTAGGAGGGTCCTGAACATAAAGTAAAATCTCATTTTTCAGGATGGTCCTGAACAGAAAGTAAAATCCCATTTTTCAAGAGGGTTCTAAACAGAAAGTAAAGAGTATTCCAGAAGAATCCTTCAACACGATTTATCAAATCGGAAAATTTAGTTTTTTGAAAAAACATAATATCAAGACCTCTGAGTCTACTGTTGCCATAAATAATTCTTTAGAAATTATTCAACTGTTAAATGAGTTAGATATAAACAGATTTAAAAATCAGTTTAATTATCTGCATATTGGACTTGTTCAAGTTGCTATTAAGCCACTATTCCGACAGGGACTAGACATCCCAGTCTGTGCTATCCTAAGAGATGCTCGTCTCTTAAATTTTGAAGATTCTCTCTTAGGAGTAATTCAAAGTAACCTCGCCGACGGCCCGGTATACTTTAACTGCTATCCCAATTTCTCTGTGGATATTAATGATCCTAACATCATGGACGTTTTAACTCTAAATGTTAAAACGAAAAACATGAATAGTAAGGAAAATACCAGAGAAATAGCGATTATATACCGCGTATATTATCGCCTCATGGGAACTACTCTAGCACCAAAAGCTAGATTTACGAGCCCTAAAGGGGTTACCACCCTAATGGAAGCAAACAAAGACCGAAGCACAGTCTTTGTTCCAAAGGCTCTTGTTTGGGATGATATTCTCCGATACAATGACTGGCATTTTGAGGCTATCACCCAACCAGTTCGGATTTACTCCGAAAAATCTCAGATCGAGAGGGTAATCCAACACCCACCAGTGTCAAATAGAGCGACTCTGTTGAGAACAAAGTCTTGATTAACGACAATTTTTACAACGATATGCTCGCTGTAAGCTTTAATGGCGGAAATGGCTTTTCCCGAAGAGGATGGAACGTCAGACGGAATGTCAGTTCCAGGGAATGGATCTGGGTCTGGGTCTTTCAGATGATCCATGGGTGTTATAGGAAGATATGTGGGAGATTCAGGGGCCTTCTCTGAAGGTAAGGCTGACCTAACGACTTGTTCTGTGAGGATGTTAAGCTCCACATGATCAAGTCTGGTTTTGAGATTTTTGATTTCTCCCTTTAGGTAGGTGATTTCTCCCTTCAAGTCAGAGATGGTCGCTTCTGAGGGGGACGCTTGGAACTTAGCCATAACCTTTTGCATATTGAAAGGTTGAACAATAGGTTTGGCTTTTGGGGGACTTTCTTCTTGAGAAAGTAAGCAAAGGATATCTAATGACTCTCCCAAAAAATTAGTTCGTTTTACCTCTGGCATCTTGAATGCTGCTCAGAAAAACTATAGCACAGTTAAAAAAGAAGTTTTATCTATAGTGCTATGTATCACCAAATTTCAAGATGACCTTATCAATAAGGAATTTCTTCTTCGCGTTGATTGCAAATCAGCTAAAGAAATTTTACAAAAGGATGTTAAAAATCTCGTTTCGAAACAGATATTTGCTAGATGGCAAGCTCTACTATCTAGCTTTGATTTTCAAATCGAATTTATTAAAGGAGAGAACAACTCCCTTCCCGATTTTCTAACAAGAGAATTTTTACAGGGCCATGAGACCAATCAATCTGGGGACGAGCCCCAAGCAAGAACAATCTAAGATGGCAAGGCCATTTGACTCTCCTTCGGCATCCGCAAACCCATTGTGGCCTACAGTCCCCCAAAGACCCACACTCAAAACGGAGGTACAATCTTCGCTCCAAAACAGATATTCTGCACTGACAGAGATACAGTTCCCGAAACTCTCACCACCAATACCTACAAAATTGGTAGACCTAAAGACTAACTTGCCCCTGGATAAAGGACCAGCAGCCAGTTCTTCTTCGGTACAGACCAAACAGAGCTACACAACGAAGGCCCCAGAGACCTTCGCTCAAGCAGTAAATCCTAGTATAGCCAAAGCTATGCCATCATCTCCCAGCAAGGAAGAATTTAAATTTGTTACTATCAACGTTATGCCAATCCTTGCCTTAGATAAGGCTTATGAAGGATACCCACTCAACCAGCTAATAAAGCCGGTGTATACAAACAACAACTTTGTGGATACAGAAGATCCTCTTAAAACTCGAAGATTTTACGAAGCTATCTTGGTAGATACCGACTCTATTGAAGTAGAGCATTCAATGGATGAACGTAATCCAGACCACATTAGCTACTCCAAGTTTACAATCAAACGGGTACTAACCCCTTTCAACTGGTTTGTAGATCATCTACATACCCCCATCGCATTATCTATGCCACACCGGCCTCAGACTTACAATTGGTACGACTATAAGTCGGCATGGTTCAATTTTCTATTTGTTCGACCAGGCGTTGATAAATTCTTCGTCGCTATAGTCTTCGCTGTCAGAAGAGGGTTCCGAAGCTGTCGAGGAATCATCCTCCATTATGGAAAATAATTTTTCTTTTGCTTCATCAGGAAGATCAAGTTGATTGATCTTCTTCTTCTTGCTGGATTTGCAGTCTTTCGACCTATGGCCAGATTTGCCACATGTCCAACAAGTATCTTTGTTACCTTTGGAAGACTTGCGCTTAGTCTTTCTGCTAGGTTTGTAGGACTCCTTCTTGTAAGTCCTTTTGGATGGAAAAGTTTTCTTGGAAGATTTCTTCCGTCTTTTCCTTTCAGAAGTAAGGTCTGTGAAACCGTAGTCATTGCAGAAAGTCCCAAGGCCATACTTTCCTTTATGCTTAAGTTGCTGTTTAAGCTTAAGGTCAGTACAGAGGTCTATTCCAGTAGTGGTGATAAAACTTACTAGGTCTCCGTAAGTAAGATTGTTATAAGGTATTTGGCCATCAAATCTGGTTTTGATAGTTGTTCTAACTTTGTCAGCGAACAGAGGAGGAAGACCGCTGATAAATCTTTCTTTCCAGAAGTCATTATTGTAGTCGGGTCTGATCAGGACTTTGACCAGGAAGGTATCTTTGTACCACCTCAGGACATACTTGGTTTGTAAAATACTGCCCTGCCATGGTAGATGCCATCATACCCAGATGGTTTTATGAATGGTGGATTTGTTATGGAGGAACTAAAGATGTTCTTCCCCAGCAGTTTCTCAATCGACTTCCAGATTTTGTGATCAAGGAAGGATGCTCTACTCTACCAGAGCACATTCAAATGTGCAAGTTTTTTATTAAGAAAAGAGTGTCATATATTATCTCCTGGAACTTCTCAAAAGAAGAACAACACAGGATCAAGTATTTATCCAAAGAGATAAAAATTAAAGGCTGGACTCCTAAAACCACAGCCTCCAAGACTCCTGAAAAGGGAAAATCAGCAGCAGCCGCCTCTAGCTCTTCCGCAAGCAAGAAGGCATTAAAGGAAAAACTAAAAAGGGCCTTGGCTGACCTAGAAAGCCAAGAAACCTCAACAGACGCTGAGAAATTACTCCATCTAATCGGAGAAGCTTCATCCACAGGAAGCAGTGAGGATAATGGCGATATGCTAGATCCAAAAGGAATAGCTATGGCCTACCTAGATCCCTATGATGAATAGGAAACCAACCCTTCTAAGAGATAGAGGTTCAAAGAACCGGAATTATCTCTGCGAAAGGGTTAGGGATGCCTAAGCAGGGAAGGTTTTGAACTAAAGATTTAATCTTTTTAATGGCGTCGGTTTGTTCAGAACTCCAAGAACTGGATTTTTCTTAAGACGTTTATAAAGAGGTTCACAGACCTGCCTAATGTGAGGGATAAAATCGGCAACATAATTTAGGCTTCCTAAAAACCTTTGCAGTTGAGTTTTATCCGTAATCTCATTTGGAAATTTAGATGAGAATTCTATGGCTCTACAAATGGGCTTATGGCTACCCTGATGCAAATCATGTCCTAGAAAACGAATGGAGGTTTGAAACAACTTCATTTTCTTAGCACTGACAACAAGACCATTGAGTTTTACAATCTTAAAGAATGTATTAAGATGCTTAAAATGGGAATCAATGTTCTCAGAGAAAATTAACACATCATCAATATAAACAATTGACATATAAGAATATTCATTGAAAATATTGTTCATGATATTCTGGAATTCAGAGGGAGCATTTTTAAGCCCAAACGGTAAGACATTCCATTCGTAGCGCCCAAAAGGGACGTTGAAGGCAGTCTTATATTTGTCCTTTTCAGCAATCTGAATTTGCCAGAATCCTGACTTCATATCGAATTTGCTATAAAGGTTGGCCTTATAGGTTCGCTTGAGGAGATCCCTTTTATTAGGGATTGGGTGCCTGATCCATTTTAGGACCGAATTTAATGGCTTGTAATTAATAACAAGCCTAGGAGTTCCTCTTTCATTCTCGGCACTGTTATTTACGTAAAATGCAGAGCAACTCCAAGGGGAATTAGAGGGCCTAATGATACCCTTATGAAGGAGATGATTGATTTCTGTTTTGCAAATTTCCATCATCTCTTGATTCATTTGGATTGGTCTGGCTTTCGTAGGAATTTGATTTTCGTCGAAGCCAGCAACATAAGGAAGCTCAACGAGATGCTTCTTGCGTTCCCAAAATGCATTAGCCAATTCAGAGCAAATCTCGTCTTCAAACTTCTTTTGAAGGAGGGTGATCTTGTTGACCATCTCCGGGGTTTTTAAAGTTTGCTCAATATGTTTGAGCTGAACTTCCTATTTTAGAAAACAAATGTGAGAAGATAAATGGTTTATTTTGAACACCGTTTCTTCCTTGATCCTTTGTCCATCGTTTTTTGAAAGAGGACGGAGTAAAAAAGAAGAGCTCCGTTCCCAAAAGGACCGAGCGTAATCCATCATAGTCGCTCTGGTAGGGGCGAATTTGATTAACGAATGGTATGCCAAGAATGATATCTTCGATGATATCTTCAGAAATGACAAAATTACTAACAAGGCAAATGCCATTGTTACATATATGGGCTTTCTGAAGCTCATAAGTATTTGTCATTTTCTCTCCAGTGGCTGAGTATAATTTAGTTTTACTCTTCTGGAGGTATTTGGTAGGGATAAGGCCCTTGACAATACAGTTACTGTCAGCACCAGTGTCAAATAGAGTGACTCTGTTGAGAACAAAGTCTTGATTAACGACAATTTTTACAACGATATGCTCGCTGTAAGCTTTAATGGCGGAAATGGCTTTTCCCGAAGAGGATGGAACGTCAAACGGAATGTCAGTTCCAGGGAATGGATCTGGGTCTGGGTCTTTCAGATGATCCATGGGTGTTATAGGAAGATATTTGGGAGATTCAGGGGCCTTCTCTGAAGGTAAGGCTGACCTAACGACTTGTTCTGTGAGGATGTTAAGCTCCACATGATCAAGTCTGGTTTTGAGATTTTTGATTTCTCCCTTTAGGTAGGTGATTTCTCCGTTCAAGTCAGAGATGGTCGGTTCTGAGGGGGACGCTTGGAACTTAGCCATAACCTTTTGCATATTGAAAGGTTGAACAATAGGTTTGGCTTTTGGGGGACTTTCTTCTTGAGAAAGTAAGCAAAGGATGCTCTTCAAGATACTTACTTCGAAGCTCATCGTCAGAAATATGTTCTATAATGTCGAACAGGATTTCCTTGGGTCTTCCGGTTAAGACATTAATGACTTTAGTTGAACAAGTACAGAAAGTGCCATTGCACTCACATTCTTGTCCGGATTGAGAATTATCCGACTCATAAGCGGCGTTGATAAATTCGTCGTCGCTATAGTCCTCGCTGTCAGAAGAGGGTTCCGAAGCTGTCGAGGAATCATCCTCCATTATGGAAAATAATTTTTCTTTTGCTTCGTCAGGAAGATCAAGTTGATTGATCTTCTTCTTCTTGCTGGATTTGCAGTCTTTCGACCTATGGCCAGATTTGCCACATGTCCAACAAGTATCTTTGTTACCTTTGGAAGACTTGCGCTTAGTCTTTCTGCTAGGTTTGTAGGACTCCTTCTTGTAAGTCCTTTTGGATGGAAAAGTTTTCTTGGAAGATTTCTTCCGTCTTTTCCTTTCAGAAGTAAGGTCTGTGAAACCGTAGTCATTGCAGAAAGTCCCAAGGCCATACTTTCCTTTATGCTTAAGTTGCTGTTTAACCTTAAGGTCAGTACAGAGGTCTATTCCAGTAGTGGTGATAAAACTTACTAGGTCTCCGTAAGTAAGATTGTTATAAGGTATTTGGCCATCAAATCTGGTTTTGATAGTTGTTCTAACTTTGTCAGCGAACAGAGGAGGAAGACCGCTGATAAATCTTTCTTTCCAGAAGTCATTATTGCAGTCGGGTCTGATCAGGACTTTGACCAGGAAGGTATCTTTGTACCACCTAAAGTCTGCTAGGTTTTTACAGCGAAGATTGTTCAGGATTCCTAGACTTCTATCTTGGAAGAGTTTGGGTTCTCCCACGAAGTGTCTAGCTATATGATAGAGAAGGGTAGCGCAAGCATCTTCTTGCGCTTCTTCTACCCTGGTTTCTCTGCCGTCTACAACTTTCACCGTTTGTACAGCGGTTGTAGCGTTATATATGAGGTCCTTTTCTACCTCAGAGACGTAGTTGTCCCACCAATGCTTAATCATGCCGGTAAAACCCGAGACTATCATGGTGGCAGCTCCTTTGTCAGAGGAACCTTTAATTTTGTAGGCGGTAATTGATACAGCCATTTCATGGAGCTTATTGTAGATCTGGTGTTCTGCCAGACCGTCAATATTCCATTCATTAATACCCCTTCCATCGTGATTGCAGGTGGAGAGGTAAGGGTGTTCCTCGTATTGAACATCAGGAGGAGAGGGTTTTTTGTAATAGTTCTTTTTGAGACTATATCTTTCGTTAGTAAGTTTGGAGAGAGAGTTCTTTTGAGAACTGGATTCTCCTTGTTGGGACATTTTAAACTTAGCAAGTTTAGAATTGATTTTTTCCAAAATTTGTTCTGAGATTTTGAAATCGTCATTGAGGTCAGGAAATTTTTCCTTTTGGAATTCGGGAATCTTGAAGATAGGGTTAGAGATAGGTTTTGAGCTAGGAGTGCTCTTGACAGGTATAGGAGTAAGAAGAGTAGTTCCCTTCTTATCTTCAATTTGCTGAGATATGGTATGGAGAACTTGATTAGTATAATTGTTCTGCTCAATTATTCTATCAAGATCTTTGTACTGAGGAGTCATAGATCCTCTGTCAGATTTAGTCTTGAAAGGCGAAGCCTTGATGACTTCATTGGAATAAGGAATATTTAGGCCTTCAAGAGGAGGGGTTGTTGACTCAATAACCGTATTTCGTTGGGTGTACCATCTGGTAACCATAACGTTAAGCGGTTCAACTTGGTTTTCTATCTTTCCAGTTTTCTCTAACCAGAAGAAGAATTCCATATCGCATCGGAGTCTTTTCATGTCGGCTATCCATAGCCCTCCTAACTCCTTTTGTTGCTCGCTGGAATAGGTACTAAGGTACCATTTCCGCTTAAGGGTGTCCTTTGGATGATTCCATCGGACTTTCAAGGATGCGAGGTCTGGGGAATATTCTTCACTATCATTTTTTATAACGAGAAGACTAGGGTCAGTTCTGACCCGCTGGGGAGGCGGAGCCATTTCTGAGGCCGATGGGCTTCCTGGCTCGTAGAGATTCTCGGGTTCAGGAGCCCGAGTATTTTGCTGATAATAGACTTTAGGTACTGGACCAGAGAAGTCAACTCCTCTAATCTTTCCTTTGTCATCAACTTCATTTTCGTCACTTTCCTCGCGAGGTTTGGAAGTGGAGGCACGAGTGGAGACAGATCTGCGAAACGACGAATGTCGAGACGAGTCTAGTACGAGGAACTTCAGATCGATAGATCCATCAGGGTGTTGGATTACCCTCTCGATCTGAGATTTTTCGGAGTAAATCCGAACTGGTTGGGTGATAGCCTCAAAATGCCAGTCATTGCATCGGAGAATATCATCCCAAACAAGAGCCTTTGGAACAAAGACTGCTTCGGTCTTTGTTTGCTTCCATTAGGGTGGTAACCCCTTTAGGGCTCGTAAATCTAGCTTTTGGTGCTAGAGTAGTTCCCATGAGGCGATAATATACGCGGTATATAATCGCTATTTCTCTGGTATTTTCCTTACTATTCATGTTTTTCGTTTTAACATTTAGAGTTAAAACGTCCATGATGTTAGGATCATTAATATCCATAGAGAAATTGGGATAGCAGTTAAAGTATACCGGGCCGTCGGCGAGGTTACTTTGAATTACTCCTAAGAGAGAATCGTCAAAATTTAAGAGACGAGCATCTCTTAGGATAGCACAGACTGGGATGTCTAGTCCCTGTCGGAATAGTGGCTTAATAGCAACTTGAACAAGTCCAATATGCAGATAATTAAACTGATTTTTAAATCTGTTTATATCTAACTCATTTAACAGTTGAATAATTTCTAAAGAATTATTTATGGCAACAGTAGACTCAGAGGTCTTGATATTATGTTTTTTCAAAAAACTAAATTTTCCGATTTGATAAATCGTGTTGAAGGATTCTTCTGGAATACTCCAGTTCTGAAGATCATTTTCAATATTAGCAATCGGAGTTGCCTGAGAAGACAGGTTAACAGTGTTTTTAACATGATTATTCATGATTCTAAACAAACTGTCCAGAGACTAACAGAGCAAACATATAAGTTCCAATAAGCAGGCATATTAACTATAAACAGATATGCAGGGACGAAATCTAATTATGAATCTATATCTATGGCTTATAGAATTTTAACAAGTTTTAATGGCTTTATACTAAAGACTGCTAAGTGTTATCTTAGTTGACGGGACCACCAACAAGATCTTAACATGCCACACCTAGGCTTAACGATCTACTTTCAGACTGACCAACGTCTACACCGGAGATTAATCGGTTTCTTCAAACACCTTAACAGTCTACAGTTACCCCATACTTGAATTAAAACCCCATTATAAGACAGGATATATAATCATAATTATATTAAGTAACAGCATACCGGATTAAAGTAATATGTTCTTATATGAACATAGTTTTGCTCATGCTCTAGACAGATTATATGTTTAGCCGCTCATGCTAAACATACAATCTGCCGTCATGGCTCTGATACCAGAAAAAGGATCGTGAGTATTATGAGTATTAAAAGCAGAATTTAAATAGAGAAATTAAACAAACTTACAAATTTTATTGAAAGCTTAAGAAAACATTTGATTACAAGAGAGAATGGGCTTAGAGAATTTCTTATATGAGGAAATTTCTGAATGCCTTCTCTAGAGAATTACAAAGCCTTATATAGGCGAAATTGAGAGGTGAGGTATATCTAAAGTATACAAGTGGACGGCTTAGATGCTGCCGACAGTTTTAAATGGGTTCAAAAGTGGACTGCTTTTTTAAAGCTGGTCAGATTCTTTTTGAATGTGTTTTGCTTTTGATAAAGCAAAAGTAGATGCTTCTTCTTTTCTGAAAAGCAGGAATGATTTGTCATCTTCAGGAGACAAGGTGGGGTCCCTTGATTCCAATCAAGAATAGTAACTTGCCCTTTCGCAGAGATAATTCTGGTTCTTTGAACCTCTATCTCTTAGAAGGGTTGGTTTCCTATTCATCATAGGGATCTAGGTAGGCCATAGCTATTCCTTTTGGATCTAGCATATCGCCATTATCCTCACTGCTTCCTGTGGATGAAGCTTCTCCGATTAGCTGGAGTAATTTCTCAGCGTCTGTCGAGGTTTCTTGGCTTTCTAGGTCAGCCAAGGCCCTTTTTAGTTTTTCCTTTAATGCCTTCTTGCTTGCGGAAGAGCTAGAGGCGGCTGCTGCTGATTTTCCCTTTTCAGGTGTCTTGGAGGCTGTGGTTTTAGGAGTCCAGCCTTTAATTTTTATCTCTTTGGATAAATACTTGATCCTGTGTTGTTCTTCTTTTGAGAAGTTCCAGGAGATAATATATGACACTCTTTTCTTAATAAAAAACTTGCACATTTGAATGTGCTCTGGTAGAGTAGAGCATCCTTCCTTGATCACAAAATCTGGAAGTCGATTGAGAAACTGCTGGGGAAGAACATCTTTAGTTCCTCCATAACAAATCCACCATTCATAAAACCATCTGGGTATGATGGCATCTACCATGGCAGGGCAGTATTTTACAAACCAAGTATGTCCTGGTCGAACAAATAGAAAATTGAACCATGCCGACTTATAGTCGTACCAATTGTAAGTCTGAGGCCGGTGTGGCATATATAATGCGATGGGGGTATGTAGATGATCTACAAACCACTTGAAAGGGGTTAGTACCCGTTTGATTGTAAACTTGGAGTAGCTAATGTGGTCTGGATTACGTTCATCCATTGAATGCTCTACTTCAATAGAGTCGGTATCTACCAAGATAGCTTCGTAAAATCTTCGAGTTTTAAGAGGATCTTCTGTATCCACAAAGTTGTTGTTTGTGTACACCGGCTTTATTAGCTGGTTGAGTGGGTATCCTTCATAAGCCTTATCTAAGGCAAGGATTGGCATAACGTTGATAGTAACAAATTTAAATTCTTCCTTGCTGGGAAATGATGGCATAGCTTTGGCTATACTAGGATTTACTGCTTGAGCGAAGGTCTCTGGGGCCTTCATTGTGTAGCTCTGTTTGGTCTGTACCGAAGAAGAACTGGCTGCTGGTCCTTTATCCAGGGGCAAGTTAGTCTTTAGGTCTACCAATTTTGTAGGTATTGGTGGTGAGAGTTTCGGGAACTGTATCTCTGTCAGTGCAGAATATCTGTTTTGGAGCGGAGATTGTACCTCCGTTTTGAGTGTGGGTCTTTGGGGGACTGTAGGCCGCAATGGGTTTGCGGATGCCGAAGGAGAGTCAAATGGCCTTGCCATCTTAGATTGTTCTTGCTTGGGGCTCGTCCCCAGATTGATTGGTCTCATGGCCCTGTAAAAATTCTCTTGTTAGAAAATCGGGAAGGGAGTTGTTCTCTCCTTTAATAAATTCGATTTGAAAATCAAAGCTAGATAGTAGAGCTTGCCATCTAGCAAATATCTGTTTCGAAACGAGATTTTTAACAACCTTTTGTAAAATTTCTTTAGCTGATTTGCAATCAACGCGAAGAAGAAATTCCTTATTGATAAGGTCATCTTGAAATTTGGTGATACATAGCACTATAGATAAAACTTTTTTTTTAACTGTGCTATAGTTTTTTTGAGCAGCATTCCAGATGCCAGAGGTAAAACGAACTAATTTTTCGGGAGAGTCATTAGATATCCTTTGCTTAAGAATACCACCATAACCTATGTCAGATGCATCGGTTTCTACAATCATGAATGCTTCAGGGTTGGGGATGCCTAAGCAGGGAAGGTTTTGAACTAAAGATTTAATCTTTTTAATGGCGTCGGTTTGTTCAGAACTCCAAGGAACTGGATTTTTCTTAAGACGTTTATAAAGAGGTTCACAGACCTGCCTAATGTGAGGGATAAAATCGGCAACATAATTTAGGCTTCCTAAAAACCTTTGCAGTTGAGTTTTATCCGTAATCTCATTTGGAAATTTAGATGAGAATTCTATGGCTCTACAAATGGGCTTATGGCTACCCTGATGCAAATCATGTCCTAGAAAACGAATGGAGGTTTGAAACAACTTCATTTTCTTAGCACTGACAACAAGACCATTGAGTTTTACAATCTTAAAGAATGTATTAAGATGCTTAAAATGGGAATCAATGTTCTTAGAGAAAATTAACACATCATCAATATAAACAATTGACATATAAGAATATTCATTGAAAATATTGTTCATGATATTCTGGAATTCAGAGGGAGCATTTTTAAGCCTGAACAAATGTAAAATTCCATTATTCAGGAGGTCCTGAACAGAATGTAAAATCACATTTTTCAGGAGAGTCCTGAATAGAAAGTACAAATCCCATTTTTCAGGAGGGTCCTGAACATAAAGTAAAATCCCATTTTTTAGGAGGGTTCTGAACATAAAGTAAAATCTCATTTTTTCAGAAGGGTCCTGAACAGAAACTAAAATCCCATTTTTCAGGAGGGTCCTCAACATAAAGTAAAATCCCATTTTTTAAGAGGGTCCTGAACAGAAAGTAAAATTCCATTTTTCAGTAGGATTTTGAACAGAAAGTAAAATACCATTTTTCAGGATGGTCCTGAACAGAAAGTAAAATCCAATTTTTCAAGAGGGTCCTGAACCAAAGTAAAATCCCATTTTTCAGGAGGTATATAAAATCCCATTTTTCAGGAGGGTCCTGAATAGAAAGTAAAAATCTCATTTTTCAAGAGGGTTTTGAACATAAAGTAAAATCCCATTTTTCAGGAGGGTCCTGAACATATAGTAAAATCCCATATTACAGGAGGGTTCTGAACAGAAAGTAAAATTTCATTTTTCAGGAGGGTCCTGAACAGAAAGTAAAATTCCATTTTTCAGGAGGGTCCTGAAGAACAAGTAAAATCTCATTTTTCAGGAGGGTCCTGAACAGAAAGTAAAATCCCATTTTCAGGAGGGTCCTAAGCATAAAGTAAAATCCCATTTTCCTGGAGGGTCCTGAACATAAAGTAAAATCCCATTTTTTACGAAGGTCCTGAACATAATGTAAAATCCCATTTTTCAGGAGGATCCTGAACAGAGAGTAAAATACCATTTTTTTAGGATGGTCCTGAACAGAAAGTAAAATCCCATTTTTTCAGAAAGGTCCTGAACAAAAGTAAAATCCCATTTTTTAGGAGGTCCTGAACAGAATATAAAATCCCATTTTTCAGGAGGGTCCTGAACAGAAAGTAAAAATCTCATTTTTCAGGAGGGTCCTGAACAGAAAGTAAAATCCTTTTTTCAGGAGGGTCCTGAACAGATAGTAAATTCCTATTTTTTGGGAGGGTCCTGAACAGAAAGTAAAATCTCATTTTTAAGGAGGGTCCTGAACACAAAGTAAAATTCCATTTTTTAGGAGGGTCCTGAACAACAAGTAAAATCTCACTTTTCAGGAGGATCCTGAACAGGAAGTAAAATCCCATTTTCAGAAGGGTCTTGAGCAGAAAGTAAAATCCCATTTTTCCGGAGGGTCCTGAACATAAAGTAAAATTCCGTTTTTCAGGAGTGTCCGGAGCATAAAATAAAATCTCATTTTTCAGGAGTGTCCTGATCATATAATAAAATCCCATTTTTCAGGAGGTCCTGAACATAATGTAAAATCCCATTTTTCAGGAGGGTCCTGAACAAAAGTAAAATCCTATTTGTCAGGAGGGTCCTGATCATAAAGCAAAATCCCATTTTTCAGGAGGTTCCTGAACATAAAGTAAAATCTCATTTTTCAGGAAGGTCCTGAACAACAAGTAAAATCTCGTTTTTCAGGAGGGTTCTGAACAGAAATTAAAATCCCATTTTCAGGAGGGTCTTGAGCATAACGTAAAATCCTATTTTTCAAGAGGGTCCTGAACAAAAAGTAAAATCTCATTTTTCAAGCGGGTCCTGAACAGAAAGTAAATTCCCATTTTTCAGTAGGGTCCTGAACAACAAGTAAAATCCCATTTTTCAGGAGGGTCCTGAACAACAAGTAAAATCCCATTTTTCAGGAGGGTCCTGAACAGAAAGTAAAATTCCATTTTCAGGAGGGTCCTAAGCATAAAGTAAAATCCCATTTTTCAGGAGGGTCCTAAGCATAAAGTAAAATACAATTTTTCAGGAGGTCCTAAACAGAAAGTAAAATCCTTTTTTTCCGGAGGGTCCTGAACAGAAAGTAAAATCCCATTTTTCAGGAGGGTCCTGAACAAAAGTAAAACCCCATTTTTCAGGAAGTCCTGAATAGAATATAAAATCCCATTTTTCAGGAGGGTCCTGAATAGAAAGTAAAAAATCTCATTTTTCAGGAGGGTCCTGAACAAAAAGTAAAATTCCATTTTCAGGAGGGTCCTAAGCATAAAGTAAAATCCCATTTTTCAGGAGGGTCCTAAGCATAAAGTAAAATACAATTTTTTAGGAGGTCCTGAACAGATAGTAAAATCCTTTTTTTCCGGAGGGTCCTGAACAGAAAGTAAAATCCCATTTTTCAGGAGGGTCCTGATAAAAAGTAAAATCCCATTTTTCAGGAAGTCCTGAATAGAATATAAAATCCCATTTTTCAGGAGGGTCCTGAATAGAAAGTAAAAAATCTCATTTTTCAGGAGGGTCCTGAACATAAAGTAAAATCCCATTTTTCAGGAGGGTCCTAAACATATAGTAAAATCCCATTTTTGGGAGGGTTCTGAACAGAATGTAAAATCTCATTTTTCAGGAGGGTCCTGAACAGAAAGTAAAATTCCATTTTTCAGGAGGGTCCTGAACAACAAGAAAAATCTCATTTTTTAGGAGGGTCCTGAACAGAAAGTAAAATCCCATTTTCAGGAGGGTCCTGAAGAGAAAGTAAAATCCTTTTTTTCAGGAGGGTCCTGAACAGATAGTAAAAACCCATTTTTCAGGAGGTATATAAAATCCCATTTTTCAGGAGGGTCCTGAATAGAAAGTAAAAATCTTATTTTTCAAGAGGGTTTTGAACATAAAGTAAAATCCCATTTTTCAGGAGGGTCCTGAACATATAGTAAAATCCCATATTACGGGAGGGTTCTGAACAGAAAGTAAAATTTCATTTTTCAGGAGGGTCCTGAACAGAAAGTAAAATTCCATTTTTCAGGAGGGTCCTGAAGAACAAGTAAAATCTCATTTTTCAGGAGGGTCCTGAACAGAAAGTAAATTTCCATTTTTTAGGAGGGTCCTGAACTAAAGTAAAATTCCATTATTCAGGAGGTCCTGAACAGAATGTAAAATCCTTTTTTTTCGGAGGGTCCTGAACAGAAAGTAAAATCCCATTTTTCAGTAGGGTCCTGAATAAAAAGTAAAGTCCTGTTTTTCAGGAGGGCCCTGAATAGAAAGTAAAATCTCATTTTTCAAGAGGGTCTTGAATATAAAGTAAATTCCCTTTTTTTTCAGGAAAGTCCTGAACAGAAAGTAAAAATCCTATTTTTCAGGAGGGTCCTGAATAGAAAGTGAAATCCTATTATTCAGGAGGGTCCTGAACAGAAACTAAAATCCCATTTTTCAGGAGGATCCTGAACAAAAAGTAAAATCCCATTTTTTTCAGGATGGTCCTGAACAGAAAGTAAATTCCCATTTTTTAGGATGGTCCTGAACTAAAGTAAAATTCCATTATTCAGGAGGTCCTGAACAGAATGTAAAATCACATTTTTCAGGAGAGTCCTGATAGAAAGTAAAAATCCCATTTTTCAGGAAGGTCCTGAACATAAAGTAAAATCCTATTCTTTAGGAAGGTTCTGAACATAAAGTAAAATCCCATTTTTTCAAAAGGTTCCTGAACAGAAAGTAAAATCCCATTTTTTAGGAGGGTCCTCAACATAAAGTAAAACCCCATTTATGAAGAGGGTCCTGAACATAAAGTAAAATCCCATTTAGTAAAATCCCATTTTCAGGAGGGTCCTGAATAGAAAGTAAAAATCTCATTTTTCAAGAGGGTCCTAAACATAAAGTAAAATCCCATTTTTCAGAAGGGTCCTGAACATATAGTAAAATCCCATTTTACAGGTGGGTTCTGAACAGAAAGTAAAATCTCATTTTTCAGGAAGGTCCTGAACAGAAAGTAAAATTTCATTTTTCAAGAGGGTCCTGAACAACAAGTAAAATCTCATTTTTCAGGAGGGTCCTGAACAGAAAGTAAAATCCCATTTTCAGGAGGGTCCTAAGCATAAAGTAAAATCCCATTTTTCTGGAGGGTCCTGAACATAAAGTAAAATCCCATTTTTTACGAGGGTCCTGAACATAAAGTAAAATCCCATTTTTCAGCAGGATCCTGAATAAAAAGTAAAATACCATTTTTTTAGGATGGTCTTGAACAGAAAGTAAAATCCCATTTTTCAGGAAGGTCCTGAGCAAAAGTAAAATCCCATTTTTCAGGAGGTCCTCAAAAGAATATAAAATCCCATTTTTCAGGAGGGTCCTGAACAGAAAGTAAAAATCTCATTTTTTAGGAGGGTCCTGAACATAAAGTAAAATCCTATTTTTCAGGAGGGTCCTGAACAGAAAGTAAAATCCTTTTTTTCAGGAGGGTCCTGAACAGATAGTAAAATCCTATTTTTTGGGAGGGTCCTGAACAGAAAGTAAAATTTTATTTTTAAGGAGGGTCCTAAACAGAAAGTAAAATTCCATTTTTTTAGGAGGGTCCTGAACAACAAGTAAAATCTCATTTTTCAGGAGGATCCTGAACAGGAAGTAAAATCCCATTTTTAGAAGGGTCTTGAGCAGAAAGTAAAATCCCATTTTTCCGGAGGGTCCTGAACATAAAGTAAAATTCTGTTTTTCAGGAGTCTCCGGAGCATAAAGCAAAATCTCATTTTTCAGGAGTGTCCTGATCATATAGTAAAATCCCATTTTTCAGGAGGGTCCTGAACATAAAGTAAAATCCCATTTTTCAGGAGAGTCCTAAACAAAAGTAAAATCCCATTTGTCAGGAGGGTCCTGAGCATAAAGTAAAATCCCATTTTTCAGGAGGGTCCTGAACAGAAAGTAAAATCTCATTTTTTAGAAAGGTCCTGAACAACAAGTAAAATCTCATTTTTCAGGAGGGTTCTGAACAGAAATTAAAATCCCATTTTCAAGAGGGTATTGAGCATAAAGTAAAATCCTATTTTTCAGGAGGGTCCTGAACAGAAAGTAAAATCTCATTTTTCAGGCGGGTCCTGAACAGGAAGTAAATTCCCATTTTTCAGGAGGGTCCTGAACAATAAGTAAAATCCCATTTTTCAGGAGGGTCCTGAACAGAAAGTAAAATTCCATTTTCAGGAGGGTCTTGAGCATAATGTAAAATCCCATTTTTCAGGATGGTCCTGAACATAATGAAAAATCCTATTTTTTAGGAGGGTCCTGAACATAAAGTAAAATCCCATTTTTTACGAGGGTCCCGAACATAAAGTAAAATCCCATTTTTCAGGAGGATCATGAACAGAAAGTAAAATACCATTTTTTTAGGATTGTCCTGAACAGAAAGTAAAATCCCATTTTTCAGGAAGGTCCTGAACAAAAGTAAAATCCCATTTTTCAGGAGGTCCTGAACAGAATATAAAATCCCATTTTTCAGGAGGGTCCTGAACAGAAAGTAAAAATCTCATTTTTCAGGAGGGTCCTGAACATAAAGTAAAATCCTATTTTTCAGGAGGGTTCTGAACAGAAAGTAAAATCCTTTTTTTCAGGAGGGTCCTGAACAGATAGTGAAATCCTATTTTTTGGGAGGGTCCTGAACAGAAAGTAAAATCTCATTTTTTCAGGAGGGTCCTGAACAGAAAGTAAAATTCCATTTTTTAGGAGGGTCCTGAACAATAAGTAAAATCTCATTTTTCAGGAGGATCCTGAACAGGAAGTAAAATCCCATTTTCAGAAGGGTCTTGAGCAGAAAGTAAAATCCCATTTTTCCGGAGGGTCCTGAACATAAAGTAAAATTCTGTTTTTCAGGAGTGTCCGGAGCATAAAGAAAAATCTCATTTTTCAGGAGTGTCCTGATCATTTAGTAAAATCCCATTTTTCAGGAGGGTCCTGAACATAAAGTAAAATCCCATTTTTCAGGAGGGTCCTGAACAAAAGTAAAATCCCATTTGTCAGGAGGGTCCTGAGCATAAAGTAAAATCCCATTTTTCAGGAGGGTCCTGAACAGAAAGTAAAATCTCATTTTTTAGAAAGGTCCTGAACAACAAGTAAAATCTCATTTTTCAGAAGGGTTCTGAACAGAAATTAAAATCCCATTTTCAAGAGGGTATTGAGCATAAAGTAAAATCCTATTTTTCAGGAGGGTCCTGAACAGAAAGTAAAATCTCATTTTTCAGGCGGGTCCTGAACAGGAAGTAAATTCCCATTTTTCAGGAGGGTCCTGAACAATAAGTAAAATCCCATTTTTCAGGAGGGTCCTGAACAGAAAGTAAAATTCCATTTTCAGGAGGGTCTTGAGCATAATGTAAAATCCCATTTTTCAGGATGGTCCTGAACATAATGAAAAATCCTATTTTTTAGGAGGGTCCTGAACATAAAGTAAAATCCCATTTTTTACGAGGGTCCCGAACATAAAGTAAAATCCCATTTTTCAGGAGGATCATGAACAGAAAGTAAAATACCATTTTTTTAGGATTGTCCTGAACAGAAAGTAAAATCCCATTTTTCAGGAAGGTCCTGAACAAAAGTAAAATCCCATTTTTCAGGAGGTCCTGAACAGAATATAAAATCCCATTTTTCAGGAGGGTCCTGAACAGAAAGTAAAAATCTCATTTTTCAGGAGGGTCCTGAACATAAAGTAAAATCCTATTTTTCAGGAGGGTTCTGAACAGAAAGTAAAATCCTTTTTTCCAGGAGGGTCCTGAACAGATAGTGAAATCCTATTTTTTGGGAGGGTCCTGAACAGAAAGTAAAATCTCATTTTTAAGGAGGGTCCTGAACAGAAAGTAAAATTCCATTTTTTAGGAGGGTCCTGAACAATAAGTAAAATGTCATTTTTCAGGAGGATCCTGAACAGGAAGTAAAATCCCATTTTCAGAAGGGTCTTGAGCAGAAAGTAAAATCCCATTTTTCCGGAGGGTCCTGAACATAAAGTAAAATTCTGTTTTTCAGGAGTGTCCGGAGCATAAAGAAAAATCTCATTTTTCAGGAGTGTCCTGATCATTTAGTAAAATCCCATTTTTCAGGAGGGTCCTGAACATAAAGTAAAATCCCATTTTTCAGGAGGGTCCTGAACAAAAGTAAAATCCCATTTGTCAGGAGGGTCCTGAGCATAAAGTAAAATCCCATTTTTCAGGAGGGTCCTGAACAGAAAGTAAAATCTCATTTTTCAGAAAGGTCCTGAACAACAAGTTAAATCTCATTTTTCAGGAAGGTTCTGAACAGAAATTAAAATCCCATTTTCAGGAGGGTATTGAGTATAAAGTAAAATCCTATTTTTCAGAAGGGTCCTGAACAGAAAGTAAAATCTCATTTTTCAGGCGGGTCCTGAACAGAAAGTAAATTCCCATTTTTCAGGAGACTCCTGAACAATAAGTAAAATCCCATTTTTCAGGAGGGTCCTGAATAGAAAGTAAAATTCCATTTTCAGGAGGGTCCTGAGCATAAAGTAAAATCCCATTTTTCAGGAGAGTCCTGAATATAAAGTAAAATACAATTTTTCAGGAGGGTCCTGAACAAAAGTAAAATCCCATTTGTCAGGAGGGTCCTGAGCATAAAGTAAAATCCCATTTTTCAGGAGGGTCCTGAACAGAAAGTAAAATCTCATTTTTTAGAAAGGTCCTGAACAACAAGTAAAATCTCATTTTTCAGAAGGATTCTGAACAGAAATTAAAATCCCATTTTCAAGAGGGTATTGAGCATAAAGTAAAATCCTATTTTTCAGGAGGGTCCTGAACAGAAAGTAAAATCTCATTTTTCAGGCGGGTCCTGAACAGGAAGTAAATTCCCATTTTTCAGGAGGGTCCTGAACAATAAGTAAAATCCCATTTTTCAGGAGGGTCCTGAACAGAAAGTAAAATTCCATTTTCAGGAGGGTCCTGAGCATAATGTAAAATCCCATTTTTCAGGAGGGTCCTGAACATAATGAAAAATCCTATTTTTTAGGAGGGTCCTGAACATAAAGTAAAATCCCATTTTTTACGAGGGTCCCGAACATAAAGTAAAATCCCATTTTTCAGGAGGATCATGAATAGAAACTAAAATACCATTTTTTTAGGATGGTCCTGAACAGAAAGTAAAATCCCATTTTTCAGGAAGGTCCTGAACAAAAGTAAAATCCCATTTTTCAGGAGGTCCTGAACAGAATATAAAATCCCATTTTTCTGGAGGGTCCTGAACAGAAATTAAAAATCTCATTTTTCAGGAGGGTCCTGAACATAAAGTAAAATCCTATTTTTCAGGAGGGTTCTGAACAGAAAGTAAAATCCTTTTTTTCAGGAGGGTCCTGAACAGATAGTAAAATCCTATTTTTTGGGAGGGTCCTGAACAGAAAGTAAAATCTCATTTTTAAGGAGGGTCCTGAACAGAAAGTAAAATTCCATTTTTTAGGAGGGTCCTGAACAATAAGTAAAATCTCATTTTTCAGGAGGATCCTGAACAGGAAGTAAAATCCCATTTTCAGAAGGGTCTTGAGCAGAAAGTAAAATCCCATTTTTCCGGAGGGTCCAGAACATAAAGTAAAATTCTGTTTTTCAGGAGTGTCCGGAGCATAAAGAAAAATCTCATTTTTCAGGAGTGTCCTGATCATTTAGTAAAATCCCATTTTTCAGGAGGGTCCTGAACATAAAGTAAAATCCCATTTTTCAGGAGGGTCCTGAACAAAAGTAAAATCCCATTTGTCAGGAGGGTCCTGAGCATGAAGTAAAATCCCATTTTTCAGGAGGGTCCTGAACAGAAAGTAAAATCTCATTTTTCAGAAAGGTCCTGAACAACAAGTTAAATCTCATTTTTCAGGAAGGTTCTGAACAGAAATTAAAATCCCATTTTCCGGAGGGTATTGAATATAAAGTAAAATCCTATTTTTCAGGAGGGTCCTGAACAGAAAGTAAAATCTCATTTTTCAGGCGGGTCCTGAACAGAAAGTAAATTCCCATTTTTTAGGATGCTCCTGAACAATAAGTAAAATCCCATTTTTCAGGAGGGTCCTGAACAGAAAGTAAAATTCCATTTTCAGGAGGGTCCTGAGCATAAAGTAAAATACCATTTTTCAGGAGAGTCCTGAATATAAAGTAAAATACAATTTTTCAGGAGGTCCTGAATAGAAAGTAAAATCCTTTTATTCCGGAGGGTCCTGAACAAAAAGTAAAATTCCATTTTTCAGGAGGGTCCTGAACAAAAGTAAAATCCCATTTTTCAGGAGGTCCTGAATAGAATATAAAATCCCATTTTTCAGGAGGGTCCTGAATAGAAAGTAAAAATGTCATTTTTCAGGAGGGTCCTGAACATAAAGTAAAATCCCATTTTTCAGGAGGGTCCTGAACATATAGTAAAATCCCATTTTTCGGGAGGGTTCTGAACATAATGTAAAATCTCATTTTTCAGGAGGGTCCTGAACAGAAAGTAAAATTCCATTTTTCAGGAGGGTTCTGCACAACAAGTAAAATCTCATTTTTCAGGAGGGTCCTGAACAGAAAGTAAAATCCCATTTTCAGGAGGGTCCTAAGCATAAAGTAAAATCCCATTTTTTTGGAGGGTCCTGAACATAAAGTAAAATCCCAATTTTTATGAGGGTCCTGAACATAAAGTAAAATCCCATTTTTCAGGAGGATTCTGAACAGAAAGTAAAATACCATTTTTTCAGGATGGTCCTGAACAAAAAGTAAAATCCCATTTTTCAGGAAGGTCCTGAACAAAAGTAAAATCCCATTTCTCAGGAGGTCCTGAACAGAATATAAAATCCCATTTTCAGGAGGGTCCTAAGCATAAAGTAAAATCCCATTTTTCTGGAGGGTCCTGAACATAAAGTAAAATCCCATTTTTTACGAAGGTCCTGAACATAAAGTAAAATACCATTTTTCAGGAGGATCCTGAACAGAAAGTAAAATACCATTTTTTTTAGGATGGTCCTGAACAGAAAGTAAAATCCCATTTTTCAGGAAGGTCCTGAACAAAAGTAAAATCCCATTTTTCAGGAGGTCCTGAATAGAATATAAAATCCCATTTTTCAGGAGGGTCCTGAACAGATAGTAAAATCCCATTTGTCAGGAGGCTCCTGAGCATAAAGTAAAATCCCATTTTTCAGGAGGGTCCTGAACGGAAAGTAAAATCTCATTTTTCAGAAAGGTCCTGAACAACAAGTTAAATCTCATTTTTCAGGAAGGTTCTGAACAGAAATTAAAATCCCATTTTCAGGAGGGTATTGAGCATAAAGTAAAATCATATTTTTCAGGAGGGTCCTGAACAGAAAGTAAAATCTCATTTTTCAGGCGGGTCCTGAACAGAAAGTAAATTCCCATTTTTCAGGAGGCCCCTGAACAATAAGTAAAATCCCATTTTTCAGGAGGGTCCTGAACAGAAAGTAAAATTCCATTTTCATGAGGGTCTTGAGCATAAAGTAAAATCCCATTTTTCAGGAGAGTCCTGAATATAAAGTAAAATACAATTTTTCAGGAGGTCCTGAATAGAAAGTAAAATCCCTTTTTTCCGGAGGGTCCTGAACAGAAAGTAAAATCCCATTTTTCAGGAGGGTCCTGAACAAAAGTAAAATCCCATTTTTCAGCAGGTCCTGAATAGAATATAAAATCCCATTTTTCAGGAGGGTCCTGAATAGAAAGTAAAAATGTCATTTTTCAGGAGGGTCCTGAACATAAAGTAAAATCCCATTTTTCAGGAGGGTCCTGAACATATAGTAATATCCCATTTTTCGGGAGGGTTCTGAACATAATGTAAAATCTCATTTTTCAGGAGGGTCCTGAACAGAAAGTAAAATTCCATTTTTCAGGAGGGTCCTGAACAACAAGTAAAATCTCATTTTTCAGGAGGGTCCTGAATAGAAAGTAAAATCCCATTTTCAGGAGGGTCCTAAGCATAAAGTAAAATCCCATTTTTTTGGAGGGTCCTGAACATAAAGTAAAATCCCAATTTTTATGAGGGTCCTGAACATAAAGTAAAATCCCATTTTTCAGGAGGATTCTGAACAGAAAGTAAAATACCATTTTTTCAGGATGGTCCTGAACAAAAAGTAAAATCCCATTTTTCAGGAAGGTCCTGAACAAAAGTAAAATCCCATTTCTCAGGAGGTCCTGAACAGAATATAAAATCCCATTTTCAGGAGGGTCCTAAGCATAAAGTAAAATCCCATTTTTCTGGAGGGTCCTGAACATAAAGTAAAATCCCATTTTTTACGAAGGTCCTGAACATAAAGTAAAATACCATTTTTCAGGAGGATCCTGAACAGAAAGTAAAATACCATTTTTTTAGGATGGTCCCGAACAGAAAGTAAAATCCCATTTTTCAGGAAGGTCCTGAACAAAAGTAAAATCCCATTTTTAAGGAGGTCCTGAACAGAATATAAAATCCCATTTTTCAGGAGGGTCCTGAACAGATAGTAAAATCCCATTTGTCAGGAGGGTCCTGAGCATAAAGTAAAATCCCATTTTTCAGGAGGGTCCTGAACGGAAAGTAAAATCTCATTTTTCAGAAAGGTCCTGAACAACAAGTTAAATCTCATTTTTCAGGAAGGTTCTGAACAGAAATTAAAATCCCATTTTCAGGAGGGTATTGAGCATAAAGTAAAATCATATTTTTCAGGAGGGTCCTGAACAGAAAGTAAAATCTCATTTTTCAGGCGGGTCCTGAACAGAAAGTAAATTCCCATTTTTCAGGAGGCTCCTGAACAATAAGTAAAATCCCATTTCTCAGGAGGGTCCTGAACAGAAAGTAAAATTCCATTTTCAGGAGGGTCTTGAGCATAAAGTAAAATCCCATTTTTCAGGAGAGTCCTGAATATAAAGTAAAATACAATTTTTCAGGAGGTCCTGAATAGAAAGTAAAATCCCTTTTTTCCGGAGGGTCCTGAACAGAAAGTAAAATCCCATTTTTCAGGAGGGTCCTGAACAAAAGTAAAATCCCATTTTTCAGCAGGTCCTGAATAGAATATAAAATCCCATTTTTCAGGAGGGTCCTGAATAGAAAGTAAAAATGTCATTTTTCAGGAGGGTCCTGAACATAAAGTAAAATCCCATTTTTCAGGAGGGTCCTGAACATATAGTAAAATCCCATTTTTCGGGAGGGTTCTGAACATAATGTAAAATCTCATTTTTCAGGAGGGTCCTGAACAGAAAGTAAAATTCCATTTTTCAGGAGGGTCCTGAACAACAAGTAAAATTTTATTTTTCAGGAGGGTCCTGAACAGAAAGTAAAATCCCATTTTCAGGAGGGTCCTAAGCATAAAGTAAAATCCCATTTTTTTGGAGGGTCCTGAACATAAAGTAAACTCCCAATTTTTATGAGGGTCCTGAACATAAAGTAAAATCCCTTTTTTCAGGAGGATTCTGAACAGAAAGTAAAATACCATTTTTTCAGGATGGTACTGAACAAAAAGTAAAATCCCATTTTTCAGGAAGGTCCTGAACAAAAGTAAAATCCCATTTCTCAGGAGGTCCTGAACAGAATATAAAATCCCATTTTCAGGAGGGTCCTAAGCATAAAGTAAAATCCCATTTTTCTGGAGGGTCCTTAACATAAAGTAAAATCCCATTTTTTACGAATGTCCTGAACATAAAGTAAAATACCATTTTTCAGGAGGATCCTGAACAGAAAGTAAAATACCATTTTTTTAAGATGGTCCTTAACAGAAAGTAAAATCCCATTTTTCAGGAAGGTCCTGAACAAAAGTAAAATCCCATTTTTTAGGAGGTCCTGAACAGAATATAAAATCCCATTTTTCAGGAGGGTCCTGAACAGATAGAAAAATCCCATTTGTCAGGAGGGTCCTGAGCATAAAGTAAAATCCCATTTTTCAGGAGGGTCCTGAACAGAAAGTAAAATCTCATTTTTCAGAAAGGTCCTGAACAACAAGTTAAATCTCATTTTTCAAGAAGGTTCTGAACAGAAATTAAAATCCCATTTTCAGGAGAGTATTGAGCATAAAGTAAAATCCTATTTTTCAGGAGGGTCCTGAACAGAAAGTAAAATCTCATTTTTCAGGCGGGTCCTGAACAGAAAGTAAATTCCCATTTTTCAGGAGGCTCCTGAACAATAAGTAAAATCCCATTTTTCAGGAGGGTCCTGAACAGAAAGTAAAATTCCATTTTCCGGAGGGTCCTGAGCATAAAGTAAAATCCCATTTTTCAGGAGAGTCCTGAATATAAAGTAAAATACAATTTTTCAGGAGGTCCTGAATAGAAAGTAAAATCCCTTTTTTCCGGAGGGTCCTGAACAGAAAGTAAAATTCCATTTTTCAGGAGGGTCCTGAACAAAAGTAAAATCCCATTTTTTAGGAGGTCCTGAATAGAATATAAAATCCCATTTTTCAGGAGGGTCCTGAATAGAAAGTAAAAATGTCATTTTTTAGGAGGGTCCTGAACATAAAGTAAAATCCCATTTTTCAGGAAGGTCCTGAACATATAGTAAAATCCCATTTTTCAGGAGGGTTCTGAACATAATGTAAAATCTCATTTTTCAGGAGGGTCCTGAACAGAAAGTAAAATTCCATTTTTCAGGAGGGTTCTGCACAACAAGTAAAATCTCATTTTTCAGGAGGGTCCTGAACAGAAAGTAAAATCCCATTTTCAGGAGGGTCCTAAGCATAAAGTAAAATCCCATTTTTTTGGAGGGTCCTGAACATAAAGTAAAATCCCAATTTTTATGAGGGTCCTGAACATAAAGTAAAATCCCATTTTTCAGGAGGATTCTGAACAGAAAGTAAAATACCATTTTTTCAGGATGGTCCTGAACAAAAAGTAAAATCCCATTTTTCAGGAAGGTCCTGAATAAAAGTAAAATCCCATTTCTCAGGAGGTCCTGAACAGAATATAAAATCCCATTTTCAGGAGGGTCCTAAGCATAAAGTAAAATCCCATTTTTCTGGAGGGTCCTGAACATAAAGTAAAATCCCATTTTTTACGAAGGTCCTGAACATAAAGTAAAATACCATTTTTCAGGAGGATCCTGAACAGAAAGTACAATACCATTTTTTTAGGATGGTCCTGAACAGAAAGTAAAATCCCATTTTTCAAGAAGGTCCTGAACAAAAGTAAAATCCCATTTTTTAGGAGGTCCTGAACAGAATATAAAATCCCATTTTTCAGGAGGGTCCTGAACAGATAGTAAAATCCCATTTGTCAGGAGGGTCCTGAGCATAAAGTAAAATCCCATTTTTCAGGAGGGTCCTGTAAAGAAAGTAAAATCTCATTTTTCAGAAAGGTCCTAAACAACAAGTTAAATCTCATTTTTCAGGAAGGTTCTGAACAGAAATTAAAATCCCATTTTCAGGAGGGTATTGAGCATAAAGTAAAATCCTATTTTTCAGGAGGGTCCTGAACAGAAAGTAAAATCTCATTTTTCAGGCGGGTCCTGAACAGAAAGTAAATTCCCATTTTTCTGGAGGGTCCTGAACAATAAGTAAAATCCTATTTTTCAGGAGGGTCCTGAACAGAAAGTAAAATTCAATTTTCACGAGGGTCCTGAGCATAAAGTTAAATCACATTTTTCTGGAGGGTCCTGAATATAAAGTAAAATCCCAGTTTTCAGGAGGTCCTGAACAGAAAGTAAAATCCTTTTTTTCAGGAGGGTCCTGAACAGAAAGTAAAATCTCATTTTTCAGGAGGGTCCTGAATAAAAAGTAAAGTCCTATTTTTCAGGAGGGCACTGAATAGAAAGTAAAATCCCATTTTTCAAGAGGGTCTTGAACATAAAGTAAATTCCCATTTTTTTCAGGAGGGTCCTGAACAGAAAGTAAAAATCCCATTTTTCAGGAGGGTCCTGAATAGAAAGTGAAATCCAATTATTCAGGAGGGTGCTGAAATGAAAGTAAAATCCCATTTTTCAGGAGGATCCTGAACATAATGTAAAATCCCATTTTTCAGGACGGTCCTGAACAGAAAGTAAAACCCCATTTTTCAGCAGGGTCCTGAACAAAAGTAAAACACCATTTAATAGGATGGTCCTAAACATAAAGTAAAATCCCATTTTTCAGGAGGGTCCTGAACATAAAGTAAAATCCCATTTTTTCAGTAGGGTCCTGAAGAGATAGTAAAATCCCATTTTTCAGGAGGGTCCTGAACATAAAGTAAAATCCCATTTTTTAAGAGGGTCCTGAACATAAAGTAAAATCCCATTTTTCAGGAGGATTCTGAACAGAAAGTAAAATAGCATTTTTTCAGGATGGTCCTGAACAGAAAGTAAAATCTCATTTTTCTGGTGGGTCCTGAACAAAAGTAAAATCCCATTTTTCAGGAGGTCCTGAACAGAATATAAAATCCCATTTTTCAGGAGGGTCCTGAATAGAAAGAAAAAATCTCATTTTTCAGGAGGGTCCTGAACATAAAGTAAAATCCCATTTTTCAGGAGAGTCTTGAACAGAATGTGAAATACTTTTTTTCAGGAGGGTCCTGAACATATAGTAAAATCCCATTTTTTGGGAGGGTCCTGAACAAAAAGTAAAATCTCATTTTTCAGGAGGGTCCTGAACAGAAAGTAAAATTCCATTTTTTAGGAGGGTCCTGAACAACAAGTAAAATCTCATTTTTCAGGAGGGTCTTGAGCATAAAGTAAAATCCCATTTTTCAAGAGGGTCCTGAACATAAAGTAAAATCTCCCAGATGTGCATTTCCAATGGTAGCTGAATCAAGTGAAATGAATTTGCCCCTGTTTCAACAAAGAAAATTTGTCAGTTAAAAATTTAGTGGTGGCTTGCAGATCATGGCTTTTCAAGTATCTGCCCAGCACCCTTTTCCCAAATCTGAATGTTTCCACGAATCCAACAGCCTGTCGGTTGATAGTCTTCCTTTAATTTGTAGTGAATTATGATAATATTTCTTTCCTGTGCTGTTCCTTGGCTTTTCATCGTATAATTGGAAAGACTGGTAGTAAATTTTGAAATCCTTTCTCGCTTGTTTTGACACAGACTTGACTTAAATATAAAGAAATGATGGTGACTTTTATTTTGATAAAAGACAAAAAGTATGAATATGTAAATGAAAGAAAAGGGCAATGTCCCATATTCAAAAATAAAACTTATTTGAATACGACAACCAACTCCAATGAGTATGACATGCATTTTGGATTGAGCTGCCTGATCTTTTTATCCAAACTCCCTATTTGTTGTTGAGTTCGTGACTTAGCCGCTGAGCCGCTTCCTCAAATCCATTAGACTCATACATCACGTTCGATTGACGACATCTTAAAAGACTTTCGCCAACAAATCTCTTTCTTCTCACTTTTCACTTTTCTCTTAAACTCTTTATCGCCTTACGGTGCCCGTGAGGGTTTTCACCAATAAGACTCTCTCATTTTTATTTCTCTCAACTCACCATCGCCTTATGATGCCTGAAATAGTTTTCACCAATAAGACACTCTCATTTTCATTTTCCCTCAACTCACCATCGCCTTATGGTACCCACGGGGGGTTTTCACCAATAAGACTCTCTCATTTTTGTATTTCTTTCCTGATTCTTATGCTGAGGGAGACAAGTGGTACCTCACAATGTATCATCATATCCCCTGTATTCTTAGCCATAACATTATCAAAAATTGATCTGAAGGACTTTCTTTGGTTGTAACTTGGCTTTTGGTTAAGGTTAGAATGGTAAGGGGCTCAAACGGTACTTGAAGTGGGGATGAGACTTACAACTTTTGGAATAGACTCAAACAACATATTAACTCACGCCCCAGTTTTTTTGACTGGGTGAATCTTAGATCTTTATTTGGTTGGATCGAGCCCGAAATAGGGCAGCCTACGTATCTCACTCCTGAGAGTGAAGAATAAGGTCGGACGTAGTTCCATTAGCTTGTTCTTTGTTTTGATTTGATTTTGATTGATGATTTTTTTTTGGACTCTTTCTTTTATTCTTATTTTCTTGACATTTATCTTTGACTCTATTTTGAATCCAAAAAAAGGATATGAAAGAAAATTGAAATGAAGCTCAAACGGGTAAACAAAGGATGACACAATGTTTGGATAGAAGAATAAAATACCTTCATCATATCAATCTTCAAAAATGCAAGTACTAAACATGCAATAAAATCAACAAAGGATGAAATATCATACATAGTATCTTTTGACCGCATCAGCATTGATAGCCATTTCTGCCATTTTGCCTTCAATATTTGTCAAATATAAGGCTCCATTGGGCAACACATTCCAGTTAGGGGAGAACTTGACTTTTGCTTCAACCTGGTGAGGAAGGATACGTCTCAATACCAACTGACCGACTTCAAAATTCCTGGGATGGACCTTTTTGCTATACGCTCGAGCCATCCTCCTCTAATACAACTGGCCATGACACACAGACGTTAGCCTTTTTTCCTCAATCAAACTTAAATGTTACAGTCGGGTTTTTACCCATTCGTCATCATCAATCTCTGCTTCCATAATGACTTGAAGAGAAGGAATTTCAACTTCTGAAGGGATGACTGCTTCTGTCCCATACACTAATAAATATGCAGTTGCCCCTGTTGAAGTGCGAACAGTGGCGCGATAACCTAGCAATGCAAACGATAACTTTTTATGCCACTATCTAGATCCTTGTACCATCTTTTGCAGTATCTTTTTTATATTCTTATTGGTGGCTTCTACAGCACCATTGGCCTTTGGGCGATATGGAGTAGAATTTCGATGTGCGATCTTAAATTGTTGACATACTTCTTGGATCAAATGACTATTGAGATTGGCAGCATTATCTGTAATGATCATCTTAGGAATTCCAAATCTACAAATGATATTGGCATGAACAAAATCTACCACATCCTTCTTTGTCACTGACTTGAAAGTTGCTGCTTCTACCCACTTTATGAAGTAGTCAATGGCTACCAAAATGAATCTATTTCCATTTGATTCCTTTGGCTCAATCGGTCCTATCACATCCATTCCCCAAGACACGAACGGCCATGGGGAGGCCATTGCATGGAACTCAACAGGAGGAGAATGTATCAGATCACCGTGTACCTGACATTGATGACACTTCCGAACAAATTAAATAGAACCCCTTTCTATAGTAAGCCAGTAATAACCTGCTCGAAGAATCTTCTTTGACAAGACATGACCGTTCATGTGCGAGCCACATAGTCTAGAGTGTATTTCAACCATGATTTCTGAGGCTTCTCTCGTATCTACACACCTCAAAAGTCCCAGATCTGGGGTTCTCTTATACAAGATTCCCCCATTTAAGAAAAATCCGCTAGCCAAACGCCTAATAGTCCTCTTTTGATCATTGGTGGCATATGATGGGTATTCTCCTGACTGAATGTACCACTTAATATCCAAGAACCAGGGTTCTCCATCGAGCTCTTCTTTAACCGCATTACAGTAAGCATGTTGATCATAACTCTGTATATGCACTGGATAAATGTAGGCTTTGTTAGGATGTTGGAGCATTGAAGAGAGAGTGGCTAAAGCATCAGCAATTTCATTACGAATCCTTAGAATATGCCTAAATTTTACTAACACAAACCATTCACATAGCTCCTACAAGCATTGTCGATACAGGATGAGCTTTAAATCTCGCGTCTCCCAATCGCCTTGAATTTGATGGACGACAAAATCTAAATCTCCCAACACCAATAATTCTTGGACTCCCATATCAACCGCTAACCTCAAACCAAGAATACAGGCTTCATACTCTGCCATATTATTAGTACAGTAAAATCGAAGTTGTACTGTTACCGGGAAATGTTGTCCTGATTCAGAGATAATAACCACACCTATTCTGACTCCTTTCATATTGACAGCTCTATCGAAAAATAACCTCCAACCAGGATCAACATCTATAATGACTTTATCGATACACGACACTTTTTCGTCAGGAAAATATGTCTTTAATGGATCATACTCTTCATCGATAGGATTCTTAGCAAGATGATCTGACAAGGCTTGGGCTTTCATGGCGGTTTGAGTCACATATACCATGTCGAACTCGGTAAGAAATATTTGCCACTTTGCCAATCGACCCGTCGGTATAGGCTTTTAAAAGATATACTTCAAAGGATCCATATGGGAGATAAGATAAGTAGTATAGGATGAGAGATAATGCTTCAATTTCTGTGCTACCCAAGTTAGGGCACAACACGTCCTTTTAAGAAGAGTATACCTGGCCTCATAAGTGGTGAACTTCTTGCTAAGATAATAAATAGCCTGCTCCTTTTTGCCCGTGACATCATGTTGACCTAGGACATAACCGAAAGAATTGTCCATGACTAATAATTATAAGATCAAAGGCCTACCAGGCTCCGGGGGTACCAGCACGGGCGGATTTGACAAATATCTTTTGATTCGATCGAATGCTTCCTGACATTTTTCAGTCCATTTTACCGCAGCACTCTTTTTCAGCAACTTGAATATGGGCTCACAAGTGGTTGTGAGTTGAGCAATAAACCTGCTAATATAGTTCAGTCTACCAAGAAAACTCATTAAATCCACTCTATTCTTGGGCGGGGGGAAATCCTGAATGGCTTTGATTTTCGAGGGATCAAATTCAATTCCCCGATGGATGACTACAAACCCCAACAGCTTTCCAGACAGAACTCCAAATACACAGTTTTCCAGGTTGAGTTTGAGATTATACCTATGAAGCCTTTCAAAGAACTTTCTTAAATCTTTTACATGGTCGACCTGACTTTTTGACTTAATAATCACATCATCCATGTAGACCTCAATCTCCTTATACGTCATGTCATGAAATATAGTGGTCATGGATCTCATGTACATTGCTCCAGCATTCTTCAAATCGAACGGCATCACTCGATAGAAATAAGTTCTTCATGGTGTGATAAAAGATTTATTCTCCGCGTCTTCATCATCCATAAATGATCTGGTGATATCCGGCATAGCAATCAACAAAAGAGGCAACCTCATGTTTAGCACAGTTGTCTAACAAAATATGGATATTGGGCAGTGGAAAATCATCTTTCAGACATGCTCTATTTAAATCACGGTAATCAACACACACTCAAATTTTGCCATCTTTCTTTGGTACGGGAACAACATTGGATAATCACATAGGATAGCTAGCCACTCGAATTACTTTGGCTTTAAGTTGTTTCATGATTTCCTCTTTAGTTTTAATACTTACATCTGTTTTAAACTTCCTCAACTTCTGTTTAACAGGGGGAACGCGGGATCAGTTGGCAATTTGTGAGCCACTAATTCAATGCTTAAACCAGGCATATCATCTTAAGACCATACAAAAACATCCTTATAATTCATTAATGCTTGAATCATTTCATCTTTTAGATGTGGCAAAATATGTACACTGATTTTAATTTCCCTAACGTCTTCTTGATCCCCTAGATTTATTGGCTCAGTCTCATTCAAATTAGAATTTGATTTGTCTTCAAACTGTTCCAACTCTTTGCTTATTTCTTCTAGTGCTTCTTTTTCATCATATTCCCCATCCTACTTCATTACATCTGGATTAGTTTGGATTTTAAGATCAGGTTGAAAATTCCGCATGCATGTCATGTCATTAGAATCAGCATAAAGAGAGCTTTGTAAGAAAAGAAAAACAAAATATATTAGACACAAAACAAAAGGGACATTGCATTTCATAAAATAAAAAGATAGAAAGGTTTAAACACAGATGCCAACATAACATAAAAAAACTAAAATCTAAATTACAACCCTAAAATAACTCGGATAAATAGAAAGAAAAACAAAATAAACTACCAAAACTCCCTCCTGATGGGGAGAGGAGTGACTTCCTAATTATTGAGCCAGATAGCTGGACCTATGAATTGCACGTCTGCCATACTGGTACCTTCTCCTGCTTCGACCATATAAACTTTAATACAAAGGTTTTGGAAGTCATCAGCCAATTCAACTTCAAATTCCACATGCTTCGTGACACTGCTCTTAACAAATGATTCACTGAGTTGTGGCATTGGGTGAGGGAGTGACCATGTTTCCTTTTTCCTTCCCTTGTCTTTCTTCAGATCTTCAGCTGTAGGCTTAAATCCAAGACCAAACGTGCCCACATTCTCACTCGGACATATGGGATGAACTATACCGTGCAAAGATGCTCCTAAACCCTTTTCTGGCTCAAATCTGTATTTCCAAAGTTCACTCACCATCATGATAGAAGCAGAAGACAATTGCAGTCCCAGTATAGCCTGCCATTCAAAGATACGATTCACTGGCACTGTATCAAAAATTTGATGAACGAATGTCTCCTCTATGTTATTTACTTCAACAAGAGACAAGGGAGAATCTTTGTAGGCTGACAAATCTCCTTCACCATGAATAACTACTTCTTGCCTGTCATGCTCAAACTTAATCATTTGGTGCAGCGTAGATGAGTCTACATTCAATACTTGAAACTCTGTGGCAAACTCAACAGGCCCTATGGTCAACATTAGTTCTATTTCGCTAATGGAATTTGATTTTCCACCATCGAAAGCCCTAACACATATATTGTTGGGCCTGATCCTTTCAGCACCAATATTCAACTTTTGCAAAGTATAAATAGGGAAAATATTTGCACCTGAACCTCCATAAATCATAACAAGAGTGACGTAGAAATCTTCATACTTCACTAAAATGTAAAGGCCCCGATTATGCCCTGTACCTTCAACAGGCAATTCATCATAAAAAAAGCTGATCCGATTGACCTCAAAGATTTTTCCAACCATTTTCTCAAGTTGGTTGATTGTAATCTCCCTTGGAACATATGCTTCATTTAATACCTTAAGTAAAACATCACGATGCTCCTTGGAGTGCAACAACAAAGATAAAAGGGAAATTTGAGCAGGGGTCTTCTTCAACTGATCTAATATTGAATACTTTGGCAATTTCATCTTTTTCAAAAGTTCTTCGGCTTCTTCTTCAGTTATAGGATTTTTGATAGATGACGGTCCACTCACCATTGTCTTGGACTTTCTTAAGCTTTTAGGCACGAAGCATCTTTCTGACCTAGTCAAACCCCGTACCTCATTTACATCTTCCACAACTTCTTTCCCATGATAGGTCATCACAGTCCACCCATAATTCCAGGGAACCCTTTTCGTATCAACTATCAGAGGTTGGGTCGCCGGTTTGAGGATAATAGGTGCTGCCAGTGCTCCTTTTACCATTAAGATGGGCTGACTCAGATCTCCCACCACTGCCAACTTAGGTTTTTCCTTACTTAAATCAATATACCTTCTGGAGCCTTGTACTGTGATCAGAGGTTTCTTTGTACTTTCTCGGGCTTTATCTTCTCTTATTTCTTCCTGATTCAATGACAATGCTTTCAAAGACTCCGCTACATTCACCGATTTATCCTCAATGATCTGTATCTTGACAATAGGCTTATAACCCCTCAAAGAATCTTTCCCATCATATATCAATTCTAACATATTGGCTTCAACATGGGTTGGCAGCAGATTCTGGTTAATGTTTGGACCCTCCGGGAACTGGACCAGCATCTGATTTGTGTCAATTAAATCTTGGACAACTCTCTTTAAATTCTAGCATTTCTCGATATCATGGCCTGGTATATTAGAACAGTACGCACACCTTAAAGAATAATCGAGATTCCTCGGTGATGGATTTAAAAGCCTTCCTTAAATTGGCTTTAAACCTTCAACTTTCTCAACCTATCAAACAAGCTAGCATATGACTCCCCAAGAGGTGTGAATTTATTTTTGACCGCCTTCTCCTTCTTATACTCAGGCCTAGGCTGAAAACTGGGTCTGGAGGGGTTTTGGTAATTTGGTGGAGCGAATGGGAAATTTTATGAAGCTTGCGCACGCTATTGTGGGTAAGAAGGGGTTTGGGCATATGGCTGCGTGCTATATACTGGGTATGGGGGTATAATAACATGGGTGAGGGTACACGGTAGGAAAAATATAAAAATGGGTAAAAACGACAACGGGGAGGGACGAAATTAGGTGTCTACAACAACAAAATGAAATGAATGGTCATAGATTTTTGAATTCCTTGGGTAGATCTGATATAAAAAAGGAGGAAAGGAAAATACATGCATGCACTAAAATAAAAAAAAACATTACCTAATTATTATTATTAATACTATTATTATTATTGTCAATCAAACATTTTTTATCCGGCAGCCTTGCTCCGAAGTCAGCCAAATCTCTCTGGAATTCATCAAAATGTCTTTGAAGTTCATGCAAGGACTCGATATGAATATTCTTGTATGAATCTGGATCATCCATATTTGTAAGGAGGGACCTATTTATAAATTATTGTATCTCAGAAAGAAAAGAAAATTGCTTTAAAATAAATATAACAGATGGATAATCTATTGCAAAATATACTCTTTCTGTTAGATAACTTATAATACAACATACTAGTAATCTTTTGCAACAGATGTATATATCTGTTTGATTTTTTCAACAGGTTGATCAATTATCGTAACAGATATCTCCAATTGTTTGACAATATAAATAGATGCGTTATCTGTTGCAATTAGGTAGTCATCTGTTTATTCAATTTAAGCCATAGATGGGTTAGGAAGAATAAGGTGCATGCAGATGGATCTACTATCATATATGTGGGAGTTAAGTATGTATTACTGATAAGGTCACCGGTATAACACATACAAAAGTACAATATTTTTGTGAAAGCAGTTTTTAACCGATTAGGAATTGATCATTCAAATAAGATCCTGCATTGTAACATTAAGTTTGATGGGTTCAAATTAATAAGGCTGAGGATCTCATGAAGATGGTGCAGATACCCTATTATGAATTACTGTCGATTATTACTCGTGTTTATGCGTGTCAAGTTTTGAGAAGGGATCAATATTTGTCGTCACTGCATAGAACCAATAGCGATTGGACTTAACTTTAAGTGTGGATTGGAACCTTAGAGGGCCGTCGAAGCCTTGCACTACCTCAAACAAGAATGTTAAACTAATATAGTTATTGCCCTAGCCAAAATTTATATGGGTGGGTTGCTCACTTGGGGTGATGATTATATGCCAGAAGGTGAGGTGGGAGAATACTTTCAAGGGAAAATAGGTGGTTGATTAAAGAATATATCATCTAAGAGATAATTGAAGAAGAGATATAGGGTAGATACAACTTCTAATGAATCTGGCCGATGGAATTATCTTAACAGATGCGAGATTTGAATCAAGTGCAAATATAAAAGTGTATCCGGTAATGTAATTTCATCTGTTGTGTCTCTGAAGGAAAAACAGTGCATCTGAACACTTTGCTGAGGAGCTGCGTGGTTGGGATTATCACCTAGGTAGAAAATAGAAGAAGACTAACAAAGCAGCCTCACGGACATCGAGAGTTGAAATGATGTTTAGCAAGTCTAGAAAACTTATGCCAATAACAACTTCACTTAAAATAAGAAAACTAAGTGAAGGCGGCAATATCTGAATTTTAAATTTCATCCCATGCCTTCTTGTTTATGTTTTAGATTAGGTCCACGGCCGTTAACCTCATCGGAACCACAAACGAGATTAAAATAAAAATAGAGTATAATTACTTCCTTAGCAATATGGATTAATTGATTGTGTTTTCTTGCCTTAGCATGCTTTCAACATTCCTTGGAGAAGATCAGATGCTTGTTGTAGTATGTGAATCCCGATAATTTTCAAGCTTGCCTCTAACTTGTTGATTCTGTATTCAAGCTGGTTGTTGCCATCTTTAAAGTTGGTAAAGAGTTCCTCGTATCTTGTGAGCTCGATCAAGAACACTATCTTCAAATTTGTGGCATTCTAGAAGTCCTTCAGAACACTTTCTTCAGAAACCTTAAAGGATACATGGAGTGTCTCTGTGTTTATTTTAGGTTAAAATGTGTTGATGCATGTTGAAGATGTGGTCCCAACAGTTGAACAACACATTTTTATCGAGTGTTCCTCCATACATCTTGCTCAACCAATTTGATAAATTAGTAAGCATGGAGTTACATAGTGTGTTAGCTAAACCGGCTCTACCAAGCCTATCAAACGTTACGTAACTCCGAGATTATTACCCTAGCAAAAAAATATGCCCGAGTTAGTGCACAAATCAAGCTAGTCCAATCTGTCAGCCTTTCTGCTGATCACTCTTCTCCCATATAGATGACAAGATATCTGCTATGCAAAAATCTACACTATCGTCAAAAATGTTTGCCTGGGAGCAATTATTCAAAAGATATCAACAGCTATCTTCAGAAGAATTGCTCCTAGGCAAGCATGTCTAGCGAAGGTGTAGACTTTTGCATAGCAGATATCTTGTCATCTATATGGGAGAAGAGTGATCAACAGAAAGGATGAAAGATTGGACTAGCTTGATTTGTGCACTAACTCGGGCATATTTTTTTAATAGGGTAATAAGGCCGGAGTTACGTAATGTTTGATAGGCTTGGTAGAGCCGGTTTAGATAATACACTACGTAACTCCATGCTTACTAATTTATCAAATTAGTTGAGCAAGATGCATGGAGCAACGCTTGATAAAAGTGTGTTATTCAACTGTTGGGACCATATCTTCAACGTGCATCAACACATTTTAACCTAAAATAAATACAGAGACCCTCCATGTATCCTTTAAGGCTTCTGAAGAAAGTGTTCTGAAGGGCTTCTAGAATGCCACAAATTTGAAGGTAGTGTTCCTGATCGAGCTCACAAGATACGAGGAACTCCTTACCAACTTTGAAGATGGCAATGACCAACTTGAATACAAAATCAACAAGCTGGAGGCAAGCTTGATAATTATCGGGATTCACATACTACAACAAGCATCTAATCTTCTCCAAGGAATGTCGAAAGCATGTTAAGGCAAGAAAACACAATCAATTATAACCATATTGCTAAGGAAGCAATGATACTCTATTTGCATTTCAATCTCATTTATGGTTTCGATTAGGTCAGCGATAGTGGACCTGATCGAAAACACAAAAAAGAAACCATGGGATGAAATTTAAAATTTAGATATTGTTCCCTTTGCTTAGTTTCCTTATTTTAACTGCAGTTGTTGTTGGCATAAGTTTTCTATACTTGTTGTACATCATTTCAACCCTCGATGTCCTTAAGGCTTCTTTGTTGGTCTTCTTTTATTTTCTATCTAGGTGATAATCCCAACCACGCAGCTCCCTAGCAAAGTGTTTAGATGCATTGTTTTTCTTTCAGAGACACAACAAATGAAATTACATTACCGGATACACTTTCATATTTGCACTTGATTCAGATCTCGCATCTGTTAAGATAATTCCACCGGCCAGATTCGTTAGAAGTTGTATCTACCCTATGTCTCTTTATTAATTAGCTCTCAGATGATATAGTCTTTAATCAACCACCTATTTTTCTTCGAAATCATTCTCCTACCGCACAGTATGGCATTTAATCATCACCCTGAGCGAGCAACCCAGCCATATAAATTTTGGCCAGGGCAATAATTATATTGGTTTTTTCATTCTAGTTAGATGTAGTGCTAATCTTTAAAGGCCCTCTAAGGGTCCAATGCACCCTAAACGTTAGTCCAATCGCTATTGAATCTCTTTACAATGACACCAAAACTAGATCCCTTTGCAATTCTTGACAAATAAACATGAGCAACAACCAACATTAAATCTTAAAAGGGTATCAGAACCATATTCATGGTCCCTCAGCCTTATTATTGGACCTATCAAACTTAACTGTAAAATTGCAGACATCTTGTTTGAATGATCTATGACTAATAAGTAAAAATAACATTCACAAAATTAGTGCACTATATGTGTGTTTCCACGATAACATTATCAGTAATACATACTCTCACATATGAAGTGGTTCCATCTGCAAGTAGCTTATTCCTCTGAACCCATCTTTACTACAGCCTCTTGCGATAGTCCGTCAAAAGTTGATCAATTATCAGTTCCTTATATCTACAAAGAAGAGGAAAAAAATTGATGTCACAAAAAGAACATTATCCATCTATTGCATGAAATGTGAAGTCTGTTGCAACAGATGTGGAGTCTATTGCAACAGATGTGGAGTCTGTTTCAACATGTGTGTAGTCTGTTGCAACAGATGTGGAGTCTGATGGAATACATCAAACCATCCATTCTGGTGGTTTTATTTGTTCCAATAGTTTCTTCATTTGTTGCAACATCAACAACATCATAAACATCAACAAAAAAGAAACAACATTTGTTCCAACAACATCATCAACAACAAAGAAGCAACATCCTTTGTTTTAGAACCATCAACAACACCACACCACAAGTTCCAACATTGTCACCCCCACCAACAACATCAGTAACTGCATCAACAATAATGAAATAAATAAAATAAATACAAAAAAATGATACTACCAATAAGGCTTTTAAAATTCTCCCAACAGATGACTTTTTTCTCATATTGTAACAAAAATTCTCAGATTGTTTATTCAACACTTACAAGTTCTTTTAAATTTTTTTAATAAATTGATATGGGTAAATAGTAATTAAATAAAAAATAGATGTAAATAACTTGCAAAGAAGAAAACGAGAATAAAAGAGCAATAATGAACCATACCTTAATATAAAAAGGGGATCAAAAAAGAAATTCAAGTCGAGGAAAGATACAGATGGTTTTAGATCCGAAAAAATCTTTATGAGAAGAGAAAAGAAAAGAGAGAAAAAAGGTTGTGACCCTAAAGAGGAGCGAGAAAAATTTGAGAGTTGAATAAAACAAACTGTAGCTGAAGGAAGATATGAGATAATTTCTATAGATGTATTGTGTATGTAGACGTGGTGGTTTTCAATATTCATTAATTAATATTCATTAATTTCATTAATAATTTGAGGGGCACGAGGAAGACTAAGACTACTGACATTGAAAAGACAAGACAAGACTGCTCAATGAACTCACTTTTGAGATGTTCAAGAAATATTTTTTACCACCTTTAGTAGTAAGTACTACTACTTGATATTATCTACTTGGACCAGAAGCTTCTTTCTTTAAAATTAAAAGCGAAAAAAAGATTTTTAAATAGATATTCCATCTGTTGCAACATATATAAATATCTATTTAGAAATTTGAACAACTCAGTTATCTGTTAAAATAGATATAAATATCTGTATAAAAATCCCAACAACTCAGTCATCTGTGAAAATAGATGAAAATGTTCATTTGATAATTAATAAAATCAGATATGTCATCTATTACAACAGATATAAATATCTGTTTGAAAATTTGCAACAGCTCAGTCATATGTCATAACAGATGCAAATATCTATTTGATAATTAAATCAGATATCTTATCTGTTGCAACAGATATGTAACTGTTTGAAAATTTTCAATAGATTAGTCATTTGTTGCAACATATTTCATTACAATTGATTTAGGTAGAACTAGGGATGAATGAATGAGCTCGTAGGATAAACTACAAATCCAATCAAGTCTTTGCAATTGCATGGTGTTGGTATTGCGTTCATCCCTACCCGAGTCGTTGATCGATCACTCTGAGTTGAAATGAGTTATCATCAACTCAATGTTAGGATAGTGATAGTACCTAATTTGATTTAGGTGGAACTAGGGATGAATTAATGAGCTCGCAGGGTCAACTATAAATCCAATCAAGCCTTTGCAATTTCATGGTGTTGGTATTGCGTTCATCCTGACCCGAGTCATCAATCGATCACTCAGAGTTGAAATGAGTTCTCATCAACTCAATGTTAGGATAGTGATAGTGCCTAAGTTGATTTAGGTGGAACTAGGGATGAATGAATAAGATCTCAAGGTCAACTACAAATACAATCGAGTCTTTGCAATTGCATGGCATTGGTATTACGTTTATCCCAACCCAAGTCGTCGATCGATCAGTCTGAGTTAAAATGATTTCTCATCAACTCAATGTTAGGATAGTGATAGTACCTAAGTTAATTTAGGTAGAACTAGGGATGAATGAATGAGTTCGCAGGGTCAACTATAAATCCAATCTAGTCTTTGCAATTGCATGGCGTTGGTATTGCATTCATCCCGACCCGAGTCATCGATCGATTACTCTGAGTTTAAATGAGTTCTCATCAACTCAATGTTAGGATATTGATAGTACCTAAGTTGATTTAGGTGGAACTAGGGATAAATAAATGAGCTCCCAAGGTCAACTACAAATCCAATCGAGTCTTTGCAATTGCATGGCGTTGGTATTGTGTTCATCCCAACTCGAGTCGTCGATCGATCACTCTGAGTTGAAATAAATTCTCAACTCAATATTTTAAAAACGATATCTTTTAAAAATATCAAAATTAATTAAGATCAATTCAGACCAAATTAGCAATTTCAAAACTTGTCATTCTTTTCCAAAATTACAAATCATCCATTTGCGTGAAAAACTTTTCATTTAAAATCTTAAGTTCTTGCTCTTCTCTCTCTCTCTCTTTCTCTCAGGGTGTCCTCTCTCTCTCAACAATACAAACAACAACTACTCAACATATTGCTCAACCCTTCAAAATAGGTCGATTTTCTTCCCATTTATAGTTGTTTTTTTGACTTCATTCCCACTTTTATCCATCGTTTTCTCTATCTTCGTATGTAACAGAGTTCAAGAAGAGTTATACATTTATTCTTTATTCTAAAAAATAGGGATTTTTAGTTAATGATAAAAAAGAAGACTTTTAGTTGTATTATCTTCGAGAATGGGTTAATAATTTTGATTTTTGATGCTAAAAAAGTAGGAAGAACCCGAAAAAACCCTAGTTTTTCTCTCAGTGTTTTGTTGACTATTGTGGTATTGTTGGATGGTGTTTGTGGTGTTGTTGGTATTTGTGTTTTTTGGCGGTGGTGTCGGTGATGTTGGTGTTGGTATTGGTGGAATTGGTGGTGGTCTTGGTGGCATTAGTTGTGGTGGTTGTTGTCCATCTATTGCAACTAGTGGAAGATCTGTTGGGAGATATTAAATAGGTCTTCAAACAGATTTCCCATCTGTTCTAACTGATGGGTTATTCGTTGGAGTATTTTCTTGTAATGTGGCATAGAATAATTTATTGAAATGTTTCCATCTGTTGCAACAGTTGGAATATCTCTTGGAAGATATTAAATAGGTCTTCAAACAGATTCGGGTTCCCCATCTGTTCCAACTGATGGGTTGTCTATTGGAGTATTTTTCTATGTTATGCAGTAAGAATAATTTATTGAAATTTCTCTCACCTTTTTTTAAAAAAATTATTCAGACATCAAATGCAATATATATGTTTTGTTTTTATTTTTTTTTGTAGTTAAAAGATGTCTCCCAAAAGAAAAGAAACTGAAAGTGGAGAAAGTGGATCAGCTTTCGATCACCAAACAAAAAGTGTAGAGTACAGATAGATTCGGAGAAACTTCCAGAACAATTTCAGTTAGGGCAAAATGAAGCCAAGAAAAGTGATAACTCCTCCTCACCAATGGGGCGTGAAATAATATTGAAATTCTAGCATGATTCTGTCAAAACCATTAGTATTGACAAGTTTTGAGTTACAACGCCGATGAATAAACCTAAAGAAGTATTTGGTGATCTTGTACTTAAATATTAGTTGGGGAAACCTTTTGACAAACTTAGGAGTATTATAAAGAAGGAAAACATAGATGGACTTTTTAAGAAGAGCTGCTTTGTACACTTTCTTGAGCTGTCTGGGCCCCGCCCTTTCTATTTCCCAATGATTATGGTATATGGCCTTCTCAAGCGTACAATCATGTATGCAAGGGATGATGAAGGTCCGAACGAGGGCGAAAAAAAAGATTGATGAAGTCTGGATTAACTACTGTGGCATGTTGGTTTGTTTTGGATTGAAAGAGTTTGCCATTGTGATGGGCTTGAGATGCGATCGTCCAGAAGAACCTCATATCAAGTAAACACCCCACAAAGGGTCCAACAAACGCAAGGTATAAAAAGATGGGTTGTTTAGAATTGTTGGACCTAGCTACAAAGTGAAGGATTTGATAGCGGATCTCAAGAATAAAGACATACCAAGGCACTACAGGGAGAAATTATGCTTAGTTTGGTTTGTCCATTCCGTTTTATTGGCAAGAGACGTAACGAAAGTCATAGAACGTGATTTGTTGATGCTTGCTGATAATTTTGGGAAATTCAACGATTATCCCTAGGATACGACAGTTACTACTTGACTGTCAAATATTTACTGAAAGAGCTAAAGTCAAAGACGACCACATTATATAGTTCCTTGGGATTTCATGGTAAAATTGATCACTATTTTTACTCATTCATTAATTTATATTGAATATACTTGTGACTGTTTTTTTTCTTGCTTCCTGTTTACAATTTTTAGGCTTGGGCATGTGAAGCCATTCCTTTCCTCCGAAAGCATTTCACGGATTACCCGAATAAAGTTTCTCATCCAAGGATCCTTAGCTGGTTGGCTGCAATAGAGAGCATAAAAAATAATTAATGAGGCTGATCTCTTTAACCCTCAGGATAATGCAGTATGTTTTCTTTCAACTAAAATAATTTGCCTCAAACAAAGATATTGAAATAGATGTTCCATCTGTTGTGACAGATGGGTATTCTGTTGCAACAGATTACCTGTCAACTGCAACTGGTGCAATAGATGGGTAATCTGTTGCAACAGACGATCCATATTTCACAACAGATTAACCATATGTTGCTCTGGTCTCTGAACCCTACTCAATAGATTACCCATTTAGTGTAAATTATGCAATAGTGGGTATTTTGATGCAACATATTATCAATCTGTTTCAACATACAGATTAGCTATTGCGGTAGCTAGATCGTCTGTTGTATAAGTTGGTTGTGTTAACATAACCCAAGCCCATGTAACCCAACTGACTGCAAATTATTATTATATGATTTAAATTCCTCCTGTCTTTTTTATAGGTTGTGCATCCTTGGATCGTGCCTACCATTGATTTGCTGGGGATGACTTCTTTTCTTTCTCTGGGTCTTGTTGATACAAAATAAGAACCAACGGTGGAGTTAATAAAGAAGGAATTGGATGGAGCAACATCCATAAGAAGAACAGTTAGGCAAGGTCAGTCTAATGTTGAAGCTCTTCACGACAAAACTCAAACTGCAATAGATCCGAGTGCTTCTTCTGGGGGTGTTGTTAGTGAAGTTGTTTGTGATAGTGGAAGCCATCCTGCTGTTGCTTCTACTGCCAGTCATGATTATGAGCATGTTGGTGCTCAGCAAAAAATAAATATGTTTGAAAACACCCCTTGCACAGGTCCTTCCTCTCACCCCTAAACTGGTCCCTCCCACCCTTACAACAAAAAATTGACGTCGATTGACGGTTGAAAGTAAAAAAAAAACTCCCCCAACTTTTTATCGTCAGAGGTTGAAGGAAGAAATTTTTCAGAACGGTTGGTTGGGAGAGAGTTGAGAGAAGCTGGAGAGAGAGTGGTTGATTTGAATTAAAGAAGGGTGTGTGTTGGGGTGATTTGTATTTTTGAAAATATAAGAAAGTTTTGAAAATATTAATCAAGTCCACAATTAACTTAATCAAGTTTTCTAATGATATTTGACCCTATCTGTTGGTCAATGTCACCAATCCTTCATTCAAGACTTAAAAGAAACCTTTCCTCCAATTTTCTCTAGAAACATACAAAATTGGTAGCATTCAAATGAAAACTAATTATCAAGGTAAATGAAGAAAGCAACGTTCAATGAAAAAGAAAAAAATCGTTAATTTGTTGTCCCACAATAAACTTAGAAAACATCTATCGTCGATTCTTTGTCATGATCCTCCAATCCTATTTTAAAGGAAATATAACTATAGATGGGAGGGAAGATCGAAAATATGAAGTTACAATCATTCATTATTATATTAGTAAATGCTAATTATCTTAAAATTAAATGAAATAACTAATTGATAAATAAATTTTTAAAATAGAAAAAATTCAAAAATTTGTAAAAAAAGATAAATAGGAATACTTACTTGTTAGATATGCCACATAAGCAAAGCCTTATTCCTCCTTTATATATATATATATATATATATATATATATATATATATATATATATATATATATATATATTTCTATATCTGAATGTAAGCATATCCTACCATAGAAGAAGATACTGGGACACAATGACCGGTGAAAAAAAAAAAAGGCAAGAAAAAGAGAAATTTGTGTATAGGGAAGATATAAATGCAAACCTAGAATTGTGGGATAATATAAACATTTTGGGATAAATAAATCAAAGTAATTAATTATTCTAATCATGTTTAAGTTGTAAATCTCAATCATCAATTTTAAATTATGACATGTGTCTTCCATTCAAGCTAGAACTTATGTAGGTAAATTTTACGAATAATTTTTTTTCTACTTTTTTTTTTCGGTTTTAGAGGGGTTTTATTAATAATAAGTTAAGAATATTTTTAATATTTGTTAAGAATAGTTTTCTTATCATCTTAATTTTCCTCTTATTTTGGATTGAACTCAACAACATAATATCCAGTATACTCTCGTAAGTAGGGTTTGGGGAGTATAAAATATATGCAATCTTACCCCTATCTTAAAAGGTTGGATCTATCCGGTAGAATCTTGACAGAAAAGGGAACTTTTCTGAATGAAATAGGCATGCTTGTTCATTTGAGGTGCTTAAGGATTCAGATGCAGGCAAAAGCTCTCCCTCCATCATTTTCAAATCTGTGCAATCTAGAAACTCTGGAGGTGAGAAACAATGGATCATCAAACATGGTATTATCTCCTACTATCTGGAGTCTTTCAAAGCTACGACATGTGGACATCAAAACTTGTTCTATCTTTGATTCGGATATTGACAAACCAACAAAGTTAGAGAATCTGACATCATTAAAGTTTCTCGAGCTTTCCTGTTCGGAAGACTCTGAGAATATTTTCAAAAGGTTTTCCAATCTTCGAAACCTTTGATTCCGCATCAATTGTTCAGCAGCAGAGCAGATATATTTTCCAAGATTGGATGTACTTAATAAACTTGAAAGTCTTAATGCTTCATTTAAGTGCTTTCTGCATACACATGTATATCAGTTTGATTTTCACTTCCCTTTGAGCTTGAAAGAAGTGATATTGTATGGGTTCGATCTGACATCAGATGCACTGTCAAGAGTTGGGAGATCACTTCCCAATCTTCAAAAGCTGGACTTAATACGCGCAAGAATCCATTTTGGAAACGAATGGAACATGGAACGAGTCACCGAATCTCAAATTGCTGAGATTGTATGATGTGTCTTTTTCTGAATGGCAGGTTATTGTAGATGAATCCTTTCCCTTGCTCGAGGAATCAGAAATAAAATATTGTAATGAGCTTATAGAGATCCCAGAGAGTTTTGGGGATATTGCTTCATTAAAGTTGATCTCAGTGTCGAAAAACCCTCGGCTTAAAGAATCGGCATTGAAGATTAAGGAATATGTTGAAGAAATTGTCGGAGAAGACAAGCTTGAGGTACTCGGTTCTTGATTGGTTGTCAATTCATGATTTTATAGAAAGAACTATATTAGTTGATACGATGAGGAAAAGGGAGACACTTTTTGTACGTCAAATAGCTAGTTGATATATGTCGTGTGAAATAGATAGTTGCTTTGTAATTTTAGTGATAAAGTTTGATTTCCCTTAACCTTCTTATCTTCTTTCTGCCTCAAAACATTGTTGCCAGTCATGTACGTATGTATGCCACTGATATTATTTTGATTCTTTTCACTCTTTACCGTGCTATTATTATTAGAACGTTGTTACTGCACTGTACATAGTTACAGGTTTGTTGGAGTCCCACATTGGTGGGTTAAAAGGTCGTCCTTGGTCTCCTCATATGGACTTGGGCAATCCTCCCCTCATGAGCTAGCTTTTGGGGTATGAGTTAGGTCCAAGACCAATTTTAACATGGTTTCAAATCTAGGCCCACCCAGTTCATTGTTTCGGATGTTGCCCCTCCCCCCCCCCCCCCGTCTTATAGTATCCACGCTCCAGATGTCCAGCCCTGGGCGTGCGGGGGTGTTGGAGTCCCACATCGGTGGGTTAAAGGGTCCTTGGTCTCCTCATATGGTGTTGGCCAATCCTCCCCTCATGAGTTAGGTCCAAGATCAATTTTAACATGGTTTCAGATCCAGGCCCACCCAGTTCATTGTTTTCGATGTTGCCCCCCCCCCCCCCATCTTATATTAGCCACGCTCCAGATTTCCAGCCCTGGACGTGCGGGGGGTGTTGCAGTCCCACATCGGTGGGTTAAAGGGTCCTTGATCTCCTCCTTTTGGGGTATGAATTAGGTTCAAGACCAATCTTAACAAGGTTATTAGCTTCGTATCCATAATTGTATGAGTTGCTATCTTATTTTTCTAGTTTACTCGTTTTGTTTCCACTGTAGGAGGAGCACTTTCACAGAGACACTATTATTTATTTTGTGTATATATATCAGTTCTTCATCCATTAATAAAAGATTTTCACCTTTTTGCTTCATCTTGCTCAATTCATTACATGGTATCAGAGATGACATCTTAATTCTCCAGAGTTTTTTTTTTTCGATCCTTTGACTACCACCACATACTCCTTTTAACATGTCTGGGACATATAGAACGCGGACTCTACCAATGGACGCAACTCTAGCGTTGTTGTTCAGTTTAATCCTGTATCCTGGCTGCCGATAAAACTTGTTGGCAGCCATAACTTTTCTACATGGAAGGCACAGATTTTCATGCTCATGTGTGGGCACTATCTGTTTGGCCATCTTGATGGCTCTTCTCCCGCTCCTTCGACAATTACCACGCAGAATGGTAGAGAAATAGAGAATCCAGCATATAGCGTTTGGTTCCACCAAGATCAATTGATCCAGAATGCCATAATGGCTTCTGTCAGATCCGACGATTGATGCAACTGTAGCTGCTGCCTCCACTGTTAAACTTGTTTGGCACTCCCTACACCTAGCAACTGTAGCCTAAATTTTTAGCCTTTGCGACCAGCTCGCGCGACTATCAAAGGATTCCCTCCCAGTTGCTGATTATCTCCATCAAGTGCGCTCCATCTGCAATGAACTAGCCATCGCCAGTGCTACAGTCACAAATGATGAGTTGGTAGTGAAAATTCTGAGTGGCCTTGTATCAGATTTCGTGAAATTTCCACTGCAAGTTGAGCAAGAGATTCCATCATCTTGTATGATGAGTTGTATTCGAAACTAATTGATTATGAGCTCTTTCTAAAACATGAGGAATTGAAGATAGAAACCAGTGCAATTACAACTCACAACAGATCCACCAATTCCAGCAATCGCACTGCTCGTCGTCCCAACAACTCACAATGGCGTTCCAACAATCGTAGAAGTGCTCCTGCATGCGGGCGTTGCACCAGTAACCCTGTTCGCTGTCAACTATGCAACAGACAGGGTCATACTGCAAATGTTTGCAGGTCACAGTCTCACAATCATTTAGAGGTAAAGGTAAATTTTCTATCAGGTAACCAAGCTGCAACAGACCCATGGATGGTCGATTCCGGTGCTACTCATAACAGAACCTACCAATCTTGAAGAATATAATTATCCAGAAGGCATAGCTATGAACGATGGTAAATGCAAGCCATATTCAAGGAGTAAGCAGATGCTCAACTTGTTCAAATCATGAAAAGGAAAATGTACGTCAAAACTCAACACATAAGAGAGCAATTATAGTAGCATTTTGTGGAGTCTGACAGAGGAAGAAAGAGAATAAAATGACAAACAAATTTGACAATATGGAGTGCAAATAATACAACGAGGGTATAGAGACTTTAATGGATTGAAACACAAAAGACCAAACAAATAAACGTTAGATATAGTATGAGAAGTTTGATACTTCAAGAAATTCTTGTCTAATAGTATTTTCTTGAATGGATTTTGGAAGTGAGCAATTTTAGCAATGGACAGACACAACCTGTGTTCTTTACTAAAATATGTTGCTTTTCAGTACCATGAGATCTGATGTATTATTAGATCTTGCAAAGTGTTGCAGCTGTAATCTTCAGTTACATCAAGCATGTGTAGTTTATATACGTTGAAAACAGTCATATAGTTTCCTAACAACTTTAAGGGTAGTCTTGTACGCGGAATGGAATAAGGGTATCTAATGACATTATTTTACCCCGCCTTTTATATGGGATAGTATCATTAGTTTCCACTTTCTCTATAGTCTGATTAGATAAGATTCCTATTTGGTCTGGGTGTAAAGGTGTTAGAAAAAGTAGAAAACTTTTGTCTTTTTCCTTTAATCAATGGGTATAATTAGCGAAAATCTAATAATGTACTCACACTACATTTTCTAATACAATTTATAATTTTAAACATCAAATCATGTGAAGATTAAAGTAGTCCCTCTGCACTATGAGTGGGACATTACATTATATATAATCCAACTATGTATTATTAAATTAGGTCTCTTGACTCTTGAGTCATTTTTTGTTTCATAATCTTTTGGGATGAGAAAAATAATTTCATGTTTCACTGTTTAAATGGCTGGTAGATGAAGTCTGAATTAATGAAACCCGAAAACGTTATTGAACACCAGACATAATTCCTAGATTAGCTAATACCTAGAATCAAATATGAAATAGGTTTAATATCAAATTCTATTTCTGAGATGAAATTATAAGAAAGAAATATAAACTAGAGAGGAAACTTTGTAGTAATATTTTTTCTTACTTGTATATTATCTTCCATGTACAAGGCTATTTATAGTCAAATAAAGATGATTTTTAATAATTAATAAATGGAGCATTTAACCATAAATGGAGCATTACCAATTTTAACCACTTAGGGTCGTTTGGTACAAAGAGAAGTTATCCATTGATTAACAATACTGGGATTAGTAATATAGGAATTAGTAATGCAAGGATTAGTAATACATGAATTATTTTTATTGGTTCATTGTATAAAAAAAAGTAGATATATCATGTATTTTAAAACTCTACAAAAGCTTCTTTATAATTATACCCTTAAATTTTTATGAGATTTTCTACTTAATTTAACTAGTCAAGTTGCTCGCCCTTTGCGCGATCTTATAGAAAAGCTAAAATATGAATAATAATTCTCACTCCGCTTAGTTGATCATTTATTTCTTTTAAAGAATTGAGTCTATTTAATCAAGAAAAAAATTAAAACAACAAATAATTGTCATATTATAGAGAAATAATTTTTCAAAAATGTAAAGCACACTATGTAAGAACATCACGGACCATTGATAATGTATTTTTAGATTTTCAAATTATATATTTATTTGACAATAATCTTTTCTATTTAAATTAATCTGTCTGTAAATTGAACAAATACAAAATAACATAAATGTAGTTCAAATTCGAAGCTATCAACCTACATAAGGGAGTAAATGATATTTAAGCACTTGATTGATTCGCATACGCAAAGTAAAAAGAGGTTGGAAAATTAAATGTAACATAACAACCAAATTTGTAGTGATTAAATTTTAAATAGAACTAAAAGAAAAATTCAATAAAAAGAATTGAGGGGTAGTTGAGTCATTTAATTCTCTTATCCATGTATTATTAAGCCATAAATGAGTAATCCCATGATTTCTTAGGTATTAGCTAATACACTCTGTGTTGTATTAGCTATCCATGTATTAGGTGGGATTAGATTCAAATTGGGCTATCAAACATTATACAGGGTTGGACTAAATTTCAATCCATGGATTATTTCATTTAATACAGCGTACCGAACGAGTCCTTAATGTGGTTGGCTTTGTGCGAATATACATGAACTCCATTAATTTTCATAATACTCCTCCTTGGATGTCCATGTAAAGAAAACTTTCATTGAATACGCATTTGAATGCTACCTCATTAAAAATCTTACCAGGAAAAACCCAGTGGGATAAAAACCTTGGTTAAGGAAAAAAGAGTACAATGCGTATTCTCACTCCCCCTGATGAAGACCTCGATTCAACTGATTTACTCTTCGCATCGCAATCTTGTCTACCATCTTCTCAAAGGTTGAAGTTGGTAAAGATTTGGTGAACAAATTTGCTGGATTGTCACAGGAACAGATCTGTTGCACATCAATATCACCATTCTTTTAAAGGTCATGTGTGAAGAATAACATGTCACGCCCCAAAATCCCATCGGGCCGGACTGGCACCCGAAGCCGAGAAGGCCCAGGAGAACCCGTTCAAATACCTGTACTTTCACTTACATGTCACCAAAAATTTTGGGCAGCACTTCGTTACATATAGAAGGGTCTAATTCCCTGTATCAGCACAACACACACAAATATATATATATATATATATATATAATACTTGGCCGTCAGGGCCACCACATATACAAATATAACATCACTATATAAACTCCCATGACTTTACCCTTCCTTATGTCTACAAAGCCTCTAGAATATACATGACATAACTAGGGTCGGGACGAACCCCCGCCCACACATGTCTCCTGTACAATAACAAAATATAAGAAACCGACTCGGAAAGCTCCGAAGTAAACTGGAGCTCACCAACAACAGCTGTATGACCTGGCTCCTATCTATGTTGTGAATGAGCTGAAGTACCTGTGCCTGCAGCATGAAATGCAGGTCCTCCGTGAGGGACGTCAGTACGAAATATGCACTGAGTATGTAAAGCTGTAAATAATCATATGTGATATGGGGGATCAAGAAAATCATACACATGTGAATAAATCATAAACACTTTTAGGATCATGTACATTATTATTAATATGAATTGGGTTCTTGAATACAAACACATTTGTGGAACGGTATACATTCGTTCATTTCATTCTTTACAATTATCATTCGTCATTACCTCCTCCTCCCGAACCTCCAACCACCTAACAATAATTAATACTGCATCGTACTATGACCATTAGGCTGCCTCCAGTACATATCAACTGGGATCGACCCATGCTAGGCTTATGCCCCTGGGATACCACTCATAAACGCATAAATAGGGATCGACCCATGCTAGGCTTATGCCCCTGGGATACCACCCACACGTATATCAAGTAACACACATAAGAGGTCCCTCCAATAACTTAGTTCAAAAGCTTTTGAGATTATTACATTTGTGTTCATGACAATATAGTACCTTTGGAACAATGATACATCAATAGGAATCAAGTAATAGACCTTCTATACAATAACGATGTAATAAAGACTCATTGGTACATCAAAAATGAAATAGGAGCCTTTTGGTATATCAATGAAACATTTTGACACTTTATAGGATGGAAACAACTTTGTTGGTAATGTAGAACAATACATATTTTCGGACAACCTCGGAACCTTACTTGATGGAACATTAGTGTTTTCATGCCAAAGAACATCATTAGAGTATGCTTTAAATACCTCATTGTAGATTCGGATACCAATTCAACACAACTTCCCGCCTTTACAAATCACTTATCTACAATGAAATGTTTGTCATCTAGTATTATCAACCCAACACCACAATTCTCTTCCATAATTCCATACAACCAATATTTGCAAAACATTCCAAAAACCAACTTGAACAATAGGTTTATATGTGTGTGTGTATATATATATATATATATATATAATCATCATTTCAATACCACATCATCAATACACAATCCCTTCACAATTCAACATAATCCAACCATGCACAAGAATAATCCAACATCATTTCATAATCATCTTTCAAGAACAATCAAATAACATACTTCTTATGCTCACATGTATATATATATATATATATATATATATATATATATATATATATATATATATATATATATCCATATAAATAACACCAACATAATTTACATCCTTACCATAAAATGGCCCTTTGGGTTTTGAAGTCCTGTTGGCACAAATAAGGGGTGCTTCTCGAATCCCTTGAGACGATGAACACAACTACAAAATTAATTTGGACTTTCCACGGTTGAATCACAAGATAATTAGAGTTGAAATTAGGATAGGGTTTGTTCTTTTCTATGATTGATGATGAATATGAGTTTTTGAACTCATATACATATATATATACACATATTCCCGTCCATAATATCATAGGAAATGGCCAAAGTGCCTTTAAAATTTAAATAATGTCAAATACGTCCTCCGGTAGACTGTTTTGACAAGCTGGAGTAGATATACCATAACTCTTTGCCCCGATATCGGATTTTGGTGAAATTGGTATCATTGTAAATATAATTCAAATGTCTTTCATTTCATATAAATTAGGCCACCCAGTTCGTCCTGTACAAGGAGTTATGATCGTTTGAAGTTGACCCTAAAAATCTGTTTTGATAGACGGAAGTAAAACGAGTATAACTCCTTACTCAGATGTTGGATTTGGATGAAACCAATTGCATTGGAAATTATACTCAAATATATTTCTTTATATAGGTTGTATCTCTCCCAGTTCATTATATTGCGGGAGTTATGATCGTTCAAAGTTGACCCAAAAACTGGCAGCCCTCAGTATTTTTCTGCAAATTTACTGTTTACAAAAATCTGTTTTGAGAGGCTGAAGTAAAACGGGTATAACTCCTTACTCGGATGTTAGATTTGGATGAAACTAATTTCATTAGAAAGAAGACTCAAATATATTTCTTTTGATAGGTGGTATCTCGCCCATTTCATTATATTGAGGGAGTTATGATCATTCAAAGTTGACCCAAAAACTGGCAGGCCTCAGTATTTTCCTGCAAATTTACTGTTCACATCCCGGCCACCGTTTTATAGTATTGAACGTGATCGCTTATATCCGAAACTTATCTGTTTTTGAAAATCTTTATATCGTCAGAAAGATTATTCAATAACCTTAGTATGGAAACATCGACGGGCAAATTTCGGTATAAATAAGGTCGATTCCTATACACATATAATCAAAATATACAGTTGAAACCATCTCAAAATAATCAATACTCATACTTAAACTCATATATACCTAACTTAGGATCAATACATATACTCCAACACATATAACAATGGCTAATGCACGTAATTAAGTATGAGGTGTTACATCCTTCCCCCCTTAAGGACATTCGTCCTCGAATGTGAATGTAGTTATTTAGCCGAAACAAGTTCGAATTCATAATTGATATTCACGTCATCATATAGATGTTATGCATATGTAACAACTTACTTGTTAGTGTCCCAGTTCCACTCCTTGCACTTCTTTTTCATCTTTGAACAAATAAGGGTATTTCAATTTCATTACTTCCTCCGCTTCCCATGTAATCCCTTCCCTTTGTTGGTTTCTCCAAAGTACTTTCACCGATGCTAATTATTTATTTCTCATCTTCTTAACTTGACGATCTAATATAGCAACAGACATCTCCTCATAGGTAAGATCTTCTGTTACTTGCACATCTTCAGTAAAAGTAATAAAGGACGGATCTTCGATGAACTTTCGAAGCATCGATACATGAAATACTGGATGCACTGATGAGAGTTCCTGGGGTAGCTCTAATTCATAAGCAACTTGACCACATCTTCGAATAATCTTATACGGGCATATATATCGTGGACTCAACTTTCCTTTCTTGCCAAATCTCATCACCCCTTTCATTGGCGATACCTTCAAAAATACCCAATCGCATAACGAAAACTCTAGCCCTCTTCTTCTACTATCCGCATATGACTTGTGTCGACTTTGGGTTGTTTTCAACCGTTGCTGAGACACCTTGAATTTTTCTAAGGCTTGATACACAAGATCCGGTCCGAACATAAAAGTTTCACCCGCTTCGAACCATCCTATTGGTGATCTACACTTCCTCCCATATAAAGCTTCATATGGTGCCATTTTGATACTTGAATGATAGCTATTATTGTAGGCAAACTCAATAAGAGGTAAATGATCATCTAGCTGCCTTTAAAATCTATAACACATGCTCGTAGCATATCTCCAAGTGTTTGAATAGTGCGCTCTGCTTGTCCATCCATCTGAGGGTGAAAAGTTGTACTCAGATTCACTTGTGTTCCCAAACTCCGTTGGAAAGACTTCCAAAAGTTTGCAGTAAATTGAGTTCCCCGATCCGATATAATAGAAGTTGGCACTCCATGTAATCGGACTATTTCTTTAACATACAGCTTTGAATATTCTTCAACTGTGTAAGTGGTCTTAACGGGTAAGAAATGTGCGGATTTAGTAAGCCTATCCACAGTCACCCATATAGAATCAAATTTACGAGTTGTACGAGGCAAACCTGTAACAAAATCCATGTTGATCATGTCCCACTTCCAAATTGGAAGATCTATGCATTGCATATAGCCTCCGGGCTTTTGATGTTCCACTTTAACTTATTGGCAATTTGGACATTCAGCTACAAATTCTACGATGTTCCTTTTCATGTCATTCCACCAATACATATCTTTTAAATCTTGATACATTTTGGTTGATCCTGGATGAATGGAATACCTTGAAAAATGTGCCTCTATCATAATCTTCTTTCTTAGCCCGTCTACATCTGGCACACACAATCTATTTTGGCACTGAAGTACTCCTTCTCGCGTAAGATCAAATGCCTTGGTTGCACCACTTTGAATGTTCTCCTTAAGCTGTAATAAAATAGGGTCTGCATATTGCTTCTCTTTCACTTCAGCTACTAATGAAGATTCCGCAGCATTATGTACGATAAGCTCTTTGTCCGGAGTTTCAAGAAGGTGAACTCCCAAACTAGCTCACTGGTGAAGATCTTTAACCATCCCTTGCCTTTCTATAGGCATCATTATAACCTTACGACTTAACGCATCAGCTACTATATTCGCTTTCCCTGGATGATACAAAATATCGACATCATAATCTTTTAATAGTTCCATCCACCTTCGCTGCCTCAGATTTAGATCCGTCTGACTGAAAATATATTGTAAGCTCTTGTGATCAGTATATATATCAACATGAACCCCATATAAATAGTGGCACCATATTTTTAAAGCAAAGATAATCGCTGCCAGCTCAAGATCGTGTATAGGATAATTTTTCTCATATGGCCGCAATTGTCTAGAAGCATATGCTATTACCTTACCATGCTGCATCAATACACATCCTAAACCAATTCTAGAAGCAACACAATACACTGTATACCCTTCTGTACCTTCTGAGAGTGCCAACACAGGTGTAGAAGTCAACTTATTTTTCAATTCTTGGAAACTCTCCTCACACGTATCATTCCATTGGAACTTGGATGCTTTATGCATTAGCTTGGTTAAGGGTGCTAAAATGGAATAAAATTCTTTAACAAACCTCCTATAATAACCGGCCAACCCAAGAAAACTACGAATCTCCGTAGGCGTTGTAGGCCTTGACCAGTTCTTCACAGCTTCTATCTTTTGAGCATCAACCTTTATCCCTTCACTAGATATAATATAACCCAAAAATGCCACCGACTTTAACCAAAACTCACATTTAGAGTACTTTGCATAAAGCTTACAATCACGAAGAGTCTACAATGTCTGTCGTAAGTGATTGGCATGGTCCTTTTCTAATCTAGAATAAACTAGAATATCATCTATAAAAACTATCACAAATACATCCAGGAATGGCTTAAACACCCTATTCATTAAATCCATAAAAGCTGCAGGTGCATTTGTTAGCCCAAATGACATAACTAGAAACTCATAATGACCATACCTTGTTCGGAAAGCTGTTTTGGGTATATATTTTTCTTTGACCCTCACTTGGTGGTAACCTGACCTCAAATCAATCTTAGAAAAGCACTTGGCGCCCTGTAACTGATCAAATAAATCATCAATTCTTGGGAGAGGATATTTATTCTTAATAGTCACCTTATTCAATTGCCGATAATCAAAAAAACATCCTCAGCGAGCCATCCTTTTTGCGCACAAATAACACTGGTGCTCCCCAGGAGGACATACTAGGCCTTATGAATCCCTTATCTAGCAAATCTTTCAATTGCTCTTTCAATTCTCGCAATTCTACTGGGGCCATTCTATATGGAGAAATAGAGATTGGTTGGGTGCCTGGTATTACATCAATACCAAACTCTACTTCTCTTTCAGGAGGTAAACCTGGAAGATCTTCAGGAAATACATCAGGAAATTCATTTACCACCGGAACAACGTGAAGAGTTGGTGGCTCCGCTTCTGTATCCCTTACTCTAACTAAATGATATAGGTATCCCTTGGAAATCATTTTTCTTGCTTTGAAATAATAAATAAATCTACCTTTTGGTGCGCCAATCTTACCTTGCCATTCAATAACTGCTTCATTCGGAAAATGTAAATATATCTTTTTTGTACAACAGTCAATTTTGGCATAACAAGACGCCAACCAATCCATACCCATTATAACATCAAAATCTACCATTTCTAGTTCCACGAGGTTGGCCATCGTATCTCGACCACACACAGTTACTACACAATCTTTATAAACTCTTCTAGCAATAATAGATTCCCCAACCGGGGTAGACACTTCCAACGGCTTATCTAACAATTCGGGGGTTCTTTTGAACTTTCCAGCAACCAAAGGAGTAACATATGATAATGTAGAACTGGGATTAATTAGATAATATAAATCAAATAAAAATATGGACAATGTACCTGTAACCACATCTGGGGAAGCCTCTAGATTCTGTCGATCCGCTAAAGCATAAGTGCGATTATGAGTCCCGCTGGAACTGGCAACTCTTATTTCGTTTCTAGCGTGACCCACGGGTCGTGCGCCTCTACCAGAATAAGATACCGGTGACGATGATGCAACAACTAATCCCAAAGGTCGTGCTACACCACCTACGCCCCTTCGTGGGCATTCTCTCATCATATGCCCCGTCATACCGCACCAATAACAAATATTTGTTCCCATTCGACATGCGCCCATATGATGCCTTCCACATTTATTGCATGGCTCTCGAGGAGGTCTCAGTTGGATCATATTTCCTTTCCCATGATAACCCACAGATCGCGAACTATGACCCTCACTTCTTTGCCCAAATAGACTGCCTCTGAACCCCTGATGTTGTGGTGGAGCACTAGCTGCAGAATAAGAAAATAATGGCCTAGGTGTTCTAGTAGAAAATTGAGGTTTAAAACCTCCCTGTGGCGCCATAAACTGCCCTATAGATATGGCCCTCTTAGAAGATCCGCTTTCAAATTCCTGTGTTCTTCTTCTTTGCCTCTGATCTTCCATTTTCTGTACAAATGCTTGGATCCTATCTATATCCATATCTTTATTCAGTGCAGCAATAGTACAATTCCTAACCAAATATGGATCCAATCCGTTCACATACCGATGAACTCTGTCATCCATAGTAGCTATAACATTAGGAGCATATCTGGACAAGGAATTAAATTGAAGACTATACTCCCTCACATTTGTATTACCCTACCAAAGATTTAAGAACTGATCCGCACGGGCCTGACAAGTCTCATATGGAAGATAATGATCAATAAATGCCTCTTTGAACTCTTTCCAAGTAGCTGGGGGTGCATCATTGCCCCTCGACCGTTTCCAGTCTTCATACCAATATATAGCCTCGCCTTTGAATCTATACGCGACTAACTCCACTGTCTCTCTGCCCGATACATGCATCACCTCTAGGGCCCTTTGGATTTGATCAATAAAGTCCTGCGGATCTTCGTTAAGATCGGATCCGGTAAAAGTAGGCGGATCCATCTTAAGAAAATCTTGCGTCCGAAGACTAGCCGCCCTATCAGTACCGCTAGAACCCGCGACAGGAATAGCTTTCCCTTGGACTTGCCCAGCAACTATACGAGTCAAAAGTTGCACTGTATTTCTAAGACCTTGATCAACAGCATTAATAGGTGGCTCTGGGGATATAGTTCTCCTCCCCCTTATTTCTTCCGGACTGGGGGAAGTTTCTGATGCATGCTCAGCTGGAGCCTTACTTTGATTAGCTGGTATAGTGGGTGACTTACTAGTACCCTCTCTAGCAGCCACATCTACTTGCTTACCGGTATTCTTGCTTCTGGTAACCACCATTTCTTCCAAGGGTATTAGAGTTGATCCCCAAAAGACTGAAGCTGTTAGAAATTGGCCTAAACCTATTTCTCCAACTGATATCCAAATTTTCTTGGGTTTAGCAGGCTATCACCACCGTTTTGTTGAGGGTTTATCCTCTATAGTATCTCCTATGACTCGGTTGACCCAAAAGAAAGTGAAGTTCTTGTGGTCCGAATCTTGTGAGAAGAGCTTTCAGGAGTTGAAAACTCGACTCACTTCAGACCCTATTTTTACTTTGCCTGATGGTGTTGATGGTTTTGTGGTGTACTATGATTCTTTGAGAGTTGGTTTGGGTTGTGTATTGATATACAAGGGTAAGGTGATAGCTTATGCTTCTAGAAAGTTAAAACCCCATGAGAAAAATTACCCCACCCATGACCTTGAGTTGGCTACTATTATGTTTGCTTTGAAAACCTGGAGACACTATTTGTATGGTGTCCATGTTGATTTTTTCACTTATCATAAGAGTCTGCAGTATATGTTTACTAAGTTGAATCTCAGGCAGAGATGATGGTTAGAATTGTTAAAGGATTAAGATATGAGTGTGTTGTACCATCTGAGCAAGGCCAATGTTGTGGTGGATGCCCTATGTAGAGTGTCCATCAGGTAGTGTTTCGCATGTGGTAGAAGGTAAGAAAGAGTTGGCTCGTGATGTACATCGTTTGGCTAGCTTGGGGATTAGGTTGTTTGACTCTATTGAAGGTAGTATAGGGGTTCAGAGTAGTTCCAAATCCTTGTTGCTTTCAGAAGTGAAGGAAAATCAATACTTAGATGCTAGTTTGGTCAGACTGAAGAAGCCAGTGAAGGACCAACAAGTAGAGGTTTTCTCCCAAGGGAGAGATGGTGTGTTGAGGTTGTAGGGTAGATTGTGTGTCCCGAATGTTGATGATTTGAGATAGAGGATTATGGTTGAAGCGCATAGGGTGCGATATTCTATTCATCCTGGTGCCACCAAGATGTACCAAGACTTGTAGGAAATCTATTGGTGGAGTGGCATGAAGAAAGATATAGAAGCGTTTGTAGTTAAGTGTGCAACATGCCAACAAGTTAAAGTTGAACACCAAAGACCTGGTGGTATGTTGCAAGAGTTTAGTATTCCCACCTGGAAGTGGGAAGATATAAATATAGACTTCGTGATTGGTTTACCTCCTTCCCAACACCATCATGATTCCGTTTGGGTTGTGGTTGATAGGTTGACTAAGTCTGCTCATTTCTTACCTGTTCATACTTCATATACTGCTGAGGATTATGCTAGATTGTATATCCGAGAGCTAGTCAGATTGCATGGAGTTCCCTTGTCTATCATTTCGGATATGGGTACTCAGTTCACTTTACAATTTTAGAAAGCTTTTTAGAAGGGTCTTGGTACCCAAGTGCTTTTGAGTTCTGCTTTTCATCCGCAGACCGATGGTCAGTCTGAGCGAACCATCCAAACCTTAGAGGATATGTTGAGAGCTTGTACAATTGACTTTAAGTGAAGTTGGGATGATCACTTACCATTGATAGAGTTTGCTTACAATAACAGTTTCCACTCTAGTATTGGCATGGCTCCGTTTGAAGCCTTATATGGGGGTAAGTGTAGATTACCCATAGGTTGGTTCGAGGTGGGAGAAGCGGCTATGAGTAGTCCTGATTCGGTATTCGAGGCTATGGAAAAATTTAAGTTGATTAGGGAAAGGTTGAAAACTGCGCAGAGTCGTCAGAAGTCATATGCGGATGTTAGAAGGAGAGACCTTGAGTTTGAAGTTGGTGACCTAGTGTATCTGAAAATTTTACCCATGAAGGGGGTGAAGAGATTCAAAAAGAAGGGGAAGCTCATTCCCCGTTATTTTGGTCCTTACAAAATTCCTAACTTTGTTGGTAAGGTAGCTTAAGAGGTCGAGTTGCCTTCAAAGCTGTCCTCTGTTCATCCAATATTCCATGTCTCCATGCTTAGAAAGCATATTAGCGATGTTGTGGTAGTGGATTCCTCTGGAGTGCTGACATTCAAGAAAATCTTTCTTTTGATGAGATTCCTGTTGAGATTCTTGATTTCAGTGTCCGAAGACTAAGGAACAAAGAAGTTCCCTTGGTCAAGGTGTTGTGAAGAAACCAATCTGTTGAGGGTGCAACTTGGGAAGCTGAGGCGGATATGCGATCCAAGTACCCGCACCTAATTTCTGCCAACTCTGATCAAGCTGAAGGTACCGTTCTTTCCTAAATCATGCACTTTTGATAAAAGTTGCAGCAGTTCAGCTGTCATTTATTATGTGTTCAGTTCTAGTTTCTTGAATTTATGCATTCTATGTTGCATTCGGAGTGATAAACGATGTGGTGATGAGTCAAACGAATGGTGTCAGTTGTATCCTCTATTCCCTATCTAATCTTGGCATGTCTAGCATTATTCAATGATGAATGTTTCCAAGGAGAGGATGATGTAGTACCCCGAGAAATTTTTCGTTGAAATTTTGTGCATAAACGTATTGGGTTCTATCTTCTAGAATAAATTATAAAATTTATGTTTTCTATGTCATAGATTATGAATGACCATTGCGTAAAGTATCGAACAATCTTTCCAACGATATGTGGATCATCCAAAACGGACACCCGAGCGACGAGTTATGAACATTCCGATCGAACCGTGAATACTAGTGAACAGTAAAACGTTCAGAAAAAGTACTGAGGTCTGGAATATTTTTGCTCCAACTTTAAATGATCATAACTCCTTGTACATAATGATCTACGTGATCTACTATATATCACCGGAAAGCACTGTGAGTCCTCTTTCTAATGAAATTGGTTTCATCCAATTTGTCTATCGGAGCAAAACGTTATGGTCGATCTACTTCAGCCTATCAAAAGTGAATTTTTGGATCAAATTCAAACAATCATAACTCCTCGTACACAATGATATGGGTGAGATACTATATATCAATGGAAATATATGAGAGTCCTCTTCCTAATGAAATTGGTTTCATCCAATTTGGATATCGGAGTAAAACGTTATGGTTGATCTACTTCAGACTCTCAAAACAGTCCACCATAGGACAGATTCAAGAATTATTTGATTTTTAGGGGCGTTTTGGTCATTTCTCCTCCCCTAAAATCCGTCCAAACCCTATATTAAAGCCTATTAGAAGCATTATATGTTATATTTCATCAAATTCCCTCAAAAAGAAAACCCTAAGCTCCTACATCCAACTTCAAGGACCTCCAAAGTTAATCATTAATTCTGCAAATTTATTCAAGATTCCAAGTTCCTAGTTCAAGAACATCCAAAGTTCACCATTAATTCTGCAAATTTATACAAGATTCAGAGTTCTTAGTTCAAGAACTCCAAGAACCAACATTCAAAAGCATGATTAACATCTCAAAAATGAGTATCGACCTTACGTTCATCATTCAAGGTGTGTGGGGTTTTTCAACAAGAACTCTCTTTTGTTCTTGTGCCTAAAGTAATTTTCTTTACAAAGGCATGATTTTTATTTGATTTTTATGAATTTGAAGCATGAACCCATATCTTATGATGATTATTATGAAATCTTGATGTTTATGATTTTGAAAGATGTATTTACATGTGGTGATATAAAGCATGAATCTTGAATGATTTTATCATGATTTTGATATTTGGGTCGTGAATCTCCATTGGAAATTGTATTTTTTTTAGAAAGTGTGTATAAGCACGTTGATGTTGAATATTTGAGATATTTTGAATGATTTGACCTTTTGGTCTTAATGGAGTTGTTTTGAACTTGAGTGTGAAAGAAATCCACAACGTGGTTGATATTGATAGATAGGAACCATGATGGCTCCCAATGTATATTTATATATTACTGAAATTATTTTGTAGTGGATTGTCTTTGAAATCATCTGAGCTAAGTCCGGGAGAAATATCTAGCACCGAGTGGGAGGTATAAAGCGACCTTACTTTCCTAGAACTGTGTGCCCCCATAGGAGTGAGCCTGAGGCTGATTTATATAGTGATCACTAGTTTGTGTGGATTTGATATAGATAGTCCTATTCAAATAACAAGGATAGGATGGCTCTCCCCAACGTGGGTTGTACGTTGGACTCCATGTAGCTCACATGGTTTATATCGGTTATAGGATCTCCCAGTGTGTGTGTGTTTCCTTCTATCTATGGTGAATGGTGAAGTGATTTGAAAGTTGAATTGTGAAAGTTATTCTTTCGAAAGATTTAAATGATATTTACGTTATGAGAATTGATATTCTTGATGAAATGAAAGTGATTGACAAATTATATGATGACTCACATGTGTTATTGTACTTATTTAATCCTCTCATGATTATGATGATTTTCTTCGAGCTATGTGAGTCTTTCATACATCCTGAATATTTCTTATAAATATTTATGATGATGATGTTTATAAAACTGCATACACCCCCATCAACTCATTTTCTTCCATGGTACTGACCCACATCTTCAGATGTGGGATGTATTTTCTCGGAATATAGGTTCAGGTGCTCAGTTCGAGGTTCGACAGTGATTCTTCGGGCATGCTGTTCTATATCCTCTGTTGTGGTGAGTCCTCGTGTTCCGAGGACGTGATGTCTGATGTTGGTTTCACGGAATTATTTACATTTGATAACTGAGTATGAGTCAGTTGGGGTATGTCTCAATGACTCACTGGTTTTATTGATTTTCTTAGAGGCTTGTCAGACTAGTATAGATGTTGGGAGTTGACTAATAAGTCGTATTTTGTTATCTTTTTGAAATTCTATTATTCTTGGATGATGATTACTCTGTTGATATTTGAGGGTTATTTATGGAAACCCCGTTGATCTGTATTGAACTGAATGAAAATGGCTCAAAGGGTTAGCTTAGGGCTACTCGTAGCCTCAAGCACCGTGTGATGCTCCGGGACCCGTTTTCCGGGGCGTTACAAATCATCTCCCCCTTAGGTCAAAGCTGGTATTCTAAGCATGATGGTCTACTCCATATCCTCGAGATTAATTCTAATATCTACACATAAATGCTAAACTCACAAGAATAAACTAATTTCGAACTTACCGACTTCATTCTTGAACAACCCATCCATATGTCATTCTTAACTTTCTAGCTTCAATAATCATCATCAAAGACTTACACTCTCATTTGCAACCATACCTACATCTCTAATAACATAATCATAGCCTACCAAGATCACACTTCTATACTTATATTTTCCCCAAATCATGAGAAAAATAATCATACTTAAAAGGCTCAACATCTTTAATCATAACTCATTAACTTAGCTATCAAGAACATCATAAATTATCTAACTAGCCTTTCTCCACCTAGCAACTCAACATTACTACTAACCACATAATATGCAATAATCCTCGAAAAATAATGCAGCCCTATAGCACCTTGGGTACACCTCTACATCATACTTAATTATGAACACATGATCTTACACTCTTGCATACATTGTTCAGGCCTACTAGATCACCTCTATATAACTAGAATCAACAACTGAACCATCAACTGTTCAAACTTAATGTCTAGATCTAAACATAATTTACAACCCAATCTCACACACAATTTTCACTTCAAAACTACAGAATATAGAATTAAGAAAAACTAGTACACAATGACAATCGATCATAATCATATGGCCTATCTTATTCATAATCTGTTAACACATACTCCTTCTTCACATCATTACTATTTACCCATCTTCACACCTAAATTAATTTCATAGCTCTATAAATTTCAACTAAACTTCCTCTTGCAATCTCAGGAAAGCCTAAATTAACAATACTCAAACACCAAGTACTCCCATCAAAACCTATATTTTCCTAGCAAAACAAATATCATCAATAACTCTTTTCATACTTCAAGCAAACAACAATCCACCTTAACTAATAATCTCCTTCTCTAACTTCACTAAACTAACAAACAAGGGTATATCACTTCATTACTAATTAAATCATAAGCAAAAATTCAGCTATACATATTCAATAAATTGCCCTTACCACCATTCTTGCCACTACACTTCTAAACCCACAAGTTCAAATAACATAAGACTTTCAACTAAATGTTACTACTTCTGTCACTACACAGAAACCCATACTTTTAACTAACACCAGAACAATAAGATAAACAACAAGTTTCTAGTGAATCGAAATAGGACTCGCACGGCTTCACTAGACTTTGGTTTTTCACAAACATAATGATAACAAGATTACATAATACAAGAGATAGAAACTTGACACACAACATTCAACGATCTAAGAATACACCTTACTCTGTCTTAATTAAATAACTCATAAGAATGAGGGCATAACTTAAATTTGAAGGACTTATAACACACTAGAAGGCTCCTCTCAAGCCATTTTATGAAACTTCTGAAACATCTGCCAGCAAATATAAGAGGATTAACTGGAGAGGAAATTGGAACTTGCCGAATATGTTACCTCAAGAACAGTACATAGATAGAGAAGTATAGATTATCATTATGGATTCTGAGGAGAAATTTGAAAGCATATCTGACTCGGCTTAGTGCACGATTTATACAGGCCTAATAAAGCACTTCAATTTTTGAAACTCAAAAGTACTGATAGGATTCTTTTGTAGCTCTCTTACAATTCTATAACTATCTATGGAGAATTAAGCTCAACTGTTTCTGATACCTTGGAAATAAGGCAGAGATGGCCTGACTAGAATAAGATGAGAATCTGTATAAGTTTCTTGGAGAACTTTTCTATAGCACGATTTAAGACTTGAAAGAATGGAGACATTTCCTAAATTCCTTGTAGCCTCTCGAAGAAAAAAACAGACGTCTCTGTATCATTCCACAAGACTCTACTAGACACGACTTACTAGATACTCTAGGACACTTGAACTCTGTGCTCTGATGCCAAGTTTGTAACGCCTTGAAATCAGGTTTCGAGACATCACACGATTCTTAGGATCACAAGTGACCCCAAGCTAACCCTTCTACTGGCATAACTCATAAGAAACTTAAAAAGTATAAATCTATACAAATCCGTGGAAAATAACTCTTTTCTGAATATGATAGATACAAAACTAAATTTATAAGATTACAACTCTGCTTTTACAACCAAAACTAAAACGAAATACATCAACTTCTATTGACTGTCTATGAAGCCTCTACTAGTACTGACTATAGGTAGCTGGGTCATGACTCCCGACTATCCCAACTCAATACGGTTGGATAAAGAAAATAAAACACTTTTCGAACTGTATAACTAACTCAAGCCCTTGAATTAAAAGGACTCATCACCTACTGACTGGATACCGCGAACTGACTGGCTCTGAAGATGTACACTATACCTTGTACCTACATTCTGAGAAAATATAGCCCACATACGAATATGTGGGTCAGTACCATGGAAACGTACCAAGAATATGGGGGTGCAATGCATATATAAAATAATATCTTAATATCATCACAGTTTATAAAAATTATGCATGTTGGTACAAATGACTCACTTAGCTCGAATTAAAATCATCATAATCATAAGAGAGTAAAATATATCAGGTGAAACATGTAATAAATCTCAATTCACTTCCATCTCGATTCCAAATTATCAAAGCAATCAAATCTCATAACAATTCTCTTTGGAATATATGTTCATTAAATTTTTCGAAAATAATTACTTTCTCAAACTCAGTCTTTCAAACAAATATGTTTTCATCTCAAATAGAAGAATAAGACTTTTCATATTAGAAAGGAGAATACACACACACACATTGGGAGTCTCTTACAACTGATATAAACCATGTGAGCTACATGGAGTCCAACGTCTGACCCACGTTGGGAAGAGTTGTCTTATCCTTGCTATCGGAGTAGGATCTTAAATCATCAATCCAAACACTAGTGATCACTATATAAATCAGCCTTAGGCTCACATCCTACGGGGGCACGTAGTTCTTGGGAAGTACCAAAACAGCTATACCTCCCGCTTGGTGCCAAAGACTACTCCCGGACTTAGCTCAGATCTTTTCAACAGAAAATCCACTAATAAATAGTTCAACAATTCACAACGGGATCCATCTTGCTACCTTTTTCATAATAATCAATAAAAGTGGATTTCTTTTCTCATCTCGGGTTCAAAAACACCCTTTTTTACGACCAAAAGGTCAAAGCTTCTTCATCATCTCAAATCATTCAAACTCAAGGTGTTTATAACACCAATTTGTTAGTGTTTTTGCAGTAAAACTAAGTTGGCTGAGAAGAAAAAAGAAAGATAGCACACACTACTGATGCTGAAGAAAGCTGTTCATTCAGTTTTTCAGAATTTCATTTAAAGACCTAAAAACCAACAAAGATTCTAAAATCTAGCAACAAACACTAAATATTGAATCATGGAATAACTAAATCCTAAAAATTAGGAAACTACTTTGAAACATTCAAAGCAATAAATAAAACAAGTGGCAGCTTTTAAACATGTGCATTAACAAAGGTTACGTTCAAAAGAGTTGTGTACATGGAAAGTCTTATGGAAGAACCATACCATTGAAAAAGCTGCGTGGAAGTCAAAAAAAGGATATGAGACTTAAGTACCCTCACTTGTTTCAGTCTTCAGGTATGTACTTGTTTTAAATTCGGGGACCGAATTTCTTAAGGTGGGGAGAATGTAATACCCAAATTTTAATTAGTGAGAAATTATATTTACAATAGAAAAAAAAAATGAATTGTAAAGAAATAATAAATAGTGGGGCGGTGCCATATCCGAATCCGTTATGGAATGGAAACATTACTATATTTATAAAGGGGGTTAAAGCAGACGCCCAATCCAATTTCTTAAAAGGAAAAGGAAAAAATATAGAAAGCATGTGAGGCCATTTTCTTAATTATTTTATATTGAGAATGTTAAAGAGTAGTAGATATATATTAAGGGTCTTGCCTTAGCAAAAGCCAGTAGTCTGCTAACTATACGAATCAGATAAAAAAAAAAAAATAAGAGAGCAAGTTCCTACAGTGTAAAGGAAAAAAAAAAAAAAGGAAGCTTAAGGTTTGATCAAAAAAAAAATTTTTTGGGTTTAAGATTCGATCGAAAGGAGTCCTATCAATAATTTGAGGTGACAAGTTGGTATTTCAAAAGTTGTAGTGTGAGTAGTAATCTTATCACGATTTGTGTTTATTAAATTGCATATTTAGACATGTTTTGATAAAACAATGAGTTATGAAATACTTTGAAATTGCATGTGGGACAAGTCTTTATTTGATATGATATTGAAGAGGTTATTTGAACTATGATCTTGATATGATATTGAAAAGGTTATTTGAACTATGATCTTGATATGATATTGAAAAGGTTATTTTTGATATGATCTCGATATGATATTGAAATGGTTATTTGAGATATGATCTCGATATGATACTGAAATGGTTATTTGAGATATGATATTGATATGATAAAGGTTATTTGAGATATGATCTTGATATGATATTGAAATGGTTATTTTGAGATACGATATTATTACAGTGAATATTTTCGCTTGCATGAGAAATAAGTATTTTGACATGTGTTTTTTATTTAAGTTTATATGTAACATGATTAGATATGAACTTTAATGATATATATTATTCAGGGAAAAAAAATTTTCATATGAATATCCTATTATTTACAAAGAATTTATAAGTGGGAATAGACCTTGATTTGAATCTCGTAGCTAACGTCAGGATCATTAGACCTGGTGCACCTTTTATTTTCTGATGAATGTTACAGCTCTCGCTAGTGGGAAGGTAGAACTAGCATACTGATACTGATATAGTTTGACTCCTTTATGAGGGGTCCACTGTTATGGATTATTCATAATGAAGAAGAATGGTCACATTGATGATATGATTTGACTCCTTTATGAGGGTCCACTGTTATGGATTATTCTTAATAAAGAAGAATACCACATTGCTTACATGATTCATTCTTGGAAAACTCCCAACTATGTAATATTTGATATGATGCGATCTTTTTCGAAGTTTATTACTGAACTATTGATTCACTTTGCTTACATGAAACAATGATATTGGTTATTGATACTATTTTCTGAAAGAACATTTATTTCATGATATTTTTTGACTTGTCCCCATTAAAACAGCTGTGGTTAAGTGTATTACTCACTGAGCTAGCGGCTCACTCCTCGCTATTATTTTTTTTCAGAGAACGCAGGTAACGATGAGGATCGCGTTGGCTAAAGGATCCGAGTGGCATATTCCTGGTGAGCCCCCCAATTGTTCGCGTGGGCTATAGTTTATATGTTCGTTATGTTTCTTTTTCTTGAAAAATTCTTAGTTTGTTCCATAGTCATGTCTTTAGTTTTGAACCTTTCGTTATTTTGGATTTGTGGAATATTGAATTTCCTCTCATGTTTTGGAGATAGATTTTATGATGTCGTTTGGTGGATTGTGTTGTTGTTGAAGTGTTGGTTGTGGTGCTGTTGATGTCTCAACAGGGAAATTTTCTTGTTAGACCCCAAAACAGGGGAAATTTTGCCCGATTTTCTGTATAATTTTGACGAGGCTTGCTTTGTAGTCCTAAATTCCTTAGCGCTGGTCATGATCCTATTTCGGGTCGTGATTATGTTCCACCAGCAGCCATACACATTAGAGACTGGAATTGCTGTCTCCCAAGTGAATCTCCAATAAAAGCAATAGTTTTGTTCTGCATTCTGAAATAAAGTTACATTAAGGTGTTGAGGCAATAAATGTAAAATCTGCTTAAAATAATTGGTTCAGCTTTGCCTTACATTATCTCATCTATTTGTTAATAATGTATACCCTCTAAAGAATTATGAACCGTTAAAGTGGCATCTCACAATTCTGAACATTCAAGAGACGCGTTTCAATGTTCAAGTGACCGGGTTGGGTGGTATTTTAATTTGGGTCGGTTTTGATTTTAATTTGGGTTGGATTTGGGATTTATTTTAACTGAATTTAATTAAAAAAGGCTAGCGAATAGGAAATCGACACGTGTCCCTCCGTTAGTGATAAGGATATATTTGTATCTTTGCATTAACGACGAGGATATATATGTGTCTAAAGTATAACAAGGGGTATATCTGTACCATTAATCAAAGTTCGGGGGTATATTCGTACCTTTTCCGTTTAAACAATAATTGTAGCTAAAAAATGTATAGAATGTGCATCGAAACTGTATAATTGTTGTGTCACGTGTATAGAAACAATATAATTATTATATAGAATATATTTATTTTTATGTATGATCTGTATAGAATTTGTATCATTGTTGTATAGAATATATATATGTATAGTGCGTATATAAACTGCATAGTTGTATGAATTTGTATCTAATTAATTATTGTAGCTAAATATTGTATAGAATGTGTACAAAAATTATAAAATTATTGTTATAATATGTATATAAGTTGTACCATTATTTGTATAAAATATGTATAAGTATTGGATATCTAATATGTATTTGAAAAAAAATGAGTCTTTCATACAATAATAATTTAATTTATATAATTATTGATAGTTTTTTATTTTGATAGAATGTTTTTCAAAAAAGTAGATCAATTATTCTTTGAAATAAGGGGGAAAAAAGTAAACCAGTGACAAAAAAATAAATAAATAAATAAATAAAAAGCATTGACCAACCAAAAAGTAATAAAGTCCAAAAAAAAAAAAAAAGAGAGATTATCAGGCTTGCGTCAGCGGCTGACATCAAACATGTGGCTACAATATTCAATTTCTTAGGCTATTTGGATGAGATATGTTTTGATCGACCGGTCATTTGTGTCCTTTCTCCTTAGAAAAAATAATGACCTAAGTTTAACTCATCCACACTCACTATACATACTTTAGGGCAAAATAAGGACAATTTTTAGTCAATCTCTCCCCTCTCTCCCTCTATTGTCTCTCTCTCTCCCCCTATTTTTCACTATTTTTTTCTTTGTCGCTGACATTTTTTTCCTTTAAAAAATGTGCTCTTCTAATTGCTCCTCTCATTTTTGATCAAATACAATTTTTAGCATTTTTTTCTTTATAATAGAATGAAAATAGTTATAGATAAAGAGACGGTTTTGCTCCCCTCCTTTCAATTTCTTATTAGTAATTGGTGAAATGAAGGTTGTATAGAATATCTATTGAAACTGTATAACTATTGATTAAAATATATATATCTATATAAGGTATATATAGGAACTATATAGGATGTGTATAAAAATTGTCTAATTATTGTACAAAATTTGTATGAATAACCATTGTAGTTAAAGGTTGTATAGAATGTATATAAACCCGTGTATAAACATGATTTAATTATTGTTTTAGAATATATATTACGTACATGATGTGTATATAAACTATATCATTGTTGTATAGTGTATGTATTTGTACAGGATATATAAAAAAATATATCATTGTCGTATAAAATGGTATCTATATGATCGTGTATATACATATATACATATAAAAATTCATTATTTCATAAAATGTATATGATTCTTGTATATTTCAACTTAACTTGTACATTACCGTTTGGATGTTTTTAAATATATAAAGTGTATAATAATTGTATATATTCTAAAGATGTACATGGTGTACATATTGATTATCTACATTTAAACTTTTTGCTCTTTATTAATATTCGTAATAGACAAAATCGTTTATTTACTTATTTCCTTCAATTATTATATAATTATATCTATAATATTTAAAATAAAGAAATTCTAAATATATGATAAAAAAGAGGTCTTTAGCCTGAATCAGGTTTCCTTATATTTAGGTTTCGTAGGATACAAATTTCAGATGAACTATGCCACAAATTATTTAATCTAACTCTTATGGAAAAATATGTATTAATGATTAAAATGTTTGGAAAATTACTAATTTACCTATATAAGACCCAAGACCCTAGTACGTTCAATTTAAAAAAAAGGAAAAAATTAAATGATAAGACTATTCTTAATAAATATTACAAATATTCTTAATTTATTATTAATAGAACCCCTCTAAAAAGGTAGAGAAGAAAGACTGTTTTTAAGATTTAACAATATAAATAATACAATTACTTTTTAAATATTTCAAATATAGCAGAATTTTAGAATCAAAACAAATAATTTTTAAAATATTGCCTAATTGTGTTTTTTTACCCCAAAGCGGGCATACATAATTTTAATTTTATAATTTGCGGGCATAATATATATATATATATATATATATATATATATATATATATATATATATATATATATATATATATATATCATTCACTATAATAAAAAACAAAGAAGCCTCAGTAATTTCTAAAGTATACTTCAAGCTTGTCTTCTCCTGTAATTTCTTCAACATATTCCTTATTCTTGAGTGCCGACTCTTTAAGCTGAGGGCAACACACACTGAGATATACTTTAATGAAGCAATATCTACAAAGCTCTCTGGGATCTCTATAATATCATTAGAATATAGTATTTCTAATTCCTCTAACCTGCCATTCAGAAAAAGACATCCCACCCACAAGTAGATTTGAGATTGTGGAAGGTGACTTGTTCCATTTTCCACTCATTCCCCCCTTCGATGCTTGCTCCCCAGAGTTGCAGCTTTTGAAGGTTGGGTAGTGATATCCCAATTCTTGACAGTGAATCTGATATCAGATTGAACCCATCCATTTCCACTTCTTTCAAACTGATGTACATGTGTATGACGGCCACTGCACTGAAAAAGAGCATAAACTCTTTCAAGTTTATTAAGGACATCCAATCTTGGAAAATATATCTGCTCTGCTGCTGAACAATCCATGAAGAAATCAAGGGTTCGAAGATTGAGAAACCTTTTGAATATGTCCCCTGAGTCTACCAGGAAAGATTGAGAAGCATTGTTGCAGTTAGATTCTTAACTTTGTTGGTTTGTCAATATCCGAATCATAGACAGAACAAGTTTTGATGTCCACATGTCGTAGCTTTGCAAAACTCCGGATAGTAGGGGATAATACCATGTTTGATCCACTGTTATCCACCACCAGAGTTTCTAGTTTCTAGATTGCAGAGGTTTGAAAATGACGGAGAGAGAGCTTTTGCCTGCATCGAAATCCTTAAGCACCTCAAATGAACAAGCATTCCTATTTCATTCAGAAAAGTATCTCTCACAATTTCACCCCGCAGCTCCAACCTTTTAAGAAGCCTAAGGTGTCTTAGGTGGCTGTTGTGGGGAAGATAGGTGCATTTAAGATCCAAAGACAGTAGGTGTTTAAAATAAGGATTTCTATTTTCTGGATTGAACAAGGAAGAACCATCCGAATGAATGTCCTCATCATAAATAATGGTCCATATACACAGCATCAGGTCTGAAGAAGATGACGAAGACAGAACAATTGAACTCGTCAAATCAAACAATTTTTCCTTTCTAACTTTTATCGAACAAAAATCATGCACAAGATCATGAATTTGGCATCTCTGTTTGCTACCACCTCTCACTATTACCAAGCTACTAGAAATTAACTCATCCACATAAACCCTCCGTTACTTCTTCCACACTCTTCAAATCAGTTGGTTCCACAAGTCCTTCATCACTCCATAAATATTTCAACTTAGAGATCTTGATATCTTCGTCCTTTGGATAACTTGCAAGGTACAAAAAGCACGGCTTTAGGTGATCTGACAAATGGTCATAACTTAATTGTACAAACTTCATCACTTCCTCTTCATCCTTAAAAATAAAGGAACTCAAATTATTGACAACTTCAAGCCACAAAGCCTCTTTCTTTTCCTTCCTTGAAATGACTCCGCCGATCAAATCAAGTACCAAAGGAAGCCCATCACACTTTTGGGCTATTTTCTCTCCAACATGCTTTAGTTCATCAGGGCAAGGTTCTTCTCCGAACACCCTGTTCTCTAACAACTCCCATCTTTCTTCTGGTCTTAGCAATCGAAGATCAAGAGGAGCACTGTGGCATTTTCCATGCAAAGCCACTTCCTTTTTTCGACTTGTTAAAATAACTCTGCTCCCTTTCTGAAATTCGGTCCGAAAAGGTCTTGTCAGCTCATCCAATGTTGCAGTGTCCCACAAGTCATCCAAGACAATAAGGTACCTCTTTCCAAACATCCGTTTCCGTAGCTTATCAGCAACATCATTGTCTATGCCATCCTCATTGAAACTTTCTTTCAAACCAATAACTTGATTGAAAATTTTCTGCAACAACTTTTTCTCATTATGTTCCTGGTCGACTGTGCACCAAGCGAGAACGTCGAAATTACCAACAACATACTTTTCAGTATATACTCTGTAAGCCAAAGTAGTTTTTCCAAGCCCTGGCATGCCGACTATGGAAACGACATCTACCTCAGATGGTCCGTTGGTGAGCTTCCTAATTATCCACTCTGTCTCCTCCTCAAAACCTACAACTATTTCACCAGCTATTGATAACTTGTTTATAACTGGCTTGTTTGGAGAGTTTGCAGAAATGATACTCGTTTTCTTGGAGATCTTCTCTTGTACCTCTTTTTTGACAATCTTGATCTTTTCTATGGTATCATGAAGTAGAAAGATAAACTGCAACAGACCATGATCTCTGGCAAGAATTGAGTTAATGGCATGTTCCGCCTCATACGCCACATCTAGAACACGAGTCCAAAGATCTCTATGCAATTCCTGCTCCACATTCCCAAAGAACGATCTTAAGTGTTCTAAATGTTCTTTCACCCAACCGATTTTTTCTTTTATCAAAACAACTGAATAAGCATTGGAATTGAGCGAGTCATTTTAAGTGTCTGAGTAGAAGAGTCATGAAGAGCAGTCCATCATTCATGGGGAAGTAGAGGTGTGATGAGTCTGCAGGGACTTTCAAGAAAACATTCTTGAGATCTTTCTTCAGGACGTCAATATCTTCCAGCAAGTTTAGACTTGCACTGCTTGTTTCCTTCACATTCTCTTCATTCGTTAAGTTCTCTGATAAGTTGCGAGCAAGAACAAATACGCCCTTGGTAAGTTCTCCAATACGTACCAAGAGAACAAACAATTTGTCATGATGAATAACGTCCTTGGACACATCAGCAAGAATAATCAATAGGAACTCTATCATGACATGAATATTTCGAGCTGAGGTGCTAGGATTAATGGCATTAATCATGTGCTGCTGTAGATGAATCAGATATTCTCTACGAATGTCTGGAGAGGCTTGTAGGAGCTGCTTAATGAAGCGTCCAACTTCAGCTGACTTTGAAGCTTTCAGATTTGTAGAACATATGTGCATAACCTCCAGAGAAACCGGAATTATCTTCAAAAGTAGATGAACTAGCATGGAATAGGCTTCTTCTTTATCTTCATCATCTTTTTCATCTTTTAGATAAGACAAAAGCACAAAACAGAAGTGTCCTACTCTCTCAGCCATAAGTTGAAACTCAGGTAAGACACATTTAATTGTCTGACGCTCAATGCAACCGTTTACTATCAGACCATGAAAATCTCTTAAATTGCCAAAAACATTCTGAAGAATCTCATATTGAGTCCTTGATGGCAAAAGCAACTCACCACGAACCTTGGGTAGATAATGGAGATTCACAAGAAGTGTGCCCAAGAGTTCAACCAACTGATCCTCAGTCATGGTAGCACTTGATTCATAATGATGATCTGCGATTTTAGAACTTTTGATATTTTCAAGAAGGCGAGGAACAACGTGATCCTCTAATTTAACCAGCATATCATCTCCACTCTGATGAAAAAGTGACTGAACCAGATCATGAACCTCATATGATATGCAAGACATTTTGGCATTAAAACCATCCGAAATGTAATAACAAAGCTGTAGACATGCCGGCAAAAATGTCAGCTTTTCAATTTGTTCCGTGTCAACAACAGTTTGATCTTCTTTACTCTTTAACCTCTCTATGAAATCACGAAGATTGAAAATGTTCTCACGAAGCACAGCAGATGATACCTGCTATAAGACAAGAAGTGTATCTAAGTTTAACAGGAAACTAACACAATATAGAGGGCTTTCTTCAGAATAGATACAGTTTATATCAAAAACTAGAGTTAGATTTCTCAGATGATCAATAAACTAATGAAAACTGTTCGAAAAAGTCACCTTTCTTTGTTTTGTAACAGAAAAACCACTCTAATTTTACCATTTAACCTACAAATTCAGGTGGTATTTCAAGTGGATTTAGATGATGTAACAAAAAAATCACTCTAAGTTACTTGGATCGCCTAGGTACCATCTTTTTCAATCTGTCCAAGTGCCGTTTAGCTCAACATCTTTTTCAGTTTGTTGTCTAACTACTGTCCTAAACTATTTTCGACTCATTAGGCGGCAGTTCCAGCGAAGTTTTTGGGGTGAATGTGTCTACTGCAGGTACATTATCAATAGACTTCCTTCAGTCACTCTAAAAGGGAAGTCATCCACATATGTACTAGTTACTTACTCGATGCGCTGAAGAAGTATATTTACTAATACAGATGCTTTAATACAACATTGAAGAAAAACAAAATATATACCGGGCATCTTCATTTGATTTTCAACACTGTTAGAGTAGATTAGAGTCCCACACTGGTTGGAGAACGGTCTGGTGGTCTTCTTATATGAACTTGGACAATCCCCCCAAGTACCAAATCATAATAAGCACTATTTTGCACATCAAACCCAACCATAAAAATGACACATTAGCCAATCTGAACTCCTATCCTTAAAACAACTTAACCCGATGAATAAAAACATTTTTCTTATATAGCAACTACATGCTTTTTTTTATAAAGATGATGAACATCTTCGGTCGACTAAGCTCCATAAAGAAACGAACATCTAAAAAGACAATTAATTATGTGAAAATGAAAAAAGAATATAAATAAATGTTGTATGACATACCAATGAGCTGTTTGCTTTCCGGTCCTCTCTTTCTCCATTTTCTTTTCCTCTTTCCATGTATGTACTAGTTCTCAAGATTTGATCATGTATAAATACAACATAAACCTTTTATCAGAAGAGAAGTAGAAAAAATGAACGCAAGAAACTCAAGAAAGAAGCACAAATCATATAACCAGACATCTACAACACCAACATACTCAGTATAATTCCATAGGTGAAGTCTAGGACGGATCTAGGATTGGAAGTTTAATAAAGCTTGAACAGGTTCCATTTCTACTATTGGACCAAGAGCCTACTTTCTTCAATGGGATTCCAACAAATATTTCTTATATATTTTACAGATTTTTCAATATAAATTCAAGTTTAGCATAAAGTTACTAGGTTCCGAGAAACACGCATCTGATTACCTAGATCCTACCCTGGATACAAAACGATAGACATCGCAGTACTGCTCTTCATGTTGGATTTTGCATTTAATTTGTTTCTACGGTCAGACCTCTCAATACCAACTATTATTTGTAACAACATTTCACTATAATGGCCAAATTTTCTTTTAGAATTAATTTTTCATATTATGTAACTCCTAATATATTTTCTCTACAACACAATCTCGCTGTAGCAGTCCAAAATTAGTCAGACAAAGTATGACGTTATAGAGAAATTTGATTGTACTACTTTGTTAATGCATCTATTTACAGCCTTACAATTAAAAACTTAAGAGACAAAATTTCAATCATATTTTCACAACTTGGTGCAAAAATTAATTTTAAGATAAAAGAGGTTGAAGAAAATATAATCATACCTTTAAAGTTCAGCAAAACCGGCCAGAATTATGCTGTGTGAAATAGTTAAAAATGGGATTCAGTAAATGGCTAAAGAGGAACTTCAATAATAATAGAAAGAAGAATCATACTCCCTCCGTCCTAGTCTTACCGTACCAAATTTCCTAATTTGTGTCTTTTTACTTATCAACAAGACAATTTTTTTTATATTTTATTTTTTACATTAATTATTTTTTTAAATTAAAATATAAATATCATTTAATAAAAATATTATGATAAATTAATTATATTATTTATTATTCTTTTTAATAGCTATTTCATTCCAATTTGAAAAGAATAAAATGAACGGAGAGAATAATAAAGTTGTGGGGGAAAAAAATCATAGTAAAGTCGTGGAGGTGAATACGATAAGCCCACTAAGGTGGATTGATTACTTTGGTTTGCTGTTTTGATTGTTAAATTGACTCAAGTGTACCCTATTTTTCTTTTTTATTTTCAATTTATTTTGAATCTTGACTAATTCAGATTCTATTCAATAAACCTTAAACCTTTCCCTAAAAGGAGAAAAAGTAGACATACGTCCAATACGACAAATCTCATGCAATTATTTATAGATCAGATTTCAGGCTTAATAACCTAAATGGTTACTAAACTTATATTTTTTTTCTCAGAAAGTCACTTAACTTTGATTCTTACTTTAAAAGTCACTCAACTATGAGTTCTTTTCTTAGAAAGGCACTCAAATTTACTTTTTACTTTAAAAGTCACTCAGCTATGAGTGACTTACTCACAAAATCACTCAAACTATTTAATTATTTTTTTTCATTAAAATTTGCTAACATAAATTTTTTATATTAAAAATTTTAAGAAATAAAAAAAATCATTTAAACAGTCAATTTAATCCCCCCCCCCCCCAATCCAAAATTCATTTAAATGATTTAAAAGAATATCTCTTTTTTTCTTAGAATTTTGATTTTACTATTATTTTTTGTAATTTTCTTGTCCAATAATTACTCTATACTCTAAAGTATACATAATCATACAAATCATCAATTAATATCCAAAAATCATAATCATTTAATTTTATAATTTTTGTTCTTAATTTTACCTCGTTGTAGTGTATATATTATAATGTTACTAATGTTTAATAACATTTGCTAATGTTTTATATCATATCATTTTAGTATAAAAATTATGAAGTTCCCTTTTGTCAACTTATTAGGAATAAAATTCACTGTATTTATTTGATGTATCTGTATATTATACAAGTGATAATACAAAAAACTAAATTATGATTGAAAAATCAATTTCATAAATAAGTATCACGTTGAAAGTTAATTAAATTTAATCAGCTAAATTAATATGATTCTGAAAATTTTAAAAATTAGTATTAACATTATAAGTGAATTGATATAAACTATTTATGATATTTTAAAATTTCAGCTAGTTATAACGTAAACATGAGAATATTTAATAATATGGTTCAAATGATTTTTTAGTTTTTTTAGAATTTTGATTTTAAATAAAATCTCATGTTAGCAAGTTTTAATTAATAGTTAATTAATTAAATAGGTTGAGTGACTTTGTAAGTAAAATATTCATAGTTAAGTGACTTTTGAAGTAAAAATTAAAGTTGGATGACTTTCTGAGAGAAGAATCCTAAGTTGAGTGACTTTTGGAGTAAGAAATAAAGTTGAGTGACTTTCTGAGAGAAACTTGATAAGTTGAGTGACCATTTGAGTTATTAACTCCCAAATTTCACAAATTATGTGTATTGATTAAAGGGAAAAGACATAACTTACACGTAAAAGTCATTTACCCCTCATTGCTTTTTCTACTTTGCTTAAAACCTTTGCAGCTCAGACCAAATAGGAACCTCATCTAATTAGACATACACCTTGTAGCTTTCCAATTCCACTAAACCTTTTGTTAGAATGTAGAACCTTTAGTTTGAAATCCAATACAACTGTAAAGGTGTTAAGATAAGTCCACTAATAGTAAAAAGTCTGATTAGTGGGACTCCTATTTAGTCAGATGGTCCTTTGATATATGGGATTGGTAAAATGCAGTAAAACACCTCTCAAATCGCATACAAATTCTACATGATTAGAGTATTTCTTGAGAAGATATACAGAGAATAGAAATTTTATTGAATAGAGTTGGTTACAATGAGACCTTTAGATGAGATATTTATAGACTCACTCACATGATCCTCATATGACCTTCTAGAATCTTCCTGATACAAGTACGATCATGATTGGGGACCAATACGTCAAGACTCGATCCCGGGGGCTGCCCAACCAAGAAAACAAGCCTTGAAGTGTCAAGAAGGCCTTCTAAACACTCCAAGGCCATCCAAGAGCCCACTCCAAAGCCACCCCTATGTATTGGCTCATTAAGGTTTTTTAGTCATTTTGTGTAATAAGTGTAACCTAGGCTATAAATAGAACATGTTAAGTCTTTTGTCTTTTAGATTTTAGATGACATATTTTTAGCCTCTTTTGAGAGTCTCTTAGCAAGGTGGAATCCTTGGGTAAGGTGGAATCCTTGTGTTGATGAATCGGTTAGAAACGGAGATTGCTTGGGGATTTTGGTTCCCTTGAGGTCACGTAAGAGATAGGTTTAGGTTGTGTGTGATATTAAAGGTCCAAAAATGGAATAAGCTTTTGGGTTGTTAATATTGCCTCTTCATTGGTCTATTTATCTATCTATCTTTATCTTATTGCACTTTGTATGTTTGTAGTGGATCATTTTTGTGTCTTGTTGAATCCAAAAGTTGTGTTCTTGTGTTCATATTGTTCATCACGTGTTGTCGTTGTTTTTTAGTGTGTTTTACTCTTGATATCACTCCCTTTCTTGTTCTTCTTGCAAATCCGAGAGAGGTCATCAAAAGAGTCCATAGTTCTTAAACTAGTGGACTGATTTTGGTGTTTTTGTTGTCGTATTCTTGGGGAGTTTGGTATCATTTGGTATCAAAGCAAGGCTAGTTGTGTTCCTACACTACCAATCTTGGTTCTCTTGGACGAAAATTAAAAAAAAAAAAAAACTGAAAACTGAAAAATTCCAGAAAGTTGAAATCTGTCCATTTTTGTTTCTTGGCCGAAAATTGTGTTCTTATTGTCTTGACCGAGATTTGTTTGTTGTGTGTCTAGATCTAGTAGTGTTCTTGTTTGTTTTGTCGTTTCTAGTGTTAGTTTTCTTGTTCACTAACACTTTTGAGTATAGATCTAAACTTGAGCTTGAACTTGTTGAAAGTTGTTGTTGTGAACATTGTTGTGGCTGTGTAATATTGTTGTTGTTCAAGCTTGGAAATGTTTTGTATTGTGGATTTGAGGTTGAACATGTGTTGTTGATGTTTGGTGTCCAACTTGAGCCTTAGAACTTCAAGATTCAAAAGGTTTGTTCTTAGTGTTCTTCACATCTTCATCTATTGTTGAAAAAAAAGTGGATGTTTGATCTTTGAAGTTGAAGTAAGAGAGTGTGTATTGTGTTAGTCTTGAAAGACAAAGTTCCAAAATTTAAGACCTCTCAAGACTTTTACAACCAAATCCCATCACTCTCATACTTCAACAACCACTTTTCCAACAAGCTTCCATGATTCAAGGATACATGTTTTAAAGAGAAGTACCAAGAAAGTCAAGTCTTCTCTTTTAAATTTGAAAAGGGATTACAAGACTTAAATTTTCCTCCTAAAATCAAGTCCACCAAAGTCCAAATTGAAAAATTGACCAGGACTTGAAATTGGACAACAAAAGTAGTGTGGGACCGAGACAAATACGTGGCTGCTACGTCATCTTATTTTACTGTTCACGCAACATATTTAAGCACAAATTTCAGATTTTGTAGTTTCGTTTTGTTGTTCCTTAGTTTCAATTTCGTTGGTTTCAATACTAATTGGCAAACTAGTACTCATCTACTAGATTGTTAGTTAGTCTTTGTGTTCGTTCATTCGTGTTTAGCTTTTGTTGTGTTCTTTTCTCATTTTTGAGTCGTAGTATCTTTTTTGGTTCAAGTTCGTACATTATTTTTTGAGTTGTTTCAAACAAGAATCTAATCCGTCCTCGAGCCACAATTGGAACCAAGTGACCTCATTCGAGTATAAGCGAGTTATCAACACTTGTGAGGCCAATAGAGTAAAAACTTCAAAAGTGTGAGCTTGAGAGTGTGCGGACTGTTTTGATACATCGTGCGGACTAATTTTTGCGAACCTTAACTAGTTGTTGTTTATGTTTTGTTTAGCAATTCTTTGTTAGGTACCATGGCAATGGGAGAAGTGACCATGAATGATTTGATGGCGGCCATAATGAGCATGAAACATGATCTTAATAGCCGAATGAATAGAATGGAAATAATAATGGATAGAATGGAAGGACGAATAGAAAGGATGGAAAGCTCTATTTGCAAGAAGTTGGATAACTTGATAGAGAATCCAAGCTTTCCTAATCCAATTCCCGTAAGTGTCCATGCTCTAAATGAGCTACAAGGTAATCAAACTAACTCTTGCACTCTACTAAATGAGGCTAATAACCAACTAAGTGCGAATGATAGTTTGTCTTTAGGTGAGCTAAATGTGCCTTTATTTTGTGATGATAATGTACAACTTGAAATAGTTGATATACTAGTTGATCCACCTAGTGTTGAATCCATTGTGGCAAATGATAGTACATTGTCTTATGGAAGTCATGAAGACCAACTTGTGTGTGAAAAAAGTGATGTTGAACATGTTGGCCGCTTGACTAAGGATGACCCTCTAGTTGTTTTTGTTGTTGACCATGCTAGTATAGAGGGGACATATGATTGTACTAGTGATAGTGTTGGGGGAACTAAGTGTGTCCTAAAACCGTGCCCATGGATACTCCACCCATTTGATCCCGGTGATCATTTGAAACATGGTGATGTTGATGTATTTGGTAATAACTTGAATGTGCATGGAATGTATGGAATCACTATATCGATTTTCAAGTCTATTTGTTGTTCCAAGAAGAGTCTAGTTGATTCTTTCTTGGGAAGGTATTCGGGTAAGAGGGATGTTTGGGTATATGTGAAGTTTGAGCCACCTTGGCAAGATGCTATGATCCTATTCCCTAAAGTCATGGCATGTGAAGTATGTACATTGGTGGTTTATACTTTTTTTGATTGTTCTAACATTAACCCTCATGTCATGAGAAATATATGTTCTTTTGTCTCCTCTATTGTTTTGCAAGGTTCGGATTCGAGGTCGAATCCTTTTCAAGAAGGGGAGGATGATACAAGTACAATCATGATTGGGGACCAATACGTCAAGACACAAGACCGAGGTCTGCCTAACCAAGACGACAAGGCTTGAAGTGTCAATAAGTCCTTCTAAACACTCCAAGGCCAACCAAAAGCCCACTCCAAAGCCACCCCTATGTATTGGCTCATTAAGGGTTTTTTAGTCATTTTATGTAATAAGTGTAACCTAGGCTATAAATAGAACATGTTAAGTCTTTTGTCTTTAAGGATTTAGATGACATATTTGTAGCCTCTCTTGAGAGCCTCTTAGCAAGGTGGAATCCTTGGGCAAGGTGGAATCCTTGTATTGATGAATCACTTAGAAACAGAGATTGCTTGGGGATTCCAGTTCCCTTGAGGTCACGTAAGGGATAGGTTTAGGTTGTGTGTGATATTAAAGGTCCAAAAGTTGAATAATCTTTTGGGTTTTTAATATTACCTCTTCATTGGTCTATCTATCTATCTATCTTTATCATATTGCACTTTGTATGTTAGTAGCGGATTATTTTTGTGTCTTGTTGAATCCGAAAGTTGTGTTCTTGTGTTCATATTGTTCATCATGTGTTGTTGCTATTTTTAGTGTGTTTTACTCTTGATATCACTCCCTTTCTTGTTCTTCTTGCGAATCCGAGAGAGGTCATCAAAAGGATCCATAGTTCTTGAACTAGTGGACTGATTTTTGTGTTTGTATTGTTGTGTTCTTGGGGAGTTTGGTATCACTTCCTAACTAACTCCCTAACAACTTGAGCTGACTCATCAACAACTTGATCTGCTACTATCTAACTAACTACTGCCACTAGCCAACTAACAACTAACTACTTTTGACTAACTGCAATGGAACAGTAAAGTATATAAACCACCTAACTCTTTGCATCTTAACACACCCCCTCAAGCTGCAAGGTGCAAAATGTTGAGCATACAAAGCTTGCCTAGGAGGTGTAGGTGTTGGTCTTGAGTTACACTTTTAGTAAGAATATCCTCAATTTGATGATTTGTTGGAACATACATGGGTTGCACAATCCCTTCTTTAATCTTGTCTCCGATGAAGTGACAATCGATCTCAATATGTTTTGTTCTTTCGTGATAAATGGGATTAGCTGCAAGCTGAATAGTCGAATTGCTATTGCTAAATATTATAATTGGCTTTCTAATAGGCACTCCCAATTCTGAAAATAAGCCTTCTAACCAAGTAATTTCTGCCAAAGCTGAAGCCATGCTTCTGTATTCTGCTTCAGCTGAACTCCTGGAGACAATCTATTGTTTCTTTAATTTCCAGGATATTAATGAGTCACCAAAATGAACCACATAACCAGTAATGGACCTTCTAGTATTTGGATAAGCAGCCCAATCAGAATCACACCAATATATCAAATCTGCAGTAGGTTGAGCTTTGAGCCAAATACCATGACCTACAGTTCCTTTTAAGTATCTTATTATCCTGTTTGTTGCTTCCATATGTGATCTCTTAGGATGTTACATGAACTGACTTAGAGTTTACATAGCATAAATAATATCTGGCCTAGTTACAGTTGCATACATTAGTTTCCAATTAACCTTTGATAAAAAGTGACATCCTTGAGAATAATATCTCCAGTGACACCTGTTGCCATGTCCACCTCAACTGAGGTCAATTTAATATTAATTTCCAGTGAGGTAGGAGCTTTTTTTGCACCAGCAAGTCCTGTGTCTGCAATCAACTCTAATATATGCTTTCTTTGGTTCAAGATGACACCATTTGAGGATCTTAACACTTCAATGCCCAAAAAATACTTGAGCTTCCCTAAATCATTGAGCTTGAATTTTTGGTGTAGTATTGCATTTGCATTATTGATCACATCAACATTATCACCAGTAATGAGAAGATCGTCCACGTATACTAGTATCACAACCATTCCCTTAACCCTCTTTAAGATGAAGAGTGAATAATTAGAAGAACTTTGAGTGAAGCCTACATGAAGTAGGGTTGCAGTAAGTTTGATGTTCCATTGTATTGAGGCTTTCTTAAGCCCATACAATGACTTAATTAATTTGCAGACCTTTTGCTGTCCAGCTACCTTGAAACCATCTGGCATCTCTATGTAGATATCTTCATCTAAATCACCTTGTAGAAATGCATTATAGACATCCATCTAGTACATACGCTATCCCTTGGAGGCTGCCAATGCAATGACATACCTAACAGTAACCATCTTAGCAACTGAAGAAAAAGTATCATGGTAATCCAATCCCTCCTGTTGACGATACCCCTTAGCCACCAGCCTTTCCTTGAACCGTTCAACTTCACCATTAGCCTTGTATTTAATTTTGTATACCCATCTTGATCCTATGATTTTTTTTGATCTGAGGTACATTAACAACTTCCCAAGTATGGTTATCTTCAAGAGCCTTGACTTCTTGCTTCATAGCTTCAATCCATCTCTCATCTTGAATATCTTGATTATAAGATTGAGATTCAACTAAGGCTGAAAGGTTAGATACAAAACACTGATAACTAGGAGTGGAACTAGCATATGACAAGTAGTTTATCAGGGGATATATAGTTCTCTTCTTTATTCACGGTGAGGTGTAATCCATTATCTAAGCAGGTTACTTAGATACTCTAGATGATCTCCTAGGAGCCACTTCTGTAGGTAATGAGGCTGATGAAATAGCATCTAATGAAGTAGGAAGATCCTCCACTGATGTACTAGTTGTAGTCTCTGTATGAAGCTCACTGATATCTGGTGGCTCAAAAACTTGACAAAAAAAAATTCGATGTCTCAAAGAGATCTGCATATACATCTGTATGTGACTCAGTAATAGCACTTGGCTTGAGATAATCTGCAGGTGAGTTTGAATTTGTTCTGTCTGCAAAAGTAAAAGAGTCTTCTTGGAACACAACATCCCTAGTAACAAACATCTTGTTACTAAGCACATCCATCAGCAAATATCCCTTTTGGGAGGCTGAATATCCCATCAGTACTGCAGTCCTTGCTCTCTTTGAAAATTTATCACTTTTTGGAACCATTGAAGCATAAAACTTGCAACCAATAAGGCTCAAGTATGTCAAAGATGGAACCTTACTAAACATTACTTCATAAGGACTCTTTCCACCAATAGATGAAGAAGAAAATCTATTAATGAGATAAACTGCACCTTTCACATTTAATCCCCAATATCTAATAGGCATTTGAGATTGAAATCTAATTTCTCTTTCTACATTTAATATTTGCCTGTGTTTCCTTTCAACTATACCATTCTATTGTGGTGTATAAGAACAACTACTTTGATGTAGTATTCCTAGAGACTGAAATAAGCCATTACACTGAGAATTAAGAAATTCCCTTCCATTATCTGATCTAAGAACTTTTATCTGAGCACCAAACTGATTCTGAATCATATTCAAGAAGTTTTTAATAGCCACAATGCATTCAGACTTTAATTGCAACAAATGAATCCAAGTATATCTGCTATGATCATCTACAACAGTTAAGAAACAGTGTTTCTTATCAAATGTTTGAACTTTACAAGGTCCCCAAAGATCCATGTGGACAACATCAAAACACTTTGCGGCTCTAGAATCACTGCTAGGAAATGCTAGTCTAGTTTTCTTAGCTAATGGACATATATGACACTTATTCAATAGTTTTAAGTTTGTGTTGTGTCTTAACAAATTGAGGGATAATGCTTGAGAAGAGCGATGCCCAAGCCTTTTGTTCCATAGTCTGCAGTCCTGCATATCCACCTTTGCAACTATCTTTTAATTATAATTACCTTTCAATCTACAGACATTTGTTAGGATGTACAATCCTCTCTTCTCCTTAATAATCCCCTTCACCTTGCCACCGTGAAGGTCCTGAAATATGCAAAAATCAGGATAAAATGAAATAAAACATGAAAGTTGTTTGGTCATCTTGGATACCGACAACAATTTAAGCTTGAAGTCAGGGACAAATAACACATCTCTCACAACTTCATCCCTAAGTACTGTTGCTTCCCCAACATGTGATATATATTTCTTATCTCCAATAGGTAGATACACCTTATCTCTCTCTGTATGTACTATTTTGTGGCAATGTGAAAACATGTCTTTATGTGATGCAACATGGTGTGTTGCACCAGATTCTACTACCCACTCATGTGAGTCAACATATGATGATAAGTAAGTAACTAAATCCTTTTGGATTTCACGAAGGAAATCAAACAAAAGAGAAAAATAACTCGAATTTTACAGCTTCTTAAGACAGAATCTAAACTCTCTTTTAAGTTCACTGAACAACAACTAAAAATTGTAACAATGGTACTATCAATACGATCAATGCCTTCCTCTAAATCTCCATAATCGTGGCTTTGATACCATGTTAAAATACTGTAAAACACCTCTCAAATCTTACACAAATTCTACATGACTAGAGTATTGCATGGGAAGGTATACAGAGAATAGAAATTTTATTGAATGGAGTTGGTTATAATGAGATTATTAGATGAGATATTTATAGACTCACTCGCATAATCCTGACATGACTTCTAGAATATTCCTAACTAACTCTCTAACAACTTGAGCTGACTCATCAACAACTTGATCTGCCACTAGCCAACTAACTACTGCCACTATCCAACTAACAACTCGCCACTTTCGACTAATTACAATGGAACAGTAAAGTATATAAACGAACTAACTCTTTGCATCTTAACAGGGATAAAGGATAACAATTTCAGAATAAAATTTTAGATTTAATTTGTGCCATGTTTGGTTGCGGTATTAGTTAATCCCCAAATTATCTTATTTCACTATTTGTACTAAAATGGAGAAATTACTATCCGTATAGAAGGTGGAATACATTAATATCATAGGATATTCCTTCATCCTTCATCCTAAGTTACCCCTCCACTTGCTTTTACTGACTATCATTATTATAAGCAAAATAAGTGATAGCCAACTTATTTAACTTGATCCTCAACTGGCAACTCAATACTCCAACTTTGAGAATACACATCTAGACACCTCAACTCATCCATATTGTGTCATTTTGACACTCGATACTAACGTGACACATAAATTTTGGAGGCTATTTTAGATGATTCTATTGTAAGTTAAAGTATTTATTTGGCAGTTGAGACCAAGTTAAGGTGTTCATCTTTGCGCCCAAGTTAAGCATTAGAACTTGCTAGTTTCATGCTTTGCTTCAACAAAATATTACAGCAGCAACACTTTACAAGAATCTGATAATACATTAGATCTCATGGTAATGAAGGCATACATGAGATACCAAGAAAATACTACTAATAGATAGGAATTGAAATGAAGTCCCCGTAACACTTGATATATGCACTTCACCTCAAGCTATAGTCTTCTCTCATAATTTCTTCAATATATTTCTTAATATTGATTACCGACTCTTCAAGTAGGTTGAAATGAACTTAATAATGAGTCAATAAGGTAGGGCGAATTGGTGGAGTTGGAATTTGAAGCTTATGAATTTTAAATTATAATCCATTAAAGTAACTAGAGGTGTAAATTAATTATTTGTACACATTCAATAGGTTTTAAAGACAATATAAAGTCTAAACCAAAGCTACTGGATTGGAGCCGAACCCGTAGACAACAATCTAGCTCCTCCTCTGATCCGCCGCTTACTAGTTCATCTGACCTCATTAACTTTTGACTTAAGACTTACATTTATCATATAAATTTATTTATAAAATATGTATATATTACTCATTAATTTGCAATTTAGTTAGTTTAAGAAGAATTAGAGTTCCCAATTCATAACATCAAATTATATATCCAAACATTGCAATGTTCCTATTACCGATCACTAGTGGAGCTATGATAAGAGGTTCAACTGAATATCTTTTGTCAAAATATCAAATCGTGTGACAATAACAACGACAATGAGGTCTGAAAGAAATAGAGTACAACGAGAAAGATTCCAATGCATGTATTGATAGGGAGGGCATGAAAATATCAAAGTTTTAATACATGTATAAATAACATAAATATCAACATTTTAAAAGTAATTACACTATCTCCAACTTTTTCAATTAATTTACTCTCTCTCCCTATTAATATACATAACTTAGCCGACATATACATAGCATTCGTGTATATGTGGGATTTTTGTAATATGTTTAGAGAGTTGAGATTTTTTGTAATATTGAAAACATAAGTTGTGTAATTTTTAGTTAATACATTTTGTATCAGAGGCTTAACAATTATATTGGGCTTTGATAATGAAATTGGGCTACATCGGAATCAAAGTTCTTTTAAAGAAAAAAAAAATTCACCCCATATTTAGTACACACATTGGAGCCCGACTAAATTTGAATCGCGCAAGAATTGGAGGATAATGCGCTCCCTAACAAAAATGATTTCATATCAGGGAGACTCGAATCCAAGACCTCTGATTAAAAATGAGTGAGCACTTTCCAACTTGATGATCGGGATCCAAGTTTTATGTTCAAATTTCTTTCTAACGTTCATGCTTAATGAACGAAAAGTGATATACATAGTCTTTAATGTGAGTCTAGAGAATTTAAGTTCTAGAGCTCAATCTTTAATAATGATCTATCGAAATCAGTTTTACTGCCTTATTAAGATTAGGGTAAGATTGCGTATATCTTATCTTCCCAAATCCTACTTATGAAAGTATACTGAATATTATATTGTTGAGTTCAATAAAAAATAAGAGGAAAATAGATGATAAGACTATTCTTAATAAATATTACAAATATTCTTAATTTATTATTAATAGAACCTCTCTGAAAAACTAACATAAAAAAACTATTCTTAAGATTTAACTACATAAATGATGGATCCGACTCCTCTCCATTTTCGATCTCTCCGTTTTCCCCAAGTTTTAGCCTGGATGGAACATGCATGTCATAATTTAAAATTAATGATTGTGATTTAAGTAATTAAAATTATTCCCCTGAACTATACCCAAAACGGCAGAGACACACCTCAACTTAAAGGGGGTCTTATTACCCTTGAACTAATTAAAAGTGTAATTTTGACACCCATAGTGCCTACATGACACACACGTGTGCCTACGTGCCACGTGTGTGCCACGTAGGCACTAATGGTGTCAAAATTACACTTTTAATTAGTTCAAAGGTAATAGGATCCCTTTAAGTTGAGTTATGTCTCTGCCGTTTTGAGTATAATTCAGAGGGTAATAGGATATTATCCTTTAATATATTTATCCCAAATTATTTATAGAATCCACAATTCTAGGTTTGCATTCATCTCTTTCCTTTATACAAATTTCTCGATTTTTCTTCTCTTTTTTTGTCACAGTGCGTTGTGTCCTTATATCTCCTTCTATGGCATGGATATGCTCACATTCAAAGATAGAATAATTAGAAATAAACTTCAACCTATCATAACACAAATGAAAGAAATTTACGAATTAATAGTTGCCAAATAAAAATTTTAAAAGTGTGAATCTAACATAATTATAATTTTATGTGAAAAATAAATTTAGAATTTAATATATTTTTCTAAAAAACGTGAAATATAATTTAAATGGGTTTATTTTTTGAAAAAAATAATAATTTAAGTTTCTTTTTAAAAATAAAAAATAAAAAAGAAAATAGGGTTTTGGCTGATTTTTAAATTCCCAATATAACTTCAAATTTTATTTGAAATTGTCATGCCCAAATACTAATTTTCAAAGAAAGTGAAAAAAAAAAAATCAAAGAAAATGAAAAAATTATGTCCTGCTCTAGTATTCTACTTCAAGCTTGTCTTCTTCGGTCATTTCTTCAACGTATTCCTTAATCTTGAGTGCCGACTCTTCAAGTTGAGGGATATTCGACACAGAGATAAGCTTTAATGAAGGAATATCTCCAAAACTCTCTGAGATCTCTATAAGCTCAGTTCAATATCGTATTTTTAATTTCTCGAGCACGGGAAAAGATTCATCTGCAATAACTTGCTGTAGACACCTAATTTCGTCCCTCCCCAATATCGTTTTTACCTATTGTTTACCTTATCCTACCATGTACCCTCACCCGTGTGATAATCCCTCCACAAAATGACAAAAATAACAACCCCTAACTAATTTTGTTTTATCCTAATATTCTAACAACCCACCCAAATTAAAAAAACAACACCTATCTACCCTATCCTAACAAACTCTACCCCACCTACCCTACCCCAATACCCACCCACGTGACCCTCACAATAAAAAACACACACATACTCTCACAATGAGGGAATTTTGGCACCATCAGTAACCAAAAAGAACAAAGCACTCAGCATCATCTTCTTCCTTTTATTCCGATCGACACTTACCCTCACCATTTACACAACACACGCATACTCTCTCAGACACATAGACACACAATACACAAAAAAAGGACTCACCGGAATGGAGACCATATCGAGAAAAAGGGGACAAATAGAGGAGCAATTTGTGATCGAGATCGGCCCAACCAGACCCGAATCCAGTGAAGTCTGCCGAAAATTGGTTGAAACAGTAGCTAGGGGTGTGAAATAGGTTAGGGATTATCATCGTTGTTGGTTCAAAATCCGGTTAGTCGACATTCGGGTTGGGGCTCCGTATTGTCTTATCGTCATTGTTGGTTCGAATCCGACGAAGTCTGCCGGAAATCGATCGAAACAGTAGCTAGGAGGTGCGAAATAGGTTCGGGCTTTTCTTCGTTGTTGGTTCGAAATCCAGTTAGTCGACGTTCGGGTTGGGGATCCATCTTTCGATTGTTAAATTTGACGCACAAAAAGCTCATTTGAAACTTAGATTCACCGAAAATCGAGACACGCATTGAAATGAGTTTAGACCTTTAATTTTGGCGATACCGAGCTTGGGAGTTTTTCCGATTGAGGTCTTTTATTCGGGATTTGAAATTCGGGCTTCTTTAACATTATTATTCAATTGAAATTGATTATCGAAAGGTCCACTCTCTTAACTCCCTTTTTCTTTACCTTGCTTTGTTGAATTGTCTTGATTATGTTGGTGCAACCATGGTTGGTGGATTTTTGTTGAAGTTCTGATGTGATGATTATATGCGTAATTTGATTGATAAAAAAATAAAGTTAGCGGCGCGGGATCGAGAAATTGATAAAAAGAATGATTTTAGATTAATGTTAGTTTGTCGATTGTTCTGTTTAGTCCGAAATGAAATTTTAAATTTGTTAACATGATTGGATTGTTTAGGTAGAAATGGATAGGCAATATAGGTTCCGGTAGGCAAGAATTTAAGATTGATGTTTTGATTGGATATTGGAATGTGCGTTGTAGACACGTAATTTTGTCCGCCCAAATATTAATTTCTACTCATTTTTACCTTTTCCTGCTACCCCACCTACCCCACCTAATCAAACTACTCTTTAAACATCCACCTAACAAACCACATACTTTTTTTTTTAACAAAAAATAAAAAAAAAACATCATCATTATATTCTTCCACCCACTCACCACTACCCAACCACCCACTCCCAACATCATCATCACACTTACCACTACCCACTACCCCACATTTACCCCACCCCCCACTCTCTTATTTTTATCTCCAAAAAAACAACACACTCTATTAATCATCTTATTCCATTCTTAAACAACACACACACAAACAACACATAACAAGAACAAGGAACCAAAAAAAAAAAAAAAAGAAATACCTCTCTTCTCTTGAGACTCTCTCTCAACAAACTCACTCTCTCTTCCTCTCTTAAAAATTTTTGAACTTCCACCACCGCTTCGTCGCCGGCCGGCGATCGGACCACCACAACACCATTATATTTTCCTACTCTCTATCTCATCTCTCTCCCTAAACTAAAAAAAAAAAAAAGAGAAAATCCGACCGACGCTATTTCCGGCCAGATCCGCCGCCGTCCGACCAGATCCGGCTAGCTAAACTGCCGCCAGCCGCCGCAACCAGCCGCGGCTCACCGTCCGACGACACAGCCGGCGAACCGGCCGACCTCGGTCCAACCGCTAGATCTCCGCCCGTTTTTTCATCAACGGAACTCCTCGGATCCCGATCTACATTTTGGATCTGTCCGGTTATTTATTTTAATACCGAGTTGATTGTTCGTCGTGAGGTTCTCCGATCGAATTTGGTCTTCGGATTTCTTTATTATCGACAAAAGCAAGTGTCAGTGAGGTCCATTTCTTTAACCCGCTCTCTTTTATTTATCTTGGCATATTGAATTAGTTGTGATTATGGTTTTTGTTGAATTTTTATTTATGTTGATGTTATGATTGTGATGCTTGGTTGTTTGGTTTTGGTAGATTAAGGCATAAATTTGGTCATGTTCTAATGGATAGATTAAAAAAAAAGTTGGGATGGAAGTGAAAAAAAAAATTGACAAAAGATAGATTCCGTTTAATTTGATTTATTGTTGGTATGAATCATGATGGAATTATGTTTTTTTAGTCGAGGACGCATAGGCAAACGCAGGCCGGGTAGGCAAAATTTAAGAACAAGTGTTTTGTTGGATGTTGGAATATGCATGTGAATGTTTCTTTGTAGTTTGCCGCATCTAATTTAGATGTATTTATTTAGCCAGGGAATGCCCCGAGATTACTTGTATTTATTTACCGGGGAATGCCCCGACGTATCATGTTTGCAAAAAAAAATGATCGTGATGAAGGCCCGCGGCGTCGGGTAGGGCATTGGAGCTTAGATTTAGTTTTAGACTAGGATTTATATTTTCGTATTTTTCTATTTTTCGGACTGTATAATTGGACTGGATTTTTACGTTTTTGGACTGTCTTATTTTGTCATTTTGTGTTCTTTTGTGTGATTTATACATTTCATAATGCCAAAATAGTCGATACGATTCACCAAGAGACCGTGGTCGAACCACGGGATCGAGGGGTGCCTAACACCTTCCCCTCGGTTAACAGAATTCCTTACCCGGAATCTCTGTACGCAAACTGGTTTAAGAGTCAATTGGTTTCGAAAAGGGATTTTCCAAAGGTGACTTGGCACACCAGATTATGTCAAGTGGCGACTCTGAATAAAAATGCAAATAATCCCTTTTTCGAAGCAAATTTTTATTTCTTGTCACTTAAAATAATTAAACCCTTTCGAACTTAAAAATATTCCATGTTTTGGAGTACGCGTGCAAAAAGGGGTGTGACATCTTCTAGTCGCCAAAAGATGTCACACCCCTTTTTGCACGCGTACTCCAAAACATGGAATATTTTTAAGTTCGAAAGGGTTTAATTATTTTAAGTGACAAGAAATAAAAATTTGCTTCGAAAAAGGGATTATTTGCATTTTTATTCAGAGTCGCCACTTGACATAATCTGGTGTGCCAAGTCACCTTTGGAAAATCCCTTTTCGAAACCAATTGACTCTTAAACCAGTTTGCGTACAGAGATTCCGGGTAAGGAATTCTGTTAACCGAGGGGAAGGTGTTAGGCACCCCTCGATCCCGTGGTTCGACCACGGTCGCTTGGTGAATCGTATCGACTATTTTGGCATTATGAAATGTATAAATCACACAAAAGAACACAAAATAACAAAATAAGACAGTCCAAAAACGTAAAAATCCAGTCCAATTATACAGTCCGAAAAATAGAAAAATACGAAAATATAAATCCTAGTCTAAAACTAAATCTAAGCTCCAATGCCCTACCCGACGCCGCGGGCCTTCATCACGATCATTTTTTTTTGCAAACATGATACGTCGGGGCATTCCCCGGTAAATAAATACAAGTAATCTCGAGGCATTCCCCGGCTAAATAAATACATCTAAATTAGATGCGACAAACTACAAAGAAACATTCACATGCATATTCCAACATCCAACAAAACACTTGTTCTTAAATTTTGCCTACCCGGCCTGCGTTTGCCTATGCGTCCTCGACTAAAAAAACATAATTCCATCATGATTCATACCAACAATAAATCAAATTAAACGGAATCTATCTTTTGTCAATTTTTTTTTTTCACTTCCATCCCGACTTTTTTTTTTATCTATCCATTAGAACATGACCAAATTTATGCCTTAATCTACCAAAACCAAACAACCAAGCATCACAATCATAACATCAACATAAATAAAAATTCAACAAAAACCATAATCACAACTAATTCAATATGCCAAGATAAATAAAAGAGAGCGGGTTAAAGAAATGGACCTCACTGACACTTGCTTTTGTCGATAATAAAGAAATCCGAAGACCAAATTCGATCGGAGAACCTCACGACGAACAATCAACTCGGTATTAAAATAATAAACCGGACAGATCCAAAACGTAGATCGGGATCCGAGGAGTTCCGTTGATGAAAAAACGGGTGGAGATCTAGCGGTTGCACCGAGGTCGGCCGGTTCGCCGGCTGTGTCGTCGGACGGTGAGCCGCGGCTGGTTGCGGCGGCTGGCGGCAGTTTAGCTAGCCGGATCTGGTCGGACGGCGGCGGATCTGGCCGGAAATAGCGTCGGTCGGATTTTCTCTTTTTTTTTTTAGTTTAGGGAGAGAGATGAGATAGAGAGTAGGAAAATATAATGGTGTTGTGGTGGTCCGATCGCCGGCCGGCGGCGAAGCGGTGGTGGAAGTTCAAAAATTTTTAAGAGAGGAAGAGAGAGTGAGTTTGTTGAGAGAGAGTCTTGAGAGAAGAGAGGTATTTCTTTTTTTTTTTTTTTGGTTCCTTGTTCTTGTTATGTGTTGTTTGTGTATGTGTTGTTAAAGAATGTTGTTGTGAATGGAGATGAGAATAAGAGAGTGGGGGGTGGGGTAAATATGGGGTAGTGGGAGTGGGTGGGTATGATGATTATGTTGGGAGTGGGTGGTTGGGTAGTGGTGAGTATGATGATTATGTTGGGAGTGGGTGGTTAGGTAGTGGTGAGTATGATGATTATGTTGGGATTGGGTGGTTGGGTAGTGGTTATATTTTATTGGGTAGGAGGTAAGAGGGAAAGGTAAATATGAGTAGAAATTAATATTTGGACGGACAAAATTACGTGTCTACAGCATGCCCCCTTTGAATGTAAACACGCAGTGTTTTCAGGCAAAGAAGTAGACAACGAGACAGAATTTTGTCCCGACCATTATTCAAAGAAGAAACAGAAGAAAGGACTATACCGAGTTGGAGAGTCGAGTGAGGTTCCGTCGAGGTTCCGGTCCACAGCTCTGTTATTACATCAAAATGAAAATTAAAAGCTAAAACATAAAGGAAATTACAAGAATCCTATCTATACAGCTTTTGTTGGCTTTTGACACAACTTTTATCACCCTATTCTTCAGGCGGGCTCCTGACTTGCAATTTCTTCCAACTTGTTGCTTGACTTTCATTTATTCACCCTGTTCTTCAGGCGGGCTCCTGGTTCTTCAGGCGGACTCCTGGATTTATAATTCTTTACGTTGTTCTTCAGGCGGGCTCCTGACTTGCAACTTCTTCACCCTGTTCTTCAGGCGGGCTCCTGGACTTTCTTTTCTTTCATCCTGTTCTTCAGGCGGGCTCCTGAACATAAAATAAAATCCCATTCTTCAGGCGGACTCCTGAACATAAAATAAAATCCCATTCTTCAGGAGGGTCCTGAACATAAAATAAAATCTCATTCTTCAGGAGGGTCCTGAACATAAAATAAAATCCCATTCTCCAGGAGGGTCCTGAACATAAAAATAAAATCCCATTCTTCAGGAGGGTCCTGAACATAAAAATAAAATCCTATTCTTCAGGAGGGTCCTGAACATAAAAATAAAATCCCATTCTTCAGGAGGGTCCTGAACATAAAATAAAATCTCATTCTTCAGGAGGGTCCTGAACATAAAATAAAGTCCCATTCTTCAGGAGGGTCCTGAACATAAAAATAAAATCCCATTCTTCAGGAGGGACCTGAACATAAAAATAAAATCCCATTCTTCAGGAGGGTCCTGAACATAAAAATAAAATCCCATTCTTCAGGAGGGTCCTGAATATAAAATAAAATCCCATTCTTCAGGAGGGTCCTGAACATAAAATAAAATCCCATTCTTCAGGAGGGTCCTGAACATAAAATAAAGTCCCATTCTTCAGGAGGGTCCTGAACATAAAAATAAAATCCCATTCTTCAGGAGGGACCTGAACATAAAAATAAAATCCCATTCTTCAGGAGGGTCCTGAACATAAAAATAAAATCCCATTCTTCAGGAGGGTCCTGAACATAAAAATAAAATCCCATTCTTCAGGAGGGTCCTGAACATAAAATAAAATCTCATTCTTCAGGAGGGTCCTGAACAAAAAATAAAATCCCATTCTTCAGGAGGGTCCTGAACATAAAAAATAAAATCCCATTCTTCAGGAGGGTCCTGAACATAAAAATAAAATCCCATTCTTCAGGAGGGTCCTGAACATAAAATAAAGTCCCATTCTTCAGGAGGGTCCTGAACATAAAATAAAATCCCATTCTTCAGGAGGGTCCTGAACATAAAATAAAGTCCCATTCTTCAGGAGGGTCCTGAACATAAAAATAAAATCCCATTCTTCAGGAGGGTCCTGAACATAAAAATAAAATCCCATTCTTCAGGAGGGTCCTGAACATAAAATAAAATCCCATTCTTCAGGAGGGTCCTGAACATAAAATAAAATCCCATTCTTCAGGAGGGTCCTGAACATAAAAAATAAAATCCCATTCTTCAGGAGGGTCCTGAACATAAAATAAAATCCCATTCTTCAGGAGGGTCCTGAACATAAAAATAAAATCCCATTCTTCAGGAGGGTCCTGAACATAAAATAAAATCCCATTCTTCAGGAGGGTCCTGAACATAAAATAAAATCCCATTCTTCAGGAGGGTCCTGAACATAAAAATAAAATCCCATTCTTCAGGAGGGTCCTGAACATAAAATAAAATCCTATGGATGTGCATCTCCAATGGTAGCTGAATTAAGTAAAACCAATTTGCCCCTGTTTCAAAAAAGAAAAATCTGTGAGTTAAAACTTAGTGGTGGTTTGCAGCATTTGGCTTTCCAGGCATTTGCTCTAGTGTTTATTCCCTTCATTTGGCTTCAAATTGCTGACGCTTGCCCCTGCTTTGTCGTGTCATTGACCTAAACTCAGATCATTAGGAGTGACTCCAAAATAACCACAGTATCTCTGCTTTGTCATGCTTCTCAGATAAATCCTTCAAACCTTGGTGTTTTATAAGTTCACAATTATGCCTCTTTCATATGCTGACTTTGTCTTGCATTATGCAATTACAGAAGTTGGTGGCCAGTTTTGAAATCTTTTTCTCACTTGTTTTGATATGGACTTGACTCAAAAACCAGAGAAAAATGACAATGACTTTTATTTGGACCACTGACTCCAGAAAACAAAATAAAAAGAAGAAAGAAAAGACAATGTTTGTCTCCATTTAAAACAAAGAAATGACAAATTTTCTAAAAATGACAATCAACTCTAATGATTATGCCATGCCTTTTGGATTAGGCTACCTGATCTTTACATCCGACCTCTCTACCAATTATTGCTGAGTTAATGGCCTTGAAACTGAGTTGTTTCCTTAGACCAATTGCATTCAGACCTCATTCGGCTAGTGCTGTTTTGAAGGGTCTTTCCCTCAGCTCACCCTTGTCTTATGGTGTCTGTGAGGGTTTTTACTAATGAGACTCTCTTATTCTCATTTCTCCCAACTCACAATCGTCTCACGGTGCCCATGAGGGTTTTCACCAATAAGACTTTCTCTTTTTTTTCTTTTTTTTTATCTCTCTCAACTTACTATCGCCTTACGGTGCCCGTGAGGGTTTTCACCAATAAGACTCTCTCATTTTTATTTCTCTCTTGATTCCTTGGGCTGAGGAAGACAGGTAGTTCCCAAATACATCAGCATATCCCTTGCATGTTTTGCCTTAACATTCCCAAAGATTGATCTGAAGGTCTTTTCTTTGGTTGTAACATGGCTTTTGGATAGGGTTAGAAAGAAAGGATGGTGTGAGGCCTAAACGACACTTGAAGTGGGTTAGGACTTACAACTTTTGGAATCGACTCAAACAATGAGGATTAACTCATGCCCCAGTTTCTTTTGACTGGGTGATTCTAAATTATTTATTTGGTTGGACCGAGCCCTTAGTAGGGCAGCCTACGTATCTCACCCCCGAGAGAGGAGAATCAGGTCATGCGTAGTTCTGGAAGCTTGCCCTTCTTGCTTTGACCTGATTTTTCTTCTTTTTTTTTTTAATTCGCTCTTTTCACTTCGCGGTTCTTTTTTTTTTTCTAACTCTATTTTCTTGACAATCTTTTTTTTGGAAACATTTTTATCTCTTTTTTTTTTTTAAAACTTTTGACTTTATCTTTTTTCTTGACACTATTCTTTGAACTATGCTTACTCTAAGTTGATTCCAAAAGAGGGGTATGAAAGAAAATAACACTAAGGCTCAAATGGGGTAAACAAAGGATGACACAGTGTTTGGATAGCAGAATGAAATGCCCTCATCATATCAATCCTTGAGAATGCAAGTATATAGCATGCAATGTGAAAGTACATGACCAATATCGCTTATGACATGTTTTACAACACTAACTTGCCTCGAACATGTTTTCACCTCTTTTTATATACCTGTCAAAGATACAACTCCACCTTTGTTATGCATCCCTCACATCGAGTGATTATGCTTCTGTGGAGCTGATTATCTTCTTGTTAACCTTGACATAGGGATCACATGTCCACCATTTGACCTAGTTGGGACTTGCCTTTCGATCGATGACCAAGTTGTTCTTGTGACTTTCAAAATAATTGCCTTAACTTGTCACCAAATGTCTCAGCACTCTATCTATTTTCTCATATGCTCTCTTTTTTCTAACTTTAACCCTCCGATTCAAATGTTCATGCTTAAACTGGATTTTAAGATCTGGCTGAAAATTCCACAGCATGTCATATCACTAGAGTTAACACAAAATGTACTATGTAAAGAAAACAAACAAACAACACATATTTAAAACACAAAGAAAAATGGGACACTTCATTTAGTTGAAACAAAAGATAGAAGGATTTGAAAAGAAAAAAAAAAGGACAAAACAAGATAGATCCCGAACTACAACCCTGAGATAGTTCGGATAGCAGAAAATAAAATAAAACAAGCTACCAAACCTCTTCCTAGTAGGGAGAGGGGTGACTTCTCAATTGCTCAGCCCGACATCTTAGCCACTGGTTTGCATATCAGCATGACTAGAGCTTTCCTCACTATCAATGTTCTGCACCATGATTGATTTATCTTGAATCATCTTTTCAATTTCTCTTTTCAGAGCACGACAATCTTCGATACTGTGACCCTGAACATCAGAATGATATACACATCGTACATTAGGATCAAAACTTCTTGAATGTGGGTCGGGAGTATATCCAAGGAGAGGGGTGATCATGTCCTGCTGTACCAATCTCTGGAATAACTTGCATTCGACTCTCCAATGGAGGTGAAGTGACAACTAACTAGGTATCCTTGTTGGCCATAACTTCCTCTATGACTTGGAGCAATATGAAGGACCAGCCAAAATGCCAAAAACCAACCACAACAGTTTCTTTTTTTTTTTTTTTTAAAGATCACCGAACCCAAGAAGGGCGCCTACGTATCTCACCCCCGAAAGAGGAGAATCAGGTGTGCGTAGTTCGTGAAGTCGTGCCAAAATGGCCAATTGAACTCTTTTCTCTTTTTTTTTTTTGAAACTTTAAGAAGAAAAGAAAATAACAAATTGTCAAAAAGAACTGACGAAAAACTTTTTTTTTTTGCATTTTTAGGCTTAACATCTTTATACAAAATGAAAGTTATGATTAACAAAGAAAAAAAATCTTTGAATTTTTTTTTTTTTTTCATAGGAACATGAAACTTGAAACTATTAAAGAAAAATCTTTTTATAGTTTTCTTTTAGAAATGTATATGAAACACCTACTCTAAATGAAGAGTGAAGAGAATCTTTTTGAATTTTTAAACTTCTTTAAAAAATGAAATCTATGATTACCGAAAAAAATATTTTTGAATTTTTTTTTTTTTTAATTTTGAATTTCATGCGAAAAATAAAACCTGAACCTGTTAAAGGGATTTTTGTTTTTGTTTTTTGGTTTTTGTTTTATTTTAAAGGTGTATATGAAACACCTACTCTAAATAAAGAGTGAAGAAAATCTTTTTGGATTTTTGAAATAAGATCAACCACAAATGAACCCTACGACTATCGAGAAAAATCTCTTTTCTTCTTTTTTTTTTTCAAGATATGTATGAAACACTACTCTAAATAAAGAGCGAAGAAAAATCATTTTTTTTTGATTTTTTTTTTATTTATTTATTTAAAAAAAAAGAAAAAATAAATAAATAAATAAATAAGATCAACCAAAAATGATTTCTACGACTATTGAGGAATTTTTTTTTCTTTTCAAGATATGCATGAAACGTCTACTTTAAATAAAGAGTGAAGAAAATCTTTTTTTTTTGAATTTTTTTTTTTTTAAATAAGATCCCCGAACCAACAATAGGCTGCCTACGTATCTCACATCCCGAAAGAGGAGAATCAGGGGTGCGTAGTTCGTCCAGATTGGACAATTAACGATTAACTAATAAATTGATCCTAACTTAAGAGACACACTCAAAAACTATTTTTTTTTTAAACTAAACGCTTTAACCACGACTGATACCACCAATTATACTGAAAAAAATCTTTTTGACATTTTTGTTTTTGACAAATAAGTAAAAAAAAACAAAACATGCAAAACTTTTTTTTTTTTTTTGAACTCACGGATTTTACCAAATGTAAAAAAATATTTTTTCTTTTTTATTATTTTTTTTTTGAATTTCTGGATTGTGGAAAACAAAAGTCATAACGAATTCTAAAATAAACTACGACACTCCTCTTTTTTTCGTTCTCACTTTTTCTTTTTCACTTTCGCCTACACACCTTACTCCTAACAAATTAATTTTTTTTTTTTAAATCAGTCCGTCAAATGACCACGTTACCCTTAAAAATGCAACAGTTAGCACGTAGAGATGCTTTAAAGGTGAGTCTCCTACAAAGGACACAAGTGGGCCCCACTAGATCTCAATATGATGCACATAAGCATGACCTAAAGGCTGACCTACGTTGTGGTTTATTAACAAGGCTGTTCGGGGGAGCGTATGGTCGATAGTGGCTGCTTTGCTTTCCACCTACTCCATAACACCGACGGCTCCCCCCCTAAAATAAGGGTGACTCAACTAGAGGTTGTGTACAACACGTGTACTACAGACTTGTTGCAGAAAGAAGGCCGGGGGTGGACTCATGATGACAGATATAAAGTGGTAACACATAGAATAAATAATATCAACAAAGAGCACGAAAAAGCACAAGAAGTGAAAATAACACAAACAATAACCAGAAGCAATGTTTACACACTCGTAATGCCAAACAAAGTCGATACGACTCCAAAAATAGCTCGAATTCTGAAAACTTTTTTTGTCCCCAGCAGAGTCGCCAGAAGATGTCACACCCCTTTTTGCACGCGTACTCCAAAACATGGAATATTTTTAAGTTCGAAAGGGTTTAATTATTTTAAGTGACAAGAAATAAAAATTTGCTTCGAAAAAGGGATTATTTGCATTTTTATTCAGAGTCGCCACTTGACATAATCTGGTGTGCCAAGTCACCTTTGGAAAATCCCTTTTCGAAACCAATTGACTCTTAAACCAGTTTGCGTACAGAGATTCCGGGTAAGGAATTCTGTTAACCGAGGGGAAGGTGTTAGGCACCCCTCGATCCCGTGGTTCGACCACGGTCGCTTGGTGAATCGTATCGACTATTTTGGCATTATGAAATGTATAAATCACACAAAAGAACACAAAATAACAAAATAAGACAGTCCAAAAACGTAAAAATCCAGTCCAATTATACAGTCCGAAAAATAGAAAAATACGAAAATATAAATCCTAGTCTAAAACTAAATCTAAGCTCCAATGCCCTACCCGACGCCGCGGGCCTTCATCACGATCATTTTTTTTTGCAAACATGATACGTCGGGGCATTCCCCGGTAAATAAATACAAGTAATCTCGGGGCATTCCCCGGCTAAATAAATACATCTAAATTAGATGCGGCAAACTACAAAGAAACATTCACATGCATATTCCAACATCCAACAAAACACTTGTTCTTAAATTTTGCCTACCCGGCCTGCGTTTGCCTATGCATCCTCGACTAAAAAAACATAATTCCATCATGATTCATACCAACAATAAATCAAATTAAACGGAATCTATCTTTTGTCAATTTTTTTTTTCACTTCCATCCCGACTTTTTTTTTATCTATCCATTAGAACATGACCAAATTTATGCCTTAATCTACCAAAACCAAACAACCAAGCATCACAATCATAACATCAACATAAATAAAAATTCAACAAAAACCATAATCACAACTAATTCAATATGCCAAGATAAATAAAAGAGAGCGGGTTAAAGAAATGGACCTCACTGACACTTGCTTTTGTCGATAATAAAGAAATCCGAAGACCAAATTCGATCGGAGAACCTCACGACAAACAATCAACTCGGTATTAAAATAATAAACCGGACAGATCCAAAATGTAGATCGGGATCCGAGGAGTTCCGTTGATGAAAAAACGGGCGGAGATCTAGCGGTTGGACCGAGGTCGGCCGGTTCGCCGGCTGTGTCGTCGGACGGTGAGCCGCGGCTGGTTGCGGCGGCTGGCGGCAGTTTAGCTAGCCGGATCTGGTCGGACGGCGGCGGATCTGGCCGGAAATAGCGTCGGTCGGATTTTCTCTTTTTTTTTTTTTAGTTTAGGGAGAGAGATGAGATAGAGAGTAGGAAAATATAATGGTGTTGTGGTGGTCCGATCGCCGGCCGGCGGCGAAGCGGTGGTGGAAGTTCAAAAATTTTTAAGAGAGGAAGAGAGAGTGAGTTTGTTGAGAGAGAGTCTTGAGAGAAGAGAGGTATTTCTTTTTTTTTTTTTTTTTTGGTTCCTTGTTCTTGTTATGTGTTGTTTGTGTGTGTGTTGTTTAAGAATGGAATAAGATGATTAATAGAGTGTGTTGTTTTTTTGGAGATAAAAATAAGAGAGTGGGGGGTGGGGTAAATGTGGGGTAGTGGGTAGTGATAAGTGTGATGATGATGTTGGGAGTGGGTGGTTGGGTAGTGGTGAGTGGGTGGAAGAATATAATGATGATGTTTTTTTTTTATTTTTTGTTAAAAAAAAAGTATGTGGTTTGTTAGGTGGATGTTTAAAGAGTAGTTTGATTAGGTGGGGTAGGTGGGGTAGCAGGAAAAGGTAAAAATGAGTAGAAATTAATATTTGGGCGGACAAAATTACGTGTCTACATGCGTGTGAATGTTTCTTTCTAGTTTATCGTATTTAATTCAATTGTATGATTTGGCCGGGGAATGCCCCGAAGTATTTGTGTATATTTATTTACCGGGGAATGCCCCGAGGTATCATGTAGCCAGAGGACGTTCGTTGTGAAGGCCCGAGGCGTCGGCTAGAGCATTAGTTTAGGACTAGCGTAGGTTTACTTTCGGTCCCTTTTTATTTCGGGTTGTAATAATTGAACTGGACTTTACATTTCGAATTGTTTTGCTTTGTTTGACTATTTTGCGTGCTTTTTGTGCAGTTTATACACTTCGTAGTGTCAAAAAATAGTCGATACACTTTACCAAGCGACCGTGGTTGAACCACGAGATCGAGGGGTGCCTAACACCTTCTCTTCGGTCAATAAAATTTCTTAGTTGGAGTCTCTGTTCGCAAACCAGTTTAAGAGTCCAATGGTTTCGAAAAAGATTTTCCAAAGGTGACTTGGCACACCGAACTATGCCAAGTGGCGACTCTGAGTAAAAAATGTAAATAATCCTTTTCCGAAACAAATTTTCATTTCTTGTCACTTTAATAAAAACCCTTTCGAACTTAAAATATAAATCTTTTGGAGTACGTAAAAAAGAGTGTGACACCTGCCATTCAAGAAAAAAACATACAAACCAGTTTTAGAGATTTGAGATTGTGGAAGGTGACTTGTTCCATTTTCCATTCTTTTTCCCCTTCGATGTTTGCTCCAAATAGTTTCATCTTTTGAAGGTTGGGTGGTGATTTCTCAATTCTTGACAATGCATCTGATGTCAGATGGAACCCAACCAAGTGCACGACTTTCAAGCTTGATGGGAAGTGAAAATCAAACTGATGTACATGAGTACGCCCACGGCACTTAAAACGTGCACTCACAATTTCAAGTTTATAAAGAACATCCAATCTTGGAAAATAAATCTTCTCCGGTGCTGAACATTCCATGCTAAAATCAAGGGTTCGAAGATTGGGAAACCTTTCGAAAATATTTCTGAGTCTACCGAACAGGAAAGCTTGAGAAGAGATAATGTAGTCAGATTTTCTAATTTTGCTGGTTTGTGAATATCCGAACCAAAGACAGAACAAGTCCTTTGGATCTGCACATATCGTAGCTTTGCAAGACTCCAGATAGTAGGGGATAATACCAGGTTTGGTTCAGTGCTTTCCACCACCAGAGTTTCTAGATTGCAGAGGTTTGAAAATGACGGAGGGAGAGCGTTTGCATCCATCCAAATCCTTAAGCACCTCAAATGAACAAGCATGCCTATTTCATTCATTGCAGTATTTGTCAACATTATATAACGCAGCTCCAACCTTTTAAGAAGCCTCAGGTGTCTTAGGTGCCAGTTGTACAGAAATCCAGATTGTATCTTCAAAGAGAGGAGGTGTTTAGCACAAGGATTTCTCTTTTCTGGACTGAAAAAGGAAGAATCATATGAATGAATGCCCTGATCAAAACTAATGGTCCGTCGACGCAGCATCAGATCTGAAGAAGATGAAGACAGAATAATTGAGCTCGTCAAATCAAACAATTTTTCCTTTCTAGCTTTTATCGAACAAAAATCATGGACAAGATCATGAATTTGGCAACTCTGTTCGCTACCACCTTTCACTATTACCAAGCTACTAGAAATCAACTCATCCACATAAATCTCCGTTACTTCTTCCACACTCTTCAAAGCAGTTGGTTCCACATGTCCTTCATCACTCCATAACTCTTTCAACCAACAGAAATCAATATCTTTGTCCTTTGGATAACTTGCAAGGTACAGAAAGCACGGCTTTAGGTGATCTGACAAATGGTCATAACTTAATTGTATAACCTTCATCACTTCCTCTTCATCCTTTAAAATAAAGGAACTCAAATTGTTGAGATACTTCAATCCACAAAGCCTCTTTCTTTTCCTTTCTTGAAATGACTCCGCCGATCAAATCAAGTACCAAAGGAAGCCCATCACACTTTTCGGCTATTTTCTCTCCAACATCTTTTAGTTCATCAGGGCAACGTTCTTCTCCGAACACCTTTTTCTCAAATAACTCCCAACTTTCTTCTGGTCTTAGCAATCGAAGATCAAGAGGATCACTGTGGAATTTTCTATGCAAAGCCACTTCCTTTTTTCGACTCGTTAAAATAACTCTGCTGCCTATCTGAAATTCAGATGGAATGGCGTATAATGGTCTTGTCAGCTCATCCCATGTTGCAGTATCCCACAAGTCATCCAAGACAATAAGGTACCTCTTTCCAAACAGTTGTCTCCATAGCTTATCAGTAACGTCATCGTCTATGTCATCCACACTGACTCTTTCTTTCAAACCAATAACTTCATTGAAAACTTTCTGCAACAACTTTTTCTCATTACGTTCCTGGTCAACTGTGCACCAAGCACGAACGTCGAAATGACCAACAACAGACTTTTCAGTATATACTCTGTAAGCCAAAGTTGTTTTCCCAAGCCCCGGCATGCCGACTATGGAAATGACATCTACCTCAGCTGGTCCGCTGGTGAGCTTCTGGATTATCCACTCTGTCTCCTCCTCAAAACCTACAATTATTTTACTAGCTATTGATGACTTGTTTATAACTGGCTTGTTGGGAGAGTTCGCAAAAATGATACTCATGTTCATGGAGATCTTTTCTTGTACCTCTTTTTTGACAAGCTTGATCTTTCCTACGGTTTCAGGAAGTAAGAAGATAAGCTGCAAGAGACCACGATCTCTGGCAAGAATTGAGTTAATGGCTTGTTCCGCCTCATATGCCACATCAAGAACACGAGTCCACAGATCTCTATGCAATTCTTGCTCCACATTCCCAAAGAACGATCGTATGTGTTCTAAGTCTTCTTTCACCCGACTGATTTCTTCTTTTATCAAAGCAACTGAATAAGCATTGGAATTGACCAAGTCGTTTAAGTTTCTGAGTAGAAGAGTCATGAAGAGCGGTCCATCACTCATGGGGAAGCAGCGCTAAGATGAGTCTGCAGGGGCTTTCAAGAAAACATGTCTGAGATCTTCCTTCAAAAGTTCAATATTTTCCAGCAAGTCTTGACCTGCACAACTTATTTTGTTCATATTCTCTTCATCCGTTGAGTTCTCTTCTAAGTTTCGAATGAGAATGGACACCTCCCTAATAAGTGATCCAACACTTGCCAATAGAACAAATAATTTTTCATAATGAATAAAGTCCTTTGGCATATTTGTAAGAATAATCAATAGGAACTCTATCATGACATGAATGTTGGACGCTGAAGTGCTACGAGGTATAGCATTAACCATGTGCTGTTGTAGGTGAATCAGATGTTCTCTAAGAATGTCTGGAGATGCTTCTAGGAGCTGCTTAATGAAATGTCTAACTTCAGATGACTTTGAAGTTTCCAATATTGTAGAACATATGTGCATAACCTCCAGTGAAACCGGAGTTATCAAGTTGATAAGACAAAAGGACAAAACAGAAGTTCCCTACTCTCTCAGCCATAAGTTGAAGCTGCGGTAAGGCATATTCAATTTCCTTATGCTCAACGAAACCATTTACTTTCAGCCTATGGGAATCTCTTAAATTGCCAAATACATTCAGAAGAAGCTCATATTGAGTCATTGAGGGCAAAAACAACTCAGCACGAACCTTGGGAAGATAATGGAGATTCACAAGGACCGCGTCCAAAAGTTCAACCTACTGATCCTCAGTCATGGTGGCACTTGATTCAGATTAACGATCTGAGATGATAAAACTTTTGATATTTTCAAGGAGGCGAGGAACGACATGATCCTTTAACTTAACCAGCATGTCATCTCCACTCTGATGAAAAAGTGACTGAACCAGATCATGAACCTCATATGATATGCAAGACATGTCAGCATTAGAACCATCCGAAATGTAATAACAAAGCTGTAAGCATGCCGACAAAAATGTCAGCTCCAATCTCAGCTTTTCAATTTGATTCGTATCAAGAACAATTTGATCTTCTTCATTCTTTAACCTCTCTATGTCCTCGCGAAGCACTACAGATGATACCTGCTAAAAGACCAACAAGCATCAAAATTTTCAGTATATATTCGCCATGACAAATTTTACTATAACTAACGTAAATATAGAGGGTGGGCCTTCTTCAAAATAACCTACTGCATAAGCTAAATTATTGTTCTACAGTTACAGTTCATATGATAAACAAGAGTTAGATTTCTCTGAAGGCGACTCGACTAATGAAAATTGTTCGAGAAAGTCACTTGTCTTTGATTTGTAATAGAAAACCACCCTACACATTCAGGTGGTATTCAACTGCTCAATAACATTATCAATGGCAGCCCGAATATTGATTTTGTTCAAAAATTGATTAACAACATTGACAAAACTCATAAAGTAAGAATGTTAATAAAGAATTTCTACGGATCTGTCCATCCATATATATACTAGTTAGTTACTCGGTGCACTGAAGAAGCATATTAACTAGTACAGATGATTTTATACCAAATCGAAGAAAAAGAATACATATATTGAACATAGTCATTTGATTTTCAACACTGTTTGGGGTTCTTATATTCTTTGGGTTTAGTTAGGCCAAGTGACAAATCGTTACAAGCATTATTTTGCACATCAAACCCAACCATAAAAAGGACAAGTTACCCAAATTGAATCCCTGCGCTTAAAACAACTTATTCCACATGAAAACAAAATCATCTTTCTTATATACAAACTACAAGAAACTTTTAAAACAAAAGATGATTAACATGTTTAAATTGATTAAGCTCCAAAAAAAAAAAAAAAAAAAAGCATACACAAGACTAAATTAATTATGTAAAAATATATAAAAAAAAAAATTGTATAACAATACCGATGAGCTGTTTGCTTCTCCGTCCTCTCTTTTCCCTTCATTTTCCTTTTCTCTTTCCATGTATGTAGTTTTCCTTTCAAGTTGTCAAGATCTGATCATGTATAAAAAGTACATCTACAACAATAGACATCTACATTCTCGTGAGGGCAGAATGTATACAGATTGTACGTCTATCTAGTGAAGTTAGACAAGTTATTTTCAAAAGACACTCAGCTGCACAAAACAGATTTTACGAAAATGGATTCATTAGCAACAAAGCTTGAACAAGTTAGAACATGACTTCACAAGTCAAGCTGGGACTGCCCAGTGTCCCAATGGAGAATGCAATTTCTTCTCCTCATTAGTTGATCTGTGAAATTCCTCTTTTGCCATTTGCATTACCCAATAATTGAGTAATCTATGATTTGCTCGTGACCATTTATACCTTATCATATTTTATTTTTTAATAGAATAAGATGTAACCTATTTCATTATTTGAAGGAGTGTTTTGGAGTAATGTATAGTTGTTGTCCAAGAGGTCAAGCATTGAAAACAGCCTTTTGACAGAAATGCAAGATAAAGTAGCATACAATACCCTTGTGGTTGGTCTCTTCTTGGACCTTATGCATAACAGAAGTTTTAGTACATCAGACTTGTCTATTTTTAGGGTGTAAATCACTTAAAACGATAAGATTTTTTTTTCTATCCAAACATTGCTAAAACTGACAACTTTAGAGTCTGATAGGTGAATTGTGCTTCCTCCGTTATTGACGAGTTTCACATATTAACTTGATATTGAGGATGATCCAAGCTAATTAATACCTCTTTCCATTAAAATATGGGAGGTTGAAAAGTGATTCTTGTACTCCCTTTGCTTTTACATGATACATTTTTACAGAAAATATTTATAAAAAAAAATAATTGTTGACTTAGCTATTTTGTCACAATATTTTTATTAAATTACATTTACTATAGTGTCTTGAAATTAATTTGAAAAAAATGTAACTAATGCAAAAAGCATAATACAAAAAAAAATTGTCTTTTTTTAATTTATCAAAAATGATAAATAAAAATAAAAATAAAATTAAATAAATAATAACAGGTAGAAATGAACTGAGGAATAAATGAATAGTGCGTTATTATGTGTTGTGAAAATTGACTCTTGTCCGTAGGTAGTAGCGTAGTGCATTATTATGAGGTGTAGAAAGTGACTCTTCTAGGTTAGGCAGTGCATTAGTAGGTGTTGTAATTCCTCCAAAATAGTTGTACCTTATTTAAAATTATTTGCTTCAATTTCATTGTTTTGTTTATTAAATTAACAAAATGTTATTATGTTCTTTCAATACTATTTTTATTATTAAATTTCAAGAGAATTTAGTAGCGGTGAGTTTTATTGTTCCTCTTACTAGTACTACTTTTGTCAACAATGCTTGTCCACTGTTAATTTGACGCTTAGTTAATAAATATTAAATAATAGGAGTAATTTTAAAATATTATCCTTTAAACACAATAAATTAGATGTCTTGAAAAATGCATTAAGTGATGAATAGTATTTAATAATAAGGGTTAAGTGTCAAACGGGCCGGGCCGGACCAACCCGGAACCGCCCCTTCTATTTTAACCGGATTGAGGGTCGCTTAAGGGCCGGGTTTGGCGCTAGCCGGGCCAGGCCCAACAGTGAAAAAATTAATAATCACCCGAACCCGGCCTACTTAACTCAACCCGGTCAAACTCACCTAAACCCGGTTAAAAAATCGATCAAACCCGGTCAAAAATATAAAGAAAAAAGACTTCTTTCAATATACATTACATATACCCACCTATATACATTCTAAATACGTTAAATAATATATATAGAATATATATATAGTATATAATACATTAGAATTTAAAAAATATATACACAATTAGTCAATTACTCATATATACGCACCATTCAATGTATATATACTACTACTTATAAAATAAACTACAATATATATACATTACAATATATATAGATACACTTATATACTAATTTATAAAACATATACACATGTATACGTTAAATATACACTTCTATAGAAGATATAAATATGTGTATATGCACCATTCAATGTATATAAACTACTACTTATAAAATATACTACATTATATATACATTACAATATATATAGATATACTTATATACTAATTCATAAACATATATACATGTATACGTAAAATATACACTTCTATAGAAGATACATACACGTGTATACGCACCATTCAATGTATATATACTACTACTTATAAAATATACTACAATATATATATATTACACTTATATATAGATATACTTATATACTGATTTATAAAACATATACATATGTATACGCTAAATATATACTTCTATAGAAGATATATACACAATTATACAAAACATATGCTACTTAATATAATAAATTAATAATATATTATAAGCAAGTTTTTAATTTAAAGTAGAAAACTAAAAATTCAATTTAAAATTTTAAATCGTTAAATGAAAAAAATATATAAAAAGTAAGGACTAAGGAGTTAATGAATTAGGGAAATTTTATTGATTGCAAAATAATCCAAAATTTATAATTTACATGAATGAAAAATCTACAAATTATGCATCATTTTTTCCAACTCATTCATGTTAATATTAACGGGAACTTACATAGGATAGTCGAAGTCAAAGCGGGCAAAGCCATGCATTGGACTTGATTCTGCTGAGTTCTCCCGTGAAGTCATAATTTCTTCAAGTTTCAGCTCGTCGCTCGGCTCCGGTTCCCTTCTTTGGTTTCTTATTTCTGCTCTAATCCAATCTCTGAGGCAAACTATAACATTCATTGAATTGCTTCCCAATGAGTGTCGGTTGTCTCCAAACTGTTGTCGTCCCTGACTGAAGGCGTTCTCTGATGCAACGGTTGACATTGGAACATTCAAGATATCTCTAGCTAATCTTGAAAGCACAGGATATTGTGTTTCATTACTCCTCCACCAATCCAACGTGTTGATCCATCGTCTGGGATCCTCTGGTGCCATCCGAAGATAATATTTCAGCTCTTCTCGATAAGTTAATGTGTAAGTCCTCTCATCAATACTATTTCAACAATTTAAATCAAAAAATGAATCAGAAAAACCACTATGTCCGGCCTTTTAGAAGATGATGGCTCCTCGGGAGGATGAGGAGCAACAGTTGGAGAGATATTTGTAGGTACGGCTAAATCAAATAAATCAGCATAGTGATTATATAATTTTTCTATGTAACCCTTTGCATCAGCCGTAGCCGTCCACAAATCAGGTTGTACTTGTTCAGAATCATGGTTAGTATTTATTTCTAAGTTAGTATAAATAAGAGTACTAAAGTGGCACGTATTATTATATTTCATACAAGGATTTAGCATAACACCAACCAAATAAATAGGCGGAATCGCGAAAAATATTTTTTAAATTTCGTAAACATGACACTAACAGCTTCTTTATAACCTTCTTTATTTTTATATTCTTTGAGCAAACCAGAAATATCGGCTATCTATGTCAAAATATTACAAACAGTAGGATAATAAACACTGAAAAATTCAACCGTAGCTACATAAATTTTTTCTAAAAACTTAACAAGATCATTAATTAAAACCCAATCAGAATCATGTAGCATGCAATCAGCAGAATCAGTAAATGAACCGCATTGTTGGTTAAAAACTAATATAATAGGAATTCTGTATTTATAACACGTTTTTAAAAAATCATACGTAGAATTCCATCTAGTAACAATTTCCTCGGACATCAATATCGGTGTAAGTCCATTTTCTTGACATTTAACTTTAAATTCTCTAATTCTCAATCTACTATTATTTCCTTGAATAAAACCAACAGCAAGACGATTTTTTTCAATATAAAGCTCAAGAAATTCAAGACCATCTTTTACAATTAAATTATATATATGACATGCACACTTAATATGAAAAATTTCAGGCAACGACGGAGATAGCGTAGATTTTAATTTTTTTATAGCAGTCTTGTTGTTAGAAGCATTATCAAAAGCAATACATAAAATTTTATTTTCGATACCATAATATTCGGCAATTTTAACAATAGAATCAACAACAAATTATCAGTATGTTTACGATTTTCATCATATATAAAAGCAAGAATACATTTTTGCATCACGAAATTACTATCCATTCAGGGAAAAGTAATCATTTTTATTTACAGCACGACCAAGATCAGAAGTTAGGGACAATCTACATTGAATATTTTTTTTAAATGTTGATAAATAAAAATAATATTGTAAATGAAGTCTAAAAATATCAGACCGACAAGTACTTCTAGGAATACCGTTAAACATAGGATTATAAATTGCTTGTATATAATGAATAAAGGTATCAGAAGAAGGAAAACTAAAAGGCAAACAACCCACAGCTACCATTTTAGCTATTTTTCCCGGTCCCTCAATTTATTATACTTCTTCGCTACGTGACCGGTTGCTGGGTCCATTCTAGTTTGAGTTGGCCCACCAACATCCCCACCACCTTGTGCAATATTTAACTCTCTTTTGTGATCTTCATCTATATGTCTCATTAACGTACCCGTACCCCCTTGTTTGCCTCCACTTCTATGCTGATATATTTGTTGACAAATATTGCATTGCACCTCAATATCTGATATACGTTCAAAAAATTCCATACAACACTAGTTATTTTACGAGGTCTTGGGGCACGGGGAGGGAGATTAACCGATTCAGATCTAACGTTAGAATTTTCTACTGCGGGTGTCTCAGTAATATTTTCATTATCTTCGTCTAAATTAACCGCATCTACTTCATTTTCTTCTTCTATACCGTAATTTTCCTGAGCTTCTACATAATCCATATCGTGAGCACCTACACCTAAAGGTACACCTACTTCTTCCTCAAAAAGTTGACTAAGCGGTGTTGGAGGCACACGGGTATATCTACTACTTGAACCACCTCTACCGCTAGTAATTTGCTTTTTACTATCACTACCGCTTTTGGGACAAAAATTTTTAACACCTTTAGTAGCGAGGTTTATTAATTTATCCATAATATAAATTAAATTAAACTAAAAAATTCAAAATAAACAAATATAATAAAATTAAATATTAAACAATTAATACAATAAATAAAAATTAAACGTAAGAGATGGAACGATAATACCAAATATTGGAAGTATACGAAGGTTGCGACTTTAGAAACTTTTGCTCGTACTTTGAAAACGAAAAATTCAAAAATTAAAGTGAACACTTTAAGAAATTAAATATATTGAATATTTGAGAATTGAGAATTGACATTTGAGAGAGAATGAGATTTGAGAGAGTGAAAAATTGTGTGGAAAATGATTTAAAATTGTAGGGTATTTATAGAATTTTTTTTGGGATTAAAAAATATTTTTTAAAGTAAAAATTTTATTTTTTTTAATAAAAGGGCCCATACTAGCCATTTGGACCCAAAAACGGCCATATAACCGTTGGCCAACGGCTAGTTTGGCCCAAAATTTAAAAAAAAAATTTAAAAAAATTACAAAAATCAATCTGGGCCGGACCGGTTAACGTCGGGCCTGGATCGAGCTTGGTCAGGGCTAATCGAGCCTAAAATTAAAAAACAAATGGCCCGGGACCCGGAACCCTAAAGCCTTAGGGCTTTCCGAGCCAGGTCATTTTAGTGGGTCGGGTCGGCCCACTTGACAAGCTTAGGTAAAATGGGTAGAAAAGAATAAACTATGCATTGGTTTTTCAATCTGGACAAATATTATTAGATATCTATTTTTATTATAGTGAATAAATATTATTGCATAGAAGGGGTATTATATTATTGGGCAGGAGATTGATATATAGAAAGTGATAAATAAGGAGTAGGTCTTCCTTAATTAATATTTTCTTAAGAAATCTTTAAAAGAAAAATATACAGTAATAGATAATTTGAGACGGATGAAGTGTTATAGACTTAAATGTATCCACCACTGGTTAAAGGACGACCCTTTGACTGAGAATGACTACAAACATTAAAGTGCAAACAACAAGAACAACAACAGCAAACTACATACGGTATTTACATGGAAATTTTCTTGTTTAAGGGAGTAAACTACGACCTATCTCGTAGGATTTTTACCAGCACATTCCACTAAAATAAGAGCAATGTTAAATTATAGACTCCGATAGTCCTAAGCTTATCCTCTTAACCCCTACTCCCTTATAATAGTACATCACGAGCCGCACTGCAATACCCCTTTGCAGTGTTATATTTTTGCAGCAGTGACAATAGCTTTACAGTAGTTGACAATTCACAGTTGACTCGTACAGATCGACCTGGTGTGCATTTCTGGTACTATGAAATAAGATATCATAACAAATTTTCTATAGCACTGTCATAGTTGCCAACATCTTTACAGCTATGGACTGTTGTGGATTGGTGTGAGAGTTGATATGTACAAATCGTCCTAGTGCGAATACCTAATCCCTCATTTGGTCCTTATGAAATAAGATCCTCTAAGACATATAGTTCCTCTCATATGAATATTCCTTCTTGACTTATTATCCTGTTTCCCCTGAGATCTTAATTTTCTTATTTCCCTTGAGATAGGCCTTATGCATGTTTGGTTCCTCAACTGGTCCCTCGTTCGGTTTGCCGATCAATTCATCAAAACAACGCATAGTACAATAATGACTATGCGTCATTATGTATAATACTATTACTAACTCTTATGGAGATTATGTGATCACTATCACAGTCAACTGTCACAGCTGACACAAAGTTTAAAAGTTGGTGGAAAAGCTGTTGTCACCTTTTTGTCTCAGTCAATGGGGTCTCTCCTAGGTTTCCTTATGTCATACTATATATTAGTCATCTTCTTTGGCAAGAAAAACTTGCTTCCATATCCTTAAAACTAAATATCTTTTTGAAGCTGTGAATCGAAGACTCCTTTTGCAATAGGGAACTGATAGCTCATCAAGTTGTATTTTATTTCCTTGTTGTACTTGAGTCTTTGTAATGTGATCTTAAGTGTTTGCCTATATTTTCTTATGATTTTTAGTAGGCGTTGTGGTGTAAACCCCTTTTTTTTTGTAATCATCTAGAGTTAAGTGATTCAAGTTAGAGTTAGCTTGGGTTTGTAGTTAGAGTTAGCTGGAGTATGGGTGCAATAGAGTTGTTGTATTGTTTCCTTGTAATAGAGTTATTACTCGAAGAGTAAGGATTAAGAGTTTAATCCTGAAGTCTAGAATTTGTTTTCAAGAAGTTGCTTGGGTATAGTGGAGCTAAGAAATCCTCGAGGCAGGTTATGAATTTTTCTCCCTTGAGCAAGGAATTTCCACGAAAAACTTCTTGTGTCTGCTATTTACTTTATTCGTGCACTTCTTAGTTTATATCTCTCCTAGTTCTTTTCGTGTGAGTTCATCTAGGAACAGGCTCCAGAGTTAAGAAGCAACCCACCATAACTCTTCAGTCGGGATAAAGGTGCATGGCCGAGGAATTAGAATGAATTTGTGTAACTTAGTAACCAATGAGAATATAGTTAAGATGGCTTAATTGATAATTATTTCGGTATAAAAATTGAGAATTAATTTGTGTCATGTTTGGTTTGAGGTATTAGCTAGTCTCCAAATTATCTTACTTCACTAATTATATACTAAAATGACGGAATTACTATCTCATATAAAAGATGAAATAAAATAATGTCATGAGATATTCTTACTTATTTCATATTATGGGAGCTAGGGTAGTCGATGAGGGTGGGGTGGGGGGGGGGGGTTTCCTAAGTCATATTTTGACTTGGCATATCCATTAAGAAAAATAATTATTGACATTACTATTTTACCATAGTGTTTCTACTAAACGATGTTACTTTTGTGTTTGAAATTAATTTGGAAAAAAAAGAAAAAGAAAATTGTTTTTCTTTGATTTGTTCAAAATCTCAAGTAAAAATGAAAATCAAATTAAGAAAATAGTGACCAGTAAAAGCGAACAGAGGGAGTATATAAACAACACATGCTAATTAATCCTCGATCAATAAGTTGTAAGTGAAACTTTGTGATAATTGAAATACATGTTCAGTTATGTTCCCTCTTCTTTCTTTCCTGTTGGAACCTTGAAGTTTAGATGAATGACAATATGAATGAAACAAGTTGACATGAGTAAATTTAATGCAACTGGAAACTTCAACTTACTGATCACATGGGAAGTAGAACAAGTTGAATTTGATTCAAACACTTGATGATAAGGGAAAACAAGTTGAGTTGAAAAATGAGTCCTATGTGTGGGGGGAGAAAGATTCTGATAAATTAATATGTGCTGATTTAAAGAATTGAAATTTGACTACAACACCAAGAGACAAGAGTTGGAATTGAAGAAGGAGTCTCACTTGAAGTAAAACTCTATGCAATGAGAGTTTTGCTTAGAGGAGGAGTTTGAAATAAAGAATGACTCTTTGGAGAGCTGTGCATAAATAGAAGATGCAACATCCAGAATAATTCATGCACTTAAAAAAATAGAAAAGCTCAATCGATAGATTGACTTCACGAAGTGCTACTCAATCACTAAAGAAACACGTTGAAGAACCTGGCCCTCAGTACAGAATCGAGCAAAGAGTTTTAGCATTGATTTTTACAGTTGTTCATTGTGTTTGAGTTATTCATGTAATATTAGTTTCAGTGCGTTATAAACTGAATTAGGAGCTAGTCTTTAAGTTGGGGAAAACTCAGAGAGTTTGGGAACACATACCTTGGGAGGTGTGTGTGTAGTTAGGAATTAGAGTTTATAATTCCTAGTTATTGAGTTATAGGATTAGAGTTTATAATTCCTAGTTGTTGAGTTATGGGAATTAGAGTTATAATTCCTATTTGTTGGTTACAAGAGTTTTATAATCAGTCGTTATTGAGGCTCAGAGTTTTTTTAGTAAAGTTGGGATTAAATCCTATAGAGGTGCAGATCATGGTTTTTTACACCTTTTGAGCCGGGTGTTTTTCACGTAAAAATCGTTGTGTTCATTACTTTATGTTTACTGCTTCCTTGAAACACGTTAGTGGAATACGTCAGGCAACACATTCCATCGATAAGCAAAAGTTAGGCGAAAATAAGAAAATCAGTAGGGCATGCATTCTGAACAAGTGGTATCAGAGATGGTTATCTTGTGAAGGCTAACACCTTAAGATAAGATTCAAGATGAATTCTACACCACTTACTGGATACTACGAAGGACAAGACATCAATAGGCCTCCGTTGTTCAAGGGATAATACTACTTAGGATGGAAGGAAAGGATGAAATATTTCCTTCAGGCTATGGACTACGAACTATGAAATATAATTATCGATGAAGAAGGATGTTGAAAAGAAGGAAGTACTAAAGGACAAGAATGAGTATGATGGTATATTTTTACTTGTGGACTTGGAATAAAGGAATACAATAGGATGTTACGTTGTACCTCTGCAAAAAAAAAAATTGGGATACTCTTGTGGATAGATATGAGAAAAATATGGAGAACTTCAAAAAGAACGAGGGAACCAAGGATAAGTCACCAGCATTAAAGGCATCTGAAAAAGAAGAATCAGATATGGATGATAAAAAACTTGTCAAGAACTTTAAAAAATAATTTAAGAAAGACAAGCGTCAGAACAAGAAAGGAATAAGTAGAAGGTGTTGTTCCAATGATAAGTCTCAAGGTGGTTGCTTCAAGTACGAGAAGATAGATCACATGATCAAAGATTGTCCAGTCTGGAAAATACGATGGAGAAAGGAAATAACTGAAAAGGAATTGAAAGAAAAAAACAAAAAAGAGGGAAGAATGTGCAATGGTAGCAGCTTAGGGATTTGACTCAGATGATGATGAAGTTGATGAAGCAGCAGTCATGGCTCTTAGGGATTCAGACTTGGAGGAAGAAGATGATGCTTGTGAGGTAAGTATACTTGAACTTAAAGAAAAGTTGCATTTATTTTCTAAAACAAAACTTATATCATTGATGAGTGGACTAATTGATGACTTTCAAGAATCAACTTCTGATAGGGATGAGCTGTTTAACAGTCTTGCAACCATCAAATTTGATTTTATTGATTTAGAAGCTTGTAAGAATATTGTTGAACAGGAAAATTGCACTCTCAAGAAACAGGTTGAGCAACTTGATTCTTCAAACAATGATCTTAAGTTTGAAGTTCTAAAATTTACACTCTTTGAAAGGGAAAAAAGGCCATGAGTAAAGATCAAGAAAATGTTGTACTTAAGCTAGTTAGATACAAACAAGAATGTCATGATCTAACTGAAAGAATGAATAAGTTGAGTCAAGAAGTTTCTAAACTAAAAATTGATCTTGAAAGGTCAAATAGGTGGACAAACTCCTCGAGAATTGTTCACAAATTGGGGGAAAGAAATTACAGTGAAAAGGCAGGATTAGGATTCCATAAAAATTTTGATATTCCTAAAGATTTATGTTATATTTATGGTAACCTTGGACAATGTTCAGTTGTTTCCAAAAGAAGATCTAGCAGTCTAAATCTGGAAAATAAGCTATCTCAGACCAAGAAAAGGATAAGTAAACCTGGTCAGAGAAACAGGTCACGTAACCTGTTTCCTGCATGGGCTAGAAGAAATCTGATTCATTCATTTACTAATAAGAAAGGACCCAAGCTTGTCTGGGTGCCTAAATTTAACCCCTAATTTGTTTTGAAGGTGCGAGTGAAAGGAGGCAAGAAAAATTTGTACATGGATAAGTCTTGCTCAAGGCATAAGACTAGAAGAAAATAAAGTTTCTTTCACTCACCATATTTAAAGGGGAAATGGTTCATTTGAAAGATGGCCAGATTTGTAGTGCTCGTGTAAGGGGGAAGCAAGGGAGGTTTAAAAAAAGAGGATAATTGTGAAACCGATGTGCATGCACAGGAATATGTCGTACCAATTGGTTCAACTGTTGTACTGAGGACATATTGACAGGGGGAATATGTTGTACCACCTAGTTCAGCTGTTGTACAGACTGAGGGCATATTGACAGGGGGAACAACAAATAAAAAATGAGTACATCAATAAACCAACACAAGTTGCTGGTAATTTTGTTAGCAGTTCATAAAAATTGGTGTTGTCAAAAGAATCTTGAGATATCTCATGGGAATCAATGGCTTGAGACTATGATATCCAAAGGAAAACAATTTCACTCTTGGGGGCTATACAAATATTGACTATGTGGGTTACTTAATTGACTGGAGAAGCACCAAAGACACTAAGTAGTTAGCATTTTGAAAGGAATAGGTTAGACTTGAGGATGATTAAAATTGCATGAACTCCCCTTAATGATTGACTAGAATAATTATTTTTCTTTTTAATCTTATTAGCTAAAAAGTTATTCTATTCAGTCTTGCACATTTAGTTGTGTGTCCCAATTCCAGATTTTTGACCTTTTTAACCTAATTTTGTATTAGATTGTGCAGAAAAATAGTTACAAGCAAGCAATTGTGACCACAAAGTTCTTCTTATCAGGTATGTTCTACACTGACATAAGCATAGGCAGTCTAAGTTGAAATAGTTGAGCACGCCTGTTCAATTCCACACACTTCATCCTCTCATTGTCTAATAAAGCTAATGAATTGTTGACCAAAATTTCTTTGATTCTCTCCAAATGGGTGTGCACAAGTGTGTTAATCCTATACCAAAAATTCCTTCTTCTTTCTCAACCAAAATATCAGTTGTGTACCATGGATTTTCCAAGCTTGATCATCAATCAGATGCAACATATGTTTCTGAAGAATGAAAAGGGTCATGCTTTCCCTTTTAGTTCCTAATTGGTAATTTTTTTGGGGGGGCTTCTCAGTCCTAAATCAGGTTTGACTTATAAAAAAAAGATGTTCTTGAACAGATGAATCATGTTGCTCTACCCGTTTCAATAAGGAGGGCTAAGAATCATTTAAGAAAAGAAATCTGAACTAGAAGCTGCATAAGACAGTCATGAAGTTGAATAAGAGGTCTTTAAGGCTACGATCATGACTTTGAAGCTTGACCTTGATTGATAGATGGATGAAAATGTTGAAGTCATTCATCAATTGACACAATTGATATCACCTGTTCCACCATCCTCAGCAGCTTCGCACTATTTGTATCCTTAGCTATGTCCCACTTTTATATCAGATTTATTTAATACTCAATTGTTTTGCTTTGTTCAGTACTAGCTTAGGTTTAGTGTGGAACATGCTCTGTCAGTTAAATGGAATGGTTATCTTTGCTAAATTGACTCATATTTTTGCTCACTTTAATACATTACAAGGTTGACTAAAGTCTTTGTCTGATTGTTTTGGTGATAGCCCCAGTGGCCATGAATAGTATAACAAATCACTTTGGCTAGAATATTATTGCATTGAAATGGTTTTTCGATGATGCCAAAAGGGGAAAGATAATAGGGTTGTGTAATGTTTATAACCCATTAACTAAGTTGTTTCATTTTAGTATTTTATACTTTAGTGCCTACAGGTGAAGATATTTGAATGCACAAAGACAAGAGGTTTGTCATCATCAAAAAGGGAAAATTTGTTGGAACCTTCAAGTTTTGATGAATGACAATATGAATGAAATAAGTTGACACGAGTAAATTTAATGCAACTGGAAACATCTTACTGATCACATGGGAAATAGAACAAGTTGAATTTGATTCAAACACTTGATGATAAGGAAAAACAAGTTGAGTTGAAAAAGAAGTCCAATGTGTGGGAGGAGAAAGATTCTGATAAATTAATATGTGTTGATTTAAAGAATTGGAATTTCACTACAACACCAAGGAGACAAGAGTTAGAATTGAAGAAGGAGTCTCACTTGAAGTAAAACTCTATGCAATGAGAGTTTTGATTAGAGAAGGAGTTTAAAATAAAAAATGACTCTTTGGAGAGTTGTGCTTAAATAGAAGATGCAATAACCAGAATAATTCACGCACTTAAAAAATCAGAAAAGCTCAATCGACAGATTGACTTCACGAAGTTCTACTCAATCACTAAAGAAACACGTTGAAGAACTTGGTCCTCAGTACAAAATCCAGCTAAGAGTTTTAGCGTTGATTTTTAGAGTTGTTCATTATGTTTGAGCTATTCATGTAATATTAGTTTCAGTGTGTTATAAACTGAATTAGGATCTAGTCTTCAAGTTGGGGAAAACTCAGAGACTTTGGGAACACATACTTTGGGAGGTGTGTGTGTAGTTAGGAATTAGAGTTTATAATTCCTAGTTATTGAGTTATAGAATTAGAGTTTATAATTCCTAGTTGTTGAGTTATAGGAATTAGAGTTTATAATTCCTATTTATTGGTTACAAGAGTTTTGTAATCAGTCGTTGTTGAGGCTCAGAGTTTGTTTAGTAAAGTTGGGATTAAATCCTGTAGAGGTACAGGTCGTGGTTTTTTACACCTTTTGAGCCGGGTGTTTTTCATGTAAAAATCATTGTGTTCTTTACTTTCTGTTTACTGATTCCTTGAAGCACATCAGTAGAACACGTCAGGCAACACGTTCCATCGATAAGCAAAAATTAGGCGAAAATAAAAAAAATCAGTAGGGCATGAATTCTTAACATTTCTCAACTTGTCATTTTCAGACACTGACTACCATTATTATAAGCATAATACATAGATAGATAACTTAACTTGATCCTTCCCTGACAATTAAATACTTCAACTTTGAAAATGCTTATTTAGACATCTCAACTCATCCATATTGTGTCTTGTCGACACCCAATGCTGACGTAACACATAAATTTTGGAAAGTGTTTAGATGATTCTATTGTAAGTTGGAGTATTTATTTGGCAGTTGAGATCAAGTTAAGGTGACTATCTATGCATTCCAATTCCAAGTTAGGAATTGGAACTTGCTATCTTCATGATTTGCTGCAACAAAAGATTACAGCTGCAACACTTCACAGGAATTGAAATGAAGTCCCAGTAACACTTGATATCTGCAACTCTACCTCAAGCTATTGTTTTCTTTCATAATTTCTTCTAACATATTTCTTAATCTTGAAGGCCGACTCTTCAAGCAGAGTGTTTTTTTCCATAAACAATATCGCCAAAACTCTCTGAGATCTCCATAAGCTCATAACACAATTCTAATTTTAATTCCTCGAGCACAGAAAATGATTTAGTTGGGCTTCGATGAAGATATTGGACACAAACTCCTTAGCTTTTATTTCTTAGTCCACATTGCATCGTCTGCAGAAAATTCTCGTAGAATCGAGAGTGAAGTTTTTATTATGTACATGTAAAATCATAAATTAGAAATTGATCCAGTTTTCGGGAAAAAATATCCCGAATATTTATCTTAGAGAGATTTGAAGAAAATTTTGGGAAAATCTCAACGGATACTAGTTCTAGTTCTTTACCAAGATAATAAATATAGCACGTTATAAAAAAATAATTTATCAATTAGATATCAAGAAACAAAAACTGTCCAAATTGTATAATTTGAAGTTTCCGACATAGTCCAGCGTTGTCGGAAATTGACTTGACAAAAACGTTTTCAATGTATTTTTATGCTATAAATCAAAACGTTTTCAATGTATTTTATACCTGAAGTCAAACATTTCTGACGGTATTCTGATGAGAATATCCATTCTTTTTAGTAGTTCTAAGGTGGTTCCGCCCCTTCATCCAAATAATCATTCTAATTAGTATGTTATCAAATAATTTTCTTACAAGTGTATCAAAATATCAAACGATAAAGATAAAGTACCTAAGAATAAATTAATTTGATGTATACCTCGAGTGCTAGTGTACAAATTTTATTTCAAACCAAGTCTTGGAAAAAAAAAGTGAAGGACCAAGTTAGTGCAGGTGCAATAATAATGTATGTCTGGGATCTGAAAACATATGATTTGTTTGGTTGTGAAATAGTTATAAATAAAAAAGCTACAAAGATAAATCAATAGATGATTAATTTAAAATTGTATCAAACATGAGTTATGGTGCGATGGTTGTGATCCCTTCATCCTTAACTTAAAATTCTTAGGTACGGGCCTTTAAGAATAGATAAAAAAAACACTAGAAGCACCACATCTAGAATGAATTTTGCAATGCGTGACGTCGAATTTAGTCAAACTTCAGTGCGGATATCGAAAAATGAGTGAGAAACATTAAAAAAAACAAAATTGTGGTAGGATAGTTTATATCCCTTCACCCTTAACTAGAAATCTCAGGTTCGAGTCCCCTAATAATGAAAAGAAAAAATCTTACTAAAAGCACCGTCCCTGGAAATAAGTTATGCAATCAACTTTAGTCGGATTTCGATGAGAATACATACAGCCTGGTTCAAGCCCCTAGTAATGAAAAAAAAATCATATAACACATTGCCCCTAAAAATAAGTTTTGCAATACTTAAATTCAAATTTAGCGAGACTTCAATATAAATATTGAACATCGAATTTGAGAAGCCAAAAAATAAAAAATTGAATTGCAGATTAGTTGTTGGACCCCCATTTTAAAAGATATAATTAATTGTAAAATAAATAATTTAAGATTTTCCAATCGATGCAAAGAATGAATGTCTTCGTCAGTCATGTGCTCCCTTATTATGATCGAGATTCTTTTTCGCCAAATTTAATTTATTATTTTCATTTTTCCTTCTAATATTTATTTGTTTTTAATTTATTATTTTACAACTTAAGGTGTGTTCGAATGTTGATGTCATGTGATCAAGAAGTCATCACGGTTTGAGTCAAAAAATAACTTCTGACAGTACGTACAATAAATTCTTGTGATCTGATCCTAATCCAGATCCTTGTGACAAAAATGCAAGATAAGATTGCATATATTTTTAAAACGTTATATATAATCTTGACAAATAATACTATGACAGGCAGGGACGGGATAAGAGGCGATAGACATAGGAGGCTACTGGAAGGAGGTGAAGATACATGTGATTTGGACACAATCAATGTGGAATGTGACATGTGAAACTTGTAATTTGGACAAGTATAAGGTGACAAGTCTCTTGCAAAAATGAAATATGAAATTGATAAGTTGAGACAAACCAAAAAGCTTCACATACATAAATATTTAGGGCTAATACCATTTTGATCCCTCGATCATAGGTAAATTTTAATTTAGTCCTTGTGATATATGATACTGTATTTTGGACCTTAATTATTCTATATATATATATATATATTCCTTATATGGAGGAAATAAGTTGTATTCGGACTACTTTTAGAAAAAAATTATTTAGAACATTTAGTAGTTACAATTAATTATGAATATTTATCAGTGATGAGATAAAAAATGTATATTTTAATTGGATTGAAGGGCATATGTGTTTAGTCGTATATTCAAGGATTACAATCAAAATTTACCAATAACGAAAGATAGAAAATGTTAAACATTCTCGATAAAAATAAAATTAACCTATTATTACGTATTAAAATTCAGTGCTATAAAAATAAATCTTTACACTATGATACGTAATATAAATCAAGTATTTTGCACTTTTTACCAGACCACTTTAATCGTTCTTGAGCAGAGGATCTTTTCCAAATAGCCTCTCTACTTTTAACAAACAGAGATAAGATTCGCATAAATTATTCTTCTCTGATTCTGTATGTAAAATTTATCATTAAGTTATTTAAAGATTTGATTATACAAAGAAAAGAATCTTCTTGTGAAATCAAATCTAAGGCATGCTGCAAAATTTATGGTCTAGAATAAGGTGTAAATATTAATTTGTATGTCTATCGTTAAGAATGTCAAATGGATGGATTTCATTGACTGAGTTAGTAAATTTTATTTTTTGATTTTTATAGTTAAATTATCACGTGCATGAGTTTTCTATCTGAATTATCATCAATTATTTATCAAAACACATCTCAACTATTAATTGTTCATTTTTCCTACTTGAACGACAAAGACATTTCAGGTATGAAAAGCGAACAATTGGTAGTTAAAGTGTGTTTTGATAAATAGTTGTGATAATGTAGGTAGAAAACTCTTTTAGTATATTACTCAAAAAATTGTAATTGTACTTTTGATGGGTTTTTAAACTTTGAGTCCTGATAAATTTGTAGATCATTAACCCATCTAAAATACTTAAGTTGAAATGAGCTTTATAATGAGTCAAAAAAGTAGGGCAAATTCAGCTATAGGTGAAATTGAGATTTGAAACTTATGGATTTAAATCCTAATCCTTTTAAGTAACTAAGTTTCAAATTAGTTGTTTGTACACGTTCAATAGATTTTTTAAGACAATACAAAGTCTAAACCAAAGTTTTTAGGTCGGAGCCGAACCCTCGACAACAATCTAGCTCCTCCTCTGATCTGCCGCATATGTGTTCATCTGAACTAATTAACTTTTGACCTAAGACTTACGTTTGTCATATAAATTTATTTATAAAATATGTATATATTACTCAATAATCAAGAACTCAGTTAAACAAGAAGAATTAGAGTTTCCAATTCATAACATCAAATTATATATCCGAACATTGCAATGTTCCTATTGCTGATCACTAGTGGAACTATGATAAGAGGTTCAACTGAATATTTTTTGTCGAAAAATCATATCGTGTTGCAATAATAACGACAACGAGATCTAAAAAAAATATGAAAATATCAAAATTTTAATACATTTTACATCACATGCTTAACAATTATATTGGGCTCTGATAATGAAATTGGGATACACCGGAATCAAAGTTCTTTTAAAGAAAAAACAATTCACCCGAAATTTGATACACATATTGAAACCCGACAAAATTTGAATCTGCGCAAGTATTGGAGGATAATGCGCTCCCTAACAAAGACAGTTCCATATTCAGGGGGACTCGAATCCAAAACCTTTGATTAAAAATGAGTGAGCACTTTCTAACTTGATGATCGGTATTCAAGTTTTATGTTCAAATTTCTTTCTAACGTTCATGCTTAATGAACCAAAAGTGATATACATAGTCTTTAATGTGAGTCTAGAGAATTTAAGTTCTAGAGCTCCATCTTTAATAGTGATCTGTCGAAATCAGTTTCACTGCCTTATTAAGATTGGAGTAAGGTTGCATATATCTTATCTTCCCAAATCCTATTCATGAGAATATACTAAATATTATATTATTGAGTTCAATCAAAAATAAGAGAAAAATTAGATGATTAAACTATTCTAAATAAATATTAGAAATATTCTTGATTTATTATTAATAAAACCCATCTAAAAAACTAAGAAAAAAAGTAGAATAAAAAAGATTATTCTTAAGTTTTAACTACATAAATGATGGATTCGACTCCTCTCCATTTCCAATCTTTTTGTTTTCCTCAAGTTCTACCTTGGATGGAAGATGCATGTCATAATTCAAAATTAATGATTGAGATTTAAATTAAAATAAAACTCTAATTATGATTAGAATAATTAATTACTTTGATATATTTATCCCAAATTATTTATAGAATCCCACAATTCTAGGTTTGCATTTATCTCTTTCCTATATACATACTTCTTGATTTTTCGTTTTTTTTTTTTTCACAGTGCATTGTGTCCTAATATCTCCTTCTATGGAATGGATATGCTCACATTTAAAGATAGAATAATTAGAAATAAACTTCAACATATCATAACACAAATGAAAGAAATTTACGAAATAATAGTTGCCAAATAAAAAATTTGAAAGTGTGAATCTGACATAATTTTAATTTTAGGAGCAAAATAAATTTAGAAATTAATATATTTTTGTAAAAAAACATGAAATATAATTTAAATGAGTTTATTTTTTGAAAATAAAAAATTTAAGTTTTTTTTTTAAATTAAAAACGAAAATATGGTTTTAGATGTTTTTTAAATTCGCAAAATAACTTCAAATTTTATTTGAAATTGTCATGTCCAAATACTAATTTTCAAATAAAGTGACAAAAATTCAAAGAGAAAATGAAAAATTTATGACCGGCTTTAATACTCTACTCAGGGGCGGCTCAAAAAAATCTGTTGCCTAAAGTGAAAGATTAATTTGAGGCCTTAAAAAAACTAAATGAAAATTTAATATTTTATTTTGAAGTTTATCTTTTTAGAATTTTGTGTGACTAATTCTTAAATAGTTAGTTCTAATAATTATTTTTTAATTGACAATATAGTTAATCGTTGAGATATATAGATTCTAACAAACAATTATAAGCAAAATACACCTATAAAATAAAAAATTTAAAATAGCAGTTTTTGATGAAAAATTAGGTAAGTTTAGATTTAGAAAGTTGAAAACTTAATATCTAAATATACCAAGCATAATTGTTGTAACACTTGAAACGTGAGCAAAAAATAAGAAGAACACCAAATATCTTAATTCAATCACATCCTTTAACTATTATATCTTACTGAATCTTATATTATACAATTCTTATATCTTACTAAATTTTTTTTATATTTAAGTTATATATATATATAACTTGGAATAATCTACTTTTTTTTTAGTCCGTTTAAAAAAGAATGACCTATTTTCTTTTCTTACAATACTTTAACTTCAACTTTCCACATGACATATTTAGAACCACAAGATTTAAGAGTATTTTGATTCATTTGATACAACTTTAGTTTAAGATTATAAGATTCAATTTTTTTAAATTTGTGTCAAATCAAATTATGTCATTCATTTTAAAAATAAGGGAGTACTTGAATTTGAATAAATTAAAGAACGAAAAAAAAAAGTAAAAATTAAGTTAGATGACATATGCGAAAAGTTAAAAAAAAAAAAAAAAAGGGCCTTTGCAAACAAATCAGTGAATAAGGAAAGGAAGTATAAGAATGGTAAACAAGTAATTTGACCTAAAAGTAAAAGATAAGTATTTACATTCAGCCTTTAACATTTAAAGTGTGGACAGCCACGTCAATTACTATCAAAATCTTATCTTACCTTTTTTATAAAGAAACTGTGCTCGACTTTTTTACTTCAAAATTTTCAATATATTTAAAAATAAAAATTAATCAACAACAATAACAACAAACACAGTGTATTTCCAGTGGGATCTAAAAAAAAAAAAAGAAAACTAATCTCCAATAAATTTAAACCTCAAAGTTTACTAGGTATTAAATTGGGGCCCCAAGAAATTTTGGGCTTGGAGCGGTTGCTTCATTTGCCTTACCTTAATTCTATTTCAAGCTTGTCTTCTCCAGTCATTTCTTCAACATATTTCTTAATATTGAGTGCCGATTCTTTAAGCTGACGGCTAGTCCACACTGAGATAAACTTTAATGAAGCAATATCTCCAAAACTCTCTGGAATCTCTATAAGCTCATTACAATGTAGTATATATAATTCCTCGAGCACGGGAAATGATTCATCTGCAATAACCTGCCATTCAGAAAAAGACACCTCCCATAGTGTTAGAGATTTGAGATTGCGGAAGGTAACTTGTTCCATGTTCCATTCTTTCCCCCCTTCGATGCTTGCTTTCCATAGTGTCAGCTTTTGAAGGTTGGGTAGTGATCTCCCAATTCCTGACAGTTCATCTGATGACAGATTGAACCCATTCAATACCACTTCTTTCAAGCTCAAAGGGAAGTGAAAATCAAACTGATGTGTAAGATGCCCACTGCAATCAAATAGAGCATAAACTCTTTCAAGTTTATTAAGTACATCCAATCTTGGAAAATACATCTGCTCTGCTGCTGAACAATCCATGTGGAATTCAAGATTTCGAAGATTGGGAAACCTTTTGAAAATATCCCGAGAGTCTACCGAACAGGAAAGCTTGAGAAGAGATAATGTAGTCAGATTTTCTAATTTTGTTGGTTTGTGAATATCCGAATCAAAGACAAGACAATTACGGATGTCCACATGTCGTAGCTTTGGAAGACTCCAGATAGTAGGGGATAATACCAGGCTAGGTTCACTGTGATGCACCACCAGAGTTTCTAGATTGCACAGGTTTGAAAATGACGGAGGGAGAGATTTTACCTGCATCTCAATCCTTAAGCACCTCAAATGAACAAGCATGCATATTTCATTCAGTACAGTATCATGCAACCTCAATATTATACTCCGCACATCCAACCTTTTAAGAAGCCTAAGGTGTCTTAGGTGCCAGTTGTACAGATAATATCCATATTGTATCTTCAAAGAGAGGAGGTGTTTAGCACAAGGATTTCTCTTTTCTGGACTGAAAAAGGAAGAATCAGCCGAATGAATATACTTATTATAAATAACCGTCCGTAGACGCGGCATCGGATCTGAAGAAGAGGATGAAGACAGAACAACTGAGCTCGTCAAATCAAACAATTTTTCCTTTCTAGCTTTTATCGAACAAAAATCATGCACAAGATCATGAATTTGGCAACTTTTTTCCTCCCCACGACCTCTCACTATTACCAAGCTACTAGCAATTAACTCATCCACATAAACATCCATTACTTCTTCCACACTCTTCAAATCAGTTGGTTCCACAAGTCCTTCATCACTCCATAAATCTGTCAACCGAGAGAAATAAATAACTTCGTCCTTTGGATAACTTGCAAAGTACAATAAGCACAGCTTTAGGTGATTTGACAAATAGTCATAACTTAATTGTATAACCTTCATTACTTCCTCTTCATCCTTAAAAATAAAGGAACTCAAATTATTGAGAACTTCAAGCCACAAAGCCTCTTTCTTTTCCATCCTTGAAATGACTCCCCCGATCAAATCAAGTACCAAAGGAAGCCCATCACACTTTTGGGCTATTTTTTCTCCAACATCCTTTAGTTCATTAGGGCAATGTTCTTCTCCGAATATCCTTTTCTCCAACAACTCCCAACTTTCTTCTGGTCTTAGCATTCGAAGATCAAGAGGAGCACTGTGGCATTTTCCATGCAAAGCCACTTCCTTTTTTCGACTTGTTAAAATAACTCTGCTCCCTTTCTGAAATTCAGTTGGAAAAGGCCTTGTTAGCTCATCCCATGTTCCAGTATCCCACATGTCATCCAAGACAATAAGGTACCTCTTTCCAAACAGTTCTTTCCGTAACTTATCAGCAACATCATCGTCTATGTCATCCTCACTGAATCTTTCTTTCAAACCAATAACTTGATTGAAAATTTTCTGCAACAACTTTTTCTCATTACGTCCCTGGTCGACTGTGCACCAAGCACGAATGTCGAAATGACCAACAACAGACTTTTCATTATATACTTTGTAAGCCAAAGTAGTTTTTCCAAGCCCTGGCATGCCGACTATGGAAATGACATCTACCTCAGATGGTCCGCTGGTGAGCTTCCTGATTATCCACTCTGTCTGCTCCTCAAAACCTACAATTATTTTACTAGCTATTGATGACTTATTTTCAACTGGCTTGGTGGGGGAGTTTGCAAAAATGATACTCGTGTTCTTGTAGATCTTCTCTTGTACCTCTTTTTCGACGAGCTTGATCTTTTCTACTGCATCAGGAAGTAAAAAGATAAGCTGCAAGAGACCACGATCTCTGGCAAGAATTGAGTTAATGGCATGTTCCGCCTCATATGCCACATCTAGAACACGATTCCAAAGATCTTTATACAATTCTTGCTCCACATTCCCGAAGAACGATCTTATATGTTCTAAGTCTTCTTTCACCCAACCAATTTCTTCTTTTATCAAAGAAACTGAATAAGCATTGGAATTGAGCAAGTCATTTAAGTTTCTGAGTAGAAGAGTCATGAAGAGCGGCCCATCACTCATGGGGAAGCAGAGCTGAGATGAGTCTGCAGGGACTTTCAAGAAAACATTCTTGAGATCTTCCTTCAGAAGTTCAATATTTTCCAGCAAGTCTCGACTTGCACAACTTATTTTGTTCATATTCTCTTCATCCGTTGAGTTCTCTTCTAAGTTGCGAATGAGAATGGACACCTCCCTGATAAGTGCTCCAACACGTGCCAATAGAACAAATAATTTTTCATAATGAATAAAGTCCTTTGGAATATCTGTAAGAATAATCAATAGGAACTCTATCACGACATGAATGTTGGACACTGAAGTGCTACGAGGTATAGCATTAACCATGTGCTGTTGTAGGTGAATCAGATGTTCTCTAAGAATGTCTGGAGAGGCTTCTAGGAGCTTCTTAATGAAGCATCCAAGTTCTGCCGACTTTGAAGCTTCCAATATTGTAGAACATATGTGCATAACCTCCAGTGAAACTGGAATTATCTTCAAAAGTAGATGGACTAGCATGGAATGGACTTGAGAGACTTCATCTTCTTCATCTGTTCCATCTTCATATTCTTCATCTGTTCCATCTTCATCTTCTTCATCTGTTCCATCTTCATCTTCTTCATCTGTTCCATCTTCTTTATCTTCTTCATCATCTTTTTCATCTTTTAGATAAGACAAAAGCACAAAACAGAAGTGTCCTACTCTCTCAGCCATAAGTTGAAACTGAGGTAACACACATTCAATTGTCTTATGCTCAATGCAACCGTTTACTATCAGATCATGAAAATCTCTTAAATTTCCAAAAACATTCTGAAGAAGCTCATATTGAGTCTTTAATGGCAGAAGCAACTCAGCACAAACCTTGGGTAGATAATGGAGATTCAAAAGAAGTGCGTCCAAGAGTTCAACCAACTGATCCTCAGTCATGGTAGCACTTGATTCATAATGATGATCTGAGATTTTAGAACTTTTGATATTTTCAAGAAGGCGAGGAACAACATGATCCTTTAATTTAACCAGAATGTCATCTCCACTCTGATGAAAAAGTGACTGAACTAGATCATGAACCTCATATGATAAGAAAGACATTTCAGCATTAGAACCATCCAAAATGCAATGACAAAATTGTAAACATGCCAACAAAAATGTCAGCTTTTCAATTTGATCCGTGTCAAGAACAGTTTGATCTTCTTCATTCTTTAACCTCTCTATGAAATCTTGAAGATTGACAATGTCCTTGCGAAGCACAGCAGATGACACCTGTTATAAGACCAGAAGTGTATTTAAATTTTCAGTGCCACATATTCACCTACTATAATTTGACAGGAAACTAACAAAATATAGAGGGCTTTCTTCAAAATAGTTACAGTTTATATCAAAAACAAGAGTTAGATTTCTAAGAAGATCAATAAACTAATGAAGGCTGTTCGAGAAAGTCACCTTTCTTTGTTTTGTAACAAAAAAATCGCTCTAATGTAACCATTTAACCTACAAATTCAGGTGGTATTTCAAGTGGATTTAGATGATGTAGCATTTGTTTATCAACCCCGCCATGACCTGACCAGCTAACCAATCTGCAGTTAAGTTACTTGGATCGCCTAGGTACAATCTTTTTCAATTTGTCCAAGTGTCGTTTAGCTCAACATCTTTTTCAGTTTGTTGTCTAACTACTGTCCTAAAGTATTTTCCACTCAATTAGGCAGTTGTTCCATCGAAATTTTGGGGGTGAATGTGTCTACTGCAGGTACATTATCAATAGACTACCTTCAGTCGCTCTAACAGGGAAGTCATCCACATATATACTAAGTTACTCGGTGCGCTGAAGAAGTATATTAACTAATACAGATGCTTTAATACGACATTGAAGAAAAACAAATATATACCGGGCATCGTCATTTGATTTTCAACACTGTTAGAGTGGATTATAGTCCCACACTGGTTGGAGAACGGACTGGTGGTCTTCTTATATGAACTTGGACAATCCCCCAAGTACCAAATCGTAATAAGCACTATTTTGCACATCAAACCCAACCATAAAAATGACACATTAACAAATCTCAATCCCTGCCCTTAAAAGAACTTAGCCCAATGATAAAAAAACATTTTTCTTATATAGAAGCTAGCTACTTGATTTTTTTTTAAAAGATGATGAAGATCTTTGGTCGATTTAGCTCCATAAAGAAATGAACATCTAAAAAGACTATTAATTATGTGAAAATGAAAATATATATATATATATATATATATATATATATATATATAATACATGTTGTATGACATACCGATAAGTTGTTTGTTTTCCCATCCTCTCTTTCTCCTTCGTTTTCTTTTCCTGTTTCCATGTATGTAGTTTTCACTAGTTCTCAAAATCTGATCATGTATAAGAAAATACATAAACCTTTTATCGGAATAGAAGTAGGAAACAAGAACTTAAGAAACTCAAGAAAGAAGTAAAAATCATATAGCCAGACATCTACAACACCAACGTACTCAGTATAATTCCATAGGTGAAGTCTAGGCGGTAGAATGTACAAACCGAGGCGGATCTAGGATTGGAAGTTTAATAAAGCTTGAACAGGTTCCATTTCTACTATTGGACCAAGAGCCTACTTTGTTCAATGGGATTCCAACAAATATTTCTATATATTTAATAGATTTTTCAATATAAATTCAAGTTCAGCATAAAGTTACTAGGTTCCTGGAAACAAGCATCTGATTACCTAGATCCTACCCTGGATACAAAACGATTGCAGTACTGCTCTTCATGTTGGATTTTGCATTTAATTTGTTTCTACAGTTAGACTTCTCAATACCAACTATTTTTTGTAACAACATTTCACTATAACGACCAAATTTTCTTTTAGAAATAATTTTTAATATTATGTAACTCCTAGTATATTTTCTCTATAAAACAATCTTGCTGTAGCAGTCCAAAATTAGTCAGACAAACTATGATGTTATAGAGAAATTTGATTGTACTACTTTGTTAATGCATCTATTTATAGCCTTATAATTAAAAACTAGAGATACAAAATTTCAACCATATTTTTAACAATTTGGTGCAAGAATTAATTTTAAAACAAAAGAGGTTGAAGAAAATATAATCATACCTTTAAAGTTCAGCAAAACTGGCAAGGATTAAGCTGTGTGAAATAGTAAAAGATGGGATTCAGTAAATGGATACAGAGGAACTACAATAATACTAATAAGAAAGAAGAACGAAACACACATTCACAAAGTTAGTGGTGGGAAAAAATCATAATAAAGTTGTGGAGGTGATAAGATAAGCCCACTAAGGTGGACTGATAACTTTTACTCAAGTGTACATTCTTGTTTTCTTTCCTTTTTTATTTTCAATTTGTTTTGAGTCTCAACTAATTCAGATTTTGATCCAATAACGGAGAAACATTTCCTGCCTGTGTTTTTCTCATTTTCAAGACTGACCCTTGGACCTTTTGTTAAAGGTGGACAAGTTGACACAAAAGCGCTACATGACAAATCTCACGTGCTTTGCTATGCAGGACGCATGCATCTCGCGTGATTATTTATGGACTAGATTTCACAAATTATGCCTACCGATTAAAGGGAAAAAACAAAAGTTACACGTAAAAAGTTATTTACTAGAAAATTTGGCTAATAAGACCCTTCAAGTTTTCAATTAACAAAATGTTCTACTTCTATTTAATCATTTTAAAATAAAATAAAAATATAACTTTAAAGAAGAATTGAACCACAATGACTACATATTAAAAATTATGGGAGATATTCACAAATATACTTAAAAAAATATAACCCTAACTCATTTTTTCAATGATTTAGAATCAACAAGAAATAGCCAAAGGATATACACTAATCTCTATTTTTTCTAATAGAAAAAATAGGTGTTGTTGTAGAAAGAGAATATTTTAATGGGTGTGGGTCGCGTTATGTTAAATGGATCGATTCTTTTTAGTGAGTCTAAGATATTTTGAAATTAATATTGAATTATTTTAATTAATGATGCGTACCTCTAATAAAATGTCACATGGCAAAACTATTTTTGAAAAAATCCACCGTTAAAATGTAATCGCATGGATGGACTGATTTTATAAGATAATGGCACGGATGAGCCGAACTTTTAACTGATGGCATAAATGGGTCACTTCTAATAGGAAAAATTTCAGAAATAGCAACTGTAGAGCTTTAATTGTAAGTTTTAGATCTATCAACCCTTTCAAAATTACAAAAAATAGTAATACATATTTTGTATTTGATTAAACTATTGCTAGTTAAATCCATATACAATTAAAGATTCTGTTCCTAATTTAACTCCAATCTGTTTCATTTTAATATGGAAAAAATGATTCCTTAATTTAAGAAACATTTAATTTGATAGATTTCTTAACCTTTTACAGATACATTTTCCTTTAATGACTTTAGTTTAACCATAACCATTATTTTACAGCAACATAATTCAAAATTCAAAAATGTTTTTCATAATCCGCAACTCATATCAATTTCAAAAAAATGATTGCTTCCAAAATTTATGTTCATCGTCTGATGTTTTGAGAAAAGTTTGATAAGATAATGCTGCAAATACAGGCATCAATAAACAACTATGATTTTCTTTGTGAATTTTCGAACTATATTTGTAAAAATTGCTGGAAAAATCATAACAACAATGGTTTGACCAGTTCTCAAGCAAAGTGATTTTATCGATAATTTCTTTTTTTTACAAATTAGAGTTTTTCATCGCGTATGTAGGTTGCATATTGATATACAATTGTTACAGTTTATTTTGTATTCTTTTCCGTTCAATTAAACAATTTGTTCTTGTTGGATTTCGTTTTAAAGTTTTGTCTATACTAATAAGTTATTGTATCAAAGTGTCCTAACATTGTAGACCATTAATAATTGTTGATGCAAGTCATCTCAGAAAACTGTATACTAGTACTTTTATAGCTGCTTATACCATGGACGGAACCGGTAAGTACTTTTTATATATGTATTTAACATTACATATGCCGCCAGCTATATGTATTTGTAAAATACATATGCAGTCTGTTTATGTGATCACTGTAGTTACTTTTATGTATTTAAGTTTACATATGCTGCCAACTATGTATTAAAAAAATACATATGCACTTTGTTTTAAGTGTTTGACTATATATTTTTTTTTAAATATACAGGCAATATATTTCTAAAAATACATATTGAAACATGCAATATACATATGCAGAGTTGGTAAAAATACAATTGCCAAACTGAAACAATTACAAATGTCAAATGAATAATTATTGTTATAATTTTAATTTTATTTTAATAATTTCAGGTTATACCAGCCTCAGAGTATGTCTATACAGTACACTATAAGGATAAACATTTTATTATTTGCCTTAACGAAAAAAAATTCTTGCCATGCATTTCAGTAGGACGAGATACCGTGTGTGCATGCTTTGCAGTACTTGGTAGCAAGAATTTTCAAAAGGGATCATATTACTCTGATCTATACAAATCAAAAAATTGTGTCAAGAACGTATGATCTTTCTATTTATCCTATACCACGCAAAGATGATTGGGTGATTCCGCAGGAGATATTGGAGGAGATAGTTTTGCTCTCAAAATACAAGCGACCCCCTGAAAGACCTGGAAAGAAGGATCGTGAAAATAGGCAAGAAATATGTTGGGGAAGAAAAAAAAATATTGTAGTTCATGTGGATTTAAAGGTCACCATCGGTGTTCATGTAGGAAATATAATAAATGATAAGTTTACATATATATTTAGTTCAAAAATAATAATTTTTTTCACTGATTATTTTATGATTCTACATTTTGATATAAACTTTTGATGATGTTGACCTTTTTGTAGTTAAACTGTTGCAAATGTTATCTCATGAATATATTTTATAAGACATATACCATTATTTATTTATACGTAAAAGAGTGTACACCACACAAGCCAATTTTTTTGGTTTGAAAAATATATATGAGAACTAAAAATAAGTTAACATATTTATGTAATAAATAAAAATAATTAAAAATACATATAATGACTTATCAATTACTTAACCAGAACTTGAAATTCATTTTTTTTTTAAGAAAACATATGCAATAATCATAAATAAATATGTATTATTCATAGCTATATACGAATAACTAAGTATATATGAATCATAAATACATATGCTTCATAAAAATGCTTAGACTTATGCAAAACAATACAATAACTTTGTATTATTCGAAAGTATATGTGCATAACCGAAAAAAAATATATGCATTATTCAAAATACATATACATTACAAAAAAATATATATTCATACAAGAAAAATATTATATGCAACCTCACCTTACCTTATATGTATTACAAAAAAATACATATGCATACAATGAAAAATACAAATACATCATTGAAAAATACATATGATGACTGAAACATATATATTCAATACTGAAAATTATACTCAAAACTGAAAATCACATATTCGTACCAAAATATGCGTAACAATAACATAAAGTAAGACCGAACAATTCTATTTTAGAAGAATAACGATCAAAAAACTAATACTCACATAAAATAATATTAAGATATCATCTTTCAACTATATCTTAGTCCTCCTAAAGTTCAATGTAGTCAAATACAAAAAATACAGAAGATACTCACAGAAGGTTGGTGCTTCATCATCACTTTCAACCTTCTCATCTTTTTTCCTCAAAGCATAATTTTACAACATTAAAACATATCTCGTATGAAAAAAATATGAATCAAAGTCAATATTTGAAACACAGTCACCAAAAGTAAGGCACTTAGCATATGTCACTATATATAAACCACAATTCCTGCAAAATCATCCTTGTTTGTAACACAATTCAAATCAGTCACCAAACAAAACTCTCTAGGAGTGAAATGAAGAATTATGCCCTTTGCACGAATGACTATGGCACTTGTAGAACTTTTCTTAGTTTCAAGTGACATAATGCATCTCCCTAATTGGGCTTGGACGACACAATCTTTCTTCTTCATGAAGAAATCAAGTATAATTTTAGTACAAAACATCGTATACTAATTCTTCGTTAGCATTGACTTAATACGATCTTCAATGTCGTTGAGCGTATGATATCCTATATAAGGAGCAAATTTGGGCAATACTCGTGCCATGTAGATTTCATCACGCATGACCTATACAACAAAAAACATACAATTATATGACAAAACAGTGACTTATATGTATTTGTGAAATACATCTTAAAATTAGTTTATATAAACAGTGTCTTATATATATTTATGAAATACATCTTATATTTAATTTATACATTCTATACATAAATGTATCATATGTATTTTGTGAATACATAACTAGTCAATCTAAGTTATCAAAACATTTTTAATGCAAAAGTTTTCTGCACTTGATGAATAACAAATATAAATATGTATGTAAAAAATATATTTCAACAAACAAGAACTAGATATCACATTAAAAATCTAGTGACTACCAAATATAACTTAACATCGAATACAATTCTTAGCGATAAATATAAAAACACATATCTAAATTGTATGTCGTTTCAGAATACATATTACAATTATATTTCAACAAACACATATGTATTTTGTGAATACATGAATTGTACAAATTTAAGTAACAAGAAAAAAATATAACAACACATATACAAATAATATAACAAATGTATTTTCAGAATACATATTACACTTCTAAATAAAAAATATGTACACAAAACCTTGTCAGTGATAAATACAATATCTTATACAAATGTCATAAGTATTTTAGAATTACATATACTCATTGGAATGGTCTTATGTCTGTAAAAAATATATTTCAACAAACAAGAACTAAATATCACATTCAAAATCTAATGACTATCAAATACAACTTAAAATCGAATCCAACAAATGTATTTTCAGAAAATATATTACACTTATATAATAATACATATATAAAATCCTTACCAATGACAAATACAAATATCATACACAAATTTTAGATATCAAATACATATTTAAAATATATTGTATATAATATATACAATTCATATCAATATTAAATTTTTTACATATCACCATACCTCCTCCACTTTCACTTGTTCAGATTCATAATTTGATGCAATGGGACTTGAAATTTTACTACATTCTCCTTTTTCATTTGGCATTCTTCTTTTTACAAACCTTATCAGTAACAACTAAAAATATCGTATACATACAAATCAAAAATCTTAGATATGACAGATGCATATCAACACATTTTAACAAAACTAAAAAAATAAACACCTTATAAAATGTATATATAAAATACATATATGAACATTTTTTTTCAAAAATTTTAAAACTTTACACCTATCAAAATGCCTCCTTCACTTTCACTTCTTCAGATTCAAAATCAAATGAATTAGAATTGCAATTTTATTGGATTCCGCTTTATCATCCGACTTTTTTTCCACCGATTTTTAAATTTTTGTAGATTTTTAGGATTAATATTTTGCCAATGCTTTTCATTTCATGATTTTCATAGTCTTTACAGGATCACTACGCTGCTTCATCTGAACTCTTCAATGCTAGTAGAACGAAAGTTAACGTCTTCATCTTGTGTTACATCAAGATTAAACGACGAAATTTCATCGAAAACTAAATTCAACAATTGAATATCTCTAACTGAACTACTACTATTTGCATGTTCTGTTATTATGGCAAAAATCCAAAAAATACAACACAAAAAAAATAAATTCAAAAAATCACCTTCATATAAATTTCAGATCCCAACATAAAAAGAGAAATAAATAATTTTGTGTAGGTAAAAGAAAAATAAAATCTTGAGATTTGAATAAACTACTACTACTACTATGTAGGTAAAAGAAAAGAAAAAAGATGGTATTTCATCAAAATTCATATATTGTATGTTTTGCCATTATAGAAAAAAAATTCAACACACAAAAATTAAACACTAAAACTCTAAACCCCAAATTGAAAACGCAGAAAAAATGTAAAAATAATGAAGACAAAAAAAGATTATATGAAAAATATAACATGCATTTACTGTAAAAATCAAGTTACCTTAATAATTGGAACGAAGAATTACCAAGCTTTAGAGAGAAAATTGCGGATTTTGAAAAAAAAAATAGCAGAAGATTGATATTGAAGGGAATTGAAAATATTTAGAGTGGCGTGAAAGTAGGGTTAAAAGAGATAAAGTAGCGTGAAAATAGTAAAGTGAAATTAATTGGGTGGAATACACGCGCCAGTTAAAAAAGAGGTAAAATATTGCTACTTTTGCTAGTAGTTGTAATTTTGATAAACTATTGCTGCTACTTGTAATTAACGCCTTAAGGTTGCTAGTCTATGTAATTTTTCCTTTCAAATAGTTCAATGATATATTTGAGATTTTCTTTCAATTTTTTTTGGCTCATTTAATTAATGACGTAAACAAATAATTATTGACTACGTGTACAAAATAGTTTGCCAAAAATCACCAAACTAGACTGTTAAAAAGGGCATGAATGAGCCAAACTTTAAACGGATGACATTGATAAGCCTTTTTCAAAGTCCGATGGCATATTTCATATTACTTTTTTCCCTTTTCTAACTTTTTTCTCCTACATTCTTACTAAAAACTCATTATTTCTTCAACTTTTCAATTTCAAATTACTTTTTTCCCTCTCTCTCTAACTTTTTTCTCCTCCATTCTTACTAAGACTCATTGTTTCTTCAACTTTCTTTTTTTTGAAGCTAGTATTTTATTTTTCAATATTTTGTAAGTTTTCTACTCTGCTTTGATTTTAGTCCATTTTTTTCAAAGAGAAAAATGTTTATGTGTGTGTGTATATATATAATTGATCGGATCAATAATTGATTTGTTCATATATTGGTCGGATCGATAAGCAATCTGTCCATATATCGTTCGGACTGATAATTGATTTGTCAATATATAGGTTGGATCGATAATCGATCCGATATCGATCTATCAAATTGATGTAGACACCTAATTTCGTCCCTCCCCGATGTCGTTTTACCCATTTTACCTTTAAAGTTCAATTTTTATTCACTTTTACCCATATTTATTTTATCCTACCATGTACCCTCACCTGTGTGATAATCCCTCCACAAATAACAAAAATAACAATCCCCTAACTAATTTTGTCTTACTAGCAACCTACCCAAACAAAAATAGACACCTAACCCTTATCCCTCTAATTAAAAAACAAAACCTACCTACCCTATCCTAATAACCCATCCAATCAAAAAACCACATCACACCTTACCCCTACCCCTCGTGACCCCACCTACCCTACCCCACTACCCTACCCTCACCTAATATATAAAATACACCTCACGGGATTGGGGAGGGGGGAGAACATTCCAATTTTTCTTTTCTTCTTCACAGGAACACGGAAGAGGAGGCCATTATTTTAATCAAAAAGAAAAAAAATAGAGAGCATTCCATTCTCTTCTTCTTTCTTCTACACGATTCACAATTATCCTCACCTTATTAGCACACACTTCACACAAAAACACAAAGGAAACTCCACTTTTCTTCTTGATCCTCACGTTACACACACTGTACACCAAGAACACGCACTCACCTCTCTCAGATTTAGACTCAAAATCGCGCACACTCACACAAAATTGAGGGGGAGGGGAGAGATTTAGAATCGTGAGAGAGGGTTAAAAACAGGAAGAAAGATGGCGTGAGAGATCTAGTCGGTTTTGTTAGATTTTCGGCAAAATTTTCATTGGATTTGGTCTTTCAGCTAACCGATCTAGTCTCAAGGTCACGGGAATCAATTTCCGATCGTCCATTTGGTAGAATCGATGTAATAATTGCCAAAATCTCTTTATTGTTCTTTGATATTTGGATGAAATCCAGCCGTCATCCATCTGTTCTTATTGTTTTCATTGCTGGAAGCTCACCGGAGCTCAGGCCACACTATTCTCTAGTTTTTTTTTGTTGTATTCCTGAGGTTTTGGGACTCGTTAGTTTTCGTACTATTTTCTCGAAATTTGGATGCTTCTTGGGTCTTAATTAGATTGTTGTGATTAGTTTTTGGTTACTGTTTCGGTGATTACTTAGCCGGAATTCTCGTCAACGTTTTCCTGGTTTTGTTCGTTCAACGAGCCCAGTTCAAAATTTTCAATATTTTCTGTTTTCCACTAATTTCTAGTTAAATCCAGCTTGAAACAGTGAGGTTTGCTGTAATCTATTTTTGGCATTTTTTGTTTGCTGTCCCGTTTGAGTTCATCGGAACTCAGATTACATAAAACTTGGTCTTCCGTCAGGTTGTTTGAGGCCTCAGTTTAGATTGCTATTTTTCTATTCGAGTTGGATTTGTCGCCATTGAGGTTCTATTCGAAATTCCAAGTCCGAATTTCCTTATTATCAACAGAGATCAGATTGTCGAAAGGTCCATTTCTTAACCCGCTTTTTTTTATCTATCTTGGTGTGTTGAATAGGTTGTGAATATGTGTGGTGTTATTATGTTTTTTTTGGATTTTTGTTGATGTTGATCATGACGTTAGTGATTCGTCTATGTTGGTTTTGGATTTTGTAAAAAATAATTTGATAATTGAAGCATGTGTTAATCATTGGTTGATCATGAATTTGGGACGAACTGAAAAATTGATAAAAAGGGGAATATAGATCGATTTAGGTTTATTGTTGTTTTGTTTAATTCGGAATAAATATCATGTTTTAGCATGAGGATCGGTAAGCAAATTGTAGGCTTTGGGTAGGCAAAGTTTAGGACTCCTGGTGATTTGTTAAATGTGTGAATATTTGGTGGTTGTTTCTTTCTATTTTACCGCACAAGATTGAGAAATGTATTCATTTTATCGGGGAATGCCCCGAAGTATCTGTATATACCGGCAAATGTCCCGAGGTATCGTGTACTCGGAGGATGTTCGCGTTGAAGGCCCGAGGCATCGGGTAGAGCATTAGTTTAGGACTAGCATAGGTTTATTTTCAGTCCCTTTTTATTTCGGGTTGTAATAATTGGACTGGACTTTACATTTCGGATTGTTTTGTTTTGTTTGATTATTTTGCATGCTTTTTGTGTGGTTTATACATTTCTTAGTGCTAAAAAAATAGTCGATACACTCTACTAAGCGACCGTGGTTGAACCACGGGATCGAGAGGTGTCTAACACCTTCCCCTCGGTCAACAGAATTCCTTAGCCGGAATTTCTGTTCGTAACCAGTTTAAAGAGTCAAATGGTTTTGGAAAGGATTTTTTTGTGGTTATTGTTTGTGTTATTTTCACTTTTGTGCGTTTTCGTTCTCTTTGTTTATAGTATTTATCCTATGTGTTACCGCTTTTTATCTGTCATCATGAGTCCACCCCCGTACTTCTTTCTGCAACAAGTCCGTAGTACACGTGTTGTACACAACATCTAGTTGAGTTACCCTTATTTTAGGGGGGAGCCATCGGTGTTATGGAGTAGGTGGAAAGCAAAGCAACCACTATCGACCATACGCTCCCCCGAATAGCCTTGTTAGTGAATCACAACGTAGTTCAGCCTTTAGGTCATGCTTATGTGCATCAAACGGAGACCTAGCGGGATCCACATGGCCCTTTGTAGGAGACTCACCTCTAAAGCATCTCTATGTGCTAACTGTTGCATCTTTAAGGGTAATTTGGTCATTTGACGGACTGATTTTTGAAAAAAAAAATTGTTAGGAGCAAGGTGCAGAGGCAAAAACAAAAAAGAAAAAATAGAAAAAGTAAGTCCAAAAGAATGAAAAAAAAAGGAATGTCGTAGTTTATTTTAGAATTCTTTATTATGGCTTTGGTTCTTCACAATCTAGAAACTCAAAAAAGATTTTTTTACGTTTTGCATTTGTGTTCTCAAAGTACCGTAAATTCAAAAAAAAACGTTTGTTTGCCTTTTCTACTTAGTTTTCAAAAACAAAAATACCAAAAATATTTTTTTTCATAATTGGTGGTGTCAGTCTCAGTTAAAGTGTCTAGCGGAAAATCCAAAAGTTTTTTTTCATTTGTTTTTGGTGGTCTCTTAAGTTAGGGTCAATTTATTAGTTAATCGTTAATTGTCCAATCTGGGCGAACTACGCACCCCTGATTCTCCTCTTTCGGGATATGAGATACGTAGGCAGCCTATTGTTGGTTCGGGGATCTTATTTAAAAAATTCAAAAAAAAAATATTTTATTCACTCTTTATTTATAGTAGGTGTTTCATACATATCTTGAAAAGAAAAAAAAAAGAAAAAAAAAGATTTTCCTGAATAGGCGTAGGTTTCATTTTTGGTTGATCTTATTTCAAAAATCCAAAAAGATTTTCTTCACTCTTCATTTAGAGTAGGTTTTTCATGTACATCTTTAAATGAAAACAACAAAATAATATTTCTCTTTAATAGGTTCAGGTTTCATTTTTCGCATGAAATTCAAAATAAAAAATCCAAAAATATTTTTTCGGTAATCATAGATTTCATTTTGTACAAAAATCTAAAAATTCAAAAAGATTTTCTTCACTCTTCACTTAGAGTAGGTGTTTCATATACATCTCTAAAAGAAAACTAAAAAAAGATTTTTCTTTAATAGTTTCAAGTTTCATTTTCCTATGAAATTCAAAATCAAAAACCCCAAAAGATTTTTCTTTGTTATTCATAGTTTCAATTTTGTATAAGGATGTTAAGCCTAAAAATGCAAAAAAGATTTTCGTCAGTTCTTTTGACAATTTGTTATTTTCTTTTCTTCTTAAAGTTTCAAAAAGAAAAAAAAAGAGTTCAATTGGCCATTTTGGCACGACTCACGAACTACGCAAGATCTGATTCATGTACAACATGATACGTAGGCAACCTACTTTTGGGTTCGATCTAATCATTTTGTTTCGTTGTTTTTCATTATTTTTTTTCCTCTTCTAAAGAAAAACAAAAGCCATAAAGAATGATAAAATAATGGTAGATAACGGGAGAAAAGAAAAGAGCAGAGATGGATACAAAAAAATATAATAATAAAATATAATAATAATAATAATAATAATAAGCGTAGGTAAAAAAACAGTATAGACAAAAATCAGGATGATGTTAAAATGACCTCGCTACCCTCGAAAGCTGGTAGAAATGAACATGAATTTAGGACAATTTTACCAATGTGATTCCCATGCTTGTTGTGTGCCCTAATCCTAATGGATGTCGTCTTTGATGAGCATGTTCTTTCAGATAACAGTGGTAGGTTTGTAGCACTCTGGCTAGTCACCCATACTTTACTAGATCCAAAGCAAAGCTCGCCATGGCTAGCAGGGAGATTGAAAATTCTCTCATTGACCCGGATCAGGATCACAGGGAAGAAAGTTCTGAACACAATGATGAGGTAGTAAGGCTTAGGATCCAATTGATAGATTTACACCGGGCATGGGCCAGCGGAATGCCTCCTCCTCCGCTCTCTGAAGGTTTTGGGAATATCTCTAATTGCCCACCGCTCTCTCAGGCGCAATTCTCTGCTCCCACTGAGTCACCTGAGCACGCGCTAGGATTCACTCCGCGACATTATTATCCTGGCAGTTCTGGTGTGCCCTTGGTAGCTCCCCAATCAAGACCAGCTGCTCAGCCAGCGCCACCGATCAAATCGATATTCGTGGATCTGCCACCACATGAAACTCCCATATATGCTATGCGTCCCACAATGAGGCTTCCTAGGTCTGCCAGTGAGCCAGTACTAAAGGTTTCAGATAGTCAGTATTATGACCCGTAAACTACTTTACAAATAAATGAACCGTATGGGTACACTCAGCCGCCTGCATTTCCATTTGATATGGAGAAACCTGTCACAGCAGAGGAAGAGGATATCATAGCCCGAAAATTGAAAAGTTTAGAATAGGCTATGAGGAATTTGCAAGGAATCGGAGATTATAGGAGTGTTTCCTATAAAGATCTTTGCATGTTCCCAGACTTCAACCTTCTCATCGATTTTAAGATACCTAAGTTCGAGAAGTATGCAGGACACGGTAATCTCGTTGCACACTTGAGACATTATTGCAACCAGTTGAGGGCTATAGGAGGAAAAGAAGAACTGCTCATGACTTTCTTTGGCGAGAGTCTTTCTGATCTGGCCTCAGAATGATTTATCGACCGAGATATCGATAAATGGAATATCTGGGATGATCTGGCTTCTGAATTTGTTTAACATTTTCGGTATAATATCGACCTGATTCCGGAAAAAAAATACTTGGTCAATATGAAGAAAAAAATCACTGAAGGTTTTAGGGAATACGCGATAAGGTGGCGTTAATAGGCCACCAGGGTAAAGCCTCCAATGAAATAAAGTAAGTTGGTAGAAGTTTTCATTCAGGCACAGGATGAGACCTATTTTCAACATTTACTTCCAGCAATGGGAAAGTCTTTTATGAAATTCCTCAAAATGAGGGAGATGATAGAGGACGGAATTAAGACCGGTCAAATAGTGAGTTTCGCCACATTAAAAGCCACCACAAAAGCGATTCAAGGTGGATCTGGCACATTTGGAGGTAAGAAAAAGAAAGAGGACGTGGCGACTGTCGTAGCTTCAACCCATTCCTATCTTAAAAAACCACCTCGCCCCTATCCCCAATCCCAAGCCCAAGTCTACGCCCAAGATCCATATATTCCTCCCCACCATTACTACCCTCTACAAAACCCTTTATATTCTATTCCATCACCCCTGTACCCAGTGTATAGCGCACATCCATATGCCCAAACCCCTTCTTACTCGCAGTGGCATGCGCAAGCTCCACAAAATCGCCCATTCGCTCCATCAAATTACCAAAACCCATCCAGACCTAGCTTTCAGCCTAGGCCTGAGTATAAGAAAGAAAAGGCCGTCAAAAATCAATTCACACCTCTTGGGGAGTCATATGCTAGCTTGTTTGATAGGTTGAGAAAGTTGAAGGTTTTAAGCCCAATTTAAGGATGGCTTTCAAATCCACCGCTGAGGAGTCTAGATTATTCTTTAAGGTGTGCGTACTGTTTCGATTTTCCAGGCCATGATATCAAGAAATGCTGGCATTTAAAGAGAGCTGTCCAAGATTTAATTGACACAAATCAGATGCTGGTCTAGGCCCCGGAGGGTCCAAACATTAACCAGAATCCGCTGGCAACCCATGCTGAAGCCAATATGTTAGAATTGATTTATGATGGGAAAGAGTCTTCGAGGGGTTATAAACCTATTGTCAAGATACAGACCATTGGGGGGAAATCGCTAAATATAGTAGAGTCTTTGAAAGCAATGTCATCGAACTGGGAAGGAATGAGAGAAGATAAAGCCCAAGAAAGCACAAAGAAACCCTTGATCACAGTACAGGACTCCAGAAGGTATGTTGATTAAGTCAAGATAAACCTAAGTTGACAGTCGTGGGAGCTCTGAGTCAACCCATCTTGACGGTGAAAGGAGCACTGGCAGCGCCTATTGTCCTCAAATCGGTGACCCAGCCTCCGATAGTTGATACGAAAAGGGTTCCCTAGAATTATGGGAGGACTGTGATGACCTATCACAGGAAAAAAGTTATGGAAGATGTAGATGAGGTAGGGGGTTTGACTAGGTCAGGAAGATGGTTCGTGCCTGAAAGCTTAAGAAATTCCAAGCCAATGGTGAGTGGACCGTCATTTATCAAAAAGCCTATTACTAAAGAAGAAGCCGAAGAATTTTTGAAAAAGATGAAATTGCCAGAGTATTCAATATTAGACCAGTTGAAGAAAACCCCTACTCAAATTTCCCTTTTATCTTTGTTGTTTCATTCCAAGGAGAATCGTGATATTTTACTGAAGGTATTAAATGAAGCATATGTTCCAAGGGAGATTACAATCAACCAACTCGAGAAAATGGTTGGAAAAATATTTAAGGTCAATCGGATCAGCTTTTCTGATGATGAATTGCCTGTTGAAGGTACAGGGCATAACCAGGGCCTTTACATTACAGTGAAGTGTGAAGATTTCTACGTCACTTAAGTTATGATTGATGGAGGATCAGGTGAAAATATTTGCCCTATTTCTACTTTACAAAAGTTGAATATTGGTGCTGACAGGATTAGGCCCAACAATGTATGTGTTAGGGCTTTCGATGGTTCAAAATCAAATTCCATTGGCGAAATAGAACTAATGTTGACCATAGGGCCTATTGAGTTCGCAATAGAGTTTCAAGTATTGAATGTAGACTCCTCTTACAATCTGTTGTTGGGAAGGCCGTGGATCCACAAGGCCAAGGCGGTTGCATCTACACTGCACCAAATGATTAAGTTTGAGCATGACAGGTAAGAAGTAGTTATTCATGGTGAAGGAGATTTTCCCGCTTGCGAAGATTCTCCCTTATCTCTTATTGAAGCAAATAACGTAGAGGAGACATTCGTCTATCAAACTTTTGATACAGTGTCAGTGAATCGTACCCTTGAATGACAGGCTATACCGAGACAGCAATTGTCTTCTGCTTCTATCATGATGGTGAGTGAACTTGGAAATACGGTTTTGAGCCAGGAAAGGGTTTGGGAACGTATCTGCGCGGTATAGTTCATTCCATATGTCTGAGTGAGAACGTGGGCATGTTTGGTCTGGGATTTGAGCCTACAGCTGAAGATCTAAAGAAATCCAAGGGAAGGAAAAAGGAAACATGGTCACTCCCTCATCTAATGCCACTACTCAGTGAACCATTTGTTAAGAGCGGTGTCACGAAGCATGTGGAATTTGAAGTTGAATTTTTTGATGACTTCCAGAACCTTTTTATTGAAGTTGATATGGTCAAAGCAGGAGAAGGTACCAGTATGGCAGACATGCAATTCATAGGTCCAGTTGTCCGGCTCAATAATTAGGAAGTCACTCCTCTCCCCATCAGGAGGGAGTTTTGGTAGTTTATTTTGTTTTTCTTTCTGTTTATCCGAGCTACTTTAGGGTTGTAATTTAGATTTTAGTTTGTTTATGTTATGTTGGCATCTATTTTTAAACCCTTCTATCTTTTATTTAATGAAATGTAATGTCATTTTTGTTTCGTGTCTAATATATTTTGTTTTTTTTTTCTTACACAGTTCTCTTTATGCTGATTCTAATGACATGACATGCATGAGGAATTTTTAGCCTGATCTTAAAATCCAAACTAATCAAGATGTAATGAAGCAGGATGGGGAATATGATGATGAAGAAGCACTAGAAGAAATAAGCAAAGAGTTGGAACAGTTTGAAGACAAACCGAATTCTAATTTGAATGAGACTGAGCCAATCAATCTAGGGGATCAATAAGATGTTAGAGAGACTAAAATTAGTGTACATGTTTTGCCACAGCTAAAACATGGAATGATTCAAGCATTAATTGATTATAAGGATGTTTTTGCATGGTCTTATGATGATATGCCTGGTTTAAGCACTGAATTAGTGGCTCACAAATTGCCAACTGATCCCGCGTTCCCTCCTGTCAAACAAAAGTTGAGAAAGTTTAAAATGGATGTAAGTATTAAAATTAAAGAGGAAATAATGAATCAACTTGAAGCCAAAGTAATTTGAGTAGCTCGCTATCCCATGTGGTTATCCAATGTTGTTCCCGTACCAAAGAAAGATGGGGAAATTCGAGTGTGTGTTGATTACCGTGATTTGAACAGAGCAAGTCCGACAGATGATTTTCCACTGCCCAACATCCATATTTTGTTAGACAACTGTGCTAAACATGAGGTTGCCTCTTTTGTGGATTGCTATGCGAGATATCACCATATCATTATGGATGATGAAGACGCGGAGAAGATATCTTTTATCACACCATGGGGAACTTATTGTTACCGAGTGATGCCGTTTGGTTTGAAGAATGCTGGAGCAACGTACATGAGAGCCATGACCACTATGTTTCATGATATGATATATATGGAGATCAAGGTCTACATGGACGATATGATTATTAAGTCAAAAAGTTAGGCCAACCAAGTTAAGGATTTAAGAAAGTTCTTTAAAATGCTTCGCAGGTATAATCTCAAACTCAACCCGACAAAATGTGTATTTGGAGTTCCATCTGGAAAGCTGTTGGGGTTTGTAGTTAGCCGTCGGGGAATTGAATTGGATCCCTCAAAAGTCAAAGCCATTTAGGATTTGCCCCCGCCCAAGAATAGAACAGAGGTGATGAGTTTGCTTGGTAGACTGAAAAACACTAAAAGGTTTATTGCTCAACTCACAACCACTTGTGAGCCCATATTCAAGTTGCTGAAAAAGAGTGCTGCGATAAAATGGACTGAAGAATGTCAGGAAGCGTTCGATCGAATCAAAAGATATTTGTCAAATCCTCCCGTGCTGGTACCCCCGGAGCCTGGTAGGCCTTTGATCTTATATTTATCAGTCATGAAAAATTCTTTCGATTGTGTCCTGGGTTCATCAAATATTACTTACTGAGTTTGACATTGTATATGTGACTCGAACCGGCATAAAAGCCCAAGTCTTGGCAGATCATCTTGCTGAGAATCCCATTGATGAAGAGTACGAGCAATTAAAGACATATTTTCCTGACGAAGAAATGTCATGTGTCAATGAAGTCATTATATATGCTGATCCTGGTTGGAGGTTATTTTTCGATGGAGCTGTCACTATGAAAGGAGTTGAAATAGGTGCGGTTCTTATCTCTAAATTGGGACAATATTTCCCAGTAACAACACAACTTTAATTCTATTATACTAACATTATGGCAGAGTATGAAGCCTGTATTCTTGGTTTGAGGTTACATGTTGATATGGGAGTCCAAGAATTATTGGTGTTGGCAGATTCGGATTTGCTTGTTTACCAAATTCAAGGTGATTAGGAGATGCAAGATTTGAAGCTCATCCCGTATCGAGAATGCTTGCAGGAGCTATGTCAATGGTTTGTGTTAGTAAAATTTAGGCATATTCCAAGGATTCGCAATCAAATTACTGATGCTTTAGCCACTCTGTCTTCAATGCTCTAAAATCCTGACAAAGCCTACATCGATCCAGTGCATATACAGAGTCATGATCAATATGCTTACTGAAATACGGTTGAAGAAGAGCTCGATGGAGAACCTTGGTTCTTGGATATCAAGTAGTACATTCAGTCAGGAGAATACCCATCATATGCCACATATGATCAAAAGAGGACTATTAGGCATTTGGCTAGTGGATTTTTCTTAAGTGGGGGAATCTTGTATAAGAGGACCCCAAATCTGGGACTTTTGAGGTGTGTAGATGCGAGAGAAGCCTTGGCAATCATAGTTTAAATACACTCTGGAGTATGCGGGTCACAGATGAACGGTCATGTCTTGTCAAATAAGATTCTTCGAGTAGGTTATTACTGGATTACTATGGAAAGGGATTCTATTCAATTTGTTCGAAAGTGTCATTAATGTTAGGTACACGATGATCTAATACGTTCTTCTCCTGTCGAGTTGCAAGCAATGGCCGCTACATGTCCGTTTGTGGCTTGGGGAATGGATGTGATTGGACCGATTGAGCTGAAGACATCAAATAGACATAGATTTATTTTGGTAGCCATTGACTACTTCACAAAGTGGGTGGAAGCAGTAACTTTCAAGCCAGTGACAAAGAAAGCTGTGGTAGATTTTGTTTATGCCAATATCATTTGTCGATTTGGAATTCCTAAGATGATCATTATAGACAATACTACCAATCTCAATAGTTATTTGATGCAAGAAGTGTGTCAACAGTTTAAGATCACACATCGAAATTCTACTCTATATTGCCCAAAGGCCAATGGTGCTATAGAAGCCGCCAATAAGAATATAAAAAAGATACTGCGAAAAATGGTACAAGGGTCTAGACAGTGGCATAAAAAGTTGTCGTTTGCATTGCTAGGTTATCGCACTACTGTTCGTACTTCAACAGGGGCAACTCCATATTTATTAGTGTATGGGACAGAAACAGTTATCCCTGCAGAAGTTGAAATTCCCTCTCTTCTCATCATTGTAGAAACAGAGATTGATGATGACGAATGGGTAAAGACCCGACTGGAACATTTGAGCTTGATTGAGGAAAAAAGGCTAACGTCTGTGTGTCATGTACAGTTGTATCAGAGGAGGATAGCTTAAGAGTATAACAAAAAGGTTCGTCCAAGGAATTTTGAAGTTAGTCAGTTGGTATTGAGACGTATCCTTCCTCACCAGGTTGAAGCGAAAGAAAAGTTCTTCCTAAACTGGCAAGGTCCCTTCGTTGTGAAGAGAGTGTTGCCCAATGGACCCTTATATTTGATAGATATTGAAGGCAAAATGGCAGAAATGGATATCAATGCTGATGCGGTCAAAAGATATTATGTATGATATTTGATCCTTTGTTGATTTTATTGCATGTTTAGTACTTGCATTTTTGAAGATTGATATGATGAAGGTATTTTGTTTTTCTATCCAAACATTGTGTCATCATTTGTTTACCCGTTTGAGCTTCGTTTGATTTTTCTTTCATATCCCTCTTTTGGAATCAAAATAGAGTCAAAGATAATGTTAAGAAAATAAGAATAAAAGAAAGAGTTCGAAAATTAAAAAAAATCAAAACATAAAACAAGATGATGGAACTACGTCCGACCTGATTCTCCTCTCTTGGGAGTGAGATACGTAGGCTGCCCTATTTCGGGCTTGGTCCAACCAAAGAAAGATCTAAGATTCACACAGTCAACAAAGCTAGGGCATGAGTTAATGTGTTGTTTGAGTCGATTCCAAAAGTTGTAAGTCCCACCCCCACTTCAAGTATCATTTGAGTCGCTTACCATCTTTTCTAACCTTAACCAAAAGCCAAGTTACGACCAAAGAAAGTCCTTCAGATCAATTTTTGATAATGTTAAGGCTAAGCATGCAATGGATATGATGATACATTGTGAGGTACCACAAGTCTCCCTCAGCATAATAAATCAGGAAAAAAATAAAAAATGAGAGAGTCTTATTGGTGAAAACCCCCATGGGAATCATAAGGTGATGGTGAGTTGAGAGAAATGAAAATGAGAGTCTTATCGGTGAAAACCTCCGTGGGCATCATAAGGTGATGGTGAGTTGAGAGAAATGAAAATGAGAGAGTCTTATTGGTGAAAACCCTTGTAGGCACCATAAGGCGATGGTGAGTGGAGAGAAATAAAAATAAGAGAGTCTTATTGGTGAAAACCCTCACGATCACCGTAAGGCGATGGAGAGTTCAAGAGAAAAGCGAAAAGTAAAAAGAAAGAGATTTATTAATGAAAGTCTTTTAAGATGTCGTTAGTCGAATATGATGTAGGGTTCCAATGTATTTGAAGAAACGGATCAGCAGCAAAGGCATGAACTCAACAACAAATAGGGAGTTTGGATAGGAATATCAGGTAGCTCAATCCAAAATGCATGTCATACTCATTGGAGTTAGTTGTCGTATTCAGATAAGTTTTCTTTTTGAATATGGGACATTGACCTTTTCTTTCATTTACATATTCATGTTTTTTGTCTTTTTATCTCATTTAGCAAATTAAAAGTCACCATCATATCTTTACATTTTAAGTCAAGTCTATGTCAAAACAAGCGAGAAAGGATTTCAAAATTTACTACCAGTCTTTCCAATTATACGAGAAAAATCCAAGGAACAACACAAGAAAGAAATATGATCGTAATTCAATATGAAGCAAAGGAAGTCTATCAACTGACAGACTGTTGGATTCGTGGAAGCATTCAGATTTGGGAAAAGGGTGCACCTCAGAGGCATGGTAAAATAGAAGCCCATTGTTCGAGTCGGAACTCACTTCCCTAAATCTAGATCCAGGTTGATGATGCAGCAAGACAGGGCAGGTGTTAGCAATTTAGAACAAAGATTAAAGGAGTGAGTGCTGGGGCAGATACCTAAGAAGCCAAGAGCTGCAAGCCACCACTAAGATTTTAACTGACAAATTTTCTTTGTTAAAATAGGGTCAAATTCACTTCACTTAATTCAGTTACCATTGGAAATGCACATCCGTGAGATTTTACTTTCTATTTTGGTCCCTCCTGAAAAATGAGATTTTACTTAATGTTCAGGACCCTCCTGAAAAATGGGATTTTACTTTCTGTTCAGGACCCTCCTGAAAAATGGGATTTTACTTTCTGTTCAGGACCCTTCTGAAAAAATAGGATTTTACTTTCTGCTCAGGATCCTTCTGAAAAATGGAATTTTACTTGCTGTTCAGGACCCTCCTGAAAAATGAGATTTTTACTTTCTGTTCAGGACCTTCCTGAAAAATGAGATTTTACTTTATGTTCAGGACCCTCCTGGAAAATGGGATTTTACTTTTTGTTCAGGACCCTCCTGAAAAATGGGATTTTACTTTATGTTCAGGACCCTCCCGAAAAATGGAATTTTACTTTCTGTTCAAGACCCTCCCGAAAAATGGAATTTTACTTTCTGTTCAGGACCCGACTGAAAAATGGGATTTTACTTTATGTTCAGGACCCTCCTGAAAAATGGAAATTTACTTCATGTTCAGGTCCCTCCTTAAAAATGGGAATTTATTTTTTGCTCAGGACCCTCCTGAAAAATGAGATTTTACTTTTGTTCAGGACCCTCCTGAAAAAATGGAATTTTTACTCTATGTTCAGGACCCTCCTAAAAAATAGGATTTCACTTTCTGTTTAGGACCCTACTAAAAAATAGGAATTTACTTTCTGTTCAGGACCCTTCTGAAAAATAGGATTCTACTTTCTGTTCAGGACCCTCCTGAAAAATGGGATTTTACTTTATGTTCAGGTCCGTCCTGAAAAACGGGATTTTACTTTATGTTCAGGACCCTCCTGAAAAATGGGACGTTACTTTCTGTTCAGGAGCCTCCTGAAAAATGGGACGTTACTACTTTACTATGATTTTTATTTGGGATAATTTTCGTTCTAGTTTTAATTTTGGGTTTCAGGAGCCCGCCTGAAGAACAAGGTGATGAAATAGCAAGTCAGGAGCCCACCTGAAGAACAGGGTGATGAAATAGCAAGTCAGAGGCCCGCCTGGAGAACAGAGTGAAGAAATGAAAGTCAAGCAGCAAAGTGATGGAATAACAAGTCAGGATCCCGCCTGGATAATAGGGTGAAGAAATGAAAAGTCAAGCAACAAAGTGAAGTAATTAAAAGCCAAGCAACAAGTTGAAAGAAATTGCAAGTCAGGAGCCCGCCTGAAGACTAGGGTGATGAAAGTCGAGTCATGAGCCGACAAAAGTTGTATAAATAGTATTTTGTAATTTCATTTATGTTTTAACTTGTTAAATTTTTATTTTTTTGATGTAATAACAGAGCCGCGGATCGGAAACTCGATGGAACCTCACTCGACACTCCAACTTGGTATAGTCCATCACCTTTTCAAAAGTTGAGATACTTGTCAGTCGATCCTCTCATAATGTGAGTAGGTGGGATGTCTTAAGTCAAAACCCAACTATCCTTCTTCCTTCAGTTTCTTTCTTTGGATAATGGTCGGGTCAAAATTTGGTCTCGTTGTCTACTTCTTTGTCTGAAAACAATTCATGTTTACATTCAAAGGGGCATGATGTAGACACCTAATTTCGTCCCTCCCAGATGTCGTTTTACCCATTTTACCTTAAAAGTGCAATTTTTATTCACTTTTACCCATTTTTATTTTATCCTACCGTGTACCCTCACCCGTGTGATAATCCCTCCACAAATAACAAAAATAACAATCCCCTAACTAATTTTGTCTTACTAGCAACCTACCCAAACAAAAATAGACACCTAACTCTTATCCCTCCAATTAAAAAACAACACCTACCTACCCTATCCTAACAACCCATCCAATCAAAAAATTACATCACACCCTACCCCTACCCCATGTGACCCCACCTACCCTACCCTACTACCCCACCCTCACCTAATATATAAACTACACCTCACGAGATTGGGGAGGGGGAGAACATTCCAATTTTTCTTTTCTTCTTCACAGGAACACAGAAGAGGAGGCCATTTTTTTAATCAAAAAGAAAAAAAACAGATAGCATTCCATTCTCTTCTTCTTTATTCTACACGATTCACAATTATCCTCACCATATTAGCACACACTTTACACAAAACACAAAGGAAACTCCACTTTTCTTCTTGATCCTCACGTTACACACACTGTACACCAAGAACACGCACTTACCTCTCTCAGATTTACACTCAAAATCGCGCACACTCACACAGAATCGAGGGGGAGGGGTGAGATTTAGAATCGTGAAAGAGGGTTAAAAATGGGAAGGAAGATGGCGTGACAGATCTGGTCGGTTTTGTTAGATTTTCGGCAAAATTTTCATTAGATTTGGTCTTTAAGCTCACTGATCTAGTCTCAAGGTTGCGAGAATCAATTTCCGCTCGTCCATTTGGTAGAATCGATCTAAGAATTTCCAAAATCTCTTCATTGTTCTTTGATATTTTGATGAAATCCGGCCGGCATCCATCTGTTCTTGTTGTTTTCATCGCTGGAAGCTCACCGGAGTTCAGGACACACTATTCTTTAGTTTTTTTTTTGCTGTATTCCTGAGGTTTTGGGACTCGTTGGTTTTCGTACTGTTTTCTCAAAATTTGGATATTGTTTGGGTCTTAATCGGAATGTTATGATTAGTTTTTGGTCGCTGTTTCGGTGATTACTTAGCTGGAATTCTCGTCAACGTTTGCCTGGTTTTTTTCGTTCAACGAGCCCGGTTCAAAATTTTCAATATTTTTCCATTTTTCAGTAATTTCTAGTTAAATCCAGCTTGAAACAATGAGGTTCACTGGAATCTATTTTTGGCATTTTCTGTTTGCTGTCCCATTTGAGTTCATCGGAACTCAGATTACATAAAATTTGGTCTTCCGTTAGGTCGTTGGAGGCCTCAGTTCATATTGCTATTTTCCTATTCGAGTTGGATTTGTCTCAGTTGAGGTTCTATTCGATATTCCAAGTCTGGGTTTTCTTATTATCAACAGAGATCAGATTGTCGAAAGGTCCATTTCTTAACCTGCTTTTTTTTTTATCTATCTTGGTGTGTTGAATGGGTTATGAATATGTGTGGTGTTATTATTTTTTTGTTGAATTTTTTTTGATGTTGATCATGACATTAGTGATTCGGCTATGTTGGTTTTGGATTTTGAAAAAAATGATTTGATAATCGAAGCATATGTTAATCAACGGTTGATCATGAATTTGGGACGAATTGAAAAATTGTTAAAAAGAGGAATATAGATCGATTTAGGTTTATTGTTGTTTTGTTTAATTCGGAGTAAATATCATGTTTTGACATGAGGATCGGTAAGCAAATCGTAGGCTTTGGGTAGGCAAAGTTTAGGACTCTTGGTGACTTGTTAAATGTGTGAATATTTGGTGGTTGTTTCTTTCTATTTTACCGCACAAGATTGAGAAATGTATTCATTTTATCGGGGAATGCCCCGAAGTATCTGTATATATTTATTCACCAGGGAATGCACCGAGGTATCATGTACCCGGAGGACATTCGTGTTGAAGGCCCGAGGCGTCGGGTTGAGCATTAGTTTAGGATTAGCGTAGGTTTATTTTCAGTCCCTTTTTATTTCAAGTTGTAATAATTGGACTGGACTTTACATTTCGGATTGTTTTGTTTTGTTTGATTATTTTGCATGATTTTTGTACGGTTTATACATTTATTAGTGCCAAAAAAAATAGTCGATACACTCTACCAAGCGACCGTGGTTGAACCACGGGATCGAGAGGTGCCTAACACCTTCCCCTCGGTCAACAGAATTCCTTAGTCGTAGTCTCTGTTCGCAACCAGTTTAAAGAGTCAAATGGTTTTGGAAAGGATTTTCTAATGGTGACTTGGCACACCTGATTATGCCAAGTGGCGACTCTGAGTAAAAATGAAAATAATCCTTTCCCGAAACAATTTTTTTTTCATTTCTTGTCACTTAAATAATAAAATCCTTTCGAACTTAAAAAAATAACCATTTTTTGGAGTATGTAAAAAAGGGGTGTGACAATTTATAATCGATATGTCCATATATAAATCGGAATGATAATCGATTCTTTGAATCTATAATCAATCTGTCCATATATCGGTAGGATCAATAATAGATCTGCCCATCACAAATTAGGTTTTGAACTAACTTGTAAAATGTGTAAAAGATTTGGTGGAAGTGATTTTGTTTAAATTTTGTAATTTGGTGATTTATGGACTAATTTGCAACTTCTAAAACTTATAAATCATTTTTAAATCACAAATAAAGTAAAAATTTCAAAAGTGGGTCATTTTCCTTAAAAAAACCATTTGTAATCAATTTAATTAAAAAGAAACTTGAAAAGATAATTTAAAAAAGATCGTGTTACCTGCCCCTCATAATTTTCTACTTTACCGCTCAGACCAAATTAGAATTTAAAACCTTTTGCCTGAAATCCAATACAGCTGTAAAGGTGTTTAGATGGGGTCGTTTGATAAGTGGGATTAAGATAACAATTTCGGAATAACCTTTTAGATTTAATTTATATCATGTTTGATTTGAGATATTAACTTATCCCAGTATTTGTATTGAAATGGCGGAATAACTGAAACAACATCAATGTACTGGAAAAAACTAAATCATCTGCAACAATCATATGAGCTCACCGCAAACATGAATATAAACTTTGAAGTAATATTCATTGCACTTTATTAAAGTCACCACACATTGTCAAATTTTTTTAATCATTTAATTCTTTTTCATCTTTTTTCAACTCCACAAAATGCTACTATTATTGTCGTCTTGTTTGTTGAGTTTTGCCAGTGGAAGGTAATACTATTCCTTTTCATAATTTGAAGAAGTTCAGTTTCTGCTGGTAATGGAAAAAATCATATTAAAAACATCTCCTAAAAATAAGTTTTACAATGCGTGAATTCAAATTTAATAGAATTTCTATGCTGATACCAAACACTGAGTTTGAGCTGAGTTAAGCCCAAATGTCATATCTTTACACTTACGTCAATCTTGACAATGAGTTGATGACACACCTACTTGTGCCATTTCGTTGGTGATCTCCATGAGCCTCTGCGTTATACTCTCCATGAGTTGATGACACTCCTACTTGTGCCATTTCGTTGGTGATCTCCATGAGCCTCTGCGTTATACTCTCCTCTACTCCCGCAGCTATAAAGATATTAGATTTGTCCAAATTGTTGCCAAATTAGTTGTTCCAGAGAAGTGTTTAGGGATTCCACAACCTTACTAACTGAGGCAGCCTTAGTGGGGCCTCATTCCCTATTTTCAGAAAAATCAAAATTTGATCCAATGTACCTCAGTGTAACGCCCCAAAGTTTTGGGGCTTGTCACTCGCCAGGATTGTGCGTGCCAACTAGGCCGCAGCCTTGTTAGCTATGCAGGTGGCATGTGCTGAGGAAATATGCTGAAGTTGAAGATGAGGCAAAGGGGCATAACATGAGGCAACAAGCATCTATATATGTTGCATGACATGTCCTAAGAGTTCCAATGTGATTTGGAGAGGGCTTGGTGTGAGCCCAAGGGGGCGGAGGCATGGTGAGGATCGTGTGCGGTGTTCGATGTCAGCGTCATGCCATTTTGAGCTACAAGTGGAATCTAAGGATTCCGGTTTAGAGAGGTGTTATTAAGAGTACCTTATGTATTCTTACCAAATTTAGGGTCATTTGGAGTCCGTTTGGATAGGGGCTTGACTTGGCCAAAGTCCAGTGGCATTGTCGTAATTTGCTGATTGGTCCAAAGGCCATAACTCGTTCCATGTGTATGGGAATGGGGTGAAACTTCATGGAGGTGTGAAGGAAGTCAAGAGAAAGGAGTAGAAATAAACGACACCCAATTTGAAGGTCGGATGAATGATCTAAGCCCAAGTATGATTCTCGGGCAAAATGATGTCTAGTGGCGGACATTGGAATTATTTATTTTAAGCATATATAAGGGGGGTATGAATGGTGACAGCCTACCAGCCTCCCCCGGGTGTGTCGACATATGGCCACCCCAAGTGTTCTGCCTTGAGGGACAACCTCAAGGGCCTACCTTGGCATGTCAAAGTAATGCGCAAGGTACTCATAGGGCTCGGGAACCCTATAGGCAACCAAGGTCGGGTGGACTAGTGTTGGGCGTCGAAAAAGGATAGAGGTTGGCTATATGAACCGACAAGCCCCGCGGGCTGTCTAAATGATGGAAGGATGCCTCTGAGTCGATAGAGCAATCGAGATACTCTCCCCAAGAGACTCGTGAGCTAACTTGTGAGCTTGGTCAAGGTTCAGCCAAGCAAGCAAGGGTCCGTTGGCCTAGACACGCAGTTGTGGGGCGACACTGTGCTATGGAAGTTAGATGCAAGTTGCGTGGGCTATGTTTGGGTATGCCATAAGACATGAGAGGGCATATCTAAGAAAGACTCTTGAGACAAAGGCCAAGGATTGAGGGTTGCCCTACTCGGGAGAAGCAAAGGCCAAGTGCACATGCACGAGGCAGTGTCAAGCTTGAGGATAGGACTGTGCATTCGATGGCAATGCTCAGGACAAGGTGATGGAAGAGTATGTCCGTATCCATCCCAGGGGCGTATATGGACAAGATCCAAGGATTAAAGGTGCGCCAGAAGAGTTGCTTATACGTTGGTTATGTCGGCCGACATATTGAAGGAGCGGCACCAAAGGGGGCAAGCCTATGTGGCGAGATTCCCACAGGCACAAGATCGTGCTAAAAACCTGGGAAATAAGAAAGGTTAGCCTATAGTTGGGGGAACCATGGGCGCCGGACAGGCAAAATTGTGTGCAGCTGACGCAGTGAAAAATAAGCCCGTGACAAGTAGTATTAGAGGGTAGAATTGAGAGCAGATTGTGAATGTTATTGCAGCGATCACGTCAAAGCATAGATTGAAATTCGTTGTGCTCATAAAGATCGTTTGAGACGATGCTACTTTGTGAAGGGAATTGGTTGTATATTGAGATGCTTGAGTTAGCTATGTCAACCAAGGCCCATCATTTCAGAATCATGCCATGTCACAGCCATTGATTTCGCCTTCGTCTGTGTGGGTTGATTCATATTCGAAGCATCCAAGAGTGATTGACAAACCTTCAAGGGATGACTTCAAATCAGTAGGTACCGTATGCAGAGGCATTCCATGGAGGCACGTTGGGCCAACAGATGTGGTTATCGTGCGATGCTGCTTGAGTGGAACCACAAAGTTGGATAATCGGATAGCTGGTGCTCAAATATCTTTGATTATGGGGAACCATCAGTTCATCAGAAACTCTGTTAGCGGTATGTTGGCAACTATGGTTAGAAGAGAGCATGGACTTGACAAGGACATCAAGCAAGGTTGGCGAAGTGCATCAGAAGCTTGTCAGTCAAATAGCTTATTCATGCAAAGAGATAAGCCAGGGTTGTCAGCCATGAAAGAGTCTAGGCTGAGTTAAAGAAGGGGATATGCCAAAGGCTGTTGTGAATGATGATTGGGACAAAGTTTGTAATTTAGGCTACCGCCAGTGACGTCGCTCGAGGAGAGAAGATAAGAACCATAAGGACATTGTTGGCAAAGATGCCACATTGAGGGATGCCTACCTAACTATGTTGTGCTTAAAAGGCAGAAGTCCAAGAGGGAAGATAGTTATCTACCAGAGGCAAAGGATCGAAGGACTAGATATGCCAGGTATGGATGGGATAGTAGGATCGCCAGGGTGGGAACAGATTCCCGGACAAGATGAAGGCCATGAGGAGCATGGTGCGGATATGACTTAAGGTCACCGCAAAGTTAGTCACCAGAGGTGCAGGTGTGGAGACACCGTCCGAGTAGAAGTGTGGAGTGCACGCTTGGATAAAACTAGGGGGAGAAGGGCGAGGGGCCTGACTCCATTTTTTTTAGAAGGAGCTCGCAAGAGTTCCCACACACAAGGATTTGGGACCGCGATGTAAATCCCCAAGGGTGCAGACTTCGGGTTATCGTCGGTGTTGCATGTCATTGAGGAAAATGACTACTTCAGGTGTGTGAGGGTGTGACGCCCCAAAGTTGTGGGGCTTGTCACTCGACAAGATGGTGCATGCCAACTAGGCCGCAACCTTGTTGGCTATGCAGACGGCATGTTCTGAGGGAATATGCTGAAGTTGAAGATTAGGCAAAGGGGAATAACATGAGGCAACAAGCATCTATATATGTTGCATGACATGTCCTAAGAATGCCAATGTGATTTGGAGAGGGCTTGGTGTGAGATCAAGGGGGCGGAGGCATGGTGAGGATCGTGTGCGGTGTTCGATGTCAGCGCCATTCCATTTTGAGCTACAAGTGGAATCTAAGGATTCCGGTTTAGATAGGTGTTATTAAAAGTACCTTATGCATGCTTACCAAATTTGGGGTCGTTTGGAGTCCGTTTGGATAGGGGCTTGACTTGGCCAAAGTCCAGTGGCATTGTCGTAATTTTCTGATTGGTCCAAAGGCCATAACTCGTTCCATGTGTATGTGAATGGAGTAAAACTTCATGGAGGTGTGAAGGAAGTCAATAGAAAGGATTAGGAACAAACGACGCCCAATTTGAAGGTCGGATGAATGATCTAAGCCCCAGTATGATTCTCGGGCAAAATGGTGTCTAGTGGCGGACATTGGAATTATTTATTTTAAGCATATATAAGGGGGTATGAATGGTGACAGCCTACTAGCCTCCCCCGGGTGTATCGACAGATTGCCACCCCAAGTGTGCTGCCTTGAGGGACAACCTCAAGGGCCTGCCTTGGCATGTCAAAGGAATGCGCAAGGTACTCATAGGGCTCGGGAACCCTATGGGCAACACAAGATCGGGTGGACTAGCTTTGGGCGTCGAAAAAGGATAGAGGTTGGCTATATGAACCGACAATCCCCGCAGGCTGTCTAAATAATGTAAGGATGCCTCTGAGTCGATATAGCAATCGAGATACTCTCCCTAAGAGACTCGTGAGTTAACTTGTGAGCTTGGTCAAGGTTCAGCCAAGCGAGCAAGGGTCCGTTGGCCTAGACACGCAGTTGTGGGGCGACATTGTGCTACGAAAGTTGGATGCAAGTTGCGTGGGCTATGTTTGGCTATGCCATAAGACATGAGAGGGCATATCTAAGAAAGACGCTTGAGACAAAGGCCAAGGATTGAGGGTTGCCCTACTCGGGCAAAGCAAAGGCCAAGTGCACATGCACGAGGCAGTGTCAAGCTTGAGGATAGGACTGTGCATGTGATGGCAATGCTAAGTCCAAGGTAAGGGACGAGTATGTCCGTAGCCATCCCCAGGGGCGCATATGGACAAGATCCAAGGATTAAAGGTGCACCAGAAGAGTTGCTTATACGTTGTCCATGTCGGCCGACATATTGAAGGAGCGGCACCAAAGGGGGCAAGCCTCTGTGGTGATCTTCCCACAGGCATAGGATCGTGCTAAAGACCTGGGAAATGAAGAGGGCTGGCCCATAGTTGGGGGAAGCATGGGTGCCGCACGGGCAAAATTGTGTGCCGCTAACGCAGTGAAAAATGAACCCGTGACATCAGTCCACATAGACATAGGAAATAGGTAACATGTTAGACGACTCATATAATTGATTAATGGCATTAGTATACCACACTGGACAGGTCAACTGAGATGCAACAGACTGCATATTGGTAAAAATAACCTTCCATTGTTCTTAGAATTTTTAATTAATTCCTCAGATCCAAGAATACGCCACAGTTTAAAGGCATCTTAGATATGTAACTCTTAACATATCCACCGTGGTTTTGCTCTTGCAAAATGAAATATTTGTCCTCTATTATTGTTCAAAAGCTCATGGTAAAAATCTTTTGAGTTAGTAGCACTAATTTGAAGCTATAATGTTGGTGACAAACTCATAATTTTAGAACGATTCAAGGATCTTTATTCATTATTTAAGTTTCTTTTAAAAAGCCCGAAATGTACTTAGGAACAACTTGATCTTAAACAAATTCCATTTCAAATACATGAGATAAAAGTGACATAAAGATCGTTATTTATTATTACAACAACCAGTTCGATGTTAGGATACATCCAGTATTTTGAAACCTTAACAGGTAGACATGCTGGAAGTTGTTTTTGGGCTCATTTCTCCCACATAGTAGTTTTACTACTTGGGGAGGAGGTTTTAGAGTTATAAAAGGAACTCGGTTATCAATTTTTTCTGGTGTCTTTATTTTTAGTATTCAATATTATATGTCGGATTTGTTTGTTAGTGTTCAGTCTGATTCAATTTTTCAATTACCCGATTTTCCCAACAAGTGGTATCAAAACCAAGGTTTTGTCTGAGTATGCTCAATGGTTGGATGCAGCTTTGTTTGATCTTCCATATTAGAAGATAATTCATTTGGTCTTCTGTCCGAGTATGCTCTGTGGTAAAAGTTCTGCCTGATCTTCCACTCAGAAAAGAATTACTTTGGTCTTCTTAAAATCTTGGGTTGTTTGCAGTTGTTGTAATATTGAATATTTTTTATTGAGTCTATAATGAAAAATAAAGATTAAGAAATGAAGGATCTTATTTCAAATGTTACACCGGGGGCATTTGTAACGCCCCGAAAAAGTCATACATGCGTTATCTCATAAAAGGTAGCATTTAGATTTGAGGACTTAAAATTTTTCCAAGTGTAAAAAGGACTTAGAATCATTTTGAGCTTCCAATCTTTGGGGATTTTATTTTTGACCTTCCAGACCTCCGCTTCTTGATTTTTTTGTTGAAGTAAGATGGGTAAGTCAAGAGTATGTCTCGGGTGAGTTTCAGAATTTTTATACTAGCTTAAGGGCATGTTTGGGGTGCGAGACAGTAAGGCGAGGCGATTAGACCACGGCGCCCTGGCTAACGCCTTGCCTAGGGACGAGCCCCGCGATAGGCAAGGTGGTGCCTTGCTTACAGCGGGGACGACTGATATAAGAAAAGCTAGGAAAGGCTCAAAACAACCAAGCTAAGTTACAGAACAAGAAGAAGAACACAACAATATTGTAACAACAACTCACGGATTCCCTATAAACGAGAACAAACTAGTACAAATGATTACAAGAATAAAAGGAACAAAGGATAGATAATTAGACCTTGGTTGATATAATCTTAAGAACCCAAGAACATGTGATACTCTTGGACCCTTAACACTACACGCAACGGTTAACCTAACTACTACGTTGACACAAGAGGGACTTTACCTCCTCTAAACACCAACGTCTCAAGCCATGAATGCAACACTAGTGATTCCACACTAGTATCACCCTAATTTCAGGTTGACTCCTAAATAGAAGATAGTACTTGTCTTTAAAAGTGTTATACAACTTACAAATATCATCAAAGTCTAAGTAGTAAATGACGTAACATATTATATTTCTAGTAGGTTACAAAAATTGTGTGAAATGTCCAAAAGACCCCTTAGTCAAAGGCTTCACTTTAGGTGCCCTTGGAGTGTAGTTTATGGACTGTTTTAGAGACTATTTAGGACCTCCTTTTCATTTCACTTGCACACTCCAAGTCTCGGGTTCAATACAACTCATACACGTCCATCTTCGTGGTTATTCTCATATCATCCTCACCTTTTTGAAAAAGGATTCGACCTCGAATCGGCTCCTTGAAAAATCAAAGGAGGACAAACAAGCAAAATATCCTCATGACATGAGGGTTAGGATTACCAAAATACACATATCACATGCCATGACGAGGTGGGACAAACTTGGATTATACCCATGGGTCCTTTGTGTTAAACATGAAAACCTTAGTATAAATGGCACAAAGGAAGAGGTCATTATCAACAAAAAGAGGTAAGGAAGAACCTTCCCTTCCTTCATTAACACCCAAAATCAAACATTTCTTGTCTTCTTGACCAAGTTTCAAGTGGTAAATGTAGAAAATCCCACATTCCGAGAGGGTGCCGGGGTCAAATGGGAGAAGTAGCCAAGGGTCTAAGCCGAGGCTAACCCTTTCTTCTCCTATAATATCACTCCCACAATCACGCATGACATTTTCTTTTAAGAGAAGAATAATATTCAAGAATAGAGAGATATGGCCTAGAAGTCCTACCTCAAAAAGACATATGCCATTATTTACAATATTTCCATACACATGATCTCTATGAACAAAACTACTAGTAAGGATTTTATCACACAAGATGTTCAAAGAGTCACGTGCACTATCAAGATCAACCCTATAAAAACCATCACTAACTTGAGATTTTTTAAGCACACCACACATATACTTAAGTAGTGGAATACATTCATGAGTAAGTTGATCTTCATTCGCATCCTCACTAGTTGTTGGCGACTCACATACCAACATAGACTCACCTTGGCTCGCACAAGGTTCAACTAGTATGTGAATACTCTTGTCAATTGGTAATGGAGTCTTACTTTAGTTATAAGGGATAGCACTAGATGGACACAAATTATTCTTGCGAGAAGAATCAATTTCATCATCTAAAGGATCAACTAGTGCTTGTATACTTACAACAATCATTTGGTCCTGTTGCGACCTAACGTCACCATGAGTATCACAAAAGGACAACCCGAGCACCTCTACACTAGACAAAGCCACAACTACACCTACTTGGCTCCTACTAGCCATAACACAACATACTAAGTTCATAGGTGTGTAGGGGATAGCATTCTTACCTCATAGCTCACATGAGCTACGACCTTTCTCTTGACATGTTGGGCATCCCACTTGCTCCCTTTGACCTACCATATGATCCAACCTTTCATTTTCCATAGCTAGGTTTTGGGACATAGTGTCAAGGTAGGCCAAAATAACATTGGTGGCATTGTTGTCCACGGGTTGAGAGGATGAAGCCGCGGGTTCCATTGTAATTGTACCTAAAAAAAAAAAAAAAGAACAAGCCTACAAATAAAAGCACAAGTTAGTTCGTAACAACCTCAACACACTCTCACACACTTGATCGTATCACACTTGGATTCACAAGTGTTGCAAGTCGGCTTGTAGTTCGTGATGAGTCGAAGGGTGAGTCTACTCCTTGTTCGAAATGGATTCTTTGTTTGAAGACTCAATAAAATGATGTCCTAACTTGAACCAAGAAATTTTACGATTCAAAAATAAGAAAAGCACAAAATAACGTAGACACGAACAACGGATGTAAAGGATTAATTGACAATCTGGTAGGAGTTTACTAGTTTGTTAATTAGTATCAACTAATGAAATAAAAAATCAACAATTAGAAGCTAGAAAAATCCAAATTTGAGCCTAATTATTGATGTGAACAGTAGCAAGTGGTGACGTGAAAGTATGCTATTTGTCTTGGGCCCACACGACTTAGTCACAAATCTGAAATTCTCAACCTTCACACAATTTAGAATAAAAGACAATTAGTTTTGGAGGGAAAGTATAAGTCTTGAGTCTTTTGTAAGTTTATTCTCACAAAAAAAAACGATGATCTTGACTTGTACTAGTTCCACCAAACCAGGCTCCTTGATTTAAGGATAGTAGTTGAAAAAGTTGATGTCAAGTCTAGGAAGTGATGGTTCAAATCTTCTCACCAACAAACTTTACAACTTTATCTTCACCTTTTTGAATCAAGTTTGCACTTTGTGTAGTTTAAGTTATAAGACTAGCTGAAGAACAAGATGAAGACAATAAAAATCTTCGAGAATATAACAGCTTCTCAAGAACAAAACAAAAACAACACCAATCTTCAACACACAGACAACTTCAAGTCACCACAACATTAATCAATATTATAAGATCAACTTTAGATCTAGACACTTTTAGTGTTAGTGAGAAAGAAATCAACACTATAAATACACTAGACAAGCAAAAATATACTAGATCTAGTCACAAAAATCTTAGCCAAGTCAACAACAAGAATACTTCTCCCTTTTTTTTCTAGCAAGCCCAAGATTGATTTTGTTGGAACAAAATCAACCACAAGATTTGATACCAAATGATACAAGAAAATCTAGAAAGACACAAAACAACCAATCTAAGTTACAAAACAAGAAGAACACAACAATATTGTAAAAACAACTCACGGATTCCCTATAAATGAGAACAAACTAGTACAAATGATTACAAGAATAAAAGGAACAAAGGATAGATAGTTAGACCTTGGTTAATATAATCTTAAGTAACCAAGAACATGTGATACTCTTGGACATTTAACACTACATGCAACGGTTAACCTAACTCCTACGTTGACACAAGAGGGACTTTACCTCCTCTAAACACCAACATCTCAAGCCAAGAATGCAACCCTAGTAATTCCACACTAGTACCACCATAGTTTCGGGTTTCCTCCTAAAGAGAAGAGAGGACTTGTCTTTCAAAGTGTTATACAACTTACAAATATCATCAAATTCTAAGTAGTAAATGACCTAACATATTCTATTTATAGTAGGTTACAAAAATTGTGTGAAATGTCCAAAAGACCCCTTAGACAAATGTTTTACTTTAGGTGCCCTTGAAGTGTAGTTTGTAGACTGTTTTAGAGAATATTTAGGCCCTCCTTTTCACTTCACTTGCACGCTCAAAGTATCGGGTTCAATACATCTCACATATGTCTATCTCCGTGGTTATTCTCGTATCAGTGGTGCCCTGCCTACTGCCTTGGGCCTTTTTCAGCTTTTCTACCAAATTATTAAGGGTGTTTTGGGTATTTCCCACTCCCTCATCAACTTAAACACAGGATTTAATCCCAAATACCCCAAAATCCACCACAATTCACCCAAATTACTCAAGAACACCCCCTAGGGTTTCAAACTAAAATTTTATATAACTCAAGATTCAACCGTGGGTTTTAGAATTGATTGAATATTTGAAATCCCCAAACTGTAGGATTCAAAAATCATCCATTAAATTCCTAAATTGAGGTGCGTGAAGTTTATCCTAAAACTACATGGGTTTGTAAACACTAGAACATAATTTAAAGATTCTCAAGCATGAATTTTAAAGGGGTTTTGTAACTTACGTTTTTAGTTTTCGCATGATTGATGTTTTGATGATATTATTGTTTTGGCCTTATCCCCTTAAATTGATTTACACATATATGTATATGTATGAAGGATTGAAATTTAATATTGTTGAGCGAACAAATTATGAAATCCCTCTCTTGTGATAAATTTGAGTTTATGATCTTATTGCGAATGACTTGAAATGAATGAATTATGGTTTGGAGAATAGTTTCTCAATATCATAGTGTTTGAGCATGACTTGGAGAAAATGAGAGGGAGTTTTCTTGATGTAATTATGTTTTATTAAAACAGAAATATTTGCATAAGATTGAGAATTTGACATGATACCTTGTATTATCGAAGTGTTGATCAAGAGAGTTGCTTACATGTGTTTATATGAGCTTTGAAGAAAGAGTTCTTCGAAATGATTTACTGATATGGTGGTCCTAAACATATGTTTTGAAAAACAGAGACTATAAGATACTAATAATGACTCAGAGATGTGGCTTGCAAGTTAATGGTATGACGATACCATATAAATTTATGCCATAACAGAACTAGAGTTTTTAGAGTTTGATTTCAGAGATTGCATGTTTTAAAGAATTAAAAGTGGACTTAAAGAAGGTTAAGTGGTTACCCAAAGAGGGCACGAGTCAATTGACTCACAGCCTAAAATCGTGTTTTGCCGATATGGGTATATTATCATTGTACGCTGGCGATGGCCCTGTGGAGTAGTAGAGACAGAGACTCCGATCCTTGTGGAAAACTTGGGTTGGGGACTTGACTGCCGAGTTAAGGGAAGATTCCATATAGCCCATGAAATTATAGAATTGTAGGGTATACCACCTAACGCAGAAGTAAAACAAGAGTGTAACAGAGTTCAGATGATTTTATAGTCTTTTAAATATGCCCATGTGATTTTTTACCTTATGATATATTTATGAACTTTTTTCAAATTGCTCTCATATATATGAAATTTTTTCAAATTGCTCTCATATATGTTGAATATAAATTATTATTTTGGATTTGTTCTATGTACCAGTACAACTGTATTGACCCCCTACCTCTTAGGGTCTTAGGCTTAATCTACGGTCCAACTAAGCAATAGATTTCTTCCGGCGGAAGTACAGAGTTTAGTTGGTGAGCCTTCTATATTTCAGAAGGCCTAATTATTTTCAGTCATTTATCATTGTTATGGTTTTGGTCTACTGGGGTCCTTGTCCCAGTTTTCAAATAGCTTTGTTTTATGTGTAGTAGAGATTTTGCTGACTGAGTCAGATATTATTTAGATCTTTTTGAATTGTAGTTTTCATTCTTATGTTGAATTCAGAATGACCATGATTTCATAAAAATATTTCTTTTCGCATTTTTTTATTATATGAACATTGTGCATGACTGCTAAATAGAGAGGGGAATTTGGGCCTTCATGTTTCGGGATAATCTTCACGACCAGGGCATAGGTTTAGGTAGTGACATCATTGGGCTCCTCGTCATCATGGTTGAGGTTCCCATGTTCTAGTCTGAAGTTGGCGGTGGAAATATTTGATGGTAATGGACATTTTGTCATGTGACAAGGAGAGGTTTTGGACTCTCTTTTCCAACAGGGTCTTGATATTGCTATTGAGGAAAAGAAACCAGAAGAGGTAGAAGATAGAGATTGGAACATCATTAATCAGTTGACATGTGGAAAAATTCGATAGTGCCTGTCCAGAGAGCAGAAGTTTGCTTTCAAGAATAAAACTTCTGCTCACAAATTATGGAAGGCGTTGGAGGACAAGTTTCTGAAAAAGAATAATCATAACAAGCTCTTTATGAAGAAAAGGTAGTTCCGATTTGATTATCATTGAATTTAGATATGAAATTTGAGGATGAGGATCTGTCTTTGATGTTGTAATCATCTCTTCCCGATGAATTTGAACATTTGGAAACAACGTTACTTCACTGGAAAAAGAATGTGTCATTAAATGTTATTTGTTTAGCTTTGTATAGTCATGAATTGAGAAAGCGGGATAAGATGGAAACCAAATCAAAAACATCTGAAAAAACATTGGTGGCAATAAGTCATCAGCAAAGCTAGACTAAGGGGAGAAGAGAAAGGTCCAAATCAAAGGGCCGAGCCGTTGCCAAAGATGAGTGTGCTTTCTATCATGATAAAGGCCATTGGAAGAAAGACTGTCCGAAGTTGAAAAAAAAGGAAGAATCTGCAAGATGCAAATGTTGTAGAAGTGAAAAGTGATGTAGAATTAGATATTTCCTTAGTTGTTATGCCTTCAACATCATCTCATCTAGATGAGTGGATATTGGATCCAGGATGTACCTATTATGTGTGTCCCATTCAAGAATGGTTTTTTGAATTCTAGGAACTCAATGGTGGGGTTGTTTACATGGGTAATGATAATCCATATAAAAAAACCGGGATAGGTTCAATCAAGCTGCGAAATCAAGATGGATCCACTAGAATTTTATAGCCATACGTTGGCTTCTGAAGTTTATTTCAAGATTGGATTTGTGATCGATTCAACTAGTTTGTCCTAATGGATTTAAGTGGTCGTGTTAATGGACTGGGAATGGAGTTGTTGAATTAGTCCAATTTTAAGGTATGGAAGACTTGTATGGAATCATACCGAGGGGGAGTATTTGTGGGATGCTGTTAATGGGAGTAACACAAGTCCTCCGAAAGACGGACCGGAGAATAGTAATGCATACAAGAAGTGGAAGCAGACTAATGCGAAGGCTGAGTTCATTTTAAAGAGATCCATCTCCTCCAGTTTATTTGATCATATTATAAGGTGCAGATCAACCCATGAATATGGAGGACCCCCAATCAATCATTCAACAAGAAAAATGAAGCTCAGCTGCAGATATTGGAGAATGAATTAGTTAACGCCAACCAAGGTAATCTGTCTATTGCCGAGTATTTCTAAAAAATTAAGAATTTATGTTCTGAGATCTCCTTATTAAATCTGGATGAGGCTATCTCTGAAGCACGAATAAGAAGAAATATTATTCGTGGTTTGAAGTCAGAATATATTCCCTTCGTAACATCAATTCAAGGATAGGCTCAACAGCCATCCTTGGAGGAGTTTGAAAATTTATTATCGTCACATGAGTTACTAGCCAAACAAATGGCTGGGGTATCAATCAAAGAAGGAGAAGGAAAAGCTCTTGTAGCTGGCAAGAGGAACTTTTAAAGGAAAAACAGCAAGAGATATGCCACACTATCAATCTGCAGGTGGTTCAAGCTCACCAAAAAAGTAGGGAGAGTCTACAAATAACAATAATACTCTCAAATGCTATCGGTGTGGTAAAATAGGACACATAAAAATATATTGTTGAGCCAAGGAGACTAATATGGCTCAAACTGAGAAAGCTGTTGAACAAGAAGAAGACTGGGGAAAGTGCTTCATGGCTGAGCGTCGAGCGATTGACCCCATGACATCTATCAATTTTGAAAGGGATTGGATCGTGGATTCAGGATGTGGGCATCATGTCACGGGAGATAAATCTAAATTCTCTAACTTTTGGGAATACAATGGTCGTGATATCATCATAACAACAGATAATACAGTTCATCACGTGGAGAAAGAAGGCACAGTCGTCATCAAAGAGAAGCAGGACGACTCAATCACTCTTAATAGTGTGTTTCATGTTCCAGGGATGAAGAAAAATCTATTTTTAGTTGCAAATGCCGTAGATGCGGGAAGTTATCTCATATTTGGCCCACATGACGTGAATTTCCTTCAAAATATCAAAGAACTCAAAGCAGTTATCATCCATACCAATAAGAGAGTTAATGATTTATATGTCTTATCTGCCTCTAACACATATATCGAGAAGATGAGTAGTAACAATACTGCATATCTATGGCATGCTAGACTTGGGCATATTAATACAGATAAATTAAAAGCCATGGTAAAATTGAATCTCGTAAAAGGATTACCTAACTTAAGCAATTTTGGTGGGGGAGAGATTTGTGAAGGATTTCAATATAGAAAGGCACACCGTTTTCCATTTGATAGATCCTTGACAAGAAGCACAACTCCTCTAGAACTAATTCATAGTGATTTGATGAGGCCAACAAGAACTCCTTCGTTCTATGGTTACTCTTATATGCTACTTTTGTTGATGATTTTACTAGATTCACATTGGTTTTTTTTGTGAAGCAAAAGTCAGAAGTATTCAACAAGTTTCAGGAGTTTAGGAAACTGTTGAAGGCGAGCTTGGTTCAAGGATAAGGCGGTTGCGAATGGATAACGGAGGCGAGTTCACTTCTGAATATTTCCTCTCCTTCTGCCGACAACACGGTATTAAAAGAGAACTTGTACTGACACACCACAACAAAATGGAGTGGCTGAAAGAAAAATTCGCCACTTGACTGAGACATGTAAGAGTTGGATTCCTGCCAAAAAATTACCTAGAGCCCTATGGGCTGAAGGTATGAAATGTGCAGCATATGTGATCAACAGGATGCCGCTTTCTCCAAACAACATGGCATCACTGTATGAATTGATGTTTGGAGAAAAGCCTAACATTAAACACCTTAGAGTCTTTGGCTCTATCTGTTATGTTCGTATTCTGGATTCTCAGTGGAGCAAATTGGATCCTAAGGCAAGAAAATGCATATTTATTGGATATGATGAAAGGAAAAAAGGTTGGAAAGTGTATGGACCCGGAAACTCATCGTTTTATTGTTTCTTGAGATGTCGTACTTGATGAAATTTCCTTGTATTATGGAGTTGCGTCGGAAGGAGAGGGTTCGAAATCATCGAACCCTGGAGTTTCAAAGTTACCCATCACAAGTATCTTTCCAGAGAATGAAATTACTGAGGAGCTAAGTGAAAGGTAAAGCCCAGAGACTCAACAAAGTGAAACTCATCAAGAAGAAGATTTACTTGGTTCTCAAAGACCAAGTAGAGCTATTGTTAAGCCAGGCCGCTTCAGAGATGAAAACTTTATTAGTACATATTATTGTTTTTTTCCAGGGCCAATTGACGATGAAGAACCTTCTTCCTTTGAAGAAGCTAAAGGAGTCAAAGAATGGAAGCTTGCCAGGGATGATGAAATGGAGGATTTAGTGAAAAATCAAACTAGGAGCTTTGTTCCAAAGCCAAAAGATGTACAACCCGTGTCTTGCAAATGGGTGTACAAAATTAAAAGAAAAGCAGATGGCTGATGATAGCATAGACAGATGTAAAGCAAGGCTGGTTGCTCGAGGCTTTTCTAAAAAATATGGTGAAGACTATGAAGAAACCTTCAGTCCGGTGGCTAAGATGATCTCAGTTCGGGTTGTACTAGCCATGGCAGACTCACATGATTGGAAACTGTGGCAGCTTGACGTAAAAAATGCCTTCTTATACGGATAACTTGACAAATATATCTATATGGAGAAACCTCTCGGGTACGCCTCTAGCTTACATCCTAATTATGTCTGTAAGATTAAAAAGGCACTTTATGGGCTCAAGCAGGATCCACGATCATGGTATGGAAAAATTGCTCAATATTTAATTTTTTGTGGATATGCTGCATCACATTCAGATCCTAGTTTGTTTGTTAAAAAACAAGGAGACTTGCATATAGTTGTTCTCTTGTACGTGGATGACATGATAATAACAGGAAACAATGATGATGAAGTTTCAAGGCTTCAAGAAGAGCTGGCCATAAGATTTGAAATCAAGAAATTGGGTCAACTACATCATTTTCTTGGATTAGAGGGGACAAACACTAGTAAAGGAATCTTTGTTACTCAAGAAGGGTATGCCAAGAAGCTTGTTGACAGGTTTGGAATAAAACATAGCAAGAAATGTTCCACTCCTCTCGAGACGAGTACGAGGTTAAGGCGTGAAGAAGGCTCACTTCTTGCAGATCCCAAAACCTTTCGAGCTCTAGTTGGAAGTCTTCTCTATTTGACTATTATAAGGCCAGATACTGCCTTTTCGGTTGGATATGTTAGCAGATTTATGCAATCACCAAGAAATCCACACTTGGAAGCTGCAAACAGAATTCTGAAATATATCAACTCAACATTAGATATGAGTCTATTCTTTCAAAAGAATAATGATTTGATATTAGTGGGTTATACTGACGCTGATTTCGGTGGCGATATGGATGACCGAAGATCTACATCGGGCTATATTTTTCTCTGTGGTGGAACAGGTATTTCTTGGTTCAGTAAAAAGCAAGACTCTGTTTCTTTATCAACTATGGAGGCAGAATATAAAGCAGCAACTCTTATTGCTCAAGAACGTGTATGGCTACAAAGACTTGCTGAAGATTTGAAACTACCTATAACAAATCCAACTGCAATTTTTGGAGACAATCAAAATGCCATCAAGCTCGCAAACAATCCAGTATTTCATGCAACAACTAAGCACATTGAGGTAGAACATCACTTCATCCGAGAAAAGGTTCTTGATGGAATTATAAATACTTTGGAAGTAAGAAGTCAAGAGAATATTGCTGATCTCTTCACCAAGTCACTTCGTAAAGCGTCGTTTGAGTTTTTCCGTGACAAGCTTGGGGTAATTTCCAAACTATCACTTTAAGGGGGAGTGTGAAAAAAAGCTAAAGATGATTTTTTTTGGAAAAAATATAGATTTATCTAGATTGTCCTAGTAAAGATATTCTTGACGAAATAATCTAGATATTGTAGAGCATTGTAGTGGATAAGTTTGCTAGATATTTCTTACAGATGTATCTAGAAGAATTTCTAGAATCATCCATAGACTAGTATAAATAGAGAGGGGTCTTGAACATTTGTAACCATCCAAAAATCAAATACAAAGCATATTAAGTAGTCTTCTTCCAAAGTTCTCTCTTTTAATATTTTCCTTCACCTTTCTAGCTTCCTCTTCTTAGTTGAATCTTCCGATTTTAGTTAACGATCTTGGGCTAGCAGAAGGTTTCCTAAATATACCTTTCTTCTGCTATTCTTTACTTAATTAACTCATCCACATAAATCTCCGTTACTTCTTCCACACTCTTCAAATCAGTTGGTTCCACAAGTCCTTCATCACTCCATAACTCTTTCAACAAAGTATATAACAATATCTTCGTCCTTTGGATAACTTGCAAGGAACTCAACTTAATTGTATAACCTTCATCACTTCCTCTTCATCCTTAAAAATAAAGGAACTCAAATTATTGAGAAGTTCAAGCCACAAAGCCTCTTTCTTTTCCTTTCTTGAAATGACTCCGCCGATCAAATCAAGTACCAACGGAAGCCCATCACACTTTTCGGCTATTTTCACTCCAACATCTTTCAGTTCATCAGGGCAACATTCTTCTCCGAACACCTTTTTCTCGAATAACTCCCAACTTTCTTCTGGTCTTAGCAATCGAAGATCAAGAGGATCACTGTGGCATTTTCCATGCAAAGCCACTTCCTTTTTTTGACTCGTTAAAATAACTCTGCTGCCTTTCTGAAATTCAGATGGAATGGCGTATAAGGGTCTTGTCAGCTCATCCCATGTTGCAGTATCCCACAAGTCATCCAAGACAGCAAGGTACCTCTTTCCAAACAGTTGTCTCCGTAGCTTATCAGCAACGTCATAGTCTTAAGTCATCCTCACGGATTCTTTCTTTCAAACCAATAACTTCATTGAAAACTTTCTGCAACAACTTTTTCTCATTACGTTCCTGGTCAACTGTGCATCAAGCACGAACATCGAAATTACCAACAACGGACTTTTCAGTATGTACTCTGTAAGCCAAAGTTGTTTTCCCAAGCCCCGGCATGCCGACTATGGAAATGACATTTACCTTAGCTGGTCCGCTGGTGAGCTTCCTGATTATCCACTCTGTCTCCTCCTCAAAACCTACAATTATTTTACTAGGTATTGATGACTTGTTTATAACTGGTTTGTTTGGAGAGTTCACAAAAATGATATGTTCTTGGAGATCTTCTCTTGTACCTCTTTTTTTACAAGCTTGATCTTTCCTACGGTTTTAGGAAGTAAGAAGATAAGCTGCAACAGACCACGATCTCTAGCAAGAATTGAGTTAATGGCATGTTCCGCCTCATATGCCACATCTAGAACACGAGTCCAAAGATCTCTATGCAATTCTTGCTCCACATTCCCAAAGAACGATCTTATGTGTTCTAAGTCTTCTTTCACCCGACTGATTTCTTCTTTTATCAAAGCAACTGAATAAGCATTGGAATTGACCAAGTCATTTAAGTTTCTGAGTAGAAGAGTCATGAAGAGCGGTTCATCACTCATGGGGAAGCAGCGCTGAGATGAGTCTGCAGGGGCTTTCAAGAAAACATGTCTGAGATCTTCCTTCAAAAGTTCAATATTTTCCAGCAAGTCTTGACCTGCAGAACTTATTTTGTTCATATTCTCTTCATCCGTTGAGTTCTCTTCTAAGTTTCGAATGAGAATGGACACCTCCCTAATAAGTGATCCAACACTTGCCAATAGAACAAATAATTTTTCATAATGAATAAAGTCCTTTGGCATTTCTGTAAGAATAATCAATAGGAACTCTATCATGACATGAATGTTGGACACTGAAGTGCTACGAGGTATAGCATTAACCATGTGCTGTTGTAGATGAATCAGATGTTCTCTAAGAATGTCTGGAGATGCTTGTAGGAGCTGCTTAATGAAGTGTCCAACTTCAGATGACTTCGAAGTTTCCAATATTGTAGAACATATGTGCATAACCTCCAGTGAAACCGGAGTTATCTTCAAAAGTAGATGAACTAGCATGGACTTGACTTGAGAGACTTCTAAAGTAGATGACTTCAAAAGCATATCATCAAGTCCATCTTCATCTTCTTCATCTGCTCCATCTTCATCTGTTTCATCTGTCTTATCAAGTTGATAAGACAAAAGGCCAAAACAGAAGTGTCCTACTCTCTCAGCCATAAGTTGAAACTGAGGTAAGACACATTCAATTGTCTTATGCTCAATGCAACCGTTTACTATCAGATCAAGAAAATCTCTTAAATTTCCAAAAACATTCTGAAGAAGCTCATATTGAGTCATTGAGGGCAAAAACAACTCAGCACGAACCTTGGGAAGATAAAGGAGATTCACAAGGACCGTGTCCAAAAGTTCAACCAACTGATCCTCAGTCATGGTGGCACTTGATTCAGATTGACGATCTGAGATGATAAAACTTTTGATATTTTCAAGGAGGCGAGGAACGACATGATCCTTTAACTTAACCAGCATGTCATCTCCACTCTGATGAAAAAGTGATTGAACCAGATCATGAACCTCATATGATATGCAAGACATGTCAACATTAGAACCATCCGAAATGTAATAACAAAGCTGTAAGCATGCCGACAAAAATGTCAGCTCCAATCTCAGCTTTTCAATTTGATTCGTATCAAGAACAATTTGATCTTCTTCATTCTTTAACCTGTCTATGAAATCAAGAAGGTTGACAATGTCCTCGCGAAGCACTACAGATGATACCTGCTAAAAGACCAACAAGCATCAAAATTTTCAGTATATATTCGCCATGACAAATTTTACCATAACTAACGTAAATATAGAGGGTGGGCCTTCTTCAAAATAACCTACTGCATAAGCTAAATATTTGTTCTATAGTTACAGTTCATATGATAAACAAGAATTAGATTTCTCAGAAGGTGACTCGACTAATGAAAATTGTTCGAGAAAGTCACTTGTCTTTGATTTGTAATAGAAAACCACCCTACACATTCAGGTGGTATTCAACTGCTCAATAACATTATCAATGGCAGCTCGAATTTTGATTTTGTTCAAAAATTGAATAACAACATTGACAAAACTCATAAAGTAAGAATGTTAATAAAGAATTTCTACGGATCTGTCCATCCATATATATACTAGTTAGTTACTCGGTGCACTGAAGAAGTATATTACCTAGTACAGATGATTTTATACCAAATCGAAGAAAAAGAATACATATATTGAACATAGTCATTTGATTTTCAACACTGTTTGGGGTTCTTATATTCTTTGGGTTGAGTTAGGCCAAGTGCCAAATCGTTACAAGCATTATTTTGCACATCAAACCCAACCATAAAAAGCACACGTTACCCAAATTGAATCCCTGCACTTAAAACAAGTTATTCCACAGGAAAACAAAATCATTTTTCTTATATACAAACTACAAGAAACTTTTTTTAAAAAAAGTTGATTAACATGTTTAAGTTGATTAAGCTCCAGAAAAAAAAAAAAAAAAGCATACACAAGACTAAATTAATTATGTAAAAATATAAAAAAAAAAATTGTATAACAATACCGATGAGCTGTTTGCTTCTCCGTCCTCTCTTTTCCCTTCATTTTCCTTTTCTCTTTCCATGTATGTAGTTTTCCTTTCAAGTTTTCAAGATCTGATCATGTATAAAAAGTACACAAACCGTAAGAGAACAAGTAGAAAAAAGAACACAAGAAACTGAAGACATCTACAACAACAACAGACATCTACATTCTCGTGAGGGCAAAATGTATATAGATTGTACGTCTATCTAGTGAAGTTAGACAAGTTATTTTCAAAAGACACTCAGCTCATGTCAAGCAGCACAAAACAGATTTTACGAAAATGGATTCATTAGCAACAAAGCTTGAACAAGTTAGAAAATGACTTCACAAGTCAAGCTGGGACTGCCCAGTGTCCCAATGGAGAATGCAATTTCTTCTCCTCATTAGTTGATCTGTGAAATTCCTCTTTTGCCATTTACATTACCCAATAATTGAGTAATCTATGATTTGCTCGTGACCACTTACACCTTATCTTATTTTATTTTTTAATAGAATAAGGTGTAACCTATTCTATTATTTGAAGGAGCGTTTTGGAGTAATCTACAGTTGTTGTCCAAGAGGTCAAGCATTAAAAACAACCTTTTGACATAAATGCAAGATAAAGTAGCGTACAATACCCTTGTGGTTGGTCTCTTCTTGGACCTTGTGGATAGCGGAAGATTTAGTACATCAGACTTGTCTGTTTTTAAGGGTGTAAATCACTTAAAACGATAAGATTTTTTTTCTATCCAAACATTGCTAAAACTGACAACTAGAATCTGATAGGTGAATTATGCTTCCTCCGTTACTGACGAGTTTCACATATTAACTTGATATTGAGGCTGATCCAAGCTAATTAATACCTCTTTCCATTAAAAAAAAAGAGGTTGAAAAGTGATTCTTGTACTCCCTTTGCTTTTACATGTTACATTTTTACAGAAAATATTTATAAAAAAAAATAATTATTGACTTAGCTATTTTGTCATAATATTTTTATTAAATTACATTTACTATAGTGTCTTGAAATTAATTTGAAAAAAATGTAATTAATGCAAAAGGCATAATAGAAAAAAAAATTGTCTTTTTTAATTTATCAAAAATGATAAATAAAAATAAAAATAAAATTCAAAAAATAATAGCAGGTAGAAATGAACTGAGAAATAAATGAATAGTACGTTATTATGTGTTGTGAAAATTGACTCTTGTCCGTAGGTAGTAGCGTTGTGCATTATTATGAGGTGTAGAAAGTGACTCTTCTAGGTTAGGCAGTGCATTAGTAGGTGTTGTAATTCCTCCAAAATAGTTGTACCTTATTTTAAAATTATTTGTTTCAATTTTACCGTTTTGTTTATTTAAATTAATAAAATTTTATTATATTCTTTCAATACTATTTTTATCGTTAAATTTCAAGAGAATTTAGTAGTGATGAATTTTATTGTTCCTATGACTAGTACTACCTTCATCCAACAATACTTGTTCATTATTAACTTGATACTCAACTAATAAATAATATGAGTAATTTTATCATATTACCCTTTAAACATAATAAATTAGATGTCTTGAAAAATGCATTGAGTGATGAATAGTATTTAATAATAAGGGTTAAGTGTCAAACGGGGCGGGCCGGGCCAACCCGAAACCGGCCATTCCATTTTAACCGGATTGAGGGTCGCTTAAGGGCCGGGTTTGGCGCTAGCCGGGCCAGGCCCAACAGTGAAAAAATTAAAAACCACCCGAACCCAGCCCATTTAACTCAACCCAGTCAAACTCACCTAAACCCGGTTAAAAAATTGGTCAAACCCTATCAAAAATATTAAAAAAAAAAAATTCTTTCAATAAACATTACATATACCCACCTATATACATTCTAAATACGTTAAATAATATATATAGAATATATATATATAGTATATACTACATTAGAATTTAAAAAATATATACACATATACACAATTAGTCAATTACTCATATATACGCACCATTCAATGTATATATACTACTACTTATAAAATATACTACAAAATATATACATTACAATATATATAGATATACTTATATACTAATTTATAAAACATATACACATGTATATGTTAAATATACACTTCAATAGAAGATATAAACACGTGTATACACACCATTCAATGTATATAAACTACTACTTATAAAATATACTACATTATATATACATTACAATATATATAGATATACTTATATACTAATTCATAAAACATATACACATGTATATGTTAAATATACACTTCTATAGAAGATACATACACGTGTATATGCATCATTCAATGTATATATACTACTACTTATAAAATATACTACAATATATATACATTACACTATATATAGATATACTTATATACTAATTTATAAAACATATACATATGTATACGTTAAATATACACTTCTATAGAAGATTTATACACAATTATACAAAACATATGCTACTTAATATAATAAATTAATAATATATTATAAGTATGTTTTTAATTTAAAGTAGAAAACTAGAAATTCAATTTAAAATTTTAAATCGTTAAATGAATAAATATATAAAAAGCAAGGACTAAGGAGTTAATGAATTTGGGAAATTTAATTAATTGCAAAATAATCCAAAATTTATAATTTACATGAATGAAAAATCTACAAATTATGCATCATATAGTCCACCTCATTCATGTTAATATTAACGGGAACTTGCATAGGATAGTCGAAGTCAAAGCGGTCAAAACCATACATTGGACTTGATTCTGCTGAGTTCTCCCGTGAAGTCATAATTTCTTCAAGTTTCAGCTCGTCGCTCGGCTCCGTTTCCATTCCTTGGTTTCTTATTTCTGCTCCAATCCAATCTCTGAGGCAAACTATAACATTCATTGCATTTCTTCCCAATGAGTGTCGGTTGTCTCCAAGCTGTTGTCGTCCCTGACTAATCTAACGTGTTGAGCCATCATCTGCGATCCTCTGGTGCCATCCAAAGATAATATTTCAGCTCTTCCTGATAAGTTAATGTGTAAGTTCTCTCACCAATACTGTTCCAACAATTTAAATCAAAAAATGAATCAGGAAAATCACTATGTGCCGACCTTTTAGAAGATGGTGACTATTCGGGGGGATGAGGAGCGACAGTTGGAGTGATATTTATAGGTACGGTTAAATCAAATAAACCAGCATAGTGATTATATAATTTTTCTATGTAACCTTTTGCATCAGCCGTAGCCGTCCACAAATCAGGTTGTACTTGTTCAGAATCATGGTTAGTACTTATTTCTAAGTTAGTATAAATAAGAGTACTAAAGTGACAAATATTATTATATTTCATACACGGATTTATCATAGCACCAACCAAATAAATAGGGGGAATCGGGAAAAATATTTTTTAAATTTCGCAAACATGACACTAACAGCTTCTTTATAACCTTCTTTATTTTTATATTCTTTGAGCAAACCAGAAATATCGGCTATATATGCCAAAATATTACAAACAGTAGGATAATAAGCACTAAAAAATTCAACCGTAGCTATGTAAATTTTTTCTAAAAACTTAACAAGATCATTAATTAAAACCCAATCAGAATCATGTAGCATGCAATCAGCAGAATCAGTAAATGAACCACAATGTTGGTTAAAAACTAATGTAATAGGAATTCTGTATTTGTAACACGTTTTTAAAAAATCATACATAGAATTCCATCTCGTATCAATTTCCTCGGGCATCAATATCAGTGTAAGTCCATTTTCTTGACATTTAACTTTAAATTCTCTAATTCTTGATCTACGATTATTTCCTTGAATAAAACCAACAACAAGACGAATTTTTTCAATATAAAGCTCAAAAAACTCAAGACCATCTTTTACAATTAAATTATATATATGACATGCACACTTAATATGAAAAATTTCAGGCAACGACGGAGATAGAGTAGATTTTAATTTTTTTATAGCAGTCTTGTTGTTAGAAGCATTATCAAAAGCAATACATAAAATTTTATTTTCGATACCATAATATTTGGCAATTTTAACAATAGAATCAACAATAAATTGTAAGTATGTTTACGATCTTCATCATATTTTAAAGCAAGAATACATTTTTGTATCACGAAATTACTATCCATTCTGTGAAAAGTAATTATTTTTATTTATAGCACGACCAAGATCAGAAGTTAGGGACAATCTACATTGAATATTTTTTTTAAATGTTGATAAATAAAAATAATATTGTAAATGAAGTCTAAAAATATCAGACCGACAAGTACTTCTAGGAATACCGTTAAACATAGGATTATAAGTTGCTTGTATATAATGAATAAAGGCATCAGAAGAAGAAAAACTAAAAGGCAAACAACCCACAGCTACAATTTTAGCTATTTTTCCCGATCCCTCAATTTATTATACTTCTTCGCTACGTGACCGGTTTCTGGGTCCATTCTAGTTTGCGTTGACCCACCAAAATCCCCACCAACTTGTGCAATATTTAACTCTCTTTTGTGATCTTCAGCTATATGTCTCATTAACGTACCCGTACCCTCTTGCTTGCCTCCACATCTATGCTTATATATTTGTTGACAAATATTGCATTGCACCTCAATATTTGATATACGTTCAAAAAATTACCATGCAACACTAGTTATTTTACGAGGCCTTGGGGAACGGGGAGGGAGATTAACCGATTCAGATCTAACGTTGGAATTTTCTACTGTGGGTGTTTCAGCAATATTTCATTATCTTCGTCTAAATTAACCGCATCTACTTCATTTTCTTCTTCTATACCGTAATTTTCCTGAGCTTCTAGATAATCCATATCGTGAGAACCTACACCTAAAGGTACACCTACTTCTTCCTCAAAAAGTTGACTAAGCTGTGTCGGAGGCATACAGGTATATCTACTACTTGAACTACCTCTACCGCTAGTAATTCGCTTTTTACTATCACTACCGGTTTTGGGATAAAAAATTTTAACACCTTTAGTAGCGAGGTTTCTTAATTTATCCATAATATAAATTAAATTAAACTAAAAAGTTCAAAATAAACAAATATAATAAAATGAAATATTAAATAATTAATACAATAACTAAAAATTAAACGAAGAGATGGAACGACAATACCAAATTTTGGAAGTATACGAAGGTTGCAGCTTAAGAAACTTTCGCTCGTACTTTGTAAATGAAAAATTCAAAAATTAAAGTGAACACTTTAAGAAATTAAATATATTGAATATTTGAGAATTGAGAATTGATATTTAAGAGAGAATGAGATTTGACAGAGTGAAAAATTGTGTGGAAATTGATTTAAAGTTGTAGGGTATTTATAGAATTTTTTTTGGGATTAAAAAATATATTTTAAAGTAAAAATTTTTTTTTTTTTAATAAAAGGGCCCAAACTAGCCATTTGGACCCAAAAACGGCCATATAACCATTGGGCCAACGGCTAGTTTGGCCCAAAACTAAAAAAAAATAAAAAAAATCAATCCGGGTCGGGCCGGTCAATCGGCGGGCCTGGACCGAGCTTGGTCCTGGCTAACCAGGCCTAAAATTAAAAAAACTGGCCCGGGACCCGGAACCCTAAAGCCTTAGGGCTTTTCGGGCTGGGTCATTTTAGTGGGTTGGGTCGGCCCACTTGACAGACTTAGGTAAAATGGGTAGAAAAGAATAAACTATGCATTGGTTTTTCAATCTGGAAAACTATTATTAGATATATATTTTTAGTATATTGAATAAATATTATTGCACAGAAGGGGTATTATATTATTGGGCAAGAGATTGATATATAGAAAGTGATAAATAAGGAGTGGGTCCTTCTTAATTAATATTTTCTTAAGAAATCTTTAAAAGAAAAATATACAGTAATAGATAATTTGAGACGGATGAAGTGTTATAGACTTAAATGTATCCACCACTAGTTAAAGGACGACCCTTTGACTGAGAATGACTACAAACATTAAAGTGCAAACAACAAGAACAACAACAGCAAACTACACACGATATTTACATGGAAACTTTCTTGTTTAAGGGAGTAAAGTACGACCTATCTCGTAGGATTTTCACCAGCACATTCCACTAAAACAAGAGCAATGTTGAATTATAGACTCCGATAGTCCTAAGCTTATCCTCTTAACCCCTACCCCCTTAGAATAGTACATCACGAGCTGCACTGCAATACCCCTTTGCAGTGCTGTATTTCTACCGTAGTGACAACAACTTTACAGTAGTTGACAATTCATAGTTGACTCGTACAGATCGACCTGGTGTGCGTATCTGGTACTATGAAATAAGATATCATAACAAATTTTCTGTAGCACTGTCATCGTTGCCAACATCTTTACAGCTATGGACTGTTGTGGATTGGTGTGAGAGTTGATATGTACAAATCATCCTAGTGCGAATACCTGATCCCTCCTTTGGTCCTTATGAAATAAGATCCTCTAAGACATATAGTTTCTCTCATATGAACATTCCTTCTTGACTTATTATCCTGTTTCCCCTGAGATCTTAATTTTCTTGTTTCCCTTGAGATAGGCCTTATGCATGTTTGGTTCCTCAACTGGTCCCTCGTTCGGTTTGCCGATCAATTCATCAAAACAACGCATAGTACAATAGTGAATATGCGTCATTATGTATAATACTATTACTAACTCTTATGGAGATTATGTGATCACTATCACAGTCAATTGTCACAACTGACACAAAGTTCAAAAGTTGGTGAAAAAGCTGTTGTCACCTTTTTGTCTCAGTCAATGGGGTCTCTCCTAGGTTTCCTTATGTCATACTATATATTACTCATCTTCTTCGGCAAGAAAAACTTGCTTCCATATCCTTAAAACTAAATATCTTTTTGAAGCTGTGAATCAAAGACTCCTTTTGCAATAGAGAACTGATAGCTCATCAAGTTGTATTTTATTTCCTTGTTGCACTTGAGTCTTTGTAATGTGATCTTAAATGTTTTCCTACATTTGCTTATGATTTTTAGTAGGCGTTGTGGTGTAAACCCCTTCTCTTTGTAATCATCTAAAGTTAAGTGATTCAAGTTACCGTTAGCTTGGGTTTTTAGTTAGAGTTAGCTGGAGTGTGGGTGCAGTAGAGTTGTTGTATTGTTTCCTAGTAATAGAGTTATTACTCGAAGAGTAAGGATTAAGAGTTTAATCCTAAAGTCTAGAGTTTGTTTTCAAGAAGTTGCTTGGCTATAGTGAAGCTTAGAAATCCTCGAGGCAGGTCATGAATTCTTCTCCCTTGAGCAAGGAATTTCCACGTAAAACTTCTTGTGTCTGCTATTTACTTTACTCCTGCACTTCTTAGTTTATATCTCTCCTAGTTCTTTTCGTGTGAGTTCATCTAGGAACATGCTCCAGAGTTGAGAAGCAAACCACCATAACTCTTCAGTCGGGATAAAGGTGCATGGCCGAGGAATTAGAATGAATTTGTGTAACTTAGTGACCAATGAGAATATAGTTAAGATGGCTTAATTGATAATTATTTCGGTATAAAAATTGAGAATTAATTTGCGTCATGTTTGGTTTGAGGTATTAGCTAGTCTCCAAATTATCTTACTTCACTAGTTATATACTAAAATGACGGAATTACTATCTCATATAAAAATTGAAATAAAATAATGTCATGAGATATTCTTACTTATTTCATATCATGGGAGCTAGGGTAGTCGATGAGGGTGGGGGGGGGGGGGGTTTCCTAAGTCATATTTTGACTTGGCATATCCATTAAGAAAAATAATTATTGACATTACTATTTTACCATAATACTTCTACTAAACGATGTTACTTTTGTGTTTGAAATTAATTTGGAAAAAAAGGAAAAAGAAAATTGTTTTTCTTTAATTTGTTCAAAATCACAAGTAAAAATTAAAATCAAATTAAGAAAATAGTGACAAGTAAAAGCGAACGGAGGGAGTATATAAACAACACATGCTAATTAATCCTCGATCAATAAGTTGTAAGTGAAACTTTATGATAATTGAAATATATGTTCAGTTATGTTCCCTCTTCCTTCTTTCCTGTTGGAACCTTGAAGTTTTGATGAATGACAATATGAATGAAACAAGTTGACATGAGCAAATTTAATGCAATTGGAAACTTCAACTTACTGATCATATGGGGAATAGAACAGGTTGAATTTTATTCAAACACTTGATGATAAGGGAAAACAAGTTGAGTTGAAAAAGGAGTCCTATGTGTGGGAGGAGAAAGATTCCGATAAATTAATATGTGCTGATTTAAAGAATTGAAATTTGACTACAACACCAAGAAACAAGAGTTGGAATTGAAGAAGGAATCTCACTTGAAGTAAAACTCTATGCAATGAGTGTTTTGCTTAGAGGAGGAGTTTGAAATAAATAATGACTCTTTGGAGAGTTGTGCATAAATAGAAGATGCAAAATCCAGAATAATTCACGCACTTAAAAAAATAGAAAATCTCAATCGACAGATTGACTTCACGAAGTACTACTCAATCACTAAAGAAACACGTTGAAGAACCTGGTCCTCAGTACAGAATCCAGCTAAGAGTTTTAGCATTGATTTTTAGAGTTGTTCATTGTGTTTGAGTTATTCATGTAATATTAGTTTCAGTGTGTTATAAACTGAATTAGGATCTAGTGTTCGAGTTGGGGAAAACTCAGATACTTTGGGAACACATACCTTGGGAGGTGTGTGTGTAGTTAGGAATTAGAGTTTATAATTCCTAGTTATTGAGTTATAGGATTAGAGTTTATAATTCCTAGTTGTTGAGTTATAGGAATTAGAGTTATAATTCCTATTTGTTGGCTACAAGAGTTTTGTAATCAGTTGTTGTTGAGGCTTAGAGTTTTTGTAGTAAAGTTGGGATTAAATCCTGTAGAGTTGCAGGTCATGGTTTTTTACACCTTTTGAGCCGGGTGTTTTTCACGTAAAAATCATTGTGTTCATTACTTTCTGTTTACTGTGAAACACGTCAGTGGAACACGTCAGGCAACACGTTCCATTTATAAGCAAAATTTAGGCAAAAATAAGAAAATCATTAGGGCATGCATTCTTAACAAGTGGTATCAAAGATGGTTATCTTGTGAAGGCTAACACCTTAATATAAGATCCAAGATGAATTCTACACCACTTACTGGATACTACGATGGAAAAGACAGCAATAGGCCTCCGTTGTTCAAGGGATAATACTACTTATGATGGAAGGAAAGGATGAAAGATTTCCTTCAGATTGTGGACTACGAACTATGAAATATAATTATCGATGGACCTCAATACCCTATGAAGAAGGATGTTGAAAAGAAGGAAGTATTAAAGGATAAGAATGAGTATGATGAGGCTGACTTTAAGATGCTTGGAAAGAATGCTAAAGCCAAGTATATTCTTACTTGTGGACTTGGAATAGAGGAATACAATAGGATCTCAGGTTGTACCTCTGCAAAACAAATTTGGGATACTCTTCTGGATAGATATGAGAAGAATATGGAGAACTTCAAAAAGAACGAGGGACCCAAGGATAAGTCACCAGCATTAAAGGCATCTAAAAAAGAAGAATCGGATATGGATGATAAAAAACTTGTCAAGAACTTTAAAAAATAATTTAAGAAAGACAAGCGTCAGAACAAGAAAGAAATAAGTAGAAGGTGTTGTTCCAATGATAAGTCTCAAGGTGGTTTCTTCAAGTATGAGAAGATAGATCACATGATCAAAGATTGTCCAGTCTGGGAAATAGGATGGAGAAAGGAAATGGATGAAAAGGAATTGAAAGAAAAAAACAAAAAAGAGGGAAGAATATGCAATGGTAGCAGCTTAGGTATTTGACTCAGATGATGATGAAGTTGATAAAGCAGCACTCATGGCTCTTAGAGATTCAGACTTGGAGGAAGAAGATGATGCTTGTGAGGTAAGTATACTTGAACTTAAAGAAAAGTTGCATTTGTTTTCTAAAACAAACCTTATTTCATTGATGAGTGGACTAATTGATGACTTCCAAGAATCAACTTCTGATAGGGATGAGCTGTTCAACAGTCTTGCTAGCATCAAATTTGATTTTATTGATTTAGAAGCTTGCAAGAATATTGTCGAACAGTAAAACTGCACTCTCAAGAAACAGGTTGAGCGACTTGATTCTTCAAACAATGATCTTAAGTCTGAAGTTCTAAAATTGATACACTTTGAAAAAAGAAAAAAGGCCATGAGTAAAGATCAAGAAAATGTTGTACTTGAGCTAGTCAGATACAAACAAGAATGTCATGATCTAACAGAAAAAATGAATAAGTTGAGTCAAGAAGTTTCTAAACTAAAAATTGATCTTGAAAGGGCAAATAGGTGGACAAACTCCTCAAGAATTATTCACAAATTGGGGGAAAGAAATTACAGTGAAAAGGCAGGATTACCATTCCATAAAAATTTTGATATTCCTAAAGATTTATGTTATATTTGTGGTAACCTTGGACATCCAACCACTGAATGCTCAGTTGTTTCCAAAAGAAGATCTAGCAGTCTAAAGCTGGCAAATAAACTATCTCAGACCAAGAAAAGGATAAGTAAACCTGGTCAGAGAAACAGGTTACGTAACTTGTTGCCTGCATGGGCTAGAAGAAATCTGATTCATCCAGTTACTCATAAGAAAAGACCCAACCTTGTCTGGGTGCCTAAATTTAACCCCTAATTTGTTTTGAAGGTGCGAGTGAAAGGAGGCAAGAAAAATTTGTACATGGATAAGTCTTGCTCAAGGCATAAGACTAGAAGAAAATAAAGTTTCTTTCACTTACCACATTTAAAGGGGAAATGGATCATTTGAAAGATGGTCATATTTGTAGTGCTCGTGTAAGGGGGAAGCAAGGGAGGTTTAAAAAAAAGAGGATGACTGTGAAACTAATGTGCATGCACATGAACATATTGTACCACCTGGTTCAACTGTTGTACTGAGGACATATTGACAGGGGGAACATGTTGTACCACCTAGTTCAACTATTTTACAGACTGAGGGCATATTGACAGGGGGAACAACAAATAAAAAAATGAATACATCAATAAAACCAACACAAGTTGCTGGCAATTTTATTAGTACTTCATAAAAATTGGTGTTGTCAAAAGAATCTTGAGATATCTCATGGGAATCAATGGCTTGAGACTATGATATCCAAAGGAAAACAATTTCACTCTTGGGGGCTATAAAAATATTGACTATGTGGGTTACTTAATTGACTGGAGAAGCACCAAAGACACTAAGTAGAGAGCATTTTGAAAGAAATAGGTTAGACTTGAGGATGATTAAAATTGCATGAACTCCCCTTAATGATTGACTAGAATAATTATTTTTCTTTTTAATCTTATTAGCTAAAAAGTTATTCTATTCATTCTTGTACATTTAGTTGTGTGTCTCAATTCCAGATTTTTGACTTTTTTAACCTAATTTTGTATTAGATTGTGCAAAAAAATAGGTACAAGCAAGCAATTGTGACCACAAAGTTCTTCTTATCAGGTATGTTCTACACTGACATAAGCATAGGCTGTCTAAGTTGAAATAGTTGAGCACACCTGTTCAATTCCACACACTTCATCCTCTCATTGTCTAATAAAGCTAATAAATTGTTGACCAAACTTTCTTTGATTCTCTCCAAATGGGTGTGCACAAGTGTGTTAATCCTAAACCAAAAATTCCTTCTCCTTTCTCTACCAAAATATCAGTTGTGTACCATGGATTTTCCAAGCTTGATCATCAATCACATGCAGCATATGTTTCTGAAGAATGAAAAGGGTCATGCTTTCCCTTTTAGTTCCTAATTGGTAATTTTTTTTTGGGATTCTCAGCCCTAAATCAGGTTTGACTTATAAAAAAAAGATGTTCTTGAACAGATGAATCATGTTGCTCTACCCGTTTCAATAAGGAGGGCTAAGACTCATTTGAGAAAAAAATCAGAACTAGAAGCTGCATAAGACAGTCATGAAGTTGAATAAGAGGTCTTTAAGGCTACGATCATGACTTTGAAGCTTGACCTTGATTGATAGAGGGATGAAAATGTTGAATTCATTCATCAATTAACACAATTGATATCACCTGTTCCACCATCCTCATCAGCTTCGCACTATTTGTATCCTTAGCCATGTCCCACTTTTATATCAAATTTTTTTAATACTCAATTGTTTTGCTTTGTTCAGTACTAGCTTAGGTTTAATGTGGAACATGCTCTGTTAGTTAAATGGAATGTTTATCTTTGCTAAATTGACTCATATTTTTGCTCTCTTTAATACATTACCAGGTTGGCTAAAGTCTTTGTCTGATTGTTTTGGTGATAGCCCCACTGGCCATGAATAGTATAACAAAACACTTTGGTTAGTATATTATTGCATTGAAATGGTTTTTCGATGATGCCAAAAGGGGAAAGATAAGAGGGTTGTGTAATGTTTATAACCCATTGACTAAGTTGTTTCATTTTAGTATTTTATACTTTAGTGCCTATAGGTGAAGATATTTGAATGCACAAAGACAAGAGGGTTGTCATCATCAAAAAGAGGAAATTTGTTGGAACCTTAAAGTTTTGATAAATGACAATATGAATGAAACAAGATGATATGAGTTAATTTAATGCAATTGGAAACATCAACTTACTAATCAAATGGGAAATAGAACAAGTTGAATTTGATTCAAACACTTGATGATAAGGAAAAACAAGTTAAGTTGAAAAAGAAGTCCAATGTGTGGAAGGAGAAAGATTCTGATAAATTAATATGTGCTGATTTAAAGAACTGGAATTTGACTACAACGCTAAGGAGACAAGAGTTGGAATTGAAGAAGGAGTCTCACTTGGAGTAAAACTCTATGCAGTGAGAGTTTTGATTAGAGGAGGAGTTTAAAATAAAGAATGACTCTTTGGAGAGCTGTGCTTAAATAGAAGATGCAACAGCCAGAATAATTCACGCACTTAAAAAGCAGAAAAGCTCAATCGATAGATTGACTTCACGAAGTGCTACTCAATCACTAAAGAAACACGTTGAAGAACCTGGTCCTCAGTACAGAATCCAGCTAAGAGTTTTAGTGTTGATTTTTAGAGTTGTTCATTATGTTTGAGATATTCATGTAATATTAGTTTCAGTGTGTTATAAACTGAATTAGGAGCTACTCTTCGAGTTGGGGAAAACTCGGAGACTTTGGGAACACATACTTTGGGAAGGGTGTGTGTAGTTAGGAATTAGAGTTTATAATTCCTAGTTATTGAGTTATAGGATTAGAGTTTATAATTCCTAGTTGTTGAGTTATAGGAATTAGAGTTTATAATTCCTATTTATTGGTTACAAGAGTTTTGTAATCAGTCTTTGTTGAGGCTCAGAGTTTTTTTTAGTAAAGTTAGGATTAAATTCTGTAGAGGTGCAGGTCATGGTTTTTTACACCTTTTGAGCCGGGTGTTTTTCACGTAAAAATCATTGTGTTCTTTACTTTCTGTTTACTGCTTCCTTGAAACACGTCAATGGAACACGTCAGGCAACACGTTCCATCGATAAGCAAAAATTAGGCGAAAATAAGAAAATCAGTAGGGCATGAATTCTTAACATTTCTCAACTTGTCATTTTTAGACACTGACTACCATTATTATATGCATAATACATAGATAGATAACTTAACTTGATCCTTCCCTGACAATTAAATACTTCAACTTTGAAAATGCATATCTAGACATCTCAACTCATCCATATTGTGTCTTGTCGACACCCGATGCTGACGTAACACATAAATTTTGGAAGATGTTTAGATGATTCTATTGTAAGTTGGAGTATTTATTTGGCAGTTGAGATCAAGTTAAGGTGGCTATCTATGCATTCCCAATTCCAAGTTAGGCATTGGAACTTGCTAGCTTCATGATTTGCTGCAACAAAATATTACAGCTGCAACACTTCACAGGAATTGAAATGAAGTCCCAGTAACACTTGATATCTGCAACTCTACCTCAAGCTATTGTTTTCTTTCATAATTTCTTCTAAAATATTTCTTAATCTTGAAGGCCGACTCTTCAAGCAGAGTGTTTTTTTCCATAAACAATATCGCCAAAACTCTCTGAGATCTCCATAAGCTCATAACACAATTCTAATTTTAATTCCTCGAGCACAGAAAATGATTTAGTTGGCTTCGAAGAGGATATTGGACACAAACTCCTTAGCTTTTATTTCTTAGTCCACATCGCATCGTCTGCATGAAATTCTCGTAGAATCAAGAGTGAAGTTTTCATTATGTACATGTAAAATCATAAATTAGTAATTGATCCAATTTTCGGGAAAAAATATCCTGAATATTTATCTCAGAGAGATTTGAAGAAAATTTTGAGAAAATCTTAACGGATACTAATTCTAGTTTCTTTACCAAGATAATAAATAAAGCACATTATAAAAAATTAATTTATCAATTAGATATCAAGAAACAAAAACTGTCCAAATTGATTAATTTGAAGTTTCCAACATAGTCCATCGTTGTCGGAAATTGACTTGCCAAAAACGTTTTCAATGTATTTTTATGCTAGAAATCAAAACGTTTTCAATGTATTTTATACCTGAAGTCAAACATTTCTGACGGTATTCTAATGAGAATATCCATTCTTTTTAATAGTTCTAAGGTGGTTCCGCCCCTTTATCCAAATAACCATTCTAATTAGTATGTTATCAAATAATTTTCTTACAAGTGTATCAAAATATCAAATGATAAAGATAAAGTACCTAAGAATAAATTAATTTGATGTATACCTCGAGTGCTAGTGTACAAATTTTATTTCAAACCAAGTCTTGAAAAAAAAAAGTGAAGGACCAAGTTGCTGCAGGTGCAATAATAATGTATGTCTGGGATCTGAAAACATATGATTTGTTTGGTTGTGAAATAGTTATAAATAAAAAAGCTAAAAAGATAAATCAATAGATGATTAATTTAAAATTGTATCAAACATGAGTTATGGTGCGATGGTTGTGATCCCTTCATTCTTAACTTGAGATTCTCAGGTACGGGCCTTTAAGAACAGATAAAAAAAAAAACCACTAGAAGCACCACATCTAGAATGAATTTTGCAATGCGTGACGTCAAATTTAGTCGAGCTTCAGTGCGGATATCGAAAAATGAGTGAGAAACATTAAAAAAAAAATTATGGTAGGATAGTTTATATCCCTTCACCCTTAACTAGAGATCTTGGGTTCGAGCCCCCTAATAATGAAAAGAAAAAATCTTACTAAAAGCACCGTCCCTAGAAATAAGTTATGCAATCACATTTAGTCGGATTTCGATGAGAATACATACAACCTGGTTCAAGCCCCTAGTAATGAAAAAAAATCATATAAAAAAACATTGCCCCTAAAAATAAGTTTTGCAATACTTAAATTCAAATTTAGCGAGACTTCAATATAAATATTGAACATCAAATTTGAGAAGCCAAAAAATAAAAAATTGAATTGAAGATTAGTTGTTGGACCCCATTTTAAAAGATATAATTAATTGTAACATAAATAATTTAAGATTTTCCAATCGATGCAAAGAATGAATGTCTTCGTCAGTCATGTGTTCCCTTACTTATTATCATCGAGATTCTTTTTCTCCAAATTTAATTTATTATTTTCATTTTTCCTTCTAATATTTATTTGTTTTTAATTTTTTTTTTTTACAACTTAAGGTGTGTTCGAAAGTTGATGTCATGTGATCAGAAAGTCATCACGATTTGAGTCGAAAAATAACTTCTGACAGTACGTACAATAAATTCTTGTGATCTGATCCAGATCCAGATCCTTGTGACAAAAATGCAAGATAAGACTGCATATATTTTTAAAACATTATATATGATCTTGACAAATAATACTATGACAGACAGGGACGGGATAAGAGGCGATAGACATAGGAGACTACTGGAAGGAGGTGAAGATACATGTGATTTGGACACAATCAATGTGGAATGTGACATGTGAAACTTGTAATTTGGACAAGTATAAGGTGACAGGTCTCTTGCAAAAATGAAATATGAAATTGATAAGTTCGGACAAACCAAAAAGCTTCACATACATAAATATTTAGGGCTAATACCATTTTGATCCCTCGATCATAGGTAAATTTTAATTTTAGTCTTTGTGATATATGAACTGTATTTTGGACCTTAATTATTCAGTATATATATATATATATATATATATATATATATATATATATATATATATATATATATATATATATATATATGGAGGAAATAAGTTGTATTCGGACTACTTTTAGAAAAAAATTATTTAGAACATTTAGTAGTTACAATTAATTATGAATATTTACCAGTGATGAGATAAAAAATGTATATTTTAATTGGATTAAAGGGTATATGTGTTTAGTCGTATATTCAAGGATTGCAATCACAATTTACCAATACAGAAAGATAAAAAATGTTATTAACCAAAATAAACGTTCTCGATAAAAATAAAATTAACCTATTATTACGTATTAAAATTTAATGCTATAAAAATAAATCTTTACACTATGATACGTAATATAAATCAAGTATTTTGCACTTTTTACCGGACCACTTTAATCGTTCTTGAGCCGAGGATCTTTTTCAAATAGCCTCTCTACTTTCAACAAATAAGATAAGATTTGCGTAAATTATTCTTCTCTGATTCTATATGTAAAATTTATCATTAAGTTATTTAAAGATTTGATTATACAAAGAAAAGAATCTTCTTGTGAAATCAAATCTAAGGCATGCTGCAAAATTTATGGTCTAGAATAAGGTGTAAATATTAATTTGTATGTCTATCGTTAAGAATGTCAAATGGATGAATTTCATTGACAGAGTTAGTAAATTTTATTTTTTGATTTTTATAGTTAAATTATCACGTGCATGAGTTTTCTATCTGAATTATCATCAACTATCAATTGTTCATTTTTCCTACTTGAACGACAAAGACATTTCAGGTATGAAAAGTGAACAATTGGTAGTTAAAGTGTGTTTTGATAAATAGTTGTGATAATTTAGGTAGAAAACTCTTTTAATATATTACTCAAAAAATTGTAATTGTACTTTTGATGGGTTTTTAAACTTTGAGTCCTGATAAATTTGTAGATCATTAACCCATCTAAAATACTTAAGTTGAAATGAGCTTTATAATGAGTCAAAAAAGTAGGGCAAATTCAGCTATAGGTGAAATTGGGATTTGAAACTTATGGATTTAAATCCTAATCCTTTTAAGTAACTAAGTTTTAAATTAGTTGTTTGCACACATTCAATAGATTTTTTAAGACAATACAAAGTCTAAATAAAAGTTTTTAGGTGGGAGCCGAACCCTCGACAACAATCTAGCTCCTCCTCTGATCCGCCGCATATGTGTTCATCTGAACTAATTGACTTCTGACCTAAGACTTACATTTGTCATATAAATTTATTTATAAAATATGTATATATTACTCATTAATCAAGAACTCAGTTAGTTTAAGAAGAATTAGAGTTTCCAATTAATAACATCAAATGATATATCCGAACATTGCAATGTTCCTATTGCTGATCACTAGTGCAGCTATGATAAGAGGTTCAACTGAATATCTTTTATCGAAAAATCATATCGTGTTACAATAATAACGACAATGAGATCTAAAAAAAATAGTATACATAATACATACCTCTAATGTTGAGAAAGATTCCAATGCATGTATTGATAGGGAGGCTATGAAAATATCAAAATTTTAATACATTTTACATCACATGCTTAACAATTATATTGGCCTTTGATAATGAAATTGTGATACACCAGAATCAAAGTTTTTTTAAAGAAAAAAAAAATTCACCCGAAATTTGATACACATATTGAAACCCGACTAAATTTGAATCTGCGCAAGTATTGGAGGATAATGCGCTCCCTAACAAAGACGATTCCATATTCAGGGGGACTCGAATCCAAAACTTTTGATAAAAAATGAGTGAGCACTTTCTAACTTGATGATCGATATTCAAGTTTTATGTTCAAATTTCTTTCTAACGTTCATGCTTAATGAACCAAAAGTGATATACATAGTCTTTAATGTGAGTCTAGAGAATTTAAGTTCTAAAGCTCCATCTTTAATAGTGATCTGTCGAAATCAGTTTCACTGCCTTATTAAGATTGGAGTAAGGTTGCATATATCTTATCTTCCCAAATCCTATTTATGAGAGTATACTAAATATTATATTATTGAGTTCAATCAAAAATAAGAGAAAAATTAGATGATAAGACTATTCTAAATAAATATTAGAAATATTATTAATTTATTATTAATAAAACCCATCTAAAAAACTAAGAAAAAAAGTAGAATAAAAAAGATTATTCTTAAGTTTTAACTATATAAATGATGGATTCGACTCGTCTCCATTTCCAATCTTTTTGTTTTCCTCAAGTTCTAGCTTGGATGAAAGATGCATGTCATAATTCAAAATTAATGATTGAGATTTAAATTAAAATAAAACTCTAATTATGATTAGAATAATTAATTACTTTAATATATTTATCCCAAATTATTTATAGAATCCCACAATTCTAGGTTTGCATTTATCTCTTTCCTATTTACAAACTTCTTGATTTTTCTTTTTTTTTTTTCACAGTGCATTGTGTCCTAATATCTCCTTCAATGGAACGGATATGTTCACATTTAAAGATAGAGTAACCAGAAATAAACTTCAACCTATCATAACACAAATGAAAGAAATTTACGAAATAATAGTTGCCAAATAAAAACTTTTAAAGTGTGAATCTGACATAATTTTAATTTTAGGAGCAAAATAAATTTAGAAATTAATATATTTTTGTAAAAAAACATGAAATATAATTTAAATGAGTTTATTTTTTGAAAATAAAAAATTTAAGCTTTTTTTTTTAAATTAAAAACGAAATATGGTTTTAGATGTTTTTTAAATTCCCAATATAACTTCAAATTTTATTTGAAATTGTCATGTCCAAATACTAATTTCAAATAAAGTGACAAAAATTCAAAGAGAAAATGAAAAATTTATGACCTGCTTTAATACTCTACTCAGAGGCGGCTCAAAAAAATTCGTTGCCTAAAGTGAAAGATTAATTTGAGGCCTTAAAAAAATTAAATGAAAATTTAATATTTTGTTTTGAAGTTTATCTTTTTAGAATTTTGTGTGACTAATTCTTAAATAGTTAGTTCTAATAATTATTTTTTAATTGACAATATAGTTAATCGTTGAGAAATATAGATTCTAACAAACAATTATAAGCAAAATACACCTATAAAATAAAAAATTTAAAATAGCAGTTTTTGATGAAAAATTAGGTAAGTTTAGATTTAGAAAGTTGAAAACTTAATATCTAAATATACCAAGCATAATTGTTGAAACACTTGAAACGTGAGCAAAAAATAAAAAGAACACCAAATATCTTAATTCAATCACATCCTTTAACTATTATATCTTACTGAATCTTATATTATACAATTCTTATATCTTACTAAATTTTTTTTATATTTAAGTGTTATATATATATAACTTGGAATGATCTATTTTTCTTTTTAGTCCGTTTAAAAAAGAATGACCTATTTTTTTTTCTTACAATACTTTAATTTCAACTTTCCACATGACATATTTAGGACCACAAGATTAAAGAGTATTTTGATACACTTAATACAACTTTAGTTTAAGGTTATAAGATTCAATTTTTTAAAATTTTCTTAAATTTTGTATCAAATCACATTATGTCATTCTTTTTAAAAATAAGGGAGTTCTTGAATTTGAATAAATTAAAGAACGAAAAAAAAAGTAAAAATTAAGTTAGAGGACATATGAGAAAAGTTTAAAAAAAATTAAAAAAAATAAGGGCCTTTGCAAACAAATCAGTGAATAAGGAAAGGAAGTATAAGAATGGTAAACAAGTAATTTGACCTAAAAGTAAAAGATAAGTATTTACATTCAGCCTTTAACATTTAAAGTGTGGACAGCCATATCAATTACTATCAAAATCTTATCTACCTTTTTTATAAAGAAACTGTGCTCAACTTTTTTACTTCAAAATTTTCAATATATTTAAAAATGAAAACTAATCAACAACAATAACAACAAACATAGTGTATTTTCGGATCTAAAAAAAAAATGAAAACTAATCTCCAATAAATTTAAACCTCAAAGTTTACTAGGTATTAAATTGGGGCCCCAAGAAATTTTGGGCTTGGAGCGGTTGCTTCATTTTCTACTTCAAGCTTGTCTTCTCCCGTCATTTCTTCAACATATTCCTTAATATTGAGTGTCGATTCTTTAAGCTGACGGCCAGCCCACACTGAGATAAACTTTAATGAAGCAATATCTCCACCACTTCTTTCAATACATGTGTATGACGGCCACTGCACTGAAAAAGAGCATAAACTCTTTCAAGTTTATTAAGTACATCCAATCTTGGAAAATACATCTGCTCTACTGCTGAACAATCCATGCCGAATTTAAGATTTCGAAGATTGGGAAACCTTTTGAAAATATCCCGAGAGTCTACCGAACAGGAAAGGTTGAGAAACGTTAATGATGTCAGATTCTCCAATTTTGCTAGTTTGTCAATGTCCGAATCAAAGACAAGACAATTAGGGATCTCCACATGTCGTAGCTTTGCAAGACTCCAGATAGTAGGGGATAATACCAGGCTAGGTTCATTGTGATGCACCACCAGAGTTTCTAGATTGCAGAGGTTTGAAAATGACGGAGGGAGAGCGTTTGCATCCATCCAAATCCTTAAGCACCTCAACTGAACAAGCATGCCTATTTCATTCAGTACAGTATCAGGCAACCCCAATGTTTTAGCCGGCACATCCAACCTTTTAAGAAGCCTAAGGTGTCTTAGGTGCGAGTTGTACACATAATATCCATATTGTATCTTCAAAGAGAGGAGGTGTTTAGCACAAGGATTTCTCTTTTCTGGACTGAAAAAGGAAGAATCATCAAAACTAATGGTCCGTCGACGCAGCATCGGATCTGAAGAAGAGGATGAAGACAGAACAACTGAGCTCGTCAAATCAAACAATTTTTCCTGTCTAGCTTTTATCGAACCAAAATCATGCACAAGATCATGAATTTGGCAACTTTTTTCCTCCCCACGACCTCTCACTATTACCAAGCTACTAGCAATTAACTCATCCACATAAACATCCATTACTTCTTCCACACTCTTCAAATCAGTTGGTTCCACAAGTCCTTCATCACTCCATAAAACTTTCAACTTAGAGATCATGATATCTTCGTCCTTTGGATAACTTGCAAGGTACAGAAAGCACGGCTTTATGTGATCTGACAAGTGGTCATAACTTAATTGTATAACCTTCATCACTTCCTCTTCATCCTTAAAAATAAAGGAACTCAAATTATTGAGAACTTCAAGCCACAAAGCCTCTTTCTTTTCCATCCTTGAAATGACTCCGCCGGTCAAATCAAGTACCAAAGGAAGCCCATCACACTTTTGGGCTATTTTTTCTCCAACATCCTTTAGTTCATTAGGGCAATGTTCTTCTCCGAATATCCTTTTCTCCAACAACTCCCAACTTTCTTCTGGTCTTAGCATTTGAAGATCAAGAGGAGCACTGTGGCATTTTCCATGCAAAGCCACTTCCTTTTTTCGACTTGTTAAAATAACTCTGCTTCCTTTCTGAAATTCAGATGGAATGGTATATAATGGCCTTGTTAGCTCATCCCATGTTGCAGTATCCCACAAGTCATCTAACACAATAAGGTACCTCTTTCCAAACAGATGTTTCCGTAGCTTGTCAGCAACGTCATTTTCTATGCCGTCCTCAATGAAATTTCCTTTCAAACCAGTAACTTGATTGAAAATTTTCTGCAACAACTTTTTCTCATTACGCTCCTGGTCGACTGTGCACCAAGCACGAACATCGAAATGACCAACAACAGACTTAGCATTATATACACTGTAAGCCAAAGTAGTTTTTCCAAGCCCTGGCATGCCGACTATGGAAACGACATCTATCTCAGTTGGTCCTCTAGTGAGCTTCCTAATTATCCACTCTGTCTCCTCCTCAAAACCTACAATTATTTTGCAAGCTATCGATGACTTGTTCTCAACTGGCTTGTTGGGGCAGTTTGTAAAAATGACACTTGTTTTCTTGGAGATCTTCTCTTGTACCTCTTTTTTGACACGCTTGATCTTTTCTACGGTATCAGGAAGTAGGAAGATAAGATGCAACAGACCATAATCTCTGGCAAGAATTGAGTTTATGGCATGTTCCGCCTCATATGCCACGTCTAGAACACGAGCCCAGAGATCTCTATTCAATTCTTGCTCAACTTTCCCGAAGAACGATCTAATACATTCTAGGTCTTCCTTCACCCGACCAATTTCTTCCTTTATCAAAGCAACTGAATAAGCATTCGAATTGAGCAAGTCGTTTAAATTTCTGAGTAGAAGAGTCATGAATAGCGGTCCATCGCTCATGGGGAAGCAAAGTTGAGATGAATTTGCAGCGGCTTTCAAGAAGACATGTTGGAGATCTTCCTTCAGAAGTTCAATATTTTCCAGAAAATTTTGACTTGCACTGCTTGTTTCAGGCACATTATCTTCATCCATTGAGTTCTCTTCTAAGTTACGAACGAGAATGGCTACCTCCTTAATAAGTGCTCCAACACGTGCCAATAGAACAAACAATTTGTCATGACGAATAACATCCTTGGGTACATCAGTAAGAATAATCAATAGGAACTCTATCATGATATGAATGTTGCCCAATGAAGTGCTAGGAGTAATAGCATTAACCATGTGCTGTTGTAGATGAACCAGAGATTCTCTAAGGATGCCCGGAGAGGCTTCTTGGAACTTCTTAGTGAAGCATCCAACTTCTGCCGACTTTGAAGCTATCAAATTTGTAGAACATATGTGCATAACCTCCAGTTCAACAGGTATAATCTCCATAAGCAGATTAGCTAGCTTGGAATTAAATTGAGAGATGTCTAATTCATCTCTTTCCTTAAGACGATAATCCAAAAGAGTCAAACAGAAGTTGACTACTCTCTGAGCCATAAGTTGAAGCTGAGGTAAGACATATTCAATCGTCTCATACTCAACACAACCATTTATTTTCAACCCATGGAAATCTCTTACATTTGCCACATACATTCTCAAGAAGCTCATATTGAGTCATCGATGATAGAAATAACTTAGAACAACACTTGGGTAGATACCTGAGATACATGACGTTGACATCCAAAAGTTCAACCAAACGATCCTCGGTCATGGTCATATGACTTGATTCAGCATATCTATGTGAGCTAATATAACTTTTGATATTTTCCAAGAGCTGAAGAACGTTATGATGCTTTAATTTAATCAGCATGTGTACACCACTCCGACGAAAAATTGACTGAACCAGATCATGAATCGCAATTGATATGCAAGACATGCTTTCGGCATAACAACCTTCCGAATCGAAATAGTAATATTGATGAAAAAATGCGGACACAAATGTCAGCTCCGATGTCAGCTCTTCAATTTGATCCATGTTAAGAACTGGAATTTGAATATATCCATGATTCGACTTCTCTATGAAATCAAGAAGCTTGACAATGTCCTTGTGAATTACAGCAAATGACACCTACCAAAAAGACCAAATGCTCAAGTATGAATTTTTCCTCTAAATCACAACAGGCAGCTAACACAGGTGCAGAGGACTTCCCTCCATTTATGCGTAATAGATAATAAGCTAAATGTTTATTTTGACTTATCAGTGTTTGGATGGACTTATAGCTTTCGACTTATAAGTTAAAAGCCATAAGTTAGGAATTCTAACTTACGATTTTTGGTTTATTTTTACCTTTTTAGCTAAAAAGTAAGTGCTTGAAGCCACTTTTCTATTTTACCCAATCACTTAAGCGCTTAATAGCTATTTTGACATAAAGCACTTAGATTAAACTAATCCAAAGAGACCCGAATCATAAAGCAAGCTTGTCAAGAAGGAATTTCTAGTGATATGTCCATCCACATATATACTAGATAGTTACTCAGAGCACAAATTTGAGGAAAAACAGATCGTTATAAGTCAATTGATTTTCAACAGTGCTAGTGTGTTTATGTGGTTGAGTTACGCCCAAGTGCCAAATCGTTATAAGTACTATTTTGCACATCAAACCCGACCATATAAGCGATGTGTTTCCCAATCTAAATCCTTGCCCTTAAAACCACTTAACCAGATGATTTTTTTTTTTTACTCATACTGAAACTTTTTCATATTGAATTCGATTAAGCTCCATAAAAGGGACGAACATACTTACAAGACGAAATTAATTATGTGAGAAATGTAAAGGAAAATATAAATAAATAATGTTGTATGACATACCGATGAGTTGTTTGCTTCTTTTTCTTTTCCCCTTTCCATGTTATGTAGTTAGTTTTCACTAGTCAAGCCAAACTAGTTGTCAAGATCTGATAAAACTTTATCAGAAGAGAACAAGCAGAAGAAAGAACACAAAGCTTGATTTTTTTAAAAAAGGGGATATCTGGCTACAAGCAGAGGCTGATTTAGGATGGCAAGTTAGAACATGACTTCACAAGTCAAGCTAGGACTGTCCAGTGTCCCAATTTTTCTCCACATTAGCTGACCTGTCAAATTCCTTTTTTGCCATTTGCATTACGCAATAATTGAGTAATCTATGATTTGCTCCTTCCACTTGCACCTTATTTTATTTTATTTTTGAGATAATACATCAAAATTTTTCTAAATTTGTCTTCCCAACTTAGTTTAATATTTAAACTAACCTTCTATTTATTTAACTCCTTAACATCTTTAAAGTAAATTAATTTTTTTCCTTAATATATAATATAAACCATTTTTTAATATTTATATAAATATATATATATATATATATATATATATATATATATATTCAAATATATAAAATATTTTAAATTAAAAAAATACCCCACCCCCTATTTTCCATCTTCTTCATAACCACCCACCCCTCCTTCCCCTTCCCCTCCCCCTCCCGTCTACCCCCACACCTGCATACACGCCCCATCCACCCCTATATTGCCACACATAAACATAACCCATCCACCTTCAACCACCCCCATACAACAACACCTGCCGGGTTTTTCGGCGAAAATTCCAGCAAATTTTCGTCGGAAAACTCAGCCCACTTAAAAAATTCAATTACCATCATCGAAAAATATAATAAAATAGTGATAAAAAAATTCAATCCACATGAAAAATTCGATTAAATCAAAGACAAATTCTCTAAAATCAACAACCAAACATCCAAACCATGAAGATTTTTTAATTTTCAAATTCAATTTCATTCTTTTTTTTAATTGATCTAAGGGGTCGAAGGAGGATAAATTAAAGTAGGGGATGACAGCTTTCGTAATTGGAGGAGAAGTGGGGTGTGGGTGTTGGCAGGTTTGGTGGTGGATTTGGCGAAGGAGGAGTTTCGGGGTGGGCTATTGGTGGGTTTGGGGTGGGATGGGTGAATAAGAGGATGGAATTTTCTTTCTTTCTTCTCTCTCTCTATATATATACAGACATACATACCAGTTTCTCGATACGTGCGTTGCACGTGTATATCAAGTCATGTATCATATGATTTTGTAAAGTAATGTCAAAATAAATAAATAAACTTTAGATAAATAATTATATCTGGAAGAAAAGAGTGTAAATTTCGTAGATGATCCACGTGGATCATTGTAAGTAGACATGTTTGTTGAGGTCCAATGATTTGATATCAAAGGCATTTATAAAAATGAACCCTAAAATCTTACTCCCTCCGTTTCGGAATAGGTGAATTGTTGGGATATTTATTAATGTTTCAAAATATGTGAATCATTGAATTTTTTTTTCAAATTTACCCTTATGATTTGACAACCAATTAACTTTTGAAAAGATATGACAAGGTCAACTTTTTTTGTGGGGTAAAAATGAAAAGTTGTGTTAAATTTATATATTTAATGATTTTTTCTTGATCTGTGTGCCAAAATCCAATAATTCATCTATTATGAAACAGAGGGAGTAATTTTATAGTTGCGTTGCAATTTTGCCAAAGTAAATAAATAAAATTGTTGTATCGCTTATATATATCTTTCATTCTAACTTGATGATCAGTATTCAAGTTTTATGTTCAAATTTCTTTCAAATGTTCATGCTTAATGAACCAAAAGTGATATACATAGTCTTTAATGTGATCTGTCGAAATCATTTTCACTGCCTTATTAAGATTGTAGTAAGGTTTCATATATCTTATCTTCCCAAATCCTATTTATGAGAGTATACTAAATATTATATTATTGAGTTCAATCAAAAATAAGAGAAAAATTAGATGATAAGACTATTCTAAATAAATATTAGAAATATTCTTAATTTATTATTAATAAAACCCATCTAAAAAACTAAGAAAAAAAGTAGAATAAAAAAGATTATTCTTAAGTTTTAACTACATAAATGATGGATTCGACTCGTCTCCATTTCCAATCTCTTTGTTTTCCTCAAGTTCTAGCTTGGATGGAAGATGCATGTCATAATTCAAAATTAATGATTGAGATTTAAATTAAAATAAAACTCTAATTATGATTAGAATAATTAATTACTTTAATATATTTATCCCAAATTATTTATAGAATCCCACAATTCTAGGTTTGCATTTATCTCTTTTCTATATACAAACTTCTTGATTTTTTTATTTTTTTTCGCAGTGCATTGTGTCCTAATATCTCCTTCTATGGAACGAATATGTTCACATTTAAAGATAGAATAATCAGAAATAAACTTCAACCTATCATAACACAAATGAAAGAAATTTACGAAATAATAGTTGCCAAATAAAAAATTTGAAAGTGTGAATCTGACATAATTTTAATTTTAGGAGCAAAATAAATTTAGAAATTAACATATTTTTGTAAAAAAACACGAAATATAATTTAAATGAGTTTATTTTTTGAAAATAAAAAATTTAAGTTTTTTTTTTTTAAATTAAAAACGAAAATATGGTTTTAGATCTTTTTTAAATTCCCAATATAACTTCGAATTTTATTTGAAATTGTCATGTCCAAATACTAATTTTCAAATAAAGTGACAAAAATTCAAAAAGAAAATGAAAAATTTATGACCTGCTTTAATACTCTACTCAGGGGCGGCTCAAAAAAATTCCGTTGCCTAAAGTGAAAGATTAATTTGAGGCCTTAAAAAAACAAATGAAAATTTAATATTTTATTTTGAAGTTTATCTTTTTAGAATTTTGTGTGACTAATTCTTAAATAGTTAGTTCTAATAATTATTTTTTAATTGACAATATAGTTAATCGTTGAGATATATAGATTCTAACAAACAATTATAAGAAAAATACACGTATAAAATAAAAAATTTTAAATAGCAGTTTTTGATGAAAAATTAGGTAAGTTTAGATTTAGAAAGTTGAAAACTTAATATCTAAATATACCAAGCATAATTGTTGTAACACTTGAAACGTGAGCAAAAAATAAAAAGAACACCAAATATCTTAATTCAAGCACATCCTTTAACTATTATATCTTACTGAATCTTATATTATACAATTCTAATATCATGCTAATTTTTTTCTATATTTAAGTTATATATATATATAACTTGGAATGATCTATTTTTCTTTTTAGTCCGTTTAAAAAAGAATGACCAATTTTCTTTTTTTACAATACTTTAATTTCAACTTTCCATATGACATGTTTAGGACCACAAGATTAATGAATATTTTGATACATTTGATACAACTTTAATTTAAGGTTATAAGATTCAATTTTTTTAAATTTTCTTAAATTTTGTGCCAAATCAAATTATGTCATTCTTTTTAAAATTAAGGGAGTACTTGAAGTTGAATAAATTAAAGAACGAAAAAAAAAAGTAAAAATTAAGTTCGAGGACATATGAGAAAAGTTAAAAAAAAAAAAAAAAAGGGCCTTTGCAAACAAATCAGTGAATAAGGAAAGGAAGTATAAGAATGGTAAACAAGTAATTTGACCGAAAAGTAAAAGATAAGTATTTACATTCAGCCTTTAGCATTTAAAGTGTGGACAGTCACGTCAATTACTATCAAAATCTTATTTTATCTTTTTTATAAAGAAACTGTGCTCGACTTTTTTACTTCAAAATTTTCAATATATTTAAAAATGAAAACTAATCAACAACAATAACAATAAACACAGTGATCTAAAAAAAAAAAAATGAAAACTAATCTCCAATAAATTTAAACCTCAAAGTTTACTAGGTATTAAATTGGGGCTCCAAGAAATTTTGGGCTCGGAGCGGTTGCTTCATTCGCCTTACCCTATGAAGACCCTAATTCTACTTCAAGTTTGTCTTTTCCCCTCATTTCTTCAACATATTCCTTAATATTGAGTGTTGATTCTTTAAGCTAACGGCTAGCCCACACTGAGATAAACTTTAATGAAGCAATATCTCCAAAACTCTCTGGGATCTCTATAAGCTCACTACAATATGCTATATATAATTCCTCGAGCACGGGAACCTACCATTGAGAAAAAAACACATCAAATAGTGTTAGAGATTTGAGATTGCGGAAGTGAAAATCAAACTGATGTACATGTGTAAGATGCCCACTGCAATCAAATAGAGCATAAACTCTTTCAAGTTTATTAAGTACATCCAATCTTGGAAAATATATCTGCTCTGCTGCTGAACAATCCATGTGGAATTCAAGATTTCGAAGATTGGGAAACCTTTTGAAAATATCCCGAGAGTCTACTGAACAGGAAAGCTTGAGAAACATTAATAATGTCAGATTCTCCAATTTTCCTAGTTTGTCAATGTCCGAATCAAAGACAAGACAATTAGGGATGTTCACATGTCGTAGCTTTGCAAGACTCCAGATAGTAGGGGAGTATATATATTTATGTATAAATACATGTTGTATGACATACCGATGAGTTGTTTGTTTTCCCATCCTCTCTTTCTCCTTCGTTTTCTTTTCCTGTTTCCATGTATGTAGTTTTCACTAGTTCTCAAAATCTGATCATGTATAAGAAAATACATAAACCTTTTATCAGAAGAGAAGTAGGAAAAAAGAACTTAAGAAACTCAAGAAAGAATTAAAAATCATATAGCCAGACATCTGCAACACCAACGTACTCAGTATAATTCCATAGGTGAAGTCTAGGGGTAGAATGTACAAATCGAATTGGAAGTTTAATAAAGCTTGAACAGGTTCCATTTCTACTATTGGACCAAGAGCCTACTTTCTTCAATGGGATTCCAACAAATATTTCTATATATTTAACAGATTTTTCAATATAAATTCAAGTTCAGCATAAAGTTACTAGGTTCCTGAAAACAAGCATCTGATTACCTAGATCCTACCCTGGATACAAAACGATTGCAGTACTGCTCTTCATGTTGGATTTTGCATTTAATTTGTTTCTACAGTCAGACTTCTCAATACCAACTATTTTTTGTAACAACATTTCACTATAACGACCAAATTTTCTTTTAGAAATAATTTTTAATATTATGTTACTCCTAGTATATTTTCTCTATAACACAATCTTGCTGTAGCAGTCCAAAATTAGTCAGACAAACTATGATGTTATAGAGAAATTTGATTGTACTACTTTGTTAATGCATCTATTTATAGCCTTATAATTAAAAACTAGAGATACAAAATTTCAACCATATTTTTAACAATTTGGTGCAAGAATTAATTTTAAAACAAAAGAGGTAGAAGAAAATATAATCATACTTTTAAAGTTCAGCAAAACTGGCAAGGATTAAGCTGTGTGAAATAGTAAAAGATGGGATTCAGTAAATGGATACAGAGGAACTACAATAATACTAATAAGAAAGAAGAACGAAACACACATTCACAAAGTTAGTGGTGGGAAAAAATCATAATAAAGTTGTGGAGGTGATAAGATAAGCCCACTAAGGTGGACTGATAACTTTTACTCAAGTGTACATTCTTGTTTTCTTTCCTTTTTTTTATTTTCAATTTGGACTAATTCAGATTTCGATCCAATAACGGAGAAACATTTCCTGCCTGCGTTTTTTTCATTTTCAAGACTGACCCTTGGACCTTTTGTTAAAGGTAGACAAGTTGACACAAAAGGACTACATGACAAATCTCACATGCTTTGCTATGCAGGACGCATGCATCTCGCGTGATTATTTATGGACTAGATTTCACAAATTATGCCTATTGATTAAAGGGAAAAAACAAAAGTTACACGTAAAAAGTTATTTACTAGAAAATTTGGCTAATAAGACCCTTGAAGTTTCCAATTAATAAAATGTTCTACTTCTATTTAATCATTTTAAAATAAAATAAAAATATAACTTTAAGGAAGAATTGAACCACAACGACTACATATTAAAAATTATGGGAGATATTCACAAATATACTTAAAAAAATAAAACGCTAACTCATTTTTTCAATGATTTAGAATCAACAAGAAACAGCCAAAGGATATGCACTAATCTCTATTTTTTCTAATAGAAAAAATTGGTGTTGTTGTAGAAAGAGAATATTTTAATGGGTGTGGGTCGCGTTATGTTAAATGAGTCGATTCTTTTTAGTGGGTCTAAGATATTTTGAAATTAATATTGAATTATTTTAATTAATGATGCGTACCTCTAATAAAATGTCACATGGCAAAACTATTTTTGAAAAAATCCACCGTTAAAATGTAATCGCATGGATGGACTGATTTTATAACGATAATGACACGAATGAGCTGAACTTTTAACAGATGACATAAATGGGTCACTTCTAATAGGAAAAATTTCAGAAATAGCAACTGTAGAGCTTTAATTGTAAGTTTTACACATATCAACCCTTTCAAAATTACAAAAAATAGTAATATATATTTTGTATTTGATTAAACTATTGCTAGTTAAATACATATACAATTAAAGATTCTGTTCCTAATTTAACTCCAATCTGTTTCATTTTAATATGGAAAAAACGGTTCCTTAATTTAAGAAACATTTAATTTGATAGATTTCTTAACCTTTTACAGATACCTTTTCCTTTAATGACTCTAGTTTAACCATAACCATTATTTTACAGCAACATAATTCAAAATTCAAAAAATGTTTTTCATAATCCGCAACTCATATCAATTCAAAAAAATGACTGCTTCCAAAATTTATGTTCATCGTCTGATGTTTTGAGAAAAGTTTGATAAGATAATGCTGCAAATACAGGCATCAATAAACAAATATGATTTTCTTTGTGAATTTTTGAACTATATTTGTAAAAATTGCTGGAAAAATCATAACAACAATGGTTTGACCAGTTCTCGAACAAAGTGATTTTATCGATAATTTTTTTTTTTTTACAAATTAGAGTTTTTCATCGCGTTATGTAGGCTGCATATTTAAATACAATTGTTACAGTTTATTTTGTATTCTTTTCCGTTTTCAATTAAACAATTTGTTCTTGTTGGATTTTGTTTTAAAGTTTTGTCTATACTAATAAGTTATTGTATCAAAGGGTTCTAACATTGTAGACCATTAATAATTATTGATGCAAGTCATCTCAGAAAACTGTATACTGGTACTTTTATAGCTGCTTATACCATGGACGGAATTGGTATACTTTTTATATATGTATTTAACATTACATATGCTGCCAGCTATATGTATTTGTAAAATACATATGCAGTTTGTTTATGTGATCACTGTAGTTACTTTTATGTATTTAAGTTTACATATGCTGCCAGCTATATGTATTAAAAAAATACATATGCACTCTGTTTTAAGTGTTTGACTGTATTTTTTTTTTTTTAAATATACAGGCAATATGTTTCTAAAAATACATATTGAAACATGCAATATACATATGCAGAGTTGGTAAAAATACAATTGCTAAACTGAAATAATTACAAATGTCAAAGGAATAATTATTGTTAAAATTTTAATTTTATTTTAATAATTTTAGGCTATACCAGTCTCAAAGTATGTCTATACAGTACACTATAAGGATAAACATTTTATTATTTGCCTTAAGGAAAAAAATTCTTGCCATGCATTTCAGTAGGACGAGATACCGTGTGTGCATGCTTTGCATTACTTGGTTGCAAGAATTTTCAAAAGGGATCATATTGCTCTGATCTATACAAATCAAAAAATTGTGTCAAGAACGTATGATCTTTCTATTTATCCTATACCACAAAGATGATTGGGTGATTCCACAGGAGATATTGGAGGAGATAGTTTTGCTCTCAAAATACAAGCGACCCCCTGAAAGACCTGGAAAGAAGGATCATGAAAATAGGCAAGAAATATATTGGGGAAGAAAAAAAAATTATTGTAGTTCATGTGGATTTAAAGGTCACCATCGGTGTCCATGTAGAAAATATAATAAATGATAAGTTTACAGATGTATTTAGCTCAAAAATAATTATTTTTTTCACTGATTATTTTATGATTCTAAATTTTGATATAAACTTTTGTTGATGTTGACCTTTTTGTAGTTAAACTGTTGCAAATGTTATCATCATGAATATATTTTATAAGACATATACCATTATTTATTTATACGTAAAAGAGTGTACGCCACACAAGCCAATTTTTCTTGATTGAAAAATATATATGAGAACTCAAAATAAGTTAACATATATTTATGTAATAAATAAAAATAATTAAAAATACATATAATGACTTATCAATTACTTAACCAGAACTTGAAATTCATTTTTTTTTAAGAAAACATATGCAATAATCATAAATAAATATGCATTATTCATAGCTATATACGAATAACTAAGTATTTATGAATCATAAATACATATGCTTCATAAAAATGCTTAGACTTATGCAAAACAATACAATAACTTTGTATTATTCGAAAGTATATGTGCATAACCGAAAAAAATATATGCATTATTCAAAATACATATACATTACAAAAAAATATATATTCATACAATGAAAAATATTATATGCAACCGCACCTTACCTTATATGTATTACAAAAAAATGCATATGCATACAATGAAAAATACAAATACACCATTGAAAAATACATATGATGACTGAAACATATATATTCATTACTGAAAATTATACTCAAAACTGAAAATCACATATTCGTACCAAAATATGCGTAACAATAACATAAAGTAAGACCGAACAATTCTATTTTAGAAGAATAACGATCAAAAAGCTAATACTCACATAAAATAATAGTAAGATATCATATTTCAACTATATCTTAGTCCTCCTAAAGTTCAATGTAGTCAAATACAAAAAATACAGAAGATACTCACAGAAGGTTGGTGCTTCATCATCACTTTCAACCTTCTCATCTTTTTTCCGCAAAGCATAATTTCACAACATTAAAACATATCTCGTACGAAAAAAATCTGAATCAAAGTCAATATTTGAAACACAATGCATCTCCCTAATTGCGCTTGGACGACACAATCTTTCTTCTTCATGAAGAAATCAAATATACTTTTAGTACAAAACATATTGTACTGATTCTTAGTTAGCATTGACTTAATACGGTCTTCAATGTCGTTGACCGTATGACATCCTATATGAGGAGAAAATTTGGGCAATACTCGTGCCATGTAGATTTGATCACGCATGACCTATACAACAAAAAACATACAATTATATGACAAAACAGTGACTTATATGTATTTGTGAAATACATCTTAAAATTAGTTTATATAAACAGTGTCTTATATATATTTATGAAATACATCTTATATTTAGTTTATACATTCTATACATAAATGTATCATATGTATTTTGTGAATACATAACTAGTCAATCTAAGTTATCAAAACATTTTTAATGCAAAAGTTTTCTGCACTTGATGAATAATAAATATAAATATGTATGTAAAAAATATATTTCAACAAACAAGAACTAGATATCACATTAAAAATCTAGTGACTACCAAATATAACTTAACATCAAATACAATTTTTAGCGATAAATATAAAAACACATATCTAAATTGTATGTCTTTTCGGAATACATATTGCAATTATATTTTGTTAGATTCCGCCGATACGGGTACGTAGAATCTGTATAATATAGAAACACAACTTCAACGCTAGTTCAAGTACAAAACAAGAACGTTATGAAGTTAAGTAACACCCTCAACACAAGATCAAAATAGATCTTTCAAAGAAGTGTGTTTTTCAGAAAAATTAGATGAAACAGAAATGTTGTTAAGGCCAAGTCGTCCGAATTCACGGACTTTCCTTAAGGAAATAATTCCCCTCACTGTACCCGAGGTTGTGGAATTTTCCTCGCAGGATAAAATGGCCTTCAATCCGACTATAGCGGTACCTCAAATAGGCGGATTCTTCGAACACACTCACGGTTTGTATGATCACAGTTGGAGTATTTTTTTAAGACAAGAAGAATGTTTTGTAATCTGAAAAATTCTGTGTTGAAACCTGTGAATCAAAGCAGGTTTTTATAGCCAAATGATGTCTCTTCTGAAAAGAGACAAAGGTTCATTAAAAAGGTGTTACCTTTTCTGAAAATTCATGTCCATTCGGCCAAACAGTGTGACTGTTCCTGAACAGGCATGTCCTTTCGGATGAAACAGTGTGTTGTATCATGTAGAATCGCAACTTTCAGCAGCATCTGTTCATGAAACAGTGCATCTGTATGTGAAACAGTGCATCTGCTGAAGAACATTACATCTGGAAACATTGCAACGTTTCTGCAGCAGTACTGCATGCATATAAATGGAGTCCAAATCACAGAAAAAATAATTTCCGATCATTTGACCAAATCCAAAGCCGAGCCGAGCGAGCGACGACGACGACGGCGCGAGGCATCTCTATTTCCTTGCCTCACTTACCATGTGAAGTAAGTGTTTCACTTTTAAACACTTTAAAGTTCTCTTCTTCCACCAATGTGGGAAAAGAGTAAACTTTCCTTAGCAAAGAGTACACTTTCCAATTTGGGTGTCTCCTTCCCTTCACTTTGGTTTCTCCATTTTCCATTCAACACACTATGAACCCAACATATTTCAACAAACACATATGTATTTTGTGAATAAATGAATTGTACAAATTTAAGTAACAAAAAAAAACTATAACAACACATATACAAATAATATAACCAATGTATTTTCAGAATACATATTACAGTTCTAAATAAAAAATATGTATACAAAACCTTGTCAGTGATAAATACAATATCTTATACAAATGTCATAAGTATTTTAGAATTACACATACTCATTGGAATGGTCTTATGTCTGTAAAAAATATATTTCAACAAACAAGAACTAAATATCACATTCAAAATCTAATGACTATCAAATACAACTTAAAATCGAACCCAACAAATGTATTTTCAGAAAACATATTACACTTATATAATAACACATATATAAAATCCTTACCAATGACAAATACAAATATCATACACAAATTTTAGATATCAAATACATATTTAAAATATATTGTATATAATATATACAATTCATATCAATAATAAAATTTTTCAATATCACTATACCTCCTCCACTTTCACTTGTTCAGATTCATAATTTGATGCAATGGGACTTGAAATTTTACTACATTCTCCTTTTTCATTTGACTTTTTTTTTTTACAAACCTTATCAGTAACAACTACAAATATCGTATACATACAAATCGAAAATCTTAGATACAACAGATGCATATCAACACATTTTAACAAAACTAAAAAAATAAACACCTTATAAAATGTATATATAAAATACATATATGAACATTTTTTTTCAGAAATTTTAAAACTTTACTCCTATCAAAATGCCTCCTTCACTTTCACTTCTTCAGATTCAAAATCAAATGAATTAGAATTGCAATTTTATTGGATTCCGCTTTTTCATTCGACTTTTTTTTCCACCGATTTTTAAATTTCCGTAGATTTTTGGAATTAATATTTCGTCAATGCTTTTCATTTCATGATTTTCATAGTCTTTACAGGATCACTACGCTGCTTCATCTCAACTCTTCAATTCTAGTAGAACACAAGTTAACGTCTTCATCTTGTGTTACATCAAGATTAAACGATGAAATTTCATCGAAAACTAAATTCAACGATTGAATATCTCTAACTGAACTACTACTATTTGCACGTTCTGTTATTATGAAAAAAAATCCAAAAAATACAACACGAAAAAAATAAATTCAAAAACTCACCTTCATGTAAATTTCAGATCCCAACATAAAAAGAGAAATAAATAATTTTGTGTAGGTAAAAGAAAATTAAAATCTTGAGATCTGAATAAACTACTACTACTACTGTGTAAGTAAAAGAAAAGAAAAAAGATGGTATTTCATCAAAATTCATATATCGTATGCTTTGCCATTATAGAAAAAAAAATTCAACACACAAAAATTAAACCCCAAAACTCTAAACTCTAAATTGAAAACGCAGAAAAAATGCAAAAATAATGACGAAAAAAAAAAAGATTATACGAAAAATATAACATGCATTAACTATAAAAATCAACTTACCTTAATAATTGGAACGAAGAATTATCAAGCTTTAGAGAGAAAATTGCGGATTTTGAAAAAAAAAAATAGCGGAAGATTGATATTGAAGGGAATTGAAAATATTTAGAGTGGCGTGAAAGTAGGGTTAAAAGTGATAAAGTAGTGTGAAAATAGTAAAGTGAAATTAATTGGGTGGAATACACGCGCCAGTTAAAAAAAGAGGTAAAATATTGCTACTTTTGCTAGTAGTTGTAATTTTGATAAACTACTGCTGCTACTTGTAATTAATGTCTTAAGGTTGCTAGTCTATGTAATTTTTCCTTTCGAATAGTTCAATGATATATTTGAGATTTTATTTCAAGTTTTTTTGGCTCATTTAATTAATGATGCAAACAAATAATTATTGACTACGTGTACAAAATAGTTTGCCAAAAATCACCATACTAGACTGTTAAAAAAGGCATGAATGAGCCAAACTTTAAACGGATGACATAGATAAGCCTTTTTTCAAAGTCCGACGGCATATTTCAAATTACTTTTTTCCTTTTTCTAACTTTTTTCTCCTACATTCTTACTAAAAACTCATTGTTTCTTCAACTTTTCAATTTCAAATTACTTTTTTCCCTCTCTCTCTAACTTTTTTCTCCTCCATTCTTACTAAGACTCATTGTTTCTTCAACTTTCTTCTTTTTGAAGCTAGTATTTTATTTCTCAATATTTTTCTAAGTTTTCTACTCTGCTTTGATTTTAGTCCATTTTTTTTACAAAGAGAAAAATGTTTATGTGTGTGTATATATATATATATATATATATATAATTGATCGGATCAATAATCGATTTGTTCATATATTGGTCGGATAGATAAGCAATCTGTCCATATATCGTTCGGACTAATAATCGATCTTTCAGATCGATAATCGATCTATCTAGATATAGGTCGGATCGATAATCGATCTGTTGGATTGATAATTGATTTGTCCATATATAGGTCGGATCGATAATCGATCCGATATCGATCTATCGGATTGATAATCGATATATCCATACATAAATCGGAATGATAATCGATTCTTCGAATCTATAATCAATCTGTCCATATATCGGCAGGATAAATAATAGATTTGTCCATCACAAATTAGATTTTGAACTAATTTGTAAAATGTGTAAAAGATTTGGTGGAAGTGATTTTGTTTAAATTATGTGAGTTGGTGATTTGTGGACTAATTTGTAACTTAAACTTATAAATCATTTTTAAATCACAAATAAAGTAAAGATTTGAAAAGTGGGTCATTTTCCTTAGAAAACCATTTATAATCTATTTAATTAAAAAGAAACTTGAAAAGATAATTTAAAAAAGATCGTGTTACCTGCCCCTCATAATTTTCTACTTTACCGCTCAAACCAAATTAGAATTTAAAACCTTTTGCCTGAAATCTAATACAGCTGTAAAGGTGTTTAGATGGGGTCGTTTGATAAGTGGGATTAAGATAACAATTTCGGAATAACCTTTTAGATTTAATTTATATCATGTTTGATTTGAGATATTAACTTATCCCAGTATTTGTATTGAAACGACGGAATAACTGAAACAACATCAATGTACTGGAAAAAACTAAATCATCTGCAACAATCATATGAGCTCACCGCAAAACATGAATATAAACTTTTAAGTAATATTCATTGCACTTTATTAAAGTCACCACACATTGTCAAATTTTTTTAATCATTTAATTCTTTTTATCTTTTTTCAACTCCACAAAATGCTACTATTATTGTCGTCTTGTTTGTTGAGTTTTGCCAGTGGAAGGTAATACTATTCCTTTTCATAATTTGAAGAAGTTCAGTTTCTGCTGGTAATGGAAAAAATCATATTAAAAACATCTCCTAAAAATAAGTTTTACAATGCGTGAATTCAAATTTAATCGAATTTCTATGCTGATACCAAACACTGAGTTTGAGCTGAGTTAAGCCCAAATGTCATATCTTTACACTTACGTCAATCTTGACAATGAGTTGATGACACACCTACTTGTGCCATTTCGTTGGTGATCTCCATGAGCCTCTGCGTTATACTCTCCATGAGTTGATGACACTCCTACTTGTGCCATTTCGTTGGAGATCTCCATGAGCCTCTGCGTTATACTCTCCTCTACTCCCGCAGCTATACAGATATTAGATTTGTCCAAATTGTTGTCAAATCAGTTGTTCCAGAGAAGTGTTTAGGGATTCCACAACCTTACTAACTGAGGCAGCCTTAGTGGGGCCTCATTCCCTATTTTCAGAAAAATCAAAATTTGATCCAATGTACCTCAGTGTAACGCCCCAAAGTTTTGGGGCTTGTCACTCGCCAGGATGGTGCATGCCAACTAGGCCGCAACCTTGTTAGCTATGCAGGCGGCATGTGCTGAGGGAATATGCTGAAGTTGAAGATGAGACAAAGGGGCATAACATGAGGCAACAAGCATCTATATATGATGCATGACATGTCCTAAGAGTGCCAATGTGATTTGGAGAGGGCTTGGTGTGAGCCCAAGGGGGCGGAGGCATGGTGAGGATCGTGTGCGGTGTTCGATGTCAGCGCCATGCCATTTTGAGATACAAGTGGAATCTAAGTATTCCGGTTTAGAGAGGTGTTATTAAGAGTACCTTATGTATGCTCACCAAATTTGGGGTCGTTCGGAGTCCGTTTGGATAGGGGCTTGACTTGGCCAAAGTCCAGTGGCATTGTCGTAATTTGTTGATTGGTCCAAAGGCCATAACTCGTTCCATGTGTATGGGAATGGGGTGAAACTTCATGGAGGTGTGAAGGAAGTCAAGAGAAAGGAGTAGGAATAAACGACACCCAATTTGAAGGTCGGATGAATGATCTAAGCCCAAGTATGATTCTCGGGCAAAATGATGTCTAGTGGCGGACATTGGAATTATTTATTTCAAGCATATATAAGGGGGGGTATGATGGTGACAGCCTACCAGCCTCCCCCGGGTGTGTTGACAGATGGCCACCCCAAGTGTGCTGCCTTGAGGGACAACCTCAAGGGCCTACCTTGGCATATCAAAGGAATGCGCAAGGTACTCATAGGGCTCGGGAACCCTATGGGCAACCAAGGTCGGGTGGACTAGCGTTGGGCGTCGAAAAAGGATAGAGGTTGGCTATATGAACCGACAAGCCCCGCGGGCTGTCTAAATGATGGAAAGATACCTCTGAGTCGATAGAGCAATCGAGATACTCTCCCCAAGAGACTCGTGAGCTAACTTGTAAGCTTGGTCAAGGTTCAGCCAAGCGAGCAAGGGTCCGTTGGCCTAGACACGCAGTTGTGGGGTGACACTGTGCTACGGAAGTTGGATGCAAGTTGCGTGGGCTATGTTTGGATATGCCATAAGACATGAGAGGGAATATCTAAGAAAGACGCTTGAGACAAAATCCAAGGATTGAGGGTTGCCCTACTCGGGAGAAGCAAAGGCCAAGTGCACATGCACGAGGCAGTGCCAAGCTTGAGGATAGGACTGTGCATTCGATGGCAATGCTCAGGCCAAGGTGATGGACGAGTATGTCCGTAGCCATACCAGGGGCGCATATGGACAAGATCCAAGGATTAAAGGTGCGCCAGAAGAGTTGCTTATACGTTGGCCATGTCGGCCGACATGTTGAAGGAGCGGCACCAAAGGGGGCAAGCCTATGTGGCGAGCTTCCCACAGGCACAGGATCGTGCTAAAGACCTGGGAAATAAGAAAGGTTAGCCTATAGTTAGGGGAACCATGGGCGCCGCACGGGCAAAATTGTGTGCCGCTGACGCAGTGAAAAATCAGCTCGTGACAAGTGGTATCAGAGCGTAGAATTGAGAGCAGATTGTGAATGTTATTGCAGCAATCACGTCAAAGCATAGATTGACATTCGTTGTGCTCATGAAGATCGTTTGAGATGATGCTACCTTATGAAGGGAATTAGTTGTATGTTGAGACGCTTGAGTTAGCTATGTCAACCAAGGCCCATCATTTCAGAATCATACCATGTCACAGCCATTGATTCCGCCTTCGTCTGTGTGGGTTGATTCATATTCGAAGCATCCGAGAGTGATTGACAAACCTTCAAGGTATGACTTCAAATCAGTAGGTACCGTATGCAGAGGCATTCCATGGAGGCACGTTAGGCCAATAGTGTGGTCATCGTGCGATGCTGCTTGAGTGGAACCACAAAGTTGGATAATCGGATAGTTGGTGCTCAAATATCCTTGATTGTGGGGAACCATCAGTTCGTCAGAAACTCTGTTAGCGATATGTTGGAAACTATGGTCAGAAGAGAGCAGGGACTTGACAAGGACGTCAAGAAAGGTTGGCGAAGTGCATCAGAAGCTTGTCAGTCGAGTAGCTTATTCATGCAAAGCGATGAGCTAGGGTGGTCAGCCATGAAAGAGTCTAGGCTGAGTTAAAGAAGGGGATATGCCGATAAGTCGGATAGTCAAGAAGATAAGCCATGTCTGCCAGGTCGTGCAGCCATGTTCCAAAAGAGTTGAAGCCATAGACTATAAAAATTAGGCTCGATCATGATTAGGTCTTGCCATGGATGCAATTAAGTCATCAAGTTGAGTGTCCACCTAGAGGGTTGGACTTGAGCTTTGCCGAGGGCATGTGAAGGGGTCTGTCTAAAGAAAGTTGAACTCATGGTTGGAACGATAACCTAGCCACCTAATGGGCTGCGAAGAGTGGCAGGAAAGTCCCTAAACATAGCCACCTAATGGTCTGCGAATAGTGGCAGGAGAGTCCCTAAACCTAGCCACCTAATGGGCTGCGAAGAGTGGCAGGAGAGTTCTTAAACCTAGCCACCTAGTGGGTTGCGGAGAGTAGTAGGAGAGTCCCTAAAGCCTAGCCATCCAATGGGTTGCGAGGAGTGGCAGGAAAGTCCCTACAAAAGAGAGCCATGCAGGATGAGTGGGCAGAGAAGCCTACGGCATGGGCAAGCAGAGCTTGCAGTTAGAGAGAGTGTTATACAAGGCAAGAACCAGACTAGCATCAAGCAGACCATTGGCCTGTGACAGCGTAAAGAAGGACCTGTGTGCAGTTTTATTTACGGGAAGATGGGCGTTAAAGTCAGGTGGAGGTAAAGCCATCAGGTGTGTGATCAACACACATAAACCAGACCATTTCATAGAGTGGTGTTGTACCAAAGTACTAGGGTAAGGAAAGTCGTCAAAGTGGGATTAGATAAAGTGTTGACAATGAATTGGGTTCCAAGTTCGGGGATGGGTTCTTTCCAAGAGTATAAGAACGGGTCGAAGGCCACAGATGGGTGAACCAAGGGAGTTCTTGCCAAAGGCTATAGGTATAAGGGTACCCCGTATGTCGAAGAACTGTAAAGGGAAAGAGAGAGTTTTGAACGAAATATCTAATTTACAGAGTAGTGCATAGATGCCGGCACTTTGAGATAAGAAGTACTTGCCAAAGGGTACGTCCCAAGAAAGTGTAAGGTGCCGATGGGCGCGGAGCACACGAGATGCCAAAAGGTGCCATGGTGAAGCATGGGTTTCCAAAGGTTGTTGTGAATGATGATTGGGACAAAGTTTGTAATTTAGGCTACCGCCAGTGACGTCGCTCGATGAGAGAAGATAAGAACCATAAGGACATTGTTGGCAAAGATGCCACATCGAGGGATGCCTACCTAACTATGTTGTGCTTAAAAGGCAGAAGTCCAGGAGGGAAGATAGTTGTCTACTAGAGGCTAAGGATCGAAGAAATAGACATGCCAGGTATGGATGGGATAGTAGGATCGCCAGGGTGGAAACAGATTCCCGGACAAAATGAAGGCCATGAGGAGCATGGTGCGGATATGACTTAAGGTCACCGCAAAGTTAGTCACCAGAGGTGCAGGTGTGGAGACACCGTCCGAGCAGAAGTGTGGAGTGCACGATTGGATAAAACTAGGGGGAGAAGGGTGAGGGGCCTGACTCCATTTTTTTTAGAAGGAGCTCGCAAGAGTTCCCACACACAAGGATTTGGGACCGCGATATAAATCCCCAAGGGTGCAGACTTCGGGTTATCGTCGGTGTTGCATGTCATTGAGGACAATGACTACTTCAGCTGTGTGAGGGTGTGACACCCCAAAGTTTTGGGGCTTATCACTCGCCAAGATGGTGCGTGCCAACTAGGCCGCAACCTTGTCAGCTATGCAGACGGCATGTGCTGAGGGAATATGCTGAAGTTGAAGATTAGGCAAAGGGGAATAACATGAGGCAACAAGCATCTATATATGTTGCATGACATGTCCTAAGAATGCCAATGTGATTTGGAAAGGGCTTGGTGTGAGCCCAAGGGGGCGGAGGCATGGTGAGGATCGTGTGCAGTGTTCGATGTCAGCGCCGTGCCATTTTGAGATAAAAGTGGAATATAAGGATTCCCGTTTAGAGAGGTGTTATTAAGAGTACCTTATGCATGCTTACCAAATTTGGGGTCGTTTGGAGTCCGTTTGGATAGGGGCTTGACTTGGCCAATGTCCAGTGGCATTGTCGTAATTTGTTGATTGGTCCAAAGGCCATAACTCGTTCCATGTGTATGTGAATGGGGTAAAACTTCATGGAGGTGTGAAGGAAGTCAAGCGAAATTATTAGGAACAAACGACGCCCAATTTGAAGGTCGGATGAATGATCTAAGCCCCAGTATGATTCTCGGGCAAAATGATGTCTAATGGCGGACATTGGAATTATTTATTTTAAGCATATATAAGGGGGTATGAATGATGATAGCCTACTAGCCTCCCCCGAGTGTATCGACAGATGGCCACCCCAAGTGTGCTTCCTTGAGGGACAACCTCAAGGGCCTACCTTGGCATGTCAAAGGAATGCGCAAGGTACTCATAGGGCTCAGGAACCCTATGGGCAACGCAAGATCGGGTGGACTAGCGTTGGGCATCGGAAAAGGATAGAGGTTGGCTATATGAATCGACAAGCCCCGCGGGCTGTCTAAATGATGGAAAGATGCCTATGAGTCGATAGAGAAATCGAGATATTCTCCCTAAGAGACTCGTGAGCTAACTTGTGAGCTTGGTCAAGGTTCAGCCAAGCGAGCAAGGGTCCGTTGGCCTAGACACGCAGTTGTGGGGCGACACTGTGCTACGGAAGTTGGATACAAGTTGCGTGGGCTATGTTTGGCTATGCCATAAGACATGAGAGGGCATATCTAAGAAAGACGCTTGAGACAAAGGCCAAGGATTGAGGGTTGCCCTACTCGGGCGAAGCAAAGGCCAAGTGCACATGGACGAGGCAGTGTCAAGCTTGAGGATAGGACTATGCATGTGATGGCAATGCTAAGGCCAAGGTGAGGGACGAGTATGTTTGTAGCCATCCCCAGGGGCGCATATGGACAATATCTAAGGATTAAAGGTACGCCAGAAGAGTTGCTTATACGTTGTCCATGTCAGCCGACATGTTGAAGGAGCGGCACCAAAGGGGGCAAGCCTCTGTGGCGAGCTTCCCACAGACACAGGATCATGCTAAAGACCTGGGAAATAAAGAAGGCTGGCCCATAGTTGGGGGAACCATGGGTGCCATACGGGCAAAATTATGTGCCGCTAACGCAGTGAAAAATGAACCCGTGACATCAGTCAACATAGACATAGGAAATAGGGAACATGTTAGATGACTCATATAATTGATTAATGGCATTAGCATACCACACTGGACAGGTCAACTGAGATGCAACAGACTGCATTTTGGTAAAAATAACCTTCCATTGTTCTTAGAATTTTTAATTAATTCCTCAGATCCAAGAATACGCCACAGTTTAAAGGCATCTTAGATATGTAACTCTTAACATATCCACCGTGGTTTTGCTCTTGCAAAATCAAATATTTGTCCGCTGTTATTGTTCAAAAGCTCATGGTAAAAATCTTTTGAGTGAGTAGCACTAATTTGAAGCTACAATGTTGGTGACAAACTCATAATTTTAGAATGATTCAAGGATCTTTATTCATTATTTAAGTTTCTTTTAAAAAGCCCTAAATGTACTTGGGAACAACTTGATCTTAAACAAATTCCATTTCAAATACTTGAGATAAAAGTGACATAAAGATCGTTATTTATTATTATAACAACCAGTTCGATGTTAGGATACATCCAGTATTTTGAAACCTTAACAGGTAGACATGCTGGAAGTTGATTTTGGGCTCATTTCTCCCACATAGTAGTTTACTACTTGGGGAGGAGGTTTTAGAGTTATAAAAGGAACTCGGTTATCGATTTTTTCTGGTGTCTTTATTTTTAGTATTCAATATTATTTGTCGAATTTGTTTGTTAGTGTTCAGTCTGATTCAATTTTTCAATTACCCGATTTTCCCAACAAGTGGTATCAAAGCCAAGGTTTTGTCTGAGTATGCTCAATGGTTGGATGCAGCTTTGTTTGATCTTCCATATTAGAAGATAATTCATTTGGTCTTCTGTCTGAGTATGCTCTGTGGTAAAAGTTCTGCCTGATCTTCCACTCAGAAAAGAATTACTTTGGTCTTCTTAAAATGTTGTTTGCAGTTGTTGTAGTATTCAATATTTTTTATTGAGTCTATAATGAAAAATAAAGATTAAGAAACGAAGGATCTTATTTCAAATGTTACACCGGGGGCATTTGTAACGCCCCGCAAAAGTCGTACATGTGTTATCTCATAATAGGTAGCATTTAGATTTGAGGACTAAAACTTTTTCCAAGTGTAAAAAGGGCTTAGAATCATTTTGAGCTTCCAATCTTCGGGGATTTTATTTTCGACCTTCCGGACCTCCGCTTCTTGATTTTTTTGTTGAAGTAAGATGGGCAAGTCAAGAGTATGTCTTAGGTGAGTTTCAGATTTTTTAGACTAGCTTAAGGGCATGTTTGGGGTGAGAGACAGTAAGCCGAGGCGATTAGCCCACGGCGCCCTGGCTAACGCCTTGCCTAGGGACGAGCCCCGCGATAGGCAAGGCGGTGCCTTGCTTACAGTGGGGGCAGCTGATACAAGAAAAGCTAGGAAAGGTACAAAACAACCAAGCTAAGTTACATAACAAGAAGAAGAACACAACAATATTGTAACAACAACTCACGGATTCCCTAGAAACGAGAACAAACTAGTACAAATGATTACAAGAATAAAAGGAACAAAGGATATATAATTAGACCTTGGTTGATATAATCTTAAGAACCCAAGAACATGTGATACTCTTGGACCCTTAACACTACACGCAACGGTTAACCTAACTCCTACGTTGACACAAGAGGGACTTTACCTCCTCTAAACACCAACGTCTCAAGCCATGAATGCAACATTAGTGATTCCACACTAGTATCACCCTAATTTCATGTTGCCTCCTAAATAGAAGAGAGGACTTGTCTTTCAAAGTATTATACAACTTACAAATATCATCAAAGTCTAAGTAGTAAATGACCTAACATATTCTATTTATAGTACGTTACAAAAATTGTGTGAAATGTCCAAAAGACCCCTTAGTTAAAGGCTTCACTTTAGGTGCCCTTGGAGTGTAGTTTATGGACTGTTTTAGAGACTATTTAGGACCTCCTTTTCATTTCACTTGCACACTCCAAGTCTCGGGTTCAATACAACTCACATACGTCCATCTTTGTTTTTATTCTCATATCATCCTCACCTTCTTGAAAAAGGATTCGACCTCGAATCGGCTCCTTGAAAAATCAAAGGAGGACAAACAAGCAAAATATCCTCATGAAATGAGAGTTAGGATTAGCAAAATACACATATCACATGCCATGACGAGGTGGGACAAACTTGGAGTATACCCACGGGTCCTTTGTGTTGAACATGAAAACCTTAGTATAAATGGCACAAAGGAAGAGGTCATTATCAACAAAAAGAGGTAAGAAAGAACCTTCCCTTCCTTCATTAACACCCACAATCAAACATTTATTGCCTTCTTGACCAAGTTTCAAGTGGGAAATGTAGAAAATCCCACATTCCGAGAGGGTGCCGGGGTCAAATGGAAGAAGTAGCCAAGGGTCTAAGCCGAGGCTAACCCTTTCTTCTCCTAGAATATCACTCCCACAATCACGCATGACATTATCTTTTAAGAGAGACACGACTTAGTCACAAATCTGAAATTTTCAACCTTCACACAATTTAGAATAAAAGACAAATAGTTTTGGAAGGAAAGTATAAGTCTTGAGTCTTTTGTAAGTTTATTCTCACAAAAAAAAAAGATGATCTTGACTTGTACTAGTTCCACCAAACCAGGCTCCTTGATTTAAGGATAGTAGTTGAAAAGGTTGATGTCAAGTCTAGGAAGTGATGGTTCAAATCTTCTCACAAACAAACTTTACAGCTTTATCTTCACCTTTTTGAATAAAGTTTGCACTTTATGTAGTTTAAGTTATAAGACTAGCTGAAGAACAAGATGAACACAATAAAAATCTTCAAGAATATAACAGCTTCTCAAGAACAGAACAAAAACAACACCAATCTTCAACACGGCCAACTTCAAGTCATCACAACATTAATTAATATTATAAGCTCAACTTTAGATCTAGACACTTTTAGTGTTGGTGAGAAAGAAATCAACACTATAAATACACTAGACAAGCAAAAATATACTAGATCTAGTCACAAAAATCTTGGCCAAGTCAACAACAAGAATACTTCTCCCTTTTTTTTCTAGCAAGCCCAAGATTGATTTTGTTGGAACAAAATCAACCATAAGATTTGATACCAAATGATACAAGAAAATCTAGAAAGACACAAAAAAACCAAGCTAAGTTACAAAACAAGAAGAAGAACACAACAACATTGTAAAAACAACTCACGGATTCCCTATAAATGAGAACAAACTAGTACCAACGATTACAAGAATAAAAGGAACAAAGGATAGATAGTTAGACCTTGGTTTATATAATCTTAAGTAACCAAGAACATGTGATACTCTTGGACATTTAACACTACATGCAACGGTTAACCTAACTCCTACGTTGACACAAGAGGGACTTTACCTCCTCTAAACACCATTGTCTTAAGCCATGAATGCAACACTAGTAATTCCACACTAGTACCACCCTAGTTTCGGGTTTCCTCCTAAAGAGAAGAGAGGACTTGTCTTTCAAAGTGTTATACAACTTACAAATATCATCAAAGTCTAAGTATTAAATGACCTAGCATATTCTATCTATAGTAGGTTACAAAAATTGTGTGAAATATCCAAAAGACCCCTTAGTCAAATGCTTTACTTTAGGTGCCCTTGAAGTGTAGTTTGTGGACTCTTTTAGAGAATATTTAGGCCCTCCTTTTCACTTCACTTGCACGCTCAAAGTATCGGGTTCAATACATCTCACATATGTCTATCTCCGTGGTTATTCCCGTATCAGCGGTGCCCTTCCTAATGCCTTGGGCCTTTTTCAGCTTTTCTACCAAATTATTAAGGGTGTTTTGGGTATTTCCCACTCCCTTATCAACTTAAACACAGGATTTAATCCCAAATACCCCAAAATCCACCACAATTCACCCAAATTACTCAAGAACACCCCCTAGGGTTTCAAACTAAAATTTTATATAACTCAAGATTCAACCGTGGGTTTTAGAAATTGATTGAATATTTGAAATCCCAAACTGTAGGATTCAAAAATCATCCATTAAATTCCTAAATTGAGGTGCATGGAGTTTATCATAAAACTACATGGGTTTGTAAACACTAGAATATAATTTAAAGATTCTCAAGCATGAATTTTAAAGGGGTTTTGTAACTTACGTTTTTAGTTTTTGCATGATTGATGTTTTGATGATATTATTGTTTTGGCCTTATCCATTTAAATTTATTTACACATATATGTATATGTATGAAGGATTGAAATTTAATATTGTTGAGAGCACAAATTATGAAATCCCTCTCTTGTGATAAATTTGAGTTTATGATCTTATTGCGAATGACTTGAAATGAATGAATTATGGTTTGGAGAATAGTTTCTCAATATCATAGTATTTGAGCATGACTTGGATAAAATTAGAGGGAGTTTTCTTGATGTAATTATGTTTTATTAAAATAGAAATATTTGCATAAGATTGAGAATTTGACATGACTACCTTGTATTATCAAAGTGTTGATCAAGAGAGTTGCTTACATGCGTTTATATGAGCTTTGAAGAAAGAGTTCTTTGAAATGATTTACTGATATGGTGGTCCTAAACATATGTTTTGAAAAACAGAGACTATAAGATACTAATAATGACTTAGAGATGCGGCTTGCAAGTCAATGGTATGACGATACAATATAAATTTATGCCATAACAGAACTAGAGTTTTTAGAGTTTGATTTCAGAGATTGCATATTTTAAAGAATTAAAAGTGGACTTAAAGAAGGTTAAGTGGTTACCCGAAGAGGGAACGAGTCAATTGGCTCACAACCTAAAATCGTGTTTTGCCGATATGGGTATATTATCATTGTACGCTGGCGATGGACCTGTGGAGTAGTAGAGACAGAGACTCCGATCCTTGTGGAAAACTTGGGTTGGGGGCTTGACTGCCGAGTTAAGGGAAGATTCCATATAGCCCATGAAATTATAGAATTGTAGGGTATACCACCTAACGCAGAAGTAAAACAAGAGTGTAACAGAGTTCATATGATTTTATAGTCTTTTAAATATGCCCATGTGATTTTTACCTTATGATATATTTATGAACTTTTTTCAAATTGCTCTCATATATATGAATTTTTTTCAAATTGCTCTCATATATGTTGAATATAAATTATTATTTTGGATTTGTTCTATGTACCAGTACAACTGTATTGACCCCCTACCTCTTAAGGTCTGAGGCTTAATCTAGCGGTCCAACTAAGCAATAGATTTCTTCCGGCAGAAGTACAGAGTTTAGTTGGTGAGCCTTCTATATTTCAGAAGGCCTAATTATTTTCAGTCATTTATCATTGTTATGGTTTTGGTCTACTGGGGGCCTTGTCCCAGTTTTCAAATAGCTTTGTTTTATGTGTAGTAGAGATTTTGCAGACTGAGTCAGATATTATTTAGATCTTTTTGAATTGTAGTTTTCATTCTTATGTTGAATTCAGAATGACCATGATTTCGTAAAAATATTTCTTTTTGCATTTTTTTATTATATGAACATTGTGCATGACTGCTAAATAGAGAGGGGCATTTGGGCCTTCATGTTTCGGGATACTCTTCACGACCAGGGCCTAGGTTCATGTAGTGACATCATTGGGATCCTCGTCATCATGGTTGAGGTTCCCATGTTCTATTCTGAAGTTGGCGGTGGAAATATTTGATGGTAATGGCCATTTTGGCATGTGACAAGGAGAGGTTTTAGACTCTCTTTTCCAACAGGGTCTTGATATTGCTATTGAGGAAAAGAAACCAGAAGAGGTAGAAGATAGAGATTGGAACATCATTAATCAGTTGACATATGGAACAATTCGATAGTGCCTGTCCAGAGAGCAGAAGTTTGCTTTCAAGAATAAAACTTCTGCTCACAAATTATGGAAGACGTTGGAGGACAAGTTTCTGAAAAAGAATAATCATAACAAGCTCTTTATGAAGAAAAGGTTGTTCCGATTTGATTATCATTGAATTTAGATATGAAATTTGAGGATGAGGATCTGGATTTGATGTTGTAATCATCTCTTCCCGATGAATTTGAACATTTGGAAACAATGTTACTTCACTGAAAGAAGAATGTGTCATTAAATGTTGTTTGTTTATCTTTGTATAGTCATGAATTGAGAAAGCGGGATAAGATGGAAACCAAATCAAAAACATCTGAAAAAACATTGGTGGCAATAAGTCATCAGCAAAGCTAGACTAAGGGGAGAAGAGAAAGGTCCAAATCAAAGGGCCGAGCCATTGCCAAAGATGAGTGTGCTTTCTATCATGATAAAGGCCATTGGAAGAAAGACTGTCCGAAGTTGGAAAAAAAAGGAAGAATCTGCAAGATGCAAATGTTGTAGAAGTGAAAAGTGATGTAGAATTAGATATTTCCTTAGTTGTTATGCCTTCAACATCATCTCATCTAGATGAGTGGATATTGGATCCAGGATGTACCTATTATGTGTGTCCCATTCAAGAATGGTTTTTTGAATTCTAGGAACTCAATGGTGGGGTTGTTTACATGGGTAATGACCATCCATATAAAAAAACTGGGGTAGGTTCAATCAAGCTACGAAATCAAGATGGATCCACTAGAATTTTATAGCCATACGTTGGCTTCTGAAGTTTATTTCAAGATTGGATTTGTGATCGATTCAACTAGTTTGTCCTAATGGATTTAAGTGGTCGTGTTAATGGACTGGGAATGGAGTTGTTGAATCAGTCCAATTTTAAGGTATGGAAGACTTGTATGGAATCATACCGAGGGGGAGTATTTGTGGGATGTTGTTAATGGGAGTAACACAAGTCCTCTGAAAGACGGATCGGAGAATAGTAATGCATACAAGAAGTGGAAGCAGACTAATGCGAAGGCTGAGTTCATTTTAAAGAGATCCATCTCCTCTAGTTTATTTGATTATATTATAAGGTGCAGATCTACCCATGAAATATGGAGGACCCCCAATCAGTCATTCAACAAGAAAAATGAAGCTCAACTAAAGATATTGGAGAATGAATTAGTTAACGCCAACCAAGGTAATCTGTCTATTGCCGAGTATTTCTAAAAAATTAAGAATTATGTTCTGAGATCTCCTTATTAAATCTGGATGAGGCTATATCTGAAGCACGAATAAGAAGAAATATTATTCGTGGTTTGAAGTCAGAATATATTCCCTTCGTAACATCAATTCAAGGATAGGCTCAACAGCCATCCTTGGAGGAGTTTGAAATTTATTATCGTCACAGGAGTTACTAGCCAAACAAATGGCTGGGGTATCAATCAAAGAAGGAGAAGGAAAAGCTCTTGTAGCTGGCAAGAGGAACTTTAAAGGAAAAACAGCAAGAGATATGCCACACTATCAATCCGCAGGTGGTTCAAGCTCACCAAAAAAGTAGGGAGAGTCTACAAATAACAATAAGACTCTCAAATGTTATCGGTGTGATAAAATAGGACACATAAAAATATATTGTTGAGCCAAGGAGACTAATATGGCTCAAACTGAGAAAGCTGTTGAAGAAGAAGAAGACTGGGGAAAGTGCTTCATGGCTGAGCGTCGAGCGATTGACCCCATGACATCTATCAATTTTGAAAGGGATTGGATCGTGGATTCAGGATGTGGGCATCATGTCACGGGAGATAAATCTAAATTCTCTAACTTTTGGGAATACAATGGTTGTGATATCATCGTAACAGCAGATAATACAGTTCATCACGTGGAGAAAGAAGGCACAGTCGTCATCAAAGAGAAGCAGGACGACTCAATCACTCTTAACAGTGTGTTTCATGTTCCAGGGATGAAGAAAAATCTATTTTCAGTTGCAAATGCCGTAGATGCGGGAAGTTAACTCATATTTGGCCGACATGACGTGAAGTTCCTTCAAAATATCAAAGAACTCAAGGAAAATATCATCCATACCAATAAGAGAGTTAATGATTTATATGTCTTATCTGCCTCTAACTCATATATCGAGAAGATGAGTAGTAACAATACTCCATATCTATGGCATGCTAGACTTGGGAATATTAATACAGATAAATTAAAAGCCATGGTAAAATTGAATCTAGTAAAAGGATTACCTAACTTAAGCAATTTTGGCTGGGGAGAGATTTGTGAAGGATTTCAATATAGAAAGGCACACCGTTTTCCATTTGATAGATCCTTGACAAGAAGCACAACTCCTCTAGAACTAATTCATAGTGATTTGATGAGGCCAACAAGAACTCCTTCGTTCTATGGTTACTCTTATATGCTACTTTTGTTGATGATTTTACTAGATTCACATTGGTTTCTTTTGTGCAGCAAAATTCAGAAGTATTCAACAAGTTTCAGGAGTTTAGGAAACTGTTGAAGGCGAGCTTGGTTCAAGGATAAGGCGGTTGCGAACGGATAACGGTGGCGAGTTCACTTCTGAATATTTCCTCTCCTTTTGCCGACAATACGGTATTAAAATAGAACTTGTACTGACACACCATAACAAAATGGAGTGGCTGAAAGAAAAATTCGCCACTTGACTGAGACATGTAAGAGTTGGATTCATGCCGAAAAATTACCTAGAGCCCTATGGGCTGAAGGTATGAAATGTGCAGCATATGTGATCAACAGGATGCCGCTTTCTCCAAACAACATGGCATCACCGTATGAATTGATGTTTGGAGAAAAGCCTAACATTAAACACCTTAGAGTCTTTGGCTCTATCTGTTATGTTCGTATTCTGGATTCTCAGTGGAGCAAATTGGATCCTAAGGCAAGAAAATGCATATTTGTTGGATATGATGAAAAGAAAAAAGGTTGGAAGTGTATGGACCCGGAAACTCATCGTTTTATTGTTTCTCGAGATGTCGTATTTGATGAAATTTCCTTGTATTATGGAGTTGCGTCGGAAGGAGAGGGTTTGAAATCATTGAACCCTGGAGTTTCAAAGTTACCCATCACAAGTATCTCTCTAGAGAATGAAATTACTGAGGAGCTAAGTGAAAGGTAAAGCCCAGAGACTCAACAACGTGAAACTCATCAAGAAGAAGATTTACTTGGTTCTCAAAGACCAAGTAGAGCTATTGTTAAGCCAGACCGCTTCAGAGATGAAAACATTATTAGTACATATTGTTGTTTTTTCCAGGGCCAATTGACGATGAAGAACCTTCTTCCTTTGAAGAAGCTAAAGGAGTCAAAGAATGGAAGCTTGCCAGGGATGATGAAATGGAGGATTTAGTGAAAAATCAAACTAGGAGCTTTGTTCCAAAGCCAAAAGATGTACAACCCGTGTCTTGCAAATGGGTGTACAAAATTAAAAGAAAAGCAAATGGCTGATGACAGCATAGACAGATGTAAAGCAAGGCTGGTTGCTCGAGGCTTTTCTCAAAAATATGGTGAAGACTATGGAGAAACCTTCAGTCCGGTGGCTAAGATGATCTCAGTACGGGTTGTACTAGCCATGGCAGACTCACATGATTGGAAACTGTGGAAGCTTGACGTAAAAAATGCCTTCTTATACGGATAACTTGACAAATATATCTATATGGAGAAACCTCTCGGGTACGCCTCTAGCTTACATCCTAATTATGTCTGTAAGCTTAAAAAGGCACTTTATGGGCTCAAGCAGGATCCACGATCATGGTATGGAAAAATTGCTCAATATTTAAATTTTTGTGGATATGCTGCATCACATTCAGATCCTAGTTTGTTTGTTAAAAAACAAGGAGACTTGCATATAGTTGTTCTCTTGTACGTGGATGACATGATAATAACAGGAAACAATGATGATGAAGTTGCAAGGCTTCAAGAAGAGCTGGCCATAAGATTTGAAATCAAGAAATTGGGTCAACTACATCATTTTCTTGGATTAGAGGGGACAAACACTAGTAAAGGAATCTTTGTTACTCAAGAAAGGTATGCCAAGAAGCTTGTTGACAGGTTTGGAATAAAACATTGCAAGAAATGTTCCACTCCTCTCGAGACGAGTACGAGGTTAAGGCGTGAAGAAGGCTCACTTCTTGCAGATCCCAAACCCTTTCGAGCTCTAGTTGGAAGTCTTCTCTATTTGACTATTATAAGGCCAGATACTGCCTTTTCGGTTGGACATGTTAGCAGATTTATGCAATCACCAAGAAATCCACACTTGGAAGCTGCAAAGAGAATTCTGAAATATATCAACTCAACATTAGATATGAGTCTATTCTTTCAAAAGAAGAATGATTTGATATTAGTGGGTTATACTGACGCTGATTTCGGTGGCGATATGGATGACCGACGATCTACATCGGACTATATTTTTCTCTGTGGTGGAACAGGTATTTCTTGGTGCAGTAAAAAGCAAGACTTTGTTTCTTTATCAACTATGGAGGTAGAATATAAAGCAGCAACTCTTATTGCTCAAGAACATGTATGGCTACAAAGACTTGCTAAAGATTTGAAACTACCTATAACAAATCCAACTGCAATTTTTGGAGACAATCAAAATGCCATCAAGCTCGCAAACAATCCAGTATTTCATGCAACAACTAAGCACATTGAGGTAGAACATCACTTCATCCGAGAAAAGGTTCTTGATAGAATTATAAATACTTTGGAAGTAAGAAGTCAAGAGAATATTGCTGATCTCTTCACCAAGTCACTTCCTAAAGCGTCATTTGAGTTCTTCCGTGACAAGCTTGGGGTAATTTCCAAAATATCACTTTAAGGGGGCGTGTGAAAAAAAGCTAAAGATGATTTTTTTTGAAAAAAATATAGATTTATCTAGATTGTCCTAGTATAGATATTCTTGATGAAATAATCTAGATATTCTAGAGCATTGTAGTGGATAAGTTTGCTAGATATTTCTTATAGATGTATCTAGAAGAATTTCTAGAATCATCCATAGACTAGTATAAATAGAGAGGGGTCTTGAACATTTGTAACCATCCAAAAATCAAATACAAAGCATATTAAGTAGTCTTCTTCCAAAGTTCTCTTTTAATATTTTCCTTCACCTTTCTAGCTTCCTCTTCTTAGTTGAATCTTCCGATTTTAATTAACGATCTTGGGCTAGCAGAAGGTTTCCTAAATATACCTTTCTTCTGCTATTCTTTACTTAATTAACTCATCCACATAAATCTCCGTTACTTCTTCCACACTCTTCAAATCAGTTGGTTCCACAAGTCATTCATCACTCCATAACTCTTTCAACAAAGTATATAACAATATCTTCGTCCTTTGGATAACTTGCAAGGTACAGAAAGCACGTCTTTAGGTGATCTGACAAATGGTCATAACTTAATTGTGTAACCTTCATCACTTCCTCTTCATCCTTAAAAATAAAGGAACTCAAATTATTGAGAAGTTCAAGCCACAAAGCCTCTTTCTTTTCCTTTCTTGAAATGACTCCGCCGATCAAATCAAGTACCAACGGAAGCCCATCACACTTTTCGGCTATTTTCACTCCAACATCTTTCAGTTCATCAGGGCAACATTCTTCTCCGAACACCTTTTCTCGAATAACTCCCAACTTTCTTCTGGTCTTAGCAATCGAAGATCAAGAGGATCACTATGGCATTTTCCATGCAAAGCCACTTCCTTTTTTTGACTCGTTAAACTAACTCTGCTGCCTTTCTGAAATTCAGATGGAATGGCGTATAAGGGTCTTGTCAGCTCATCCCATGTTGCAGTATCCCACAAGTCATCCAAGACAATAAGGTACCTCTTTCCAAACAGTTGTCTCCGTAGCTTATCAGCAACGTCATAGTCTATGTCATCCTCACGGACTCTTTCTTTCAAACCAATAACTTCATTGAAAACTTTCTGCAACAACTTTTTCTCATTACGTTCCTGGTCAGCTGTGCATCAAGCACGAACGTCGAAATTACCAACAACGGACTTTTCAGTATATACTCTGTAAGCCAAAGTTGTTTTCCCAAGCCCCGGCATGCCGACTATGGAAATGACATCTACCTCAGCTGGTCCGCTGGTGAGCTTCCTGATTATCCACTCTGTCTCCTCCTCAAAACCTACAATTATTTTACTAGGTATTGATGACTTGTTTATAACTGGTTTGTTTGGAGAGTTCACAAAAATGATATGATCCTGGAGATCTTCTCTTGTACCTCTTTTTTTACAAGCTTGATCTTTCCTACGGTTTTAGGAAGTAAGAAGATAAGCTGCAACAGACCACGATCTCTAGCAAGAATCGAGTTAATGGCATGTTCCGCCTCATATGACACATCTAGAACACGAATCCAAAGATCTCTATGCAATTCTTGCTCCACATTCCCAAAGAACGATCTTATGTGTTATAAGTCTTCTTTCACCCGACAGATTTCTTCTTTTATCAAAGCAACTGAATAAGCATTGGAATTGACCAAGTCGTTTAAGTTTCTGAGTAGAAGAGTCATGAAGAGCGGTCCATCACTCATGGGGAAGCAGCACTGAGATGAGTCTGCAGGGGCTTTCAAGAAAACATGTCTGAGATCTTCCTTCAAAAGTTCAATATTTTCCAGCAAGTCTTGACCTGCACAACTTATTTTGTTCATATTCTCTTCATCCGTTGAGTTCTCTTCTAAGTTTCGAATGAGAATGGACACCTCCCTAATAAGTGATCCAACACCTGCCAATAGAACAAATAATTTTTCATAATGAATAAAGTCCTTTGGCATATCTGTAAGAATAATCAATAGGAACTCTATCATGACATGAATGTTGGACGCTGAAGTGCTACGAGGTATAGCATTAACCATGTGCTGTTGTAGATGAATCAGATGTTCTCTAAGAATGTCTGGAGATGCTTCTAGGAGCTGCTGAATGAAGTGTCCAACTTCAGATGACTTCGAAGTTTCCAATATTGTAGAACATATGTGCATAACCTCCAGTGAAACCGGAGTTATCTTCAAAAGTAGATGAACTAGCATGGACTTGACTTGAGAGACTTCAAAAGTAGATGACTTCAAAAGCATATCATCAAGTCCATCTTCATCTTCTTCATCTGCTCCATCTTCATCTGTTTCATCTGTCTTATCAAGTTGATAAGATAAAAGGACAAAACAGAAGTTTCCTACTCTCTCAGCCATCAGTTGAAGCTGCGGTAAGGCATATTCAATTTCCTTATGCTCAACAAAACCATTTACTTTCAGCCTATGGGAATCTCTTAAATTGCCAAATACATTCAGAAGAAGCTCATATTGAGTCATTGAGGGCAAAAACAACTCAGCACGAACCTTGGAAAGATAATGGAGATTCACAAGGACCGCGTCCAAAAGTTCAACCAACTGATCCTCAGTCATGGTGGCACTTGATTCAGATTGACGATCTGAGATGATAAAACTTTTGATATTTTCAAGGAGGCGAGGAACGACATGATCCTTTAACTTAACCAGCATGTCATCTCCACTCTGATGAAAAAGTGACAACCAGATCATGAACCTCATATGATATACAAGACATGTCAGCATTAGAACCATCCGAAATGTAATAACAAAGCTGTAAGCATGCTGACAAAAATGTCAGCTCCAATCTCAGCTTTTCAATTTGATTCGTATCAAGAACAATATGATCTTCTTCATTCTTTAACATGTCTATGAAATCAAGAAGGTTGACAATTTCCTCGCAAAGCACTACAGATGATACCTGCTAAAAGACCAACAAGCATAAAAATTTTCAGTATATATTCGCCATGACAAATTTTACCTTAACTAACGTAATTATAGAGGGTGGGCCTTCTTCAAAATAACCTACTGCATAAGCTAAATATTTGTTCTATAGTTACAGTTCATATGATAAACAAGAATTAGATTTCTCAGAAGGTGACTCGACTAATGAAAATTGTTCGAGAAAGTCATTTGTCTTTGATTTGTAATAGAAAACCACCCTACACATTCAGGTGGTATTCAACTGCTCAATAACATTATCAATGGCAGCCCGAATTTTGATTTTGTTCAAAAATTGAATAACAACATTGACAAAACTCATAAAGTAAGAATGTTAATAAAGAATTTCTACGGATCTGTCCATCCATATATATACTAGTTAGTTACTCGGTGCACTGAAGAAGTATATTAGCTAGTACAGATGATTTTATACCAAATCGAAGAAAAAGAATACATATATTGAACATAGTCATTTGATTTTGAACACTGTTTGGGGTTCTTATATTCTTTGGGTTGTGTTAGGCCAAGTGCCAAATCGTTACAAGCATTATTTTGCACATCAAACCCAACCATAAAAAAGACACGTTACCCAAATTGAATCCCTGCGCTTAAAACAAGTTATTCCACAGGAAAACAAAATCGTTTTTCTTATATACAAACTACAAGAAACTTTTTTTAAAAAAGGTGATTAACATGTTTAAGTTGATTAAGCTCCAGAAAAAAAAAAAAAAAAAAAAAAGCATACACAAGACTAAATTAATTATGTAAAAATATAAAAAAAAAAAATTGTATAACAATACCGATGAGCTGTTTGCTTCTCCGTCCTCTCTTTTCCCTTCATTTTCCTTTTCTCTTTCCATGTATGTAGTTTTCCTTTCAAGTTGTCAAGATCTGATCATGTATAAAAAGTACACAAACCGTAAGAGGACAAGTAGAAAAAAGAACACAAGAAACTGAAGACATCTACAACAACAACAGACATCTACATTCTCGTGAGGGCAGAATGTATACAGATTGTACGTCTATCTAGTGAAGTTAGACAAGTTATTTTCAAAAGACACTCAGCTCATGTCAAGCAGCACAAAACAGATTTTACGAAAATGGATTCATTAGCAACAAAGCTTGAACAAGTTAGAACATGACTTCACAAGTCAAGCTGGGACTGCCCAGTGTTCCAATGGAGAATGCAATTTCTTCTCCTCATTAGTTGATCTGTGAAATTCCTCTTTTTCCATTTGCATTACCCAATAATTGAGTAATCTATGATTTGCTCGTGACCACTTACACCTTATCTTATTTTATTTTTTAATAGAATAAGGTGTAATCTATTCTATTATTTGAAGGAGCGTTTTGGAGTAATGTAAAGTTGTTGTCCAAGAGGTCAAGCATTGAAAACAGTCTTTTGACAGAAATGTAAGATAAAATAGCATACAATACCCTTGTGGTTGGTCTCTTCTTGGAACCTTGTGCATAGCGGAAGTTTAGTACATCAGACTTTTTAGAGTGTAAATCACTTAAAACGATAAGATATTTTTTTCTATCCAAACATTGCTAAAACTGACAACTTTAGAGTCTGATAGGTGAATTATGCTTCCTCCGTTATTGACGAGTTTCACATATTAACTTGATATTGAGGCTGATCCATGCTAATTAATACCTCTTTCCATTAAAAAATGGGAGGTTGAAACTTGAAAAGTGATTCTTGTACTCCCTTTGCTCTTACATGTTACATTTTTACAGAAAATATTTATAAAAAAAAATAATTATTGACTTAGCTATTTTGTCATAATATTTTTATTAAATTACATTTACTATAGTGTCTTGAAATTAATTTGAAAACAATATAACTAATGCAAAAGGCATAATAGAAAAAAAATTGTCTTTTTTTTTAATTTATCAAAAATGATAAATAAAAATAAAAATAAAAATAAAATTAAAAAAATAATAACAGGTTGAAATGAACTGAGGAATAAATGAATAGTACGTTATTATGTGTTGTGAAAATTGACTCTTGTCCGTAGGTAGTAGCGTAGTGCATTATTATGAGGTGTAGAAAGTGACTCTTCTAGGTTAGGCAGCGCATTAGTAGGTGGGGTAATTCCTCCAAAATAGTTGTACCTTATTTTAAAATTATTTGTTTTAATTTTACTGTTTTGTTTATTTAAATTAATAAAATTTTATTATATTCTTTCAATCCTATTTTTATCATTAAATTTCAAGAGAATTTAGTAGTGGTGAATTTTATTGTTCCTATGACTAGTACTACCTTCGTCCAACAATACTTGTTCATTATTAACTTGATACTCAATTAATAAATAATATGAGTAATTTTATCATATTACCCTTTAAACATGATAAATTAGATGTCTTGAAAAATACATTGAGTGATGAATAGTATTTAATAATAAGGGCTAAGTGTCAAACGGTCCGGGCCGGGCCAATCCGGAACCGGCCCTTCTATTTTAATCGGATTGAGGGTCTCTTAAGGGCCGGGCTTGGTGCTAGCCGGGCCAGACCCAACAGTGGAAAAATTAAAAACACCCAAACCCGGCCCAGTTAACTCAACACAGTCAAACTCACCTAAACCCGATCAAACCCGGTTAAAAAATTGGTCAAACCCGATCAAAAATATATATAAAAAAAAATTCTTTCAATATACATTACATATACCCACCTATATACATTCTAAATACCTTAAATAATATATATAGAATATATATATAGTATATACTACATTAGAATTTAAAAAATATATACACATATACACAATTAATCAATTACTCATATATACGCACCATTCAATAGAAGCTTGCAAGAATATTGTCGAAGGAAAACTGCACTCTCAAGAAACAGGTTGATCAACTTGATTCTTCAAACAATGATCTTAAGTCTGAAGTTCTAAAATTGACACTCTTCGAAAAGGAAAAAAGTCCATGAGTAAAGATCAAGAAAATGTTGTACTTGAGCTAGTTACATACAAACAAGAATGTCATGATCTAACTGAAAAAATGAAAAAGTTGAGTCAAGAAGTTTCTAAACTAAAAATTGATCTTGAAAGGGCAAATAGGTGGACAAACTCCTCAAGAATTGTTCACAAATTGGGGGAAAGAAATTACAGTGAAAAGGCAGGATTAGGATTCCATAAAAATTTTGATATTCCTAAAGATTTATGTTATATTTGTGGTAACCTTGGACATCCAACCACTGAATGTTCAATTGTTGCCAAAAGAAGATCTAGCAGTCTAAATGCAAATAAACTATCTCAGACCAAGAAATGGATAAGTAAACCTGGTCAGAGAAACAGGTCACGTAACCTGGTCAGAGAAACAGGTCACGTAACCTGTTGCCTGCATGGGCTAGAAGAAATCTGATTCATCCATTTACTCATAAGAAAGGACCCAAGTTTATCTGGGTGCCTAAATTTAACCCCTAATTTATTTTGAAGGTGCGAGTGAAAGGAGGCAAGAAAAATTTATCCATGGATAAGTCTTGCTTAAGGCATAAAACTAGAAGAAAATAAAGTTTCTTTCACTCACCACATTTAAAGGGGAAATGGATCATTTGAAAGATGGATAGATTTGTAGTGCTCGTGTAAGGGGGAAGCAAGGGAGGTTTAAAAAAAAAAAGAGGATGACTGTGAAACTGATGTGCATGCACAGGAACATGTTGTACCACTTGGTTCAACTGTTGTATTGAGGACATATTGATAGGGGGAACATATTGTACCACCTAGTTCAACTGTTGTACAGACTGTGGGCATATTGACAGGGGGAATAACAAATAAAAAAAATGAATACATAAATAAAACCAACACAAGTTGCTGGTAATTTTGTTAGTAGTTCATAAAAATTGGTGTTGTCAAAAGAATCTTGAGATATCTCATGGGAATTAATGGCTTGAGACTATGATATTCAAAGGAAAACAATTTCACTCTTGGGGGCTATAAAAATATTGACTATGTGGGTTACTTAATTGACTGGAGAAGCACCAAAGGCACTAAGTATAGAGCATTTTGAAAGGAATAGGTTAGACTTGAGGATGATTAAAATTGCATGAACTCCCCTTAATGATTGACTAGAATAATTACTTTTCTTTTTAATCTTATTAGCTAAAAAGTTATTCTATTCAGTCTTGCACATTTAGTTGTGTGTCCCAATTCCAAATTTTTGACTTTTTAAACCTAATTTTGTATTAGATTGTGCAGAAAAATAGGTACAAGCAAGCAATTGTGACCACAAAGTTCTTCTTATCAGGTATGTTCTACACTGACATAAGCATAGGCTGTCTAAGTTGAAATAGTTGAGCACACCTGTTCAATTCCACACACTTCATCCTCTCATTATCTAATAAAGCTAATGAATTGTTGACCAAACATTCTTTGATTCTCTCCAAATGGGTGTGCACAAGTGTGTTAATCCTATACCAAAAATTTCTTCTTCTTTCTCAACCAAAATATCAGTTGTGTACCATGGATTTTCCAAGCTTGATCATCAATCACATGCAACATATGTTTCTGAAGAATGAAAAGGATTATGCTATCCCTTTTAGTTCCTGATTGGTAATTTTTTTGGGGGGCTTCTCAGTCCTAAATCAGGTTTGACTTATATAAAAAAAGATGTTCTTGAACAGATGAATCATGTTGCTCTACCCGTTTCAATAAGGAGGGCTAATACTCATTTGAGAAAAAAAATCTGAACTAGAAGCTGCATAAGACAGTCATGAAGTTGAATAAGAGATCTTTAAGGCTATGATCATGACTTTGAAGATTGATCTTGATTGATAGAGGGATGAAAATGTTGAAGTCATTCATCAATTGACACAGTTGATATCACCTGTTCCATCATCCTCATCAGCTCCACACTATTTGTATCCTTATCCATGTCCCACTTTTATATCGGATTTTTTTAATACTCAATTGTTTTGCTTTGTTCAGTACTAGCTTAGGTTTAATGTGGAACATGCTCTGTCAGTTAAATGGAATAGTTATCTTTGCTAAATTGACTCATATTTTTGCTCTCTTTAATACATTACTAGGTTGGCTAAAGTCTTTGTCTGATCGTTTTGGTGATAGCCCCAGTGGCCATGAATAGTATAACAAATCACTTTGGCTAGTATATTATTGCATTGAAATGGTTTTTCGATGATGCCAAAAGGGAAAAGATAAGAAGTTTGTGTAATGTTTATAACCCATTGACTAAGTTGTTTCATTTTAGTATTTTATACTTTAGTGCCTACAAGTGAAGATATTTGAATGCACAAAGACAAGAGGTTTGTCATCATCAAAAAGGGGAAATTTGTTGGAACCTTGAAGTTTTAATGAATGACAATATGAATGAAACAAGACGATATGAGTTAATTTAATGCAACTGGAAACATCAACTTACTGATCACATGAGAAATAGAACAAGTTGAATTTGATTTAAACACTTATGATAAGGAAAAACAAGTTGAGTTGAAAAAGAAGTCCAATGTGTGGAAGGAGAAAGATTTTGATAAAGTAATATGTGTTGATTTAAAGAATCGGAATTTGACTACAACACCAAGGAGACAAGAGTTGAAATTGAAGAAGGAGTCTCACTTGAAGTAAAACTCTATGCAATGAGAGTTTTGATTAGAGAAGGAGTTTAAATAAAGAATGACTCTTTGGAGAGTTGTGCTTAAATAGAAGATGCAACAGCCAGAATAATTCACGCACTTAAAAAAGCAGAAAAGCTCAATCGACAGATTGACTTCACGAAGTGCTACCCAATCACTAAAAAAATACGTTGAAGAACCTGGTCCTCAGTACAGAATCCAGCTAAGAGTTTTAGCGTTGATTTTTAGAGTTGTTCATTATGTTTGAGCTATTCATGTAATATTAGTTTCAGTGTGTTATAAACTGAATTAGGAGCTAGTCTTCGAGTTGGGGAAAACTCAGAGACTTTGGGAACACATACTTTGGGAGGTGTGTGTGTAGTTAGGAATTAGAGTTTATAATTCCTAGTTATTGAGTTATAGGATTGGAGTTTATAATTCCTAGTTGTTGAGTTATAGGAATTAGAGTTTATAATTCCTATTTATTGGTTACAAGAGTTTTGTAATCAGTAGTTGTTGAGGCTCAGAGTTTTTTTCGTAAAGTTGGGATTAAATCCTGTAGAGGTGTAGGTCGTGGTTTTTTACACCTTTTGAGCCAGGTGTTTTTCACGTAAAAATCATTGTGTTCTTTACTTTCTGTTTAATGTTTCCTTGAAACGTGTCAGGCAACACGTTCCATCGATAAGCAAAAATTAGGCGAAAATAAGAAAATCAGTAGGGCATGAATTCTTAACATTTCTCAACTTGTCATTTTCGGACACTGACTACCATTATTATAAGCATAATACATAGATAGATAACTTAACTTGATCCTTCCCTGACAATTAAATACTTCAACTTTGAAAATGCATATCTAGACATCTCAACTCATCCATATTGTGTCTTGTCGACACCCGATGTTGACGTAACACATAAATTTTGGAAGGTGTTTAGATGATTCTATTGTAAGTTGAAGTATTTATTTGGCAGTTGAGATCAAGTTAAGGTGACTATCTATGCATTCCAATTCCAAGTTAGGCATTGGAACTTGCTAGCTTCATGATTTGCTGCAACAAAAGATTACAGCTGCAACACTTCACACGAATTGAAATAAAGTCCCAGTAACACTTGATATCTGCAACTCTACCTTAAGCTATTGTTTTCTTTCATAATTTCTTCTAACATATTTCTTAATCTTGAAGGCCGACTCTTCAAGCAAAGTGTTTTTTTCCATAAACAATATCGCCAAAACTCTCTGAGATCTCCATAAGCTCATAACACAATTCTAATTTTAATTCCTCGAGCACCGAAAATGATTTAGTTGGGCTTCGATGAGGATATTGGACACAAACTCCTTAGCTTTTATTTCTTAGTCCACATCGCATCGTCTGCAGGAAATTCTCGTAGAATCGAGAGTGAAGTTTTCATTATGTACATGTAAAATCATAAATTAGTAATTGATCCAATTTTCGGGAAAAAATATCCTGAATATTTATCTCAGAGAAATTTGAAGAAAATTTTGAGAAAATCTCAACGGATACTAGTTCTAGTTTCTTTACCAAGATAATAAATAAAGCACGTTATAAAAAATTAATTTATCAATTAGATATCAAGAAACAAAAACTGTCCAAATTGATTAATTTGAAGTTTCCGACATAGTCCATCGTTGTCGGAAATTGACTTGCCAAAAATGTTTTCAATGTATTTTTATGCTAGAAATCAAAACGTTTTCAATGTATTTTATACCAGAAGTCAAACATTTCTAACGGTATTCTGATGAGAATATCCATTCTTTTTAATAGTTCTAAGGTGGTTCCGCCTCTCATCCAAATAACCATTCTAGTTAGTATGTTATCAAATAATATTCTTACAAGTGTATCAAAATATCAAACGATAAAGATAAAGTACCCAAGAATAAATTAATTTGATGTATACCTCGAGTGTTAGTGTACAAATTTTATTCCAAACCAAGTCTTGAAAAAAAAAAGTGAAGGACCAAGTTGCTGCAAGTGCAACAATAATGTCTGGGATCTGAAAACATATGATTTGTTTGGTCGTGAAATAGTTATAAATAAAAAAGCTACAAAGATAAATCAATAGATGATTGATTTAAAATTGTATCAAACATGAGTTATGGTGCGATGGTTGTGATCCCTTCATCCTTACCTTGAGATTCTCAGGTACGGGCCTTTAAGAATAGATTAAAAAAACCACTAGAAGCACCACATCCAGAATGAATTTTGCAATGCGTGACGTCAAATTTAGTCGAGTTTCAGTGCGGATATCGAAAAATGAGTGAGAAACATTAAAAAAAAAAACAAAATTGTGGTAGGATAGTTTATATCCCTTCACCCTTAACGAGAGATCTCGGGTTTGAGCTCCCTAATAATGAAAAGAAAAAATCTTACTAAAAGCACCGTCCCTGGAAATAAGTTATGCAATCAAATTTAGTCGGATTTCGATGAGAATACATACAACCTGGTTCAAGCCCCTAGTAATGAAAAAAAAATCATATAAAAAAACATTGCCCCTAAAAATAAGTTTGCAATACTTAAATTCAAATTTAGCGAGACTTTAATATAAATATTGAACATCAAATTTGAGAAGCCAAAAAATAAAAAATTGAATTGCAGATTAGTTGTTGGACCCCCATTTTAAAAGATATAATTAATTTTAACATAAATAATTTAAGATTTTCCGGTCGATGCAAAGAATGAATGTCTTCGTCAGTCATGTGTTCCCTTACTTATTATCGTCGAGATTCTTTTTCTCCAAATTTAATTTATTATTTTCATTTTTCCTTCTAATATTTATTTGTTTTTAATTTATTTTTTTTACAACTTAAGGTGTGTTTGAAAGTTGATGTAATGTGATCAGGAAGTCATCACGGTTTGAGTTGAAAAATAACTTCTAACAGTACGTACAGTAAATTCTTGTGATCTGATCCTGATCCAGATCCTTGTGACAAAAATGCAAGATAAGACTGTATATATTTTTAAAACATTATATATAATCTTGACAAATAATACTATGACAGGCAGGGAAGGGATAAGAGGCGATAGACATAGGAGGCTACTGGAAGGAGGTGAAGATACATGTGATTTGGACACAATCAATGTGGAATGTGACATGTGAAACTTGTAATTTGGACAAGTATAAGGTGGCAGGTCTCTTGCAAAAATGAAATATGAAATTGATAATTTGAGACAAACCAAAAAGCTTCACATACATAAATATTTAGGGCTAATACCATTTTGATCCCTCGATCATAGATAAATTTTAATTTTAGTCCTTGTGATACATGACACTGTATTTTGAACCTTAATTATTCAACATATATATTCCTTATATGGAGGAAATAAGTTGTATTCGGACAAAAAATTATTTAGAACATTTAGTAGTTACAATTAATTATGAATATTTACCAGTGATGAGATAAAAAATGTATATTTTAATTGGATTGAAGGGTATATGTGTTTAGTCGTATATTCAAGGATTACAATCAAAATGTACCAATAACGAAAGATAAAAAAATGCTATTAACCAAAATAAATATTCTCAATAAAAATAAAATTAACCTATTATTACGTATTAAAATTCAATGCTATAAAAATAAATCTTTACACTATGATACGTAATATAAATCAAGTATTTTACACTTTTTACTGGACCACTTTAATTGTTCTTGAGCCGAGGATCTTTTCCAAATAGCCTCTCTATTTTCAACAAATAGAGATAAGATTCGCGTAAATTATTCTTCTCTGATTCTGTATGTAAAATTTATCATTAAGTTATTTAAAGATTTGATTATACAAAAAAAAGAATCTTCTTGTGAAATCAAATATAAGGCATGCTGCAAAATTTATGGTCTAGAATAAGGTGTAAATATTAATTTGTATGTCTATCGTTAAGAATGTCAAATGGGTGGATTTCATTGACAGAGTTAGTAAATTTTATTTTTTGATTTTTATAGTTAAATTATCATATGCATGAGTTTTCTATCTGAATTTTCATCAACTATTTATCAAAACACATCTCAACTATGAATTGTTCATTTTTCCTACTTGAACGACAAAGACATTTCAGGTATGAAAAGTTTACAATTGATAGTTAAAGTGTGTTTTGATAAATAGTTGTGATAATTTAGGTAGAAAACTCTTTTAGTATATTACTCAAAAAATTGTAATTGTACTTTTGATGGGTTTTTAAATCTTTAGTCCTGATAAATTTGTAGATCATTAACCCATCTAAAATACTTAAGTTGAAATGAGCTTTATAATGAGTCAAAAAAGTAGGGCAAATTCAGCTATAGGTGAAATTGGGATTTGAAACTTATGGATTTAAATCCTAATCCTTTTAAGTAACTAAGTTTTAAATTAGTTGTTTGTATACATTCAATAGATTTTTTTAAGACAATACAAAGTCTAAACCAAAGCTTTTAGGTCGGAGCCGAACCCTCGACAACAATCTAGCTCCTCCTCTGATCCGCCGCATATGTGTTCATCTGAACTAATTAACTTTTGACCTAAGACTTACATTTGTCATATAAATTTATTTATAAAATATGTATATATTACTCATTAATCAAGAACTGAGATAGTTTAAGAAGAATTAGAGTTTCCAATTCATAACATCAAATTATATATCCGAACATTGCAATGTTCCTATTGCTGATCACTAGTGGAACTATGATAAGAGGTTCAACTGAATATCTTTTATTGAAAAATCATATCGTGTTACAATAATAACGACAACGAGATCTAAAAAAAAACAGTTTACTTAATACATACCTCTAATGTTGAGAAAGATTCCAATGCATGTATTGATAGGGAGGCTATGAAAATATCAAAATTTGAAAATATCAAAATTTTAATACATTTTACACCACATGCTTAACAATTATATTGGGCTTTGATAATGAAATTGGGATACACCGAAATCAAAGTTCTTTTAAAGAAAAAAAATTCACTCGAAATTTGATGCACATATTGAAACCCGACTAAATTTGAATCTGCGTAAGTATTGGAGGATAGTGCGCTCCCTAACAAAGACGATTCCATATTCAGGGGGACTCGAATCCAAAACCTTTGATTAAAAATGAGTGAGCACTTTCTAACTTGATGATCGGTATTCAAGTTTTATGTTCAAATTTCTTTCTAACGTTCATGCTTAATGAACCAAAAGTGATATACATAGTCTTTAATGTGAGTCTAGAGAATTTAAGTTCTAAAGCTCCATCTTTAATAGTGATCTGTCGAAATCAGTTTCACTGCCTTATTAAGATTGGAGTAAGGTTGCATATATCTTATCTTCCCAAATCCTATTTATGAGAGTATACTAAATATTATATTATTGAGTTCAATCAAAAATAAGAGAAAAATTAGAGGATAAGACTATTCTAAATAAATATTAGAAATATTCTTAATTTATTATTAATAAAACCCATCTAAAAAACTAAGGAAAAAAGTAAAAAGATTATTCTTAAGTTTTAACTACATAAATGATGGATTCGACTCCTCTCCATTTTCAATCTCTTTGTTTTCCTCAAGTTCTAGCTTGGATGGAAGATGCATGCCATAATTCAAAATTAATGATTGAGATTTAAATTAAAATAAAACTCTAATTATGATTAGAATAATTAATTACTTTAATATATTTATCCCAAATTATTTATAGAATCCCACAATTCTAGGTTTGCATTTATCTCTTTCCTATATACAAACTTCTTGATTTTTCTTTTCTTTTTTTTTTTCACAGTGCATTGTGTCCTAATATCTCCTTCTATGGAACGGATATGTTCACATTTAAAGATAGAATAATCAGAAATAAACTTCAACCTATCATAACACAAATGAAAGAAATTTAAGAAATAATAGTTGCCAAATAAAAAATTTGAAAGTGTGAATCTGACATAATTTTAATTTTAGGAGCAAAATAAATTTAGAAATTAACATATTTTTGTAAAAAACATGAAATATAATTTAAATGAGTTTATTTTTTGAAAATAATTTTTTTTTTTTTTAAATTAAAAACGAAAATATAGTTTTAGATGTTTTTTTAAATTCCCAATATAACTTCAAATTTTATTTGAAATTGTCATGTCCAAATACTAATTTTCAAATAAAGTGACAAAAATTCAAAGAGAAAATAAAAAATTTATGAGCTGCTTTAATACTCTACTCAGGGGCGGCTCAAAAAAAATCCGTTGCCTAAAGTGAAAGATTAATTTGAGGCCTTAAAAAAATAAATGAAAATTTAATATTTTATTTTGAAGTTTATCTTTTTAGAATTTTGTGTGACTAATTCTTAAATAGTTAGTTCTAATAATTATTTTTTAATTGACAATATAGTTAATCGTTGAGATATATAGATTCTAACAAACAATTATAAGCAAAATACAACTATAAAATAAAAAATTTAAAATAGCTGTTTTTGATGAAAAATTAGGTAAGTTTAGATTTAGAAAGTTGAAAACATAATACATAAATATACCAAGCATAATTGTTGTAACACTTGAAACGTGAGCAAAAAATAAAAAGAACACCAAATATCTTAGTTCAATCACATCCTTTAACTATTATTCTTTTATATATATATATATATATATATATATATATATATATATATATATATATATATATATATATATATATATATATATATATATATATATATATAACTTGGAATGATCTACTTTTCTTTTTAGTCCGTTTAAAAAAAAATGACCTATTTTTTTTTTACAATACTTTAACTTCAACTTTCTACATGACATATTTAGGACCATAAGATTAAAGAGTACTTTGTTTCATTTGATACAACTTTAGTTTAAGGTTATAAGATTCAATTTTTTTAAATTTTTTTAAATTTTATGCCAAATCAAATTATGTCATTCTTTTTAAAAATAAGAGAGTACTTGAATTTGAATAAATTAAAGAACGAAAAAAAAAGTAAAAATTAAGTTAAGAGGACATATGAGAAAAGTTAAAAAAAAAAAAAAAAAAAAAAAGGCCCTTGCAAACAAATCAGTGAATAAGGAAAGGAAGTATAAGAATGGTAAACAAGTAATTTGACCTAAAAATAAGTATTTACATTCAGCCTTTAACATTTAAAGTGTGGACAGCCATGTCAATTACTATCAAAATCTTATCTTACCTTTTTTATAAAGAAATGTGCTCGACTTTTTTAGTTCAAAATTTTCAATATCTTTAAAAATGAAAATTAATCAACAACAATAACAACAAACACAATGTATTCCCACAAAATGGGATTTTAAAAAAAAAAATGAAAACTAATCTCCAATAAATTTAAACCTCAAAGTTTACTAGGTATTAAATTGGGGCCCCAAGAAATTTTGGGCTTGGAGCGGTTGCTACTTCAAGTTTGTCTTCTCCCGTCATTTCTTCGACATATTTCTTAATCTTGATTGCCGACTCTTCAAGCTGACGGCATCCCCATACTACGATGGATTTTAATGAAGCAATGTCTCCAAAACTCTCTGGGATCTCTATACGCTCACTACAATAATGTATATATAATTCCTCGAGCACGGGAAATGATTCATCTGCAATAACCTGCCATTCAGAAAAAAAACACCTCAAATAGTATTAGGGATTTGAGATTGCGGAAGGTAACTTGTTCCATGTTCCATTCTTTTCTCCCTTTGATGCGTGTTCTCCTTAGGTTCAGCTTTTGAAGGTTGGGTAGTGATCTCCCAATTCCTGACAGTTCATCTGATGACAGATTGAACCCATTCAATTCCACTTCTTTCAAGCTCAAAGGGAAGTGAAAATCAAACTGATGCCCACTGCAATCAAATAGAGCATAAACTCTTTCAAGCTTATTAAGTACATCCAATCTTGGAAAATACATCTGCTCTGCTGCTGAACAATCCATGTGGAATTCAAGATTTCGAAGATTGGAAACCTTTTGAAAATATCCCGAGAGTGTACCGAACAGGAAAGCTTGAGAAACATTAATGATGTCAGATTCTCCAATTTTGCTAGTTTGTCAATGTCCGAATCAAAGACAAGACAATTATGGATGTCCACATGTCGTAGCTTTGCAAGACTCCAGATAGTAGGGGATAATACCAGGCTAGGTTCACCGTGATACACCACCAGAGTTTCTAGATTGCACAGGTTTGAAAATGACGGAGGGAGAGATTTTACCTGCATCTCAATCCTTAAGCACCTCAAATGAACAAGCATGCCTATTTCATTCAGTACAGTATCAGGCAACCCCAATGTTATACCCGGCGCATCCAACCTTTTAAGAAGCCTAAGGTGTCTTAGGTGCCAGTTGTACAGATAATATCCATATTGTATCTTCAAAGAGAGGAGGTGTTTAGCATAAGGATTTCTCTTTTCTAGACTGAAAAAGGAAGAATCAGCCGAATGAATAGACATATCATAAATAACTGTCCGTTGACGCAGCATCGGATCTGAAGAAGAGGATGAAGACAGAACAACTGAGCTCGTCAAATCAAACAATTTTTCCTTTCTAGCTTTTATCGAACAAAAATCATGCACAAGATCATGAATTTGGCAACTTTTTTCCTCCCCACGACCTCTCACTATTACCAAGCAACTAGCAATTAACTCATCCACATAAACATCCATTACTTCTTCCACACTCTTCAAATCAGTTGGTTCCACAAGTCCTTCATCACTCCATAAATCTTTCAACGAAGAGAAATAAATAACTTTGTCCTTTGGATAACTTGCAAAGTACAATAAGCACAGCTTTAGGTGATTTGACAAATGGTCATAACTTAATTGTATAACCTTCATTACTTCCTCTTCATCCTTAAAAATCAAGGAACTCAAATTATTGAGAACTTCAAGCCACAAAGCCTCTTTCTTTTCCATCCTTGAAATGACTCCCCCGATCAAATCAAGTACCAAAGGAAGCCCATCACACTTTTGGGCTATTTTTTCTCCAACATCCTTTAGTTCATTAGGGCAATGTTCTTCTCCGAATATCCTTTTCTCCAACAACTCCCAACTTTCTTCTGGTCTTAGCATTCGAAAATCAAGAGGAGCACTGTGGCATTTTCCATGCAAAGCCACTTCCTTTTTTCGACTTGTTAAAATAACTCTGCTTCCTTTCTGAAATTCAGATGGAATGGTGTATAATGGCCTTGTTAGCTCATCCCATGTTGCAGTATCCCACAAGTCATCTAACACAATAAGGTACCTCTTTCCAAACAGATGTTTCCGTAGCTTATCAGCAACGTCATTTTCTATGCCGTCCTCAATGAAATTTCCTTTCAAACCAGTAACTTGATTGAAGATTTTCTGCAACAACTTTTTCTCATTACACTCCTGGTCGACTGTGCACCAAGCACGAACATCGAAATGACCAACAACAGACTTAGCATTATATACTCTGTAAGCCAAAGTAGTTTTTCCAAGCCCTGGCATGCCGACTATGGAAACGACATCTATCTCAGTTGGTCCTCTAGTGAGCTTCCTAATTATCCACTCTGTCTCCTCCTCAAAACCTACAATTATTTTGCAAGCTATCGATGACTTGTTCTCAACTGGCTTGTTGGGGCAGTTTGTAAAAATTACACTTGTTTTCTTGGAGATCTTCTCTTGTACCTCTTTTTTGACATGCTTGATCTTTTCTACGGTATCAGGAAGTAGGAAGATAAGATGCAACAGACCATAATCTCTGGCAAGAATTGAGTTTATGGCATGTTCCGCCTCATATGCCACGTCTAGAACACGAGCCCAGAGATCTCTATTCAATTCTTGCTCAACTTTCCTGAAGAACGATCTAATACATTCTAGGTCTTCCTTCACCCGACCAATTTCTTCCTTTATCAAAGCAACTGAATAAGCATTCGAATTGAGCAAGTCGTTTAAATTTCTGAGTAGAAGAGTCATGAATAGCGGTCCATCGCTCATGGGGAAGCAAAGTTGAGATGAATTTGCAGCGGCTTTCAAGAAGACATGTTGGAGATCTTCCTTCAGAAGTTCAATATTTTCCAGAAAATTTTGACTTGCACTGCTTGTTTCAGGCACATTATCTTCATCCATTGAGTTCTCTTCTAAGTTACGAACGAGAATGGCTACCTCCTTAATAAGTGCTCCAACACGTGCCAATAGAACAAACAATTTGTCATGACGAATAACATCCTTGGGTACATCAGTAAGAATAATCAATAGGAACTCTATCATGATATGAATGTTGCCCAATGAAGTGCTAGGAGTAATAGCATTAACCATGTGCTGTTGTAGATGAACCAGAGATTCTCTAAGGATGGCCGGAGAGGCTTCTTGGAGCTTCTTAATGAAGCATCCAACTTCTGCCGACTTTGAAGCTATCAAATTTGTAGAACATATGTGCATAACCTCCAGTTCAACAGGTATAATCTCCATAAGCAGATTAGCTAGCTTGGAATTAAATTGAGAGATGTCTAATTCATCTCTTTCCTTAAGACGATAATCCAAAAGAGTCAAACAGAAGTTGACTACTCTCTGAGCCATAAGTTGAAGCTGAGGTAAGACATATTCAATCGTCTCATACTCAACACAACCATTTATTTTCAACCCATGGAAATCTCTTACATTGCCACATACATTCTCAAGAAGCTCATATTGAGTCATCGATGATAGAAATAACTTAGAACAACACTTGGGTAGATACCTGAGATACATGACGATGACATCCAAAAGTTCAACCAAACGATCCTCGGTCATGGTCATATGACTTGATTCAGCATATCTATGTGAGCTAATATAACTTTCGATATTTTCCAAGAGCTGAAGAACGTTATGATGCTTTAATTTAATCAGCATGTGTACACCACTCCGACGAAAAATTGACCGAACCAGATCATGAATCGCAATTGATATGCAAGACATGCTTTCAGCATTACAACCTTCCGAATCGAAATAGTAATATTGAAGAAAAAATGCGGACACAAATGTCAGCTCCGATGTCAGCTCTTCAATTTGATCCATGTTAAGAACTGGAATTTGAATACATCCATCATTCAACTTCTCTAAGAAATCAAGAAGCTTGACAATGTCCTTGTGAATTACAGCAAATGACACCTACCAAAAAGACCAAATGCTCAAGTATAAATTTTTCCTCTAAATCACAACAGGCAGCTAACACAGGTGCAGAGGACTTCCCTCCATTTATGCATAATAGATAATAAGCTAAATGTTTATTGTGACTTATCAGTGTTTGGATGGACTTATAGCTTTCGACTTATAAGTTATCAGTGTTTGGATGGACTTATAGCTTTCGACTTATAAGTCAAAAGCCATAAGTTAGGAATTCTAACTTACGATTTTTGGTTTATTTTTACCTTTTTGCTTAAAAGTAAGTGCTTGAAGCCACTTTTTTATTTTACCCAATCACTTAAGCGCTTAATAGCTATTTTGACATAAAGCACTTAGATTAAACTAATACAAAGAGACCCGAATCATAAAGCAAGCTTGTCAAGAAGGAATTTCTAGTGATATGTCCATCCACATATATACTAGATAGTTACTCAGAGCACAAATTTGAGGAAAAACAGATCGTTATAAGTCAATTGATTTTCAACAGTGCTAGTGTGTTTCTGAGGTTGAGTTACGCCCAAGTGCCAAATCGTTATAAGCACTATTTTGCACATCAAACCCGACCATATAAACGATGTGTTTCCCAATCTGAATCCTTGCCCTTAAAACCACTTAACCAGATGATTTTTTTTTTACTCATACTGAAACTGCATGAAACTTTTTCATATTGAATTCGATTAAGCTCCATAAAGGGACGAACATACTTACAAGACGAAATTAATTATGTGAGAAATGTCAAGGAAAATAAATATAAATAATGTTGTATGACATACCGATGAGTTGTTTGCTTCTTTTTCTTTTCCCCTTTCCATGTTATGTAGTTAGTTTTCACTAGTCAAGCCAAACTAGTTGTCAAGATCTGATAAAACTTTATCAGAAGAGAACAAGCAGAAGAAAGAACACAAAGCTTGATTTTTTAAAAAAAAGGGATATCTGGCTACAAGCAGAGGCTGATTTAGGATGGGAAGTTAGAAGTTCGAACATTTCACAAGTCAAGCTAGGACTGTCCAGTGTCCCAATTTCTGCTCCACATTAGTTGACCTGTCAAATTCCTTTTTTGCCATTTGTATTACGCAATAATTGAGTAATCTATGATTTACTCCTTACCATTTGCACCTTATTTTATTTTATTTTTGAGATAATGCATCAAAATTCCTTTATTTATTTAATTTCTTAACATGTACCTCATTACCGTTTTAGATCGCCGGAATCGGAATACCGAAAAATTTCCCTTGTTCGGACCGGTCCACTAACTACTGGTGTGAAACCGGAACGGATCGGAGCGATACTGGAACGTTACCGGAATACCGCCGCTGGTACCAGTTTTTATTTTTTTATTTTTTTTGTTTTTAAGTTTTAATTTAAATTAAAACTTAATGGGATTAATATATATATATATATATATATATATATATATATTAACTTATATAGTTTATATAATTTATTAACTTTTTTATAATAAGTTTAAGTTTTAATTATTGTAAAAGGTTTTAAATTTTAACTTAAAAAATATATGTTAAGTTAATATAATATTTTTAGTAAGTTTAAGAAGTTAAAAAATTTTCTAACTTTATAAACTTAAATACTTAATATAATTATTGTTTTTCATAATTGCAACAAACAAAAGAGAAAATTTAAAACAAAATTAGGCGAATAGCCATTATATTTATTCAAATTTTCTACGTTGTACATTTATTACATGTAAATCTAATCTACGCAGCCACCTTCTAGAAAAGGTTCTGTGTGAATTAGATTTCTATTGTAGAATCTTATTAATATCTAAATTGTTTATAATTTTTTTGGCGTAACTTTTCTAATTCTTCAGCGGATAAATCCTCCGGAATTGGTCTATTTCCTTGTTCCTCCATTGCTTCCATTCCATCATCACTATTTTCCTCAAAAATTTCATCTATTTCGTCTTGAATATGAGGCGGTAATTTGGGGAGCCCAAAATTTTTTCTATCACTTGCTAACGAATACCGATGATCTCCTATTATAAATCTTCCTGCGCTGAAAGCTTGCTCCGAATAAACTGAAGAAGCTAGAGCTGATAACAAATCTCGAACCATCCTTGAAAGTTTTGGAAATTGTCTGATTCGGGTCTTCTACCATGATAAAAGTTGTTGTTTCCAATTTCATCTCTAATATTTTTCCGGTCCTACGAAAGATACGAATCAAAATCATTACTCCTACAACATTGAAGACCAAGTTCTTCGCCCATATCGTCATCTAAATCATCATATCTACGTCTAGAAGTAGGAGGTTCAATCGACCCAATATTTTGTTCCATAACTTGATACAACTTATATAAACTCCTAGCTGTAGATACTATGCTAGCACAACAAGTTTCAACTGATGGCTTTTCATGAAGTCCAATTTCAAAATTGTTGTATAATTTTCTAACCTATAAAATGGTTTTAATAAATTAGTTGTTAAAAGAATTTGTGGAATAGGAAAATAATATTTTTAAAATTTTTCAATCATAAATTCAATTGCCTCTTTGTTAGGACATATTTTTTTATATCCAACAAGTACTTTAGAAATAGTTACTAAAACAGAACAAATAGTTGGATTATATTGAGCAGATACTGTGTTCGTAGCTTGATAAAAAAATTTCAAAAATTTACAAAGTTCTTCTACTTCAGTCCAATCATCTTCATCTAGCATTAAATTAACATCCTCATTAGAAGAATTATAAACTAATTGTATAGGTTTACGATATATAATAGCAACTTCAAACATTTGAAACAAAGAATTCCATCTAGTAGGAATTTCTTTTGGAATTTTTCTAAATGGAAGGCCACATTGTTCACATTTACGTTTAAAATCATCCATTATAGCCTTTTCTTTTAAACATAGAACTACAAACAATTCGCACTTTAATACAACCATTTCCAAACAAATGAATATCATCATGTACTATCAAATTTAAAATATGTGCAGAACATCTAACATGAAAATGATCTTGATACATTAAACATAATCTAGTTTTTAACTCGTCAATAACTTTCAAATTATTAGAAGCATTATCTAATGTGCATGCCATAGGTTTACCAATAAATCTAAAATATTTCACGCTCTCTGCTATTGTACTAGCTATATACATAGTTTTAGACTCATCGACATATTTATAAGCAATAATTCTTTTTTGCATGTTCCAATCATGATCAATCCAATGAGCCGTGAGAGTAAAATAATCATTGCCAATAACATTAGTACCCATATCAGAAGTAACAGATATTCTACCATCAAATTTATCAAATAACAACAAAGAAAATGACAATGTTCAGCTTGAAGTTTAAAAATATCATTTTTAATTGTATTTCATGAAAAACCTTTAAAAGAGGGATTATATACTCGTTGAATATAATGAATAAACCAGGATGCGAAGGAAAACTAAAAGGCAAACCCATAACAGCAACCATTTTCGCTGGTTCTTCTCTATCTACATCTTCACTATATGTCGAGGATGAACTTGCTTCAGCCGGGTTAAACATGTCTAAACACGTTTGAACCATATTACCTCCTACAAATTCATGTACAACTATTGTACCATCTTTTTTTGCCTTAGCCTCATTTTTTAGACAAATAAATTCTTTATTACATCTCATCAAATGCGAAGTTAGCAATCCTGCCCCACCATCCCCCCCCCCCAGTCAAATGTTTAAAAACATTCTTGCATTTATTACAAGTACTTGTACTTTTTACCCTACTTTTTACCCTATCATGCTCCATAAAATTTCAAACTAAAGACCTTTTAGTACGTTCGGAACCTTTGGCCTTAGTAAATTTCGGTAAAAGGGTCAGTTCTTCACCGTGTTTCGGTAATTTCATAACCGGACTAGTAGGGGTAGGGGTATCACCTAATTCTTGTTCTTATATATCATCTTCCTCTGGTAAGTCTTCCTCAAAATTATTATAACGCCTATTCAGGGTCTCATTATCTAATTCCATACCGATACCAACATCGAAATCATTAGGTTGTGATAATGAAGTTTCATTAAATCTAGACGGTAATGAACTAGTACTAGCCTTACTTTTTTTATTTCTATGAAAGACCTTACCAAAAATTGGTTTTCTACCACTACTATTTTTTTTCAAAATCCATAATTCAAAATAAAATATTAAAACAAGCAATACAACTACAAATTGATGTTCGTATATAAATATAGATACTAAAATTTAAATATAGATAATTAACAAAATAAAAAGAGATTAAAGTTGGAACAAATATACCGAACGCCTGTGTAAAAACAGACGTATAACAAATGTCGGAATTAAAAGATGATAATTGAAGCTTGTAATATCTTCAAAAAATCTTCAATCCAACTAATATAATAAATGAATCCTCAACTTCAAATGTTCAACTAATATAATAAAACTAGAAATATTTAGAGAGAATTTGAGAGAATATTAAGAGAGAGTATGAAAATTGATAATATTTGTGTGAAAAAAATAATTGAAATGAAGTATATTCATAGTAAAAATTTTAAAGGGTGATGGAGGGTAATTGGAAGGTGGGGGGGGGGGGGTAATAACGGTTAAAATGCAACGGCCAAAAGAGTCGTTGCAAACCAAGTTTTTTTTTTTTTTTTTTAAAAGGGCTGAAATTTAAACATTACGGATCAGAAACCGGTCAACCGGTACCGAAACTGGAAATAGCAGAATTTCTCATAGGTCCAGACCGGTATCGTATTCCGGACCACTGGGTACCAGTAAACCGTAACCAACTGGACAGTGTCGTTACCGGTACCGGAAATCAATCGAAAACATCACTATCGAAACGGAACGGAAAGTTTCGGTTCCGTTGCCAGCCCTATCATTACATGTACCAAAATATGTTAAGACTTCTTAACTTCATAGAATAACCAAATTAATTAGCTTTCATCGATAAGGTTCTCTTTCAATTAAAGGTCTCAACAATTTTCAATTCAGCCACTTTTGTGTCTTAATATTTTGTGATGTGACAGATACTCCCACACATGGGGCATTCTCAATTTCCTCCAAAAGTTTTCTAATGTTGAGACTAGGGTATCAAACGGGCCGGGATGACCCGGTCCGACCCGGCCCGACATACCAAACTGGACCGGTTTGACCCGGCCTGGAAAGCCCTAGGGCTTTAGGGTTCCGGGTTCCGGTCTGTTTTTTTTTTAAAACTGGGCCCGATTAACCCGGCCCAGACCAACCCGGTCCAGGCCCGCCGGTTAACCGGCCCGGCCCTGCCCGGCAACAAAAAAAAAAAAAAATTTAATTTTTTGGGCCAAACTAGCCGTTGGCCCAACGGCTATATTACCGTTTTTGTGTCCAAAAGGCTAGTATGGGCCCATTTAATTAAAAAAAAAATTAAAAATATTTTTGAATTCCCAAAATAAATCTATAAATACCCTACAACTTCAAATCATTTCTCACACAATTTTTCACTCTCTCAGATCTCATTCTCTCTCAAATCTCAAATCTCAATTCTCAATTCTCAAATATTCAATATATTTAATTTCTTAAAGTTTTCACTTTAATTTTTTAATTTTTCGTTTACAAAGTACGAGCCGAAGTTTCTAAAGTCGCAATCTTCGGATACTTCCAAAATTTGGTATTGTCGTTCCATCTCTTACGTTTAATTTTTATTTATTGTATTAATTGTTTAATATTTAATTTTTTTATATTTGTGTATTTTGAATATTTTTAGTTTAATTTAATTTATATTATGGATAAATTAAAAATCTCGCTGCTAAAGGTGTTAGAAATTTTTGTCCCGGAAGCGGTAGTGGTAGTAAAAAGTGAATTATTAGCGGTAGAGGTAGTTCAAGTAATAGATATACCCGTGTGACTTTGCCTCCGGTACCGCTTGGTACACCTTTTGAGGAAGAAATAGGTGTAGGTGCTCATGATATGGATTATGTAGAATTTCAGTAAAATTACGGTATAGAAGAAGAAAATGAAGTAGATGCAATTAATTTAGACAAAGATGATGAAAATATTGCTGAAACACCCGCAGTAGGAGATGCTAACGTTAGATCTGAATCAGTTAATCTCCCTTCCCGTCCTCCCAGTGCCCCAAAACCCCGTAAAAGAACTAGTATTGCATGACAATTTTTTGAACGTATATCAGATATTGAGGTGCAGTGCAATATTTGTCAACAAATATATAAGCATAGAAGTGGAGGTAAGCAAGGGGGTATGGGTACGTTAATGAGACATATAGCTGAAGATCACAAAAGAGAGTTAAATATTGCAAAAGGTGGTGGGGATGTTGGTGGGTCAACGCAAAATAGAATGGACCCAACAACCGGTCAAGTAGCGAAAAAGTATAATAAATTGAGGGACAGGGAAGAAATAGCTAAAATGGTAGTTGTGGGTTGTTTGCCTTTTAGTTTTCCTTCTTCTGATGCTTTTATTCGTTATATACAAGCAATTTATAATCCTATGTTTACTGGTATTCCTAGAACTACTTGTCGGTCTGATATTTTTAGACTCCATTCACAATATTGTTTTTATTTATCAACATTCTTAAAAAATATTCAATGTAGATTGTCCCTAACTTCTGATCTTGGTCGTGCTGTAAATAAAAATGATTATTTAACCGTTACTTGTCATTGGATGGATAGTAATTTCGTGATGCAAAAACGTATTATTGCTTTTTTTATATGATGAAGATCGTAAACATACTGGACAATTTATTGCTGATTCTATTATTAAAATTGCCGGATATTATGGTATAGAAAATAAAATTTTATGTATTGCTTTTGATAATGATTTTAACAACAAGATTGCTATAACAAAAATAAAATCTATGCTATCTCCGCCCTTCCCTGATATTTTTCATATTAAGTGTGCATGTCATATATATAATTTAATTGTAAAAGATGGTCTTGAGTTTTTTGACATTTATATTGAAAAAATTCGTCTTGCCGTTGGTTTTATTCAAGGAAATAATCGTAGATCGAGAATTAAAGAATTTAAAGTTAAATGTGAAGAAAATAGACTTACACCGATTTCGATGCCTGAGGAAATTGATACTAGATGGAATTCTACGTATGAATTTTTAAAAACTTATTATAAATATAGAATTCCTATTACACTAGCTTTTAACCAACATTGTGGTTCATTTGCTGATTCTGCTGATTGCATGCTACATAATTCTGATTGGGTTATAATTAATGATCTTGTTAAGTTTTTAGAAAAATTTTATGTAGCTACGATTGAATTTTTCGGTGCTTACTATCCTACTGTTTGTAATATTTTGGCATATATAGCCGATATTTCTGGTTTGCTCCAACAATATAAAAATAAAGAAGGTTATAAAGAAGCTGTTGGCGCTATGTTTACGAAATTTAAAAAATATTTTTTCCCGATTCCCCCTATTTACTTGGTTGGTGCTATGCTAAATCCGTGCATGAAATATAATCATATGTGTCACTTTAGTACTCTTATTTATGCTAACTTAGAAATAAATACTAACCATGAGTCTGAACAAGAGCAGCCTGATTTGTGGACGGCTACGGCTGATGCAAAGGATTATATAGAAAAATTATATAATCACTATGCTGATTTATTTGATTCAGCCGTACCTACAAATATCAGTCCAACTGTCGCTCCTCATCCTCCTGAGGAGCCATCATCTTCTAAAAGGCCGGCACATAGTGGTTTTCCTGATTCGTTTTATGATTTAACTTGTTGGAACAGTGTGGATGAGAGAGCTTACACATCAACTTATCGGGAAGAGCTGAAATATTATCTACGGACGGCACCAGAGGATCGCAGACGACGGATCAACACGCTGGATTGGTGGAGGAATAATGAATCACAATATCCTGTACTTTCAAGATTAGCCAGAGATATCTTGAATGTTCCAATGTCAACCGTTGCATCAGAGAGCGCCTTCAGTCAGGGACGACAGCAGCTTGGAGACCACCGACACTCATTAGGAAGCAACACAATAAATGTTTTAGTTTGCCTCAGAGATTGGATTAGAGCAGAAAGAAGAAACCAAGGAATGGAACCGGAGACGAGCGACGACCTCAAACTTGAAGAAATTATGACTTCACGGGAGAACTCAGCAGAATCAAGTCCAATGCATGGTTTTGCCCCCGTTGACTTCGACTATCCTATGCAAGTTCCCATTAATATTAACATGAATGAGTTGGAAAAAATGATGCATAACTTATAGACTTTTCATTCATGTAAATTATAAATTTTGGATCATTTTGCAATCAATAAAATTCCACAAATTCATTCACTCTTTAGTCGTTGTTTTTTATATTAAGTAGCATATGTTTTGTATATTTGTGCATATATATCTTCTATAGAAGTGTATATTTAACGTATACATGTATATATGTTTTATAAATTAGTATATAAGTATATCTATACATATTGTAATGTATATATAATGTAGTATATTTTATAAGTAGTAGTATATATACATTGAATGGTGCGTATACACGTGTATATATCTTCTATAGAAGTGTATATTTAATGTATACATTGTATATATAGCGTATATAGTGTATATTTGACCGGTTTTTAACTGGGTTTGACCGGGTTGTAGTGGGTTTGACCGGATTGGGTTAAGTGTTCCGATTTCGGGTGGGTTTTAAAATTTTTAATGTACGGCCTGGCCCGACCCGGACCGGTTAAGGCCAAACCCGGCCCAGCCCGTTAGACAGTCCTAGTTGAGACCACTAGTTGCCACTTTTTCGTCTGAAGCGGAATTTTATTCAAGTTCAAGAAAATCTAATTTACAGTCTTTTTGAATTAAAATTAGATTAAAATAACCGATTGAAAGTTATCACATGTCTTCCAGGAGTCAGATATAATCCCATACACATACAGAGACGTTCGTTACAAAAATACACTAAAAAATAACTCAAAAAAGAAACTAATTTTGATAAAAACGTATTACATGTTCTCTCCCAAGAAAATATAGAATTTCATGAACTTACCAATGGAGTCGAGTGTCAGTCCATCTCATCTTGCTCACATCGAGGTCCATCAGCCTTGTTGCCCCTACTACGAGCCCAATAGTAATTTTTTATGGTCAAGTAAAAATTTTAAAGTTAGAACAAATTGCCTTGTCAAAAAGGGTAAAACTCATTAGTCAACTCCAATATCAAACATAAGTAACTTGAAAGGCAATCAAAATAATTGACACAGCATGAATCCGTTACTATTTTTATTCACAGAGCATATCCCAATTCTTATGCATACCTAAAACGACTATGCAAGTGACAAAAAATAGTTAATGAGTACATTAAAATAAAGGAGCCAAAGAACAGTAGTGATGGAGGATGAATGGGGGAGTGAAGAACCCCCTAGAATAATAACCAGCGCAAGCTTCTTGGATCTGTAAAACCTTTCAAAAAACATCTGGATGTAACTCATTTAAGAACAAAAGAAACTAGTAATAGCAATCAGAGAACTCCATATCTTGTAAAGCTACAAATGTAAAATATGATCAGTGAAATTGGAAGAGAATCGAGAAAATCCCCAAAGTAGATGTCATCATTGTATTGAATCTTTCACTGTAAATAGATGAAAATATTACTGCTTAAAGTCATTATTCACAGTACGTAGCACATCTCTTCATATGGAAGCATGTCTGTTGGTAAAAGATGTGTTTTTTGATAGGGGTGGGTGGTAAGCGCTAGCCGGTTGGTCTTTTTTTCATCCTATATTTAGGTCCTTGCAAGGGTTTGTCTTTTATTATTTTGAAAATAATAAATAAATAATAAATTAGTGGAATTTTAAGTTAGGGGCATTTATGTAATTTCACATTAAGTTTTTAGAGTTGGTGCTTTTAAGATAGTATAGATATAGATATAGGTATAGATTAGTATTTTTAAGAAAAAAAATCACGCATTTTTTTTTATATACAAAATGCCACGTCAGCATAAGGAGGGAAATTAATTTACTTTAAAGATATTAAGGGGGTAAATACATAGAAAATTAGTTTAAGTGCTAGAGTAAATTGAGAGACAAGTTTAGGGGGTTTTGATGCATTATCTCTTTATTTTTTTAATAAAATAGGGTGTAACCTATTCTATTCTTTGAAGGGGAATCTTAGCTTGAAGTAATCGGTAAAATTATTGTCACGTGATCTGGAGGTCACGGATTCAAGCATAGAAAACAGCCTCTAACAAAAATACAAGGTAAGACTGCATACAATATACCTTTGTGGTGGGGCCCTTCCTTGGACCTTGTGCATAGCGAAAACTTTAGTACATCGAACTGTCTTTTTTTAGGGTGTAAATCACTTGAACGATAAGAGTTTTTTTTTTTGCTATCCAAACATTGCTAAAAACCTAAAACTGACAACTTTAGAGTCCGAAAGGTGAATTATGTTTCCTCCGTTATTGAAAGAGTTTTACATATTAACTTGATGATGTTAACAGTTTGTACATTGAGGTTGATCTAAGCTAATTAATACCTCTTTCCATTAAAAAATGGGAGGTTGAAAAGTAACTCTGGTACTCCCTTGGCTTTTATGTGTCACTTTTTCACATAAAACATCTATTAATAAAAATAATTATTGAAATAGCTATTTTATCATAATATTTCTATTAAATAATGTTTAGTATAGAATCTTGAAATTTATTTGGAAAAAATGTAATTAATGCAAAGGGTACAATAGAAAAAAATGTCTTTTCTTAATTTATCAAAAATGACATAAAATTAAAAAAAATAATGACAATTAAAAATGAACTGAGGAAAAATTGACTCTTGTCCGTAGGTTATTATGAGTTGTAGAAAGTGACTCGTCTAGGTTAGGTAGTGTATTTTTATGTGTTGTATTTCCTCCAAAATAGTTGATCTTCTTTCTAAAATTACATGTTTTAGTTTAGTTATTTCATTTATGAAATTAAGAGAATTTTATTATATTTTTTTAATACTATTCTTATTACATTAGTTTAGTATATACATCGGGTATGAGTAAATTTGTACATCCTTAAGTAGTAGTAGCAGTATAATTTTTTTGTAAAAAAATCCAAACATAACCCTGTGGTTTCAAACCAAGCCTTGAAAAAAGTGGACCACGTTGCTGCAGGTTCAATGATAATGTATGTCTTGGATCTGAAAACATATGATTTGTTTGGATGAGAAATAGTTATAATAAAAAGAATAATGATAAAATCAATAAATAACAAAATTGAATTTGTACCAAATATGATTTATGGTGTGATGATTGTGATATCTTACGAACTTGTGATTTACCTGAGCCTTTAAGAATAGAAAAAATTCTACTAGAAGCATAGCATCTAGCTAGATTGAATCTTGCAATGAATGACGATGAATTTAGTTGAGCTTCAGTACGGATACCAAATACAGGGTGAGAAATAGAATATACTAGAGATTTCGAGTTCAAGCTTGCTGATTATGAAAAAAATATCTTACTAGAAGCATTGCCCTTAGAAATAGCAATCAAATCTAGTCGGACTTCGATGAGGATATACACACCCTGATTCGAACCCCTAGTATTGGAAAAAAAGTCATAAAAAAATACCGTCCCTAAAAATAAGTTTTGCAATACTTAAATTCAAATTTAGCGCAACTTCAATATAGATACTGAACATCAAATTTGTGAAATTAAAAAAAAAAATATGTTCTTTATGACTTTGAATGAATTTAAGATTCTTCGATTGATGCAAAGAATGAATGTCTTCGTCAGACTTTGAATTATATGTTCCCTGCTTATTTCTTATCAAGATTCTTTTTCTCCTAAATTCATTTATTATTTTATTTTTTCTAATATTTATTTATTTTTAATTTTTTTACAACTTAGGGTGTGTTCGGCAGTTGATGTCATGTGACCAGAAGGTCAGGTTTGAATCGGGAAACAACGTCTGATAGAAATATAAGGTAAGACTACCTACAATAAATCCTTGTAGTTCGATCCTAACTCAAATCTTTGTGGTAGAAATGCAAGACTGCATATATTTTTAAATATTGTATATAATCTTGACAACTAATACTGCAGGAGGCGAGTGGGGGTAGGGGTGATGGACATACGAGGCTACAGGAAGGAGGTGAAGATACATATGATTTGGACACAATCAATGTGGAATATCACACGTACATGACAGGTCTCCTGCCAAAATGGAATATGAAACTGATAATTTGAGACAAACCAAAAAGCTTCACATATATAAATATTTAGGAATAATAACATTTTGATCCCTCGATCATAGGTAAATTTTAATTTTAGTCTTTATGACATATGACACTGTACTTTGAACTTTATTTATTTAATATAGGGAAAAGGCTCAAATATGCTATCGAACTATTAGAAATATCTTATTTATGCCACCCGTTAAAACTTTGACTTGTTTATGCCATCGCCGTTATAAAACGGGTTCATCCATGCCACTTGGTAACGGTGATTTTTCAAAAACAGCTTTGCCATTTCTCATCTTACTAGAGGTCCACATCATTAATTAAAATAACGAAAAAAGCGTAAAATATGCCATTGAACTATCAAAAATGGCTCATTTACGCCATCCATTAAAAGTTGATCTCGTTTATGCCATTGTCATTACAAAACAGGTTTATCCATACCATTACTTATCAACGGTGATTTTTCAAAAACAGCTTTGCCACACGTCGTCTTACTAAGGTTCACGTCATTAATTAAAATTATGTGATTGTCCCAATTAAGTTAACTAAACAGCTGAATATATTTCAAGATATTTTTAAGCCAAGCTCCAATAACTGTAAAAACAAGTGAAACCTAAATTATTCTTTTGCCAAGCCTTATAAACCACAAAATGACTAGTTAATCATTCTCTGTTGCATACATTTTGGTCGATTAATGTTTATGCTTAAGGGATTTTTCATTCAGTGCTATAACGGGTGATCTTCCTCAAAGATTCAAGGCACTGACTATTGCGAACAAAATGTAAGAGAAAATAGATCAGTTCTTATTTATTTATTTTAATTAATGACAGACCCCACTAAATAGGAATATACTGGGTTTCTTGTTGTTGTTATAGTGACATGGACTTCTACTAAGACGACGCGTGGCAAAGTTTTAGTTTTTGAAAAATCGCCATTAACAAGTACTGACATGTATTGTTTTATAACGGCGATGACATAAACGAGCAAACCTTTTAACGGATAACATAAATGAGCCACATCTAATAGTTCAATGACATATTTGAGCCTTTTCTCTTTGTTTTAATTAGTGATGGGGACCTCTAGTAAGACGGCACGTGGCAAAGTTGTTTTTGAAAAACCACTGTTAACATGTAATGACATGGATGAACTTGTTTTGTAACGACGATGGTATAAATGAGCCAAACTTTTAAAGGATGACATAAATAAGCTATTTTTGATAGTTCGATGGCATATTTGAGCCTTTTCCCTTTAATATATATGTCTTTAGTCCTTATATGGAGGAAATAAGTTATATTCGGACTACTTTTGGAAACAATTGTAGAACATTTAGTAGTTACGATAAATAAATTTATAAATATTTACTAGTGACGAGATAAAAAAAAATACATATCACAATTAAATTGAAAGATATATGTGTTTAGTCATAGATTACAAGGATTACCATAAAAATTAATCAATAACGAAAGATAAAAAATGTTATTAACCAAAATAAACATTCTTGATAAAAATAAAATTAACCTATTATTATGTATTAAAATTCAATGGTAATAAAAAATATTTACACTATGATATGTAACTTAAATTAAGTATTTTGTATTTTTTTTAAAGACTGCTTTAATATGCATTACCGTTCTTGAGCCGAAGATCCTTCTCAAATAGCCTCTCTACTTTTAACAAGTAGAGACAAGGTCCGCGTAAATTTATTCTTCTATAATTTTATTTATAAAATTGCACTAGATATGTTATTGTTATCGTTAAGTAATTTACAAAGTTGGTCGTACAAAGAAAATATCTTCTTGTGAAATCAAATCTAAGGCATGTTGTAAAATTTGAGATTTATAAATTTGGGGAACAATCATTCAAAGGAATCATCATACTTACTAGGAGCTTTGGACTGTAGGTGACAAAAGAGTTTTAAAACAAGGTGTAGGTGACACACGTCTTAATTATTGAGTGGAGATGATAATTACTTTATTATGGATTAAGAAAGTTGGAAAAGTTTGAAAATAATCCACAAGTTTTTCAATTTACACTTTGATCCAAATGTTAGTTAATATAACAGGAAACGGAGGGAAAAAGATGCGTTTCTCTCTCTTCTTAACTGCTGTTGTTTTCTCTCTCTTTACGATTGTTGTTGTTCATTGTTGCTACTGCTTTATTCATCATCTTCTGCTTTATTGCCATCATCTTCTTCTTCATTATCATCTTCATTTTCTTTTTGTCGACCATTGTTGTTGTTGTTGTTACCGCTACTGCTGCTATCTGACCAATTTCTTAGGTCAAATTTTGTTTCCTTCATCACTTTCCACTTTGGCATTACTTCATAGGTTACTTTGGTAAGTAAAATTATGATTTTTATTTGAATTTGTCATTTGAGTACACAGTTACTGCTGTTTTTCCAACAATGGATAGAACCCAATCATGAATCCAACATAAGTGCCCATAATTTAAACATATCACTCATCTGATGCATCAGATGATTATCTGTTGCAACATAAGATTTATTTATTGCAACAAACTAGTTATCCGTTGCATTAGACTGATTATCTGTTGCATCAGACTGTTTATCTGTTTCAATAGATGATTAATCTGTTTGGAACAACACAAATCAGCCCCTGCCACAAACACAACAGATAACCAATATTTTTTAACACTTGTTATTGCTACTGGACTCAAATTATTCCTTACGTCCAATTGTCGACATGTTTGTTGAGAAAATAATAGACAGAATAAAAATTAAATATTTCTCCCATCTCAAATAACCCGTCCTTATCTGTTGCAACGGATGATTAATCTGTTTGGAACAACACAAATCAGCCCCTGCCACAAACCGAACAGATAACCAATATGTTTCAACTCCTGCTATTGCTACGGATTCAAAATTATTTCTTACGTTCAATTGTCGACATGTTTGTTGAGAATATAATAGATAGAACGAAAATTAAACCCCCCCCCGGTCTCAAATTACCCGTCCCAAATTTTCTAATTTGATTTCTTATTTTACTTATCTTTTTTCATTAATCAAGAAGAGATAGTTTTTTTTTCATGTTTTACCCTTGCATTAATCATTTTTTCTTCAAATTAAAATGTAAACATCATTTAATAAGGGTATTATAGTAAATTAGGCATGTTATTAGTTATTTTTCTTAATCAATGTGTCATCTCAATTTGGGACGGGTTAATTTGAGATGGAGGGAGTATGAATTAAAACGTCAAAGCCATGCAACAGACTAGTTATCTGTTGAAACAAACTGTGTATCTGTTGCAACATATGTGTAATCTGTTTGGAACAACACAAATCATCTCCTGCCACAAACCCAACAGATAAATCTTAAATCTTGCTATTGCTACTGGATTCAAAATTATTCCTTACATCCAATCATCGACATGTTTGTTGAGAAGATAATAGACAATGAAAATTAAATATGAATTAAAACGTCAAAGTTCATCAAACATAATTTTTTTATTAAACTAAAATAAATAAAAATACATATACATAGACTTAAAAAGAAAGAAATAAAATAATCTAATTATTATTATTATTATTATTATTATTATTATTATTATTATTATTATTATTATTATTATTATTATTATCATCATCATCATCATCATCATCATCATCATCTTCATCGTTATTATTATTATCACCAGCCGATCAATCTTCGACCGGCTGAAGCAGCGCCCTCTTCATCCTATAGAGCTCCCGCAATATCCTTACTCTGAAAGTGGCCAACTCCCACTGTACATCATGAACCTGCCTCTGTAGTTTTTGTACGACATCTCGTAAAATAGCAATATCACACACTGGATCCGCCATATCTAGAACACACATAAATTAACAAAAAATGCAAAAACAAAAGTAAAGAAAAGAATCCAAAAGTAAAGTAATACAACATATATTTACACAAAAAAAACAAGAAAAAAAACTTACCAGAGACGGAAAAGCTATCAAGTCCTTGAAGAGAAAGTAGTTGAAGGTGTAATATGAAAGACAAGAGCAAGAAATAAATAGATATGTGTAGTAGAATGAACGAGTAAGGAGGCACCTAACCTATTTATAGAGGAATGAATTTGAATGAGTTAGGCAAAAAGGTGCGACTGTTCACCTCCAATTATTAATATTGGTGCCGTTTTTATTGAGTTGTGGCAACAAATTATATATCTGTTGCATCAGATAACCCATCCGTGACAATAGATATATCATTTGTTGCAACAAATTTATAATCTGTTCCATCAGATAATATATTTGTTGCAACATATATCTTTTTAATAATCATCATATCTTTGTCTTTAATCCAAATTTGGTGACTTTTTATAATATAAATTAAAAAAACAGATTCAAAAAAAAAAAGCACGACTGTTCACTTCCATTTATTAATTACATTCAAACTAGTGAATTTTTTATTACTGTGGAAAGTTATGACTTGATAAGTTCTTTTCAGTAACCATTTTTATTAAGTTTTGACAAAAGATTATATATCGGCTGCATCAAATAACCCATCCGTGACAACAAATTACCATTTGTTGCGACAAATCGATAATTGTTGCATCAGATAATATATCTGTTGCATATATAAACTATCTTTTTTAATAATCAACATATCTTTTTAGTCCAAATTTGGTGACTATTTTATTATATAAATTAAAAAAACTGATTTGAAAACAAATATGTCCAAGAGTCACGATCAGTTATTAAAATTAAATAACCGTTCTGTTATGGTTATAAATTGTGTTTATTATTTATTTCCTTATTATTTATTTACGAACCATTTTTCATATTAAATAATCGGAAAGTCATGTCTTTTCACCCTCTCAATAATAATAACAATAACCTTTTTTTATCAATAACCACTTGTTGCAACATATAATCGATCTGTCGCATCAGATTAACCTCCGTCGACATGTTGAGAATAAGGAATAAACAGAATGATAGTTAAATACTAAATAATAATTAAAAATTCAAAGTCGACCACCATGTCCAAACATAGATTTTGGAATCCCTTGGGTAGATCCGATATACAAAAGGAGGAAAATACATACATACATTACATACATACTCTAAAAGAAAAAACATAACCTAATTATTATTATCATTACTATTAGTATTATTATTACTATTAATATTGTCAACCAAATAATTTTCATCGGGCAACAGGGCCCTCCTCAGCCTTGCTCCAAAGTCGGCCAAATCCCTTTGGAGTTCATCAAACTGCCTTTGAAGTTCTTGCAAGGACTCGATATGAATCGTCTTGTACGAATCTGGATCATCCATATTTATATTGTAAGTATAGTAGAATGAACGAGTGATAGTGAGTAAGTAAGGAGGCCGGAGGAACCTATTTATAAATAATTAAATTGGAAGGGGTTGGTCAAACAAAAAGTCATGCCTATTCATGTCCATTAATTAAATAAAACTGGTGACTTTTCGAATATGTAAATTAAAAAAAATAGATCTAAGTACAACATTTTATCTTTTATTGTATTTTGGAAAGAAAAGAAAATTGCTTTAAAATAAATCTAACAGATGGGTAATCTGTTGCAAAATATATTCCATCTGTTAGATAACTTACAATATATTGACAATCTGTTGCAATAGATGAATATATCTGTTTGCTTTTCCAACAGATATGTCATATGTTACAACAGATTGATCATCTATCGTAACAGATGTTTGGAACTGTTTCATAATTTAAACATATATGGCATATGTTGCAACTTTCTAGTCACCTTTTTATTCAATTTAATCCATAGATGGGATAGAAAGAATAAGATGCATGCAAATGGATCCACTATCATATGTGTGGGAGTTAAGTAAGTATTACTGATAAGGTCACCAGGATAACACACACAAAGTACAATGTTTTTGTGAATACAATTTTTAACTGATTAGGCACTGATCATTCAAACAAGGTCCTGTATTTTACAGTTAAGTTTTATTGGTTTGAAGTTATAAGGCTGAGGGCCCCATGAAGATGGTGCAGATACCATGTTATGAATTACTAATGGTTGTTGCTCGTGTTTATGCGTGTCAAGTTTTGAGAAGGGATCAATATTTGATGTCATTGCAGAGATCCAATAGAGATGAGACTTAACTTTAAGTATGCATTGGACTCTGAGAAGGACTTTGAAGCCTCGCACTACATCAAACAAGAACAAAAAACCAATAAATATTCCACTGGCCTAAATTTATATGGAAGGGTTGATCCTAAAGATGATTACACTCCAGAAGGAGCCGAAGGAGAATGCCTATGAGGGAAATGGGAGTTGATGAAAGACTATATCATCTGAGAGCTAATTGAAGAAGAGACACAGGGTAAAAAGTAACTTCTAGCAAATCTGGCTAATGAAATTAGCTTAAAACATGAGAAATCTGAATCAAGTGCAAATATAAAAGTATATCTGGAAATGAAAAATCCATTTGTTGTATCTCTAAAAGAAAAATAATGCAGATGGACACTTTGCTAGGGAGCTGCATCTAGGTAGCTGTAATACCCTATACTTGTTTCTAGCTTAAATTCAACCCTAGAATATCAAAGATTTTCTTCAAATATGAATACCTTTTTAATTCATATGGTATTTTCCAAATTTAGACTTTCCATTGTGTGGAAAATTAAATAAGCTTTCTATCGATGCCAAATTCTCTCAATTCTGACACTCGTTGAAAGAGTTATGACATTTTAAAGTTGATAGTGCGCCACCTGGGCACTTGGCGCATCACGGAGGAGGCCAAAATGATAATCGTCAATTCCAGTGGACCTTTGCGATATTGGCGCATCGCGGAGTGGTACAAATTCCCAATTGTCAATTTTCAATGGTGCAACGCGATAGCACCACATCACACCAGAGTACAAATTCGCACGAGTTCTTATCCAGTAGCCCAACGTGATAGTGGCGCATCGCGCCAATGGTCAAAATGTCAAAATTATAAGGCACTGCGATAGCTCCGCATCGCAGATAATGCCCAGTTCCACTTGTCTTTTTCTAGTGACCCACCGCTATTGTGGCGCATCGCGGTGGCCAACCAAATCGAAAAAATGTTGCATTTTTCAGTGCCGACTTAAAGTTTTAAAAGGGTATTTTTGTCAATTTCCAAGGTCCCAATTCGTCCAAAACAAGGAATTAAATCTATTCTAAGCACTTTATGCCCAATTTCATCCATTCTATCTCAAAGCTAAACTCTAAAGCTCCAAAGCTTTTTCTCCAAAAAATAAAAAATCCTCCATAGATTCTCCAAGAAAGCTCCAAATTAAAGATTTCCAAGGCGCGATAATCAAGAACTCATCTCCAAGAACTCAAATAGGAACCAATAGATCAATTTTCTTCATCAAATATTTAATCAAGGTATGTGGGGTTATGAACAAGAACAATCCTTTCACCTTTGTGCCCAAAACTTATCTTAATTCTAATTTTTCTGAATGTTATATGATTTCCCATGAAATTCAAGTTAGGGTTTATACCCATTATTGTTATTTACAAGCTTATGAGATTTTCAGTACTTTAGAAGTTGAATTACATGATTATGTTTATATTTTCATGCATATTGCAGATATTTTCAGATTTTGAATTAATTTATCAATGTTTACATTATCAAGCATAAACATTATGATGTTTTAACATGAGTTTGATGCATGGGTCATTAAGTCCTAAATAAATATTGCTATTTCAACATTTGTTGTGCTATAAGCACCCTATGAGTAGATTCCTTTTCAAATTATTGATAAAGATTTGACCTATTGGTCTAAGAATAGCTATGACAATTCAGATTATAGATTTATCTTTAAAGATATACAGTTGGTTTTCATTATAAACCAGTATACTATTTTAAAGTGAATTTCCATCGAAATGAGCATACAGATTTAATGGGATAGTATTTAGCATCGAGTTGGGTATGTTACTACAGTTTTATACCCCAGAACGATGTGACAATATAGGATTTAGATTGTTCCAACTTCTACGTGGATGATAGATATGTGATCACGTAGATAGGTTACACTCCCTGGCAAGACTATGACTCCTCTCCCCAACAAGAGATTCCTCCTTAGGAGGACAAGAACATTGGACTCCGTGAATACTTACATGGTTTATGTCGATTAGAAGAGCCTCCCATGCAGAATAATTTTTTAGATTTCTAAACCCTTAAGATAAAGTACTTTGTCTAATTGAAATGAATAATAGAAAAGATTTTAGAAAACTATGTGTAGAGGCTCACAAATTTATTCAGACTATGCTTTACAAAAAACTTTAGCTACAGGTTTTAGCTTTCAGATCTCAGATTTAAGAGTGAGTCAGTTCTACACTTAGACAACATGATTTAAAGAGAGAATAGAAATACAAATTTTAGAACTATATGTTATGACTCACTAGATTTATAAAGCATGACTTGCTTCTCATGATTATTATTTTTAGTATTTCAGATATTCCAGCTTATGTGAGTCATTTATATTTAGCATATATTATTTTACAAATTCTGATGATGAGATGATGTTTTTACTTATGCATTTCAACCTGATAGACTCAATACATCCCTAAAATACTGATCCATATATACGTTTATGTACTATATTGTCTCATAATGTAGGTACAAGTTGTAGTATAGGCAGGCAAAATCAGACAGTTGCAAATTCCAGTCAGCAGATGATGAGTCCTCCTACTTCAAGGACTTTAGTTAGATGTTATTTATGTACTTTAATTCCTTACCCATATGTATTGATTAGTGGTCGTTGGAGTCGCGTCCCAACTATCTATAGTCAGTATAGTAGAGGCTTCATAGACTTTAGATATAGTCAGTTATGTAATTTCAGTCCCTTATTTAAAAAATTATCAGATTGTAAAAGTTGTATCAGTATTTTATTTTTCACATTCCATAATTTCTATGTTTTTGCATAGTAAATTAAGTAATTGTATACATATTTAAACAATTGCTTAATAGTATGCCAGTTCATGGGTTATCTTGGGACAACTTGTGGTCCTAAGCACTTTATGACATCTCGGGACAATTTTTTGGGTTGTTACAAATTTGGTATCAGAGCACAAAGTTCAAGTGTCCTAGGGTTTCTGTGAAGCCGTGTCTAGTAGATTCTTGTGGAATGGTACAAAGAAGTTTGTACCTTTCTTCAAGAGGCTACGAGGCCTTTAAGAAAAGTTTCCTTTCTTTCCTCACTTAGATCGTGCAGTAAAGTTATTTTATCAGAATCTTCTGTCTATTCGTATTCCTAAAATTCCTCATCTATTTATTATTCTTGAGATAACATAATTAGCAAATTCTAGTTCCCCCCAGGTTATGCTCTCAGATTTACTAGCAAAAACTTCAGAATCATACAAGGGGATTGAGAGGAGCACCCTAGTATGTTAAGTTCCTTGAGTTGAAAGTTTATGATCACATCCTTATGAGTTCTTCAGTTGAGACAGAATTAGATATGTATTCAGATAGTTCTCATGAGAGGAGATAGTGTGAACCTAGATTGTTAAATAAAGTGTGCATTCGGGGGTATTATAAACTTCAGTGTTAGGATTTGTGAATAGTAAAACCTTATTATAGTTGAAAGTATGGGTATAGAAGAGTGGTGATAAGAAAAGAGGGAATGATGATTGATAAAAAGTATAGAGATAAACTCGTGCATGTTATCGAGATGTGTTGAGGTGATAATCCCTTGTGTGATAGTTTAATGGAGGTAGAGAAGGAGTTATTAGTTAAGGAGAATTGTTGTTTGTTTGATGTACAGAAGGAGTTATTAATTATATTTGTTGTGTTAGAAAAGTATAGGATATTAATGAAGTGTTTGGTGATTTAGTATCATTAATTTGGGCTTCCCTTGAGTGACCTCCCCTAGGTTAAGATTCCTCAAGCCTCGGTGAAGTGTCGAGCTATGCTTAGTATCCCTTTATATTCTGGATCCTAATTCCAACCTTTTAGTGACCTCCCCCAGGTCAAGATAGTGATGATGAGCAATTGTGTGGATGGGAGAGAGTAAATGTGTAATGTTGGAAAAAATGGTTGAAAACTGGTTTTATGTAAATATATAAGTTTGAAAGAATTTTTGAGGTGAAGTTTATTTTCTTGTGTATGACTTGGTTAGTTGAGAATATTTTATGTGTGTATTCCTAAGAATTGAATATTGCATGGAAGTTGTTATTGATAAAGGTATTAGAAAATCTGAGAAAGATTCTCTTATGGGTATTTGTTTAGAAGTGAATGTGTGGTTATGAAAGTAGGCTTGAATGTTATGTTGGTATCTAAGAGGATAGGTGTGTTGTGCATTAAAGGATTTCTAGGAAGAGGTTGAATTTAGTTGTTAAGGTGATAAAAAGAATCATCCTAGAATGAGAAGTTATGATAATTCTTGGGGTATTAAATCCATGGTTCAGACTAGTACTATGGTGTTAAGTGTAGTACCTTGTGATTCTGAGTTAGGATTGACCATGATGAGAGGATTTAGTTCAGTTTAGACCTTAGTAGACGGATTTATCAATGGTTATGTGAGAATTACAAGTTGAATTAAGTGAATATGGTATTTAAAGGGGGTTAGTATAATGGAGAGAGTATTCATGAGGTCTTGCTAAGCTTGAAAATAAGAAGTTGCATTGCTTAAGGCATATTACTTATATCATGACTTATGATTTATAGGTCTATGTTCCATGCTATAGATTAGGGGAAATGTTGTAATTTCTTATTCAGAGATCTTGTTTAGATCGTGCCCGGAGTCCTTACTCCCTAATATTGATAGAAATTCCTAAAAGAGTGTTGAAGAAATACCCTATTTGGGTGTGAGCATTCAGTATGATCTAGTTCATATAGCCTGCAATCCATTTTAGTAATCAAACAGATCAGTTCCCATAAATTTCCAACGTCCCATCTAGTCATACTGCCCAAGGTTTCACAAGTAAGGCTATTCCATGAGCTAAAATGTTTACATTCGTGCAAATTACAAATTCAGATCAGTCCATGCATCATGCATTAGTTTCAGATTCAGATATCAAGTCATGATTCAGTTTGTAAGTATCCTGTGTATTTTCTCAGTCTTTTCCTAGTATTTCAACCAAATCAGTATCATTCGGGGATGCCCGAGTTTTCATGTCATAATCCCCTCATATTTTTCTCATGAAAATCAGATCTAACCTAAAGTAATGGTTACTCATAAGTTGACTCTCTCATTTCTATCTCAGCCATATAGCTATTTCCATGAGAATTCATGCATTTGCAGATCAGTTCAGTAGCTCATCATGTTTAAGATTCAGTTATTCAGTTTATTTCAGTTGTGCATGATAGCTTATAGCCACATATTCCTTGGAATTCTCATCTTAATTAGCCACATTCGAGGATGAATGTTCCAAAAGGGGAGATATTATAATACCCCGTACTTTTTTCTATCTTAAATTCGTCCCTAGAATGTCCTTATCGAGTAGCCCAACGCGATAGTGGCGCGTCGCGCCAATGGCCAAAATGGCAAAACTATAGGGAACCGTGATTGCTCCGCATTGCGGAGAATGCCCAGTTTCTACTCATACTTTTCCATTAAGCCACCGTGATTGTGGCGCATCGCGGTTGCCAACCAAATCAGAAAAATGTTGCATTTTTCAGTGCCGACTTAAAGTTTAAAAAAGGCATTTTGGTCAATTCCCAAGGCCCCAATTCACCCAAAATAAGGAATTAAACCTATTCTAAGCACTTTATACCCAATTTAATCCATTCTCTCTCAAAGAAAAACCCTAAAGCTCCAAAGCTTCTTCTCCAAGAAATAAAAAATCCTTCGTGAATTATCCAAGAAAGCTCCAAATAGGATTCCCAAGGCGAGATAATTAAGAACTCATCTCCAAGAACTCAAATAAGAATCAATAGATCAAGTTTCTTCATCTAATCTTCAATCAAGGTATGTGGGGTTATGAACAAGGACAATCCTTTCTTCCTTGTGCCCAAAACTTATTTTAATTCTAATTTTTCTGAATTTTATATGATTTTCATGAAATTCAAGTTAGGGTTTATACCCATTATTGTTATTTTCAAGCTTATGAGATTTTCAGTAATTTAGAAGTTGAATTACATGATTATGTTTATATTTTCATGCATATATCAGAAATTTCCAGATTTTGAATTAATTTATTAATGTTTACATTATCAAGCATGAACATTATGATGTTTTAACATGAATTTAATGCATGAGTCATTAAGCCCTGATTAAATATTGCTATTTCAAGATTTGTTGTGCTATAAACATCCTATGACTAGATTCCTTTTCAGATTATTGATAAAGATTTGACCTTTTGGTCTCAGAATAGCTATGAAGTTCAATTTACAGATTTAGATTACAAATTTAGCTTTACAGATATACAGTTGGTTTTCATTATAAACCATTATACTATTTTAAAGTGGATTTCCATCAGAATGAGCATACAAATTTAATGAGAGTAATATTTAGCACCGAGTTGGGTACGTTACTACAATTTCTTACCCCAGAACTACGTCCCAACATAGGATTTAGATTGTTCTCACTTCTATGTGGATGATAGATATGTGATCACTTAGATAGGTTATACACCCTGGCAAGAGTATGACTCCTCTCCCCAACATGAGGATTCCTCCTTAGGGGGATAAGAATGTAGGACTTCATGAATGCTCACATGGTTTATGTCGGTTAGAAAAGCCTCCCATGCAGAATAAGTTTTCAGATTTCTAAATCCTTAAGATAAACTATTTTCTCTAATTGAAAGGAATAACAGAAAAGCTTTTAGAAAACTATGTTTAAAGGCTCACGAATTTATTCAGACTATGCTTTACATATGTCTTTAGCTACAATTTTCAGCTTTCAGATGTCAGATTTAAGAGTGAGTCATTTCTACACTTAGACAACATGATTTAAAGGGAGAATACAAGTACAACTTTTAGAACTAAATGTTATGACTCACTAGATTTATAAATCATGACTTGCTTCTCATGATTATTATTTTCAGTTTTTTTAGATATTCTAGCTTATGTGAGTTATTTACATTTAGCATGCATTATTTTATAAATTATGATGATGGGATGATGTTTTTATTTATGCATTTCCACCCTATATACACAGTACATCCTCAAAGTACTGTTCCTCATATACGTCTATGTGCTACATTGTAATGTAGGTACAAAATGTAGTATGTGCAGACAGAATGAGACAGTTGCAGATTTCAGCCAACAGATGATGAGTCCTCCTAATTCGGAGACTTTAGTTAGATGTTATTTATGTACTTTACTTTCTTACTCATATGTATTGATTAAAGATAGTTGGAATTGCATCCCAGCTATCTATAGTCAGTACAGTAGAGGCTTCATAGACGTCAATTAGAGATAGTTATGTAATTTTAGTCCCTTATTTCAGACCTTATCAGATTGTAAAATTTGTATTAGTATTGTATTTTTCTTAGATACTATCATTTCTATGTTTCCGTATAGTAAATTAAGTTATTGTATACATATTTAAATAGTTGCTTAATAGTATGCCAGTTCATGGGATTGCTTGGGATCACTTGTGGTCCTAAGCATTGTGTGACATCCTTGGATAGATTTTTGGGGCATTAAAATAGCGTGGTCCGGATTATTACCTAGATAGAAAATAGTAGAAGACCAATAAAGCATCCTTACAGTCATCGAGGGTTGAAATAATATACAGCAAGTATAGAAAACTTGTACCAACAGCAACTGCAGTTAAAGTATGGAATCCAAGTGAAGGCGACAATTTCTGAATTTTAAATTCCATCCCATGACTTTTTTTATGGTTTCGATTAGGTCCATTGCTATTGACCTGATCATAACCACTAACAAGATTGAAAGACAAATTGAGTATCATTACTTCCTTAGCAATATGCATTAATTGATTGTGTTTTCTTGTCTTAGCATGCTTTCAATATTTCTAAGAGAAGATCAGAGGATTGTTGTAGTATGTGAATCCTGATAATTTTCAAGCTTGCCGATTCGGTCTTTAAGTTTGTTGTTGTCGTCTTTGAATTTGGTATAGAGTTTCTGATCTTTTTTGAGCTTGATTAGGAAAACCATCTTTGAAGTTGTGGCATTTTAGAATCCCTTCAAAACACTTTTTTCAGAAGCCTTAAAGGATACATGGAGGGTCATTGTGTATATTTTAGGTCAAAATGTATTGATGCACACTCAAGATGTGGTCCCAACCATTGAACAACTCACTTTTATTGAACGTTGCTTAATGCAACTTGCTCAACCAACCTTTAAAGGATTTGATAAATTAATAAGCATGGAGTTATGTAACATTTGATCTAAACCGACTCTACCAAGCCTATCAAACATTACGTAACTCTAGGCTCATTACTATAACACCCCGAAAATGGACCCGAGACGTCACACTGTACTTAGGACCATAAGTGATCCTAAGCTAACCCTTCTACTGGCATAACTCATGAGCAACTGAATAAATACATATATCTAAATAAAACAAGCGAAATATAAATCTTTTCTGAATCTTTTCAATACAAAACTAAACTAAAATGATTACAACTCTGCTTTTACAAAACAAAACTGGAATCAAATACATTAACTCTACTGTCTGTCTATGAATCCTCTACTAGTATTGACTATAGGTAGCCGGGAAATGATCCCCAACTATCCCAAATAATTACGACTGAATAAAGAAAGTAAAGAACATAATTAAATCTAACTGAACTCCCCGAAGAAGGAGGACTCATCATCTCGCTGGCTGAAATCTGCAACTGTCTGAATCTAAATGTGCATACTAAAACTTGTATCTACATTATGAGACAATGTAGCACATAAACATATATGTGAATCAGTAATTTGAGGATGTACTGAGCATATGGGGCTGTATGCAATAAGTAAAATAATATCATCATAGTTCATAATAAATCATGCATGCTAAATGTAAATGACTCACCTAACTTGAGTAAATCTAAAATCTGAGTATGTAAATCATGAATAGTAAAGCATGTAGGATAAGTCTTGTGAGTCATTACACTTAGTTCTAAAATCTGCATCCTGTTCCTATTCTCAAAGCTTGTAGGATAAATGAAGTCTGAAATTCATTATGCATAGTAAATACTTTATCTTAAGACTTTAATTCTATAAACTGTTTTAAGAGTGGGGATGTAAATTTAGGAGCTTCTTCTAACCTACATACACCATGTGAACACCCATGGAGTCCCACGTCTATCCCCCATTAGGTAGGGCTATTCTACCCTTGCAATTGAAATAGAACAATCTAATCTGTGTGATCACAATCTGAGTCTTCCATGTAGAAGTGAAAATAAATATCTGTACCTATAGGACATAGTTCTGTGGAAGATAGGGTACGCTAACCCCACACTGCCTGCTCAGTGCTAAATACTACTCCCAATCGAATGCTCAAAATCTTAAGAAAATCCACTTTAAAAAAATGATCTCATGGTTTATAATGAAATCAACTGAAAAATCTGAAATCTCAATCTGTAATGTGGGTTTCAATTCTATTGTGACCAAAGGGTCAAATCTTTATCAAAATCTAAGGATAATCTCATCATGGGGTGCTTATAGCACAAAACTTCTCTAAATAACAAGCTTTATTTAGGGCTTAAGGACTCGTACTTCAATCTCATAATAAAACATCTCAAAATCCATGTTTTATAACATAAACATTCATAAATCATCTTAAAATCTGAAAATTTCAGCTTTATGCATAATAATATCAACATACTCATGTAATTCAAACTTATAAAACATTGAAAATCTCATAATCTTATGAACAACAACATAGGGTATAAATCCATACTTAAATTTCATAGGAAAACATGTAAAATCATGTATCTTTATAAATTAAAATAAGTTTTGGGCACAAGGACGAAAGAATTATCCTTGTTCAAACCCCACATACCTTAATGACAAGTAAATTCTGAAAAGATTGGACCTTTAAGCTTGATTGAAAGAATCCTTGTAGAGAACTTTGAATTTGGAGCTTAACTTCTTGATTCTTGAGAGATGATACTTGGATTTTATTCTTGGAAAGAAGAAAAGGGTTTTGTTTTCTTTACTGACTCCTTAGGGTTAGGAGAGAGGAGTTTGTGTGATTAATATATCGTAAAAATGTTTAGGAGTGATTAGGGATGGTTTAGGGGTGTCAAACGACTTCAACACCCTTGATATACGTCAAAACAGAGTATTTTTGGCACTTGACAATGAATTAGGCATCGCCCAATCCATCTCCCAAGCTAGGATTTGCGTCGCATTGCCCATCACCTAAGTTTGGTTGGGTGGCGCATTGCCCATCGCACACCCTTACCGCCTCTCACAAAAATGGGCATAACTTTTCACTCGTGTATTGGATTAAGGCAAAATTGGTATCGTTGAAAATCTAATTCAATTATCTACAATTAGGTGAGTATTAGGATGAAAAAGTCCATGTATATAAAAAGTTATACATGTTTGAATTAGACCCTTGTAGAATCAAACATCAAATTTTGGATGACTCAAATGATCTTAGCTCAAGTTGGCTCTAAGTGATTCCTATAAACATTTTTAACCTCAAGATCACTTCAAACATGAGGGTAAAGATCATGAAACTTATATTTACATGGGAGTCACTAGGATTATAGCTTATACACGTAAGAATGATAGTTCATAGACTAGCCTGAAAATGCGAGGTATTACAATATCTCCCCCTTGGGAACATTCGTCCTCGAATGTGGCTAATTAAGCTGAAGACAGTGAGGAAATCTGAGGCTATAAGCTATCATGGACGACTGAAATAAACTGAATAGCTGAATATTAAACATAATGAGCTACTAAACTGATCTGCGAGTGCATGAATTCTCATGAAGCATAACTATATGGCTGAGATAAAAGCGAGAGTGTCAACTTATGAGTAACCATTAATTTATGCTGGATCTGATTTCACAATAAAAGATGATAGGTTTATGACATAAAAAAAACTCGGGGTATTACAACATCCTCCCTTGGGATCGTTCGTCCCCAAATGATATTGATTTGGTTGAAATACTAGGAAAAGACTATGATGATACATAGGGTATTTACGAACTGAATCATGACTTAATATCTGAAACTGAAACTAATGCATGAACTGAGTTGAGTTCATAATTTACATGGATGCAAACATATTACTTCTTGGAATGGTCATACGTATGAGACTGATGATAGTAAGACTAGGTGGAAAGTTGGGAATCTATAGGAGCTTATTTGATTGAATGCTAAACAAGATCGCAGGCTATATGAACTGAATCATACTGGATGCCCATAATGGAGTATTTCTTCAAAACTTCTCTTAGAAATTTGAATAACATTAGGGAACAAATAATCACAACATCAATACAACTCTATAGCTTAGAACATGGTCATATAAGTCAGATGCTTGGATAAAATTATCAGTCCTTAGGTAATGAAACTTCTTACTTTCAAGCTTAGTAACACTCCTTAAATACTCCCTCAACTATACTATTCCCTTAAATACGATACTCATTTGATCCAACTTAAAATTCTCACATGGTTATTGATAAAACCATCTAATAAAGTCTAAATCTAACTAAATCCTTTCACCATGATTAATCGTAACTCAAAATCACAAGGTATAACACGCCACACCCTAGTACTAGTCTAAACCATATTATTCAATCTTCTATATCCTTTTTAGAGCTCACACCCTAAGAATAACATGCCTTACCACTTCAATGACTAACTCGGAACTCTTACTATGGATTCACTAGCACACATTGCATCTATCCACTTATATCCCCTCCTGGTATTCAAGCATATCACTATAACCACATAAGAGCTTCTTGGCACCCAATCCACTAAGAATATTTCTTATATTATCTAATGCCTTCATGGATGACAACTTTCATACACTATGCTAAAAAAAAACATACCCAGAATTCTCAAATAACTATAACATGTATCAAATACTTGGCCTCAATCTTACTTCACACTTATAGCCTTAGCTAAAATGAGCATACAATGATATTTTGTCAACAACAACAACAACAACAAACCCAGTGTATTCCCACCTGGTGGGGTCTGGGGGGGGGGTAAGATGTACGCAGTCCATACCTCTACCTCTAAAGAAGTAGAAAGGCTGTTTCCGATAGACCCCCGGCTCAAGACACAATACAATGATATTTTGTCAACAAGAAAAAATTACTCTCTCTCATCTAAACAACTGTTCTTCATCACTATCTTGACACCTGAAAAGGTCACTGAAAGGTTAGAACCTGAGGACCTAAAACATAAAGGAATACTAAGCATAATTGGACACTTTATTGAGGCATGAGGAATAGAACGTTAAAGGTATGATTCATTAAAAATATCTAAACTGAGGGTATACATGATATAAACTGGATTTCACTAGGATCATGATTTTTTTGAGAACTGATCATACTCCAAAACATAAGTTCATACTTATCATGAGCGGTTCAACGTAAGATTGGAGTTCATAGATTTCTAAGGAATGACTCGAATCACACAGAGAGAAACTCTTACTTACTTACTAGAAGCTTAGAATGAACTTGAATAAAATGAAGTGTATAAGCATTGGTCTTGGGCATGGATCTATCACGTATGACATAAATCTGATATGATAATGATTGAAATCCAAGGAATACTCTAGAGGAAGAAAGGATTACTATCTCATCGCAACTCTTGTTGACATATAACACAATCTAATTCTCAAAACTTGATTTGGTTTTGCACTATACCATCTCCCTCTTTGTTCGAAGCTGAAATTCTAAGCTTATGGGTATACTCCATATCCTTGAGACTGAACCATAATTTCCTTGCTCTAACAGTCTACACATGAATGCTCACTTACCAGAATAAACTATATCTAGACAATTCTTGGATACTCTCTTAGTACATACCACCCTTAACTCCCTTTAGCTTAAATAGTCATCACCGAACACTTACACTTTTATTAACTCGACAAATATACCTGCCTCACTAAACACATAATCATAGCCTACCAAGATCACACTTTTATACTTACATTCTCCTCAAACCATAAGAATCAAATTCATACTTAAAAGATTCAACACTATCTATCCAAAACTCCTCAACTTAGCTATTAAGAACACCATGTACTATATAACTAGCGTTCTTCCATTTAGCAATTAAAGGGTCCTACTAAACACAAATAACATGTAATAACCTTAGAAAATAACACAGCCCCATATCACCTTGGGGACTCCTTTACACCATACCTACAACATCATGCTAAATCTCTTATCAATAAACTTAAATTCTTGCATTCACTATTTCAAGCCTATTGGTTCATCTCCATATAACTAGCATCACTAACTAAGCAATCATTACTTCCACCTCTATGATCATCTACTTTTCCAACTTAGTGTCTAGTGATAGGTATGATTAAAACCAAACCTCACATTCTATTCTTACTTGAAAACTATAAACTAAAATATCAAGAAACACTAGTCCACTAGAATTCCATAACAATAATAATGGGTCATAAACATATGGTGTAACTTATTAAAATCTTTTAGTACATCCTCCTTCTATACATTACGACTATTTACTCATCTACACACCTAAATTACATCCATAGCTCTTTAAGTTTCAACGAAACTCCATTTTACAACCTCAAGGGAATCCTAAATTAACAATACTCAACCACCAAATACTTTCATCAACAACCAATACTTTTCTAACATAATAAATACCATCAATAACTCCTTTCATACTTTAAGCAAACATCAATTCACCTTAACTAACAACTCCTTCTCTATCTTTTACTAAACTAACACACAAGGAAATATTACCTCACTACTAACTCAATCATATGCAAAAGTCCATCTATATATATTCAATCAATCGCCATCACCACCTTTCTTATCACTATACTTCTGTAACCATACTTTCAACTATAAGAAGGTTCTACTACTTATGAATCATAATACTCTAGGTATAATGAATAGCAAAGCATGTAGTATAAGTCTCTTAAGTCATTACACTATAACGCCCCGATTTGCTGAAGGACCATAAGCTAACCCATGACTGATGTCTGTAACTGTGAACTGCATAATACATGTGTTTAATGCTGAAAACATAAGCCATAAAGTTCTACCGAATAGAATATTTGATAAATAATAACATCCATATAGGGTAACGGATACCCAAAACAACTAAAACTGAATCTAAAATCTAAACTAAATCTGAAAGCCTCTAAATACTGTCTGAGTAAGGAGTTGAAGAAACATGTCTCCAACTAACTTCATAAACTAAAATCTAATCGAAGAAAATAAATGAAGTCAAATCATATCATCTTTGAATGAATAGGACTCACTGCAACTCTGGATACTGAAATGCGACTGCTACTGCTAATCTAGAATTAGTGGATTTGAACCTATGATGTAACATAAAAGAAAGAACCATAGCATAAATACGTCAGTTCAACTAAAAGTACTGAGTATACAAATGAGGTATGATAAATGTAAAAGGGATTACATAAATAAGTAGTGCAAGCTGACTGACGAATATGAATGTGAGAGTGCAAACATGCATACATAGTAACTGAGATCGTGAATACGTGATATCTAGATCTGTACCGTAATACATGGTTTATTGATATCTAACATGACAAATACTAGAATTCTGATAACGTGGATGACTGTTTGTGATAGTCCTGAATCTGATGGAACTATCTGAGTTCATTTACTGTATCTGAATTGACTGTATTTGACAGTCCTGGTACTGAAATTTGAAGAACTATCTGAGTTCTTTTATTGAGACTGAGACAGAAACTATGGTAGGTAGTTGTTCAACCAACGCCAATGGTGATATAATAGCTAAGCTGGGGTCCAATCTGTGCCCTAATTTAAAGGGTGTCAATATCGCGCCATTGGTAAGGATAGCTGTGAGTGACCTTTATCTGGAAGGTACTCAAAATAAGAATGGTGAGAACCATAAACTGATAGTTTAAGCCACCTCATCAACTCAAATCTGATAGGTTAAGATGTCTCAACCTACGCTAGCTACGTAGTTATGGAACACAAGGATGACTGCTAAGAATCACGCCCTAAATTGGAAGGTGAGTTCCCATCCTGGGTTCACTCTGTGCTAATTTCTACTCCCATCTAAAGACTAAACATGATTTAGCTGACTATACATGGACTGAGTAACTGACTTTCGTTGACTGACGGAATAGTACTAGTATTTGAGAATTAACTGATATCATGAGATTTCTGAGATTTCCTAAGTCACATGACTGACTGAGTCTATAGATCATGGCTTGGCTGAGATTATTGTGATAACATGATATGGCTCTAGGCACACAACTATATTTTTTGGGTACAAGTACCCCCTGACACATATAACTAACTTGATCATAAGAAAAGAGTCCACAAGTTACAATATCATATGTGGGGGATTTCACACTAAGCATAGTTCTCAACATCTTATACATGGAAAGAAAATTCATAAAACATGTATATATACTTGCATAACCCCAATATCATGCTCAATTCAAATCACAACAACAATGCATATCAATCAAGTGAAATTCATATGAAATCATAAAGCATAGAGCATGGACTTGTCATTTAAGCACTATTGAATCAAGGGATATGAACTCTATCATCCTAGGCATTTTATCAAACACTTTTTATGCATTCTTTTATCTTAGGTGTGTTCTTGAATCTCACCATATTAAACCATATAAAGATCATGGGTTTCAACTGACAACCACATATACTTCATGAAAACACCTTTATATATCATCTTGAAACTTAAACAATAATCATCATCATGTACATGTTCATACCACAATAAAAAAATCACAAAATAATATTTAAAACGTGGTTCTTGAGATCTATGAAAACAATGGATCCATAGATGATCACTACACATACCTGAGATTAAGAATTCGTGGAATTTATGGAGAAATCAGCTTGAATCTTGAAACCCCCAATTGAACCCTAGACTTGTTCTTGGTTGTACTTTAGAGAATTTCAGCAAAAGTAGTATATTTTATTGAAAAATAGCATTAATCCCGTGTTTTGAGTATATATAGTAGTAGGGACAAGGACCATTTTATCGTTCAGTTCATGACCTAGAAGCTGGAAAATTTTGGGAGCGTTGAATGTAGCGTGCATCGTATGCTCCATCCCTTCGCAGAATAGCATGCATTGCATGTTCTATAGCATGCTAATCACATGATGCTACTTTTTCAAAATCCAAAAATGCTCTAAATGGATTTCAAAAATTGAAAAACTCACCCGAGATGTACTACGACCTTGCACCATCACCACGAGACTTTTAAATTAGAAAACAAAGGCCGGGAAGTTCGTTAAATAAATCCCTAAAGTTTAGATATATAAAATGAGACTAAGTGTTGAACACTTAGCTAAAATTTTCTAAGTGTTGGACCTTATATTGAGCTTCAAAGAGATAAATGAGCTGAATACGAATACAACCATTTTTCTAGGTCTTATAATATCTCCCCCTTGAGAATATTCGTCCTTGAATGAGACTGACTGAGAGGGGAAATAATAAGCTAAACATAAATGACGGAAACATGATCTCATGACTGACATGCTAAATATATTGAACTTATGCATATCTGATGCATAGATAGCTGATTCATGAATGTATGACTGAGTATGGAAAGGTAGTAGATACCAAGTTTATAATGGGAAAATGAATATGAAACTAAGTGAGCTTAAGAAGAACTATTACCTTGATCTTGATTTGAATTGGTGGAGAAGAGATGAGGATACTTGGTACGCATATCTGCTTCTGCTTTCCAAGTAGCTCCCTCAACGGACTGGTTTTTCCAAAGAACTTTGACTAGAGGGACTTCTTTGTTCCTCAGTCTATGAGTCTGATAGTCTAGAATTTTGACCAAAATTTTCTCCTAGGAGAGATTGTTCTGAACGTCAATACTCTAAATAGGGACTATAACCTATGGGTCACCTATACACTTCTTGAGAAATGAGATATGGAAGAATGGATGAACTGAAGCTAGATCTGAGGCAATTCGAGCTCATAAGCTACCTTGCCTAAATGACTGAGAATCCTAAAGGGACCGACATAGCGGGGACTGAGTTTCCCTTTCTTGCCGAACCTCTTCACTCCCTTTATGGGAGAGATCTTGAGGTAGACATAGTCATCGACCTCAAACTCATGATCCTTTTTATGAACATCAATATACGACTTCTGTTGGCTCTGAGCAGCTCAGAGTCTTTCTATGATTAACTTAACCTTTTCCAAGGCATCGAATACTAAGTCAAGACCTATAACTGAGGCCTCACTAGCTTCGAACCAACTGATTAGGGATCTACATCTCCTACCATAGATAACTTCAAACGGAGCCATCTAAATACTGGAATGATAGCTATTGTTGTATGCAAACTCAAGCAAAGGCAAGTGGTCATCCCAGATTCCCTTGAAATCAATTGCACATGACCTTAACATATCATCTAAAGTCTAAATGGTCCTTTTTGATCATTTGTCTGAGGATGAAAAGTTGCACTGAGATGAACTTTGGTGCTAAGACCCTTTTGGAATGCTTCCCAGAAGTGAGAGGTGAACTAGGTACCTCTATATAAGTTGATAGATAATGGAACACTGTGTAATATAACCAAATATCTGATATAGAGTTTGCAGTAATCCTTGGCTGAATAAGAGGTATGAACTGGAAGAAAATGAGATGACTTGGTCATCCTGTCTATAATGACCCAAACTGAATAATGCTGATGATGAGTTCGAGGCAAACCCATCACGAAATCTATGTTAACTTCTTCCCACTTCCAGGTAGGAATTGTGAACTTCTGTATGGAACCACTAGGTTTCTGATACTCCATCTTAACTTGCTAACATGTATAGCACTTAGCCACAAACTCTGTAATATCTCTCTTCATCCCAATCCACCAATATATTCCCCACAGGTCATGATACATATTTGTGGCTCCTGGATGAATAGAGTATCACACACTATGCGCTTCTGCATGAATTCACTACTTTTAAGTCATCTACACCTGGAACACAAAGACGATCCTGATATTAAAGAACACCATCTAACCCTTGGGATAAAACCTCTACTTTCTGATTTTGAACTAACTCTTTTAGCTTGACAAGGATAAGATCCCTATCTTGCTTTTCTTCCACCTCAAAAACTAGAGAGGACTCTGAACTATTCTGAACACATACACCACCCTCTGAAGAATCGACTAAGCAAGCACTTAGTCTAGAAAGATGATGATTTCCTGAGCTAACTTTTTTTCGCTATCCTCAACATGAGAAACACTACCCATAGAGATTCTACTGAGAGCATCAGCCATAACATTGGCCTTGCCTGGATGGTAAAGAACACTTATATCATAATCTTTCAAGAGCTCTAACCACCTTCTTCGATGAAGATTAAGATATTTCTAAGAAAAGACATACTGGAGACTCTTATGATATGTGGAGACATCTACATGAACTCCCTATAGATAATGCCTCCATATCTTCAAGGCAAATACTATGGCTGCTAACTCAAGATCATGAGTAGGATAATTCTTATCATGAGGCTTTAACTATCTGGAGGTGTAGGCTATGACCTTACCATAATACATGAGGACACAACCTAGCCCCACTCTGGATGCATCATAAAAGACTATGAAACCATCTGGAAGAGCTAGAATTGGAGCTGAGGTGATTCGAGTCTTCAACTCCTGAAAACTCTTCTCTCAAGAATCTAACCACTGAAACTTGAACTTCTTCTAAGTCAATCTGGACATGGGGTATGCAATAAAAGAAAATCCCTCAAAAAACCATCTGTAATATCCAGCAAATCCCAAAAAACTCCTAATATCTGATAGATATATGGGGTGAGGCCAGTTTCTTACCACTTCAGTCCTCTGAGGATCTACTCTAATGACATCATCGAAAATAATATGGCTAAGGAATGCTAACGTCCTTAGCCAAAACTCGTACTTACTGAATTTGTCGAATAACTGATGATCTTTGAGAGTCTGAAGAAAAAGTTTGAGATGGTCTGAGTGATTACGCTCAGTGTAGGAATAGACCAGAATATCATCTATGAATACTATGAAGAACATGTCCAATTACTACTTGAACACCCAGTTCATCAAGTCCATAAAAGCGGCTGGGGCATTGGTAAGACCAAAGGACATAACTAGGGACCTGAAGTGACCATACTGAGTATGAAAAGCTATCTTCCGAATGTCATATTCTCTAACTCTGAGCTAATGATAGCCTGATCTAAGGTCTATCTTGGAGAAATAACTGGCGCCCTGAAGTAGGTCAAATAAGTCATCTATTCTGGGAAGATGATACTTGTTCTTGACCGTAACTTTGTTGAGCTGATGGTAATCAATACACATCCTGAGAGAACTATATTTCTTGTGCCTGAATAAGACTGGCGAGGAAACATTGGGTATAATGAATCCCTTATCTAAGAGATCTTTCAACTATTATTTTAGTTTCTTGATTTCTACTGGTGCCATTCTATTTGACAGAATAGAAATAGGTTGAGTATCTAGAATAAGGTCAATGCAAAAGTCTATTTTCTTTTTGGGAGGAATTCATAGAAGATCTTTGGGAAAGATATTTGAATATTCGTTAACCATTGGGACTGATGCAAAACTAGGAGATTTAAAACTATAATCTTTAATATGTACGAGATGATACACACTCCCATTAGAAATCATTTTCTTTGCCCGAAGGTAGGAAATAAGATGAACCCTAAAAAATGAAGTACTACCTTTCCACTCTAGGACAGGCTTATTCGGAAACTGAAACTGAACTATCCTATTTCTGCAGTCGGCTGTGGCATAACAGGAATGAAGCCAATCTATGCCAAGAATGACATCAAAATCAGTCATCTCTAACTCCAATAAATCTGTTGATGTGGCTTTCTAAAATACAATAACTGGGTAGTTCCTGTATACCCACCGATCTATGATGGTTTTACCCACTGGGGTAGAGATAGAAAAGGGTTCTGATAAAATTTAGGACTGATTCTGAAATTGCCTGCTATATAAGGAGTAACAAAAGATAAGGATGCACCAGGATCTAGTAAAGCATAAACATAAAGATGGAAAATCTTTAAAGTACCAGTAACTATATCAGGAGAATTTTCCTGATCTTGTTGTGTCTGAAGAGTATAGAGTCTGTTTGGGCGTTGCCCACTAGTAGCATTGGAAGTGGCACCCTACAGATTTGGGTGACCAGACTGGGCTGTGGAACGATTCTGCTGACTATGTAGAACTAACTGCAGACACTCTCTAACCCTGTGTCCTGTCTTAACACAACCGAAACAAACATCGCTATCAGCTCTATAGGGACCCTTGTGGTTCTTACCATAAGTTTGACATAGGGGATTAGTTTGGGCACTTTTGACACTACCCTGAGACTTAGATCGTGGTGATCGATCTCTGTTTCCATCTCTAAATTTTTGCACTGGGGAACTGGAAGAGAAAGGAGATGGAACTGTTGGCTTATGATGAAATTGTGAATGGTTTCCTTCTTCTTATTTGGGTTAAGCAAAACTAAAACTGCCTGATCTTGCTCTCTTGTTCTGCCTCTCCTTAGTCCTAATCTTCTGCTCCTCTATTTTCTGAGCATGGGTAATGATACTGTCTAAAGTCATATCATTGTTCATCATTGCAGGACTACACTCATTTACCATGCTATTATTTACCTCTGACATGAACTTGCTCATCTTAGCTCTTTTGTCTGCAACCACACGAGGGGTATATCTGGCTAGCTAAGTAAATCTAAGAGAATACTCTTTAACTGTCATATTTCCTTGCCCGAGGTTGATAAACTCTAGAACTTTTGCCTTTCTCAGCTCTTGGGGAAAGAATCTGTCTAAGAAGGCCGTGACAAATTCCTCCCACTCTATAGGATCTGTATCCTCTAACCTCTCAAACTTCTACTATTTATACCAAGTGTGAGCAACATCCTATAATTGGTATACGTCTAACTTGACACTCTGACAAGAAGTAACTCCCATGATGTCTATGACCTTCTGGACTTGTTCAATGAATTCCAGAGGGTCTTCATTAGACTTAGACCCAAAGAAAGATGGAGGGTTCATTTGGGTGAAGTCTCAAATCCTAGCTGCAGCTATTGGTCGGAATAACTGGTGGTCATTTATTTTGGCAAGACACAGACTGATAAAGTATGGTAAATACGGCTCTAAACTCTGTAAGAGAAACATGTTCTCGCAAAGGATCTTTGGGCTGAAGATTTGGCTAGTTTCTTCTCTTTGGAGGCAATTTTGAAAAAAGAGAAGAATGGATTAGACTGAAAGTTTAACTAGAGATTATGCTTACTAGCACGTCATAAGTATTGAAAGAAGGGAAACTATTCCTAAATCATCTCATAGCCTCCTGTACATAAATGTCGCGCGCAACACACCTATGTACAAGACTCTACTAGATGCAACTTTTAGACTTCTTAGGACTCTATTGAACCTTAGGCCCTGATACCAAGTTTGTAATGCCTCGATTTGCTGAACCAGAATGCCACATGGTGCTTATGACCCAGAAGGACCACAACCTAACCCATGATTGATATCTATACCTATGAACTGCATAATATATGTCTATAATGTGGAAAACATGAACAATAGGACATAAGGTTCAACTGAATGGAATATCTGATAAATAATAACATCTATAGGGGGTAACGAATACCCAAAATAACTGAAACTGAATCTAAAATCTGAACTAAATTTGAAAGCCTCTAAATACTGTCTGACTAAGGAGTTGAAGGAATAGGTCTCTAACTAAATTCGTAAACTGAAAGATAACCAAAGAAAATAAATGAAGTTAAATCATATCATCCCCGAATGAAGAGTACTCACTGCAACTCTGTACACTGAAATGCGACTGCTACTGCTAATCTGGAACTCATGGCTCTAAACCATTGGTGTAATAAAAAAGAAAGCACAATAGCGCAAATGCATCAGTACAAATGAAAGTACTGAGTATACAAGTAAGGTAGGCTAAATGCAAAAGGGCTTACATACATGAGCAGTGCTAACTGACTGCTGAATATAAATGCAAGAGTACAAACATGCATACATAGTAACTGAGATTGTGAATACGTGATATCTAGATCTGTATACTAAGACATGGTTTATTTCTATCTAATATGACAAATACTAAATTCCAATAACATGTATGACTGTTCGTGACATTCCTAAATCTGATGGAATTATCTGAGTTTTTTTACTGCAATTAAATTGACTGTATCTGATTGTCTTGGTACAGAAACATGAAGAACTATCTGAGTTTTTTTACTGAGACTGAGTTATTTTACTGTGGGAGGTAGTTGTTTAACCGACATACCCTAAATATGCTATAATATATAAGATGGGGTCCAATCTGTGCCCTAATTGGTAGGGTGTCAATACCGCTCCACTGGTAAGGACAGTTGTGTGTGCCTCTTATCTGGAAGGTACTCAAAATGAGAATGGTGGGAACCCTAAACTTATAGGTTAAGACACCTTATCAACCCTAATATGATAGGTTAAGATGTCTCAATCTACACTGGCTACGTAGTTTTGGAACACAAGGATGACTGCTAAGAATCATACCCAAAACTGGCACGTGAGTTCCCATCCTAGGTTCACTCGGTGCTAACTTCTACTCCCATCTGAAGAGACTGAACATGATTTAGCTGACTATATATGGACTGAGTAACTGACTTTCATTGACTGACAGAATAGTACTACTATCTGATTTTTGAGATTTCCTGAGTCACATGGCTGACTGAGTCTATAGATCATGTCTTGACTGAGATTATCATGATAGCATGACATGGATCTAGGCTCACAACTATATTTTTTGGGTACAAGTACCCCTAGGACTTGATGGAAGGAAACTAACACACATAACTGACTTGATCATAAGAGAAGAGTCCACAAGTTACAACATCATAAGTAGGGGATTTCACACTAAGCATAGTTCTCAACATCTTATACATGGAAGGAAAATTCATACAACATGCATATAATTTCATAGCTCCAATATCATGATCAATCCATATCATAACAACAACGCATATCAATCACGTGAAATTCATATGAAATCATAAAGCGTAGAGCATGGACTTATCATTTAAGCACTATTAAATCATGGGACATAAACTCTATCATCCTAGGCATTTTATCAAACACTTTGCATGCATGCTTTTATCTTGGATATGGTCTTGAATCTCAGTAGATTAAACCACATAAATATCATGGGTTTCAACCGAAAACCACATATACTTCATGAAAACACCTTTAAATATCATCTTGAAACTTAAACAACAATCATCATCATGTACATGTTCATACTGCAACAAGAAAATCACAAAATAATATTTAAAACATGGTTCATGAGCTCTATGAACGAAATTGATCCATAGATGAACACTATGCATACCTGAGATTAAGAATCCGTGGAATTTACGGTGAAATCGACTTGAATCTTGAAACCCCCAATTGAACCCTAGACTCGTTCTTGGTTGTACTTGAGAGAAATTCAGCAAAAGGAGTATATTTTGGTGAAAAATGGCATTAATCCCTTGTTTTGAGTATATATAGTAGTAGGGAAAAGGACCATTTTGTCCTTCAGTTCGTGACCCGAAAGCTGGAAAATTTTGGAAGCGCTCGATGGAGCATGCATCTCATGCTCCCTTCCTCTGTAGAATAGCCTGCATCACATACTATATTCTAGGACCATGTTATATAGCATGCGTCGTACGCTAATCGCTTGATGCTACTGTTTCAAAATCCAAAAATGCTGTAAATAGATTCCAAAAATTCCAAAACTCACCCGAAATGTACTATGACCTTGCCCCATCACAACAAAACTTGAAAATTAGAAAACGAAGATCAGGAAGTTCATTAAATAAATTCCCGAAGTTTGGAGGTCTAAAATGAGACTAAGTGTTGAACACTTAGCTAAAATTTTCTTAGTGTTGGACCTTATATTGAGATTCAAAGATCTAAACAAGCTGAATACGAATGTAACCATTTTTCGGGATCTTACATACACGTAGTTCTAAAATCTATATCCTGTCCTACTCTCAAAGCTTGTAGGCTAAATGAAGTCTTAAATTCATTATGCATAGTAAATACTTTATCTTAAGACTTTAAATCTAAAAACTATTTTAGGTAGGGTTGTTCTACCTTTGCTATCGGAATAGTACAATCTAATCTGTATGATCACAATCTGAGTCATCCACGTAGAAAAGGAAATAAATATCTGTACCTACGGTGGCACATAGTTTTGTGGAAGATAGGGAACACTAATTCCAAACTTCTCGATCGGTGCTAAATTCTACTCTCAATCTTATGCTCAAAATAATAAGAAAATCAACTTTAAAAAAAATGATCTCATGGTTTATAATGAAACCAACTGAAAAATCTGAAATCTCAATCTGTAAAGTGGATTTTAATTCTATTGTGACCAAAAGGTCAAATATTTCTAAAAATCGAAGGATAATCTCATCACGGAGTTCTTATAGCAAAAAAATTCTCAAAATAACAAGCTTTAGTTAGGGCTTAAGGACCCGTACTTCAATCTCATAATAAAACATCTCAAAATGCATGCTTTGTAACATCGACATTCATAAATCATCTTAAAATATGGAAATTTCAGCTTTATGCATAATAATATCAGCATACTCATGTAATTCAAACTTATAAAACATTGAAAATCCCATAATCTCATGAACAACAACATAGGGTATAAATCCATACTTAAATTTCATAGGAAAACATGTAAAATCATGTATCTTCGTAAATTAAAATAAGTTTTGGGCACAAGGACAAAAGAATTATCCTTTTTCAAACCCCACATAACTTAGTGACGACAAAATTTTAAAAAGATTGGACCTTTAAGCTTGATTGAAAGAATCCTGAGAACTTTTAATTTGGAGCTTAACTTCTTGATTCTTGAGAGATGACACTTGAATTTTGTTCTTGGGAAGAGGAGAAGGGTTTTGATTTGTTTAATGACTCCTTAGGGTTAAGATAGAGGATTTTGTGTGTTAATGTATCATAAAATTTTTTATAAGTGATCAGGGATGGTTTAGGGGTGTTAAATGACTTCAACACCCTTAATATAAGTCAAAACGGAATGTTTTTGGCACTAGGAAATGACTTAGGCGTCGCCCAGTCCATCACCCAAGATAGGATTTGATTCACATTGCCCATCGTCGAAGTTTGTTTAGGCGGCACATTGCCCATCGTACACCCTTACTGCCTCTCACGAAAATGGACATAACATTTTGCTCGAGTATTGGAATAAGGTAAAATTGGTATCATTGAAAAGCTAATTCAATTATGTAAAATTTGGTCGGTCTTGGGATAAAAAATTCCATGTATTTAAATGGTATACATATTTTAAGTAGACCTTTGTGGAATCAAACATCAAATTTTGGACGAATCAAACTATCTTAGCTCAACTTGGCTCTAAGTGATTGCTATGAACATTTTAAACCTCAAGAGCACTTCAAACATGAGGGTAAAGATCATTAAACTTATATTCACGTAGGAGTCACTAGGATTATAGCTTATACATATAAGAACGATAGTTTATGGACTATCCTAAAAACACGGGGTATTACAATTACCGTATCAAAAAACTTTGCTGGAGTTAGTGAATAAATCAAACGAGCTCAATTTGTTAGCCTTTCTACTAATTGATCTTCTCCAATATAAATGACAATATATCTGATATGCAAAAGTCTACAGCGTTGTCAAAAATGCTTGCTAGGGTACAAGTCTTCAGAAGGCATCAATAGTAATATCTCAATATCAACTGATATTAAGAGATTCCTAGACATAGCTTCTTAAGACTTTCTCTAAGACAAGAATTTCTGTTGATGAAATGATATCCCTCATGCAAAAGTCTACACTGTCAGCAGAAATTCTTGCCAGAGCGAAAGTCTTTAGAAGACATTACTAATAATCTCTCAACATCAAAGAAGTTTGTACGAAAGTCTTCAGAAGACATTCAAAAATAAGGAAGTTTTTAGCAATGACTACACATAATTACGACGTCAACAACCTCACTAGATTCACTCCTTGTACAAAAGAAAAGACAAAAATATTTTCATTTGCATTCGCATTTTATTTGTTTAACAACCAAACAAAGATAAACTAAATATAGCATTAAAAGATGAACTAATGCTAGATTTAGTTAATCTTTGTTTGGTTTGTTAAATAAATAACATGTGAATGCAAATGAAAATATTTCTGCCTATTCTTTTGAACAAGGAGAGAATCTAGTGAGGTTGTTGATGGTAATTATGTGTAGTCATTGATGAAAACTTTCTTATTTTTGAATGTCTTTTGAAGACTTCCATACAAGACTTCCTTGATGTTGAGAGATTATTAATAATGCCTTCTAAAGACTTTCTCTCTAGCAAAATTTTTAGCTGACGGTGTAGAATTTTGTATGACGAATATCTTATCATCAGTAGAAATTCTTATAGTAGAGAAAGTCATGGGATGGAATGAATAGGAATCTCTCAATATCACTTGATATTAAGAGATTACTGTTGAAGCCTTCTGAAGACTTGCGCCCTGGAAAGCATTTCTAGCAATGGTATAGACTTTTGCATGGCGAAATCTTATTATCTATATTGGAGAAGAACGATTAATAGAAAGGCTAATAGATTTAACTTGTTTGATTTGTGCACCAACTCGGGCAAAGTTTTTTTGATAGGGTAATGAGCCTGGAATTACATAATATTTGATAGGCTTGGTAGAGTCGGTTTAGATCAAACATTATGTAAATCCTTACTTATTAATTTATCAAATTCCTTGAAGGTTGGTTAAGCAAGATGATTGAGCAACGCTTGATAAAAGTGAGTTTTTCAATGTTTGGGACCACATCTTGAGTGTGCATCAACATATTTTGACCTAAAAATATACACAACGACCCTACATATATCCTTTAAGGCTTTTGAAGAAAGTGTTTTGAAGGGCTTCTAAAATGTCACAACTTTGAAGATGGTGTTCCTAATCGAGCTCACAAAAGATCAGGAACTCTATACCAAATTCAAAGACGACAACGACAAACTTAAAGAACAAATCAGTAAGCTGGAGGCAAGCTTGAAAATTATCAGGATTTGCATACTACAAAAAGCCCCTGATTTTCTCCAAGGAATGTGGAAAGTACGCTATGGTAAGAAAACACAATCAATTATAACCATATTGCTAAGAAAGTAATTACACTCAATTTTCCTTTCAATCTCGTTTATGGTTCTGATCAGGCCAACAACAGTGGACCTAATCAAAATCAGAAAAAATAAGGCATGGGATACAATTTAAAAATTAGAAATTGTTGCCTTCACTTAGATTCCATACTTTAACTGCAGTTGTTGTTGGCGCAAGTTTTCTAGACTTACTGTACATTATTTCAACCCTCGATGCCCATAAGGTTGCTTTCTTAGTCTTTTGCTATTTTCTATCTAGGTGATAATCCCGACCATGCTACCTAGTTGTATCTCCCTATCAAAGTGACCATCTACACTATTTTTCTCTTAAAGAAATAATAGACGTATTTTTTATTACCGGATACAATTTCATATTTGCACTTGATACATATTTATCATGTTTTAAGATAACTTCATTGGCCAGATTCACTAGAAGTAACTTTCTACCCTATGTATCCTCTTCAATTAGCTCTCAGATAATATAGTCTTTCATCAACCACCCATTTTCCCTTGAAGGAATTCTCCTACTGTACCTTCTTGCATATAATCATCACTTCGAGCAACCGAATCATATAAATTTGGGCTAGGGCAATAACTATATTTGTTTTTCATTATTTCTAGATGTAGTGCTAGGCTTCGAAGGCCTTTTTAGAGTAAAATTCACCCTAAAAGTTAGTCAAATTGCTATTAAATCTCTTTACAATGACACCAAAATTAGATTCCTTCACAATTCTTGACACATAAATGTGAGCAACAATTGACGTTAAATCTTAATAGAGTATCATAACCATATTCATGGTCCCTCAGCCTTATCAGTTTGGACCTACCAAACTTAACTATAAAATTGCAGATATCTTGTTTGAATGATCTATGACTAATCAGTAAAAAACAACATTCACAAAATCAGTGTACTCTATGTGTGTTTCCACAATAATATTATCAGTAATACATACCTCCCACATATTCCACCTGGATGCAGCTTATTCCTTCGAACCCATCTTTACTGCAACCGTTTGTGATAGTCGGACAAAAGTGGATCAACTTTTAGTTCCTTATATCTACAAATAAGAGGAGAAAAGTTGATGTCATAGAAAGAACATTATCCATTTGTTACAACAGATGCAGAGTTTGTTGCATCATATTTGGAGTCTATTACATCAGATGTGGAGTCTGTTGCATTATATGTGGAGTCTGTTGCATCAGATATGGAGTATGTTGCAACAGATGTGGAGTCTATTGTTGAAAGAAAAAAATGAGAGATGAATAAAATAAATTTAAGGCTGAAGCTGAAGAAGATATAAGATAATTCTATATGTATTGTGTACGTAGACATGGGTTTCAATATTCATTAATTAATATAATTCATATTCATTAATAATTTGAGGGGCATGAGGAAGACTAGTGACATTGAAAAGACAAGATAAGACTACTCAATGAACTCATTTTTGAGTTATCAAACAAACTCTTCATTTTTTACTGTATTTTGTAGTACTACTTTATCTATTCAGACAGAAGCTTGCTTTAAAATTAAAAGAAAAAAAAAGATTTTCAAACAGATATGTCATATGTTGCAATGCACAACAATATCTGTTTAAAAATCCCAATAGCACAACCATCTATTACAAAAGATATAAATATCTATTTAAAAATCTCAATAACTCAAGATGCAAATATCCATATGATAATTAAATTAGATATGTCATCTGTTACAACATATATCAGTATCTGTTTAAATATCCCAACAACTCAGTCATCTTTGACAATAGATGCAAATGTTCATTTCATAATTAAATAAGATATATCATCTATTACAACAGATATCAATATCTGTTTGAAGATTTCCAATAGCTCAGTCATCTGTCACAATAGATGCAAATATCTATCTGATAGCTCAATCAGATATGTCATCTGTTGCAAAAAATATGAATATCTGTTAGAAATTTCCAATAGCTCAGTCGTTTGTTCCAATAGATTTCATTGCAATTGAATTAGATGGAATTAAGGATGACTGAATGAGTTCATAGGGTTAACTACAACTTCAATTGAGTCTTTGCAAGTGAATGGTGTTGGTATTGCATTCATCCAGACCTGAGTCATCGATCAATCACTCTGAGTTGAAATGAGTTCTCATTAACTTAATTTTAAGATTAATAGTACCTAAATTGATTTAGGTGGAACTAGGGATGAATGAGTTCATAGGGTCAATAATAACTTCAATTGAGTCATTGCAATTCCATGGTATTGGTATTGCGTTCATCCCAACCTAAGTCATCGATCGATTACTCTGAGTTGAAATGAGTTCTAATTAAATTAATATTAATATTAATAGTATCTAAATTGATTTATGTGGAACTAGGGATGAATGAGCTCATAGGGTCAACAACAACTTCAATTGAGTCGTTGCAATTACATGGTACTGGTATTGCGGTTATCCCGGCCCGAGTCATCGATCGATCACTCTTAGTTGAAATGAGTTTTCATTAAATTAATGTTAATATTAATAGTACCTAAATTGATTTATGTGGAACTAGGGATGAATGATCTCATCGTGTCAGCAACAACTTCAATTGAGTCATTGCAATTACATGGTGTTGGTATTGCGTTCATCCCAACCCGAGTCATCAATCGATCATTCTGAGTTGAAATGAGTTCTCACTAACTTAATATTAAGAATAATATTACCTAAATTGATTTAGGTGGAACTAGGTATGAATAAGTTCATAGGGTTAACAACAACTTTAATTGAGTCATTGCAATCGCATAGTGTTGGTATTGCGTTCATCCCGACCCGAGTCGTCGATCGATCACTTTGAGTTGAAATAAGTTCTCATTAAATTAATGTTAATATTAATAGTACCTAAATTGATTTAGGTTGAACTAGGGATGAATGAGATCATAGGGGCAACTATAACTTCAATTGAGCCGTTGTAATTGCATGGTATTGGTATTGTGTTTATCCCGACCCAAGTCATCGATCGATCACTCTAAGTTGAAATAAGTTCTTATTAAATTAATGTTAATATTAATAGTACCTAAATTTATTTAGTTGGAACTAGGAATGAATGAGCTCATAGGTTCAACTACAACTTCAATTGAGTCATGGCAATTGCATGGTGTTGGTATTGTGTTCATCCCGACCCTAGTCGTCGATCAATCACTCTGAGTTAAAATGAGTTATCATTAACATAATATTTTAAAAACTATATATTTTGAAATTTTAAAAGTTAATTAAGATCAATTCGAACCAAATTAACAATTTCAAAACTTGTCATTCTTTTCCAAAATTACAAGTCAACCCATACACAAATCATCCATTTATGGAAAAAACTTTTCTTCATTTTAAATCTCAAGTTCTCTCTCTCTCTCTCTCTCTCTCTCTCAATAATACCGACAACAACTACTCAACATCTTGCTCAAACCCTTTAAAATAAATCTACTTTCTTCTCATTTTTTACCATATAATTGTTATTTTCGACTTCATTATCACTTGTATCCATAATTTTCTCTGTCTCGTAGGTAACAAAGCTTGAGAAGAGTTCTACATTTGTTCTTTATTCTAAAAATTAGGATTTTTTTAGTCAATGATGAAAAAGAAGACTTTTAATTGTATTATCTTCGAGAATGGGTTAACAATTTTGTGTTTTGATGCTAAAAAAGTAGGAAGCACCCAAGAAAACCCTAGTTTTTATCTCAGTATTTTATTGACTATCGTGGTATTATTTGATGGTATTGTTGGTGGATGTTGTTGGTGGTGTCAGTATTTATTTTTGGTGGTGGTGTCGGTGGTGTTAGCATTGGTATTGGTGTTATTAGTGGTGGTCTTGGTGGCATTAGTGGTGGAATTAGTTGTGGTATTGGTAGTCCATCTGTTGGAACAGATGGAAGATCTGTTGGGAGATATTAAATAGGTCTTCCAACAGATTCACCATCTGTTCCAACTGATGGGTTATCCGTTGGAGAATTTCTTTTGTAATGTGGCATAGAATAATTTATTGAAATTTGTCTCACCTTTTTTTAAAAAATTATGTATACATAAAATGCAATTTATTTTTTGTTTTCTATTTTTTGTAGTTAAAAGATGTCTCCCAAAAGAAAAGAAACTGAAAGTGGACCAACTTCTGACCACCCAACAAAAATAGCTAGAGTACAGATAAATTCGAAGGAACTTCCTAAACAATCTCAGTCAGGGCAAAATAAAGCCGAGGATCAAGAAAGTGATAACTTCTTCTCACTAATGGGGTGTGAATTATATCGAAATCCCATCATTATCGTGTCAAAACCATTAGTATAGACAGATTTTGAGTTGCGATGCCGATGGATAACCCTGACAAAGTAACTAGTGATCTTGTGCTTAAATTTTAGTTGGGAAACTTTTTGATGAATTAAGGCGAATTATGAAGAATAAAAACATATACGGACTTTTTAGGAAGAGCTACTTTGCATAATTCTTGAGTTGCCTGAGGACTGCACTCTACGTTTACCAATGAGCATGGTATATGGTTTTATCAATAGAAGGATCAAGTACGGTGGGGATGATAAAGTTCCGAAGGAGGGATAAAGAAATATAGATGAAATCTGGATCAACTACTGTGGCATGCCGGTTTGTTTTGGGTTGAACGAGTTTTCCATAGTGATAGGCTTGAGATGCGATCATCTAGAAGAACCTCTCATCAAGGAAACAACCCACAAAGGGTCCAACAAGAGCAAGGGAAAAAATATAGGTTGTTGGGCATTAGTGGACATAGCTACAAAGCGGAGGATTTGATAGCAGATCTCGAGGATAAAGACATACCAAAGAACTACAGGGAGAAATTGTGCTTAGTTTGGCTTGTCCATTTTTTTTATTGGCAAGAGCCATTAGGAAAGTCATAGAAGATGATTTGTTAGTGCTTGATGATGATTTTGACAAATTATGGATTATCCCTAGGGATATGATAGCTACTACTTAACTTTCGAATATTTACGGGCAAAGCTATCCAAAAGGATGATCAAATTATATGTCTTTCCTTGGGATTTCATGGTAAAACTGATACTTATTTTTACTCATCCATTAATTTATATTGAATATAGTTATTATGACATTTTTCTTGCTTCCTATTTACAGTTTTTAGGCTTGGGCATATGAAGCCATTCCTCTCCTTCAAAAGTAGTTCAAGGATTACCCAGATAAGGTTTCTCATCCAACGATCCTTAGGTGGTTGCCGGCTATAACGGGCAGAAAAAAAATATTAAGGAGCAGGAGGATGATCTATTTAACTCTCCGGATGATACAGTATATCTTTTTTAACTAAAATAATTTACCTCAAAGAAAGATATTGAAACATATGGTCCATCTATTGCGACAGATGGGTCGTCTGTTGTAACGAATTACCCATCAACTGCAACTGGTGCAAAAGATGGGTAATCTGTTGCGATAGACGATCCATATTTCACAATAGATTAACCATATGTTGAGAACTAAACCCATCTCAATAGATTACCCATCTACTGCAAATTATGCAACAGATGGGTAATTTGATGCAATATATTGTCAATCTATTACAACATACAGAACAGCTGTTGCAACATCTAGATCGTCTGTTGCATAAGTTGGTTGTGTTAATATGTAACCCAACTGATTGCAAATTATTATTATATGATTTAAATGCCTCTTATATTTTTTTATAAGTTGTGCATCCTTAAATCGTGCCTACTATTGATAAGTTGGGGATGACTTGTTTTCTTACTGGGGATGGCTTATTTTCTTACTACAGGTCTTATTGATACAAAAGAAGACCCAACGGTGGAGTTAATAAAGAAAGAATTAGTTGGAGCAATAACCATAAGAAGAGCAGTTAGGCAAGGTTAGCCTAATGTTGAAGCTCTTCATGAACAACCTTAAACTGCAACAGAACCGGGTGCTTCTTCTGGGGGTGTTACAATTGGAGTTTTTGATGATGGTGGAAACCATATTGATGCTACTGCTGCTGCCATTTGTGATTATGAGCATAGCTCAGCAAAAAATAAATACATTTGAAAACACCACTTTCACAGGTCCCTTTCATCTCCACACCGGTCCCTCCCACCCTTACAGTGGTCTCTCTCACCCCTCTTCACCCTCATGTTCTCATTGCAAATGCAAAGTGTGCAAGGACACAGAGGATAAAATCCTATAAAAACTAGAGGCAATTGTTGAAGCTACCAAGGAGTTGAAATCTAGGAGGGGTATCATACCATCCAACAAAGTGAGGGAGCCATACACTCCTACAATGGTGGTTAGGAGAAAGACAAGAAACATTAGATAAATTCTCTCTGTTCTAAAAATAGCAAAAATTGCAAATCTTACCTCTCTAAGAGTTGTTGAAGTTAAGGGGCCGCTGAAGAAGGTAGACATATATGCGGCACTTGGCAGCGAGGAGAAGAAGGAACTAGAAGAAATCATGAAAGGTTCAAAAAGAATACACCATGCATTCATTTTCCACCAAGGACTTCACGAATATGACAAATATGCGTGAGTGGTACGAGGACAATGTAAGTTTACTTTTTCTAACCTAGCATTCCAATCTACTCCATAAAGAAGAATCTACGCAGCATATGTGTAATTTGTTGCAATATCTTGGTATTCTGTTGAAACATAATACACATCTATTGCATAAGTTTCATTAGCTGGGTAATCTGTGAACTGATTCAGAGAACCCTCTGCAACAGATTCTTTCTACTGTCTTTTCCTTATTTACTATTACTAACCTATTTAAAAATTATCTTCTTATACCACAGTATCTTGATGAAATTCTCTGCCTCACGAGGGGCAGTAAATTAGCATACCCGGATGCTTATGATTCTGCCGGTAGAATAATGGACCTCAACTTCAACAACTATTTCAAGAATAGGTACGACGATCTCCGTAAGCTAGCTGGTCTCGGTGGCTGGAAATTTGATTAGTAAGTTTCTATGCTCCAATGGGATGAAGACATGATTAAATATGTTAGAGAGAAGAGGTCATATAGACACTGCAAGGGCTGGACCAAGGCAAAGGGAATCCTTACAGTCATGAAGTGGAAGTCAAATATTTTCTTGCTATTGAGATACTACTCTACGAGGGAAAGATTAAGGTTTATGGATGCAACTTATCTATCTTCAACGAGGAAACATTTTTAACCCACATACAACCACTCTTGAAGTTGTTGCACAAGTTATTGATGCATAGTAAGCTGATGGATCATTTGTTGGAGGAAGTCTTGACAAAGGAATCATGGGATTTTAAAGATCGAAATAACAAATCCATCTCCAAAAAAATAAAACTGCTGCAGCATGCGGGCTGTACTCATTTGCATACATCGAGTGTTTGCTGACCGGTACAAAAATGACTATTATGTTGGACATCATTATGGCAAAGATACAAGAGGCATGGGCTTATGAGATACTAACTAAATGGTTGGAGCCCGTGTATAAACAAGAATATATATAAAGACAGAGATGAACATGGTAATAATTTTTTATTTCAAGCCACGTCACTTTACATATAGTGACAATAATTTTTATATTTGACTAAAGTTGAATTTTTTATAATGCAATAGTTTGTATATCTGTTGTAAAACATATAGTACCTTTTATGACAAATTGATTATCTGTTAGAATAGGTTGGTCATCTATTGCATTATATAGGTGCTCTCAGTCTGTCTGTCGTAACAGATATACAATTTGTTCCAACATATAATCTACTGTTGCAACTACTAGTTAATATGTTGGATCAAATAAAAAAAGTAGGAAGACATGTTATATAATTTTAGCAGATGACCTACATATTGCGACATATGTCTAAATCTGTTTGATAAGATATGTCGTCTGTTGCGGCAGATGTATTATCTATTGTGATAGATGAATTTAGGATTCTATTTCAATTAACATGTTCAAAACTAAGGATTGAATAATTCATAGACAGCATAAAATAACTCAACAAATAAATGAAATGTAAAAAAATCATTATGGTACAAATAATCTACTCTATAAATGAATTAACATGTTAAACCAAAGAGGATAGGTTATTATATTGATGGACTCAAGCTATAAGGATCTACTCAATATAGACAAGTTTTTCTTCATCCGGTGCTACGAAATTTGGCTTTGGTCATCGTGGATCTTTAAGGTTGCTTGTGTATAGCTTATGAGATTTTGCTTTTCCGTATTTTCATAAAAGAGCAACGTATATTTTGCGGGGTAATCCGGCATCAAGTTCATCATTTGGTACTTGTAATACATCGCTCAAATACTCAGCATAGGTGGCAATTAAAAGACCGTAATCCCTACGTTTTCAAAAAATAGATAATTCATATCTTGCAGTTCAGGCAAGCTTTGTGAAATTTGTGAAATGAAGCTAAATCATGAAACTTAAACTTATAGGATACCAATGGTTTCTTGAGAAATTGCTTCAACATATTGTACAAACTGATGGCTTACCCATTTTATCCCGGTATGCTTCAATCGTCGACCAATCAGTATGAACCTTTTAGTCTAAAAATTCACTCATATCGAGGTAAGTAGGCAATATTTTGGTCAGCTTTTGTATCTCAGACGATGGCTTGAAATGTCTCCTTCGCGATATCGAGTCATAAACTCGGATATGACTCTCTTTTAGAATGACGAAAGCCAACACCCAATGGGATTCATTAGCATAATTGATTGGAATGTACACTTCATCTACCAAATTCCAAGGTAAGCCAGCTGTAATGATAAAACCTTTGATGATGTTGATTAAGCATTCCTCATTTCGGAAAACTTCCAGCTTTTGTTGACAATACCTATTGTAGGCATTATTGATGTAAATTTTGTACAAACAATTGCCTGTCGTGTATCTTTATTGTTCTTGTATTTACAACTTAGCCTTCTTTCGAAGGTAGTAAAAAATGACATCGATGTGTTGCACATATTATCAAATATTTCAAATTACGTGACAAAAAAATTAATACATAGATTCAATTAAATAAAGTATTAATTAATAATAATATGTATGGAATTTAAACCTCATCATTCCATCAAATTTAGGGTTGTGACATTAAATAGAACCAATTCTTCATTTTGAGATGTGCAACAACAAAGTCGAACATATCAAAACCAAGACTCGATTCGCTCACTTTGTAGTGTTCGTCATTTTATTTTCTACATGATGATTTATATGTGTTAATGTCATGTTCTTACAATAAGAATTGTATAAACCAATATCTTTAAAACTGATTTATGTACCTGCCAGCATGATGCTTTAACAGCCTATCGACAATACATTCTGAATAGTCTTTGATCAATTGAGTTAGTTTTTTTGGAGCCTCATCCGAGATGTTGAACCCTTCAAACAGACAATTCTTTCGTACTCCCGAACAGACAAGCTCCACTTTTTCTTCTTCTTTGGAAGTAGTTGATGGATTATCAACTGTGATATTATGCTCTTCAGTAGTAGCTTTTACCATGACATCCACCTGGAAATCTAGAATTGTCATTGCTAAATATAGATATAAAATAGATTGTCCATCTACTGCAACAGATGAGTCTTATGTTGGAACAAATGGATCATCTATTGGGATAAATTTAAATAGGTAAATAGGAGAAATACGATAATTTTGAATAGATAACCCATCTGTTGCAACATAAGACTTATCTGTTGCAACAGATAATGCATCTGATGCAACAGGTTAGACAACAGTTGCAACAGATGTATATATCTGTTTGATAATTTTCAATAGATAAATTATTTGTTGAAAAAGATATTTGCTTGTTTGTTTATTGGAACAGATGATGTACATTTACCCTTTTTAGCTCATGCAGCTCTCCTATGTCCCTTGCACACTGAACAACGGTGCAAGACAAAGACAAAGACGTTGCAATTTTACCTTTTTCGATGCTTGATAATGCCTTGGAAATATCTTTCTTTCTCCTCTTAGACACCTTGATATCTAGTGGATTTTATGAATATAAAATCCTCTTTGATAGAACGACACCCCTCTTAGATGTTATTTCCTTTACAAAAGCAGTTAGTTTATTAATAACATTAATCACTCCATCTTGTTTCGCCTTGCAGTCTTGATATTTGCATGCAGAACATTCACTAGATGTGAAAAAATTTGGAGAAAAATCTATACAACTAGTATGGTCATAATCATAATGTCTTGTTGTTTTAAAATCTATAAGAGGAGCATCATTAGCCCCAACAACAACACCACTACCACTACCATCATCAACAACAATAAGCCCACCCTCAAAAATTATTTTTCTTGTGATGGTTGTTGCTCCAAACAATTCCATTTTTATTCCATCAATGACCTTAGGGTTTGATAAAGTTTGTACAAATTGTATAGTAAGAAAAAATGGCATCTTCAACTCTCGGTTGATCGAAACAAGCCACAGATGGACAATCTAAAATAAATCAGTACATATATTAGAATGATAATGAAATTATTTAAAATAATAATTAATTAAAATAAAAAAATTGATTAGAATTGGACTTACTGCTTCCTTTGAGGGATTGAAAAGATTAAGAAATTTTGCATTTCTATCAGTTTTGGTCGACAACCATCTCAGGATTCTTGGACAGGAAATTTCTTCGTAGTAGTTCACTTGTTGTCTAAAATAAGGAACGACTTCAATGCTTGAGTCTATAACATAACGCCAATAAATCAAAAGCATTATTAAATAAAAAAATAAATCATATCGTGATAAATGAAATATTTACCCTGAAAGCCCATGGAAAGCCACATAAGTTGACTGTCTTTGGCATTAATGGAGTCAACAAATATTTTACAGTCATTTTGAAGCTTTCATAACCCCAATGATAGTTGTTAAATGCCTCTAGATCCTCTGAGAGATTTATTAAACCGAGGCTTATATTGTTCTTAACATCTCTCGCCCAAAGAATATTATGTACAAACCAAACCAAGCACAATGATTGCTTGTGCTTCTTTGAGAGTCCTTTATATTTCAATGCTTCTATCAAGTTTTTATTTTTGAACCTTGGACCAGCAATGGATACCAGGTCATCACAATCACTCGACTTGTCTTTGCCTTTTTAGATGTGTGGGATGTTTTTTTTGGGTCAGAGTAGGTATAACTTGAGAAGGAAAAGGAGAATAATATTTTAGTCTAGTAACTATGGTAAACTCCTTCAAACCAAAACAAATAGGCATGCCATAGTAATTTATCCACACCTCATCCATCTTATCTTTGTTTTCATACATAAACCTATGCTTGAGAAGATCGCATACCATTTTCATCTAAAAACGAGCATTGTTGTCCTTCGGCAAATGAAGATATTACCCAAAGCAACTTTCCCTTAAATAAGCATACAGTTTTTGTTCTCGAAGTATTTTTCTGAATGCATCAAAAGATTTTTCCATGGATGACTTAACCACGATTAAGATTTTTCCATGGATGACTTAACCACGAAATCACCCATCAAATCTATGGAACCATCTCACTGTATTATCACAGGGTAACGATCAATGTTGAAGGTTTTGACCAACTCTTTGGCAGAAGGGCTATTAGCATTTGGATCATCTCTTTGAAACATTCCTCCTCCTTGTGTTCATTATCTTCTGCTCCTGATTGAGATGGCGCTTGTAAAGCAAGCTTATAGAGTGGTAAATATAGCAGAGTTGCTGCATTTTTTCCTTTACTGGGATTTGATTTGGTTTCTTTTCTTTTGGGAGCTATATTATCTTAAATTAATAGGAGCATAAAATAGATTATAATTAATTAATGCATCATTAAAAAATAATAGTAAATCTAATATGCATAAAGTTAAAATAACAGTTCCAACAGACCACACATCTGTTGCACCAAGTATGTTATAACTGACCTGTTGCAACAGATGAGTAAACCGCTGGAAATAATACAAATAGATCGCTAATCTATTGCACCAAGTATTTTATATGATGAAACATATAACTAACTGTTGAGACGGATGAGTAAATCATTGGAAACAATAAAGATAGGTCACTAATCTATTGCACCAGGTATTTTATCTGATGCAACATATAACCAACCGTTGCAACGGATGAGTAAACCATTGAAAACCATAACAATAGATCACTAATATGTTGCACCAGGTAGTTTATCTATTACAACATATAACCAACCTGTTGCAACGGATGAGTAATCCATTGGAAATAGTAAAAATAGATCACTCATTTGTTGCATCAGGAAGGTTATCTGTTGCAACATATAACTAACCTGTTGCAAGGATGAGTAATCTATTAGAAACTGTAAAAATAGATCACTAATCTGTTGCACCAGGTTGTTTATCTGTTGCAACATATAACCAACCTATTGCAACGAATGAGTAATCCATTGGAAATGATAAAACAGATCACAAATCTGTTGTACCAAGTAGTTTATCTGTTCCAACATAAAATCACCCTATTGAACGAATGAGTAATTCATTGGAAATCATAAAACAGATCACAAATCTATTGTACCAGGTAGTTTATCTATGGCAATATATAACCAACCTATTGCAATGGATGAGTAATCTGTTGAAAACAGTAAAAATAGATCACTCATCTGTTGCACTAGAAAAGTTATCTGTTGCAGGATATAACTAACCTATTTCTAGGATGCGTAATCCATTGGAAATGGTAAAAATAGATCACTAATTATTGAACCAGGTAGTTTATCTGATGCAACATATAACCAACCGTTGCAATGGATGAGTAATTCATTGGAAACAGTAGAAATAGATCACTAATCTGTTGCACCAGGTAGTTTATCTGATGCAACATATAACCAACTATTGCAATGGATGAGAAAACCATTGGAAACCATAAAAACATATCACTAATCTGTTGCACAAAGTAGTTTATCTGTTGTAATATATAACCAACCTATTGCAACGGATGAGTAATCCATTGGAAATAATAAAACAGATAATTGATCTATTGAAATATATCACTCATCTGTTGCAAAATGAGTTAACTGTTGGATCAATATTATTTAGATTTATTCCAAATAGAAAAGTCGTCTGTCGCAACAGATGAATGGTCTGTTAGATTTTTCATAGTTGCATCAAATTTTTGTCTGTTGTATGTTCATCTGTTGCATCAGATGTTTCATCTATTGCAACATTATTTTTCCCAAGACAAACAACAAATCAATTCAGCAACACCAACACATCACACACACACACACTAAGAACATCAACTGTGACAAAAAATCTCCAACAAATCTGAATCAACAGTTCGACAACAAGAAGAAGAAAGGCGAGAAAATTAGGATTTTATTTAGTCCATATTTTAAATTTAAGCTAGAACTACTAAAATTATTAACCAATACTAGAAGAGTAGTTGGCTCAAGTCCCTCTGTTTCTTCATAATTTTTTACTTGTGAAAAAAAATGGGACAACGAAGAATTATCACTGAGGAAGACTTCACGTCGATTGACGTTTGAAAGTCGAAAGGGAACTCACCCGATTATTTGTCCACCGGAGGTTGAAGTCATCGGAGATTGAAGGGAGAATTTTATAGAACTGTTGGTTGGGAGAGAGTTGATAGTAGCTGTCGAGAGAGAGAGAGGAACAAGATGGTTTATTTGGATTAAAGGGGGTGTGGGTTGATTTATATTTTTGAAAAGATTATAAAGTTTTAAAAATATTAATCAAGTCCACAATTAACTTAATCAAGTTTCCTAATGATGTTTGATCCTTGAAGTTGGTCAATTTCACCAATCCTTCATTCAAGACTTAAAAGACACATTTCCTTCAATTTTCTCTACTTGCTAGGGATGTGAGTGTTTATTACTTCATCCACTCCAATTTATGTGGTTACTAGATATAGATGGTCTGTATCAGCACGGACTCAATATATGTTATTTTTATTCTCAATTTATGTGATACAGATTGAATTTAGATAATCAATCATATTTTTAATATGCTTTAGATATGTTAATTATATTATGTATAATACTTTTTTATTGATCTTCAAATAATACATGTTATTCTTCTTGCCCAAACTTTTTTGTCGTTGACAATTAATTATATTATTAACTATTCCAAATTAAGTGACACTGATACAATTTTGAGAGCCAAATAAATATTTTATATCTTTTAATTTTTTTAAGTAATTAATTATTGTGATCTATAGTATTTTTTACGTTTTTTTTTAAATATATAACAAACTATTTTTTTTTTAGATATTATAAGATGTTAAATATTGTAATTTATAATACTTTTTGATGTAATTTTCAAATAATATATGTTCCAAACTTTTGTGGCATTAATAGTCAATTAAATTTATTAAAAAAAATAAGTTTTTAATTACTGTGATTTATAATATTTTTTTCTCAATTTAAATGACAGTGATATAATTTTGAGAGTCATCCTGCATATATCTTATCCTTCCCAAACCGTAATCACGACACTATACTGAGTATTATGTTGTTGAGTTCAATCCAAAATAAGAGGAAAATTAGATGATACGACTATTCTTATCTAGTATTACAAAGATTTTTAATTTATTATTAATAAAACCCCTCTAAAAACCAAAAAAAAAAAAGTAGAAAAAAGACTATTCTTAAAATTTAACTGCATAAGTTCTAGCTTGAATGAAAGATGCATGTCATAATTTAAAATTGATGATTGAGATTTAAATAATTAAAACAAAACTTAACCATTATTAGAATAATTAATTACTTTGATATATTTATACCAAAATGTTTATCGTATCCCACAATTCTAGGTTTGCATTTATATCTTTCCTATATACAAATTTCTCTTTTTCTTGCCTTTATTTTTTTCACCGTTCATTGTGTCCCATTATCTTCTTCTATGGCAGGGATATGCTCACATTCAAATATTCAAAAATTAGAAATAAACTTCAACCTATCATAACACAGATGAAAGAAATTCACAAAATAATAACTCCCAAATAAAAATTTTAAAAGCGTGAATCTGACATAATTTTAATTTTAGGATCAAAATAAATTTAGAATTAAATATGTTTTTCTAAAAAAAAAAATATAAACTATAATTTAAACATAACATATAATTTAAATGGATTTATTTTAAATTATGCCTAATGCCACAAAAACGCATAGCGGCTTCATAGGCCATATGTTCCACGCGTATTTTTATCTTAAGATTTTCCTAAAACATCAGAAATAAGAAAACATACATATTATAAGAATAAGTTTAAAAGAAATAATGAATATGACAAATGAACACCAAAATAAATAGTTAATAAAAATTATAACTTTTTAGATCCGTCATTTCTTCAACGTATTTCTTAATTTTGAGTGCCGACGTTTCAAGCTGAAAACTTTCCCACACGAAGATGGACTTTAATGAAACAATATCTCCAAAATCTTTGAGATCTCTATAAGCTCATGTCTTTAAATCGTCCTAAGTTTCATTCAGGGCTGCTGGTATAATAGTTTAGTTGAAAAATTTAATGTAAATAATTAAACTTTATGTAGAACATATAAAAATTAAGTGGGAAAAAAAACTCAGAATCTTAAAATCGAAGCACCGTCCCGGAATGGAGGGAGTTATACACATTATCATCTTAATTTTTGAAATCAATTGTGAAAATCATATGCACGTGTTATCTCCGGCCTATACTATATTCATTATATACTCCAGTTGTATTGAGATTCATTTAATCTGAGGAATCTTAGTAGCTTTGTTGGTTAGTTACCTGAACTTCCCATTTTATTGGTGAGGATTCGATTTCCCACATTGTAATCCCCTCCCCCAACTGTTTGTTTTTTAAAAAGATTCATGTAATCTGTTGTGAAAATTAATTATCATTTGCCTTTTATGTTAAAGTCTATGTAATCAATTAGGAAAAATATAGTACTCCCTTCGTTTAAAAAACAATGACTTACTTTCCTTTTTAGTCTGTTTAAAATAGAATGACCCTTTTCCCTTTTTGGTAATACTTTAATTCAACTTTCCACGTGGCATATTTAGGACCACAAGATTAAAGAGCATTTTGATACATTTGACACAACTTTAATTTAAGATCACAAGATTCAAAAGCCTTCTTTATTTTCTTAAACTTTGTGCTAAGTCAAAGTAGATCATTCCTTTTTTAAATGAAAGAAGTAATATTTTATACTCCCACTTGTTTTGGTAGCTGATCTAGTATAGTTTTTTTTCCTTTTCTGTTGCTAATTAATTGACCTATATTATTTTATTTGCCACTTGTTTTGAGATCAAATTCAAATTGAATTTATTTTTTAAAGTGTTGTCTTCCAGATAATGGGCATGCCATTTGAGATGCAACAGACTACATATTGGTAAATAACCTTCCATTTGTTCTTAATATTAATTTAATCGCATGGCCATTTGTTAAAGGTGGCACAACATGTGTACACTTCTTTAGCAAACTTAACCATTCCACTAGCATGGCCACAATAAAACACAAATAAGGGAGAAAAAAATCTGCACAATCAATCATGCCTCAATACGTCCCCGCAAGTTGAAGGTGGGATCAATAACCTTTAACTTGGGCAGATGTTGATGAAAAAACTGATGAGGGAAAGGCTTTGTAAGCGTGTCCATGAGCTGATTAGCAGCATGTAAATGCTGAACGAGCACCTTTTTCCTTTGCACTTGATCTCTAACAAAGTGAAAATCAATTAAAATGTGTTTCATTCTACTATGTAGTACCGTATTTTGACAAAGATAGGTAGCACCAACATTCTCACGATAGATTATGGGTGGATTAGGCAGCTACACATGTAGTTCTAAAAGAAGTGTTTGAACCCAATCGACCTCAGCAAATGCAAAAATTACTGAACGATACTGCACTTTAGTGGAGGAGCATGCAACAGTCCGTTGCTTCTTGGATGACCAGCTAATAGGATTTTTTCTAAGGTGAATGATAGATATTGTCCTCAACTGACAGTCAGACACTCCACCTTACATTATGATTGATCATCTAAAATCCTTCCAAAATTTATATGTCACATCAGCGTCGGGTGTTAACCAGACATAATATGGATGACTTGAGGTGTCTAGATGTGCATTCTCAAAGTTGAAATATTGAGAGATCAGTTGTGGACCAAGTTAGTTAAGTTGTCTATCTATGATTATGCTTATAATAATAGCAGTCAGTATTTGAAAATGCCAACTTGAGAATGAAGGAAGGGGGAACATAACGTTATTTTCCATAATATAGTTGGGTATGCAGAATCTGTATATTACAACACGAACTTTAACTTGAGTTCAAGTATAAAAAAGAACACAATGAAGTATATCAAATACCCTCAATACAAGATCAAAATGACCTTTCCAAGAGGTGTATTTTATTTTGCAGAAATTAAGATGAAATAGAAAATAGCTAAGTCGTTCGAATTTACGGACTTTCCTTAAGGAAATAATCCCCCTCACTGTACCCGAGGTTGTGAAATTTTTCCTCCCAGGATAAAATGGCTAACAGACCAACAGTAGCGGTACCTCAAACGGTTGGAATATCTTCAAACTCACACAACGTTTTGAGTGATCACACAGAATATTTTTGAGAAAAGAAGAGAGTGTTTTTTTAATCTAAAAATTTTGTATACAAACCTGTGGATGAAATCGGGTTTTTATAGCCACAAGTTGCCTCTTCTGAAAAGTGGTAAAGGTTGATATAAAAGGTGTAAACTTTTCTGAAAATTCATGTCTATTCTTCCAAATATTGTGACTGTTCTGAACAGGCATTCCATTTCGTGAATAAGTGCGTCATTTCATTGAAACAATGCATCAGTTCTGAAGTAGTGCATCAATTTACTGAAATAGTTCATTGGTTCAGTTTCAAAACTGTGTACCATTTCAGTGAAAAATTGCATCAGTTCAAAAATTTATTTGAAGCATCTATTCTAAATAGCTTCTACATGTATGCTTTCGTTGCTTTTGTAATGAAACTGAAATCATATAAATGGAGTATTAAACACAGAAAATATTTACTGTTTTACTGTTAGTATTTTTGGAATTCAAATAATTTTTTTCCAAAATCTCATCGATAGATCATTTGACAAATCCAAATCCAAATCCAAATCCAAAGTCGAGCCGAGCGAGCGATGACAACGACAGTGCAAGACATATCTTATTTATTGCCTCAATTACCATGTGGAGTAAGTGTTCATCATTATAAACACTCCAAAGTTCCTTTCTCCCACCAATGTGGGAGAATTAGTGAACTTTCCAATTTTGGGAGTACACTTTCTAAATTGGTGTCTCCTCTTCTCCACCATTTTTTCTCCATTTTTCATTCACACTTCTATGAAACCAACAATACCCCACATGAATGGTGAATAAATATTTTTCATAAAACTTTTACGAACAAGTATGTGTTCATCAAGCAAAGACTGATTGCATCTGGATAAGTGGGTTTCCTTTGAACTTTTTGTAGTGAACATGCATCGAATGCACTCATTCAATTGGTAGATTTGATATCTTTGAACTGCCAAACTTTATTGTACACCTACACAATATATGTCACACGACCAGCCTTTTAATGTTTATGGTTCTCATGGTTTTGTTTTTTTCGGCCATAAACATGTTTCGGTTTCATAAGAGCTTAGAGAATAGGCTTTTACTAAGATTCTCCTTGAAGTGGATTCCAATTCACCCTCACATAGGTGATTTCTAAACATTAAATCTTGTATATTAAAATATTTGGTCAAATCTGCTAAATTTAGATAATCATTAAAATACTTTTCACCTTAAGAGTTTACTATAAATTGTCTACATCATGAGAATGGGTTAGGTAATTAATAATGTTTAACCTGTCAGACACAACTTTTTTTGATCTCCTAGAACCTAGATCTTGGGATCTCCAGTCTTTTAGGTAGAGTTACTGCCATGCTGGCTCGTCCTAAGCCTTAAACTCATTCCCTTGGATGTTCTTTCCACTCCTTTTTCTAGATAGGCCTTTTGTAAGTGGATCTGACACATTATCCTTTGACTTTACATAGTCAATTATGATAATTCCACTAGAGAGAAGTTCCCTAACAGTATTATGTCTCCATGGTATGTGACGAGATTTACCGTTTTACATCATGCTCCCTACCCTACCGATTGCTGCTTGGCTATAACAGTGTATACATACTAGTGCAACTGGCTTGGGTCAATACAGAATATATTATAAGAAATTCCAGAGCCATTCTGCTTCTTCACCAGCTTTATCTAATATGATAAATTTAGATTCCATTATAGAGCGAGCGATACAAGTCTGTTCGGATGATTTTCAAGAAACTGCTCCTCCACCGATAGTAAATACATATCCACTTGTGGACTTTACTTCTTTCAATCCAGTGATCCAATTTCATCATTATATCCTTCAATTAGAACAGGATATTTATTATAATACAACGCATAGTTTTGAGTGTATTTAAGATACCCCTAAACTATTTTCATAGCCATCCAATAAGTTTTGTTGGGATTACTTGTGTACCGACTCAATTTAGTAATTGCACATGCTATGTCTGGTTGTGCACAGTTCATTATATACATTAAACATCCCAATACTCTTGCGTTCTCCGATTGTGAGTCACTTTCACTTTCACTTTCATTCTTTTGAAGTGCAAAGTTCACATCCAATGGGGTCTTAGCAATACCGAATTCCATATACTTGAACTTGTCAAGTACTTTTTCGATATAATGAGACTGTGACAATGCTAACCCTTGTAGAGTTTGATGGATTCTTATACCTAAGATCATATCTGCAACTCCAAGGTCTTTCATATCAAACTTGCTCTGGAGCATTCGTTTGGTTGCATTTATATCATAAATGTCTCTACTGATGATCAACATATCATCCATATATAAACAAACAATGACTTGGTGATTTGGTGTGTCTTTAATATATACGCATTTATCACATTCATTTATCTTGAATCCTTTTTCCAACATGGTTTGGTCAAACTTTTCATGTCATTGCTTAGGTGCTTGTTTTAGTTCATAAAGTGACTTAACAAGTTTACACACCTTATTTTCTTTTCCTGGAACCACAAAACCCTTAGGTTGTTCCATGTATATTTCTTCCTCTAAATCTCTATTTGGGAATACGATTTTCATATCCATTTGATGGATTTGAAGATCATATATCGACGCCAAGGCAATTAACATTCGAATCTAGGTTATCCTTGTTACTGGCGAGTATGTATCAATCTAATCAAGGTCTTCCTTCTGTTTAAAGCCTTTTACTACAAGTCTTGCCTTGTATTTTTCAATAGTACCATCCACCTTCATTTTCCTTTTGAAGATCTATTTAGAACCTAAAGGTTTATTTTCTGGAGGAAGGTCAACCAATTCCCATGTATGGTTGCTTAAGATTCAATCTATCTCACTATTGACTGCATCTTTCCAAAAGGATGAGTCTGACGATGACATCTCTTCTTTAAATGTTTGAGGCTTATTTTCTAAGAGAAATGTTACAAAATCCGATCCAAATAAAGTTGACGTTCTTTGACGGGTACTACGTCTTGGATTTTCTTCATTATGTACATTCTCACTTGGTTCATCTCGAGGTCGTTAAGATCCTTCACTATACTATTCATGTATAATTTTATAGGGTAAATGTCTTCAAAGAATTCAGCATTGTCTGATTCAATTACCGTATTTTCATTAATATCCGGATGTTCAGATTTATGAATCAAAAATCGACATGCTTTACTACTTTTTGCATATCCTATAATATGTAGTCCACCATTTTAGGTCCTATCTTAACCTATTTAGGTATAGGAACTTGAACCTTCGCTAGACACCCCCATATTTTGAAATATTTCAAGTTGGGTTTCCTTCCTTTCCATTTTTTGTAAGGAATTAATTGTGTCTTATTATAGGGAACTCTGTTGAGCATACGATTGGCCGTAAGGATAGCCTCCCCCCCATAAGTTTTGTGTTAAACTAGAACTTATAAGTAAGACATTCATCATTTCTTTCAAAGTTCAGTTTTTTCTTTCCGCAATTCCATTATATTGTGGTGAATATGAGGCTGTAGTTTGATCGATTATTCCATTCTCTACACATATTTGCACAAAGAGAGATTCATATTCTCCGCCCCTATCACTTCTGTAGACACGTAATTTTGTCCCTCCCCAAAAATATTTTAATTATTTCTATTTTTATTTTTATTTCATTTTTTTGTTTTTTTATTTTATTTTATTTTATTTTATTTTTATTTATATTTCTGTTTGCATCCACTTCATCGTGCCACCTTAACACCTCACTCCTCATTTTCTATTAGATACATGCAGAGGGCACACGCCCTACCCATTTTGCCATATGCCACACTCATCTTTCCATATGCCATATCTAATTTTACACATTTCACACATATATTCCCACAAGCCACCAATAGTACTCATCCACGTAGGATAATAAAGAAAAAACAAAAAATAAGAAAAGGGAAATTTCCAAGAAAGGGGGAGAAAAAGGGGACCACATAATTATTCCATTTTTTCTTTTCATTCTGGGAGGGGATATATATGGACATCACAAAGGATTTGGGGGTTCTGATTCATTGAAGAAGGATACAGAGAAACCATATGAGAGCTCCATTTTCTTGTTTCTTCTTGATATGCACACACATACCTCACGATTCACACACATACTTGCTCTATCTGGAAAACACCCACACATACACAATTAGTAAGGTAGATATGAAAAATAGAGGGGTAATATATGGAGATTTGGAAAAGAGATCTGAAAACAGGGAGAAATCCGATTCTCTTTCATGTTCTCTATTGGCATCTGCATTGAAATTGAAATTCGTCATCGTTTTTGGGCTGAATCAGTCATAAATCACTGAAAAATCCCTAATTTTTCTTTCTATATCGGGATGATACCTAGATTGAATCCGATCTATTCCAACTGGTTTTGTCCCTGTCAGCTTTCCTGAGCTCGATTTTAATTGGGTTTAGTTCTTTTATTGGAGTTTCAGGGTGTTTCGGGTTTTTTCTGTTGTGGGATTCATTCTACATTGCTTTTAGGGGGTTTTTGTGACTAAGTCGTATCAATATTTGTGATTTTGGTTTTCACATCGAGGTCTTATTTTGGGTTGAAATCTATTCGATTGATGATCTCAGTTTATTGATTTGGCATGTTCGTCGTTGGGGTTCCTTGTTCGAGGATTTCGGTTCTGGACTTCTTTATTATCTACGAGAACGTTCTATTGAGGTCCATTTTTTTAATCCATTTCTCTTTTCTTCATCTTTATTTTGAATTAGTTTTGATTATGTGTGGTGTGATTATGGTTGTTGGATTTTGGTTGATAGTATGATTTATGTGCTTAATGATATTATGTTGGCGATATTTGAAACAAAATTTGAATAATTTTGATGGAATGATTGATAAAATTGAAGTTGGTGAGGGAATCGAAAAACTGATTAAAGTGAATATTATGGTATTTCGATTTATTATCGAATGTCATACGTGATATGCCGTCAAGCGTGTAGGCACATAGTAGGTTTGGGTAGGCCTTTAAGAATGTTGGATTAATGAATGCTTGAAATATGTGTTGAATGGTTCTGTTTTATCACTTTTGAATCAATTGTACAATTTGGCCGGAGAATGCCCTCAAGTATCTGTATATATTTATACATCGGGGAATGCCCTGAGGTATCTTGTATTCGGAGAACGTTCGTGATATAGGCTCAAGGCGTCGGGTAGAACATTAGTCTAGAATAAATTTAGAATAGTATTTATTTTTATGTATTTTTCTATTTTTAGTCTTTATATTTGGACTGGACATTATTATTTTTGTTTTGGGGTTGATGTTTGATGTTTGTTTATCTAAGGGGTGCCTAACACCTTCCCCTCGATCAACAGAATTCCTTAGCCAGAATCTCTGTTCACAAACCAGTTTTAAAGAGTCAAAACAGTTTTGAAAATATTTTCCAAAGGTGACTTGGCACACCAGATTATGCTAAGTTGTGACTCTGAGTTTTGAAATTGCATCTTTGAGGGTAACGTGGTTATTTGATGGACTGATTTAGGGAAAATATGTGTTTGAAGTAAAGTGTGTGGGTAATAAAAAAAAAGAAGAAAAAAAAAGAGTGTTATAGTTTTTAGAGTTCTTTATGGCTTTTGTTTTTCACAATTTTACCTTTCGTACTTATTTTCTCAATAAAAATAACATCAAAAAGAATTTTCTTTTGTTCCTTTACAATGCATTCATAATTCAAAAATTTCAAAAAGATTTTTTTTAATTGAAGCTTTTTATAAAGAAAATTTGAAAAAAAAAATGATAAGTTTTTGTACGAAAACACCAAAAATATTTTAATTTCATAGTGGTGCCATTTTATGTAAAGAATCTATTAAAAACCCAAAATGATTTTATTTTCATTGTCCGTATGTAATCCCGACTCTTAGTTTAAGTCTTAGTTTGTTTTAGTTCTTGATTGTTTAATCTGGATGAACTACGCATACCTGATTCTCTTCCCTCAAGGCGGGATATGTAGGCAACCCTCGGCGGGTCTGGTAATATTTTTACTTTGGTCTTTGCCTTCATCTTAGCAGGGTCTTTCTCCTCGTAATCTAGTGTTGTCAATTGATTCTTGCCAAGTAGGCTGATTTCATTCGGTGGTACTGTTCGGTATATTTGAGTTATATGTCAGTCTGTCTCTTCATGTCACACTACATTTTTCTAAGATAAAATCTTGAGGGTCGGGAGTTCTTTGTCTTGTTTTGAATTTTGAGTTGTAAGTTTGGTTTGTTATTATAGGATGAAATCTACCGGGTCTAGAGTCTTGGTGGTTTCCAAAGTGACCAAAAAGTTAATCAAGTGGTGGGGCACGTTCAACTATGCTGACAAACAAGAGCTAATTAAGATATTAGGTGATCCTACAAAAATTCTGCATGTCCCACCCTATCCAGATCTAATAGATACTGTATTGACCTTTTGGGATCATAGTAATTTGGTGTTTAGGTTCGGAAAGTATGAAATGGCACCAACCTTGGCAGAATTATTTGGTCTGCTTCATTTACCTTATATTGATAAAAGTATTATCCGTGCTCTAAATCACTCGAGCAATAGGATTCTACAACGATGTGGTTTAAAGAGTAACAACGGACATTTGGGTTGTCTGAATCAATCATGGATTTCCTTGGACTTTCTATTCGCTAGATTTGGGTCCTTGGAAGGTTTTGACCACTTTTGGGATGAATTTTATATGACTAAGCAGAAGTGGGAAAGAAAGTGTCTTGAAGTCTTCACCTCTCTTTGTTGGGCACTTTAGTGTTTTCGCTAGAAGAAAGGTATATTAATACACATTTACAATCTGTGGTGATGGCTCTATTTCGTAAGGATCAAAAGGACAAAGTCGCAAATAAAATGGACAAGTTAACTAATCAAAAGGACAAGTTCACTATCATACCCATGATCTTAACAGAGATATATAAGGCTTTAACCGAAGTGAAGGGGGGAATGAGATTATTTTTAGGGCAGTAACCTGATAATTCAGTTATGGATGATGGAGCATTTGCATGCACCTTCTTTAGTTAGACCAGACGTGGTTGATCATTGTTTTCTCAATCGAGTAAAAGCCATGGACCTCAGGTTGCACTTTGATAAATTCTCGCTACCCATGGCAGTCGACGCTTAGATTGAATTTCTTAAGTCAAGAACCGAGGATAATATTTTGTGGACTTATTTGTGGCTTCTCCCAAAGATAATCTTGTTTGGTTGTCAGATAAACCTATCGCAACAAAGGAACAGGAGGTCATAGTGCAGAAATTGAAAAGTTTGAAATATGCCATGAGGAATTTGCAGGGAATCAGAGGTTATAAGATTGTTTCCTATAAAGATCTTTGCATGTTCCCAGAGGTCAACCTTTACCTCAATTTTAAAATGCCCAAGTTAGAGAAGTATGTTGGGAACGGTGATACCGTGGTAGTTTTGAGACATTATTGCAACCAATTGAAGGCTGCAGAGTGAAGAGAAGAGTTGCTCATTGCTTTCTTTAGCGAGAGTCTTTCTAATCTGGCTTCAGAATGGCTTGTCGATCAAAATATCGACAAGTGGAATAACTGGGATGACTTAGCTTCTGAGTTTGTGCAATATTTTTAGTATAATGTTGACTTGATTCCTGACGAAAAATCCTTTGTCAGCATGAAGAATAAAAGTACTGAAGGATTTTGGGAATACACGATAAGGTGGCGTAAATAGGCCACCAGGGTAAATCCTCCAATGAAGGAGAGTAAGCTGGTAGAGGTCTTCATTCAGGCAAAGGATGAGACCTATTTTCAACATTTACTTTCGACAATGGAAAAGTCTATTATCTAAGTCCTCGAAATAGGAGAGATAATAGAGGACAGAATCAAGATCAGTCGAATAGTGAGTTTCTCCGCATTGAAAGCCACCATACAAGTTATTCAAGGTGGATCTAGACTATTTGGAGGTAAAAATAAGAAAAAGGATGTGGCAATAATTATAGCTGGAACCCATTTCTATAATAAAAGATCGCCTCACCCCTATCCCTAATCTCAAGCCCAAGCCTACGACAAGCTCTATATATTCGTCCCCACCATTACTACCCTCTATAAAACCCATTATATTCCATTCCACCACCACCGTACCCAGTATATAGCGCGTAGCATATGCCCAAAGCCCTTCTTACCCGTAATGGTGCGGCGCAAGCTCCACAAAATCGTCCATTAGATCCACAAAATTACCAAAACCCCTTCAGACTTGGTTTCTAACCTAGGCCCGAGTAAAAAAAAGCTAAGGCGGTCAAAAATCAGTTCACACCTCTTAGAAAGTCATATGTTAGCTTGTTTGATAAGTTGAGAAAGATGAAGGTCTTAAGCCTAATTCAAGGAAGGCTTTCAAATCCACCTCTGAGGAATCTCGATTATTCTTGAAGGTATGAATATTGTTCTGATATACCAGGCCACAATATCAAGAAACGCTGGTCCAGGCCCTAGAGGTTCCAAAAATTAACCAGAATCCGCTACCAACCTATGCTGAAACTAATATGTTAGAATTGATAAATGATAGGAAAGAGTCGTCAAGGTGTTATAAGTCAATTGTCAAGATACAAACCAATGAGGATAAATCGGTAAATGTAGCAGATTCATTGAAAGCAATGTCATTAAGATAGGAAGGAATGAGAAAATATAAAGTCCCAGAAAGCATAAAAAACCCGTGATCACAGTGAAAAGAGTCGGGGCAGTCGTTAGTTTAAGTCAAGACAAGCCTAAGTTAACAGTGATAGGAGCTTCGTGTAAGCCTACATTAATAGTGAAAGAGCACTTGCGGTGCCTATTATCATCAAACCAGTGACCCGACCTCTGGTAGTTCATATAAAATATGTTCCCTGGAATTATGAGCAGACTGTGATGACCTATTAAGGGAAGGAAGTAGTAGAAGATTTAGATGAGGTAGGGGTTTGACTCGGTCAGAAAGATACTTCGTGCCTGAAAGTTTAAGGAAGTCTAAGACAATTGTGAGTGGACCTTCATTTATCAAAAAGACTGTCAGCAAAGAAAAAGTTAAAGAATTTTTGAAAAAGATGAAGTTGCCAGAGTATTTAATAATAGAACAGTTGAAGAAAACCCTTGCTTAAATTTCCCTCTTATCTTTGTTGCTTCATTTCAAGGAACACTGTGATTTTATATTGAAGGAATTAAATGAAGCATATCTTCCTAGGGAGATTATTGTAAACCAGGTTGAGAAAATTTTTTAAAAAATCTTTGAGATCAATCGGATCAACTTCTCTAACGATGAATTGCCTGTTGAAGGTACGGAGCATAACCGGGGTCTTTACATTACAGTAAAGTATGAATATTTCTACATCACTCATGTCATGATTTACGGAGGTTCAGGTGCAAATATCTGCCCTATATCTACTTTTCAAAAGTTGAATATTCGTGTTGAGAGGATCGGGCCAAACAATGTATGTGTCAGGTCTTTCCATGGTGCAAAATCAAACTCCATTAGTAATATAGAACTAATGTTGATTATAGGGCCTATTGAATTCATCCTAGAGTTTCAAGTATTGAACATCGACTCCTCTGACAATTTGTTGTTGGGAAGACTATAGATCCAGAAGGCCAAGGCGGTTGCATCTACATTGTACCAGATGATCAAGTTTGAGCATGATAGGCAAGAAGTGGTTATTCACTGTGAAGTGTATTTTTCCACCTATGAAGATTCTCCCTTGTCTCTAATTGAAGCAAACAATGTAGAGGAGACATTTGTCTATCAAACTTTTGATGCAGTGCCAGTAGATCATATCCTTGAAAGACAGGTTATTTCGAGACCACAATTGTCTTCCACTTCTATCATGATGGTGAGTGAGCTTTTGAAATATGGATTTAGGACAGGGAAAGATTTAGGAGTGTGTTTATACGGTATCGTTCGTCCCATATATCCGAGAGAGAAAATGGGCACTTTTGGTATGGTATTTAAACCTACGGCTGAAGATTTGAAGAAGGCCAAGGGTCAAAAAAATAAAACATGGTCACTCCCTCGTCCAATGCCGCTACTCAGTGAAATTATTTGTCAAGAGCGATGTCACAAAACCTATAGAATTTAAAGCTGAATTGGTTGATAACTTCCAGAACCTGCTGATTGATCTTGACATGGTTGAAATAGGAGAGGGTACTAGTAAGTTGGACATGCTGTTCATAGGTCCTGAGATCCAACTCAACAATTGGGAAGTCACTCCTCTCCCCGTCAGGACGGAGTTTCGGTAGTTTATTTTTTTCTTTCTATTTATCTGAGTTATTCCAAGGTTGTAATTCGGAATTTATATTGTTTACATTCTATTGTCATATGTGTTTAAAACCTCTTATCTTTCCCTTTTAATGAAATGCAATGTCCCCTTATTTTGTGTCTAATATATTTTGTTTTTTGTCTTTTTCTTTATACAGTTCTCTTTATGATGATTCTAGTGACATGACATACATGCAAAATTTTCAGCCTGATCTTAAAATCCAAACTAATCAAGATATAATGTAGCAAAAGGGTCATATGATAAAGAAGAGGCTCTAAAAGAAATAAGCAAACTATTGTAACAGTTGAAGAGAAGCCAAATCCTAATTTGAATGAAACTGAGCTAATTAATCTAGGGAATCAAGAAGATGTTAGGGAAACTAAAATTAGTGTACATGCACTGCTAAAAGATGGAATGATTCAAGAATTAATTAATTATAAGTATGTTTTTTCATGGTCTTATGATGATATGCCTAGTTTAAGCACTAAATTAGTGGCTCATAAATTCCCAACTGTTCCCGCATTCTCTCTTGTGAAATAGAAGTTGCGGAAGTTTAAAACTGATGTAAGTATTAAAATGAAGGAGGAAATCATGAAACAACTTGAAGACAAAGTCATTCAAGTGGCTCGTTATCCTACGTGGTTATCCAATATTGTTCCTGTCCCAAATAAAGATGGCAAAATTTGAGTATGTGTTGATTACCGTGATTTGAACAGAGCAAATCCAAAGAATGATTTTTTACTGCCCAATATCCATATTTTGCCGGACAACTGTGCTAAACATGAGGTTACCTCTTTTGTGGATTGCTATGATGGATACCACCAAATCACTATAGATGATGAAGATGCAGAGAAGACATCTTTTATCACACCATGGGGGACCTATTGTTATCAAATGTTGCCATTCGGTTTGAAGAATGCTGGAGTAATATAAATGAGAGCCATGACCCTATGTTTCATAATATGATGCATAAGGAGATTGAGGTCTATGGAGATGATGTGATTATTAAATCAAAGAGTCAGGCAAACCATGTTAAAAATTCAAGAAAGTTCTTTGAAAGGCTTTGTAGGTATAATCTCAAGCTCAACCTAGCAAAATATATATTTGGAGTTCCATCCAAAAAGTTGTTGGGGTTTGTAGTCAGCCGTTGAAGTATTGAATTAGACCCTTTGAAGATCAAAGCCATCCAGGATCTTCCACCGCCCAAGAACAAAATAGAAGTGATAAGTTTGCTTGGTAGACTGAACTACATCAGTAGGTTCATTTCTCAACTCACAACTACTTGTGATCTCATTTTCAAGTTTCAGGAAGTGTTTGATAAAATCAAAAGATATCTCTCACATCCACCAATGTTGGTGCCACCTGAGCCTGCCAAGCCTTTGATTTTGTACTTATCGATTATGGATAATTCATTCTATTGTGTGTTAGGTCAACATGACATCACAGGCAGAAAGGAATAGACTATTATTATCTCAACAAGAAGTTCACTGCATATAAGACCAGGTACACTCTCTTTGAAAGGACGTGTTATGCCCTAACCTAGGTGTGCAGAAGTTGAAGCATTATCTTTTGTCTTACACTACTTATCTCATCTCTTGCATGGATCATTTGAATATATATTTTAGAAGCCTATATCAACAGGTTGATTGGCAAAGTGGAAAATATTGCTTACTGAGTTTGACATTGTATATATAACTCGAACAACCATGAAAGCCCAAGCCTTGGCAGATCATCTTGCTGAGAATCCCATTGATGAAGAGTATGAGCTGCCAAAGACATATTTTCCTGATAAAAAGTTATTCTTTGTCAAGCAAGTCATTATAGAGGTTGATCTAGGTTGGAAGCTATTCTTTGATGGAGCTATTAATATGAAATAAGTAAGAATAGGTGCAGTTCTTATCTCTAAATTGGGGCAATATTTCCCTATAATAGTGCAACTTCAATTTTATTGCACCAATAACATGTCAGAATATGAAGCGTGTATTCTTGGTTTGAGGTTAGATGTTGATATGGGCTCAAGAATTATTAGTGTTAGGGGATTCAGATTTGTTGGTCTATCAGATTCAAACGATTGAGAGGCGCGAGATTTGAAGCTCATACCATATGGAAAATGCTTTCAAGAGCTATGTCAATGGGTTGTGTCTGTAAAGTTTAGACATATTCCAAGAATTCGCAATCAGATTGCTGATGCTTTGGCTACTTTGTCTTCAATGCTCCAATACCCTTATAAGGCCTACATCGATCCAGTGCACATACAGAGTCGTGATCAACACACTTATTGTAATGTAGTTGAAGAAGAGCTTGAAGTGCATCCAGTCAGGAGAATACCCAACACATGCCACCAATGATCAAAAGAGGACTATTAGGCATTTGGCTAGTAGATTTTTCTTAAGTGGAGGAATCTTATACAAGAGAATCCATGATCTGGGACTTTTTAGATATGTAGATGGAAAAGAAGCTTTGACAATCATGGTTGGAGTATATTATAGAGTATGTAGACCTCATATGAATGGTTATGTCTTGTCAAAGAAGATCCTCCGAGAAGGTTATTATTGGCTTACTATGGAGAGGGATTCTATTTGATTTGTTCAAAAGTGTCATCAATGTTAGGTACATGGTGATCTGATATATTCCCCTCCGGCTGAATTGCACGCAATGGATGATCCATGGCTGTTTGTAGCTTGGGGAATGGACGCGATTAAACCGGTTAAGCCAAAAACATCGAATGGGCATAGATTCATTTTGGTGGCCATTGATTACTTCACAAAGTGGGTAGAGGCGATAACTTTCAGGTCAGTGACAAAGAAGGAAGTGGTAGATTTTATTCATGCCAACATTATTTGTAGGTTTGGAATTCAAAAGATGATCATTACGGATAATGCTGCTAATCTCAATAGTCACATGATGCAAGAAGTGTGTCAACAGTTTAAGATCGCACATTAAAATTCCACTCCATTTTGTCCTAAGGAAAATGGCACTATGGAAGCCACCAATAAGAATATCAAAAAGATATTGCAGAATATGGTACAAGGATCTAGACAAGGGCATGAGGAGTTACCGTTTGCATTGCTAGGTTTTACTACTACTGTTCGCACTTTAACTGGGGCAACTCCTTATTTATTGGTGTATGGGAAGAAGCAGTCATTCTCGCAGAAATTGAGATTCCATCTCTTCGAGTCATTGTGGAAGCAGAGATTAATGATGACGAGTGGGTCAAAACCCAACTGGAACAATTGAGTTTGGTTGACGAAGAAAGGCTAATATCAGTATGTTATGGCTAATTGTATTAGAGGAGAATAGCTCGAGCGTATAACAAAAAGGTACAACCCAAGAATTTTGAAGTTGGTTAGTTGGTATTAAAGCGTATCCTTTCTTACCAGGTTGAAGCTAAAGGCATGTTTTCTCCAAATTGGCAAGATCCTTTCATTGTGAAGAAAGTGTTGCCCAATGGAGCCTTATATTTGATTGATATTGAAGGCACTCGAACAAAAAGATTTTTCATAATAGGAGTTGGGGCTTTTTTCGCCAAAGCAAAAGACTTATTTTCTCGAGTTAGGAGCCCCATCCCTTCCTTATTCTTATATATCTATTCTTTCTTGCTACTTTCGATTATAAGCCACTAGCTTAAAGAGAATGGTAGAGATGGCTATCAATGTTCATGAGGTCAAAATATATTATGTATTATATTTTATCCTTTGTTGGTTCTATTGCATGTTTAGTACTTACATTTTTGAAGATTGATATAATGAAGGCATGTCATTCTGCTAACCAAACATTGTGTCATCCTTTGTTTACCCCATTTGATCCTAGTTCTATTTTCTTTCACACCCCTCTTTTGGTATATAAAAGAATCAAAATAAAATGATGATGAAAATAAGAAGAAAAGAAAAAGCATAAAGAATAAAAAAAAATTAAGTCAAAACAAAAAACAAGCTGATGGAACTACGTGCGACTTGATTCTCCTCTCTCGGGAGTGAGATACATAGGCTGCCCTATTTTGGGATCGTTCTAACCAAATAAAATTTTTAGAGTCACCCAGTCAACAAAAACTGGGGCATGAGTTAATGTGTTATTTGAGTCGATTTCAAAAGTTGTAAGTCCCACCCCTACTTCAAGTGTTGTTTGAGCCTATTGCCATCCTTTCCTAACCTTATCCAAAAGCCAAGCTACAACCAAATCTTCAGATCAATCTTTGATAATGTTAAGGCTAAGCATGCAATGGATATGATGATATATTGTAGGGTACTACTTGTTTTCCTCAGCATTAGAAATCGGGAAAGAAATAAAAAAGAGAGAGTCTTATAGGTGAAAACCATCGCGGGCACCATAAGACGATGGTGAGTCGAGAGAAATAAAAATGAGAGAGTCTTACTGGTGAAAACCCTCATGGTAACCATAAGGCGATGGGGAGTTAAGATAAATAACAATGAGAGATTCTTATTGGTCAAAACCCTTATAGGCACCGTAAGGTGATGGCGAGTTCGAGAGAAAAGTGAAAAGAAAAGAGATTTATTGGAAAAGTCTTTTAAGCTGTCTTCAATTAAATGAGATACATGAGTCCAATGGATTTGAATAAGTCGCTCAACGGCAAAGGCATGAACTCAGCAACAAATGGGAAGTTTGGATAGGAATATCAGGCAGCTTAATCCAAAATGTATGTCATACTCATTAGAGTTGGTTGCAGTATTCAGATAAGTTTTCTTTTTGAAAAAGGGACATTGCCCTTTTCTTTCATTTACATATTCATATTTTGTCTTTTCATGTCATTTATCAAAATGAAAGTCACCATCATTTCCTTATATTTTAAGTCAAGTCTGTGTCAAAACAAACGAGAAAGAATTTCAAAACATGCTACCAGTCGTTCCAATTGTATGAGGAAAAACCAAGGACTAGCACATGACAGAAATATGATCGTAATTTAACATGAAGCAAAGAAAATCTATCAACCGACAGGCTGTTGGATTCGTAGGAGTATTCAGATTCTGAAAAAGGTGCATCTCAGAGGAATGGTAAAATGGAAACTCATTGTTCGGGTCAAAACTCATTTCCCCAAATCTGGATCTGAGTCAATGAAACGAAAAGATAGGGGAAAGTTTCAGTGATCTCAAGCAAAGATGAAAGGAACAACGGTTGGAGCAGATGCCTGGGAAGCCAAGTGCTGCAAGCCACCACTAAGTTTTAACTAAAAAATTTTTCTTTGATGAAATAGGAGAAAAGTTTCTGTTCAGTAAGTTCAGATACCATTGGGAAGTATGAACGGGGACTTTACTTTATGTTCAGGACCCTCCTGAAAAATGGGATTTTACTTTTTGTTCAGGACCTACCTGAAAAATGGGAATTTACTTTCTGTTCAGGACCCTCCTGAAAAATAAGAATTTATCTTTTTTTTGGGACCCTCCTGACAAATGGGATTTTACTTTCAATTCAGGACCCTCCTAAAAAATGAGATTTTACTTTCTATTTAGGACTCTCCTAAAAAATGGGGAATTACTTTCTGTCCAGGACCCTCCTGAAAAATAGGAATTTAATTTCTGTTCAGGACCCTTCTGAAAAATGCGATTTTACGTTCTGTTCAAGACCCTCCTAAAAAATGGGAATTTACTTTCTGTTTAGAACCGTCCTGAAAAATTGGGATTTTACTTTTTGTTCAAGACCCTCCTTAAAAATGAGAATTTACTTTTTCTTCAGTACCTCCTGAAAAATGGAAATTTACTTTTTGTTCAGGACCCTCTTGAAAAATAAGAATTTACCTTCTTTTCAGGACCCTCCTGAAAATGGGATTTTACTTTCTATTTAGGATACTCCTAAAAAATGGGATTTTACTTTCTGTTCAGTACCCTCCTAAAAAATGGGATTTTACTTTCCGTTCAGGACCCTCCTGAAAAATGGGGATTTACTTTTTGTTCAGGACTCTCCTGAAAAATGGGAATTTACTTTCTGTTTAGGACCCTCCTCAAAAGTGGGAATTTACATTCTGTTTAGGACCCTCTTGAAAAATGAGAATTTACTTTATCTCTAGGACCCTTCTGAAAGATAGAAATTTACTTTCTGTTCAGGACCTCCTGAAAAATGAGAATTTACCTTCTGTTCAGGATCCTCCTGAAAAATGGGGATTTGCTTTTTGTTCAGGACCCTCCTGAAAAATTGAAATTTACTTTCTGTTCAGGACCCTCCTAAAAAATGGAAATTTACCTTTTGTTCAAGACCCTCCTGAAAAATGAGATTTTACTTTCTGTTTAGGACCCTCCTAAAAAATGGGATTTTACTTTTCGTCCAGGACCCTCCTAAAAAATAGGTATTTACTTTCTATTCGGTACACTCCTAAAAAATAAGAATTTACTTTATGTTCAGGACCCTCCAGAAAAATGGGAATTTACTTTCTGCTCAAGACCCTTCTGAAAAATGGGATTTTACTTTCTGTTCAGGAGCCTTCAAAAATATAGGGATTTAGTTTCTGTTCAGTATCCTCCTGAAAAATGGGAATTTATCTTCTTTTCAGGACCCTACTGAAAAATAGTATTTTACTTTCTGTTTAGGACCCTCCTGAAAAATGATATTTTACTTTATGTTAAGGACCCTCCTGAAACAATGAGCATTTACCTTATGTTTAGGACCCTCCTAGAAAATGGCACGTTACTTTCAGAAATTGAAATCTATCATTATCTTAATATTTGTTGGAATTAATTTTTCTCTAGATTTTATTTAGATTTTAGGAGCCCGCCTGAAGAACAGGGCGATGAAATTGGAGGTTGATGAAATCAAAAGTCAGGAGCCGGCCTGAAGAACAGGGTGATAAAATAACAAGTCCTGAGCCCGCCTGAAAAGCAGGGAGAATAAATGAAAGTCAAGCAACAAGGTGAAGAAATTGAAAGCCAAGTAACAAGTTGAAGAAATTGCAAGTCAGGAGCCCGCCTGAAGAATGGGGCAGTGAAACTCAAGTCAAGAGTCCAAAAGAAGCTGTATAGATAGGATTTTTGCAATTTTATTTATGTTTTAACTTGTAATTTTTATTTTTGATGTAATAACAGAGCCGCGGATTGGAACCTCGATGGGACCTCACTCGCCTCTCCAACTCGGTATAGTCTCTCTTTGTGTAATCCTCTGAGATATCTGTCACTTGATTCCCTCATAACGTGAGTAGGTAGCATGTCCTAAGTTAAGACCTGGTTTCCTTCCTCCCTCTTGCTCTGTGCTTTTGAATAAAGATCGGGATGAAATTGTCTTGTTGTCTACTGCTTTGTATAAAAACACCATGTGTTTGCATCCAAAGAGGGCATGATGTAGACATGTAATTTTGTCCCTCCGCAAAAATATTTTAATTATTTTTATTTTTATTTTTATTTTATTTTATTTTATTTTTTTTATATATTTTATTTTTTATTTTTATTTTATTTTATTCTATTTTTATTTTTATTTCTATTTGCATCTACTTCACCGTGCCACCTCAACACCTCACCCCTCATTTTCCATTAGATACATGTAAATGACACATACCCTACTCATTTTTCCACATGCCACACTTATCTTTCCACATGCCATATCTAATTATACACATACCACACACATATTCCCATAAGCCACAAATAGTACTCATCCACGTAGGATAATAAAGAAAAAATAAAAAATAAAAAATAAGAAAAGGGAAATTTCCAAGAAAGGGAGAGAAAAAGGGGACCACATAATTATTCCTTTTTTTTTTATTTCCATTTTGGGAGGGGATATATACGAACATCCCAAAGGATTTAGGGGTTCTGATTCATTGAAGAAGGATACAGACAAACTATAGAAGAGCTACATTTTCTTGTTTCATCTTGACTATGCACACACAGACCTCACGATTCACACACACACTTGCTCTACCTGGAAAACACCTGCACACACATACTTAGGAAGGGAGAGATTAAAAATGGAGGGGTAATTGACGGAGATTTTGCAAAGAGATCTAAAAATAGGGAGAAATCCGATTCTCTTTCGTGTTTTCTGTTGGTATTCGCATCAGAATTGATGTCCGTCATCATTTTTGGGATGAATCAGTCATAAATTGCTGAAAACACCCTCATTTTTCTTTTGATATCGGGACGAGACCTAGCTGGAATCCGTTCTATTCCAACTGGTTTTGTCGCTGTCAGCTTGCCTAAGCTCGATTTCAATCGGGTTCAATTCTTTTATTGGAGTTTTAGGGTGTTTCGGGTTTTGTCTGTTGCGGGATTCATTCGATATTACTCTTTGGGGGTTTCCGTGACTAAGTCGTATCAATATTCGTGATTTTTTTCACATCGAGGTCTTATTCTGGGTTGAAATCTATTCGATCGATGATCTCAGTTTATTGATTTGGCATGTTCGTCGTTGGGGTTCCTTTTTCGAGGATTTCAGTTCTGGACTTCTTTATTATCTTCGAGAACATTTTATTAAGGTCCATTTATTTAATCCATTTCCCTTTTCTTCATCTTGATTTTGAATTAGTTGTGATTATGTGTGGTGTGATTATGATTGTTGGATTTTGGTTGATAGTATGATTTATGTGCTAGATGATATTATGTTGGCGATATTTGAAACAAAATTTGAATAATTTTGATGGAATGATTGATAAAATTAATGTTGGGGAGGGAATCAAAAAACTGATTAAAGTGAATATTATGGTATTTTGATTCATTGCCGATGTCGTACGTGATATGTCATCAAGCGGGTAGGAACATAGTAGATTTTGGTAGCCCATTTAAGAATGTTGGATTAATGAATGCTTGAAATATATGTTGAATGGTTCTGTTTTATCACTTTTGGATCAATTGTACAATTTGACCGAAGAATGCCCTGAAGTATCTGTATATATTTATTCATCGGGGAATGCCCTGAGGTATCTTGTATTTGGAGAACGTTTGTGATGAAGGCCCAAGGCGTCAGGTAGAGCAGTAATCTAGAATAAATTTGGAATAGGATTTATTTTTATGCATTTTTCTATTTTTAGATTGTATAATTGGACCGGACATTATCATTTTGGTTTTGGGGTTGATGTTTGATGTTTGTTTATCTAAGGGGTGCCTAACACCTTTCCCTCGGTCAACAAAATTCCTTAGCCAGAATCTCTATTCGTAAACCAGTTTTAAAGAGTGAAAAAAGTTTTGAAAAATATTTTCCAAAGGTGACTTGGCACACCAGATTATGCCAAGTGGCGACTCTGAGTTTTGAATAGCAAAAAGTCCTTATTGGTACAAATCTTCATTTTGTCACTTAATAATAAAACCCTTTTGCAACTTAAATAATGAATCTTTTTGGGAGTTAAAAAGGGGTGTGACAGCTTTGGCGACTCTGCTAGGGAGCATTTCAGAATTTGAGCTAATTTTGGAGTTGTATCGGCTTAGTTTGACACTATAGGTGTATAGAAATTTTGTTTGTGTTGTTTTGTATTATTGTTTTATCATTGTTGAGTACCTACGTGCTCTTTTTATCAAGTTTTTTATTTTATATGTTACCGCTTTATATCTGACATCGTGTGCATAACCCGCATCATTCTTTCTGCAATAAGTCTGTAGTACACGTGTGTACACGACCGATAGTTGAGTCACCCTTATTTTAGGAAGGGAGAGACATTGGGTTGTATGGAGTAGGTGGAAAGTTGTCGCAGCCACTGTTGACCATGCTCTCCCCCGAATAGCCTTGTTAGTGAACCCCAGCATAGGTCATCCTTTAGGTCATGCTTATGTGCATCATAAGGAGACGTAGCAGGGACCACTTGGTCCTTCATAGGAGACTCACCTCTAAATCATCCCAACGTGCTAAATATTGTATCTTTGAGGGTAATGTGGTCATTTGACGGACTGATTTAGGGAAAATATGTGTTTGAAGTAAAGTGTGTGGGTAATGAAAAAAAAAGAAGAAGAAAAAGAGCGTAATAGTTTTTAGAGTTCTTTATGGCTTTAGTTTTTCACAATTTTACCTTTCGCACTTAGTTTCTAAAAAAAAAAACATCAAAAATAATTTTCTTTTGTTCCTTTCCCATGCATTCATAAGTCAAAAATTCCAAAAAGATTTTTTTAATTGGAGCTTTTTATAAAGAAAATTTTAAACAAAAATGATAGAATTTTTGTACGAAAACACCAAAAAGATTTTAATTTCATAGTGGTGCCATTTTATGTAAAGTATCTATTAAAAACCCAAAAAGATTTTATTTTCATCGTCCGTATGTAATCCCGGCTCTCAGGTTAAGCCTTAGTTTGTTTTAGTTCTTGATTGTCTAATCTGGACGAACTAAGTGTACCTGATTCTGGTCCCTCGAGGTGGGATACATAGGCAACCCTCGGCGGGTCTGGTAATATTTTTACTTTGGTATTTGCCTTCATCATATCAGGGTCTTTCTCCTCGTAATCTAGTGTTGTCAATTGATTCTTTCCAAGTAGGCTGATTTCATTCAGCAGTACTATTCGGTAGATTTGAGTTATATGCTGGTCAGTCTCTCCATGTCACATTACATTTTTCTAAGATAAAATATCGAGGGTCGGGAGTTCTTTTTCTTGTTTTGAATTTTGTGCTGTAAGTTTGGTTTGTTATTACAGGATGAAATCTACAGGGTTTAGAGTCTTGGTGGTTTCCAAAGTGACCAAAAAGTTAATCAAGTGTTGGGGCACGTTCAACCACGCTGACAAAGAAGATCTAATTAAGATATTAGGTGATCCTACGAAACTTCTGCATGTCCCACCCCGTCCAGATCTAATAGATGATGTGTTGACCTTTTGGGATCCTAGTAATTTGGTGTTTAGGTTGGAAAAGTGTGAAATGGCGCCTACTTTGGCAGAATTATCTGGTCTGCTTCATTTGCCTTATATTGACAAAAGTATTAATAGGTTTCTACAATGATGTGGTTTAAAGAGTAACAACGGACATTTGGGTTGTCTGAATCAATCATGGATTTCCTTAGACTTTCTATTCACTAGATTTGGGTCCTTGGAAGGTTTTGACCACTTTTGGGATGAATTTTATATAACTAAGCAGAAGTGGGAAAGAAAGCGTCTTGAAGTCTTTACCTCGCTTTGTGGGGCACTTTAATGTTTTCGCTAGAAGAAAGGTATATTAATGCACATTTGCAATCTATGGTGATGGACCTATATCGTAAGCATTAAAAGGAAAAAGTCACTAATCAAAAGGACAAGGTCACTAATCAAAAGGACAAGTTCACTATCATACCATGATCTTAACAGAGATATATAAGGCTTTAACTGGAGTGAAGGGGGGATGAGATTTTTTTAGGGCAGTAACCAGATATTGCAGTTATGGATGATGAAGTATCTGCATGCACCTTCTTTAGTTAGACCAGACGTGGTTGATCGTTGTGTTCCCAATTGGGTGAAAGCCATGGACCTCAGGTTGCACTTTGATAAATTCTCGCTACCCATGGGAGTTGATGCTTGGATTGAATTTCTTGATTCAAGAATAGAGGATAACATTTTGTGGACTTATCTATGGGTTCGCCCAAAGATAATCTTGTTTGGTTGTTAGATGCAACTCCTTCTAGTTATGTTAGTGCTCAATTGCACTAGACCATATAGTCCTTCTAGGGTAATGCACCAATTGGGTAGGCCGTAGGACGTGCCACCAGTAGTGGATCCTCTAAAGGATGTTGAGTACTTTAAGGACCAAGCCTTAGATGAGAGAGAATACGAGCAGTTTTGGAAGCATGCAACAAAGCTAGGTATGGACACTCTTAAAGAAAGTTTGGATAACCTGGGTACACTCAAAGATATGAGATCTAGCTAGATTCCATGCCTTGGGGTATCAGTAGGCCATTACCAGTGCAGCTTAGAGGGAGAATATAGGAAGAATGCATAGTTGATGAATGTCAGGATGAGGGTACTGGCACCAAAGTAGAGGCACCAAGAGTTCAATTATCAGGTTTGATCAAAACTATAGAGGGGTCAGAACAGTCTTCTTAAGTGTACTCCCCATGAGGCGGGAATACGTGTGAGGCACTTCTTCCTAAATATCAAAGGGTCCTTACAAGATATGCTACATAGTTTGAATAGGAGAAAGAAAACTTCCCAGACAAGTCTATCTCAGACAAAGTCATCATACAAAGCACTAATTTGAAGGAACCTTTCCTATCTTTTGTTTAGTTGGCGTCCTTTAGTTTTCTTCCATTTGTAGTATTGTGTCTTTGTTAAGTCGGCATCAAGATTGCTTTAACTTTGGAGTCTTTACTAGGAGCATTATGTATGTTTTCTTGTTGGTCTAGAATGTCTTTCAGTCTTTGCTGATTTGTATCGAGGTTGTCTTAATTTTGTTGTATGTTTTTGTTGTTTCTTTCATCAAATATTATGATGTTGCGTCTTTCTGTTGTTTATTTGTTTTCATTTTTTTTGTCAAAAAAAAGCCTACAATTATGTGATGTTTATGCATATACAGCCCGAACTACGCAAGATCTGATTAATGTAAAATATGATACGCAGGCAACCTACTTTTAGGTTCGATCTAATCATTTTGTTTCATTGTTTTTCATTATTTTTTCCTCTTTTAAGGAAATGCAAAAGCCATAAAGAATGATAAAACAAAGATAGATAAAGAGAGAAGAAAAGAAAGAAAGGATGATGATACAAGAAAGGGAAAGAACTGATACAAAAAAAGAGAGAAATATAGGTGAAAGAAGAGGTGTGGTTGGAGGAAAGAAGTGTAGATAAAAATTGGGATGATGTTAAAATGACCTCGCTACCCTCAAAGGCTGGTAGAAATGAACATGAATCTAGGATAATTTTACCAATGTGATTTCCATGCTTGTTGTGTGAGCTAATCCTAATGAGTGTTATCTTTGATGAGTATCTTTTTTCAGATAACAGTGGTTGGTTTGCAGCACTCTGGCCAGTCACCCGTACTTCACTAGATCAAAAGCAAAGCTCGCTATGGCTAGTAGGGAGATTGAAAATTTTCCCATTGACCTAGATTAGGATCCCTGGGAGGAAAGTTCAGAGCACAATGATGAGGTTGTAAGACTCAGGCAACAATTAATAGATCTGTACCGAGCATGGGCTAGTGGCATGCCTCCTCCTCCGCTCCTTGAAGATCTTGGTAATATCTCTTACTGCCCACCACTTTTTCAAGCTCAATTATCTACTCCCATGGATTCACAGGAACACGCGCCAGGATTCACTCCACGATAGTATTATCCTGGCACTTCTAGTGTGCCCTTGGAAGTTCCCCAACCAAGGCCTTTTGCTCAGTCGGCGCCATCGGCAGTGCCTGTGTTTGTGGCTCCGCCAACATCTAAAGTTACCACCTATAATGTGTGGCCGACAGTGGTGCTTCCTCGATCTGCCAGTGAGCTAGTATTGAAGGTTTCAGATAGTCAGTATTATGCCTCGGAGCCTACTTTGAAGATGAATTAACCATATGGGTACACTTATTCACCTACATTTCCATTTGATATGAATAAACCTATCGCAACAAAGGAACAGGAGTTCATAGTGCAGAAATTGAAAAGTTTAGAACATGCCATGAGGAATTTGCAAGGAATCGGAGGTTATAAGAGTGTTTCCTATAAATATCTTTGCATGTTCTCGGATGTCAACGTTCCTCTTGATTTTAAAATGCCCAAGTTCGAGAAGTATGCTGGGCACGGTGATGCCATGGCACTTTTAAGACATTATTGCAACCAATTGAAGGCTGCAGAGGGAAGAGAAGAGTTGCTCATGGCTTTCTTTAGCGAGAGTCTTTCTTATCTGGCTTCAGAATGGTTTGTCGACCAAAATATCGATAAGTGGAACAACCGGGATGACTTAGATTCTGAGTTTGTACAATATTTTTAGTATAATGCCGACTTGATTCCTGACGAAAAATCCTTGGTCAACATGAAGAAAGAAAGTACTGAAGGCTTTCGGGAATACGCGATAAGGTGGTGCAAACAGGCCGCCAGGGTAAACCCTCCAATGGAGGAGAGTAAGCTGGTAGAGGTCTTCATTCAGGCACACAGGATAAGACCAATTTCCAACATTTACTTTCGGCAATGGGAAAGTGTTTTATTGAAGTCCTCAAAATAGGAGAGATGATAGAGGATAGAATCAAGACCGGTCGAATAGTGAGTTTTGCCGCATTGAAAGCCACAACACAAGTTATTCAAGGTGGCTCTGGAGCATTTGGAGGTAAAAATAAGAAAGAGGATGTGGCGATCGTTGTAGCTGGAACACATTTCTATACTAAAAGACCGGCTCACCCCTATCCCCAATCTCAAGCCCAAGCCTACACCCAAGCTCCATATATTTCTCCCCACCATTACTACCCTCTACAAAACCCATTATATTCCATTCCACCACCCCCGTACCTAGTATATAGCACGTATCCATATTCCCAAACCCCTTCTTACCCGTAATAGTGCAGCACAAGCTTGACCAAATCATCCATTAGCTCCACTAAATTACCAAAACCCCTCCAGACCTAGTTTCTAACCTAGGCCCGAGTACAAAAAAGAGAAGGTGGTCAAAAATTAGTTCACACCTCTTCGGGAGTCATATTATAGATTGTTTGATAGGTTGAAAAAGATGAAGGTCTTAAGCCTAATTCAAGGAAGGCTTTCAAATCCACCTCTGAGGAATCTCGATTATTCTTTAAGGTGTGGATATTATTCTGATATACCAGGCCATAATTTCGAGAAATGTTAGTATTTAAAGAGTGTTGTCCAAGATTTAATTGACACAAATCAGTTGCTATTCCAGGCCTTGGAGGTTCCAAACATTAACCAAAATCCGCTGCCAACCCATGCTGAAACCAATAAGTTAGAATTGATATATGATGGAAAAGAGTCGTCAAGTTTTTATAAGCCAATTGTCAAGATACAAACCAATGAGGAAAAATTGGTGAATGTAGCAGATTCATTCAAAGCAATGTCATTCATCTAGGAAGGAATAAGAAAAATTAAAGTGCAAGAAAGCATAAAAAAACACGTGATCAAAGTGAAAAGAGTTGGGGCAGTCGTTGGTTTAAGTCAAGACAAGCCTAAGTTGGCGATGATAGGAGCTCTGTGTAAGCCTATATTGATAGTGAAAGGAGCATTTGAGATGCCTATTATCATCAAACCGGTGACCCAACCTCCGGTAGTTGATACAAAAAAGGTTCCCTGGAACTATGAGCGGATTGTGATGACCTATCAAGGGAAGGAAGTAGTAGAAGATGTAGATGAAGTAGGGAGTTTGACTCGGTCAAGAAGATACTTCGTGCCTAAAAGTTAAAAAAAGTCCAAGCCAATTGTGAGTGGACCTTCATCTATTAAAAAGACTATCACCAAAGAAGAAGCTGAAGAATTTTTGAAAAAGATAAAGTTGCTAGAGTATTCAATAATAGCTCAGTTGAAGAAAACCCCTGCTCAAATTTCCCTCTTATCTTTGTTGTTGCATTCTAAGTAACACCGTGATATTATATTAAAGGTATTAAATGAATAATATGTTCCTAGGGAGATTACAGTAAACCAGCTTGAGAAAATGGTTGAAAAAATCTTTGATATCAATTGGATCACCTTCTCTGAAGATGAATTGCCTGTTGAAGGTACAAAGCATAACCAGGGTCTTTACATTACAGTGAAGTGTGAAGATTTCTATGTTACTCATGTCATGATTGACAGAGGTTCAGGTGTAAATATCTACCCTATTTCTACTTTGCAAAAGTTAAATATTGGTGTTGAGAGGATCAGGCCCAACAACGTATGTTTCAGGTATTTAAATAGTGCAAAATCAAACTCCATTGGTGAAATAGAACTAATGTTGATTATAGGGCCTATTGAATTCGTCCGAGAGTTTCAAGTATTGAACATCGACTCCTCTTACAATCTTCCATTGGGAAGACCATGGATCCACAAGGCCAAGGCGGTTGCATCTACATTGTACCAGAAGATCAAGTTTGAGCATGACAGGCAAGAAGTGGTTATTCACGATGAAGGGTATTTTTCCGCCTATAAAGATTCTCCCTTGTCTCTAATTGAAGCAAATATTGTATATGAGATATTTATCTATCAAACTTTTGCTGCAGTGCCAGTAGATCATATCCTTGAAAGACAGGTTATCTCGGGACCACAGTTGTCTTCCACTTTTATCATGATGGTGAGTGAGCTTTTGAAATATGGATTTGTGCCAGGGAAGGGTTTAGGAGTGTATTTGTACGATATAGTTCATCCCATATGTTTGAGAGACAGCATGGGCACTTTTGGTGTGGGATTTAAACCTACGGCTGAAGATTTGAAGAAGGCCAAGGGTAGGAAAAATAAAACATGGTCACTCCCTCGCCCAATGTCGTTACTCAGTGAATTATTTGTCAAGAGCGATGTCACAAAACCTGTAGAATTTGAAGCTGAAATGGTTGATAACTTCTAGAACCTGCTGATTGATCTTGACATGGTTGAAACAGGAGAGGGCACTAGTAAGGTGGATGTGCTGTTCATAGGTCCTGAGATCCAACTCAACAATTGGGAAGTCACTCCTTTCCCCGTCAGAACAGAGTTTTGATACTTTATTTTTTTTCTTTCTATTTATTTAAGTTATTCCAAGGTTGTAATTCAGAATTTGTCATGTTTACATTCTGTTGTCATATGTGTTTAAACCCTCTTATCTTTCCCTTTTAATGAAATGCAATGTCCCCTTATTTTGTGTCTAATATATTTTGTTTTTGTTTTTTTCATTATACAGTTCTCTTTATGATGATTCTAGTGAAATGACATACATGCAGAATTTTCAGCCTGATCTTAAAGTCCAAACCAATTAAGATATAATGAATCATGAGGGGAATATGATAAAGAAGAGGCACTAGAAGAAATAAGCAAAGAGTTGGAACAGTTGAAGACAAGCCGAATCCTAATTTGAATGAAACAGAGCCAATTAATCTAGGGAATCAAGAAGATGTTGGGGAAACTAAAATCAGTGTACATGCTTTTCCATAGATAAAAGAAGATTATAAGGATGTTTTTGCATGGTATTATGATGATATGCCTGGTTTAAGCACTGAATTAGTGGCACATAAATTGTCAACTGATCCCGCATTCCTTCCTGTGAAATAGAAGTTGAGAAAGTTTAAAATTGATGTAAGCATTAAAATCAGGGAGGAAATTATGAAACAACTTAAAGACAAAGTCATTCAAGTGGCTTGTTATCCTACGTGGTTATCCAATATTGTTCCTGTCCCAAAGAAAGATGGCAATATTTGAGTATGTGTTGATTACCGTGATTTGAATAGAGCAAGTCCGAAGGTTGATTTTTTACAGCCCAACATCCATGTTTTGCTGGACAAATATGCTAAGCATGACGTTGCCTATTTTGTGGATTGCTATAACGGATACCACCAAATCATTATGGATGATGAAGATACAGAGAAGACGTCTTTTATCACACCATGGGTGACCTATTATTATCAAGTGTTGCCGTTCGGTTTGAAGAATGCTGTAGCAACATACATAAGATCCATGACCCTATGTTTCATAATATGATGTATAAGGATATTGAGATCTATGTAGATGATGTGATTATTAAATCAAAGAGTCAAGCTGACCATGTTAAAAATTTAAGAAAGTTCTTTGAAAGGCTTTGCGTATAATCAAAAGCTCAACCTGGCAAAATATTTATTTGGAGTTCCATCCAAAAATTTGTTGGGGTTTGAAGTCAACCGTTTAGGTATTGAATTGGCCCTTTGAAGATCAAAACCATCCAGGATCTTCTACTACCCAAGAATAAAACAGAAGTGATGAGTTTGCTTGGCAGGCTGAACTACATCAGTAGGTTCATTGCTCAACTCACAACTACTTGTGATCCCATTTTCAAGTTGCTGAAGAAGAGTGTTGTTGTTGAGTGGACTGAAGAATGTCAGGAAGTGTTTGATAAAATCAAAAGATATCTCTCACATCCACCAGTTTTGGTGCCACCTGAGCTTGTCGGGCCTTTGATTTTGTACTTATTAGTTATGGATAATTCATTCTATTATGTGTTAGGTCAACATGATGTCACAGGCAGAAAATAATAGGCTATTTACTATCTCAACAAGAAGTTCACTGCATATGAGACCAGGTACACTTTTCTTGAAAGGACGTGTTATACCCTAACCTGGGAGTGCAGAAATTGAAGCATTATCTTTCGTCCTACACTACTTATCTTGTCTCTCGCATGGATCATTTAAAGTATATATTTTAGAAGCCTAAACCGACAGGTCAATTGGCAAAGTGAAAAATATTGCTTACTGAGTTTGACATTATATATGTGACTCCAACAACCATGAAAGCCCAAGACTTGGCAGATTATTTTGCTGAAATCCCATTGATGAAATTTATGAGCCGCTAAAGACATATTTTCCTGATAAAGAGGTATTCTATGTTGCGAAAGTCATTATAGAGACTGATCCAACTTGGAAGCTATTCTTTGATGGAGCTATTAATATGAAAGGAGTAAGAATAGGTGCAATTCTTATCGCTAAATTGGGGCAATATTTCCCAGTAACAGTGCAACTTCAATTTCATTGTACCAAAGTCAGGTGTCGTCATGTGGAAGGCCGGCACAATAGGAGATATATTATTCTCAAACGATAGCATGGTAGAATGAGAAGAAAGCGATAGTAGAGCAGAGGGTATATTAGATACAACATTGTCAATAGTATGTACTGCCTGAGAGTTAAAAAAATCATGCATTTAGATTATAATAGTCTCTGAAAGAACTTAACTTGGAAAAGTTTAGGCAACACCTCAGTATTGGATTCTTGCGCACGCTCGTCCTGATGAAACGTGTATGTATCATAGGAAAAATTCCTCCACTCCTTTAGAAACCCCTCTGGAGATTCGATTACTGAAACAAATCATAGAAATCAAATAATTGTACATTATTACATCACCACAAATAAAAGTATCCATCAATACATGGTCCGCATCCCTTCAAAATAACAAATAGCAATAAATGCAATTTAGAAACACGAAAAGCACTTTCAAGAAAAATTGATATGGCACACTTTCCTTATTAGCCACATAAATAAAAATAGTCGGGGGCCTACCGGAACCAACCTTTCTACTTCTTCTTACGTTTTGGTATGCACTGCGTATACTCTATCCACCCCAGACCCCACTCTTTGGGATTACACTTGATATGTTGTTGTTGACGTACTCATACATATAAAACTAAAATGAAATCAAAGTAATAAACAGAGTTCTTAAATTAGTTATTGATGCTTGAGTTACAGTAGGTTGTCTAGGTCACTTTGGGTGAATGTAGGATGCTTAGTGCCTTAATATTATTATTCATTTAAAGTTGACTACTAATTCACATCCCCATTTTCCATAGTCTTATCATGAATGCATAATGCTTCGTGCCTCGAGAGTATCATTCATTTGGAGTTATATATTGATATTTGGCTTAGTGTAGCCTACCTAGGTCATATCCCCTTGGGTTGCGGGCCTTTTCCCTGACTTTGGGTAGATGGATAATGCTTCGTGCCTCAAGATTATCATTGATTTGAAGTTAGCTATGATGCTTGGGTTACGATAGGATGCCTAGGTTATATCCACTTAGGTGGGGGGATTTTATACCGGACTTTGGGTGAATGCACAATGGTTTGTTCCATGAGATTACCATTCATTTGAAGTTAGGTAGTGATGCTTAGGTTAGGGTAGCCAGCCTAGGTTACATCCCCTTTGGGCTGCGAGCCCTTTTCCTTGACTTTGAGTAAATGCAGGATGCTTCATGCATCGATATTATCATTTATTTGGACTTATCTAATGATGCTTGGGTAAGTGTAGGTCGAATTAATAATCAATCTGTCCATATATAGGTCGAATTGATAATTGATCTATTGGAATGATAATCGATCTGTCTATATATAAGTCGAATCAATAATTAATTTGTCGAATTGACAATCAATTTATTGGATCAATAATCGATCTGTCTATATATCATCGGATAGATAATAGATAGTAGATCTATATATTCTATTAATTAAAAAGAAGACATGAAAAAATCATTTAATAAAGAATCCCAAGATTATAAACAACTTTTAATAAATGATAATCAGGATTATTATATTATAGCATAATAATAAGTTCATATCAGTAATAATTTTATTTTAAAAAAAAACTTACCAACATGATTGGGATGAACAACATTATCTTTGATCGCAAATAAATCAGCAGTTAAATGCAACCCCTTCTTAACCAAGTAATCATGCACATACTTGTCAAACCTGAAAATTTCCAATAGAGAGTCATAAATTATTTTATTATGTGGCGTGATTGAAATTTCGATATTTAAAATTGGAAATAAAAAATTTAATTTTTATAAAATAAAATTTATTTAATTAATAAATTTAAGTATTTTAAAGCTAGATGAAAAATTTCAATGGAAAAATAATTTAATTGACTCTCAAAGTTGTACCGTGCCACGTAATTTATTATTATTAAAATTTGCCCTTGTGTTATTTTAATTTGGTCAATTTTATCATTAATTAAATTTTTGTGTCTATTCATTGCCTTGGAATTAATGAATTGTGTCATATTTGATCCTACCATTAATTGAGGTATTATCTGAATAAGTGGACTTTTAAGTGTCCAAATTATTTGGGAAAAAAGTAGTTGCTCCGCCAAGTTATGAGAGAATCAAGTTACGGGTATTTCAAAGGATTGGAAAGAGAAGGACGATGCCGAGTTGGAGTACAAAGTGAGGTTCTGTCGAGGTTCCACTCCGCAGCTCTATTATTACATAAAAAATGAAAATTACAAGTTAAAAACATAAATGAAATTATAAAATCCTATCTATGCAGCTTCTTCTGTACTTTTGACTTGAGTTTCATCACCCTATTCTTCAGGCGGGCTCCTGACTTGATATTTATTTAACTTGTTGCTTGCCTTTCAATTTCTTCACCCTGTTCCCCAGAAGGGTTCCTGACTTGCTATTTCATCAACTTGTTGCCATGGTTTTAACTTCTTCACCCTGTTCTGCAGGCGGGCTCCTGACTTACTATTTTTCAATCTGTTTAACTTTCAATTTCTTTACCTTGCTGCTTAGTTTTCCATTTATTCGCTCTGTGCTTTTGGCAGGCTCCTAAAATTACATCAAAACTAAAAAGAAAATTATCCCAAACAAATATTATTATAAAGAGGTTTTATTTGCCAGAAAAGCAACGTTTCAAAAACAAAAATTGAATTTTTGCCCCATTTTATCATCAGAAGACTTTTGGAAAAGTCACATCATACCTACTTGCATGTTGCAATAATGAATCAAGACTCTAACCAAGAAATGAATCACTTGAGAGTACAATTGAATAAGGAAGAATAGGAAGTGCGTTTCCTAAGAATTAAAGTGAAGGACTCTAACTAGAAAGTGTGTCTTCTAGAGATACAAGTTTAAGTTAAAAGTGTGTCACCTGATAATGAAAACTAGCAAGGAAGTGCGTCTCCTAAGGATTAAGGTCAATAACTCAACTAAAAAGTGAATTTTCTAGAAATCAAGACTCAAGTTAGGAAGTGCATCACCTAAAAATCAAAATTTGAAATACCCAATCAAGGAAGTGCATTTCCTTACCAATGTTGCTTGAATTATCAAAACAAGGAAGTGCATCTCCTTACCAATGCCGCTTGAATTACTCAAACAAGGAAGTGCGTCTCCTCACAAATGCTTCTTGAATTAACAAAGCAAGGAAGTGCATCTCCTTATAAATGTTTTCATGAATTAACCAAACAAGAAAGTGATTCTCCTTACAAATGTTGCTCGAATTGCCTAAACAAGGAAGTGCACCTCCTTACAAATGTTTCTTGAATTAACCGAACAAGGAAGTGCATCTCCTTACCAACACCGCTTGAATTACCAGAATAAGGAAGTACGTCTCCTAACAAATTTTTCTTGAATTAACCAATCAAAGAAGTGCATCTCCTAACAAATGTCTCTTGAATTACTCAAACAAGGAAGTGAGTCTCCTCACAAATGTTTCTTGAATTAACAAAATAAAGAAAGTGCATCTCCTTACAAGATTGCTTGAATTGTCCAAACAAGGATGTGCGTCTCTTTACAAATGTTAGTTGAATTAACCAAACAAGGAAGTGCATCTCCTTACCAACACTTCTTGAATTACCAAAATAAGGAAGTGCGTATCCTAACAAATTTTTCTTGAATTAACCAATCAAGGAAGTGCGACTCCTTACAAATGTCGATCAAATTACCAAATAAGGAAGTGTGTCTCCTAACAAATGTCTCTTGAGTGTGTCTCCTCATAAATGTTTCTTAAATTAACCAAATAAAGAAAGTGCATCTCCTTAAAGTATTGCTTGAATTGTCCAAACAAGGAAGTGCATCTCCTTACAAATGTTGCTTGAATTACCCAAACAAGGAAGTGAGTCTGGTTACAAATATCGATGGAATTACCCAAACAAGGAAGTGTGTCTCCATACCAATAACGCTTGAATTACCAAACAAGGAAGTGTGTCTCCTTACAAATACCGTTTCTAATTACCAAACAAGGAAGTGCATCTTCATACCAATACCGCTTGAATTACCAAACAAGAAAGTGCGTCTCCTTACAAATATTGCTTGAATTTCCCTAACAAGGAAGTTTGTCTCCTTACAAATACCACTTGAATTACCAAACAAGGAAGTGCGTCTCCATACCAATACCGCTTGAATTACCAAACAAGGAAGTACGTCTCCTTATAAATGTTGCTTGAATTACCCAAACAAGCAAGTTCGTCTCCTTACAAATACCGCTTGAATTACCAAACAAGGAAGTGCGTCTCCATACCAATGCCTCTTGAATTACCAAGCAAATAAATGTGTCTCCTTACAAATGTTGCTTGAATTACCCAAAAAAGAAAGTGTGTCTTCTTACAAATACTTCTTGAATTACCAAACAAGGAAATGCGTCTCCATACCAATACCGCTTGAATTACCAAACAAGGAAGTGCGTCTCCTTACAAATGTTTCTTGAATTACCAAACAAGGAAGTGCGTCTCCATACCAATACCGCTTGAATTACCAAACAAGGAAGTGCGTCTCCTTACAAATGTTGCTTGAATTACCCGAACAAGGATGTGCGTCTCCTTACAAATACCGCTTGAATTACCAATCAAGGAAGTGCTACTCCTTACCAACACAACTATAATTACTAATCAAGGAAATGCGTCTCCGTACAAATTTCTCTTGAATTACCCGAACAAGGAAATAAGTCTCATTAAAAATGTCTCATGAATTAACCAAACAATGAAATACGTCTCTTTACAAAGGTTTCTTGAATTACCAAAATAAGGAAGTGCATATTTTCCCAAACAAGTAAGTGCATCTCCTCACAAATGTTGTTTGAATTACCCAAACAAGGAAGTGCGTCTCCTTACAAGGAAGTGTGTCTCCTAGAAATTTTGAATTATGAGTTTTACTATAGTTTTGATTACCAAACTTGTGCAGAAAAATTGCCTTTTGCATTTGTAGAAGTGAAAAATTACGGCCTTTGATATTTAGGCTCTGACATCTATGATCTGAATGCAACATGTGTTCCTGTTTCATACAAAGAAATTTATGAGTTTAAAAACATGGTGGCTGGTTTGTGGCTTTGTCTTTCAAGTCAGTCGCTCTTGCCCCGATCACGCTAATATTGCTTTCGACTATTAGCATATGTCATTGACTTGCTGCATCATTGATCCGAACTCAGATTATTAAGAGTTCTTCTAAAACAAACACAGTATCATTGCTTTGGCATGCTTCTCAGATAAACTCTTTGACCCTTGGTATTTTCATGAATTCCCAGAATTTTTTGTTGACACAACTTTCTGCATACCTTATTTCGGCTCACAATCATGTCTCTTTCATGTGTTGGCCTTTTGTCTTGCTTTCGACAATTGAAGAAGCTGGTAGCCAATTTTGAAATCTTTTCTCACTTGTTTAGACATAGACTTGACTCAAAGACAAGAAAAAAAAATGAAAATGATTTTATTTGGACAACTGACCTAAGAAAAATAAAAATAAAAATACAAAGAAGAAAGAAAAGACAATGAACCCCATTTGAAACAAAGAAATGAAAAATAAATGAAATTTTTTATCTAAAAATGACTATCAACTCTAATGATTATGCCATGCATTTTGGATTAATCTTCCTAATCTTTCCATCCACACCTTCCACCAGTTGTTGTTGGGTTAATGGCCTTGAAACTGAGTTGCTTCCTTGGGCCAATTACATTCGGAGACCTCATTCGGCTAGTGGCACCTTGAAGGGTTTTCTCCAACAGACCTCACTTATTTTTCTCTCAGCTCACCATAATCTTATGGTGCCCGTAAGGGTTTTCACCGAGAAGACTCTCTCATTTTTATTTCTCTCAACTTACCATCGCCTTATGGTGCCCGTGAGGGTTTTCACCAATAAGACACTCTCATTTTTATTTCTCTCTTGATTCCTTGTGCTAAGGAAGACAGGTAGTTCCTAAATACATCATCATATCCCTTTTATTTCTCTCTTGATTCCTTGTGCTAAGAAAGACAGGTAGTTTCTAAATACATCATCATATCCCTTCCATGATTTGCCTTAACATCTCTAAAGATTGATCTAAAGATCTTTCTTTGGTTGTAACTTGGCTATTGGATAGGGTTAGAAAGAAAGGATGGCATGATACCCAAATGACACTTGAAGTGGGTTAGGACTTACAACTTTTGGAATCGACTCAAACAATGAGGATTAACTCATGCCCTAGTTTCTTTTGACTGGGTGATTAGAAATTGTTTATTTGGTTGGACCGAGCCCTTAATAGGGCAGCGTACGTATCTCACCCCCGAGAAAGGAGAATCGGGTCAGTCTTAGTTCTGGCAGCTTGTTCTTTCTTTTGATTCTAATTTTTCTTTTGTTGACTCTTTTCTCTTGGGAACTTTATTACTCTATTTTTCTTGACACTCTTCTCTTTTCTTTCCTTTTAGTCATTTTCTTCTTTTTTTCTCTCTCTTTTTTGAACTTTTTCTGACTCTATTGCTTGCTTGACACTTTTCTTTTGAGTTTTGTTGACTCTATCTTGATTCCAAAAGAGGGGTATGAAATAATGTAGGACTGAATCTCAAATGGGGTAAACAAAGGATGACACGATATTTGAAGAGCAGAATGAAATGCCTTCATCATATCAATCCTTGAAAATGTTAGTACATATCATGCAATATGAAATAAAAGATAGAGATCATTTATGACACATTCACAATACTAACTTTAACTGAGCATGTGTGTCAATTCTTTTTCTACCCTTGTCAAACACACAACTCCACTTTTGTAGTACATTCTTTATGCTAAAGGACTCATGACCTCATGGAGCTGATTTTCTTTCTGTTCCTTTTGACATAGGATCGCACATTCACTACTTGACCTAATTGAGATATGTCTTTCAATTGATGACCAAGTCATTCTCACGATTCTCAAAATAATGGCCTTAATTTTCAAAGAAGACTTCAACTTGATCACCAAATGCCCCAGCACTCTATCTATTTTCTCATATGCTCTCTTTTTCTAACTTTAACCCTCTGATTCAATGTTCATGCTTAAAATAGATTTTAAGATCTGGCTGAAAATTTCACTAGCATATCATATCACTAGAGTCAACATAAAATGTACTATGCAAAGAAAACAAACAAACAACACAGATTTAAATTACAAAGAAAAATGGGACACTTCATTTAGTTGAAACAAAAGATAGAAGAGTTTAAACATAAACAAAAAAAGGACAAAACAAGATAGATCCCGAACTACAACCCTGAAATAATTAGGACAACAGAAAAATAAAACAAAAAAGCTACCATACCCCTTCCTGGTAAGGAGAGGGGTGATTTCTTAATTGCTCAGCCTGACAAATTAGCCACTGATTTATATATTAGAGTGAATAGAGCTTCCCTCACTGTTCATATTATTCTCAATAATTGATCCATCTTGAATCAACTTTTCAAATCTAGACAATCTTCAATACTATGACCCTGAGCATCAGAATGATACGCAGAACGTGCATTAGGATCAAAATTTCTTGAATGTTGATTAAGTGTGTGCCCAAGGAGAGGAGTAATTATGCCCCTATGTCTCAATCTTTACAACAAACATGTATAAGATTCCCTAATAGGAGTAAAATTATCCTTTTCCTTCCTCATCATTGCAAACTCTGGCCTTGGATGAAACGTGGATTTAGAGGTTCCTTGGAAAATTTATGGGGGTTGAGGATGATATTAAGGGACAGGTGCATACCATTGTGGATAAGAAGATGGATGGGTAAACAGTTATGCATTATTCAAAGGACATTGAAGAAGTGGACTAAAACTCCTTGCATTTTGAAAAGAGGCACCTTGTTGCAGATGAGTAAGTAGATTTGATATTTATGCTTGGGATTGAGGCTGACAGTATTGGTGATTTGGACCTCTCAAACTCTGTTTTGGCCCTGGCATGACAATAAGTGTGTTTCTCTTCTTCTTTCTTTCAGTTTCCCTGGATTTATTGCAATATCCTCCCAAATGTTTCACAGAATCCTTCTGCCTATCACGTTCCTCAAATTTAGATATCTCAAAGCTTTTAAGAAGGTTGATACTTGAAGACATGCCCCAGTCTTTATATGAAACATCTTCTTTACCCATAAGTCCTGGGAAACTTTCCATATCATTTTCTACACTCTTCACTTTCCCTACCATTTTCTCTACTTTTTTTGGTATGCTAGGCTTCTTGGTAAGAAATTTTGGCATTCTTCTTAACTTAATTGTAGGCTCAACAGTATATTAATGATCATCAAGAGCCTTGAACATGGGTCTACTGGTAGATTAGGGTGGCACAACTGTTGGATTGATAGGCAATGTGGAAGCCTCAGTAGAAGGTTGAGCAATAAATGCACAGACGATATGTGGTGCTATGAATGTGGTAGGCTTATACTGAGGAGCTAAATAATGAGAGGCGGAAACATTGGGTGCATTTGACATGAAATGGATTCTACGGCATACTGTGATGTATCAACAATAGTAAGAAACTGACTTTGTGATGTTGGTGGAAGACTCAAGGTATTTGCAGGGACAAAAGTGGGGAACGGAGGTGGAGGCAGCCCACTGGTCCAAGCTTGATACATTTCCATAATTTGTTGTCTCAGTCTCAAATTCTCTTCCTTTAAACTCTCAATTTCCTGACTCTTTGTTTCATCCATGATGCCACTTTCTATATCCTTGTTGGACACAACTAACCCTTCCTTGGATTTGGTGTGATGTGGAGGACCTTCCAGGAAGCCACAAACCAACCACCTTAAACTAACTTAACAAGAGGTAACAAATATGTTAGATTTCAATATTTTTTCTTCAAAATCGCTTTTTTTTAAAAGATCACCGAACCTAAGAAGGGCGCCTACGTATCTCACTCCCGAAAGAGGAGAATCGGATGTGCGTAGTTCGTGAAGTCTTGCCAAAATGGCCAATTAAACTCTTTTTTTATTCTTTTCCTGGAAACTTTAAGAAGAAACGAAAATAAAGAGTGTTGAAAATATTTTTGAATTTTTTTAATAAGATCAACCAAAATGAAACCTACGACTATTGAGGAAAATCTTTTTTTTTTCTGTATTTTTCTTTTCAAGATATGTATGAAACACCTACTATAAAAATAAAGAGTGAAGAAAATCTTTTTGAATTTTTAAATAAGATCCCCGAAACAACAATAGGTTGCCTACGTATCTCACTCCCGAAAGAGGAGAATTAGGGGTGCGTAGTTCATCCAGATTGGACAGTTAATGATTAACTAATAGATTGCCCCGACATAAGAGACACAACCAAAGACAAACAAATAAAATCTTTTTTTGGATTTTTAATTAGACACTTCAACTAAAACTGACAAAAACAATTACGAAGGAAAACCTTTTTTTGGCATTTTCACTATATAAGAATGTACAAAGCTCCTATTGAAAGGAAAAAATATTTTTTGGAATTTTTGAATTATTAATGCTTACTAAAGAAATAAAAGAAAATTTTTTTAACGTTTTTTATTTTGTGGGAAATGAGTGCAAAAAAAAGAACATTTTATTATTTTTTTTTCATTTTTGAATTGTGAAAAACAAAAGTCATAAAGAACCCTAAAAACTACCATTTTTTTTTCTTCACTCTTTTTTTCTTCTTTTTTTTTTCAACAATTTCTTGCCTACAAACTTTGCTTCTAACTCATGTTTTTGCCCAAACTAGTCGGTCAAATAACCTCGTTACCCTCAAAGATGCAACATTTAGCACGTAGGGATGCTGTAGAGGTGAGTCTCCTACAAAGGGCCAAGTTGGTCCTGCTAGGTCACACCCCCTTTTTAACTCCAAAAAAAAGATACGTATTTTATGTTCAAAAGGATTTTATTATTAAGGTGACAAAAATGAAAAATTTGTTTAAAAAAAAAAGGATTATTTACTTTATTTTTTTTCTTATTCAGAGTCACCACTTGGCAAGTCCAGTATGCCAAGTCACCTTTGGAAAATCCTTTTCGAAATGGTTTGACCCAAAAAACTGATCAGCAAACTGAGATTCCAGCTAAGGAATTCTGTTGACTGAGGAGAAAGGTGTTAGGCACCCTCGATCCCATAGTTTGACCACGGTCGCTTGGTGGAGCGTATAGGTTAATTTGACATTACAAATGTACAAACCACATAACACATAAAACAAGGAAACAAACAAATCACACAAAATTCAAAACAAACCAAAATAATGTTCAGTCCAAATTATACAATCCAAAATAAAAGAGGCACTGAAATATAAAACCTATTCTATTCTAAACTAATCATAAACTAAACTCCACCCGACGTTCCAGGCCTTGATCACGAGCCTACTTTGCGTACAAGCTACTTCGGGGCATTCCCCGAATAAATAAATATAAATTCTTCAGTGCATTCCCCAGCCAAATGAGTACAATTTAAAATTTTCGTGAAATAAAGTAGAAAGTACCATTCACGCACATATTCTAACACTCCAACAAATCATTATTCCTAAATTTGCCTACCCGGCCTACGTTTGCCTACCAAGTTCAACGTATCGCAATTCTATCATGTTCAACATTATCAATACATCAAATTTAATCAATATTCATTTTCCTCCATTTTGAATCCCCACCTTAATTCATTTTCAACCACGTGATTAACCCATTTCAATACACAATCCACCAATCGAGAATAACAGAAAGTCACCAATCATGCTTAGCACATCACACACCCAAATGTTACCAACAGTTCATATCAACAAACAAACCATGGTATCGAATCACACGATCACAATCACATAAGAATTAAATAAAAGAGAAGAAAGAATTGGACCTTAAATTTGAAGTTTTCAAACTCAATGTTATTCGAATAAAGAGAGTCTACACCCGGAAACCTCAAGCCGAACCTTAACATCAACAATCCAACTCGACAAATAATGACCCGTTCACCGTCACTTTTCACGCCGTTACCGTTCACCGGTACTATTCACCGGTGCCTTTTTTTTTTTTTTGTTTGGTTGTTGTTGTTGTTGTTGTTCTTGCTCTTATAAGGAAGATTATTTTGTGATTGTTGTTATTGTGGAGAAGATTATGATCAAAGAATGAGCCTCCCCTTTTTTCCTCTTAGAATTTTTTCTTTTATAATGGGCATGGATTTGTAATGATGTAGGAAGTTTGGTGGGTCCCCCCATATATTCTTTCTTTTAGTTTGTGATTATGAGGATTAAAATGTGAGTGGGTAGGGAGGTGGAAGCTTTTGATTGGGTAGGTTGTTAGGATAAGCTAAATTAGTTAGAGGTATTATTTTTTTATTTATCTTTGTATTTTTGTGGGATATAATTACATGGGGTTGGACACATGGTAAGGTGGACTAAAAATGAATAAAATTAGACTTCGGGGGGGACAAAATTAGGTATCTACACTAAGTGTAAAAATAAATAATGAAATTTATTATTAAGTGTTTATGTTAGGGATTCGTTTAAATTAATTAGGTAATTGTCCATAATTCAAAAGCCATATTAATAGAATTCACTTTTTTTTTTGTTTTTTAACATTTTTAATTTAAGTGACATCCTTGAATGAAAGTTTTTGTTTCTTTTTTTTTTTTTTCGAGAAAAAGTGTGATTGGAGTTAATTAGTAATAAATGAAGTTGTTTAATTTTAGAGAATATCTAAGTTGTAATTTGTAATCTTTTCTTATTATTTTCAAGTCAAATTTTTCTTGTTGGTTTCTATCTTTTCTTATATTTAGATTTTGCAATGCTATTAACTTCTCTTCAATATATAATTATAATCTTATTTTCTCTTCTTGTTATTTTTTTTTCTCTTTCTCCACTATTCTCTCTTCTTCTTTTCTTCACTTTCACTTTTTTATTATTTTTTTTTCATTAGTGATTATGGGTTCGTGGAGCAATCAAGTGATGTAAGTTTTTGAATAAAAACTATTTTTCTAATTAAATTTTTGATGTTTTCTCCATACGTGTTCTCATGATTTTAGTTTTTTTTTTGTTAACTCTATTTTTTTTAATGATTCTTGGGTTATATTCATTCTTTTCTCTTTTTATGTTCTCATAATTTTAAGTTTAAATGTTCTCATAATATAAGACATGTTATATCTTGATGATTTTTTGGAATTGTTTTTTTTCTTATGTTTTGATAGTTATTTTTAAGTTATAAAAGTAGGGAAAATGTATATATTTTGATTGAAACAAGTGATATGAGATGAGTGTGGAATAAATAAAATGTCTTACCAGGGGGTCTTAAGAAAACAATTGGGTTATATTTGAAATGATTAAATCGGCATGATTAATAATGAATAGGATTAAAACTTGTTCAATTTTTTTGTGTGTGCATTGATATTTTAGGTCACTTACAACTTCTTTAATTTTATGTCTTTTTTACTAAAGATCTTAATATATACTTAAAGGAGACTTGAAAAGATCATTTTATGTTATATATTTATTTATAAGTGACCAAGAAATCTTAATTCCTCAATTTTTGACTAAGAAATAAAATAACGTATACATCACTCTTCTCAGACTCCATCTATAAAATTACACTGAATATATGTTGTTATTATTATTATTATTATTATTATTATTATTATTATTATGAGATAATTAAATTTTAATCCAATTTTAAAGAATAAATAGGAGTAACTACCTTTTCCCCAAATAATTTGGACACTTAAAAGTCACTTTTTCAGATAAGACATCAATTAATGATAGGATCATATATGACCCAGTTCATTATTTCCAAGGCAATGAATAGACACAAAAATCTAATTAATGATAAAATTGACCAATTTAAAATAACACAAGGGCAAATTTTAATAATAATCGTTTCACTTTCTCCGTTTCAAATTACGTGGCACGGTGCAACTTTGAGAGTTAATTAAATTATTTTTCCTAACTAAAATTTTTTATCTAGCTTTTAAATACATAAAACTTAAATTTTTTATTTCTAAGTTTAAATCTCTAAATTTCAATTACGCCACATAATAAAATGATTTATGACTCTCTATTGGAAATTTTCAGGTTTGACAAGTATGTGCATGATTACTTGGTTAAGAAGGGGCTGCATTTGACTGCTGAATTATTTACCAACGAAGCTAATGTGATTTATCCCAA